>CM067556.1:24190000-25440000 GCA_034509755.1 Anisodus tanguticus
GCACCTTTATAAGCACTTCTTGAATCCAATGGAAGTAAGGAAGGCTCCTCGCAAATATCTAAACATCCTTCTTCCCATTCTACTTCAGCCTCATCATCCATGCCATCTTTCTCCAGTGGAGCCTGACCTTCCTCTTGAGAGTTATTGCTTACCAAATCACCTTTCTCTTCAATCCCTCCTTCCTCCCACTCCACATCCGAAGCAGAATCTAGAGACTGTTTCTTTGAGGGGGAATGATCCATAGAAAGTTCCATCGCTGGATCACCTGCCACTAAACGCGCAAATAAATCATCTTCATCATTGACACAACCATGTTCAAAATTATCTTCAAAAGATATCTGAATTGAAGTCCTGCTTCTCAATTCAGAGTCTTCACTTTTGTTGTTTAAACAAGCCTTCCCATCATCATCTGGATTGGATGAGTTCAGATGTGAAATTGTCTCGGAGACATTTCCAGGGGAATGTACAGCAGTGTCACTTACAGTAGGAACATCGTTAAAATCTTTGTTTCTGGACATACTCTCCTCCTCTATCTCTTTCATCATATCTAAATTTCTCTGTAAATCTCGAGTCATGCGAACACCCATGGCTCTCAGTCTGCTGACTCGCAGATGACCCCTCTCATCCAGATATGTCTCCACATCATCATTAAATGCCCTTTCAGGTTCAGTCACAATCGATTCTAGCACACTACTAGATTTCCTTGTTGCAGCATCACTCGCAGCATTTGCCAAACTATTTTCTGTTTGTACTTCACTTGGCTTCTTAATAGTTTGATCTTCCCCAGCAGATGCAAAGACACTGATAAACACCGATTATGCAATTTGTTTTAGTGTAGGCAAGAAAGGAGAGGAAAATGAAAAAAAATCACTAGAGTAAACCAAATGATTGTTACTAAATCACTAGAGTAAACCAAATGATTGTTACTTACTCTTTGTCCCCAGTAAAAGATGAGGAGAAAATAAATTCCCTATTTGCTTCAGAAGCAATCCTTGAAGTCCGCACACCACCTATTCCCTTTCCAGAAGCTGATTTCCGCACTTCATCTATCTCGCGTCGGAAAGCAACAGTTTTCAGATAAGCTTGTATTTGCAGTTCTGAGAACTTTTCCGGGGCCTGAGAGATGCATCTAGAGAATTAGAGTGAAAAGGATAAAGAATGTATACAGAGGGACACATCATCAGTTCTTAACCTTGCGACCACAACTAACATAATTAAACAATATAACTACAGGTAAAATTGTAAGCCCAATAGTTCTGAAAAGGCCTAAAGAATGTTTGAAGTCCACCATCATAAATCACATAACATGTGAGAGAAGTACTAATTAAACCATCAACCTGACAAAAAAACTTTTTAAACGATAAATACATTGTTTAAAAGACATCATCATGAAGATCCATCTAATCTAACTCACAAACAAGGACCAGTATTGAAGATTCAGATATTGCATTGTCAAACATGAAATGATGTGCGCAAACTATAAATTATAAACTCTAAAACTACAAAAGATACATATCTTAAGCAGGTACAGAGCCCGAAAAACCAAAAAAGCAATTGCAGAAAGAGAAATCATTATGTACTGATGTGCAAGAAAGCTTAACGATGTACCTTCTTAACCTTCTGATACTTTTGTCTGTTCTCTGCCATCAATCTCTCCCTCATCTGGCAAACAAGTTATTAATTGATCAAACAAAGAGAGAAAATTCAGCATACACAGCTTGTTTGTCTCCTTTTAAGGGAGCACTAACTGGATACTGCTTCCATATGTAAAAGAACCACCATTACCTGACCAAGAAGATCAAGTTGCATCGATGGAGGTAAAGCAGCTAAAACAGAAGGATCAACTTTCCCTTGCATTGCTGGCTGCACATTGCAAATAATATTTAGAATTTCCTTTCCAACAATGGAAAGACAGATTTTTGAAAAGGACTTCTTTACTCAATAATGCAATTCCATAAAAGCATTTACGTGCATGCAAATGAAATCTAATCATTCCTAAAGCCATAAAGCAAATCATACTCCTAACCCAAAATTATTTAGATTTCCAGCACCAGAAGCATCAATGAATCTGATACTTTTTGCCTTTATTACACACAACACAACTAATAGGTGTACTGAGACTAAAAGCGTCAAAATCATTTTACTACTCAAATAAAGTGGTTACCAGCATCATGCACAATCTGAATCTGACATGTGAAGATAAAAATGAAATCAACAACCAGTTGATGCTAACCAGTATCATCTCTTCATCTTCATCGCTGTTATCATTTTTATCAGGATCCCCAGCACAAGATGTTGATGCATCAGCAGCAAAATTCCCGTCTTCCTCTGCTTGAATAGAAGCTGCCAACCTTAATTAACTTGTCCAACTGAGTGTCAGAATCTTTTATGTCCACATTTAAGTAGAAAGCAACAAGATCATATAGCTGTGTAACTTATCAACAAAAAAAAAAAGATCACACAACTGACTACAATAACTTACATCTCATCCAGTGCTTCTTGGTCATAATCCTCTGTAACCAAGCCATTTCCTTCAGCCATGTTCTCCACACTTCCAGTTTCTTCTGTGATAACCTTTTTACCCTTTGCATCATTTTGTTTCCTCTGGTTCTCCAGATCCACAGACAGCTCTTTGAGCCTCATTGCCTTAAGCTGCGAGTACAGATGGAAAAAAAGAGTTATTCAACATTATGCAAACTTTTAAATGCTTACTACATAATGAGGTTTCTGATATATTGAGTGCATTGTAAGTTAGATAAAACACAACCAATTTTCAACGTAAACAAAAGAGAGAATCAAGGAAATAGTGATTTTATCAGAAGCAGTGTAAACTGAACACATTTCCTCGTCTGCTTGCATGATTATCCACGACAGCATTGATGACAAGCACTTATGTGACCAAGAATAGAAAAACAAACATATTGTTCAATAGAATGGATCATCTCATCTAACAGATAAGGAGAAACCTTTATTTATTTAAGTTTGTAACATGATCCAAAGCCCTATGTGTGACCCGTCTTATCCAAAAACTTAAGTTGTTTTAAAAATGGTAAACGCATATGTTCTAGGTCTGCAAGACATAATAACTCCAAATAAATGAGGGACTAACATGATTAAGGAGCAATTTTTCAGCAGTTTTCCTAATTTTGGCCTGAGCATTTTCCCGCTGGCGTCGACGTGCTATCACTGTTCTACGCTTCAGAGTGGGCGTACCTCCATCAAACACAAAGACTGGCTTGGTCCGAAGGTAGAGCAGCTTGCAAATTCGACGGAAAAATCCCAAAATGTGAGCATTCCGCACCATCTCTCCCTTTTCATCTCGCATTGCTTTCATAAATTGTATAATCCATATACTGGCATCTGATAAATAACAATTTTCACACAGTAATAATCAGTATAAATATCAGTGAATTGTACTCCCTCCATCCCAATTTATGTGTTTATTTGACCGTAACTTTTTCATATATTTTGAATTGTCAATCGTTTAGTTTCCAAATATATAAATTTTACTTCAAAAAATTTAAAGATTTCATGCCTAAATTCACAGTTGACCACGAAATTCGAACTGTTTCACATAAATTAATACAACAGATGGAGTATTAATTAGGGTTAGGATTAAAGGAAAATGAGGTTACCGATTGCCAGTTTTTTCCCGGCGAGGGTCTCGACGGAGACGCGGCGGCCAACGGGAGCGATGAGATCCCAGAGACCTTGAACACCCATTTGAGTTAGACACTAAGTATTGCCGCCAAGTTCATACAAATAGGTTTGTCGTCGCAGGGGCAAATTGGGCAGCTTGGTTTTAAGTACAAGGACCATTTAGGGAAAACTTTTACTGAGTTGTGTGAGGGAGGGCTTCGATTAAATAACAAGTGGCAACATCGTGGGTCACTTCTCCTGCTAAGTGCTAATCTAACCCTCCCATAACTTTACTCATTTCCATTTGGCATCTGATTCCACAAATTTAAACGGTGAAAGAATTAGGAATGCCTTGAAATTAGTATTTGTATAATTAATTTAAAATCATTTCAAATGAAGGATAATTATAAGAATAAACTAGTGCCTATACATTATCACCTTATGCATAATAATTTTGCAAGAGAGGTTGGATTCAAGTCTACCAAAAGCCGAGAATAGAAGAATTAGAGTAAAGAAATAGAGAAGAGAGGGAAGAAGGATACAGAGTCGCCGGAGTTGCTATTGTTGGATAAAGAAATAACACTAAAGTAAGAATGACAAGTGGCTTGATGGAATTAGTGTTATAATGTTAGTGGATAAGGGGTCATTCACTTCAATTGTACACCTTTATACGGGTGTTCCCCTGTTCTTCATATTAACCAAAACATGAGTCATAACTGTCAACAATAATCCAACAATCGTGTACAAGAATCCAATTGCAAAACCTTCCTCTCCTAACTGCATCCACGTTCCTTGGTAAAAAATAATCAACTTCCCTAGTTCATATCTATCAAACATAAACAAAGGTGCTTTCCTAATTATAGTATGCATTGTCCCTGCAACACTGAAGAAGTACACTAAAATCGACCCAACCATCCACACATACTTATTATGCAGAAGGGTCTCTAAAAATAATATTTTATAAACGGGTGGATGGATGGTTCGGGTGGTGGATTGGATGTATGTCCACCTGAATCCGACCTGATTCGTCACCCAATTAAAATTTGTGTTTTGTCATATTTTCATCCATATAATCGGATCGGGTGGATCGAATATCCATCGGGTCATGGTGAAATTGTCAGTCCTACTCAAGGCTCTCTTTAGACCCTAAATTACTTTTAATGCACTCCATATACTTATCATCACGTCCCGTCCCTGGGGTGGTCGAGGCGGTGCCGCTGCACAGGCCCCCGACCGGCGGGATCTTTGCCTCAAAATTTTTATTTTTCTTTTATTGATTTCAAATATTAAGATATGTATTAAAAATGACTCTAATCTCATCAGTAAGAGCTGTAGTCTAGTGGTTGAAGGCTCCCTTCAAAAGTCATTCCTTAGTGAGAGGTCGCATGTTCGAATTTAATGAGCAGAAAAGGTTTTTTCTTTTAAACACAAAATCATATTTGACCCCAAGTCCCAACTAGTCGGCCCAAGTCCAAATAGTGTTTACTATACATTTATTTGATGTTTTGATCTATATATATATATATTGATTAATTAGTTAATTTTAATTTTTCATCTGAATAAAAAGAAGAGCCTCTTTTTTCTCGCACTGGGCCCTTAAAAGTATAGGAACGACTCTGATCACGTCCACTTGGTATACTTCATATCATTAGTCCTTGTTCGTACATAAATTAATTTAGTTAGCATGTGTTGAATTCCTTGATGCCACAATCCAAATATTTTAAACTTTTTCGGGGTGCTTCAAAGGGTAAGTGATCGTTGTAAAGGTAATGAGGTTAAACCGACTCGTGTGACACTACATGAAGTCGTATGAACAAGTAGGATAGAATATGTGTTGATATGTTGATAACCTAGTGATGTTCATTATATTTGTGTCGATATAGTACTCCCGGTTAAAAGAAAAATCTTACGTGTTTATGGTTGAGATTTGAAGCTATAAAGGAGGACTTCAAAATGAGTTGATTTTATTGTTTTATTTCACATGTCTAAATTATGAATTGACATAAATATTTTTTTCCTATATTAATTGTTAAGAGTCTCACATCGGATATGGAATGGGAACATGGACTCCTTATATGGACTTGGTCAATCCTCACCCAACAAGCTAGCTTTTGGGATTGAGTTAGGCCCAAGATCCATTATTTACATGGTATCAGAGCCACACTCATTTCAATTCTTTGTTCACCGATGTTGGGCCCCCAAATTATATTATCTACGCTCCAGTTAATAAGGTCTTGGCGTGCGGGGGAGTGTTAAGAGTCCCACATCGGATATGGAATGGGAACATGGACTCCTTATATGAACTTGGACAATCCTCACCTAATAAGCTGACTTTTGGGATTGAGTTAGACCCACGATCATATAAGGAGTCCATGTTCTCATTCCTTTACATTTATATTCTTGCATATCATACTATTTCATTTAAATCTTGTCCTACTTCTTGAAAAAAAGGTTTATAAGACTTACTAAGCATGTTGAGTTTGGGTCATTCAACCAATTTCATTTTCTGTGTCAGGAATTGGTATTCAATAACACGAGCCCCATAGATAGGACAGCTCCATACAGCGGCGAAGATACAATTTTCATTAAGTTAAAAAATATGAATTAGTAAATACACGAATAAGTTAAGCAGGTTCAACATATGTATATACATAAAAAATAATAATTTAATCTTGTATTTACAGTCATTACTAAAAAATTACTATTTTCCACTGAATAATGTTCAGTGAATATTCTTACTGAATGTCGGTGAAAAAAATCTAAATAGTATTGTTTTCACACAGAAAATTAGAAAGTTTTTCAGCGTTTCAATGGAACTTGTTTTTCCACCATGCTTTTTTCCAATGAGTTGGTTCGGTGGAAATGAATTGGGAAAATCATGGTTTATAACATAAATTTCTCGCTGAATATTGTGGAAAAAGCTTCTTTTTTTTCTAGTAGTGAGTGTGATTTTTCGCTGAAGGTGAACCCTTTCAACCCTACCTAACTCCACATCTCATGTCCCTGCTTTTGGTGATCAGACTTCACATTTATAATCGCGGAGAGATGATTAATTCATTCTTTTGGTAGAGTTTCACTTGTAAAAGTTCGAAGCTTCAATAATTAAATAAGGAATGTCAGTCATTGATAATTTTGTCATCATCCAATTGTTCTTGAATGGGGCCATTCAAGGATATAAAATATCAGTGTGATAAAAGATAGTTAAAAAATATCCTCTAATTTCAATTAAGAATTCATTGGGCCCTTTAAGGACATGCGAGAATTTTTATTCATCTTACATGGGATCTCTTTAGTGTGTTAAGTATGGGTATTAATTTTGTCCAAATATTTTGTTGGAAATTTGTCTTTGGTGGGAGTTGCGTCCACCTATCTTTAATGACTTAAACACTAGGGTTCCGCATGTTGGAGACTTTGATTCTTCACACGTGCATAATCTACTAAATGAGTAGATGACCGTAGGGCCAAGGATCGTCAAATTTCATTGAGAAATGAAAGAGATATTGGTCCACGAAGTGAGATGTTTGAAGCATGAAAATGTGGTGTGGAACAATTCTCCCTCATCGGTGGGGGAAAGAAGATTTGTTCATTTTATAAGTCTCAAAATTGGCTAAGGGTTTGGACCCCAAGGGATAGCCCATGTGTTTGAAGGAGGGAGGACCAAGATGTGCTTGGGTTCGAGGCTAAGCCCACACACGCGCCGCCCGCCCGTCCGTTCGGGTCTCGGGCCTTGGGCTTCTTCTGATATTATCTTTTTGCACCCAAATTGCTTAATATTTACAATTTTGTCCGTGGAGTTTCAGGAAAGATAAAATTGGGAAGAGAACTCTCGACGGAAGGCAGAAAGTTTCTGCCTTTTGGGTTGGTTTTGGAGCATTAAAACTCCATTACTTTGCACATCAATTCAATCATTTACTTTGCTGAATAACTCCTCACTAAAGCTCCATTACGTTGCTCATTAATTCAGTCATTTACTTGGCTGAATAACTCCTCACTAATGGCCATTACATGGCTATTAACAGCCATTAGTTGGACAGTTGAGAAGTCACTCTCCTTACACTATATATTGAAGCCTTTGGCTCAATTGTTGAGACTAGACAGAAAGAGAAAAATAGAACTCTCCAGCATCATTTCGTTACTCTAAGTTCTTCAAAGTAACACTTGAGTTTCCTTTGCTCATTTGTTAATTTGTTGTTTTATCTTGAAAGACTATTGTCCAGAACATAAAAGGATATATACGGGGCAATCTTGTCTTAAAGACGGAGTGTCATCACTCGACCCAACAAATCAAAGTGGTTGTAATTTCATTTTATTGTAATTTCAGTTTGTTGCAATTCCAGTTTGTTGTAATTTCAATTTGTTGTAATAGTTAGCAGTTACTTATTTCCGTTTTCCTGCAATTGTTGTAACCCACATATTTTTCTTTTAACATTATTTTTCAATTATATTTCAAATGATGGCTATATACGAATAAGCCATTTAAAAATGAACATCCCGTGTAATTTTTGCTAAACTAAGCATATTTATTTCTTCGGATGGGAAGGTGGTGTTTGATTCAATCTTTTGCCAAAACTATGTTTCAACTTTCAACCAAATAAAAGAAAATAGCTTTTTGAGTTTGTAAAAAAAAAAATTTGGTTGAAACGATGATTGCATATACTAAAAACCTTTTTTTGGTAAATTTTAGTTGAACAAAAATTTAGTACGAACTTTTTTTCTTCTTTTACTTTTTGTAAAGAATGGTTCTTGAGTCTAATTCAACCCAAAAAATTAGCTTATAGGGTGAGGATTGTCCATATTTTCATTCCATATCAGATGTGAGACTCTTAACACTCTTCCGCACGCCCAGACCTTGTTAACTGGAGCGTGAATAATATAATTTGGGGACCCAACATCGACGAACAAAGAATTGGAATGAGCATGTCTTTGATACCATGTAAATAATGGATCTTGAGCATAACCCAACCCCAAAAGCTAGCTTGTAGGGTGAGTATTGTCCAAGTCCATATAAGAGTCCATGTTCTCATTCCATATCCGACGTTAGACTCTCAACCCTCTTTTTCAAAATTTTATACCAAATGTCAAACAATCATATAAGGCACCGAATTGACTTTTGTTATAATGTCACCTCTCTTTGGCCAATGATTCTATTTATCTTTTTTTTTTTTGATATTTTCTCTATTACTTTCTCATTTATGTGCTATGTTAAAAACCTCAAAAGTCATAACTCTCTTAATTATGTAAAATATAATATGTTAAGAAACTAAAATATCATTTCTTTAACTCCCTGATTTCAAAAGTCACATGTCTTTTAATTAAATACGTGTGAAGAAATTAAGAGTATTAACATTGACGGTAATGGCTGATTAATATAGAATGAGTAATGGTGAATTATTAGAATGAAAGAAATGGAAGGTTGTGTGACCTGAAGCAAATTAATATATCTTTGAATGTGGACATAATGGAGGATTAATTCCACCTCATTCTTCATATTTTCCTCTCTTTGGATAGCATATTCTATCCAGCTTTTGAGTTTCTTCTATAATACAATTTATTTTTACTCTTTTCTAATCAAGTTGAAGTCACGTTCCGGCAATACAAAGTTAGATTAGTTGGCCTTAAATCTGCAACCCGCTGGACAACAAAGAAAAAGAAAAGGTCAGCCACAATATGAGAATTGAGAGACGGACAGAAGATCTGTTCATAGAAATTTCGTCGTTGGTTAGTTTGAATATTGATATGAATTGCTTCTTCCTATCTCACTTTCATTTCAAATGTGATTAACTATTATACAAGTTACTTATGACCCAAAGTAACTTTTGCAGACTTATAGTATCGATGTTGAGAAAATTATGATGATGAGACTTTGTACTTTAATTTGTTATGCGGATATATAAACAATATTCGCAATATAGTCGGATGAATTTGTTGATTGTAACTTGTATATTTAAATTTATTATCTGTAAATTATTAGCTTTATTCGATATTTAAGTTAAATATACTCATACATAATCAATATATACATGATCATGACTTTGCACCTAAGAGCTGATTAAGGAAAAAATATTACTCCTACAAGATAACAGAGATATATAAGAAATCCTGGGAATTAGGAAGGTGATGAATCACCTTTCTTTGGTCAAGAAACACAATTATATTTTTTTCTCATTGTTTATTTGTCCTTTTTCTTCATTCTTCCTCTAAATAAAAATGTCTAAATATAAAAAATTACATGAAATTTTTAAATCCTTAATTATAGGCTTAAATAACACTAAAATCTACACACATAATGTCTTGAATCTCTATCTTTACTATAGCCTTTAAAAATTATACGGGCTTCCAAATATTATTGTAAATTTTTTGCTTCTTTTCCATCCATATGATGGATGTTTATTAATTCATCAATTGTCCAACAATTATTTTAAGTCATTTTCTGAATTCAATATATAGTGGTGTTATATATAAGGGCAACGAGAGACGTTAGAAATGAAGAGTCATAGAATGTCATCTGCTTATGCTAAAACTTCAGAGAATGGACTGATTTTGCAGTATTTTGTAATTGAGATGTGATGAAATCCAACATATCCAATAGTGTTGTAGGGATTAAGAGAAATCATCAATTTCTTCCTGTTTCTAACAACTGATTTTCTCACTCTGATGTTATTTAACCTATAACATGTTTAACAAATTCTTTCCGTCAAATAATTTTATCCTTAATTTATAATTTAAATTATATTTTATTTTTTTATGATCGCGCGAAGCATGGACGAGTACACAAATTTTGTTATAATTCCCAACACAAATGCAATCATGTTCTTGAACAAGTCCGATGGGTCGAAAAGCCACATGAATTGAAAGCCCATAAACGTTTCCAGCTAAAAGCCCAAGGGAACAACTCTGGATTCTATATGTCATATTTATAGTTCACTGCCAAAACTGAAATTATTTAATCATGCCGACAAATAGTGAACAAAGAGAGAGAATGGAAGGATAGAAAGAGAAATAATGGAGGGAGAGTTATTTGATAATTTCCTAAAATTGTGTCAACTGCAAATCATACCCCTATAATTTTGTCCAAAATAAATGTGCATAGTAAATTATCTTGGGCTTTAGCGGGCTAAAAACAGTAAAAGAGATGTGATTGATCTTTAAAAGTGGTTATAAAAATGTAATGACACGTATTTTCTTCAAGTATTTAGAATTATATTTTATTTGTAGTTCACTAATTTTATTTTTAACAGGCTTCGAATCGAAGCGGGCAATTATGAAATATGGCTATTCAATATGTGAGTTTGTTATGTCGTTAAATAGAAAATCAAGTGGGTCAAGCCCAACTTTTATTAGTGAATCTCATGGCAAAAGCCCATTGGGAGTTGTAGCTACTAAACCTATTGTGAGAATAGTAGTATTATATTAAAAAGAGAGGGAAAAAAATGAAGAGGGCTGCTCAAGGTGGGGCTCTATCTAGAGATGGCAGTGGATCCTGGACCCGGTCCGGATCCGGTGGATCCAGATATGTTTTATAGGATATGGATCTTCAAAATTTGGACCCGACGGATCCGGATCGGACCAGGATCCATTTCTGACGGATCAGATCTGGATCTTGTATTTGAGATCCGTATCCGGTTCAGATCCGACCCGTGGATCCGTTTTTTTATTAAATATATCATAATCTAGAATATAATTTTATAAGTATTTTCTTAAAATTGCTAAGCACATCCTTGCAAGTTTAATTCTCAAAACAAGTTTAATTTATCCCCGTGTTAACTCAAAAACCAAAAAATAAAGAGGTAACTTCGATAATAAAATCAATGTTATATCAATGAATGACTAACATCTCCATAGACAAGTAGTTAAAACTATATTCACTTCATTTGTGAAGATTCCAAGCACATGCAAATTCTGCATTGTGAAAATACTAGTAAGCATTTTCCACAACTATTGTCATTGTCCAACATTTTCAATTAATAACTCACAATCAAAATGAGACAACGAACAAAATATCTCATATGAACATTTCAAAATTAAAACACAGTAAATTGTTAGCTAAGTAAAAATCGTTTGTCAGTTCAAAAAAATATTCTTAGCAAGGTTACAATCTTAGCAAGGCAATTTTTTTTACATGTGGATCCAGATCCGATCCGTGGACCCTGTGGATCCGATGGATCCGGATTTGGATCTGATTTTTATGGACCCGACGGATCTGGATCCGGATCCGGATCTGGATTCAGATATGAAAAACGGATCTGGATCTAGTAGGATCCGGTCCAGATTCGATCCGTTGCCATCCCTAGCTGTATCGTAGCAGTGAAGATAACGTTTCAATTTGTGCTTCAAGTATTGTTTTGGCTTAAATTCTTTATTGATTATTAGCCATGTGGAGATGAGAAGTTTATTGATGATTTTGATTAGGGATCAACGATTAAAAAATCTATTAGTTAATGGAATTTGAAAGATGATAGTTAATTTCATAATATTGTTGCTTATATGGAGATGCATTGTTTTTATTTTATGTTTAGTAAATTGGGGTGTGATTTTTAATTATTTGGATATGATATTCACAAATTGAGTTTGGATGGTGATATCTGGGGTATGTTTTCACCTTTAAGAACATGCTATTAGAGGAATGTTAAGATTTAGTCCCAACTTGAAAAGAAAATTTTCTTCCAAGACTTGAATTGAAGATTTTTATTTGGATATTATGTTTACCATTAATTCATGGAGTATCATACTCAAATTTGGTGGTGTTTCATTCATGAAATGTAAGTTGTTGAGATGTTTGGCTGGGGTTGTTATGAACTCAAGATCACCTTTAAGTGAGAATCAAATATGTGTTTGAGAATGTTAATGAACTCTGATTGACTTGGTTTTTGAATCATTGTGCTTGTAGGATATTGCGTCATCGGAATATTCATTCGAGTTTGGATTTTGAGAAGTTGATCCGAGGGTTGACTTTTTAACTTTGACCGTTTGAAAAGTTATAAAAATGAGTATCCTAGACTAATTTCGTGTGCTCTTTCATATTTTATATAGTATGGAATAATTTGAGATTGTCGTGATAGACTTTTGGTCACTTCTTCATCGTAGTACTTTGGGAATTTCAATGCTATGAAGCTTGAGACTATCAAATGTTCCATTTGTGGATCTTTGACACGTGTTTGGTCGTAGTATTTTGCCGGATGTGAGGTAGGGAGACTAAACTACTACTTACTTTTTGAAACTGAACATGAATTAATTATTGTGAATTTATTGTGTAAACCATTACTATATTATAATGGAATCATGAGATAATGAATTATTTTATATGAATTGAGCTACTTAAGTGCATTTAACATAGTGTTAAGAGATAATTGAGATATTTGTGGTGATTTATTGAGTTGAGTTGAGACTCCTCTATTGTGGTTCCTTGAATTAAAATGATCAATTGATGTGGCTATCAACTGAGCAGTTATGCAATTATATACATCTTTTCTACTTTATTAGGAGTTGCTTCCTCTTAATTGAGCTTCTATGCTTTAAATTATATCTTGATATTCATGATGCTTAATTGACGTACATTGACTGTCACAATATCCTTTGGTGAGTTTGACCTTGATGTTTATTTTATATGCTTATGATGACGTGATGAAGGCACACTTGACAGAGGGTGTGGTGTCACCTATGTTGTGATGATGGCACACTTGACAGGGGGTGTGGTGTGGCCTATGTTGTAATATTGACACACTTTTTTTTTTTTTTTTTTGGTCTAGTCCGAAAGAGGGTGAGTGCCTATGTTGATTATTTGGTCTAGTTGTATGAGTCGATGAGGGTCTATTATTGCTTTGTGATTTGATGAGTAGATCCTTGGTGTATTTTCTGTTATGTAGATTATTATTTATTGATATCTATTTTATACTAAGGAGATTGGACAAATGTGCTAAGTTTAACATTAATAGGGCACCGGTTTATTACACTTTAGACCGGTAGAAAGTGATAAAGATAGTGGAATGATCGGTGATCCTATGGAGTCTAGTGAAACTCACTTTCTTATAGTTTGGTTACAGGTTTTACTTTTCATGACACAATATGCATTTTTATCCTGTTCGTGGCTATCTCTCAGCGGTATTGAGTCGAGCTGCCACTTGATCGTGGTAGAGTCTATCTTTTCATATGACATTTTACTTTCATTGTTAGGCTTAAACACAATGTTGTATTTTGAAAACTCTATAGATGCTCCATGACGAGTATGAGTTGGGATTTGGGCAGGTTTTAGTTTCATTCTCTATTCTAAAACACATGTATAAGATTTTCCTTATATTACTTCCGCACAGTTATACTACTTTCTTTGATTAAATGTTTTCAAACTTACTTTGGCTTTCTAGACTTGGTTCTTTATTTCACCAATGGTCAATTCATTTTAAACTTATTGAAATGAAAAATGTTTTTTGAAGAGGTCTGCCCAAAGGGTAGTAGCTCATTAAGTGCCTCGGCGTCTCGGGAAAGTCGGGGTGTTACAAAAAAATAATAGGTTTATTTTAAGTTTTGTTGCTTTTGGGCTGCTATTCAAGCTAAATTCTAAAATATTTTTTTATCAAAATATATTTACAGATAAATTTAACTAAATCGATCTAACATGAAAATTTTAACCCAAATAACAAATACTTGTGTAATCTTAAAATATTACATATAAAAATTTATTTGTGTTTTTTCTTTCGCTAAACCAATCTAACATGAGAATTCTAGCATAAATGTCAAAAATATTATATGTTAAGCTTTTTATATGTACTATATTCTTATTGATATGTAAGTCTAGCACAATTATTACTTTCTATTTGCTTATTTATATATTTATTGAAGTATAAAATAATTAATTTAATAAAAAATATCTGATGCAAGTTCATCAAATAGTTTTAATGTCCAATATGAAGAATTCTGAATTTTATCTTGGAATGTTAATAATAATGAAAGCAAATATTGATTACGAAAGAAATTTTGATTGTAAAAACTCGCTATTTCGTTTATCAATATTTCAACAATGGTGGCCCAAATCCATTACGCTTGCCTAAGGGCGAGTATGTATTGAAAGTGGCCACAGACCCTAGATTGAGTCTGGAGGATGAGGTTGAAATGCACATAGTTGCTACACAAATCTTTTCTTAGATTAGAAGGGCATGTTAAACTGATTCATGATGAAGAGTCGTGATGATCTTGATTTTTCTGCGAAAGAAAAATGAGGATCTATGGGCAAACCTCCCAACATTGGAATGAACAACAACACTGAAGTTGTTACGGGAAATTGCATATGCCTTGCATCTAGCGCACACCAGTAACGTGGTTCTTGAGAATCTGAAACCAATCAATATTCTGATTGATGATTATGATTGTGCACTCATGTGCGATTTTGACTTAGCTCGAGAGTCATTTTTGTCATCGTCGTCCTATGATTTTACATGGGCGTATAGTGATAAAGACGCTAATCCTTCAAAAGACGTGTGTCCAAGCTTTGACATTTTTAGCTTTGGAGCCACACTTTTTCATATTCTCAACAACTCAACCACAATCAACGCATCTCTTGTACCCAAATTGGAAACAAGATGACAAAAATGCCAATAGAGCTAAGCCAAGAAAATACACCTATGAAAAAAATCATATTTAAAGTCGTGTTAACAAACACTTAGGGTTTATGTAGGACTCGAGTTATGTCAATCTTGTTGATTCTCGTGAAAAAATGGTTGACTAAAACTTATACATATAGTCAAAATTTAAATTAGTTGGACAAAAAAATGAATTTCGAGTTATGGAGTTTATAGAAATTCGAGAAAGATTCAAATTTAAGCCCAATCAGAACTAAATTAAATAAAAAGCATGCATGGATTATGTTGGGAGACTTAAAATCCAACATTTGGTCGCGAACGAACCTTCATGTCTCCGAGTGATGACAAAGAAGAACTAGCCAACTTCAAAAAAAAATTGAAAGAATTTTTTGTTAAAGAAGATGGCTGAAAAATAGAAAAAGATGTCAAAGCTAGATAGCATTGTTCATAATGAAAATTTATTAAAAGTCATATGACATCCATCCTACCAGACACTCAATCTGACTCCGTTTTCCAATTTACATATAAAAAATATTATTGTATAATTCTTTAGTTCTCATTAAAGGCAAATTGATTCTTCTGCCTTCGTTACGTTATGTTATTTATGCCTACTTTCCCAACCAAAAATAATTCTTTCCTTTCATTAAACCCAAATCGTGTAACTTCAAGTTTCTCAGTCCCCAACGAATTTCTTTATGAGGTACCATTTTTTATTTTTTTTTGTACCTCTCATACAGGCAAGTGTGCTTATATAATCTTTGTAATGTTCTGAATCTGTTATTTTAGGAGCCGTTTTCACAACAGACAGAAAAAAACTTATGTTAAAAGAAGTTTGTGGAGAAAGAAATGTGTATTGTTATTTGTTTGAAAATTCTACATTACTGTAAAGAATAATTACTCTATGTATCACTTGACATAATATTACAATCAAATTGGGTCAGTATTTTAAGTTGTTACCCTGATTGGCCCAGTTTGTACATAATATATAATATATTTATTTATGCTAAAATTAATAAAAGAGGTGTGTTTAAAAGTGGTTAAAGAAATAATATATTTATTTTAAGTTTATGTTACTTTGGGGTTGCTCTTTAAGCTAAATATTCTAAATTATTTTTTATCAAAACATATTTACAGATAAATTTAACTAAATCGATCTAACTTGAAATTTTTTAATCCAAATATGAAATACTTGTGTAATCTATCAGATATTTTCATATTAAAACATATCTATAATTTTTTCTTTGACTAAACCAATCTAACATGAGAATTCTAGCATAAATGTCAAAAATCTTATACGTTAAGCTTTCTATATAATATTTACATTATATTCTTATTGATATGTAAGTATATCAAAATTATTATTTTTATTTGCTAATTTATATCTTTATTGAAGTATAAAAAAACAAATATCTGGTGCAAGTTCATCAAATAGTTCTAATGTCCAAGTTCATAAGAAGTATCAAATGATAATGTGTTAAGTACTTTTACTATAGTTATGTGTGTATACAATGATAGTAAAGCCAAAAAGATTTTCTTTTGGCTAATATACTGATATTAAACTCCAGGAAGTCCTGAAATTTAATTAAAGAAATGATAATTACATTACAGCATTCTTTTACGTCCTGTGTGTGATTGTAATGGTGTTTCTGCTTAGGGTATTATAAAATGGGGGATATGTATATGTGTAAGATAGAATAATTTCCCTTAGGAATTCCTTTCATTATTCACAATATATATAGTTGTACAAATGTTGATTCCTAATACAATACGAATCCTAACTTACCTTACAAAAGTTGAAGAAAGAATTGTTGTGTATATAAGATTCGAAATTGGTTTGGGGTTTGGGACCCCAAGGGGTATCCCATGTGTTTAAAGGAGGGAGGACCTAGATGTTGCTTCGGTTCGAGGAAAGACCACACGCGCGCCGCCGCCGCCGTCCGCCCGTCCCGTCCGGTTCGGTTCACGGGCTCACGGGCTCACGGGCTCACGGGGGGCCGTGGGTGAGTAATTTGTGGGTCTTCTTCGATATTATCTTTTTGGGCCGAAAACTTTGCCGAAGTACGGTTTGAACCGAAATTCTTTCGGATGTCTTGTTTGGTCCCGAAGTTTCAAGATGTACGGTTTGGTCCCCGAAGTTCGAATTTCGATGGTCAAAACGAAACGTCAAGCACTCAATTCAGCCATTTATTTTGGCTGAATTACTCCTCCTATAATGGCCAAATCCGTTGGTTCTTTCACCATTTATGTTGGTGACTTTACTACCTCCATAATGGCCATTATTTGGCTATTATGGAGGCAGCGATTTTCAGCCCCTCCCTCACCTATATAAACACACCCTTACACCATTGTTGAGCACCACAAAGAACGAGAAAAATAACAGTTCATAAAGCTCACGAAAATACACAACAAAAAGAGTTTTCTTCCTACAACTTCCAAGCATCATTTCGTTACTCAACATTCTTCACGGTAGCTCTTGAGTTTCCTTTGCTCAAGGGTTCCATTGCTGTTTTATCTTGGGAGACAAATTGTCCAGGACGTATAAAGGATACATACGGGGCAATATTGTCTTAAGGACGAGTGCCACACTCGACTCGGCATAAACCGGTTTCCATTTTTCGATCTTGAACAAAATTGTAGTTTCAGTTTTGTTGTTCAATTGTAATTTTCAGATTACTAGTTGAACTATTGAAATCTTTGTTTATCCTTTCGAATACTTGTAATAGTTAAATACTTCCCGTACTGCTTTATAAAATACCATAGAGCAAAACTCCCAACATCTTAAGACAATATTTGTATTGTAATACTATTAGTGTTCGAAAGATGTTGGTCAAAAATTGTGTGACCAAATCTGGATATGGCAATGGTTTTCTGGTAGAAGAAAGTGATGATGATGAACGTGTTCATGGTGTCACCGCTACCAAGACTGGTGGGAACAAGCGCTCTCGAGAGTCTGAGGATGTCAACTGGGACAAGACTGAAGATGTTATTCTAACTTGTAGCGAGAGGCCTATATCTCGTCCCGGACAAAGGATCCGAATAATGGTGAGAAGGAAATGGACACTCAGTCTGATGAAGTGACTGAAGTGAGCCAGAATCCGAAATTGGGATAAGTATTTTTCTCACTTGTCAAGAATAAGGATTAAATGATAAGTAGTTTTTCTTACTTGTCAAGAATAAAGATTAAATTATGTCTGATTAAAAATGGATTAAAGTAAGGAGGAATATGAAAATAATTTATATTCCTTATGCTTTAACAAATCAGAAGTTTAATCTCATCTTCTTTTCCGTTTAAAGATTGGATTTTGTAAACGACTTAAGAAGATCCGTTCTTTTAAGTGTAATTACTAAAGTGTGTAAAGTATGGTCGCACATACTATGGAGAAAGATCCACTAACTGTGCGAAAACCTTTACCACTCTTAAGTAAGCGCCAAGAATTATCTGGGCACCAATCATAACGGAAGAAGTCTAAAAGATAATGACGTTGAGCCTGTCATATTATTTGGCAGAAGATCCTTCATAGGATGATATTGAACACTCAGTCATACAAAGCCTCCGGGCGACTGGAGTGGGCCAAAATTCCTTTGATATGATTATATTGGACACTCGGTCATACAAAAGCCTCCTAAGCGGCGGGAGTAGGGCCAAAATTCATTTCATAGGAAAAATAATGGACACCTAGTAAGGTGGGCCACGCTTTCCGGTCTTAAATGATCGAAGGCCTAAAGAAAAGGCAGAAAAGAAATTGGACACTCAGTCTGCCAAAGCAACTGGAGTGGGCCAGAATATCTGGATCACATATGATCCGGTTACGCCCTAACCACGGGCAAAATGTTGTTCATGTGAAGCAACGCCACCTCTAAAATCAAAGGGGCTGGAGAGGTTGTCCTCAATAGGACTTCAAGGAATGATATCACTCTAAAAGAGGTGATACATGTTCCTAACTTGGTTAAAGGACGTTGTTGGTCAAATCTGATTTGAGACTAGTCCAACAGGTCCGTAATAACTAAGAATGGTACAATATGTCTATAGCCAAATGAATGATATATTTGTAATCCGTGCATCTATGACATCATAGATTAAGACATGTTAAATAGCAAGTCATTCAAAAGCTAACGATGTTGAGATTGTTGCCTTCTGTCGACATAAACCCTCAAAATGAATGTGAGGTAGACGAAGAGGCAAAATCACCTTTCCAAATTCCGTCAAGGGAATAGCGAAAGAAGCACCGCTCCTCTAGAACTTAGTCACACCTACTTGGGTGATTTGAAGTTTATACAAAATAGAGGGGGGAGACAAGTACGTTGTGATCTTCATTGATGATGGTACAACGTATGGAATCCTTTGTTTATTGAAAAGCAAAGATGAAGTTGTTTGAAGCCTACAAAGCGAAGTTGAAAATCAACTAAGCCTACGGATTGAGAAATTCGTAGTGATAGAGGGGAGAATGTGAAGCATCGTTCATTAAACGACTTGTTCATTTCTCACATCAGTCTAACGGTGTTAGCCAAGCGCAAACCCGTACGCCTAAATTATGTAGGGCAAGGCGATCCTTACCGCTAATGCGATTCTCAACAGAACTCCGCATAAGGATAAGGATAAGGATAATTCTCCGTGTGAGACATGGAAATGATCTCACATACAAAAGTTGTGATGGCTTGGTAGAAGTTGGACTACCAAGACAGGTCAAGTTCGACCTAAGACTGTAGATTGCATATCCACTGGATCTGTAAATAACAGTAGTGCTGATCGCCTCTTGGCGTCAAAGAATGCTGAATTCTTTGGAGATAACTTTCCTTGGAAAAAGGAAAAAGGAGTAATTGCTCAAGGTTAACAAGAACCCGCGAGGGCACTTTGACTGTCCGGAACTAGACGTTCCGTATCTTCATGACTCGAAAGTTCTTGTCTATCCGGAACTTAATATTCCGGATTGCGAACTCGGGGATTCTAGATGTTGAACCAAGACGGAGCAAAGAGGGGACAAAGACTTGTTCCGATCCTTCTAGCTTGTATGGTTAAGAACGAACCATGGACAATTAACAAATAATTGTTATCTCCAAAAGCGCCGCTTTGGAAAGAAGCTAAAGGGAGAAATAGATTCCATATATAGAACCATACGTGTGTAATAGTTAATCTTCCTCCGGAAAAGAACCTTTGGGTTGTAAAAAGTGCTCCCCTGTGAGTAGCTTCACATCCGGGGCCATTGTAATCTTACATGGCATGGGTGTTGAAACGACCTTCCAAACCGGAGAGTTGGAAGAAGAGGATCGAAATTGGTTTGTCTTTGAACTGTTGGGCTTCTTCCCGAACTTTCATTTTGGTCCACGAAATGTTTACATTTTAGTCTGAAAGTCTCGGATAAAACGAAACAATGAATCGACCACGAAACATTGGCTCGAAGTTAGAAAGCCAACGGTTGGAAAACCAACGGTACGAGAGTGAAAATCATATTGAAACAAAGTCTCGATATGAAAGATATGTGTATCACGAGATGACTTCTTAGGAATTGAATTTCTAAGACATCTAACGGACTGGTCAATAGTTGACGGTCTCGTTGAAGCCACCAATGGATATGAATCATAGAACTGATTGGAATCATGGTGCACCCATGGACAAGGAGTGATATGCACGGGTCACGTGTAGTTCAATGTATTGTACACACTACAACCGACACAGGTATCGTCCTACAAACATATTAGTTGAACTAAGGTTCAGCGATGATCTTAATACATGATCAATAGAAGGCGTTAAGTCGGATATGACGATATCGAATTATTCGCTTATCTACGGATTATTGTATTCGGATGTCCAGGCGGTTACGGGAGAACACGGTGATGCAAACTGGACATCGGATATCGAAGAACACCAAAGCCACAAGTAAATGTGTATGGTGGTTCTTGGAAAATCCTCTAAGCAAACTTGCATCGACCGATTCATAATGGTATCGGAGTTTATCGCTTTATACAAAGCATGAAAGAAGTTGAGTAACTTCACGACTCATTAGAGGACGTCCCTTATTGGGAGAAACCCGTGCCTTCGACGGTTATACACGTGGCTAGCCGATCGGCCTTAGGAAGGACACGGATGACGGCGTCTGGACATATCTGTCGGGATCCGTCGGAGACATAAGACCGTATGGCGGTTGATCATCACGGGTGTCACTTCCTTATTTACTAACTAAGGGACTACCGGAGATCAAGTTTTACTTTTGTCTAGGGGAATGGGCTTAAAACCCAAAATATACGAACCAATACGGTGGAAACCCAACCTTACGAATCTGGAGATCCCGGTAATTTGGTGCAATGGGAAAACTAAGTTGTAAAGGTTCGGTTGATCGCTTCGGTCGAAGCATGAGCACTTCGGATAGTGATTTCGAAAAGAAACACCAAATCCAAAGCCGTTCCGCGATAGACGTTAAGTGCTATCGCGGTATGGGTAAAGGTTAAGTTTTCAAAACTGTAATGATCCTCAACAGTTGAGGTTAGGTCTTTGGGAAACTTTTAATGGTTCCTAACACTTGTGAAGTGGGGTATAGCGGGATACCTTGTAGGAGACCACCTATTTAAGTGCGAGGACGGGCCGCCTCAAATTGAACGCACTTAAGAATCCAAGACGTTGTCCATGGCCAAAACGGACAAAACATTACGAAGAAGAGAGTAAGGGAATTTGTTGTGTTGGTACCGTTGTCTTGGCTTACACTAAACAACGACGGTTCAAGACATCACGTTCACCGCGCGATAAGTAAGTCCGATGGTATTCAACTATGGAAGGTTCAAAGGCGAGGCTACCTCTCCTTATGCAACATCGGTCCGTGAAATATTCTTTGGAAATGAAAAGACACCATGTGAGTGCGCCAAAATCTCTTTCAAGAGGGGATTGTTGGAAATTTGCCTTTGGCGGGAGTTGCGACCGACCAACTTTAACGGCTTAAACACTAGTGTAACGTATGTTGGAGAATCCGGTTCTTCACAC
This sequence comes from Anisodus tanguticus, assembly GCA_034509755.1. Classification (NCBI taxonomy): domain Eukaryota; kingdom Viridiplantae; phylum Streptophyta; class Magnoliopsida; order Solanales; family Solanaceae; genus Anisodus; species Anisodus tanguticus. Next base: position 24,212,180 of record CM067556.1, read on the forward strand.
ATGCATGATCTACTAAGTACGTAGATAACCGTAGGGCCAAGAATCGTCAAATTTCATTGAGAAATGAAAGAGATATTGGTTCACGAAGTAAGGTGTTTGAAGCATGGAAAGTGTGGTATTGTGTGTAATTCTCCCTCATTGGTAGAGGAAGAAAGAATTGTTGTGTATATAAGATTCGAAATTGGTTTGGGGTTTGGGACCCCAAGGGGTATCCCATGTGTTTAAAGGAGGGAGGACCTAGATGTGCTTCGGTTCGAGGAAAGACCACACGCGCGCCGTCGCCGTCCGCCCGTCCCGTCCGGTTCCGGGTTCCGGGTTCGGTTCTCGGGTTCACGGGTTCACGGGTCACGGGTCGTGGGTCGTGGGGTGTGGGTTGTGGGTTGTGGGTCTTCTGATATTATATTTTTGGGCCAGAAAACTTTGCCAGAAGTACGAGTTTGATCCCGAAGTTTCGGATGTACGGTTTGAACCGGAATTCTTTCGGATGTCTTGTTTGGTCCCGAAGTTTCAAGATGTACGGTTTGGTCCCCGAAGTTTCAAGATGTACGAGTTTGGTCCCCGAAGTTCGAATTTCGATGGTCAAAACGAAACGTCAAGCACTCAATTCAGCCATTTATTTTGACCGAATTACTCCTCCTATAATGGCCAAATCCGTTGGTTCTTTCACCATTTATGTTGGTGACTTTACTACCTCCATAATGGCCATTATTTGGCTATTATGGAGGCGATTTCAGCCCCTCCCTCACCTATATAAACACACCCTTACACCATTGTTGAGCACCACAAAGAACAGAAAAATAACGAGTTCATAAAGCTCACGAAAATACACAACAAAAAGAGTTTTCTTCCTACAACTTCCAAGCATCATTTCGTTACTCAACATTCTTCACGGTAGCTCTTGAGTTTCCTTTGCTCAAGGGTTCCATTGCTGTTTTATCTTGGGAGACAAATTGTCCAGGACGTATAAATGATACATACGGGGCAATATTGTCTTAAGGACAGAGTGCCACACTCGACTCAGCATAAACCAGTTTCAATTTTTCAGTCTTCAACAAAATTGTAGTTTCAGTTTTGTTGTTCAATTGTAATTTTCAGATTACTAGTTGAACTATTGAAATCTTTGTTTATCCTTTCGAATACTTGTAATAGTTAAATACTTTCCGTACTGCTTTATAAAATACCATAGAGCAAAACTCCCAACAAGTTGATTCCTAATACAATTAGAATCCTAAGTTACCTTAAATATACATCTATCATAATTATAAAATATACGGAGAATATTCGCTAATACTCCCCCTCAGACGGAGCGGGAGGAGGCCTAACGCTAAGGCTGGATAGGAAGTCGGCGAAGAGCTGTCGCGGTAGTCCCTTTGTGAAGATGTCTGCATACTGATAAGAGGAAGGCACGTGTAATATTTTGACCTGACCACGGGCAACCTTCTCTCGCACAAAGTGGATATCCATCTCTATATGTTTAGTCCGCTGATGTTGGACCGGATTATGAGACATATAGATAGCAGATATGTTGTCACAATAGACTATAGACGCATTGCAGAGTGGACACTGGAGCTCCAAAAGAAGATTTCGGAGCCAATAGATCTCAGCAACTACATTAGCAACACCGCGATATTCTGCTTCAGCACTCGAACGGGATAGTGTGGCCTGCCGCTTGGTGGACCATGAGATAAGATTATCCCTAAGAAATACACAGTATCCTGAGGTGGAGCGACGTGTGTCGGGACATCCTGCCCAATCTGCATCCGTGTAGGCAAGTAGCTTGGTTGGGGCAGATGGGTATAGATGTAATCCAAAGTCTAGTGTGCCCTTAACGTATCTGATAATACGTTTGAGGGCGACAAAATGGTACTCTCGGGGGCCGTGCATGAACAGACACACCTGCTGAACGGCATATACAATATCAGACCTAGTGAATGTAAGATACTGAAGAGCACTTGCTAGACTCCGATATAGAGTGGGATCAGAAACTGGCACACCGTCATTGGCACTAAGCTTAGATTTTGAGTCCACCGGAGTTGGTAAAATTTTACAATTTGCCATATTGGCCCTGTACACTATCTCTTCTGCATACTTACGCTAACACTGGAACATAGTGGCTGCAGATCTGGTCACCGATATACCCAAAAAATAACTCAGCTTGCCCAAGTCAGTCATAACAAATTCAATTTTGAGTAGATCAATGATTTCGTTCTTCAAACCGTCAGATGAGGCAGTAAGAACAATGTCATCGACATATAATAGCAAATATGCATTGCTGCTACCTCGGTGAAAAGTGAAGAGAGAGTTATCACACCTGATACATACAAAACCAATCTGCAGAAGATACATGGCAAAACGAGCATACCAAGCGCGGGGTGCCTGTTTCAACCATACAATGACTTCCTGAGACGACATACAAACTGCGGAACTGCCGGATGAACAAAGCCAGGAGGCAGCATGTACACAATCTCTTTCAAATCCCCATGAAGAAATGCATTCTTGACATCAAGCTGATGAATCGGCCAATGCATGCCCATAGCAAACTGAGAACAGTCCGAATAGTGGCCGGTTTAACAACCGGACTGAATGTCTCACCACAATCAATACCCCATGCTGATTAGTGCCATTGACAACTAGTCTTGCCTTATACCTTTCTAAGTCACCACTATCTCTGAACTTGTGCCGAAATAGCCACATACACCGGATAACATTCACACCTTCCGGTCTAGGTACCAAATCCCAAGTGTTCTGCTTGGTTAAAGCGTTAAACTTCTCGCACATGGCCGCATTCCAATTGGGGTCCAGTTTTGTTAGTTTTGGATTTTTTGGAATAGGAGATAAGGTTTGTGCGGAGAGGTTGAAGTGAACCTTAGGTTTAAAGATCCCATGTTGTGCACGAGTCTCCATGCGATGAGAGGGTAGCAGTGGGAGGTCAGGACTGAGGGGTTGCAGAGCTACTGGTTCTGGACTGCTAGGCAACAGTGCTGCGGGACTGGTAGGCTGCGGGCTGGTGGTGTCTGGACTGGGAGGTACAAGAGGCACTGCTGCATGAGATTCTGCCGGGGGTGCAGTAGACCGAGAGTAGGGGGCTAAAGGCAGCAGTGGTGGGGACGGGGCAATGTCCACTGTCGGAATAGATGGTAGTGGTATTGTCCTTTGCCGGAGACACATCAACTGGAGTAAAGGAGACATAAGAGACCGAGAAATGTGTAATCCGTGGTTTGAAATTTTTGAAGGTTTGAAAATGGATAGTTCGTCTCGTTGAATGTGACGTGACGTGAGATGATGACCTTACGAGTGGTTATGTCATAGCACAAGTAACCCCGATGATTTGTGGAGAAACTGACGAATACACATGGTGTGGTGCGTGGGGCTAGTTTGTGAGGTGTAGTGGAGGCTATGTTGGGGTAGCATAAGCATCCAAAAATACGTAGGTGATCATATGATGGTAGCCTACGGTATAAGATTTCGTTAGGGGTCTTGTTTTAGAGAGTGCTAGTTGGTAAAATATTAAGAAGAGATTCTGCCATTTTAACATCATAGACCCAAAAAGGCGGTGGCAGACAAGCATGAAACAGAAGAGTGCGAACCATGTTATTGATGGTACGTATAATTCGTTCAGCCTTTCCATTTTTGGGAGGAAGTATAGGGACAAGAAAAACGGAAAACCATGCCTTGTTTAGAACAAAAATTGTGAAATTCCGAGTTATTAAATTCACGTCTATTGTCACATTGGAATGATTTGATAGGTTTTTCAAATTGTGTTTTAATGAATTTTTGAAACTCGAGGAATTTGGCAAAAACTCCAGATTTGAATTTCAGTGGGTAAATCCAGACAAAATGTGAAAAATCATCTAAGAATACTAGATAGAATTTGTGACCCAAAGAGCTAACAATCGGAGATGTCCACAGATCAGCATGAACAATATCAAAAGGAGAAAAAGTAACACTGTTTGATGACATAAATTGACGACGAGTATGCTTGCCTAGTGGGCAAGAAACACAGTGGTGGGCAATTTTCCATTTATTACATTGAATATGATTAGAATTCCTAAGAAAAGAAAAAACTGGGTCTCCGGGGTGTCCGAGTCTGTTGTGCCAAGTTGAGGGAGAGATCGCCGCAAGGGATAGAGGTGCTTGTGGTCTGACAGCGGAAGATTGAGTGAATGGGTAGAGATCTCCCACACTATTGCAGCGTGTAAGAATTTTTCCCCTATTGAGTTCCTTCACAGAAAAACCAATAGGGTCAAATTCGACAGACACAAAATTATTGCTAGTGAATTTTCTAACAGAGATTAAGTTTTTAATGATGTTAGGGGTGTATAGGACATGGTTTAGGGAGAAATGCGGGTGTGGATGTTTGGTGTGTGTGTTACCGTAACCTTCAATTGGAATGCGATGACCATTGCCGACAGTAATAAATTGAGGACACTTTAACCGAAGTAGTTGAGATAAGTTACCTGACGACCGGGTGAGGTGAGATGTGGTGCCGGTGTCCATGTACCAATTTTCGTCGGGCTGTTGAATGTTTACGGTGCTGAAGGCTTGGCCCAAGTCGGTGGGAGCCGGCCACTGAGAGGCTGACATTCTTGCTTCTTCTTTGACCGCAACCAGTGGGCTGCTGCTTCGCTCTTTGGTGGTCGCTGGTGGGCAGGGCGGGGCCCAAGAGGCCGATCTACCAAGGTGCTGGAACTCGGCCCTGCGGTTGGGTATGGGCTTGCGGCGAGGCCCGGTTCTGCCGGTTGGGCCATGCTTTGCCTTGCCCATTGCCCCACCGGAAATATGCGGTTTGGGCACAGGCTGGCATCCCGGCCAGCCGGTTGCGTTGGCCCTTGCCGCGGCCCTTGCCTTTGTTATTATTATCGCGGCTTCTGCCGCCACGCCCTCCGCCACTGGGCTGCTGCTGCTGCTGTTGCGGTGGTGGCCTGTTTGTGTTGGCGGCCGGTGTTGCCATCCCGTCAACGGCTAACGTCTTTTGATTATGTTCCTCTTGTTTAGCACGACAGGTTTCTTCCAACAATAGTTGTGACCGTGCCTTGGTGAAACTTGGTAGTGGGTCGGCCTGTTGAATCATCATTGCAAGTGTATCGCATTCACCTTTCGGTAAACCCGCAACCAATTGAAGTACCATCTTGGTTTCAGAGACAGAATTCCCGACGTTGGATAGTTGGTCGGCTATGAGTTTCGGTTGTTTGCAATATTCAAACATGTTGTTAAAATTCTCGAGACGCGTATTGTTGAATTGTTCCTCCAAATACACGGCCCGAGTATTTTTATTGTCCTGAAAGATTTCTTCCAACCGCACCCAAAGGTCACGTGCCGTAGCACATGTTTTCATGATGGTACACAACAAGTCTTTTGAGATGGTGCCGTATATCCACTGTTTGACGATGGTGTCAAGGCGACGCCATGTCAATTCGGCAATGTCGGTGGGACGAGGAACATAGTCATCAATATGGTCGAGCACGTTGTACGCACATGCATGAATATAAAACAGTTCAGTCCATATGGAATATTGACAGACTTCTTGATCAAGAATTATAGGGATAGAGTTTTTGATGTTTGTAACGGCGAAGGCCGAGTGAAAAGAAGACGATGATCGTTGAGATGAATTATCAAAAGTACCAGTGGAGGAACCAGAATTTGTGGGGGAAGACATGGTGGCTGCCTTTGTTGCCGCCGGCTGAGGGAAGGGAAGGGAAGGGTGGTGTCGGCCGAAAAAAAAAGAAAGGAGAAGAGTAGGGTATAGGTTTTAGGCTCCTGATACCATGTAAGATAGAATAATTTTCCTTAAGGATTCCTTTCGTTATTCACAATATATATAGTTGTACAAATGTTGATTCCTAATACAGTACGAATCCTAACTTACCTTACAAATGTTGATTCCTAATACAATTAGAATTCTAAGTTACCTTAAATATACATCTATTATAATTACAAAATATACGGAGAATATTTGGAGAATATTCGATAATGGTGTGTTGTAAAATAATCAACTGACTCTTTACTTTTGGGCGAGGTTCATAGTAGGTTTGACTGATTTTTACTAGACTAATGCTAAAAATATTACTTTGCTGACCAACTGACAACAAACTCATATTGACCAAACAAAAAGAACCCCTAAGCCAAGCCAAAATGCCAATAAATCCCTTTAGAGCAAAAAGGAAAAAAAGAGGCAAAAAAGGGGGAAAGCCAAAAAGATTTTCTTCTTTTGGCTAACATACTGACAGTGAACTCCAAGAAGCCCATGAAATTAATAAAGAAAATTAGAGTCCCTGGGGCATATTGGATGTCAATGGAGAGGAACTTAAAATCTAGTTGGAGGTTAAGCGTGAGTTCGAACTCTGGTGAAAACAATTTGCTATCTTCTAGGGTAGGACCTTGTAGGTAATATCAATTGGTGTGAGTGAGAAGTTGCTACCACGCGCGTACACACAAAATATACACTTCGCATTACATTTGAATGAGTCAATTGAGAAAAGAACAAAGTACACACATTTGATGTGCGCGTGGTTTTGTAGGAGATACTTAATATCGATATGGGCGAAGATGTACTTTTTTAGCACGGTGATTGCTGCATATTCCGCCTAGTCGTACATTTTATTTTTCATCTATTCCCTGTCGTCCGTATCTCATCGCTTTCAGGGTGCTTCTCATCTCTACTGTTTCTCTAGTTTGTATGCATGTGCGTGTGGATATATGAAAATGAGAGATAGAATTCATAAAAGAGTAAAATTTTGAATGTTACGTTTATCTCTATTAGGAGCAGTAGTTATTTTAATTAAAAATAAGAAAGCATGTCCACAGATGATTGCCAAAACTAGAGGAATAGTCGCACTCGCACATCTACCATACATCATGGGTAGTAATTCTCGTTTGATTTTGGTGTGGGGGTACATAATACATATAAAGGGTGGGTTTGGTATGATGGAAAATAAGTGAGTTTCTTTTTATTTTTAGTATTTGATATATGTAAGTATAAAAATAATGTTCCAAGAGCATTTTTGTGTAATCTAGAAAAATACTTCCGATTAGAATGAGGTGGGAATTGAGTGTTGGTGGGATGGTCAAGTGAAAAGGGTTAGGGGTGGGAAAAAGACAATGACTTTGGAAGGTCATTTATGAAACTTGTTTCCCTACTCCCTCTAGGGAAATTATTTTCCTCAATTTTGAAGAGCTTGTTTCTACCTTTAGAAAAAATTTCTAAAATATTTTTACCATCTAAACATGAAAAAAATTAAAAATATTTTCCTCCTGGCCAAACACATCCAAAGTTTAAACCTTTTTATGTTGCAACAGGCTGAATTTATTTCCACTAATAAATTCAAAACTAAGTACTATGTTCTTCGCGAATCATGTAATTACAATCTTGAGTTTTTATTTTCTTTTTGAACTTCTTTGTAGTATTTCCAGTTCAGAGAATCATTACTTTTTAGGTATGACATTGTCATTCTTTCATTCAATCCAAACTTTATTAGTTCTGTGATTGCTGCTAAATGGGAAAGCCAAAGGTGAAAAACAAATTAAATATGAAAATGAAAAATAGTACTATGTATGTTTTGTGTGAGTGTGCGTGCGTGTATGTAAATGAGAAATAGAATTCATAAAAGAGTAAACTTTTGGAAATAAACTTTTCAGATGAAATATTACGTTTATCTCCCTTAGGAGTAGCAGTTGTTTTTTAATTAAAAACAAGAGAGCATGATTGTCAAAACTAGAGGAATAGTCACACTCTCTCATGTATGAATTTTATCTTGAAATAATAATGAAAGCAAAGATCGAGATATAGAAGAAAAGTTGGAGGAGCAAAATCCTCATATAGTTAGATTGCAAGAGGCTAAAAAAATTCGCCCATGGAAAAAATCATAATCAAAGTCGTGTTAACAAACACTTAGTGTTAATGTGAGACTCAATTATGTCAATCTTGTTGATTCTGGTCATAAACACATTGACCAAAACTTATACATATGCTTAAAATTTAATTAAGTTGGATAAAAAATCGAATATCAGAGTATATGAAAATTCGAAAAGGTCTACGTTATAATCTCAATTAGGACTAAATTAAATAAAAGCATTCACAGATTATGTTTGGGGACTTCAACTTTAACATTTGGTCGTGAACGAACCTTCATGTCTCCGAGTAATGACAAAGAAGAACTAGCTAACTTCAAAGATTTTTTGGAAGAAATTTTTGTAGAAAAGTTGTCCAAGCTAGATAGGATTGTTCCATGATTTTTTTTTTGAGTTGTCTAAAAGTCATATGACATCCATCTACGAGACATTCAATCTGACCATTTACATAGAATTTTAATTTGAACTAATCAACTTAAGTCAATATTATAACTTTTGTGTGTTTTACGTGCTAATGAAAAAATATTATTGTATAATACTTAACCTAGTTTTCATTAACCGCAAATTGATTCTTCTGTCTCTCATAACTTTGTCATGTTATTTTGCCTGTTTTCCCAACAAAACAATTCAATCCTTTCGTCAAACTCAAATCGCGTAATTTCAAGATTTTCAGGCCCCACAAATTTCTGTATCAGGTACCTTTTTGTAATTTTTTGTAAACCTCTCATACAGGCAAGTATACTTGTATAAACTTTGCAGTGTTCTTGAATCTGTTATTTTAGGAGCCGTCTGCGTAGCAGATAGAAGAAAAAAGTTGTACTAAAAGAAGTTTGTGGAGAAAGAAATTGGGCCATATAACTGAGAAGTGGAATCTATCCTGACTTTTAAGTAGCGTTTGATTGAGGGATGAATCCAGAATTCGTACTTTCCGATACTATGCCTACTCCCCTTTCCTCTTTCAAGTGGGTTTTTTAAGTTGTTACCAGGATTGGCTCAGTTTGTACATAAATTAAAATTTACTTTTCATCCGATAACCCACCTTAAAGACCGACCTACTTCTAATTAACAATTTTCTTCTTTTTTCTTTTTTTTTTCCATCTATTTTTCCTTCTTTTCCAAGCGTGCAGTTCCGCTCATATTTTACCACTTGGATCCCTCTGACGTTAGGAAACAAATGGGGAAGAACTGCGAAGATGAAAAGAACAACACTTGGAAATGAAGGAAAAGCCGATGGAAGAAAGAAAGAAAAAGAAGAAAAACTGTTAAAAGTAGGTGTCGGTCTTTAAGGTGGGCTATCGGATGAAAAGTAAATTTTAATTTATGTACAAACTGAGCCAATCCTGGTAACAACTTAAAATATGGGCCCAATTTAGTTGTAATATTATGTCAAGTAATATATAATAATTATTCCATATATTTAACGATAATGCTAATTTGATTTGGTGTATACATCAGAACCATTCATTAAGGGCCGCCGTTTGGGATGATGAATAAGGAAAAATTGTTTTGGGATAAAATTTTAGTACAACTTTATCCCTTGTTTGGTTACTAATTCTGGGTTAAGTTATCGTAGAATATAAAATAGTACCAAGATAAGTTATCCAGGGTGAAATAATAATCCCAGGATAAAACAATGAAAATGACAAAAATAATCTCGAGGTCCCTCAAATCCTTTTTATTAAATAAGGTGGGGGATATTTTTGTAAACGATTTTTTTTAAAAAAAATAATTATGCAACACATATTACTTTTAATACAACAAACTAGGGGTGTGCGTTTGGTCTTCGGCTCTATTTTTAAACTTCGGTTCAGTTCTTCGATTTTCGGTTATTCGAAAGTGTGTACTGATCATCGAACCGAACTAATTCAATTTTTTTAATTAGATTTTTTTAGTATGTGCCTGATTAATGAACTATTTTCTGCTTATACAATGAGCTGTTTATGTTTTTTAATTCAACCACCATTAAGCATTATGTTATAAAACTAATCAGAGATGTAAAAAAAATATCCCAATAACAAAAAAGAAACAATTACTAGCCAAAACGTTAAACCATTCCAGGAACTGAGTTTCAGTTCCATTAACTAATGAGACCAAACCTATAAAATTCTAAGTACTAATTTACTTGATTTTTATACACATATTATTAAGGGTGGCCAACGGGGCGGGGCGGGTCCCTGCGGGGCGGGACCCGACGGGACGGGGGTATGGCGGACCAGTCCTCCGGCGGGATTGGCGGGATCCGCCGATGTCTCATCCCGTTCCCAGTCCTGTCGGAAAAGGGTATCGGTCTTATCGGATCGGGGTGGGATGGGGTCGGGACCGGGTTTTCCGATTTTTTTTTTGCACTTAATTTAAAAAAATAACATATATAAACACCTCAATAATTGAACAAGATAGTGTAATAAAAACATCCCAAGACTATTTTTGTGCCTCTTATATTATTTAATAGAATTATGATTTTTTTGTAATACAATTTCAAAATTGCAACTTTGTGGTGTTGAAAGTTGCAAATAACATAGTAAAATTACAATTAAAAAAATTACATATTTAAAAACACATTTTCTAGTTTCTTTATAATGTCTTGTGGTTCTTCGGTTGGAATTAGAATTCGTTGGTCAAATTGCTCGACGTCGCTTTCACCTCCGTCGGATAAGATTTCGTTGTAGTTTTCGTCGTCTTCTTCGTTGATCTCCGGTTGACCGCACTTTCTACGCTCCACTCGTATCCAATCTCTGAATAATACTGCAATCTCAAAGCTGTCTCCCTCTAATGAGTGTCTGTGCTCCTATTTGAAATCTTTCGGCCGAAAAAGCGCTTTCAGACGCTTGAATATTCAACACATCTCAAGCCATCTTTGACAGTGTCGGAAAAGTCTTCTCATTCTCCCTCCAGTATTTCAGCAAGTCTTCACGTCCTTCTTCATTGAGAACTGCATGGTACGGTACAACACCCTGCAAAACTAAAACATCAAACTCTCTAACTTGATTAGTAGTGGTACCACTATGCATTCTATGTCTAAGGCTTTCAATACTAGCCGCAGAAACATCATATCTTTTTTGAGGTTGTGTTGAAGAAGAAGAAGAAGATGATATGGAAGTCGGTTGGTTGCTAGCACTTTATTGTTGGTAATGCCTATATACTTTTTTGCATTCATCTTGTATACTAGACAACACTTCTTCTTTAGTTTCTTCCTTAGGTGGTAGGTCATTTGGATTTTTTGGAGTTGGAGTTGGAGGTGGAAGTATTGCTATACAATCATAAATAGTTTCAATAAGTGCTTTACAACCGCCTATTTTAATAGTCAGATTTAATACAACATCAATAATATAAATAGTGGAAATAGGAATAAAATATTTTTTTAATTTGATAAACATTTTTTTAATAGGTGCCTTATAAGCTGGTTTTTCATATATTCACTAAGTAATAAAAATATTAGAGCTATATAAAATAACATAGTTGAGATAGTAAGATAATATATACCGAAAAATTCTTTTGTTGCTTGAAAAAATTTCTCTAGAAATACAATAAGTTCTGAAATTTTTCCCAATCGTTATCTACAACCATATCAGTTGGATTTCGATTATGGGAGTTAAAAAATAAAGTTATAGGTCTTCTATAATCATAAGTAACAAGTAGTTGTTCGTATAAAGAATTCCATCTAGTCGCTACTTCTTCAGGAATTTTTCTATAAGGTAGTCCACAATCGTGACAAGTTTTTTTATATTCTTTTTTTCGTTGTATTCTATTACTTCTAAAAATAAAGTTTATAGCAAATTGTATTTTATTAACAATGTCTTCAAAAAATGATACACCATCCTTTACAACTAAGTTATAAATATGACACACACATTTTATATGAAAATGATTTGGAAAAGATGGAGTTAAAAGATCTTTTAAAATTCTAATAGCATAATTATTAGAAGAAGTGTTATCTAATGTAATAGTCATAATTTTATCAGTTATGTCATAATAATCGCAAACTGAATGAATATTTTCTGCAATAAAACTACTAGTGTGCCTATCATCAATATATCTATACACTAAAATACATTTTTGCATAGACCATTTATAATCTATCCAATGACATGTTACCGTTAAATAATCATGGCTGTTAGTACTACTGCCTATATCAGACGTGATAGATACTTTGCCAGGAAAATGATATAATGAATAATGTAAATACTGTTGATATTCATGTGCAAATTTTAAAACATCTCTCCTAACAGTTGATCTAGGAAAACCATTAAAAGCACGATTATACATATCTCTAATGTAATAAATAAAATCAGGAGAGGAAGGAAATGAAAAAGGCAAACCATCCACCGCAACTAATTTTACTATTGCTTCCCTATCTCTATGTTTATCGTATTTGGGACCTATAATTCCCCCCGTCATAGGGTTAATTTGACCATGTACTTGATTCGGGACAGTATGTGAACCTTGTCCCGACTGAGAGCGCATTGGCTCACTCGATTTTTCAGTCAGGTATTGGTCCCACCTAGCTTTGTGAAAGTTTTGTACATGTCTCAATAAACCTCACGTCCCACCCTGACCTTTTTCCGTTTTAGATTTATAAACATTTTTACAAATTTGACATCTAACTACTTGATTCTCTTCGTCCCTATAAAAAAAAATCATGCATCTGATTTTAATTTTCATTTTATTGGGCCTCGTCTCATACTAGGGGGAATAAGAGACGTTCCAGTTGGAGGTTCACTAGTGGGTGTGTCATCTAGATTAGTGGGCGTGTCATCTAGATTATCTTCTAAATTAAAGTCTGGTTGAGTTGCAGAAAATATCTCATCGTCTAACTCTAATGGTATATCATTAAAAAATTTAGTTTCATCTATATGTGTGTAATCAACCAAATCGTCATGTCTAGGAATAGGATGACTAGAAGAAGTACCCTTGTTATCCCTACTAGAAGAAGCACCATTACCCTTACCCTTAAACATACCTCTTAATCCTTCTATTTTAATTAGGCTAATAAATAGTTAAAGATAATAAAATTAAGTGCGCTAATTAAAATAAAGTAACAATAATAATTTAAAGAAGGAACGAATGTACCAAACGGCAACGTCGATGTGTAATCGAGGTTGAAAATTGAAACTTTGCTTGATGGATGATCCTCAAGCTAGTTGCCAACTTCACTTCCAATTTTTGAACTTTGATGTAGTTATACAAATGAATAAATAAAATTCAATATTTAGTAGACAATGTAGACTTGTAGAGAGATAGATTGAGAGATTGTAGGAAGATTTGTGAGAAAGATGAAGAGAAAATGAGATATTTATAGTCAAAAAATTGGGTTAAAGTGTAAATATATTAACCAGGAGTTAAAAATAAATATTAAGAGAGTAGGGGGTTGGGGGGGGAGACCAAAAATGGTCGTTGTACAACGGCCAAAATATGAAATGTTTGTTGCGCAACGAACATTTTTTGCAAAAGGGAGGGATCGGGCGGGATCGGGGCGGGATCGAGGCGGGTCAGGCTAAACGGGCTCGGGGCAGGACGGGCCCGGGCCGGACAATCCTAGGTCCTGTCCCGATTCGAGTCTCGTTTCATTTTTTTAGCGAAATCGGGGCAGGGTCGGGCCGCCCCGCCCCGCCCCGTTGTCCAGCCATACATATTATCACTAAAAGAATATGAAAGTTGCGGTGTTTAAGAAAATTCTCACTCAAGAAAACTATAATGGATCTTTTGGCTTTGGGCCGAGCGAGACAGTGAGTAGGCGAGTACTCAGTAGTGTTGAGTACGTGTACAATATTTTAATTTTTTTTAATTTTAACTTATGTTATAAAATTTTGGTTAAACCGAAGAACGCAACCTCGAATCGAGAACCGAAACGAACACCAAAATTTCTTTAAAAAATAGAACCGAAACAGAACCGAAAAATCGAAATTGAAGAATCGAATTAGTTCGGGTCGGTTCAGATTTTTAATTTTTTGGTATTTATGCCCACCCTTACAACAAACGAAACAATCAATAAGAAATAATAATAGGATTACTAATCCCTACATAACTACTTTCAGTATAATTAATCCCAACATAATTAATCCCAACACAATTAATCCCACCATAACATGCTTCAAACCAACGACCCCTAATAGTAATATAATCTTTTGCATAAAATTTCCTCCCACAATATGAGTTATTATTCCTTAATCACTAATGGGTAGTGGTTGTTTTTCAACCATGTGAGCATTACAATAGTAATTTTTGACTTCAAGGTATTGATATATTTTCAACCATATAATTAATGCAATGTTGATTTTTTGTGTCTTGTTCACACATCCAAGGAGGTCTATAAATAGAGCTTCATTCCTCCCATTTTTCATCATCCATCACAAGTTAATTCCAAGAGTAAAGACTTAGGCTCTTGAGAGAAAAATAGAGAATACCTCTAAGTGAGAGAAATCTAAGAGAGAAAGAAAAAAGAGAGTTCTTACAAAATAGTTAGAAATATTTTGTAGAGAAATGGTGAGATTACCACACTAGTGAGTGTGATAGTTTTGAGTGTATTCCTCAAGTATTTGTCAAAACTTGAGAATGTATTGTGTACCCATTATTACTATTATAGTGGAAGATTTACCGTGATTTTTCTTTTCCACGAGATAATTTGTTGGCGTGCATTTAGTGTTTTAGTTACTATTTATAAAAGTACTATTTACATTGGAAGATATCTAAAAATTCTAAATATGCTTTGTGATTGCAGCTATGACTGATATTTCACATTAAAAAAGAATTTCGGGATCTCTATTATATTTCTCCGCAAATATTGATACTAAAGGAGAATTGGAATACTCTCCCTTATTCCCAACAATCACTTATACTACTCCAAGTGTGCATTTTTCAACTGTAGATAGCATATATTTTTTTTTTTGGAATATGAGAGACTATTCATCTCATAATATTGACATGCAGAGGAAATTGGGACGCAAGTTCTTCAAATTAATTAATTGGATTATGTCCTTGGAAAATTATGGCGTGACATGAAGAAATTTCTACTTTATGCTTTATGTTACAATCATTATAGTTTTGATAGTACTAGATTCTCCCTTATATTCAAGAAACATCATAAGTGTTGAAAGTTATTTTTATTTTTAGGACAGCACAAAGTTAAAAGTTAGCAATTCGTATGGTATCAATATCCAAGTCTTTGCATTTTAAATATACAGATTTCTCCCCTAATTATATGTTCTTTTTATTTTTATTTTAAATTAGTTTAGAGCTTAAATGTCTCTCTTCTCATTCTTATGTTGTTCTTTATCCAATTTTTTGCTTTTTAGTTGCTCCATAGTTCTATTTTAATTATGTGGCGAGAATTGATGGGTAGTGGTTGTTTTTCAACCATGTGAAATGTGGTTGTTTTTCAACCATGTGAACATTACAATGATAATTTTTGACTTCAAGGCATAGATATATTTTCAACCATACAATTAATGCAAAGTTGATTTTTTGTGTATTGTTCACACATCCAAGGAGGCCTATAAATAGAGTTTCATTCCTCCCATTTTTCATCATCCATTACAAGTTAATTTCAAGAGTAAAGAGTTAGGCTCTTGAAAGAAAAATAGAGAATACCTCTAAGTGAGAGAAATCTAAGAGAGAAAGAAAAAAGAGAGTTCCAACAAAATTGTTAGAAATATTTTGTGGAGAAATAGTGAGATTACCACACTAGTGAGTGTGAGAGTTTTGAGTGTATTCCTCAAGTATTTTTCGAAGCTTGAGAATGTATTGTGTACCCATTATTACTGTTATAGTGGAAGATTTACCGTGGTTTTTCTTTTCCACGAGATAATTTGTTGGCGTGCATTTAGTGTTT
The DNA here is from genome assembly GCA_034509755.1 of Anisodus tanguticus. Classification (NCBI taxonomy): domain Eukaryota; kingdom Viridiplantae; phylum Streptophyta; class Magnoliopsida; order Solanales; family Solanaceae; genus Anisodus; species Anisodus tanguticus. Next base: position 24,227,853 of record CM067556.1, read on the forward strand.
TAATTAATATTCATAAAGTACTATTTACATTGGAAGATATTCAAAAATTCTGAATATGCTCTATGATTGCAGTTGTGACTGATCTTTCACATCAGAAAAGAATTTCGGGATCTCCATTGTATTTTTTCGCAAATATTAATCCTGAAGGGGAATCAGAATACTCTCCATTATTCCCAAAAATTAGTATCGGAGTGCCGAGGTCGGGAGCCCTATTCCTGCAGCTCATTGGTTACATACGACGTAAGTAATTCTGTCTAGGAGACTGGAATTTAAGTAGTTCATATGTGACTCTCCACGTCTTTCCTGGTAACTCACTTATAAGGGTGATTCTGTCTAGGAGATTGTCCGAACCTATCCTCTATTGATAGGACTGCGGTATAATATACAGTCTTTCCTGGGAATCACCTAGCCAGTACAAAGATTGGTGAGACTCAAGAAAAAAATGACAGGTGAAAAAGTGGAAATTGAGAAGTTCAACGGCAACGATAATTTTTTCCTATGGCAAAGAAGGATGAATGATCTACTTACTCAATAGAAGGTCCATAAGGCATTATTGGGCATAGAGAAAAAGCCTAGTACGATAAATGACGAAGACTGGGAGGAGACAGACGAGATCACATCCATTACAATTCGTCTAAATCTGTCAGATAACGTCTTTCAAAATATAGAATCGAAAGAGTGCAAGACTGCTAAAGAAATCTGGGAGACTTTAGAGAATTTGTACATGTCCAAGAATCTTTCTAACAAGTTCTACTTGTGGAAAGAGTTGTACTAGATGCAGAAGCCAGAAAATATGGATATGCTCTAGCATTTGAGTAATTTTAATGGTATGATTTCTCAATTGATAAGGTTCGAAGTAAAGTTTAGCGATGAGAAAAATGTTGTGTTGATAATGACAACACTTCCTCCATTGTATGATCACCTTATCACCACTCTTACTTATGTGAAGGATATGTTGGAGTATGAAGTCATTGCATAGGCCTTGGCTTCGTTTGAAAAACAAAACAAGGCGTGATGTGTGGAGTCTCAAGCCATTATTTTAGAAAATAGGGGGAGAAGTCAAAATAAAGAAGGTAGGAATAGAAATGACAAGTCCAGAGACAGATCAAAATCCAGAAACAGAAATGATGGTTGCTTTCACTGTGGCAAGCCGAGTCACATTAAGAAAAATTATAGGACTTTGAAGTCGGAACTACAAGAGGCTAACAAGAAGAAAAACAATGGTGACAACAACACAACTACAGCCGCCACTGCAGAAGAAGATGTGGCAATAGTAATTGCTGATGAATGTTTGCACATTGGAGACAATATGGTTGAATGAGTGGTAGATTCAAGAGTTTCATTCCACATCACTCCCAATAAAGAGATGTTTACCACATACAAAGCTGGTGACTTTGGAAATATAAAGATGGGTAATTCTGTATGCTCCAAATTATTGGAATTTGAGATGTAAGTATTCAAACGAATGTTGGTTATCATCTGACATTGAAGAATGTAAGGCATGTTTCAGATTTGCGCCTTAATCTGATCTATGTAAATGCCTTAGACGAGCAAGGGTACGAAAGCTACTTCGGCAATAAAGAATGAAAACTCTGTAAAGGATCATTGATCGTTGCGAGAGGAAAGCTATGTTGTTCGTTGTACAAGACTTATGGGAAGTCTTGCAACAACAATATAAATATAGTAGTCAATATTTCACCGAATCTATGGCCTAAATGACTTGGCCATATGAGTGAAAATGGTCTGCAATTTCTCGTGAAGAAGAAGTTATTTCCTTTAGAGAAAGGTACTCTGTCTGACCCTTGTGAGCATTGCTTATTTGGAAAACAACATAGAGTTTCATTTAAGAGTTCCTCTTCCAAGAAAAAAGAAGTACTGGAGCGAGTTTACTCTGACGTCTGTGGTCCCATAGAAGTTGAATCCTTGGGAGGAGCTAAATATTTTATAACTTTCATAGATGATACATCAAGAAAGGTATGGATCTATATGCTAAAGACGAAAGACCAAGTGTTTGGATTTTTTCAACAATTTCATACTATGGTAGAAAGAGAAACTGGGAAGAAGTTAAAGTGTCTCAGAATAGACAATGAAGGTGAATACACTTCTTATGAGTTTAGAAATTATTGCTCTAAACATGGGATTCAACATGAAAAGATGGTACCCGACACTCCTCAACACAATGGTGTAGCAGAACGAATGAATCGCACCATTATAGAAAGGTTCAGATGCATGATGAGATCATCAAAGCTACCGAAGCCATTTTGGAGAGCAGCAGTGCAGACTGCGTGTTATCTGACCAACAGATCTCTATCAGTTCCTTTGAAGTTTGATATTCCAGAAAGAGTATGGACATGGAAAAATGTGTCATACTTACATCTGAAGGTGTTTGGATGCAAGGCGTTTGTGCATGTGCCAAAGGAATAAAGATCCAAACTTGACGATAAAGCAGTCCCATGTATCTTCATCGGTTATGGAGATGAAGAGTTTGAGTGTAGGCTTTGGGATCCAGTTAACAAGAAGGTAATAAGAAGCTGAGATGTGATCTTTTATGAAGATCAAACAATTGAAGGCGCGAGAGAAGAAAAGAGTCAACCAGAAAAGGCTGAAATTGAGTTGTTTCCTCCAGAACAACAATGGTCAGATGATGAATTGCAAGAAGTTGTTGAAATGTCCCATGATGATAATAGTGATGCTGAAGAAGATGTACCAACACAAGAAGATATCATTCAGGGGGAGCAATACCAGCAACCAGAGAATGAGCAATCTAGCAGAAGGTCAGCTAGAGGACTAATTCCATCCACAATCAGAGTATATCATTTTAACTAATAAGGGGGAGCCAGAGAACTACCAGGAAGCAATGGCTCACAAAGACAAAGACAATTGGATGGATTCCATGAAGGAGGAAATGAATTCCCTCATGAAGAACAACACCTATGAGTTGGTAAAACTTTCAAAAGGCAGGAAGGCTTTGAGAAATAAATGAGTGTTCAAAATAAAGGATGACGAACGTGAAAACCTGGTAAAGTATAAAGGCCGATTAGTTGTCAAGGGTTTTGGTCAAAAGAAAAGGGATCGATTTTGATGAAATTTTTTCTCCGGTGGTAAAAATGTCATCAATTAGAACAATCTTTGGATTAGCAGCGTGTATGGATCTTGAGATTGAACAGATGGATGGAAAGACTGCATTTCTTCATGGAGATTTAGAAGAAGAAATTTATATGCAACAACCTGAAGGTTTGAGGTTAAAGGAAAAGAACATCTTGTCTGTAGATTGCAAAAGAGTTTGTATGGTCTAAAACATGCTCCACGACAATGGTACAAGAAGTTTGATTCATTTATGATGGATCGAAGCTATACGAGAACATCAGCAGATTCTTGTGTCTACATCAAACAATTTCCTAATGAGAAATTCATCATCTTATTACTATATGTTGATGACATGTTAATAGTGGGCCAGGATGGTAAGATGATAAATCAGTTGAGAAAGAATTATCAGTAGTATCTGATATGAAAGACTTGGGGCAGCCAAACAAATCCTAGGAATGGAAATCATCTGAGACAGACCTTCTCGGAGATTATGGTTGTCACATGAGAACTATGTTGAGCAAATACTTGAGAGGTTCAACATGAAAGATGCAAAGCCAATTTCTTCACCTTTTGGAGGCCAGTTCAAACTCGCCAAGATGTCATGTCCTTCTTCGGAAGAAGAAAAGAAGAAGATGTTGGCTATTTCTTACTCTTCAGCGGTTGGAAGCTTAATGTACGCAATGGTTTGTACGAAACCAGATATTGCTCATGCAGTGGGAGTCGCTAGTCGTTTTATTGCAAATCCGGGCAAGCAACATTGGGAAGCTATAAAATGGATCTTCAGATATCTGAGAGGGACATTAAAATGTGTCTGAGCTTCGGGAAAGGAGAACCAATCTTGAAAGGATATGCAGATGCAGTTATGGCCGGTGATCTTGATGGCGGAAAAACTACATCTTGGATATATGTTTACTTTTGCAGGGGGAGATGTGTCATGGCAGTCCAAGTTGCAAAAATGTATTACTCTATCCACCACAGAAGCAGAGTATATCGCCCTTGCAGAAGCTGGAAAAGAAATGTTATGGCTAAAGATTTTTTTCAAGAATTGGGTTTGATACAAGAAGGGTACGTGGTTCATTGTGACAGTCAGAGTGCGATTTATCTGAGCAAGAATGCCACTTACCACTATAGAATGAAGCACATCGATGTCAGATATCACTAGACTCGTGATGCACTTGAAAAGAAGTTATTCCAGGTGCAGAAAATTCACACAGACAAGAATGCAACAAATATGCTAACAAAGGTGATTCCTCAGCATAAGCTTGAGTTGTGTTCCAAGCTTGCTGGGATAAGTTCTCGATGATGAAGACACAAGATCAATTCTCCCTCATGGATTGAAAAAGAGGGAGAATTGATGGGTAGTGGTTGTTTTTCAACCATGTGAAATGTGGTTGTTTTTCAACCATGTGAGCATTACAATAGTAATTTTTGACTTCAAGGTATAGATATATTTTCAACCATACAATTAATGCAATGTTGATTTTTTGTGTCTTGTTCACACATCCAAGGAGGTCTATAAATAGAGCTTCATTCCTCCCATTTTTCATCATCCATCACAAGTTAATTCCAAGAGTAAAGACTTAGGCTCTTGAGAGAAAAATAGAGAATACCTCTAAGTGAGAGAAATCTAAGAGAGAAAGAAAAAAGAGAGTTCTTACAAAATAGTTAGAAATATTTTGTAGAGAAATGGTGAGATTACCACACTAGTGAGTGTGATAGTTTTGAGTGTATTCCTCAAGTATTTGTCAAAACTTGAGAATGTATTGTGTACCCATTATTACTATTATAGTGGAAGATTTACCGTGATTTTTCTTTTCCACGAGATAATTTGTTGGCGTGCATTTAGTGTTTTAGTTACTATTTATAAAAGTACTATTTACATTGGAAGATATCTAAAAATTCTAAATATGCTTTGTGATTGCGACTATGATGATGATATTTCACATTAAAAAAGAATTTCGGGATCTCTATTATATTTCTCCGCAAATATTGATACTAAAGGAGAATTGGAATACTCTCCCTTATTCCCAACAATCACTTATACTACTCCAAGTGTGCATTTTTCAACTGTAGATAGCATATTTTTTTTTTTTTGGAATATGAGAGACTATTCATCTCATAATATTGACATGCAGAGGAAATTGGGACGCAAGTTCTTCAAATTAATTAATTGGATTATGTCCTTGGAAAATTATGGCGTGACATGAAGAAATTTCTACTTTATGCTTTATGTTACAATCATTATAGTTTTGATAGTACTAGATTCTCCCTTATATTCAAGAAACATCATAAGTGTTGAAAGTTATTTTTATTTTTAGGACAGCACAAAGTTATAAGTTAGCAATTCGTATGGTATCAATATCCAAGTCTTTGCATTTTAAATATACAGATTTCTCCCCTAATTATATGTTCTTTTATTTTTATTTTAAATTAGTTTAGAGCTTAAATGTCTCTCTTCTCATTCTTATGTTGTTCTTTATCCAATTTTTTGCTTTTTAGTTGCTCCATAGTTCAATTTTAATTATGTGGCGAGATTTTGAGTATGCAATTCAGAATGCTTAATTTTTGGTGTATATTCAAATAAAATTTCCACAAAATTTATATATTTGGGTAGTACATAAAGTACTATAAATGACAATTTAAAATAATAAATAATTCAAAATAATTAAAAACCAGTATGAGAACATATGGTCAAAGAAAAATATCTTTGGCTCTTCAAATAGTAATAATTCTACATAAGATAAATTCTATGGAGTATTTCTTTTCACATAACTTATAAAGGGGTAAGAAATGTCCAATTAGACAGCAAGATTTCGTGGTTTCATTGAGCTGGAGTAATTTCAATATGAACCAGCCACAACAATTGGAAACAAATCAATGAGTTATTTAAAAGATAACAATAGATAAGTTTATGTGATAATCATTAATTTGCAAGATAAATAAATATAATAAATAACTTGTTTTAATAAGTTAAATACACTTTTTTGTAATATTAGTTGTGTATATAACCATCCAATATTTTATGTAAATAATTTTTTAATCTTACTTGTGTCTTCTTTAATGCGAGAGGTAGAGTTCGTTATTACTTAATTAATCGACTAAAAAGACATACTCGCATGTTTGTTCTTTGACGTTCATGAGGTTGGCGTCAAACTGGTAAAAACTACTTGTGTTTGTAAGAGATACAATAATAACAAAAAAAGATTGTTCTGGGCGAAGATGTTAGGTTAACATTAATATCTTATCGTTGTTCAAATAATCCAATAACTTCTCATTATGTATGCCAAAATTTTATGAGCCACTTATTTTGAATGGGCACTCCCTCGTTCCCTTTCTTATTACGTACTAGTATGTTTTAAAATTTAAATTTGACTGCTAATACTGTAATAAGTTGAAAAGTAATTCTTCAATAATAAGAATAAACTTAAAAGATATTAGTAACTAGTTTTCTCTTAATTTACTGAAATAGATAAATAACTTTTTATATTAATATGCCAATAAGTAAATGGAAACAACGAAGTATTCCCTCACGACAAGTTTATAATCACAAGATTCAAATGACATTTTAGTATATTATAGTACACATCTTTAATATAGAACCATAAGATTCAAAAGTCCTTTTTTTTTATCTTAAACTCTATACATAGAAAAACTAATACACTTAAATTGGAATGGAGGAAGTACTAAATATAGCAATAGTAGTATCTTATTTAAAAACAAGGAGAATGACACACACACATATATATATATATATATACAAAATGTGATGATACTTTTCAGTTTACAAAACATAATAATGGATTTCTTACAAAATATACACGAATTTTTTACGCTCAAGGCTAGAAAAGTTCGCTAAAAATTGGAAAATTGTATGAAATGTGTATATATCACTCAAGGCTTAAAATATTTACTCAATTTTTTTTAGTATGAAAACTATATGAAATATGTATATCTCATTCAAAATTTAAAAATTTTGCTCAAAATTGTGTATGAAAACTGTATAAAATATGTATATCTCGATCAAGGTTTAGAATTCTCACATTTTTCGTGTATCCCTCAAGACTTGCTTAGAATTTTGGTTACAATTTCATGTATGAAAACTGTATAAAATTGGTATGAAATATGTATATAACCGTATAATTTTTGTATAAAGTTTATGTTAGGTTTTTGAAATTTAATACATTCAATAGGTTTTTTATTTAACTATATTTTTCTCAAACTTCTTTAAAATGTTTTTAATCATTAGCTACATTGATTTGTAGTACTTTTCGTACTTTTGATGTAGTTTTCAAATATATAAATTTTATTTTAAAATATTTGAAGAATCTACCGAATTCGTGGTCATAATTAAGAGTTTTGTTCTTCGTACTCCCAACACATTCACTAAAATTGGGAGTGCGGGAGAGTAGTGAGGAGTGGTTCTCTGCTGAAAATCTGTAACACCCTGTACTTTCGGGCTATGTGTGGAACAACTAGATGTATGCAAGTAGATCCGAGCCTTGGAGGATTTATGTCATATTCACGTACGCAAATGAAGAGCTTAGTATATAAAAGGATGCAATTCCAAAATAATTTAGGACTTAATAAGTGTGACGACGGAGATTAATAATAATAGTTGTATGTCCCCAAAGAGGTTATGGACTAGTGCTATATCACACGATTATGACATTGAGTATATGAAAATTTTATAAGTCATCAAGATTTAAGTGAATTTGATCAAAAAATTAGTTATGTATGTAATTGGTTAAATGTTCGAATTTAGCGGGAGACTAGAAGTTTGATTAGTCAATTATAGATAAAGGTGGAGTATTGACAAGTGTTGGGGCATCAAGGATTACTAAGCTCATGTTCCTAGTAGGTGACATTTTGTAGTGAAATATAATATTATTATCAGTACATATATACATATGGCCCCCACAATGCACTAGAAGAGGCTTAGGAACATTGTCACCTTAATGAGAAAACTTGTGTACAAAGAGCGAAGGATATACGATTAAGTACTCTAAAAAAGAACAATCAGTTTGGAACATGGCTAAAAGCAGAGAATCATGGGATTTTCTCAGGAAATCAGAGGCGCAAAGGAGTACCGACCAATGAAGGGATGGTGAGAATTCATAACTCCGGAAAAGAGTTACAGGAACTACAAAAAGTTTGCTACACCTAGAAGAGGGGGCTGTATAAATTCATACGGATCCGGGTATAGGGGAAGATGATTTTCATGGATTGTATCAAAATGAATTCAAAGGGAAGAATCTTGTGGGTTTGAATGGGCATGATGACCATGCAATGAACATAGATGAGTAAAAACAAATGCAGCCTATGGAGATAAAAAAAAACTATAGATTCCACGAAAAGCAAAATGATGGTGGTTGGAATATAAAGATAAGGAGCGGCCAGATAAGTTTGGATGTTGTTGGACAGAAGGTTATAAAGGTGTGTTAAGGCAAATTATTTCTTCTTTTGGCATGTTCTAAGTACGAAACGTAAACGTATATAAATGATTCTAGTCTTAGTAGTTAAGAATGTTCATGCTATTTATTTCTGTTGTCAAAACATGTCTAAATATGTTTCTAAATCCTTATTGAGGTATATGGGAAAGATGTTAGTATTTATAATGTTAATCGGAGGTGAAGCGATATTACATCACACCGACAAATTTATAGTGTCTTATTATCATATCATTCTTGCATTACATTCATGTACATACCTTGATCTCAAAAGAGTTATATACTCTACTATATGTATGCATTATATATGTATGGGGCATGGGAAATGAGAATGCATTATATACGCACACCACCTACAGCTGGTACAAATATACACGATTATGCCCACAGAGGCCGATATGATATGATGGGATGCCCACAAAGGCTTGATGGCGTTATATACGCATATGTATGTGCATGACCGCATTATGCATGGACTTTAGCCATATTATGGTCCTCAGAGGCATTCTACACAAACATGATACTTATGCATATTATAGCCCTCAGAGACATTCTGCACAGACATGGTACTTAGGCATATTATGGTCCTCAGAGGCATTCTCCACTGGTTGGCTGTTTCTTATCTCAGGTTAATTTCAGGTCTCTATTATGCTATTTTTCATGCCTGACATACTCGGTACATCAGTTGTACTGACGTCGTTGGGGGACACTGCATTTCATACCCGCAGGCTCAAGTAAAGAGGGTGACGGTTTGCACTAGTAGGTTGCTGGTTCAGCTGATATTGGAGCACTCTATTTGTTCTATAGTTGCAGTCTAGCCGTGGTATGATATTTTAATATGCATAGGGGTATGTCAAGTCCCTGTCCCGACCTTATGATGTTATATACTCTTTAGAGGCTGGTAGACAGATGTCCTGTGTATAGTAGTCATATATGACCTTGTCGGTCTTGGTATGTATATGTATATAGGTTGGGTCCTTCTGGTTGCAGGATTCTACTTAGCTCATTTCTAGTTTACTATTTTCATATGTCAGTAGGGTATCTCGTGGCGGCTCAGGGGCCATGCGAAATTACGGATGTATGCTAAATATGTGATTAGTGGTACTCGACAACTAAGGTCCGGGTGCCCGTCATGGCCCTCCGGTTTGGATCGTGATAAACTTGGTATCAGAGAAGGTCTGTCCTAGGGAGTCTACAAGTCGTGTTTAGTAAAGTCTTATTTATGGGTGTGTTGTGCACCACACTTATAGACAGGAGGCTACAGGGCATTTAGGATGATGATTACCTTCCTTCTTGATCTAGAATCGTGCTATAGAGCTGAGTTGTAAGAATTTTCTTTGTAAACCTTATCATGTTTATGATAACAACAATGTCTTCTTCCTATTGGGCTATGATTAACAGGGAGATTGAGGTTGGATCGAGTGTAAATGAGAGTAGTATGCTCTCTATTGAGATAGATCCGTTAGAGAATATGACATAGTTGCTTTCCCAAGTATCGACGGATCTAGTGGTACCAGAGGAGTTGAGGGAAGCTCCCATACTATCAGTCCTACCACCGGCTCAGTCTGAAAAGAATGTAAGGAGAGCAGTGCAGGTATTGAATCAATTAGTTGCCTCCCAGGAACGACTTCATCCTAGAGCATCTGATAGAGATAGGACCTTGAGGGGTCAGGGAGCTCATAACCTATGGAGTTTATTAGTCAGGGATCGCCGATATTTAAAGGGTTCAAATATGTCAATATCTCAAGGTCAAAGTTGTAAAGGTCGAGTGAGACCGTCCCGACCATCTTGTAGTCAGTGTGGTCGAGCGCATGCCGAATTATACCGCGAAGGTACATGGGGTTAGTTTAGTGTGGCATCCATGGCCACAATGTTTCGAAGTGTCCCAAGTTGATGCATAAAGGTAAGGATAAGATGATTATAAGTTGTGCAGATGAAACGAAGAAGACATAATTGGAATGTTTAGTAGGTTATGAAAATCTACACGTTTTACAATGACTTGTGCTGATTAAAATGAGGGAATATGTTATGTACATGCGATCTAAATTGTAATGTCTTACCTAGAATAGATTGGGAATTGTACAAGGATATCATTAACGAGAATGGATTGCCACATCGAATCGTCTGAAGAGTGCCCATCAATAAATTTAAGAAGATCACGTAAAGTGACGTACCCAAAATAGTGATCCCAAGATATATGTACAAGGATCGAGTTACCCACGGTAGTGGAAGGGGACATAAGCCCCTCGTCCATACGTAAAGGGCCATACCGTGCATTATTGAGAATTACATGTATCAATGTTAGTAAGCTAACACATGCTATGTATTGGACTGGTAAGGTCTTTGACTTCATTGTGCAGCATGTTACAATTCTAAATAGCATCTGGATAACAATAGCTTGTTATGAGCAAGTGAGGACGCGAACTATGGAACAATTGAAGCATGGTTGTAAGAAGGATGAAAATAGTTAATAAGTATGAATGGCATGGTATGATCAAGTATCAGGGCAAAAACTTTTTTCGCTTAATGACAAATAGAAGGAAGGATTACGACAAGAAGGATAAAAGTGAATGTTATAGTTATGCATGTTTCACAAAGGTATGATTACTCCAGACCAGCATAAGGACAATGGTAGATGAGGGACATCAAGAACTCTTTGGACAAAGGTGATGAACCTCTGAATTCAGGAAGATAGTATGAGAAATACTTTGAGATAAAAGACCCCCCCGAGGAAACTTGAAATGAAAATGTAAAGGTAAGATGAATGAGCACTCGGTCGATGGGAGATCTAATAATGATAAGACAAGAAATCTTGACAAGTCGTTGGATCATGTAACACCGTGAATTGGATCTAAACATACGAAGCATCGGTTCCACAACATATGCAGTCATACCTCCCAGTCAGTATGTAAACGGAAGTAAAAGTGAGTAAAGCTCGACATCAACTCCTAAACAGGTGAAAAGGGGCCAATGACGCATATGGATACAGGGTAGACATTAAAGATATATGTCAAGAGATAATGACATTATAATGAAGATAAAATGTCAGGCAAATACAGATGTCTATGAGCATTTTTTAACTGACTAAAGGTTCTACGAGATGGATAAAGTAATGGGTTTACAACTTAACGGGATCAAGAAAATATTTTCCCAAAACACCATTAACAAAAAGAATTAGCCATGAGGCAAGTGAAGGAATTCAAATCTAAGTATAATGACCAGGTTTGGATATAGTAGGCCAATATCCTGTAATATAAAATTCTTCAGAATCTTTCACGTATAGAATAATGGAATAAATTAACAACTCATCCTTTAAGGGATAGTAACTCCAAGGATTGGAATCAGGAGAAATATTTGAGAGTACGTATGTATACCAGAATATTTTAGAACTAAGAAAAGTACGACAAGTAAGAAAATGAGTGAACAAGTGTCAAAAGAAGTAAAGAAAAGAAGTTGACCTGAGGGAACACATCAGTTAGCTAAGTGGGAGTCCAATTGGAGGATTCAGATATTGATAGCCCTATGACTCTGAATAAAGCAAGGTCATCCCTCATACTGAAAAAAAAGAGGAACGTCATGATAAAGATACCATTTTTAGGGAAGATTGGGAAGGACATCTAACAAAAGAGAACCGCAACCTTCGAGCATAATGAGAGAGGGACCCCATGTAGAAGGTCCATTTGTGTATTCCTAATGTAGCAAGATTAAGAGATAAGATTATGATGGAAGTCCATTGCTCACGATATTACATTCACCTTGGATCTACTAAGATGTATCATGATCTCAAATGTATGTATTGGTGGAACGACATGAATAGGTACATTGCGGAGTTGGTAGTTTAGTGTCTTAATTGTCAGTAAACAAAAGTAGAGCACCAAAAGGCCGATGGCATGACTCAGAACATTGAGGTCCCAATGTGGAAATGGGAAATGATTAATACGGATTTCATTATGGGTTTACCTCGCTCTTATCATGAGTTCGATTTTATTTGGGTAATTATTGATAAACTGACCAAATCAGCTCATATCCTGGCGGTTAAAACTACCTACACAACCGAGGCCTACGTAAAGTTGTACGTTAAGGAGATTGTTCGCCTTCATAGTATGCCTAGTTCTATTATACCTGACCAAGATACGCAGTTCACAGCTAAATTCTAGAGATCATTTAAAACAAGGGTTTGGGCACTCAAGTTAATGTTAGCACAACTTTCCACCCTCAAATAGACGGGCAGGCTGAGCGTACGATTAAAACGCTTGAGGACATGCTATGAGCTTGCGTATTGGATTTCAAGGGAAGTTGGAATGATCATTTATCCCTTATTGAATTTGTGTACAATAGCAGTTATCATGATAGTATCAAGATGGCTCCATATGAAGCTTTGTATGAACATAAATGTAAATCTCCTATTGGATGGTTTGAAGTAGACGAATCAGAATTATTTGTGCCTGACCTAGTGCACCAAGCCATAGAAAATGAGAAGCTTATCCAAGAACATCTGTTAACCGCTCGGAATCGTCAGAAGTCGTATTCAGATGTGCGACAACGAGACTTAGAGTTTCAAGTAGATAATTGGGTCTTTTAGAAGATTTCGCCTATGAAGGGGGTAATGAGATTTGGGAAAAAGGGAAAGCTCAGCCCAAGGTATATTGGGTCATATCGCATAATTCGATGAATCGGCCAAGTATCTTACGAATTGGACTTTCCTTCGGAGTTAGAGTTTGTTCATCCAGTTTTTTCATATTTCTATGTTAAGAGTGTGTGTTGGGGATCCTTCCCGGATTATACCGATTGATGATGTGAAGGTTACAGAGGACCTATCATATGAAGAGGTTCCTATTGCTATCTTAGATTGACAAGTTCGCAAGTTGAAGACTAAAGAAGTAGCCTCCGTAAAAGTTCTACGACAGAACAGGAATGTAGAATACATAACGTGGGAGACGGAAGAGGAGATAAAACACAAATATCCCTACCTATTTCAGAACAACGCTGAAGTTCCGAGAGAAGTATAAGGTGAGTTCTATTTCAGACTATTATCATTAATGCTTGATGATCATGTGAGGTCCGACATAAGGATAAATGTTATATTATATAGCCCGTGAAGCAGTTCTAGCTATGTGATGGGGATTAGATATGCCACCCCAACATTCGAGGACGGATGTTTCTAAAGGGGGAAAGATGTAACACCCCATACTTTCGGGCGATGGGTGGAACAGCTAGATGTATGCAAGTAGACCCGAGCCTTGGAGGATTTATGTCATATTCACGTACGCAAATGAAGAGCTTAGTATATAAAAGGATGCAATCCCAAAATAATTTAGGACTTAATAAGTGTGACGACGAAGATTAATAATAATAGTTGTATGTTCCCAAAGAGGTTATGGACTAGTGCTATATCGCACGATTATGAAATTGAGTATATGAAGGTTTTATAAGTCATCAAGATTTAAATGAATTGGGATCAAGAAATTAATTATGTGTGTAATTGGTTACATGTTCGAATTCAGCGGGAGACTAGAAGTTTGATTAGTCAATTATAGATAAAGGTGGAGTATTGGCATGCGTTGGGGCATCAAGGATTACTAAGCTCATGTTCCTAGTAGATGGCATTTTGTAGTGAAATGTAATATCATTATCAGTATACATATATACATATGACCCCCACAATGCACTAGAAGAGGCTTAAGAGCATTGCCACCTTAATGAGAAAACTTGTGTACAAAGAGCGAATGATATACTCTAAAAAAAATAATCAGAGGCATATACTCTACTATATGTATGCATTATATATGTATGGGGCATGGGAAACGGAAAGGCGTTATATACGCACACCACCTGCAGTTGGTACATATATACACGATTATGCCCACAGAGGCCGATATGATATAATGGGATGCCCACAGAGGCTTGATGGCGTTGTATACACATATGTATGTGCATGACCGCATTGTGAATAGACTTTAGCCTAGTCGTATATGGCCTTGTCGATCTTGATATGTATATGTATATAGGTTGGTTCCTTCCGGTTGCAGGATTCTACATAGCTCCTTTCTAGTTTACTATTTTCATATGTTAGCAGGGTATCTCGTGGCGGCCTCAGGGGTCATACGAAATTACGGATGTATGCTAAATATGTGATTAGTGGTACTCAACAAGTAAGGTTCGGGTGTCCGTCATAACCCTCCGGTTTGAGTCGTGACAAAATCTTTTATCTGTCTATGCTAAATTATCCATTTGGTTTGATCATACATGCAGCTAATATATAAACTATACATTGTTCAGTAAGTCCTCAAATGGTTCTTTGCTTATGGATTTTTGCTTTATTTTCTTTTAGAATGGTAAATTAACTTGCACATTGAAGTAAGGGGCACTATTAGAAACAAAGTTTTTTCTTACCGATATTTAGTGGAAAATTTGTGCTATAAAATGTGATTTCTCACTTCATTCTCACCAAATCAACTCACTGGAAAAACGCATGGTGAGAACAGGTTCCCGCAGAGAAATTTTTCCGTGCGAAAATATTACTATTTAAGTTTTTCCACTTAATATTTTTCAGTGGAAAAATAGAGAGTTTTTAGTAGTGGGGGTTGTAGTTGAAGCATTAATGGGGATGAAAATGATGCTTTTTATGTCGTTCACGAGGCGTTGTTATCGGAGTTTATAAGAGCTTAAGCGACCTGCAACTGCTTCTCCGATCTTGTGCAAGTTTTTTTTTACCTTCCGCGGTTATTCCGGATACTCTGTGCTTGAATATATCAAGTACTCAAGTTTATTGCTAAAGGCGGGTTTTCCATTTGAAATTGAAGGATTGATATTTATTTATTATTACTTTGTCTATCTCAAAAACAAATGCACAACTACCGTTGAAGTCATACAATTTTCTTTTGACTACGTTTTAAAACATTTTTATAAAATTTTGATGAAAAAAATTATGACTTGTAATACTTTTATGCATGTTTTAAATATGTATATATTATTTTAAAAAACAAGAAATTAATGTCTGAGTTAACACAGAAAGTTAGATGCATTGATCCCTGGTACTCCAAACTCCGTCATTGTTTACCAATGAAATATTATCTTTCTAAGGTTTGGTTTCAATATCATTAAACTTATTTTTCCCTCATGCTCCATGTCGGTGAGCCTGTCATCAGTGTTTTTAAAGGGTATCGCCTGGCTAAAGAATCTGAGAGTATCTTACCTCGCATGGCCTTAAAAATGCAATATATTCTATTGATTCCAGCAATGTCCTAGATGATCTTTTTGGCGTACTTATCTTCTGTCCTTTTCGGGTTAGATAGTAATCCTTGGCCTGTTATTTAATCACCTTTGCCAGTTCGATATGTAATGTTTGGATTGTCATATGCCCAGTTCCTCACTTGAGTACGTAGTTTGAGTTGGTAGCATAGATTATTGTAACAACCCCGTATTTTCGGAAGATGGTTTGATCATCTAAACATATACAAATAAAGAACTTAGTATATAAAAGGATGCGGCCCCGAACTAATTTAGGACTTACCAAGGGGGACAACAAGGATGTCACGACCCAAACTGGAGGGCCGCGACGGGCACCCGGATCCCATCCGCCGGGTATCACCAATCGTACAGTCAACACCTAATCATAATTAAATACGGACTAAGCCAAAAAAGGGCTATGTAAAATCAGATAACCAACTTCTATATATATATATATATATATATATATATATATATATATATACATCCCAAAGGCCGACAAGGCCATACAAGACTACTACACACAGGACACCTGTCTACAAGCCTCTAAAGAGTATACGACATCAAAAGGTCGGGACAGGGCCCCGCCATACCCGTATATACAAGCAAAAATATATCGTACCAAGATTAGACCGACACTCCGAAATAAGGGGAGTGCTCCGAAATCCGCTGAGTCAGCAACCTACTATTGTGGATTGTCGCCTTGCCTACGTGAGCCTGCGAGCATGAAACACAGCGTCCCCTGGCAAAAGGGACGTCAGTACGACTGACGTCCTGAGTATGTCAGGCATAAGAAATATCATCACAGAGACATAATAATCTGAAACAGAAACAATCGACAAAGATAGCTGATAGAAACAGTCGACAACCGACAGAAACAGCTAATCAGCAGTAAATGCCTCTGAGGGCCCTAATACATATGCCTAAATGTTATGCATAATTCAAATGCGGTATACATATAAATATTGGCCACACAAGGGTATCTTCATGTCCATAACAACCTCTGTGGGCATCATTTCATTATCATATTGGCCACACAAGGGCATTAATATTGGCCTCTTCGGGCTCTTTTGTGATAGTCTGTACCAGCTGCAAGTGATGTGCGTATATAACACCTTCCCTTTCCCCATATCCCCTACATATATACAATATTTACCATACAGTAGTGTGCATAGCACATGTGTGTCCAGGGTAATATATGAATATAATGCAAATGAAAATGCATAAATGATAGTAAAATATTTTTCTGAATTTATCGGATGACATAATATCCTTGTACCTTCGGCTAACATAGGGAAATATTAATATCTTTTCCATATACCTCAATAAGGATTTAGGAACATATTTAGACATGTTTTTAGCATAGGAATCAATAATATGAACATTCCTTAACTACTAAGAGTAGAGTAATTTATGAAATAATATCACGATTATATTTCGTTACATGAAACACGCCAAAAGAAAGAAATAATTTGCCTTAACATACCTTGGATATCATTACATACTTAAAATCTCGTGGCTACACCAACCTGGCAACGAGCTTCTCTTCGTTTCTTTTCAATAGGAATTAATGATCCAGTGCTTATTTTGCCATACAAACCAATACTGCTCCTAGTATTAGCATAGCACTCTGTTGCTGCTTTAGGGATGAGTGTCACGTTGTTGTGACTAACACCCTATAAACTAGGGCTGGCCAGTGGGCCGGGACGGTCCGACCCCGACCCCGTCCCGAGCCCGCCCCGACCCCGCTTTAAAAAAAAAAAATTAACGGGGGCGGGACTCGAACTCGGGACGGGACGATGTCTCGTCCCGCCAGACCCGCCTGACCCGTCCCCGCCCCGACCCCGCCCTTTTCCCCCCTTTGCAAAAATGACCGTTGCACCAACGACCATTTTAGATTATGGCCGTTGGCCAACGGCCATTTTAGCCCCCCCTCCCCCAACCCCCCTACCCCTTAATATTTATTTTTAACCCATAAGTTATTATATTTACACTTTAACCCAATTTTTCAACTATAAATAACTCATTTTCTCTTCATCTTTCTCACAAATATTCCTACAATCTCTCTAATTTCTCAATATCTCTCTCTACATTGTTTGCTAAATATTCAATTTTATTAATTCATTTGGGAATTGGGAGTGAAGTTGGCAACTAGCTTGAGGATCTTCCATCGAGCAAAGTTTCAATTTTCAACCTCTCGATTACACGTCGACGTTACGTCGGCGTTTGGTACATTCGTTCATTCATTAAATTATTATTGTCTGTTTATTTTATATTTTTATTTAGCGCACTTAATTTTATTGTCTTTAATTATTTATTATCATAATTAAAATGGAAGGATTAAAAGGTATGTTTAAGGGTAAGGGTAAGAGTGCTTCTTCTAGTAGGGGCAACCAGTAAAGGGTACTTCTTCTAGTCATCTTATTCCTACACAGGATGATTTTGTTGATACTCAACATTTTCCTACAATACCATTAGATTTAGACCATGAGCTATTTTCTTCGGAACTCAAGAAGACTTTAATTTAGACGATGATCTAGATGATATACCCACTAATGTTGATGACAACACACCCACTAGTGCACCTTCAACCGAAATACCTCCTATTCCCCCTAGTATGAGACGAAGTCCAAAAACGACCATTAAAATCGATGCATGGACATTTTTTGATAGGGACGTAGAGAATCAAGTAGCCATATGTAAAATTTGTAAAAATGTTTTAAAATTTAAAACTGGAAAAGGTCACGGTGGGACGGGGGTTTAATTAGACACGTAGTAAGTGCTCATCCAAATAGGTATGCCCAATACCAGGCTTCAAAACCGGGTGCGCAAACGTCCGCTCCATCGGGACAAGGTTCACATACCGATCTTGACATCGTCCCGACCAAGTACAGTGGTCAAATTAACCCTATGACGGGGGAATTGTAGGCTCTAAATACAATAAACATAGAGATAGGGAAGCAATATCAAAATTAGTTGTTTGTGGAGGGTTTGCCTTTTTCATTTCCCTGCATCTCCTGGTTTTATTCATTACATTAGAGATATATATAATCCTCGCTTTTAACGGTTTTTCTAGATCAACCGTTAAGAGAGATGTATTTAAATTCGCGCATGAATATCAACAATATTTACGTTTTTCATTATATCATTTTAATGGCAAAGTATCTATCACGTCCGATATAGGTCGTAGTACTAACGGCCATGATTATTTAACCGTAACTTGTCATTGGATAGATTATAAATGGTCTATGCAAAAACGTATTTTAGCGTATAGATATATAGATGATAGGCACACCGGTACTTTTATTGCGTAAAATATTTATCAAGTGTGCGATTATTACGAATTACCGATAAAATTATGACTATTACATTAGATAACGCTTCTAATAACAATTACGCAATTACAATGTTAAAAAATAGTTTAACTCCATCTTTTCCAGACCATTTTCATATAAAATGTGCGTGCCATATATATAACTTAATTGTAAAGGATGGTCTATCACTTTTTGAAGACATTCTTAGTATAAACTGATTTCTTTATTCATTAGCTCTAGTTCTTATTTAGCAAGCAATGCCATTGAGGGATTTCCTAGAATAACATGCAATATCTAATTACGTGCTCCATTTTTAGACTTTTCTGACTAATCTTGTAATGCATCCTCAATGCGATACTCATCCAGTTAACACATAGCCGGTACTCTGCACATCATTGCCACCTATTTAGTTAATTAATCTTAGTCATTAGGTGACTTATTTTAGAGACCTACACATCAAAACTTCCACTCAACTTTGTCCCCCTACTAATTAAACTTATCCCATAACTAATCAATCACACACACAATTAATTTCGTGATCCCAACTCACTTAAATTTTAATGACTTATAAGACCTTCGCATACTCAATGTCATAATCCTGCGATATAATACCAGTACATCGCCTCTTTATGCGCACATCAAATTTATTTTTGATCCCCGTCGTCACACTTGTTACGTCCAAAATTATTTCGGGGTTTTATCCTTTTATATACTAAACTCTTTATTAGCATATGTAAATATAACATAAATTTCTGAGGCTCGGGTCTTACTTGCCTACGTTTAGGTGCCCGAACCATTGCCCAAAATTACGGGATGTTACATCTTTTCCCCCTTAGAAACATTCATCTTCGAATGTTGGGGTGACTTATCTAATCCTTGTCGCGTAACCAACGAATACAACTATTTGTTCACAGAATCATATATTATCACAGACACTACCACATATACATCAGACTTATAGCATGAAAATAGAACTCACCTTATGCTTCTCTTGGAACCTCGACGTTAGTCTGGAATAGGTGTGGATACTTGTGCATCGTTTCCTCTTCTTCCTCCCATGTCATTTCTTTCATGTTCTTATTCCGCCACAGAACTTTCACGGAGGCTACTTCTTTAGTCCTCAGCTTGCGGACTTGTCGATCTAAAATAGTAATAGGAACCTCTTTATATGATAAATCCTCTGTAGCCTGCACATCATCAATCAGTACAATCAAGGAAGGATCTCCAACACACGCTCTCAACATGGAAACATGAAAAACCGGATGAACAAACTCCAACTCTGAAGGCGAGTCCAATTCATAAGCTACTTGACTAATTCGTCAAATTATGCGATATGGTCCAATATACCTTGGATTGAGTTTTCCTTTCTTCCTGAATCTCATTACACCATTCATAGGCAAAATCTTCAAAAAGACCCAATCGTCTACCTGAAACTCTAAGTCTCGCCGTCGCACATCTGAATACGACTTCTGACGACTCTGTGCGGTTAATAGCCATTCTTGGATAAGCTTTACCTTATCTATGGCCTGGTGTACTAAGTCAGGCCCAAATAACTCTGACTCGCCTACCTCGAACCATCCAGTAGGAGATCTACACTTCTGTCCGTATAAAGCCTCATATGGAGCCAATTTAATACTAGCATGATAACTGTTATTGTACGCAAACTAAATAAGGGATAAATGATCATCCCAACTTCCCTTAAAATCCAATACACAAGCTCGTAGCATGTCCTCGAGCGTCTGAATCGTACGCTCGGCCTGCCCGTCTGCTTGAGGATGCAAAGATGTGCTGAGATTAACTTGAGTGCCTAAACCTTTATGAAATGACTAATAGAAATAGGCACACCACGAAGGCGAACAATCTCCTTCATATACAACTTCGCATAGTCCTTGGCTGTGTAGGTAGTTTTGACTGACAAGAAATGAGCTGATTTGGTTAATCTATCAACAATTACCCAAATAGAATCAAACTTACGGTAAGAGAAAGGTAAACCCGTAATGAAATCCATATTAATCATTTCTCATTTCCACATCAGAATCTCAATGTTCAGAGTCAAGCCACCGGGCTTTAGGTGCTCTATTTTTACTTGCTGACAATTAGGACACTGAGCTACAAACTCCACCACGCTCCTCTTCATGTCGTTCCACCAATAAATGCTCTTGAGATCATGGTACATTTTAGTAGATCCTGGATAAATGGAATATCGTAAGCAATGAACCTTCGTCATAATTCTATCTCGTAATCCTGCTACATTTGGAGCACATAAACGACCATGGTACCTGAGAATCCCATGTTCGTCCATCTCAAAGATTGTGTCTTCTTCAGTTGAATGCCCTCTCTAATCTTCTTCAAACTAGGGTCTTCCCATTGGCGTTCCTTAACTTCCGATATGAGGGACGATTCTGACATATTTTGAATCACAAAATCACCATCCACTGAAACCATTAGTTGGACTCCCAAATTAGCTAACTGATGGAGCTATCTTACTAACTCCTTCTTCTCGATCTGCACCGGAATCGAGCTAACCATTGACTTACGACTGAGCGAGTCTGCTACAACATTAGCTTTGCTGGGATGATATAAGATGTATACATCATAATCCTTCAATAATTCCAACCATCTTCTTTGCCTCAAGTTCAACTCCTTCTTTTTAAATATGTATTGCAGACTTTTATGATCCGTAAGAATCTACATGAACACCATACAAGTAGTGCCGTTAAATCTTCAGTGCATAGACTACTGCGGCCAACTCCAAATCATGTGTCAGATAGTTTTTCTCATGTTTCTTCAATTGTCTTGAAGCATAGGAAATCACTTTATCATGCTGCATTAACACAAATCCTAAACATGTCCCCGAGGCATCACAATACACAACATAGCCTTCTGGACCCTCTGGGAGAGTAAGGACTGATGCCAATGTTAGTCTATCCTTTAACTCTTGGAAACTCTGCTCACAAACATCGGACCACTGGAACTTTATAGCCTTTTATGTCAACTTTGTTAATGGTGATGATATGGTAGAAAACCTTTCTACAAACCTCCTATAATAGCCGGCTAAGCCTAAAAAGCTGCGAATCTCTGATGGAGTCGTAGGCCTCAACCAATTTTCACCACTTTAATCTTCTGAGTGTCAACTCTTATACCTTCGTTTGACACTATATGACCAAGAAAAGCCACTGACTTCAGCCAAAACTCACACTTAGAGAGCTTTGCATACAACTTATGATCCCGAAGCGTCTGTAGTACTATCCGCAAATGATCCACATGCTCTGCTTCTGAATGAGAGTAAACCAGAATATCATCTATAAATACTATTACGAATACATCCAGAAATGGGTGAAACACGCTGTTCATCAGATCCATAAATGTTGCTGGTGCATTTGTGAGTCCAAATGACATTACTAAGAACTAGAAATGCCCATACCTTGTCCTGAAAGCCGTCTTCTGAATGTCCTTCTCCTTAACCCTTAGCTGATGGTACCTTGACCTTAGGTCGATATTTGAAAAAACATTTTGCATCTTGTAACCGGTCAAATAAATCGTCAATTTGGGGAAGAGGGTACTTATTCTTGATAGTAACTTTATTCAGTTGCCGATAATCGATACACATCCGTAACGAGCCATCTTTCTTTTGTACAAACAATATCGGTGCACCTCAAGGAGATATGCTAGGCCTAATAAAGCGTTTCTCAAGCATAGCTCATTTAGGGACCACTAAGTAATGAGGCGTTTGAGGTATAGGGACTTCACATGCCATACTGTATATTTTGTTTTATCAGTTACATGTGTGTTTTGGCACTCCATGCGTACTCTTTAGAGCTCATTTAGGGACCACTAAGTAATGAGCTAGAAAATTTAAAGAAGGATGAAATATAAATATCCCGTGACCTTTTTTCTCGTGTATTTCTTAATAAAAACAATAGTTATAGTTATGGTTGTTACATATACCATACTAAGGCTGCGGATTAAAATGAAGAGAAAAACTTACTAACGTGCATTGTTTACAATAAAGCAGCGAAACACATGACGTTTGTCTTTCTTAAGCATATCTATTATTACTAACAGGGCCAATAATATTTATTACCACCTTAATATATTATTTAATGATAATGCTGAAACAAATAATCTCTTTGATTATTTTCATTAATGAATGGGGTATATATATAAGTTACAATCTATAAATATGGAAAATCCTATTTATACTATACTTCTAAATCCTAATCATACTGGTACAAGAATTCTACAACTATGGTAAGTTTGTAAACTCGTTTAATTACAATCCTAATCCTATTTGAGCACGTGCTATATTCTATCACACCCCCGCAGTCATAGTGGACGGTTGTCGTACGCTAAGACTATCCCTGAAATCTTCAAATAGAACTGAAGGAAGACCCTTCGTAAAGATGTCAGCAATTTGGTATCTGGAGGGCACATGTAAAATGCGTACTTGTCCATGAGCTACCTTTTCGCAAACAAAGTGAATATTCATCTCTATATGTTTAGTGCACTGATGTTGGATCGGATTGCCAGAAAGATAGACTGCACTAACATTATCACAATAGATCAAAGTAGCTTTATGAATAAGAAAGTGTAATTCTAATAAAATATTACACAGCCAACATGATTCAGATACCACATTAGCCACGCCTCGATACTCAGCCTCTGCACTGAATCACGATAATGTAGCCTGGCGTTTCGCAGACCACGAGACCAAGTTATCCCCAAGAAACATACAATAACCAGATGTTGAGCGTCTGGTATCAGGACAGCCACCCCAATCAACATCTATATATGACACAAGAGTAGAGACGGAAGAAGGATATAAATGCAATCCATAATCAAGTGTGCCCTGGATGTACCGTATAATGCATATAAGCGCATGCATGTGATCATTCCGTGGGTCATGCATGAATAAACACACCTGTTGAACTGCATATGTAATATCAGGTCTCGTGAAAGTAAGATACTAAAGTGCCCCCGCAGGACTGAGATAATGGGTGGGATCCTTGTATGGTGTGCCTGACGTAGTACTCAGCTTCAGTTTGGTATTAACTGGAGTGGAAGTAGACTTACAAGATGACATACCAGCTCTCTCAATAATCTCTGCAACATATTTTCTTTGAGATAAAAATAGACCATCTGAATGACGCGTGACAGCAATGCCCAAGAAATAACTCAAGGGTCCCAAGTCTTTCATTGCAAATTCATAATTGAGAAGTGACATGATAGACTTGCGCAGATTATTAGATGAAGCAGTCAATATAATATCATTTACGTACCATAAAATGTATGCCAGAGAAGTACCACGATGATATATAAATAGAGAATGATCAGACTAGCTGTGAGAAAATCCAATAGTAGATACATTAATCTGCAAACCTCTTATACCAAACCCGCGGGGCCTGCTTAAGCCCATCTAAGGACTTCTTCAACAAATAGACATGATGAGGATGATTGGGATCTCGAAAACCACAAGGGCTGATGCATATAGACTGTCTCCTTAAGATCACCGTGTAAGAAAATATTCTTCACATCCAACTGTTGAATAGGCCATGCTTTTGAGAGAGCCAAACTAAGAACAATGCGAATGGTAGTCGGTTTGACCACCGGACTAAACGTCTCACCACAATCCACACCAACCTGTTGAGTTTTACCATCACCTACAAGACGAGCCTTATGCCTCTCAAAAGAACCATCCGAATTTTCTTTATGAGTAAAAATCCACATAGATCGAATAATATTAACATCAGATGGACGGGGTTCTAACTCCCACATCTTATTTTCAATAAGAGCATTATATTCGTCAGTCATAGCCAATTTCCAATTTGGGTCATGTAGTACAGACGCTGGGTTACGTGGTAGTGGGGATTTAAAGACATTAGAATCGAGATTAAAATACTGTTTTGGTTTTAAAATACCCCTTTGACTACGAGTAACGAGCCCTTGACTCGAGGTAGAGTTGGGTGGATTTGGGGCAATGTGCGGGTGGATTTGGGGCAATGTCTTTGGAGTGGGCGAGCTTGCTCAACAGAACATCGAGATCGGTGCGGGCCGTGTTCGGCCCACTGGGAAGAATCGACAGAACAATGGTAACGGGACTGTGTGGGCGAGCAGGTAGTGGGCCTGCTGGCGTATTTTAGTCACGGGACAAGTCCGATAAATGGTGGTTAATATATGGTGAGACCTCGTCATCTAAAAAATTATACGAACTATGCAGGGGACTACTCACTTTAGCAAATGGAAATTGGGTTTCATAAAAAAGAACATGGTGACTAATTATGATTTTATTAGATGATAAATCAAAATATTTGTAACCACGATGATTAGATGGAAAGCCCAAAAACACACAAGTGATAGAACGGACTTGAAGTTTGTTAATTGCAGTTGATGGAAAAAGTGGATAACATAAACACCCAAATACCCTAAGATGTGAATACGAAGAAGTCTTATTATAGAGAATCTTAAGGGGAGATTCATATGCTAACCCTTTGGTAGGAAGTACGTTAAGGAGGTAAGAAGCCATTTGTAGTGCATGATGCCAAAAGGAAGGGGTACATAAGCACGGGCTAATAAAGTTCGGACAATATTATTAATGGTATGAATTTTTCGTTCGGCTTTTCCATTTTGTGAGGACGTATGAGGACAAGAAAAATGAAAAAATATGCCATTAGTATCACAAAATTTCCGAAACAACCCATTATCGTATTCTTTTCCATTATCACATTGAATATTTTTAATTTCCCATTCGAATTGGGTACGGATGAATGCTCTAAATTTGAAGAAAGTGGAAAAAAACTTGAGACTTTCTGAATAACGGAAAGGTCCACAAAAATTAGAATAAACATCCAAAAATAAGACATAATAACGATGGCCCAAAGAACTTAAAATGGGAGATGTACATAAATCACTACAAATAACGTCAAAAGGCATCAAAGTACGAGAAGTAGAGGCTACAAATGGTAATCGAACATGTTTCCCTAATGGACAATAAGAACAAAGTGGAGTACTACACATACCCTTACAAGAAATAAAATTATTTTTATGCAAACACAAAATAATAGACGATCCCGGATGACCCAAACGTGCATGCCACAAGGAAGGAGCAAGGGCAACAAAAGTAGACGACATGGCTTGACTCGTGGAATTGGTGGTAGTTGTGATTGGATAAAGCTCTCCCCTACTATTGCATCTCCTTAGAGGTATCCCCGTTTTGAAATCCTTCACAAAAAATCCAAAAGGATCAAAATTAACAGAAACTCAATTATCAGTGGTGAATTTTTGAACAGACACTAAATTTTTAATTAAGTTTGGGCATGAAGGGTATTTTTCAAAAGTAGAGGTGGATGTGGGGGAGACAAAGTTGTATCTCCATAACCGCGAATTGGAATTGAGTTGCCATTACCAAGAATTATACCACGATTTTTGCTCGAATTTAAATAAGACGAGAGAGTACCTTGATCGGACGTCATATGAGAAGTGGCTCCGGTGTCTATATACCAATTCGTGTCTGGGGAATTTAAGTCAAGTGTATGCATTGCGGCTTCAATATCTGTAGGTGTTGGGATCGAATTTGGGCCCGCAGCATGGAAGACATGCGGGGCCCGAGGCCAAAGCAGGTCTGCCTGCTATCCCAGCCTATTAATATACCGCATTCCACTATTTGGGACAAAGAAACTGGACCTAAAATTTTGCTGGAACTCAACCCAGTTTCCTGAGCAAACAAAAAATAAGGGTTGTTGGGTCAATGACCATCGGCCCACCCCCACCGCTGTGGGGGGCCCATGGTCAGCCGGTTGGCCTATGGCCCACTGCTGTAGCTGCCACTGTTCCGTCTTATGTCGTCGTTACCACCCCGATTGCCACCACTATTTTTGCCATTAGTTTTACAATTTTGACCCTTTTTTGCCACCACCACGGCTATAGTTTTGGCCCGAATTTTTGAAGAATAAGTGAGGGTCGTCTGACGTGGTCATCATTATGACGAAATGTGCTCTGATATCCGCCTTCTTAGTCAAATTGTCCTCTTCTAATGTGAGCATGGAACGGGCCTGATAAAATGTTAGCAGAGGATTACTTTGACGATGTAGTGTTCCAACGCCATTATAGGCCTCAGAAAGGCCTGCAACCATTTGAAGAACAAGACGATTATTGGTAACGGGTGCACCAACGTTGCGGAGTTGGTCCGCCAATTCTTTCAGCCTTTTACAATAGGCCGAGACGTTAGGAAAATCTTCCATGTTAACATGGGAAAATTCATACTCAAGAGTGACTACACGAAAATTTTTGTTATCTTGGAATATATCATTTACCCTATTCCAAGTAGCCATCGCCGTAGCATCGTGTTCAATAATCGTCTGCAAGAGGTTTGTAGAGATTGTGGAATAAATCCACTGGAGAACGGTAGCATCAAGGGTTGTCCATGATGTAGGATCATCCTCGGGGGTAGGCACCTTCTCCTTGCCAGTTCCCGAGGGAAATATGTGATGGAGGACTTTATGCGAGCATGAACTTTGAATAATTCCGCCCACATCGCGTATTGGACGTTTTCCATCTCAAGAACAATAGGGATGTGGTTCTTGATGTTGGAAACTGTGACGTAGACATAATGAAAGAATAATAGGTGAATTAGGGACTAGGAGTAAATTTTGGGAATAGAGGAGGAAAAGTGCACGGAAATCGAGGAAGGGTTCACAGAAACCGAGCAGAAATTGAGAAGAGCGGAAGTGTTTTTGGGAGAAGGTATTTTAGACCTAGACTTCTGATACCACGAAAGAAATAATCTCTTTATTATTTTCATTAATGAATGTGGTATATATACAAGTTACAATCTCCAAATATGGAAAATCATATTCATACTATACTTCTAAATCCTAATCATACTTGTACAAGAATTCTACAACTATAATAAGTTTGTACACTAGTTTAATTATAATCCTAATCCTATTTTAGCACGGTACTGTGATATATTCTATCAATAGCTAATTTGGTTTGGTGTATACAACGAAAACCTTCATTAATAGTAATATAATTTTGCATGTAATATAATTTTGCATAAAATTTCATGCAACAATATAAGTTACTATTCCTTGATCACTTATGCTACTCCAAACGTGTGCATTTTTCAACCACAGATAATTTATTTTCCTTCCTCGGAATATTAGAGACTATTCATCTCATAATGTGACACGCAAAGGAAACCGGGACGCAACTTCTTCAAATTACTTAATTGGCTTATGTCCTTGGAAAATTATGGCGTGACATGCAGAAAAATCTATTTTATTCTTTATGTTACAATCATTATTGTTCTGAACTTCTGATAGTACCAGATTTTAAAATCAACTGAAAAGGCTTAAACATATTATTAATCTATTGAAAATGATTTTAAAATGTCCCTTTTCTATCTATTAAAAATGTTAATTTTAACGTTTTCTTTAAATTAAAAAATGTCATCCCGTTAACAGAAATATGATATGAAAGTTCATTAAATAAGTGATCATTTTTTATTGGTTCACATAAACTTCTGACCCAATTAAAAGATCTAACCCGAATCAACACCCAAACGCCTTTCTAAAGAACCTAACTCATCTTTTACACCTCTTGTGATCCTTTCACATGGTGATTTTTGAGCCTATTCCGTAAAATGAAACTACTACGAGTCTACCAAAGTTGAAAATTTCAATTGATTCTCCCTTATAGTCAAGAAATACCCCAAGTGTTGAAAGTTATTTTTATTTTTAGGATAGCACGAAGTTATAAGTTAGCAATTCTTATGGTACCATCCAAGTCTTTCCATTTTAAATATACAAATTTCTCTCCTAATTATATGTTCTTTTTAATTATTTTAAAGCTTAAATGTGTCTCTTCTCTTCTTTATCCAATTTTTGGCTTTTTAGTTGCTCCATAGCTCTATTTTATGTGGGGAGATTTTGAGTATCCAATTCAAAATATCTAATTTTTGGTGTATATTCAAATAAAAGTTCTACAAAATTTATATATTTGGGTAGTACATGAAGTAGTTTAAATGACAGTTCAAAATAACGAATAATTAAAAACCAATTTGAGAATATATGGTAGATTGCTGAGGCAGCTTAATGCTACTAATATTGCCTTGATTCCTAAAGTTTCAGTACCAAAATTTGCTAGCCATTACAGGTCCATATCCTGCTGTATTTATAAGTGCATTACTAAGATGATTTGTGTTGGTCCGGGGCTACGGATACGCAAGAATATGTAAGAATAAAATAGTAACAGCTAAAGCAATTAAAACAGTTTCTGGATGTTGTCTTCAATGTTATGTCAACATCTGAGGCAACATTGTGATAAAACAGTTATAAACCTTTATAGAGTAAATGCAGCGGAAAAGTAAAGAGACACAAGGTTTATATTTTCAAAGGTATATATTAATATATCCCTTGATGGTCAATGACCAAAGAATTGTATAAATTATATACAATTACAAATGAATTTCTTTTTACAAGATTGAACAATAAATGCGAAAAAGAAATTACAAACAAAAATGAAATCGCAGATGACTTCAGCCTAAAGTTAAAAGATCTAAAAAGATAAATACAACATCTTCATTACTATTGCTTGAAATATAAGCTTGATCTAGAATCTGAGCAGCAGTAGTAATGTGAGACTAGATGTTGTTATACAACTTTAGGCTAAGTGTGTTGATCCAGTTTCTAAGGTGAATATCTGAGAGTTCTCTTGGTAATTCTTCTCGTTCAATTCTAGATATCGATACTCTGAAGTTCCCTTCTATTTATAGTGTGGAACTTCCCTTGAAATCCTCACTGGTTGGTTGCGAAGGCTGAGTAAAAGAAGGCTTCAGCTTGGACCGATTCTTGCTCCTTCAAAAGCTCAACGTTCTGGACTTGGTCTTCACGCTGCTTCCTCTCCAAGCTTTGACTGTTTCTTTTACCACGTTTTAAACACAACATCATTGTTAGTTTGCCTAGGTCATTTTTTACTCACAGTAACACAACCTGTTTTGGCCGGAAGAATAGGCAAAATCGTTACAGGGATGTTATTAGGAATGTTGTCACAACATCGCAGGCAACATTCTTATTTTCATAAGATGTTGTCCTGAGCATTTACAGATGTTGTCACAACATCCATCCATCATCAACAATTTGTATGAAATTAAAGGGAGCAGTTGATCAAATTGTAGCAGACAACCAGCCTGCATTTCTTCAGGAGATCAATGGTGCATAATGTCTTGATATGTCATGATTTGCTAAGAAATTACAATAGACAAACAACATCTAGATGCATGATGAAGATTGATCTAAGGAAATCCTATGACATAGTTAGTTGGGAGTTTGTGGCAGAAGCTCTCACAAGGTATGGTTTTCCATCTAGGTTCACTGATTTGGTGATGACTTACATTTCTACTCCTATGTTTACAATCAAGGTTAATAGGGAAGGTCATTGATTCTTTGCTGAGAAGAGAGAATTAAGGCAGGGTGATCCCATGTCTTCACTCCTTTTTGTCTTGATCATGGAGTATTTGTTAAGGGGAGACGTATGGGTGGTATGAAAGCCATAAGCAGAGGCATAAGTCTTTCTCACGACGATGCGAAGCCTAGAGATGAGTCTATTCCAAATACTGAAATGTATGAGTGACTTGCCTAATTTTCACTTTCATCCTATGTGCAAGCAGGTCAAGCTTACCCATCTGATCTTTGCAGATGATTTAATGATATTCTACAAAGGTGGCATTCAATATGTAAATAGAGTCATGGAAGTATTGCAACACTTTAGTTGTGTGACTGGTTTAGTTGCAAACATGAAAAAAGTCAAGTATATTTTTGGTAGGAGTGAATGAACAAATCGAAACACAACTATTACAAAGAACAAGATCTGTTTTGGGATCACTTCCCGTAAGGTACCTAGGATTGCCACTTTTATCAAAGAAGTGGAGTAAAATGGAGTGCCAACAACTCATTGAAAAAATCACAAGTAAAATCACCACAATTTATTCTAAACAGCTGTCTTATGCAGGGAGCCTCCAGATCATAATCTCACTGCTATTTTTAATTCACAATTTATGGGGATCAGCATTTATCCTGCTTCAAAGTGTGTCGAAGAAAGTTGACAGAAAATGTAGAGACTATTTGTGGGGTATTGCAGATGACAAGAGGAAAACAACATTAGTAGCATGGGATAAGGTGTGAATGCCAAAGAAGTGAGGAGGACTAAATATCATGTCACTACCCAAATCGGAGGGTCGTGACGGGCACCCGGACCTTAACTGCCGAGTATCACTAACCATACAGTCAACACCTAATCATACTTAAAAACAGGCCACAAGGGCCGTCACCCAGTAACCTGTTGACACATAGAAATAACAAACTGGAAAAAGATTATGTAAAATCCTAACCAGAAAAGCCCAACTTATATATATACACATACCAAGGCCGACAATGCCATACATAACTGCTACACACAGGACACCCGTCTTCAAGCCTCTAAAAGAGTACGCAACATCAAAAGGTCGGGACAGGGCCCCGTCATACCCATATATACATGCAAAAATATACCGTACCGAAATTAGACCGACACTCTGAAACAAGGGGAGTTCCAAAATCCGTTGGGTCAGCAACCTACTAACGCGGATCGTCTCCTTGCCTATGTGAACCTGCGGGCATGAAACGCAGCGTCCCCCGACAAAAGGGACGTCAGTACGACTGATGTACCGAGTATGTCAGGCATGATCAATAGTATAACAAGAATATAACAATAAACTGAAACAGAAACATCCGACATCATATCATATTGGCCTCATTGGGATATTCCTTTTCGTGATATCTGTACCAGCTGCAGGTGGTGACGCGTATACATATATATACACAAGGTCATATTCCTTCCCATAATAACCACTATGGGCATTATTTCATATCGGCCTCTGTGGGCATCATATCATATTAGCCTCATTGGGATATTCTTTTTCGTGATATCTGTACCAGCTGCAGGTGGTGACGCGTATATAACGTCATTCCCTTTTCCCCATCCCTTACATATATATAATTCATACCATATAGTAGTGTATATAACACATGTGGGTCCAAGGTAATACATGAATGTAATGCAAATGCATGAATGACAATAAAACATTCCGAACTTATCGGATGACATAATATCATTGTACCTTCGGCTAACATTGGGAATATTAACATCTTTTTCATATACCTCAATAAGGATTTAGGAACATATTTAGACATGTTTTTAACATATGAATCAATAACACGAACATACTTAACTAATAGGAGTAGAATAATTTATGAAATAATATTACGGTTACGTTTCGTTACATGGAGCATGCTGAAAGAAAGAATAATTTGCCTTAACATACTTCGCTTCCACTTAATTATTTGAGTCAAGAGGGTTGCTATTGTTACTAACACTGTCCAGAAGCACAACACCAGATTTCAAATTGAATTCGAATGGTTGTATTGAAATTGATAGGGAGCCTTTACGAACAGTGAATGAGTTCTCGTCATTTTTCCATTTTTTTTTGTTGTGAAAGTACTGCTTCCTTTTACCTCTTGAAACTACTACTTAATGATCTCTTATCCTAACATTTTTGTCCCTTTTAAAGATATGCCTAACTAATTACTAAATACCATTAATGGATTCTCATCATATTGTCTCCCACTTAGCCAATCTTTGGCGGTGGAGCATCCTAATTTATGCCATATACACACCAACGTTCCACTCTGCTTATTTAATTAAGTGACTTGTCTCCCGCTATAATTTATCAATTAGCCGATCATTGTTGTCCCACTATTAAGTCCTAAATTAATTCTGGAGTGCATCATTTTATATACTAAGCCCTCTACTTACATACATGAATATGACATACTTTTCCTAAGGCTCGGGTCTACTTGCATATGTCAAGATGCTCAAACCATCACCCGAAAGTACGGGATGTTACATCATTTCCCCTTAGAAACATTCGTCCTCGAATGTTGGGGTAACATATCTAATCTCCATCACGTATCCAGAGAACACAACTACTTTTTCACGGGGTCATATAATATAACACACATCAATACATCTGACTTCACATGGTCCGCAAGCATTAATTATAATATTAGGAATTAGAACTCACCTTATGCTTCTCTTGGAATCTCAGCGTTAGTCTGAAATAGATAGGGATATTTGTGTTTCATCTCTTTTTCTGCTTCCCACGTCATTTATTCTACATTCTTACTTCACCAAAGAACTTTCACAGAGGCTACTTCTTTGGTCCTCAACTTACGGACTTGTCGATCTAAGATAGCAATAGGAACCTCTTCGTATGATAGATCCTCTGTAATCTGCACATCATCAATCGATACAATTCAGGAAAGATCTCCAATACATGCTCTCAACATAGAAACATAGAAAACCAAATGAACAAACTCCAACTCTGAAGGTAAGTCCAACTCGTAAGCTACTTGACAGATTTTTTGAATTATTCGATATGGTCCATTGTACCTTGGACTAAGCTTTTCTTTATTCCCGAATCTCAGCACACCCTTCATAGGCGAAATCTTTAAGAAGACCCAATCATCTACCTGAAACTCTAAGTCTCGTCGTCGCACATCTGAATACAACTTCTGCCGACTCTGTGTGGTTAGCAACCGTTCTTGGATAAGCTTCACCTTCTCTATGGATTGGTGTACTAAGTCAGGCCCAAATAACTTTGATTCGCCTACCTCGAACCATCCGATAGGAGATCTACATCTCCATCGATATAACGCATCGTACGGAGCCATTTTAATAATAACATGATAACTGTTATTGTACGCGAACTCAATAAGGGGTAAATGATCATCCCAATTTCCCTTAAAATCTAATACACAAGCTCGTAGCATGTCCACGAGCATCTGAATCGTACGCTCGGCCTGCCCATCTGTTTGAGGGTGAAAAGTTGTGCTAAGATTAACTTGGGTGCCTAAACCTTTTTGAAATAATTTTCAGAAGTTAGCTATAAACTGTGCACCTCGATCAAATATAATAGAAATAGGCATACCATGAAGGCGAACAATCTCCTTAACATACAACTTCGCGTAGTCCTCAACTGTGTAGTTAGTTTTGACCGCTAGTAAATGAGTTGATTTGGTCAGTCTATCAACAATTACCCAAATAGAATCAAACTTACGATAAGAGTGAGGTAAACCCGTAGTGAAATCCATGTTAATCATTTTCAATTTCCACATCGGAATCTTAATGTTCTAAGTCAAACCACCGGGCTTTTGGTGCTCTATCTTTACTTGATGGAAATTAGGACACTGAGCTACAAATTCCGCAATGCTTCTCTTCATATCATTCCACCAATAGACACCCTTGAGATTATGATACATTTTAGTGGATCCAGGATGAATGGAATATTGTGAGCAATGGACCTCTGTCATAATTCTATCTCGTAATCCCACTATATTTGGAACACATAAAGGACATTGGTGCTTGAGAATCCCATACTTCTCAAAGGTTGTGGTCTTCTTCTATTGAATGTATTCTCTGATTTTTCTCAAACTGGGGTCTTCCCACCGACGTTCCTTAACTTCCAATATGAGGGACGATTCTGACATATTCCGAATCACAAAACTACCATCCTCTGAATCCATCAGTCGGACTCCTAAATTGGATAACTGATGGAGCTCCCTTACTAATTCCTTTCTTTTGACTTGCATCGGCATCGAGCTGACCATCGACTTATGGCTAAGCGCGTCTGCTACAATTAGCTTTATCAAGATGACATAAAATGTCCACATCATAGTCCTTCAATAATTCAAGTCACCTCATTTGTATCAAGTTCAACTCCTTCTGTTTAAATATGTACTGCAGACTTTTATGATCCGTGAAAATGTCTACATGAACACCATACAAGTAGTGTCGCCAAATCTTCAGTGCATAGACCATTGCAGCCAACTCCAAATCGTGTGTCGGATAGTTTTTCTCATGTTTCCTCAATTGCCTTGAAGCATAGGCAATCACTTTACCATGTTGCATTAGCACACATCCTAGACCTGCTCCCGAGGCATCAAAATACACAACATAGCCTTCTGGACCCTCTAGAAGAGTAAGGACAGGTGTCGATGTTAGTCTATCATTTAATTTTTGGAAACTCTGCTCACAAGCACCGGACCACTGGAACTTTATAGCCTTTTGTGTCAACTTTGTTAATGGTGCTGATATGGTAGAAAACCTTTCTAACAACCTCCTATAATAGCCGGCTAAGCCCAAAAAGCTGCGAACCTCTGATAGAGTAGTAGGCCTCAGCCAATTTTTCACCGCTTTAATTTTCTGAGTGTCAATTCTTATACATTCGTTTGACATTATATGACCAAGAAAAGCCACTGACTTCAGCCAAAACTCACACTTAGAGAGCTTTGCATACAACTTATGATCCCGGAGCGTCTGTAGTACTATCCGCAAATGATCCACATGCTCTGCTTCTGAATGAGAGTAAACCAGAATATCATCTATAAATACTATTACGAATACATCCAGAAATGGGCGAAACACGTTGTTCATTAGATCCATAAATGCTGTCGGTGCATTTGTGAGTCCAAATGACATTACTAAGAACTCAAAGTGCTCATACCTTGTTCTGAAAGCCGTCTTCAGAATGTCCTTATCCTTAACCCTTAGCTGATGGTACCCTGACCTTAGGTCGATCTTTGAAAAACATCTTGCACCTTGTAACTGGTCAAACAAGTCGTCAATTCTGGGAATAGGGTACTTATTCTTAGTAGTGACTTTATTCAGTTGCTGATAGTCGATACACATCCGTAACGAGCCATCTTTCTTTTGTACAAACAATACTGGCGCACCCCAATGAGATATGCTAGGCCTAATAAAGCCTTTTTCAAGTAGATCATTTAGTTGCTCCTTTAATTCTTTCAATTCGGCTGGAGCCATTTTATAAGGAGGAATAGATATCGGCTGAGTGTCTGGCAACACGTCTATACCGAATTCAATTTCCTTTTTGGGATGAAGGCCTGAAAGTTCATCTGGAAATACATCAAGAAACTCATTAACCACCGGAATTGATTAAGAAGTAAGTGGTTCGGCATCGACATCTCTCACCCGAACAAGATGATATATACAACATTTGGAGATCATCTTCATTGCCTAAAGGTATGAAATAAACCTACCTTTTGGTGACGTCGTATTACCCTTCCATTCAAGAACTGGCTTGCATGGGAACTGAAATCTAACAATCTTTGTTCGGCAATCAACATTAGCGTAGCATAATGCTACCCTCCATGCCCATAATAACATCGAAATCAATAATTTCTAATTCTACCAAATTAGCTAAGGTCTGATGGCTACAAATTAATACTGCACAATTTTGATAGACTGGTCTAGCAACTACCGACTCACCAAATGGTGTAGATACCACAAATAGATCTCTTATCAACTCAGGTTTCACACCGAATTTATAGGCAATGAAATGGATGATAAATGATAGATTGGAGCCTGGATCTAATAACACATACACATTATGTGAAAAGACCGATAATATACCTGTAATAACATCAGGTGAGGACTCCTGATCCTGTCATCCCATCAATGCATAGATGCGATTATGGCCCTACCTCTACCTCGACCAGATAATGTCTGCTGACTTTGCCCTGATGGCCGCACTGAATGTGATGAAGCTGATGCAGATCCGACTGGTTGGGCCCTAACACTGTCGCCTCTGTCGGAAATTCTCGCCTAATATGACTAGGTTCACCACAAGAATAACACATATTTGCTCTCTGTAGGCACGACCTTGTATGAGATTTACCACACTGCTCGCATCGAGCCAACGGTGGCCTCATATGAATAGAATCCCCTCTATTAAGACCCTGACGCTCGTGAACTCTGACCTGGTCCCGATTGAACAAACCGATCAACCCTCAGCCTTAAAAATGGTAATGGTGCGCTAGTTGTTGGATAAGATGGGCGTCTATAAAGTTGTGGTCTGGGTCCACCTCTGAACTCTTTTACGTCACTTACGGATGGAGCCCTCTTATGTTGGCCCTTATCACGCTCTCGATCTATCCGTTGTTACCTCTTACGATCCTCCAGATTCTGTGCATAAGCCTGAATGCGAGCAATATCCATATGCGAATTCAGAGAAGCCGTAGTACACTCATTGACCAAGTACGGCCCCAAGCCAGTAACAAACCTATGTACCCGGTCACTCATCTCGACTATAATCGTAGGAGCATATCTGGCCAATGAATTAAACTACAAGCTATATTCTCGAACACTCATATTGCCCTACTCAAGACGTAGGAACATGTCCTGCCTGACCCTTCGAAGCTCGACTGGCAGAAAATACTGTAAGAATGCCTCTGAAAACTCTCTCGATCCTGCTGGTGGAGTACGTGGTCCCCTAGATTGCTCCTATATCTTATACCAGGTCACAATGACATCTCGCAGTGTATAAGAAGCAAACTTTACCGACTCAGTATCGGTAGCATCCATTACCCTGAATGTGCATTGTATATGATCTAGAAAATTTTGCGGGTCTGCATTCAGGTATGATCCTGTGAATACTGGAGGGTCTAGGTTAATGAAATCCTGAGCTCTCTCGCTAGCAACTCTATCAAAAGGACAAAGAACCTGACGTTGGGCCTGAGCGGCCACCAATCGTGTCAATAACTGTACAACATTTCGCATATCAAGATCCACATCTGGAGTATCAAATGGAGGAACTGGGGTACTGCAGCCCCACTAATCTCCTCTGGAGGTGGTGAAGTCGGGGAATCATACGAAGGAGTCGCACCGTGGGTCTCACTCTTGCCCTCACTAGCGGGTGGTAATCGGCTGGTACCTTCGCCTGCAGCCGTATCCAATGCCCTCATACTTTTGAACTTCTTCCTTGATGTAGGCATTGCTGGAATCATAAACACGAGATGGATTAGGAATGAAATGCTTATAACCCAGTTCTATATCACAATCTATGAAGAATGGAAATCATCCTTAAATGTCCGGTAGTCTTCTGCTTATAAGTATGGTGCACAACAAACCCATAAACAAGACTCTACTAGACACGGCTTGTAAACTCCCTAAGACAGACATGCTTTGATATCAAGTTTGTCACGACTCAAATCGGAGGGCCGCGACGGGCACCCGGACCTTAACTGTCGAGTACCACTAACCATACAATCAACACCTAATCATACTTAAACACAGGCCACAAGGGCCGTCACCCAGTACCCTATTGACACATAGAAATAGCAAACAGGAAAAAGGAATATGTAAAATCCTAACTAGAAAAGCCCAACTTATATATACACATACCAAGGCCGACAATGCCATACATAAATGCTACACACAGGACACCCGTCTTCAAGCCTCTAAAATAGTACACAACATCAAAAGGTCGGGACAGGGCCCCGTCATACCCATATATACATGCAAAAATGTACCGTATCGAAATTAGACCGACACTCTGAAACAAGGGGAGTGCTCCAAAATCCGCTGGGTCAGCAACTTACTAACGTAGATCGTCTCCTTGCCTACATGAACCTGCGGGCATGAAACACAGCGTCCCTCGAAAAAAGGGACGTCAGTATGACTGATGTACCGAGTATGTCAGGCATGATCAATAGTATAATAGAGATATAACAATAAACTGAAATAGCCGACAGAAATAGCTGACAATAACGGCCGACGAAACAATCGACACAAGGGCATCTTCCTTCCCATAATAGCCTCTCTGGGCAGTAGAATAATTTATGGAACAATATTATATATATAATTCATACCATATAGTAGTGTATATAATACATGTGGGTCCAAGGTAATTGAATGTAATGCGTTGACATGGAACATAATGCCAAAAATATTAGAATAATTTGCCTTAACATAGGAATCAATAACATGAACATCCTTAACTACTACGTAATTATAATTTGCCTTAACATAACTCGATTCCACGTAATTATCTGAGTCAAGAGGGTTGCTATTGTTACTAACACTGTCCAGAAGCACAACCGGATTTCAAATTGAATTCGAATGGTTGTATTGAAACTGATAGGGAGCCTTTACGAACAGTAAATGAGTTCTCATCATTTTTTCTTCTTCTTTTTTTGTTGTGAACGTACTGCTTCCTTTTACCTCTTGAAACTACTACTTAATGATCTCTTATCCTAACGTTTTTGCCCCTTTTAAAGATATGTCTAACTAATTACTAAATACCATTAATGGATTCTCATCATATTGTCTCCCACTTAGCCAATCTTTGGCGGTGGAGCATCCTAATTGATGCCACATACACACCAACGTGCCACCCTGCTTCTTTAATTAAGTGATTTGCCTCCCGCTATAATTTATCAATTAGCCGATCATTGTTGTCCCACTATTAAGTCCTAAATTAATTCGGGATCACATCCTTTTATATACTAAGCCTTCTATTTGCATACGTGAATATGACATAATTTTCCCAAGGCTCGGGTCTACTTGCATATGTCCAGATGCTCAAACCATCGCCCGAAAGTACAGGGTGTTACATATTAAAGGAAGCCAACTG
This sequence comes from Anisodus tanguticus, assembly GCA_034509755.1. Lineage (NCBI taxonomy): Eukaryota > Viridiplantae > Streptophyta > Magnoliopsida > Solanales > Solanaceae > Anisodus > Anisodus tanguticus. Next base: position 24,267,455 of record CM067556.1, read on the forward strand.
TGAAATCTAGCTTCTGTAGGCAGATTATTGTGGCAACTTGCAAGTAAGAAAGATGTTCTATGGGTTAAATGGGTGCATGGTGTGTATATGAAGAATAACCACAACATTTAGGAACACATTCCTCTACATGATAGTAGTCGGTACTGAAGGAAGTTGAATGCCATGAAATGTGATATGATGCATTGGCGTACTCAACAAGGAATTTATAATCTGTCCGCAAATGGGAAATATTCTATCTCATTCAGTTATAGTACACTGTTGGATCAACAAAGAAGAATAAGAGTAGCTGATTTTATATGGAGCAACGTCCTGCAACCTTTGGCTTGCTGTACATGGCAAATTACTCACCAAGGTTAGACTCCAGAGAATGAATATTCCAGTAGAGAATTCTGATTGTAGCTTGTGTGATGATCAAGCCAATGATACACATGCTCACTTGTTCTCTGGTTGTTCTTGGGCCAGAAGGCTATAGTGCAATGGGCAAGGGTACAAATACCACCAGGAGAGGCACAACAAGTACTGACCAAAATCAAGAGGAAACAGTGAAAGCAGTTCTATAAAGAAGTGGTAGCAACACTGTGGGGTGCAATAATATACCATGTTTGGCAGGCAAGAAACAAGATAATCTTCAGAGGGACACGTATAAATACTGATACAATAGTTATTACACAGATTATGTTGGATATTGTAAAGCAGTACGGGAAGTAATTAATATTATAAGTGTTCGAAAGGATAAACAAATAGGCAATGTTCAGAACTGCCGCAAGCTTGTTGAGTCTTGAATCTTAATAACCTGAAATCAAGAAACACTAAATCTGGATCGTTATAACTGTGTGCTGAGTCGAGTGATTGCACTCTATCCTTAAGACAAGATTGCCCTGTATATATGCTTTTACGTTAGCGGACAATAGTCTCCCAAGATAAAACAACACTTAATATTAACACTACAAAGCAAATAGGTTGATCCTGACGAAGAAAACAAATACGAAATGACTTGCTGAAGATATGGAAAAAGAAGGAAGAGTATATGTTTTGACACTGTTTCTGCGGACAGAATTTGTGTTGTTTCTCTTCTGTTTTTGTCTCTGTGTCTATAAATGTTGTCTCGTTTCTGTGTCTTTCTATACTGTTTTTATCACTAACAATTGAGCCAAAATGCATCAATATATAGCATGAGGGAGGGACTCCTCAACTGCCAAAACATGACTGTTAATAGTCATTAGGATGGCTGTTAATGGAGGATGTTTATGGTCATTGAAGGAGGGCTGATTATGGAGGAGTTAATCAGCCAAGTAATGGCTGATTAATGCACACTAACGCCCCAAAAATCAACTCCAACGGTAGGCAGAAACTTTCTGCCTTCCGTCGTTCCCAAATTCAACTTTTCAGAAACTCCAGAGACCAAATTGTAACTATTAAAAAATTTGGGGGTCCAAAGAGATAATATCGGAAAGACCCATGACCCGTGAGCCCGAGCCCGGACCGGACGGGCGGCGTGCGTGTGGGCTTAGCCTTGAACCCAAGCACATCTAGATCCTCCCTCCTTTAAACACATGGGTTACCCCTTGGGGTCCCAAACCCTTAGCCAATTAAGAGACTTATAAAGAGAGCAATTCTTCCTTTTCCCACGGATGTGGTAAATTTGTCACACACCATATTTTCATGCCTCAAACACCTTACTTCGTGGACCAATATATCTTTCATTTCTCAACGAAATTTGACGATTCTTGGCCCTACGGTCATCTACTCACTTAGTAGATTATGCATGTGTGAAGAGACAAAACCTCTAACATGCGAAACACTAGTGTTTAATTCTTTAAATATGGGTGGACGCACCTCCCCACCAAAGACAAATTTCCAACAGATTAAACATAATTTTGTCATTAGAATAGACACAGTTAGACATTCAAAGAAGGCAGTTAGGTGTAGTTCTTTAATTCAACAGTTTCTTACGTAAATAGAGACTTGTTGGAGGCCCAAGGCTCATGATACCCTCCCTGGAAGGTGGTCATTGAGATTAGGTGCTCTCCAGGTATACTGTTTTTGTTTGTTAATAATAATATTTACATTCGTTAAAAAAATATATGACGAAAGAAAAATATTTTTGGCTCTCCAAATATTGATAATACTACATAAGATAAATTCAATGGAGTATTTCTTTTCACATAACTTATAAAGGTGTAAGAAATGTCCAATTAGACGGCAAGATTTCGTGGTTCATTCAGCTGAGAAATTTAACATTTAGAACCATCCTCAACAATTGGAAACAAATCTATGAGTTATTTAAAAGTAATGATACAATTATGTTATTTAAAATATAATAATAGATAAATTTATGAGATAATCATTAACTTGCAACCTAATAAATATAGTAAATAACTTGTTATAATAAATCAAATTACATTGATAATACAAACTTTTTTATAATATTAGTTGTGTATAACTATCCAATATTTTATGTAGATAATCCTTTTTTTAAAAGGCATATTCTCAATTATTAATCAAATCAAAAGCGAGTACATAAAAAATGAAAGACGATGCGACAGACCCTATTCCATCGAATCAGACATAGAAACAACCGCCCTAGTTAAAACATGAGCAGTTTGATTCACTAATTTTCTAAATAAAAAAATACACTAATTAAAAATCTTTCATTAGTATCTTACAGTCATAAACAAGATAATCAAAATAAGAAGCTTACCTTGTGGTCCCTTTTAATGCGAAGAGGGTAGGGTTCGTTCATTACTTAATTAAACGACTAAAACGATATACTCACATACTTGTTCTTTGACGATTCAAGACGTTGACACAGGGCCGACTCAACAAAATTGGGGGCCTAAAGCTAAACTTGAGAAGGAGGCCCTATTTTTTTTTTTAAAAAAATCATCATATATATTTTTATTTAAAATTATTTTTCTAGCCTTTTTAGATGCAAAGTAATTAATTGCTATTTTATAATCGATTTATTTTAACAATTATTTTCAATTCATAATATAGTTAATCCAAAATAATTAATTCATCAAATTTTCTCTTTTTCCTCTTTTTGATAACCGGATTCATATTTTTTAGTTTACATATTTAAATTGAATAAATTTTAATAATAATAATAATAATAATAATAACTAAAGCAAGAATATATACTTATGAAGTAAGAATATCAACAATCACAAACTTTCATTGAAAAAAATATAATATGAAGTTAGAATAATAAAATTCGGGTCAAGAATTTCATAAGTTGATATAATGATATCGAAATAGTGTTTCGTTACTTCAATATAATGATTGCTTGTTATAATGTTTGAAATTTTGAAGTGGACACCAAAAAGAAATCTTTATCTTTTGTAAGCAAACACAATAAGTTTTGCGGCTGTTTGAAAATTGGGAGACTTCAGAACATTGAAAATAAGAATAGTGAAAGGGAGAATCAAAAATAATAAATATAAGAATAATAATGTAAGATTATATTAATGATTAGAATATTATAATAAATGAGACAATAGAATAGATATCCACCTCGGAAGGATGCCATAATTACGTTGAAATTGTTCCGTGATCCCCAATTAGTGCAACGTCCCCACATTAAAAGGTACAAAATTATTGAACATTTTCACGCAAAAAAATTCTTGAAATTTAACAGAAACGGTACATATAAAGTTTTTTATAAAAAAATATAGGATATATTTATAAAAAAAGATAGGCCCTTAAAAAATTGGGATCCCAAGCGATTGTTTTAGCTGCCTTGTGGTTCAACCGCCCGTGCGTTGACATCAAACAAGTAAATACTTAATTGTATAGTTGTGTTTATAAAAGATACAACGGAATAATAACAAATATACAGAAGAAAAGATTGTTTCTGGCGAAGATGTTTGGTTAACATTAATATATTAACGTAGTTCAAATAATCCAATAACTTTCTTATGCCAAAATTATTTAAGCCCCCTATTTTGAATGGGTACACTTCCTTTCCCTTTCTTATTAGTGCCTGACTGGCCATGGATAGTTTTACATTTTTTCCAACTATTTGTTTTGAAAAAATATTTAAACATATAATTGTTATAATTTTTCGCAATTCAACTTAATTTCAGAATTTTCTCAAATTTGAAAGATTACTAAGCTATTTTTAAATTTCACTCCAAATCATTCACAAAATTCAAAAATAACTCTAATTTGTATTCATGTCCAAGCACAACTTCATTTTTCAAATACTAGCATTTTCAACTTCAAACCAAATGCTATATTTTTTCAAATTTTATGTCCAAACGCCCACTTAAAGTATGCTTTACAATTAAAATTGACTATTAATATTATAATAATTTTAAAAAATTACTTAATGATAAAAGTAAAATTAAAAATATAATTAATTAATTAATTTTCTCTCAATATACTAAAATAGTTTTTTCCTTAAATAGTAAAATAGATAAATATTTTTTGTTAATTTAATATACTAAACATGTAAAAGGAAACAAAACGAGTACTTAATAAAGCAAAGCACTACTTTCTTATGGAATCCTCTTCTTCCTCCCACCAACCCCACCCCAAATTATCTAATTCACCTCTAAAATAATACAGTAAGCATTAATTTATCAAGTACTAGTACTATAATAGGACTTGTTTGTTCAACTTGGAGAGGAAAACAGTCTTCTCTTCAAGATGGAAGAAGAGATTGGGATTTCCAGAAAAAATCAAGAATTAAACCCCCCAATCCCTTCAATTTCTGGGTATTTTCTTGTTGTACTTTACATCATTGTTGGAGCATAACCACCACTCATTTGTCAACCTTGTATTTTATAACTTCTTCTCCAATATCTTACTACTACTGTGCTTATATTAGATGCTAGGCCTTCAGGGACTTCTCATATTCTCCAAAAGTCCAAGAAAATGAGCCAGTTCTCCTTGTGAGTGGCAATTTTATTTTCAAAAAAGTTGAAAGCTTTTTGCTTTATTGTTCAAGATTTTACATAACCAAACTTATCTATTTTTTGTTCAACAGGTTCAGCAGTGGCCAAGAATTGCAAATTTGGTGGTGAGCTCAGATCTACTTCATCATTCTTGGGTTACAATATCTGACCTTATAAGTCATACTTATTTGAATAATAATCCAACTAACCCTGTTCCAGTTTTGTTTAAAGTTTACCCATACCATTCAAATGGTGCTATTATTGCTTTTGTATCCTCCCCCACTTGTACTGTTCACAAAGAAATGGTCTCTTCAGAAGATCTTAAAGGTTCCCAAGCTCCTTTTGATTTCATTTCTACCAAACTCAACCCTCATTTCTCAGTTAACACAGCAGCAATTACCCTTTTTGCCTCACTACTGAATGAGCTCTCTGCCCTCAAAGAACAGGTACTATAATATTCCTTTATTTTTCTCTACAAGATTGGGCCAATTTGTTGTGTACCTTGCTAGATATTCTTCATTTATTTTGTCTAACCATGGAATACACTATGTTATACTCCTACTAACTGAGTGGTACGTTTAAGTGGCTCCATAAAATTTACATAAGATAACTGGTGTCTTTAGATTGGTTAGATTCTGTTACTAAAAAGGAAATCTCCTTTTAACCTTTCGGAACGGGGGATCCCCGTTGGCAACGACCGCGGTAGTAGTTGTGGAAATACTGGTGGGGAGAGGAGCTGAAAGCCCTGCTTGATTGGGGGGCTTCCGTTCACCAACACAGACTAAAAGTGTTCTCCGAACAGTGCTGGATAGTCACCCATCACACAACAAACCCAACCTGTGGTGGATCCTCGGGGATTACAAATCTTGAGCCTCTTTTCAGTTGTCAAATAAGAAATGTGTCTTGTTTATTATTCCCCCCCCACACACACAAATTTATGTGGCAATTTTCGTTTTCCGAGAGTTAATTTGACTAACCTTTGAAGCTAAATTGGATTAGGTCAACTCAATATTTTAAAATTAAAATTTAGATATTCGAAAACTATATGAAAAATACTATAAGTTGCAATTCTTCTCATGTCAATATGAAGAACAAATAGTCAAATGCATTTTAAAACATTGATCAACGTTTACATAGTTTGAATCTCGAAAAGCGAAAAATGTCATAAATTGGGACAGAGGGAATAGAATTAGTTTTCCTATAAACTTTGTCATAATTGTGCAATTATTTATGTAAACAACAGGAAAAAAATCTCTCGAAGACGTCGACTCATTTACAATGGTAATGCTGGAAATTTGACAAGATAGAAAACTTGAAACTCTATTACAAGACCAAAACATCCTTCTGAAGCATTGATTTTAAGGTGTTACTTTTGGCTGCTGGAGCCTTGCTATTCATATATACATGTTGATATTTTGTTCATTCTGATTTAGCGCAGTTGGACGATTTCAGTCCGCTAATAATCACGGGACATTCTTTGGGAGGCTCTGTGGCATCTCTCTTCTCTCTCTGGCTACTCGACAACATTTCTCCAAAGGACAAAAATAAGCGTCCTACTTGCATCACTTTCGGTTCACCCCTTCTTGGTGACAGTGGCCTACAACAAGCCATATCCGAACGTCCATCATGGAATTCAAGCTTTTTTCATGTAGTGTCAAACCAAGATCCGATCCCCAGAGTTTTAATTTCACCTACTAATGGCTTTCATGGTTCCATTCCTCATAAAACTTGTATTTACAAGCCATTCGGTACATTTCTGATGTGCTCAGATTCAGACTGCTCTTGTTTTGAGGAACCTGAATCAGTTTTGGATCTTATGATGGTAATGAACTCAAATAGCCAAAACCAGGACACCAGTTTCTTGATTTTCGACTATGGCCAGATTCTGGAACACCTCAAGCATAGACTAATTTGTAAGGGAACTTCTCAGCTGAGTGACTTTAGAGTGAATCAACTTCAAGCAGGCATCAATCTACAGCTAGAAGCAATTGGAATTGGCGGACAGGTAAAAAACAAACTTATCCTTAATTGCAAGCAAGTATAGTTGCCCTTTCTCTTGAGCAAAAAGTTGAATGAATAGGAAATGAGCTTTACATATATAGTGAATGAATATAGAGATTAGACAATACATCGATACTCCCTTAAACTTGCCAGTACATTTCATTTGGACACTCCAATTATGACTTATTCCAATTGAGCACATGAACACATGATAAAGTGTTTCTATTAGATGAAAGTTCAAATTTTTGAAAAACTTTTGTTTGTGTTCTCAAGTGTCTATTAGGTAACTAAGTTAACCACATAAAATATGTCTTCTCCTTTAATTATACACATCAGTCTCAATTGGGACATTCTTGAGGTTCTATGGTTTATTGGAGCTTATGCGTATAATTAGAGGAGGTGAAATATTTTAAACAGTTAATATATTTGTGTAATGGCACTTGAGAACACGTGCAAACATTTTTTCAAAATTTGAAGAGAAAGTGTCTAATAGGAACATTTTATCATGTGTTCAAATGCTCAATTGAAACAAGTCATAGTTCGACTGTCTGAATGAAACTTGCTGACAAGTTTAAGGGGATGTCTATGTATTAAGTCTTCATAAAACATTTAGAACTTGTTTCTAAACTTGTATTTCTTTTTTCTAACTTGTATAAGCATATATTTGCCATGACAGCACACAAGTAACATGAGCTTTCTTAGGAATAAAATGGAGAAAAGAGTGGAAGCATCTTTCATAAAGAAGAGGAATGTCTTTGATCCTGGAAAGAAGCTAAACAAAATGAAAGAAGCTATGGCTTGGCTAGAGTGGTACAAGAAGGTAACCCTGAATGAAGGAGGCTACTATGATAGTTTCAAATTCAGCGGTTCACGAAGCAGGGATGAGGTCAAAAGCAGACAAGAAATTGTCAAGCACCACAGAACCCTCACTAAATACTGGAAAACAATGGTTGCAGAAGTAGAGAAAATGCCTCAAACAGAGGAGGCAACTTTTCGTACTCGCTGGCTATATGCCGGGACAAACTATAGAAGGATGGTTGAACCACTCGACATAGCTGAATACTACATGAAATTTGGGAATAGAGGAGGAGACTATGTAAATCTTGGAAGATCTCCACACTATAAACAGTTGGAGAAATGGATGATAGAAGACGGTCCGTCTGGAAGTGGTAACAACAGAAGGAAAGCTGTTAGTCTCACCGAGGATTCTTGCTTTTGGGCATATGTTGAGGAAGCTATTATAAGTTCCAAAAGATTGAGAGAAGGCAGTTCAGAAGAGAAGGAAATTTCAAGGAGGGATTTGGTTAATTTTACGGAATATGTAATGAGTTTGATAAGGAGCTATTCAGTATCCTCTGAGATTTTCCAGCCTCAGAGTAGCTTTATGAAGTGGTGGCAAGAATGTAGACAAGATATTTTGAGCTCCTTGAATAATTTGCCTTTGGCCCTTTACATGGAAACTGAAGAATACCAAAGTTATGCTTAGAATGGTTGTCAGTGGCTAATACTAACTGAGCATGACATATAGTCATCAGTTGATCTTGTAGTGTTAACTACTCCATTAGTTGCATAACTTGCAAGTTTGACATGTGAAAATGTATTATATACCAAGAATATCTGTGACCCTGTAACATTCCTGTTTAGGTAATGAAGTTCTATTTATTAGTGCCCAAAAAGATAGGAAAAAATTAATGGATTTTACTTTTCAGCCCTAATCCCTTGCTAGACTCTCCTACTCCTAATTAATTCTCAGCGACTCTCCTACTCCTAATTAATTCTCCGTTAGATAGCTACTACGAAATAGTAAACATTTTGAGGTAACAGTAAGATTTTCCTTGAGCCAATGTATTCGTGTTGTTATACAACAAACCATATCGGAAAAAGAGATTTAAAAAATATAGAAATACTCCTGAAATGAGGAAAAGATTTAAACATAAAAGAAAATATATAAAACCTTTAGAAGAAAAATACAAAGAATGCAAATGTTGGAATTGCAATGAAAAATGACATTATGCTAATAAATGTTCAAAACTAAAGAAAAAAATGTGTAAAATATATAAATACAATACAATTTATTATGAATCTTCAACAAATAAAAGAAGATTATAATAAATGGTATGAGTATGAACACTTTTATGTTAGTCAAACTGAAGAAGAAAGTGAAACAAAACCAGAAAATATTAAGTTTATTAATCAAAACTCAGATAGTAGCTCGGAATAAAATGGAATTACAAGAAGAAAAGAAAAAATTAGAAAAAACTTACTAGAAACAATGTATGGAATTAGATAAAGAAAAAGAAAAATAGGAGAAGAAAAACCCTATTGGAAACAATGCGAAAGAAAATATGCCTATAAACTTAGTACCGTTACTAGTGAAACAGGATATAAATATTATCACGATAGATATAAAAAGCTAGCCAAGAATTTTAGAAAAATAAGAGAAAGGGAATTAGAGAACTTAAGACGAGAAATCGAAAAATTAAAACTCTAATGATAGCAATTTATATAGAAGCTCACATAGAATATAAGCCTAATAAAATGATAAAATAAAAAATCATTATAGATAGTGGAGCAGACTTATGTCTAGCGAGAAAAGGAGTATTAGAATTACATAGATGGAAAAAATCTAAAACTCATAGAATAAGATTATCAGGATTTAATGAACAAATGAAAGAGTTAGATATAATAGCAAAAAATATGAGAATAATATTATTAAATAATATTTCGACTACCGATAATATATCAAGAAGATCATATGAGACAACAAGTATTATTAGGAAACAATTTCTTAGACTTCTTTAAAACCCAAGTTATAAACAATAATACTTTAAGTTTACAAACACCTTGTAATAAATAGACAATACTAAAAAGAATATTACCAATACAAACATTACGATTGTGTAATATAATATCAGATAGAAATAATAACCTACAAATATTAAAAGAAAAATATCTTAATATATTAAAAATAAATTTTGGAGAAAATCCAGTACAATTATGGGGGGAAAAAATATATGCTGAAATAAAATTAATAAATCTCAATGATACGATTAGATGTAAACCTATTAGATATAGTCTGACAGACCATATAAAAGATTTACCACTCTTAAGAAAACCATTACAAGAATTAACTAAGAAAAATATAACATTTGAATGGACAGAAGAACATACTACATTTATAAACAAAATCAAGAAAAAAGTAAAAGTCTTACCAAAACATAGAATACCAACGGAACAAGATCAACTAGAACTGTTTTACTGATGCTAGTGATATAGGATGAAGAGCAGTCCTCATAGCTTATGATAAAGATGATATAGATAAAGAAAAACCATTGATATGTGGATATAGAGGAGGAACATGGAAGCAAATGAGAAAAATTATCATATTAATGAAAAAAAAATTATTAGCTGTAAAATTTGGAATAAAAAGATTTCATTATCACATATTGCCAGTAAAATTTGTTGTTAGAACTGATAACACTCAAATATCTTTTATTATGAATAAAATAGACTATTTACCATAATTAAATAAAAGGAGAAAATGACAATCATTCTTTTGTTGTTATGATTTTATTGTTAAAAGTTATCTCTGGAACTAAAAATATTTTAGCTGATTTTCTTAGCAGGTACAACGATTTCAGTCAATAGTGACAATTTTGAAGACTATATTACTAATGTTGTAGAAATCATCAACCAAAACGATGAGATCATCATAACCAAATTAAAAGAAAACACACATATGGTAAACCAACTCAAAGAAGCTTTACAAGACTTTCAAAACATAGATGCCTTGAAATCACCTAACCCTACCATAGAAAAACAAAATATTTCTACTACACTTCCAAAAACTTTTGCATCCAAACTTGCAACCATGACATCCACTACACCATCTTCATCTTCCCAAACATCAACAACATCAATCTGTGATAAACTGAAATTTGCACCGGATTATATTAGTGCTTATGAAAAAATAAACAAGTTTTATGACTACAAATCTAACGCATATATTTTACGAAGTGCTAAACTTAGTAAATATCCAAGATTTTTATGTAGCGAAAATGCTAACCCTAACATAGTAACAAAACTATTTCTTTACGTCTTTATTGATAAAATAATAGTTGATGAAACTTTGTATAATATTTCTAAATTACCCAGTATTATTGTAGAATCTATAAAAGCAATGATGGATTCCTTTGGAAAGTAAACATACGTCATACAAATTTTTGATGCTTCTACTGACCTAACAGGAAAACCTATAATAATTTTTCAACTATTTAAAACAGGAAAAAATAGTAATATTAGTGGAGACGATGGAGATTTAAAAATGAAGACTCTTTGCACCGTTGATAAATTTCAAGAATGGCTCGGTGCCAAATGAGCTATTGGACTGTTAACTTTAAAATCCAAGATTGAAGACATGTTACGCGCCCGAAAGGCATGTATTATTGGAACTACTAAAGGAGAAGATGTGAAAGAATTGATAACCTTATACTACAATAATGATATAGTATCACAAGATACTATTGATTTGACAACCCTTCATGACAAAATTATAAACCTGAAACATAAACATTGGAGCAATATCAGGTGTTAACATGCCAAAAGAAAAGACTTGTGACCAGTACTAAGCATGTCAACAATATTACTAATACTACAATAAAAGGAGAAAAACCTTCTGATCTTTTTGCCTAAGATGTAAGATCATATGATACCTTGATCAGGCCTAATGTAGTAAAATTACAGAAAGGACCATATTACATATTACATATCATACTACTATTATATTATTCATACTATCCAACAAAAACAAGGAGAATGAAGATACCAAGAAACAAGGCATATCAAGAAAGCTAAACAACAAAGATGACACCAATGAAGACAACAAGAAAAGACATTAGCAGTCGGCCTTAACAAAAGCAGTCAGGCCAATGACAAAATGGAAAAGATGACAAATCAATCATGGCAAATAAAGCACTATAGCCTTTTAGACTTTTGATAAAAGGTTTTATCATTTTGCAATCATGTAATCAAAATTACTATTTACTTTACGACTTTTGAAAAAATATTATTATTTTATAATCATGTAATCAGTCGAGGTTATCTATATGAGGAGTCTCAGTGTAACATTGGAAACCAACTTGGAAATACAATAATTTCTATCTTCTGAAAACTTTTCTCTCATGCTTAGCTAAACACTCTCTTAGTCTATAATCCAAATCAATAACAATATCATAATACCAGAGGAAAATACTTTGAAAGTTTATACTTAGAACCATATTAGTCCAAGAACCCTCATCTCTAAAAGACTTTTAGGAATAATCTGTTGAGTCTCCTAGCACCTAGGCCATTTATCCCGTTAAAGTTCAGTGAAGAAATAAGGGAGTCAAGTGCCAGGGTGAGCAAGCATTCCAGTGACCTGAAAATCTACAAGAGATATGATTTTTAGACTATGTATTTTTAATTATGATCTTTATAAGTATAGTCTCCGTAGTTATGATGTTAATATTAGATAGAGATTATAGACGCATAAATTTAAAAATGAATTTTTACCCAATAATAATTGCTTCCATGTTATTTGATTGTATATTACACTATATTACCGTCTATATTCCAACCCTCTTTAGGGTCAATAGAAGATGAAAATATCCGCCCCGGAAATTGGTATCAGAGCCTGAAAAAGAATAAAATAAACATGAAGAGACATTCATCATTTGAACAAATTAATTGATTGAATAAGATAAAATGGTTATGTAAAGAATTAAGACATCTCCTAATAGAAAAAAGAAATCAAAACAAAATACTAATAGAATACCAAAATAAATTACTATCATTAAGAAAATTAGAAGATATTATAGATAATAAATTAGCACAAAGAAGCACGGATTTAGATGATATGATAAGAGCATATAGAGAACTATTAAGCTTACACAGAGAAATAAGTATACAAAACCATTTTATAGAAGATATAAACACAGATTTATGAATGACTACAAGTCATTATGGATGAAAATCAATTAGAAAGACTTCAAAAAATAGTTGAAAACCCATTTACATATAATAGAGATATAAACTAACATATAGTAAGCTGCAGAATGAATATATATCTTATAAAAGAAAGAGATCAACGTTTACAAGAATATTCCCAACAAATATGTGAACAAGAAAATACTATTACAACCCTAAGAAATATGATAGCACTAAATATGAAAGATTAAGACAAAAAGAGGAAGAAAATACGAAACTAAGAGAAGAGAAATTGAGAGAAACAATCAGAAGAGATAATGAAATAAAAGACCAAAAAGATGCTATAGTAGAACAATACAAATATATTAACAGGTTACTTAATGGATAAAAGAAAAGAAATAGTAAATAACTCAAATGAAATCATGTAATCAGTCAAGTGCTAGGGTGAGCGAGCATTCCAGTGACCTGAAAATCTATAAGAGGTATGATTTTTGGACTATGTGTTTCTAATTAAGTTCTTGATAAGTATAGTCTCCGTAGTTATGATGTTAATATTGGATAGAGATTATAGACTCATAAATTTTAAAATGATTTTTTATCCAATAATAATCGCTTCCATGTTATTTGATAGTATATTACACTATATTACCGTCTATATTCATACCCTCTTTAGGGTCAATAGATGATGAAAAGATCAGCCCCGAAAATTGGTATTTTTTCCCTTTTATAATGATTGTACCTGGCTAATATTTTGACATCTTTTATAACACAAGTTAAGTTTGGTATGTGTAAGATTGCATTAATCTCCCATTGTGGAGCCTTTTTCATTAATACAAAATATATATAAGGTGTACAATGTGAAATCCTTATGCAACAGAGATCCTGTATTTATCATAATTACATAAGACTGGTTAAATAATATTTGTACACACTCTAATACACCTCCTCAGTCTGAATGGGAGGAGGTCGGACGCTAAGACTTCATCTGAAGTCAAGGAAGAGTTGTCTAGGAAGGCCTTTTTAAATATATCTGCATACTGATAAGAAGAAGGCCCATGTAATACTTTGACATGATCGAGAGCGACCTTCTCACGAATAAAGTGGATGTTCATCTCAATATGCTTGGTTCGCTGATGCTGAACTAGATTATGAGATAGATATATGGCGGATATGTTATCACAATAAACCAAAGATGCCTTACGCAATGGACACTGAAGCTCCAAAATAAGGTTTCGGAGCCAACAGATCTCAGCAACAACATTAGCAACACCTCTGTACTCTGCTTCTGCACTCGAACGAGATAATGTAGCTTGTCTCTTGGCAGACCAAGAAATAAGATTATCTCCTACGAACACACAATAGCCTGAGGTGGATCATCGTGTGTCTGGACAGCCTGCCCAATCAGCATCCGTATATGACAACAACCTGGTCGGTGCTGAGGGGTATAGATGCAATCCATAATCAAGAGTGCCCTTAACGTATCGAATGATACATTTAAGGGCAGTAAAATGTGGCTTTTTGGGGCATGCATGAATAAGCATACATGCTGAACAGTATAAGCAATGCCAGGCTTGGTGAAAGTAAGGTACTGTAGTGCACCTACAAGGCTTCTTTATAGAGTGAGATCTGACATTGGATTACCATCAACACTACTTACGCTGACAAAGAAACATAGTATCTGCAGATCTAGTCACTCAAATCCCCAAAAAATAGCTCAAATTTCCCAAGTCAGTCATAGCAAATTTGGTTTTTAGTAAAGCAATGATCTCATTTTTCAGCAAATCAGAAGAGGTAGTAAGCACAATGTCATCCACATATAACAATAAGTAAGCAATGTTACTACCTCGATGAAAAATAAATAGGGAATTATCACACTTGCTACATACGAACCCAATTTGCAAAATATACTGTGCAAAGCGATCATACCACGCTCGAGAGGCTTGTTTCAAATCATAGAGTGACTTATGAAGACGACATACATATTGAGGGGTTGCTGGATGGACAAAACTAGGCGGCTGGTGCATATAAATAATTTATTTTTTATCCCCGTGTAGAAATGTCTTTTTCACATCAAGCTGATGAATCGGTCAATGCTTACCATGGCAATACTCAAAATAGTATGAATAGTAGCCGGTTTGACAACTAAAATGAATGTCTCACCAAAATCAATACCCTCCTACTGATTTGTGTCATTAGCCACAAGTCTCACCTTATACCTCTCTAGCTCACCACTGTCTATGTATTTGTGACGAAAAAGTCACATACAATGGATCACATTCACCCCCTCCGGTATAGGAACCAAATACCAAGTGTGCTATTTTGTTAAAACATTAAATTTCTCACGCATAGTGGCATTTCAATTAGGGTCTTGTTTGGCTAATTTTGGATTTTTAGGAATTGGAGACACAGTTTGGGTAGATAGGTTAAAATGGACTTTGGGTTTGAAAATCACGTGTTGGGCACGGGTTTCCATGTGGTGTGGGGGGGGGGGGGGTTGGTAGTTTGATGTGGCATTGTTGCTGGGGTACCTGTGTTGTTGTCGGGATCTGGTTGGTGACTAGGTCGGGCGACGGGGGATAGAGTCGGCATTGTGGTACCTGGGTGTGAGATCGGGCAAGGTGGGGGTGTCGATTTGAATAGATCGACGTCGACCGGGTGTCCAGATGGCATAACCGGTGGCGTACAACGGGTGGTGGGAGGTTGTGGGGTTGGCGTTGGGGCGATGTTGGTTTAGGTATGGTGACTTTGCTGGGTTGGGGTGCATTGTACAGTATCGGGTTGAGATTGTGCAGGGGTTGTTGTGGATGTAACTTGACGGATGTGTGTTGGGGCTGTGACTGGTTGGACGGAGTCGGTTAGGATGACCGGAGGAGTGATCGTTGGTGACACAGTGACTGGGGTTTGGTATTGCCGGCTGGGAGGAGAGACATCGATGGGAGGAGACCGGGTGGTAGCTCCGGCAATCGGAGAGGACGAAGGTTGGTCTGACCTATTTTCGGTGGTGGCAGTGTTGACGGGCGGTGACGGAACAATGGAGGTGGCGGTGGGAAACTGACACAGTTCAGTGAGTATCACGGGGTGTGTGTCGGACTTGTCTAGAAATGTATAGTTCGTGTTTCGAGATTTGTGAAGATTTGCGAAAGGAAAGATCGTCTCGTCAAACGTTGGCGAGTGGACAAGTCATAACATAGATAGCCCCTATGATTTAGCGGGAAACCTACGAAGACACAAAGAGTGGTTCGGGGTGCTAATTTGTGAGGAACAGTGGCTGACAAGTTCGGATAACATAGGCAACCGAAAATCCGAAGATGATCATAAGAGGGGATTCGACGGTATAATATTCCAGTTGGGTCATGTATGGAGGGTACTAGTTGGTAAGATATTAAGAACGTATTCTACCATTTTGACTGTGTATCCCCAAAACGAGGGAGGAAAGGAGGCATGAAACAGGAAAGTGTGGACTATGTTATTGATGGTACGAATGATACGTTCTGCTTTCCATTTGGGGGGGGGGTTATGGGGACAAGAAAATCGAAAAACCTTGCCATTATTTTTGCAGAATTTGTGAAACGTGAAATTATTAAATTCACGATCATTATCACACTGAAAAGATTTGATGGCTTTTCAAATTGAGTTTGAATATAAGTTCGAAATTCAAGAAACCTGACAAAGACTTTCGACTTAAACTTGAGTGGATAAATCCAAATAATCATGTATTTATCATAATTATATAAGACTAAATATAATTAAATAATATCTGTAAACACTCTAATAGTATGTAATGCCTTTTCTGTGATCAAATGATGATGTTTTGATACCTATCACAGAGAGTTGATGGAAACTAAATTGTTTTGTCTTTAAACCACGAAAGCATTTTAGAATCACGAAAAATTCTGGCTCAACGTATAAAAAATAAGATTCATATTTTGATTTCAAATTAGGGTTTATTTATGCGAATGGCATAGAATTTCAACTTTAACTTCATATCGTGATTTTAAATTCCAAATTCTCTAAAAAGTAGAATTTGGGATTCCCAATAATAATTTTAAATTTTTTAAAATTTAAACTTGACCCATAATTTTTTTTTTTAAAAAAAAACTATCAATTTAAATTTTGCAACAAAGACTTATACTGTACGTGAGAAAATTATCCACACCTTGTGAATAATTATATTAAAGAATAACTAGTTACGACTATTGTCGCTTTTTTGGATCAATGAAACTTTGTCAAGTTATGTGTATTTAAAAATTTGTAATAGTGTATAATTGCAAGCATTTATTTATAAGACCTACATGGAGATATGAAATTTAGTAATACGGTGCCTTAGGAGATTCCGGTACCTTGTTAATGAATTATGATTTAATCATCTGGTAAAATAGTATAAGAGTTGACAAGTTTTGATAGTTTTAACAAATTATTGAAATTTTATATTTATGAGAAAAAATATAATATAAGAAATCGCAATTGCATGTTCAAATAAAATTTCAACTTTAAATCAACGTGATTTTAAACTACTTACTTCAAACTTCAAAGTATGTACAAACGGACCCAAAGTAATTAAACCGAATTGAGAGTGATGTTTCGTTACACCAAGAGAACACCAGAGATCGTACAAAAGATCTGCTTTTTTTTTGGCCCTTTACTTTTACTTTCATGCCTAGTTAGTAATAGTTAGAATTGTTGCCAACTTGTCCCTTTTGTTTCGTTCTGTATAATGATCTGAATGTTACACGTTGTTTCTTGAAGTTGGATAATATCATTTTCCAGTGCCTGATAATATGCTTATGCCCAAACAAGACAACGTACATATACAGTGTCTTCATCTAGGCCGAGGAATTAATAATTAATGAACCATCAACATCAAATGGTAAAAATTTGTTTAATCTCAACTGGTTAAGTTTGTTGTGGACATTTTTATGTTTATTTTATTTTTATGTTTTTGGCTGGGAGGCTCTGTCCTTATACAGTATACTTCTTTCTTTCCAAAGCAGAAATGCAGTTCGGAAAATCAAATGCACCTAAACTTTAGTTATTAATTATTTTTTAAAATTTATAAGAAGTACAGAATACTAAATAATCTTTACAATGTCTATGCTGAAAGTATAATTAAGCAATTACTACTACACCTCAATAGCAAAAAGTTAATTGAACAGTGGTAAGTGTAATTAATTAAATCCTCAACACCATCCCGCTCCATTTGAAAAATGTTTAAACGTGTTTGTCTTTAAAGATAAAGTGATTTAATGTACATAGTTCCCTATCCCCATTTATATTTTATACTTGGAAATATTTGAGTCGCTATCAAAGAGAATTGTTTCGTTTCCAAATCGTTGTGCTGCCTAACAGTCTGGTCATTTCATTTCTTTTAACTCTACTTGTGGTTCAAGTAATAATGAGAAATAGATTTAAGATGTATAAACAAAGAACAGAAGTATTTGACCGATGATAGCAGGTGATCTTATCATTTTTACTAGCTAGACGATCAAATAATTTATCACAAAGAACTAACTATATATAATTACCTTACAAATTTAATAATTGTGTAAATATTCTCATAAAGAAAATTTGACGTGCATCTGAATGGTGTGAAGTTTAACAGGCAAAAAGCTATTGACAGTAGGGATTCATAAGTTAGGCAATGATGATGAGCAGTGTATATAAAATCATGTTATACAACTAATAATAGCCAATAATACGTGTAATGATGAAGGACCGAGACTATTATATCCAAAAATATTCTGACATAAGCCGGGAAGCTGAATATAAAAAAATAATAATAATAATGGGCAAATGTGACGTACACTAAGCAACTTTTCAAGCAGCTTCGTCTTTCTTTCCTCTTCAGCTCCAACGAACCATCAGTTGTTTCCACTTATTGGGGGATGGGCATGTCAAAAATTACAAATCTCAAATGGAAATTTGTTGCTTCATCCCCACGAAGACATCAGTTTAGCAAGATGGAAGTACTCCATGCTTCATGCCTCGATGAGCAGTCAAAGTGTTATTGTGATGACAAGGCGAAGGTAGAAGGACGGAATCGAAACTATATATATAAGTGAATTCTCTCGGTGAAAATTCTCTGGCAATAACTAGTTGATGGACAATGAATTTAATGCTTAAGGTTGAAACCTACAAATTTAAATCCTGAATTTGCATATGTTCTTTGACTACCTACTTTGTTCAATTCGTCTTGTATATTGCACTAGATAACAAACACTCCCACATCTTATAAAAAGGGAAAGAAGCAGAAAAAGGAACAAAGATATGATGTATACATATCTATGGACTTAATTAATATGGTTCTCTCCAGTACTAGAAAAGGCAGAACTTTATGAATTTAATGGCACCAACTGTTTTGAAAAAGACAGACGAGACCAGCGAGAACAAGAAACACTAATTGCATACATGAGAACAAAATTCGTCCACATAGAAAAAGTAAGGAATGCAATTTCTCAGTACACTGAGAAGTAAAGCCAGAAGTGAGTTCTGAGACACTCATGCACTCGTGAAGCAGTGAGCCAGCAGTGACATGCATGTGTTTGCCCATAGTAATTTGTTTAAATCACTTAGCCGGTTAATTATTGTATATAGTCATCCCGTTCAATCACTTGGTCATAGTAACAAGTTAGTAATATTGAAAGATGATTAAGTGTAAAGAAGTGCATTTTTTTAATTCCGTGTCGTTAAACTTACACATAATAGAGGTCCTGAGTAGGAGTTTCACACCACCCCTTTTTCATGTGATTAACTCACGGAAAAGAATCAAGCCAATATGTGAATGAGGGTGTTGAAAACTTAATTAAT
The DNA here is from genome assembly GCA_034509755.1 of Anisodus tanguticus. Taxonomy (NCBI): domain Eukaryota; kingdom Viridiplantae; phylum Streptophyta; class Magnoliopsida; order Solanales; family Solanaceae; genus Anisodus; species Anisodus tanguticus. Next base: position 24,287,122 of record CM067556.1, read on the forward strand.
TAAGTACAATTTAAGAAATGTACCCTCCCAAACAAGTAAATTTTATCATACATTCAACAAATATGAATGGATAAGATTATAAGAACAAATGGATGAAAACAACGAGTACGGGCTGGCTGGATCCACCGTTACGGTATCGGATTCAACTTAACCTAGTACTTTGACGTACATTTATGTATAACAATTCACTAATACAACAAATAATCAATATAAAGTCATAGCTTCAAAAATATACTAATAAATTAATCTATAAAGTCTTAAGATTGAACTCATAAATTGTAAATTCTATATTTGACAATGAACGGGTAGGTATTTATCGTAGGTATACCCCTAATCCTCCATCTACTTCTATATTAACTTCAAGCATCCCATATGCATATAAGTACGTATTTTCATTATGATCCTCACTGCAATCCCAGTAACAGCATTAATATAGATTAACGTACTATATATATAACACACATCAATTGCTGGGTATCTTATGAGGTATGTGATGAACATATATAACAGCAAACAATCCAACTGAACCACACGTAATTAAAGCGAAAGTCTCGACCTGAAAGTTCAAATCTGTTGCCTTGCCTTTGGCATCTCAATGACTACGATTGTCTCAAATAAGTCCAAGAATACTATTAGTAACAAGCTCAGGATTACTGCAAGGATATATGCAAGTTCTAGTATATATTTCGATCTGGTCGGTAATTTGCTACAGCAATAATTACCAACCATTTATCAAAACCCAAGTGATTTCTTCTTCTTCTTAATCATGGATCTAAAACTCAAGCTTAGTACTCCTACTACATATGCTTTGACAAGTCTAAAAATTAATTACATACCCATGTTAGACTTTTCTAATCTACAGCTAATTAAATGTACACTAGTGATCCAAGAACGTGACACTACTGCCCTCCGACAAACCCTAAATTCACTAGAAGGTGAGATTTGACTATAATACCTTCATTTTTCATGATAATAGATTGAAGATCTATATTATGAATAGCAGAGAAACATATGAAAATATAGCACAGTGTAATTAATAAAGAGATACAACTAGGATAAAATAGATCCATTAAGATTCACCAACAACACACCTAAAAAAACTTCAAAAGAAAGCAACTAATAATAATAATTAAAATAAATACAACAAAACCCACCTGCAGCTAGCAGTTTACAAACCCTTCTTCTTTCTCTTCCTTGAGCAAGTAATTTTTGTATCCAACAAGATCTAGTAGCTAGCTAATTTTTATTCCATATGTTACTACTAGTAGTAGTAGTATTAGAGATCGAACTAAAAAGTGATGACTTTGCTTGAAATAGCAAAGGATCGGACCAGGAAGCTTGATTCCCCACAAAGAAATAAAGTGACTTTCAAATTTGGAGTCATTCATTCAAAGTGTTGAGAAAACTAGCAAGAGGAGAGAGAGAGAGACAAATATACTCTCCATCGATCGACTACAATAATTTCTTCCTCACCGTCGTCGTCATCATCATCATCCTCTTGAACATAATAAACATGATGTCCACCACGTTTTTTCTGACGATTATAATTAGTACTACTCTTGCGTTTGTTCTTGTTTGAAGGTGATGATAATGATGATGTTTTGAATATTTTAGGAGAATGGTGGTGGGAACAATCATGACGGCGGTGAAAGAAGTGAGGGTTTGGTCTTGGTGGTGGTGATGATGAATCAGAGGACATGATGATTGCTTTTGGTTTTTGGCGTTGAAAGTTACTCACTAGGGAATATATATGACGGGGGTCAGAAGGAAAAGATAATATTTTATCAGTCTCATATTATTTGTCCACATTATTAAAAATATTTATTTTAAATTATTTTTTAATTTACAAAAATAATATATAATTAATTAAATTTTTATCATTTTATTCTTAATATTAAGTATTTTTTAAAATAATAAACATTAATTAAAGTATAATTATAGATAAAAATAAAATAGTAAAAACACATCTTTTATTTATGATTTCTTTTAAAGTGGATAATTAATATGAGACGCGGGGAGTACAATCCACCTTCTCAATGTTTTTCGTGCACTTTTTCTTTTCTTTTTCCCTTTCTAAGAGCGTCTTCCGATAAGGAGAGAGAATTTGTGCAAAACAATCTATTATTCATCCTTCACCGTACATTATTTTAAAACAGTTTAAGGACATGAAGGTTACTATTATCTCTATTTTAATTTATGTAATATACTTTTGTTAATTTGTTTTAGAAAATAATACTTTTTAGTATTTAAAAATAGCAGAATTATTATTAATTTTTTACTATGTCCTGCTATTACTTTTGTTTTATATCACGCCACTTAAAAAATAATTGTACGATATTAATACTAATATACTTTCCCTATTTCAATAATTTGTTTTAATTTTTTTATTGTTTTTATAAAAATACTTCTTTCAATGCTTAATTAGTTTGTACTTTTAACATTTCTTTTTTATACTTACCGTATTTTTTATTGCTACGTCATCACATATATTTAAGATCATAATAAGATTGAAAAGAGTATTTTTAATATGTTATACATATCGATCTTTAATATAAAATCAAGGCAAAATTTTAATTTTTTTTGTACATTTATTTTAAGCCCAATCGAACTCTATATGAACATAAGATAAAACTAAAAAGAGTACATAGAATTAACAACTCAAAAATAAGATATCTAACTTACTCCAAAAAGTTATGTTAACACTCAAAAATAATTTAAGTGTTTAGCCGAATTCAGTGACAGTCGAATTGTTCTAGAGCCGAATTTACTCATAACCTTCGACTATAAGAACTTCATCGGCTACTAAGGCATCTTAGTCGAAGTTGTCAGTTAGAGGTACGAATGAGACCCACTCAGATGCAGACGCCTCAACGGCCAAATCAAAAGGGTTGCCAGACCCATATAAGCGATAACGGCCAACAACAGCTAAAAGAAATGGCCATTATCCGAACAAGAGGAGTAGAGGGTGAGAAAATTGGCATCACCTCCCCCGTAGTCGGCCATTGAACTTAGTGGGTTACTTGATGGCTAACATGGGGGGCATATTTGTACAGTTTTTTTCCTTTTTTATACTATAAATAGGATTATTCTTTGTATATAGACACACACAATCAATCAAACAACTCAAATTTTATCTATCTTTATCTTTTATCCATTACTTTTAATTTACTCGATTGTATTCATGTTTCTTACCTCTTAGTTTACTCACACCACCGTCCTAACGCTTTCTGAAGTAGTTGGGGAACCCATTGCTGGAAATTAGAGTTTCGTTTCCAGCCCAAATCGCTTAAGTTAAGGAATCCATTTGTCTCCCGATTTCATCAACCGATAAAATGGCAGAAGGCAGAATGCGAGGCGAGAACAAATTTGGCACTCCCAGTGGGATCATAGGTGAATTAATTGCAAAGTTTGATTCTCCAGGTCAGGATCATTCTTGGCGTATGCACCTAAGGTCCGGTAAGAAAATGAACCTCGAGTCCAGTCCACATCCTAAACAAAATCCTCCCAGAAGGAACAATGAACCAGCATCCTCCTCGGGTATGCCTACATTGGTGGATACCACTTCCTCCATCAACCCAAGTCTCCACTTCCTCCATCAACCCAAGTCGTGGAAGAATCTAGCCAATCTGAAGGTCCAACCAAAATAACCACGTCTTTTATTAGACAACAGATCGACTTGGGCATCCACGACATTATGTACCAAGTTTCTAAACAGTTGGTTGATATTGTGAAGCCAATGGTACATAATGAGGTTCAGCAAGCGACGGAGATGGAAACCAACCGAATGCACCCAGGAGAATGTTCGACTAGTTCTGTCATCCCTCTGAGACCGTGACTCCCGGTGTTGTTCCTCAGCTGCATGTGCATCAGCCAGTGCCCACTCAAGCGCAGCCGATAGCACGCTTAGGAACACAAGCCCAATCGCATGGCAACCAGCACGCTGCATGGTCGCAGCCGAACCTTGGGGGCAAAATGTGTCACTTGACCAAGCGAGTCTGCAGTATGGGCAGATCAACATGGCTCGAAGACCAGTTCAGGCTCCAGGACACTTTGGATTGCCGCCCTTTATGCCGTATATTTCTACAAATGGCCCTACGATGCAGGCGAACAATGTTGGCCAACCAAATTAGCAGCCGATGGCCCTTGGCTATGACTTAGTTTGGCTATCTGGTGACGCTGTTTACAGCGGAATACCATTCCAGCAGTCATTGCAAGTACCCAATCCATACCTTCCAGGAAGCGTAAATTTTCTAAGAACGGCCGACGTCCGAGGAGAGCAGCCATGGAACACCGTTCCACCTTATCCTCAAACTTCGTTAGCCGTTCCAAGAGCACAGGTTACAGGCTTTGGTAGCCATACCCAACAGCAGCCATGGGGCATTACTCCACCTATTGGTAATGGTCAGCAGACCACCTATAACCTTCAAAATCCTGTCCAACAAAGTGGAGAATGGAGGTCGACAGTGCAGAACGCCTACCAGCCGAATCCAGTGGAGAATCGGCAGGGGACGTCACAACTGATAAACCCAAAGATTATTGCTAATACAATGCGGAGGTACTTCGGCATCCAACTGAAACCTTTGGACAAGCCTGTTTATAAGAAGCCACCCCGATTGGGTAGATCGGATAACACCTTTGTCCAGGGGCTTTAAAACACCGAAGTTTGCCATCTTCTCTAGCGATGACGACAAATCCACTATCGAGGACATCGGTAGATTTACTGCCCAACTCGGCGAAGCTGGCCAGAATGAATATCACAAGTTATAGTTATTCCCTCTCTCTAACAGGAACAACCTTTGTATGGTACTCCTCTTTGGCTCCTGAATTCGTGCAGAACTGGGCTGACATGGAGGGTTGCTTCCATGATAGGTTCTATTAACCCCAACCTCAGGTTACCATGACAAATCTAACGAATCTCAAGAAGCAGGTCAATGAATCGGCTGTCGATTTTATCGAGAGGTTCAAAAAGAAGGTTGGGAAATGCACCGTACACTTCCCCGAATCTGAGTGTGCCCGCATGATAATCAACAACATGCACCCTCAGTTAAAAGAGAAGTTGGTGGGACAATCTGCTCTGACATGAGCCAGTTAGCCTAAAAGGCTAGCCAAATAGAGCGGTACGTCCAGGAAGAAGGAGCGGAGAAGAGCCAGCCGAAATCGAGGCTCCCACTTGGTATCCATCATTGAAGCAGATGAGTCTGACTCAGAGTCAGCCGATTACGTGGTAGACGCAATGGTGGCCGAGATTATTAGGGGTAAAGTTTACTCTTGTCCAGCCTTGGAAGCCGTAAAAGGCAAGGAGATGAGTTCATCCGATGACAGGGTCAGTTACTCGTTTGACATCACGAAGGCAGATCAGATCTTTGATCATCTGCTCAAAGATAAACAGATTTGGCTGATTGATGGTCATAGGATTCCGCCTGCCGAGGAACTCAAAGATAAGAAGTACTGTAAGTGGCATAATTCATACAATCACTCTACTTCTAATTGCGTGATCTTCAGAAAGGCGATCCAAAAGGGCATCAATGAGGGAAGGTTCAAACTAGCCAACAAGAGTATGGATGAAATGTCCATTGATACTGACCCCTTTTCCGCGGTACCAATATCTATAGTATCTTTTGCTAAGCCCGATGAGTCAAGGGACATCAAAGGGAAGCAGCCGATGAAAAGGGTGTGGGTCCCAAAGAAACCTACCGAAGGGGAGAAGGTCACAAGGACAGATTTGGTCACGCACTTGTCGACTAACATCTTTCGAATCACTAATACAATCTTGTCTTAAAATTGTTGGAATATGTAAAGTAACTACGGGAATAGTAAATAACTATTACAGTGATCGAAAGGATAAACAACAATGAGGACAACAACAAGTTGTCAATATCTTGATCTTGAATGAAACTTCAAATATAGAACTTGTATTCGGAAATACAAGAACATGAACTGAGAATACGAACAGCTAGAGTCCTTCATCTGTTAAGTTAACACATGAAACACTTAGCAACCAATTAGATAAACCACAACACCACCGGCTGAGTCGAGAGATGGCTCTCTGTCTTTAAGACAAGATTGCCCCCGTATATAGGTTTCACGGAAGTGTGGACAATAGTCTCCAAGATGAAACAACAAACTATCAAGTGTGCAAAGCCTACACAAATGATCTCAGCGAAGAACACGAATAATGAAGAGTGCTAAGAGAAGGATTGCTATTAGGAAAATCTGATCTCTTTGTGGTGTTGTGAACTTGTTTTTCTGTTCATATGTTCATATATGTTCTTCTATATAATTGAGCCAAATGCCTCAATTTATAGGTGTGCAAGATGGCCTTTCAAATGCCCCATAATGGCAATCAATTGTTATGTAATGGATGACATTTAACCCCCAAGTAATGCAAATGCAGCAACATAATGGTACAAGTAATGACCACTATTGGGTGGATTCAAAGCCATTGAAACCCCCTCAACAACCAAAACTTTTGGGATTCCGTCGAGCAGTCACTGCCAATGAAGTGCCGCGGCTCTGCCACATTAGCGTCGCGACGCTAAATCAACACAGACCTCATTGCCACTCCGGCGCCGCGGCGCTGCGGGGCGTCGCGGCGCTCCGGTGCCGCGGCCCTTTTCCAATCCGTACCATCTTACACTTCGCACAATCCTTCCTTCGTTTACCAACGTGAAACACTTGTCATTTAGCAAATAATCATTCATCGTTCTATGTCTCAAACATTTCACTTACATACCAATATCTCTTTCATTTACGAAATTTACGATACTTGGCACTAAGCTTGCACGTGTGTGGAAACGACATTTTCCGACCTGCGGGGCCCCAATTGTTCTAGTCATAAATAATGAGATAAACTTAATTTCATATTAGTAAATTTCCAACACCAATTGGCAAAGCCTTAAAGAAAAGATGCTCCTTAATTGAGAAAACGACAAAAAATATCCTTTATGTTTGGGATATGTTAAAAATAATCTTTTAAATATAATTCTGAAAAGTTTTGATCATTTAAGATTGTTAATAAGACACTTTTTTTTTGTTAAATACTTAATAAACTCTAATTATTAAATATAATCGTAAGTGTGCAAAGGGAAAATTTAAATATTTTACCCTCAACTACTGTACCCCTCACCAATTATAATGATTAAATCCTTCATTTTGTTTTTCTCAAAAAAATCTAATTAGAGTTTGGGTTCAGTTAAGTGATGACATTCTTACATAAAATTTTGAAGCAGCAGGAGAGATCTCACTCACAGAAATAGCGAAACAGAGAATGAAGATTAATCCCTCGACAAACAAACGCCTAACGATCCGTTTGGCTGTATTACACACTGCAACAAACAAGTACGTATAGAGAGAGTTTTGGCTCCCATCTAAATTTAAGTATAAAACAGATAGAATTATGGAGCCTACCACGAACTTGTGCAAAAGCCACTTGACAGGAAAAAGAGAGGGCATAACTCTATGGCTAGGGCCAGAGTCCACTTGGAAATTACTCCTATCTAGAGGTGGCCAGTCGGGTCGGGACCGGCGGGATCGGGTCAGGGTGGGACGGGGAGAACGGGATCGGGTCGGGTCGGGATAGGCGGGATACGCTGCCGTCCCGTCCCGTTTCCGATCCCGTTGGAATTGGGGCGGGGCGGTATCGGGATCGGGTCGGGACGGTTTTTTTTTCACTTAATTTTAAAAATAACATATATATAAAAAAACTCAATAATTAAACAAGATAGTGTAATAAAAACATCTCAAGGCTGTTTTTTTTGCCTCTTATATTATTTAATAGATATATGATTTATTTTGTAATACAAATACAATTGTCAAAATTGCAACTTTGTGGTGTTGTTCAAAAGTTGCAAATTACATAGTAAAATTGCAATTAAAAAAAAATTACATTTTGAAAATAACATGTTCTAGTTTCTTGATAATTTCCTGTGGTTCTTCGGTTGGAATTGGTATTTGTTGGTCAAATTGCTCCACGCCGCTTCCACCACCTTCGGATAAGATTTCGTTGTAGTTTTCGTCTTCTTCTTCGTTGATCTCTGGTTGACCGCACCTTCTCCGCTCCGATCGTATCCAATCTCTGAATAATACTACAATCTCCAGCTGTCTCCGTCTAATGTGTGTCTGTGCTCTCTTATTTGATATCTGCCGGCAGAAAAAACGCTTTCAGACACCGTTGATGACGCTTGAATGTTCAAAACATCTCGGGTCATCAGTTAAAGTGTCGAAAAGGTCTTCTTATTTCCCCTCCAGTATTTCAGTAAGTCTTCACGTCCTTCTTCATTGAGAACTGCTTGGTACGGTACAGAACCCTGCAAAACAAAAATATCAAACTCGCTAATTTGGTTAGTAGCGGTACGGCCGCACATTTTATTTCTGAGGCTTTCAATACTAGCCGCAGAAACAATATGTCTTTTGTGAGGTTGTGTTGAAGAAGAAGATGGTATGGAAGTCGGTAGGTTGCTAACACTATATACTTTTTTTTCATTCGTCTTCTACGCTAGACAACACTTCTTCTTTAGTTTGTTCAATAGGTGGTGGGTGATTTGAATTTTTGGGACTTGGAGGTGGTAGTACTGCTATACAATCGTAAATAGTTTCAATAAGTGATTTAGTACCGTCTATTTTAATAGTCGGATTTAATACAACACCAATAATATAAATAGTGGGAATAGGAATAAAATATTTTTTATTTTGATAAACATTTTTTAATAGCTGCCTTATAAGCTGGTTTATCCATATATTCATTAAGCAGTAAAAATATTAGAGACATATAAAACAACATAGTTGAAATAGTAGGATAATATATATCGGGAAATTCTTTTGTTGCTTGAAAAAATTTCTCTAAAAATACAATAAGTTCAGAAAATTTTTCCCAATCGCTATCTACAACCATATCAGCTGGATTTTGATTATGAGAGTTAAAAAATAAAGTTGTAGGTTTTCTATAGTCATAAGCAACAAGTAGTTACTCGTATAAAGAATTCCACCTAGTGGGTACTTCTTCTCAAAATTTTCTATAAGGTAGTTGATAATCGTGACAAGTTTTTTTATATTCTTTTCTTCGTTGTATTATATTATTTTTAAAAATAAAGTTTATAGCAAATTGTATTTTACTAAGAATGTCTTCAAAAAGTGATAGACCATCCTTTACAACTAAGTTATATATATGACACGCACATTTTATATGAAAATGATCGGGAAAAAATGAAGTTAAACTTTTTTTTTAAATTGTAATAGCATAATTGTTCGAAGAAGCGTTATCTAATGTAATAGTCATAATTTTATCAGTTATTCCGTAATAATCGCACACTTTATAAATATTTTCTGCAATAAAAGTACCAGTGTGCCTATCATCTATATATCTATACGCAAAGATACGTTTTTGCATAGACCATTTATAATCTATCCAATGACAGGTTACCGTTAAATAATCATGGCCGTTAGTACTACGGCCTATATTAGAAGTGATAGTCACTTTGCCATTAAATGATATAATGAATAGCGTAAATACTGTTGATATTCATGTGCAAATTTAAATACATCTCTATTAACAGTTGATCTAGGAAAATCGTTAAAAGTAGGATTATACATATCTCTAATGTAATGAATAAAATCGGGAGATGAAGGAAATGAAAAAGGCAAACCCTCCACAACAACTAATTTTGCTATTGCTTTCCTATTTCTATGTTTATTGTAATTATGGCCTATAATTCCCCCGTCGTGGGGTTAATTTGACCCTGTACTTGGTCCGGAACAATATGTTAACCTTGTCCCGATGGAGCAGGCATTTGCGCACCCGGTTTTAAAGCCTCGTATTGGGCATACCTAGCTGGATGAGCCCTTGCTACGTGTCTCATTAAACCCTCGTCCCACCGTGACCTTTTTCAGTTTTAAATTTTAAAACATCTTTACAAATTTTACATCTAGCTACTTGATTCTCTACGTCCCTATAAAAAAATGTCCATGCATATGATTTTAATGGTCGTTTTGCTGGATCCCGTCTCATACTAGGGGGAATAAGAGGCATTTCAGTTGAAGGTGCACTAGTGGGTGTGTTGCAATCTACATTAGTAGGTGTATCATCTAGATCATCATCTAAATTAAAGTCTTCTTGTGTTCCGTAAAATAACTCCTCGTCTAAATCTAATGATATTGTAGGAAAATGTTCAGTATCAACAAAATTATCATGTGTAGGAATATGATTCTGTCTAGAAATAGGATGACTAGAAGAAGTACCCTTGCCCTTGTTGCCCATACTAGAAGAAGTTTGACCCCTACCCGTAAGCATACGTTTAAATCCTTCCATTATAAATTTATAATTATACTAATAAATAATTAAAGTAAATGAAATTAAGTGTGGTAAATAAAATAAACAGACAATAATAATTTAATGAAGGAATGAATGTTCCAAACGCCGACGTAACGTCGACGTGTAATCGAGAGGTTGAAAATTGAAACTTTGCTCGATGGAAGATCACCAAGCTAGTTGCCAACTTCACTCCCAAATGAATAAATAAAATTCAATATTTAGTAGACAATGTAGACTTGTAGAGAGATAGATTGAGAGATTGTAGGAAGATTTGTGAGAAAGATAAGGAGAAAATGAGGTATTTACAGTTGAAAATTGGATTAAAGTGTAAATATAATAACTTATGGGTTAAAAATAAATATTAAGGGGTAGGGGGAGTTGGGGTAGGGGGGAGGCCAAAAATGACCGTTGCACAACAACCAAAATGTAAAATGGTCGTTGGTGCAACGGTTATTTGTGAAAAGGGGAATTTCGGGCGGGATCGGGGGCGGGACCAGGACCGGGTCGGGCCTGGCGGGATTGGGGCTGGCCAGGACGGGCCGGGACGGGTCGGGCCTGGCGGGAATGGGGCTGGCCAGGACGGGCCGGGACGGGTCGGGACGAGACCATGTCCCGTTCCGGTTTGAGTCCCGATACCGCAATCTATTTAATTTTAAAGTCGGGTTCGGGACGGAACCGGGCCGACCCGGCCCACTGGCCCGCCATACTCCTATCTATCACCGTTCCATAAGTTTTGGGTGTCAAATAGAAAATTGAGCTGAATTTAAATTGATTAAAATGTGTAGAATTTATAAATAAAATTTAGGCAGACTGGCCAATTTTTGCACCAAAAATTATAGTTTAGCCACTATTTCAAATATAATATCAAACCCTGTCAAAATAGTCCAGAACCCCAGCACATATTTTTGAAGTTCCAAACATTGACAAGTAAAACTTTAGCACTATGTGTTGGAGTTTGAAAAGTTCTTGAAATTTGAAATTTTAGAAACAATTCCTAAGTTTGAACTTATAAAGTTCCAAATTTCAATAACGATTGTTTGACCTCCGAATTTATTTTCTTGAGTTCAAAAGAAATCTCATGGGTGAAATATTATGAAAATAATTACTTCACCCATGGTATCTCTTTTGAACTCAAGGACAATGTGTTGTAGTAGAAGTTGAAACTCCTGGTTTGTGTCCTGGAATTGGAATTCGATACAAGCGAAAATTTAAGTAGGAAATTCGTTTAAAAGTTGGGTTGGAATCCAAGCACATTGTGCTAGAGTTTCACATTTAAAAGTTTGAAACTCCAACTACGGTGTTGAATTTTAACTTGTATGAGATTCTCAAATTCTAAAACAGTGAGTTGAGTTTCGCTTGTCAAAACAGCGGAATTCAACATCAAGTGTCGGAGTAGTTCTGTATTTTGATAGGTATTTTATTCAAAAAAAAAATTCATGTTAAAAGAATGACTAAACGTTATAACTTTTAAAATAATGACTTATATATGATAGCATAAAGTGGTTACTTATCAATTATATTTAATTAATCTATGAGTGAGTCATTAACAGACTAACCCATTCAAAAGTTACTTGAGAAGAGTAAGACGAGAAGACCGTTTGAGTCTTTGAGTTTTTTTTTTTAAAAAAATGGGCAAGTGGACCCTTCTATCGTTCTTCTCTGGGGGTTTTGGCTTCAAAATTCTCACTTGCAAGGCAAATAATTTCGATCACTTTCACCAATGCTGTCGAGGCGTCATCATCTTCCCGCAGTACTAGGATATTTACTTAATTTTTACTAATATGAGATGTATGTAACATAAATAAAAATATGTATATTAGTAATGTGAAGATAAAACTAATAAAAAATAAAAATACTTCTCAAAAATAAGTAATTCATGTAATTTAATTTAATATTTATTTATTTATCTTTGTATGAATGTCTTATACATTATAATTTTCGTCTAACTAGTATGAATGTCTTATACATTATAATTCATGTATGTGATGTAAATTCCGAATACTGAATATGGATGATAAATTTCTTTTTTTTTTTCCTTGGAAGATCAAGAAAGGCACTTGACATAAACAGAGGGCCTGACCTATGGGGTTAGGTCCACTTGAAAATGATTTCTTAACATTCCGCAGGTTTACTTGGATTCTCCAAAAACACCGTCTTATTCACTTACATGTGCAAACCATCAGTACATTCTGAATTCCTAGTACCTCTTTTATGTCATGTTTCAATTTGTTCCATCACTAAAATCAAGATTTGGGTTAATTATAGATTCAAAGAAAACCCCATTTGAGAACTTATTTTTGTAGGTTCCTAATAACAAAAAGAGTTAATGACATAAATCTCTTAGATCATTAAGTTTTTGTAAGTTTATATTTAAATTATTAGGTATTGTTACCTTTTGAACTAGTGAGTGCGTGAACTTCACACTCCTAAAATACATTTCAGATTAATGTGTCAAGTAGCACCAGATGTGTCAGTTAAATTTAAAGCTAATACATAAAAGAAAAGAAAATTTAAATTATTATAATTTTACAAGTTTCATACTTAAACTATCAGGTATTTCTATTACTTTCTTAAACATAAGTTTTGAATATTGAAACCCCTAAAGAGGCATATGACAAATAGTTTGTGATGACTTTTTGAAGGACTGTGTGAGAGTTTGTCACGTTAATATTTTTAACATGTGGTAAGTATTTTATTCAATTTTATTATTTTTCATCTTCTTTATGAATTACCTTTACATTCTTTAGTTGTTCTTCATCTTCTTAGCCGAATTGATCTGAGTTTTTATATTTACATTTTATCTGAAATCATTTCTTATTTATTTCATTTATTTTTCACATTATTAAAAGAACGCCTTCTTCAACACTCTTTCTTCTTCCATTTTTCTTCAGAAACCAAACACTTTCATGAAAATGAAATTAATATTTATGTAGCTATGCCTATGAGCAACCGGCATCAAACCCAAGAAAATACTAATTTTTGAACCCCGAAATATAAAAGTCCTAATTTTTTGGCCGTCCCTAATTTTCAACGGAAAAAGAGAGTATGTAGTAGGATAACCAGTATTCTTCAACCTTTACGGAAAACCAACAACTGCTCTCTTTTTTTTGTTTTTGGTTCTTTTATTAGATTTTTTTAACTTTTGACTAGTTTATTTGAATTTTTTATTAACTTTGCTAGAGTTTTAATTTGTGCTGAAAATATAATGATACGTGTAGTGCCACTACAAAAAGTATAAAATTGACGATAAAACTTTAGCAACAATAAATATATTATTGCTAAAATACATAAATGACAACCAAAAAAAATAACTTGTTGCGGAAACTTTTCGCATCGGAGATTATTGCAGCGGCATGCCACAATACTTTTGGCAACAACATCCAACATATGACAACAAAAATGTTGTTGAGAAATAGATTTGTTCTTGTAGTATGCCACTAACCGCATTGAATAATATGCTTCCAGGGAGTCTTTAACCTTCGAAAATTATAATTTAGGACGAAAACAAAAATACGATAATTTAAGTATGATACTTGCAAAATAATAATAATTTAGAAGGACGTTTAGCTATTATAAAAGCCTCGTAAATGACTTATTTTACCATCCACGTGCCTCTAAGTAAGTGTGAATAAATATTGTGTTAAATTGATGAATTGAAGTTATGTTTATGGTATTTGCTACTGCTTTGATGGAGAATGTATAAGAAAGGGAATATTGGGGATGAAGAGAGAATTGGAGAATTAATCTATTGCATGTGTTTTGAGAGAATTGCTCTCTTAAGTTCTGAAAAATATCCATACAAGTATATGTATATATACAACATCACTATTCTAGAATATTCTAATACCCTTCTTTTGTTAATTACTTCTAACAACTTAACTAACTCTATAACCAACCTTGTAACCAACTAACTACCTTCTCTAACAACTTGGACTATCTTTAATTAGTCAAGGCACAAAAGTGCATTTCCATAATACTTCAACACCCTCCCTCAAGCTAGAAGACATGAAGATGTTATTCATTCCTAGCTTGGACAGTAAAGCATCATGTTGTTGTCTACTAAGTGCCTTTGTAAGTAAATCAGATGGCTGGTCCATGGAAGGCAAAAAAACAGTGTTGATCAATCCTGTTTGTATCTTCTCCCTGATGAAATGACAATCAATGTCAATATGTTTTGTTCTTTCATGAAACACTGGATTTGCTGCAATCTGAATAGCATATTTGCTATATGTGTGCACTGGTATTGGAGTCTAAATCTCCATACCAAGATCCTGAAATAGGCCTGTGATCCATACCACTTCTGCTACTGAGGCTACCATATCCCTATATTCTGCCTCTGCAGAGCTCCTGGAAACAGTGTCCTGCTTCTTTGACTTCCATGAGATTGGTGATGATCTATGCATCACCAGATAACCAGTGACTGATCTTTTAGTATTAACACAAGCCCCCCCAATCTGCATCACAAAACACCTTGAGCTAAGGAGTACTTGTACTGGACATTAGAATTCCCAGACCTAGTGCCTGTTTGATATATCTGACAATTCTTAGACCAGCTTCCATGTGTGACTTCTTAGGATCATGCATAAACTGACTCAGGCAGTGCACGTCAAATGCAATGTCTGGTCTAGTAGTTGTCAAGTATAGCAGTCTTCCTATCAACCTTCTGTAAACACTAGGATCTGGCAGCTCAGAATCAGAACTTTCTCCTGATATAATGCCAGAATGTGATGTATTTGCTATATGTCTGTCAAATTCACATGTTGTAAGATTCTGATTCATATCCATAGGAGAGGATGCATGTTTTGCCCCTGCAAGTCCCATATCTGATATTAGCTCCAGAGCATATTTCCTCTGGTGCATGAGGATGCCCTGTGAGTTTCTTGCAAACTCAATACCAAGAAAGTATCTAAGCTACCCTAAATATTTTATCTTGAAGGTGGACTGTAATGTCTCTTTGGTGGACTGAATCATCACTGGATCATTTCCAGTAAGCAACAAGTCATCAACATATACTAGCACTATCACAGTGCTACTGTTTTCCTGCTTGGTGAAAAGAGAATAGTCTCTATGACTCTGCTCAAAATCAGATGAGACAAGAGTTGTATTTAACTTGATGTTCCATTGTCTTGATGCCTGTTTTAGCCCATAGAGAGACTTCAGCAATCTGCATACCTGGCTATTCCTTTTCTTGACAGCAAATCCTTCTGGAACTTCCATGTACACTTCTTCAACCAAGTCTCCTTGCAAGAATGCATTGTATACATCCATCTGATGGATTGTCCAGTGTTGTGCTGCTGCAATGGAGATCACAGTCCTTACTGTTGTCATCTTTACAACTAGTGAAAAAGTTTCTTGGTAATCAAGTCCCTCCTTTTGATTGTATCATTTTGCCACCAACCTAGCTCTGATACCATGTTAAATGATGAATTGAAGTTATGTTTATGGTATTTGCTACTGCTTTGATGGAGAATGTATAAGAAAGGAATATTGGGGATGTAGGGAGAATTGAAGAATTAATCTATTGCATGTGTTTTGAGAGAATTGCTCTCTTAAGTTCTGAAAAATATCCATACAAGTATATGTATATATACAACATCACTATTCTAGAATATTCTAATACCCTTCTTTTGTTAATTACTTCTAACAACTTAACTAACTCTATAACCAACCTTGTAACCAACTAACTATCTTCTCTAACAACTTGGACTATCTTTAATTAGTCAAGGCACAAGAGTGCATTTCCCTAATACTTCAACATATTTGTGAGATGATATTAATCTCCCTTGGGGAGTCTTTCATTAATATCAAGGTATATATAGAGTACAATATTCATCACTTATACAATAGGAATCCTAAGCCTATACAAAAGAGGAATCCTAGTCTTACCATAATTATATTTACACAATATATGGAAATATTCTAATTATGGGTAGGGAATATATTGTTTCCTATATTTACACATTTACACACCCTCTCAGTCGGAGCGGGAGGAGGCCGGACGCTGAGACCGGATCCGAAGTCAAGAAATAACCGTCTGGGAAGTCCTTTGGTAAATATGTCCGCATACGATAGGATGATGGAACATGTAACACTCTGACATGGCCTAACACAACTTTCTCACGAACGAAGTGTAGGTCTATCTCAATATGTTTGGTTCGCTGATGTTGAACCGGATTATGAGAAAGATAGATGGCAGAGATGTTATCACAATACACAATAGATGCTTGACGCAAAGGACACTGAAGTTCTAACAGTAAATTTCTGAGCCAACAAATCTCAGCTACTACATTTGCAACGCCTCTGTACTCAGCCTCGGCCTTTGGAGCGAGATAGGGTAGCTGTCGCTTGCGTACCAAGAAATCGAGATTATCCCCTAAGAAAACACAAAAGCCGGAGGTGGAGCGTCGCGTGTCCGGACACCCTGCCCAATCTGCATCCGTATATGAAAGCAACCTGTATGGTGCAGAGGGTATAGGTGCAAACCATAATCAAGAGTGCCCTTAATGTATCGAATGATACACTTAAGAGCAGTGAAATGAGACTCCCTGGGGCATGCATGAATAAGCACACCTGCTGAACAACATAAGCTATGTCTGGCCTGGTGAATGTGAGATACTGAAGTGCACCTGCAAGGCTCCTATACAGAGTAGGATCAGAGACTGGAGCACCATCCATAACACTAAGCTTAGATTTGGAATCAACTGGAGTAGGCTCCTCTTTGCAGTTCGCCATCTTAGCCCTGTACACAATCTCTTCTACATACTTACGCTGACACAAGAACATATGATTGGCAGACCTGGTCACTGATATCCCCAAAAAGTAACTCAGCTTCCCCAAATCAGTCATTGCAAATTCGGACTTGAGCAAGACAATAATCTCATTTTTCAATCCATCAGAGGAGGCAGTAAGAACAATATCATCCACGTAAAGTAATAAGTAAGCAATGCTACTACCTCGATGAAAAATGAAAAGTGATGTATCACTCTTGCTGCATACAAACCCAATCTGCAAGATATACTTGGCAAAGAGATCATACCACGCACGGGGGCCTACTTCAGGCCATATAGTGACTTACGGAGACGGCACACATAGTGAGGAACTGCTGGATGGGTGAACCCTGGTGGCTGATGCATGTAGATTGTCTCTCTCAGATCCCCATGTAAGAATGCATTCTTCACATCAAGCTGATGGATCGGCCAGTGTTTGCCCATGACAATGCTCAAAACTGTGCGGATGGTAGCCGGTTTGACAACCGGGCTGAAGGTCTCACCACAATCAATGCCCTCCTGCTGATTTGTGCCATTAGCCACAAGACGGGCCTATACCTCTCAAGATCCCCATTTTCTCTGAACTTGTGACAAAATAGCCACATACAACGAATGACATTCACCCCCTCAGGTCTAGGTACTAGATCCCACGTGTGCTGTTTAGTTAAAGCATTGAATTCCTCATACATAGCCGCATTCCAATTAGGGTCTTGTTTGGCCAATTTTGGGTTCTTTGGAAGTGGAGAGATGGTTTGGGCAGACAAGTTGAAATGGACTTTGGGTTTGAAGATTCCATGCTTTGAACGAGTTTCCATTGGATGGGTAGGGACAGTGGGTGGCGGAGTGGAGTCTGAGACGGGGGTAAAGTCGGATAAGGAGAAGGTGGGGGCGAAGCCGTCGGAGGCGACGCGGCGCTAGAAGGTTGACATGCTTCTCTGAAGTTTGGGCGCGCGGCGCTATCGACGGTGTTTCAAAAGATTGCTCTCTGGAAATCAGGCGCCGCGGCGCCTCCCCTCGAGGCCGCGGCTCTGACGACGGAACAGAGAATGTGAGTTGTTCGATTATAAGGGGAGAGATGGCAGACTCATCAAGAAATGAGTAGTCTTGGTTTTGGAATTTTGGAAGATTCGAAAATGGGAATGTGGTCTCGTCGAATGTGACGTGACGAGATATGTGGATCTGACGAGTCGACAAGTCATAGCATAGATAGCCCCTATGGTTCGGGGGAATCCTAGAAAGACACATGGAGTGGACCTAGGAGCGAGCTTGTGAGGGGCGGTGGAGCTAAGGTTGGGATAGCACGGACAACCAAAAATCAGAGATGATCATAAGAGGGGATTCTATGGTAGAGGATTTCGGTAGGGGTCATATTGCGAAGAGTGCTAGTAGGGAGAATATTTAGAGTGTATTCTGACATTTTAGCAGCATAGAGCCAGAAGGGTGGAGGGAGGGAGGCATGAATCAATAGGGTGCGAATCATATTGTTAATGGTGTAGATGATTCTTTCAGCTTTACCGTTTTGTGGTGAGGTGTGAGGGCAGGAGAAGCGAAAGACCATGCCATTATTGGTACAAAAGCGGTGAAACATAGAGTTATTGAATTCATGACCATTATCGCACTGAAATGATTTTATGCCTTTTCCAAATTGTGTTTGAATGAACTTGCGAAACTCAAGAAATTTGACAAACACTTTCGATTTAAATTTAAGAGGGTATAACCAAACGTAGTGTGAAAAATCATCAAGCAACACAAGATAGTATTTATGACCGAGAGAACTAGAGATAAGAGATGTTCATAAATCGGCATGTATGATATCAAAAGGAGCAAATGTAACACTAGTAGATGATTTGAACGGAAGACGAATATGTTTGCCTAAAGAGCAAGAAACACAATTTTGGGCAAGTTTCCCATTACAAGCAATGAAATTGTTGCCCTCTAAGAAAATTAAAAATTGGGACTCTGGATGACCAAGCCTATTATGCCAAGTTGAAGAAGAAACAACCGCTAGAGTGACGGGAGAGCAAGATCGGCAGGCGGAGGTGGAAGTGAATGGATAGTGATCCTCCGTGCTATTGCATCTCGTAAGAGGTGTCCCCGTATGAAGATCCTTTACAGTAAAACCAAAAGGGTCAAAATCCACAGAGACAGAATTATTATGAGTAAATTGGCGGACATATATGAGGTTCTTAATCATGTGTGGGGCATATAGGGTGTTTTTGAGGGAGAATGGTGGATGAGGAGGTTGTGTGTATGAGGTACCATAACCCTTAACTGAATGTGTTGTCCACTACCAACCGTAACATATTGAGGATGCTTTAAACTAAACGGTTTAGGAATAGTACCTGCAGATGGGTGACGTGAGATGTGGCGCATGAGTCCATGTACCAAGTATTGTCGGTTGTTGCATAGAGAGGTGGGTGTCTTGAACGCCCGACCCAACTCGGTGGGTGTCATGCGGAGGAGGGGCGTGGGACCCGACCTTGCATGAAGTGGGCTCTTGTGGGGGGCTGGAGCGGGGCCTAACAAATCGAGGTAAGAATACGGATTGTATGGTCGCCGCTGATCTTGGAATGGACTTGGCGCCGCGGCTCGAACCCGGGCGCCGCGGCTCAGTGCATGGGTCACCGCGGCGCGTAGACGAACCGCCGAGGAGTCGCGGCCTAGTTATTCTGCGATCTCTCGTTCTTTATTCTTCTTTGTTGGTTCTGGTTACCACGACCACGACCACGGCCTCCTCTACCGCCGCGGCCTTTTCCACCCTTGCCGCCGCGCCCGCGCGCCGTTGGGAGTTGTCCGGTGGCGTCGATCTTGGGGTTGCGTGTCGACGGCTAACACCTGCTGGGCGTGCTCATCCTGCTTAGCACGACGGGTTTCTTCGAGCAACAATTGTGAGCGAGCTTTGTTAAAACTCGGTAGCGGATATGCCTGTTGAATTATGGTGGCCAAAGTATCATATTCGCCCTTAGTAAGGCCATAAATCATTTGTAGCACCATTTTATCGTCAGTGACAGGCGTGCCGATTAGGGGTGAGCACGGGTACAGGGTACCCAGCTACCCGATCGGAACCGACACTAACGGGTAGGTTCCGGGTAGATATATTATAATAACGGGTAGGGTCCGGATAGTAAAATTAGGAACCGATCAATGTCGGGTCCGATTCCGGTTCCGACAAATAGAGACAGGGTACCCGGACCCGGAACCGATACTTATAAAATATTAAATATTTTTACTTTTTTGAGAAACATTTGGACCACTTTTAACTTTCTCCAAAATTGTTTGTTGCACGCCTGCACATTGAATTTCACCCCTTTATTCTAGAATGCTCTTTGTGCCCTAAGAGAAAACACTCAAAACTCTCTCAATAACAATGGCGTTTTAGCTAAACCACCGAGCTTCATTGTCGTCTTTGTTGAAGCTTTCTCTCAGGTACTTTCATCGTTGTCGTCGTTGAAGCTTCACATTTGCCTCTTTTTCTCCCTTGGTTGTGTTCACGTCGTTCCTAAAATGCATATGGGTTCATATCTAACTCTTCATTTTCTTTTTAATATCCTATGCTTCTGTTCTATTTCAGGCGATACTCATCTTCAATTTGTATTACTTTTTTATTTGAAATGTAAATCTATTTTTAAAATTTATGTATACTTTTGTAGTTGTGAAGATGAAATTTAGGGATTTACTAGTATAATAAAGCTTTTCTTTTGTATCGAAGAGCTTATGAACACGAAAATAAGTTTAATTCAGATATTTCCAAATTTATTTTGAAATCAACACATTCAATTAATTGAGTATCAAATTTGGCTTGCAATTTTAGGTTTTGGTTACATAATTAAATTTTCTAAAACTTCTTATAATGGTACTAAAAACTCCGATTGCAGGCTAAAAAACTATTGGATGAAATTATTTTAGAACTCTTTTTTATTCTCATAGGCTAAAAAATTGTTGCTTAATCTGTGTTTTTTTATTTACAGGGTACCCGGGAACCTATCTGAACCCTGCGGGTCCGGGTAGGTTCCGGGTAATGATTGATACGGGTAGGTTCCGGGTAGTAAATTTAGGAACCGATCTTTTATCGGGTAGGGTCCGGGTAGTTCAAAAATGTTAGGGTACCCGGACCTGCTCACCCCTAGTGCCGATGTTGGAGAGTTGACCGCTAGAAGTTTAAGCTGCTTGCAGTACAAGGAGACATTGGAGAAGTTTTCAAGACGTGTTTTGTTGAACTGTTCTTCCAAATACACGGCACGAGTGTGCTTGTTGTCCTGAAAAATTTCTTCCAAACGATTCCACAAGTCAAAGGTTGTGGAGTCAGATTTCATGATAGTAAGGAGCAAATCCTGAGAGATACTACCATATATCCATTGTTTGATGCAGGCGTCGAGACGATGCCAGATAGAATCATCAACCTCCGTAGGGCGCGAAATAGTGTCATCAATATGGTCAAGCACGTTATAGAGACATGCATGATTGCGAAAAAGTTCAACCCAGGGAGAATACTAGTTGTTTTCTTGATAAAGAATAATGGGAATATGGTTCTTGATGTTGGAAACAGTAAGGGCGGGATGAAACGGGGGTGATGACTTTGTGGTGGGATTTGTGGAGGTAGGGGCGTCAGAAATTGTGGAAGAATCAGGGATAGCCATTTAGAGAAGAGAAGAAAGGAAGAACAAAACCCGAAAAGCAAGAAGAAAATCCGGGAGAGCCGCGACGTAGGAGAGGCAGCCGGCGGCTGTGGAAGAGAAATGTTTTTAGGGTTTTGTTTATTTGGCTCTTGATACCTTGTGAGATGATATTAATCTCCCTTGGGGAGTCTTTCATTAATATCAAGGTATATATAGAGTACAATATTCATCCCTTATACAATAGGAATCTTAAGCCTATACAAAAGAGGAATCCTAGTCTTACCATAATTATATTTATACAATATATGGAAATATTCTAATTATGGGTAGGGAATATATTGTTTCCTATATTTACACGTTTATAATATTGTCATCTGTCAAGTCTGGAAGAGTTTTAACTTTGAAAATCATAATACAGAACGGAAACACGATACGATAGTATAATTATGAAATTTATAAAAATATAATAATTTAAAGAGGCTTTTAGCCATTAACTCTAACAAAAATGAATAGAAGATTAAAAAAGAAAAACTCACTTTGAGTGGCACAAAGGCAAAACCTACGCTGCCTTTAAGAAAACGACCATGCATATTTGACTCAAAAGAGTCTTGTTTCCTTAAAAAGTTGTGTGGTTGTGAAAAACAGTTTGTTTTACATAAAGTAAAACAGAACACGTTCAAAGAAACAAAAGGTAGTTGGTATGACACAACTATTGTTTTTTCTGGTTTGAGAGTGAAAAATGTTTTTCAAGAAACACACCTTATATTTTTCGAAAAAGCATTTTCTAAAATATATTCCTTCATATCAATCCCATAACAAAACAGTTAAGTAGCTAATCTTCCAACAAGCTCTAAGTTGGTTTGGATAAGTTCCCAACTTTTTCCATGTAATTGTAATGATTGTTGATAGAAGTGTGGAACAGTTATCTCTAATCTCCATATATATATATATATATATATATATACGTAGAAATAACAACAACAATAACGTACTCAGTGTATCCCACAAAGTGAGATCTGGGAAGAGTAAGATGTACGTAGACCTTACCACTATCTTATTTATTGAAATGAAATAGAAAAAGATGTTGTATTTGTTCTCGATGGATATACTAATATGTAACCTCTTAAACATGTATTACCATATTGAGAAGGACCTATAATTTGAAGACAACGTATGGAGACACTACTAGACGTGGGCACATGCACGTTAGTCGAAGGTGACACGCAATACCGCTTCATCGAAAAACTTTATTTAACACACATTATATTTTGTGAAAAAAGGGGACCTAGAATAATGTGAATGTGTGTAAGCCTCGATGCTCGAAAAAGCTAGCTTATAAGGATAAGCATGCTACTATGTATTTTGACATCCCTTTATGCTTTCTACTTTGTTATTCAGTTTGAAGAAATCGTTTTGTTAAGTGAAATATTAGATGACTTTTATTAAATTTCTAGTCAAACTTGTCAAGTATTAAAGGAGTTCTATTAAATTTCTAGCTTGAGGGATGTCTAAAGTTAAAACTCGATAAAAGCTGCAAGGCAAAAATTCCCATCTAGCTAGTTGGTGCAAGTTTAAATTTGTTACTAATGGGCCTGGTGATAATTGAGCTCTAAATAAAAACTTCTTGGGCGGTTGGGCCTACTTTCTCGAGCCCAATATTTGGTCCACGCACATTCAACATATTTTTGCACAGATTTTCCTTCAAACGAACCGGTCTTTAATTATTTGACCCTCATATTTGTGGTCTTTAATTTTTGTTCCTGCTACTTATTTAATGAAGATATTCAGGTCTACTTTGCAAGACATACCTTCCGTAATATTTTATCTTCGAAAACTGAATATTTGCCTCGCTCCCCATAAATTTTGTAGGAATTAAGTTATGCGACATAAATTTTGTAGTATTTTTCATATTATGTTGCGTGTTGAAAATTTTGTATCGTCCGACATAATTTGTGTGGATGTTATGATATACATGCCGAAGTTAGATATAAACTATGTCTTGCGAAATCTAAAATTATATCATTTATTGGATTATGTTGAGTGTAGAAAGTTTTGCCTTGTTCGGCATAATTTATGTGGATGTTATGATATATATGTCGAAGTTCAACGTAATTATGTCTAGCGAAATTCAATTTATGTTACCCCAAAAAATGACGATCGATAAAAATTAAATATTATAAATTTAAGGGACAAAAATTAAAGACCACCTGTAATAAGGTCATTTGTACGAATGACCCGTAAGTCATCTGACCAGTCTAGTCCAATCCTCTATGTTCCATCAATTTTATCACTCATTTGCACTTTTTTCCTATTTGTGATGGTCTTTAATTTTCGCTCCTCATAATAAATACTAATTTGTTTACTGAGCGTAGATTTAGGTTTTCACATTATAATATTACATAAAGTTTGCCTCGCACCCTTAAAGAATCTATGCTCCTCTTGACAAACCGTGCAATTATTTCTAAAACTAGAGCTTACTATGGGAATGTACAATATTTTGCATTCTTTTACCATATTTAGCATTAAAGCATAATTTCAACCTGTAGCCAAAGAAACTTTTAAATTACACAATCAGATTGTACACTTTAAATATTGAGCAGCTAGTTTTCATTCAAAATATTTAGCATCAATCAGAAGTAGTTGGGTTTAATCACTAAAGATCAAGAATTGTGAAGCAAACACTTTAGTTATCAGTGATCAACTTCAGTGAATAGATAGGAATTTTCATCCCAAAAATTCTAAAAGGGCCAAAATCGATTCGATCAATGAAATCGATTACTTCATTGTCTCAGCGTCGTTGAAGTTCATTCTGCTGGTGAATTCAAAAAAAGGAAACAAAAATTTCCAAAGTTTCGATTAAAAAAAAGTCTCACAGAATTCTCAGAATATTCAACTTCAAATCTCAAATGGAACTGCTTAGAATCTGTTGGAAATACCTAGACAATAAGACAAAGCTATATACAAAATTTGAGAATGATTGAAGCTATTTGGACTGGTTTGGAATCAAAGTTCATATAGCTAAAATTGAGTTAAAAAACTTCTATCTCACACAGTTTTGTAGCCGATGTTCATTGTATGTCTTGATATGTCACATCACTTATTTGTATACCCCAGCCCTAAAAAAGAAAATAAATAATGTAATTAGATTAAGGAAAGGGAACATGATTTAATATTATCATTAATTTTACCACTACTGTGATAAATTAATTTAACTTGTTCAATCAATACCTGTTGAGGACAACTTTCATGATTAGGGCAATAATTTTGGTCTATGATTGAAAGAAATAATCCCCTTGATTATTTTCATTAATTGAATAGGTATATATACAAGTTACAAAATAGGAGAATCTTATTCCTATTCTATTCCTAAAATCTTATTCTACCATAATTCTAACTCTACAATTATGGTAGTGTATAATCCTAATTTAGGTAACAAATTCATTACAATATACTACACATATATTTTCCTAATATACAATATTCTTATGTCTAATATTACCAAAAACTGAGAGCTAAAATATGGGCAGATTTCGAGTCCTTAAATATACAATATACACATGTATATTGTGTGTATATTGTATATTTAACACACCCCCGCAGTCATAGCGGGTGATCTTCGAACGCTGAGGCTGTCACTAAAATCTTCAAAAATGACCGTTGGTAGACCCTTTGTAAAGATGTCTGCAATTTGATAACGAGACGGGACATGGCATACGCGAACGTGACCCTTTGCAACCTTTTCACGGACAAAGTGAATGTCCATTTCGATATGCTTGGTGTGTTGGTGTTGAACCAGGTTACCTGAAAGGTAGATGGCACTAATGTTATCGCAATATACCAAGGTTGCCTTCTGAATGGGACAATGAAGCTCCAAAAGCAAATTCTGTAGCCAACATGATTCTGAGACCATGTTTGCTACCCCTCGATATTCCGCCTCTACACTTGAGCGGGATAGAGTTGCTTGACGCTTTGCCGACCAGGAGACCAAGTTGTTGCCAAGGAACATACAGTAGCCAGACGTCGACCGTCTGGTGTCGGGACAACCACCCTAATCAGCATCCGTGTAAGATACCAGTGTGGATGTAGATGAAAGATACAAGTGCAAACAGTAGTCTAGTATCCCCTGAATATACCGAATGATGCGTTTGATGGCATTCATATGCTTAACTCTGGGATCATGCATGAATAAACACACCTGCTGAACATCATACGTAATATCCGGTCTGATAAAGGTAAGATACTGGAGGGCCCCTGCAAGACTACGATAGCGGGTCGGGTCCTCGTATGTTGCACCTGCCGCGGCACTAAGCTTGGGTTTTGCATCAACCGGAGTAGAAGTGGACTTACAGGATGACATCCCAGCCCGCTCGATGATCTCTACCGCATACTTCCTATGAGACAAAAACAAACCACCTGAATGACGCTTGACAGCAATCCCCAAAAAGTAACTTAAGGGCCCTAAGTCTTTCATAGCAAACTCAGAACTGACCATGGCCATGATAGACTGGCGTAAGGCATCGGAAGAGGCAGTCAAAATGATATTATCCACATACAACAGAATGTAGGCCAAGGACGAACCACGACGGTAGATGAACAAGGAATTATCTGACCTGTTGTGAGTGAACCCAAGTGTCGAAACATAGTCAGCAAACCTCATATACCAGGCCCGTGGAGACTGCTTAAGCCCATATAAGGACTTTTTCAACAAACAAACATGATGAGGACGATTAGGATCCCTGAACCCCAACGGCTGATGCATATATATTGTTTCCTTGAGATCACCATGTAGGAAATCATTATTGACATCCAACTGATGAATAGGCCAGGCCTTTGAAAGAGCCAAGCTGAGCACAGTGCGAATGGTAACCGGTTTGACCACCGGACTAAATGTCTCACCACAATCTATCCCAACCTACTGAGTCTTACCATCACCCATAAGACGTGCCTTATGTCGAGCGAAAGAACCATCCGAATTTTCCTTATGAGCAAAAATCCACATAGACCTGATAACATTAACACAAGAGGGACGGGGCACCAACTCCCACGTCTTATTATCAATAAGAGCATTATATTCATCAGTTATAGCAATTTTCCAATTCGGGTCATTTAAGGCAGACACCGGATTACGGGGCAATGGGGATTTAGAGACATTCGAATGTAAATTAAAATGTCGTTTTGGTGTAAAAATACCTTGTTGACTACGAGTGACTGGTCTAAGACTCGAGGAAGAGGTGGACAGATTTTGGGAATTTTCTGAGCTCGGGAAGGACTGGCCAGCAGGCAGTGGGCCTGCTGGCCCAACTTTGGAAATAGACCCGTCGCAGGAAACAATGACTGGAACTGGACCAGTTCCAGTGATGGGCTGGACCGGCCCAAGCACTGAAACTGGCCGAGTGTGACTACTGGGTAGTACCGACCAAGACGTGCATATGGGGCCAGCGGGCAGTGGACCCGCTGGAGAGTTTTGGGTGCGGGAGATGTCCGAAAAATGCCGAATAATATACGGGGATATTTGGTCATCCAAAATATTATACGAACTAGGCTCGGGAGTATGAACTTTCGTAAAAGGAAATTGTGTTTCATCAAAAATGACATGGCGATTAATTATGATTTTCTTGTAGGATAAATCAAAGCATTTGTACCCACGATGATTAGGCGGATAACCCAAAAATACACACGGAGTAGACCGAGCCTGAAGTTTGTTAATTGTGGTGGATGGGAACAACGGATAACACAAGCACCCAAAAATCCGAAGATGAGAATAAGACGGGTTCTTATTAAATAGGATGTAGAGAGGAGAAGAATATGTCAGACCTTTGGACGGAATTATGTTAAGGAGATATGTGGCCATTTGTATAGCATGATGCCAAAAATATGGTGGTATGGAAGCATGAATTAAGAGAGTTCGGACAATGTTATTTATGGAATGAATTTTGCGTTCGGCCTTCCCATTTTGTGAAGAAGTATGAGGACACGAAAAATGAAAATTGATCCCATTATTAGCACAGAACTCCTGAAACTCCCTATTGTCATACTCTTTCCCATTATCACATTGAATATTTTTTATTTCTCTTTCGAATTGGGTACGAATGAATGCTCTAAATTTGATGAAGACGGAAAACACTTGTGATTTATTCGCAATTGAAAACGTCCACAAAAATTTAGAATAATCATCCAAAAAGAGAACATAATATAGATGACCCAACGAACTAAGAACAGGAGACGTCCATAGGTCGTTATAATTAATATCAAATGGCATTGAAGTATGAGAATTAGAGTCTACAAATGGCAACTTAACAATTTTTCCTAATGAACAAGATTGACAAAATGGAGTACGACTCATACCCTTACAAGAAATAAAACTATTTTTATCTAAAACTGATAAAATAGAGGATCCCGGATGACCAAGGCGAGCATGCCACAAGGACAGAGAACTGGACGTATAGGCGGATGGCAAGGCTTGACTCGATGGACCGACACCGGGCGTGATAGGATATAGATCTCCCCTACTATCACACCTCATGAGAGGACTTCCCGTCTTGAAATCCTTCATAGAGAAACCAAAAGGATCAAATTCAACAGAAACAGAATTGTCAGTGGTGAACTTTCGGACAGACACTAAGTTTTTAATCAATTTGGGAGCATGTAAAGTATTTTTCAAGATAAGGGGTGGATTGGGGGGAGACAACGTTTTCTGACCATAACCCTGAATTGGAATAGAGTTGTCATTACCGACAATTATACCGCGAGGGTTGCTCAAATTGGAATAAGATGAGAGAGTACCTGAATTGGATGTCATGTGGGTGGTGGCACCGGTATCCATATACCAATTTGGGTCCGGTTGTGTCAAACCCAATGTGTGTATTGCGGCCTCGATATCGGTCTAAGTAGGGCCTGCTACGTGATGGGCTTGCGGAGGTCTGGGCCCAAGTACCCCAGGATGGGACTGACCTGGGCCATAACTGCTGGAACTAGCGTTGTTGGGCCACTGGCCAGCGGCCGCCACTGCTGGTTGTTGGGCCTGAAGGGCTGGCCAGCCCACTGGCTGCTGGAATCCGCTGGAAGGTAGGGGCTGCTGGCCCACAGCCCACTGCCCCAGCCCCCACTGCCATGGCCCCACTGCTGGGACCATGGTGGTAGTGGGCCACTTTTTACTGGACGGGGCCCACTGCCCGCTTGCTGACCACCGGAACCTCCACCGGAACCGCCGCGTTTGCCCCCACGGTTTTTGTTATTATTCTTACGATTATTTTTGCCGCCACCATGATTATAGTTTTGGCCCGAATTATTAACAAAACCCGAAGAACTTGGGGAGGACGCCACCATGACGACGGGGCTTGCTCCGATAGCCGCCTTTTTAGCCAAACCGGCTTCTTCCAAGGTAAGCATGGATCGTGCTTGATAGAACCTTGGAAAAGGATTACTTTGGCGAAGGAAAGTCCCAACGCCACTATAGGCCTCGGATAGGCCAGCGACCATCTGTAAAATAAGACGATCTTCACTAACAGGCGCACCAACGTTGCGGAGTTGGTCCGCCAATTCCTTCAACCTTTTGCAATATGCTGAAACGTTCGGGAAATTTTCCATGTTGACATGGGAAAAATCTTGTTCAAGGGTAACAGCTCTGGAATTCTGATTATCCTGGAATATGTCACGCAGTCTATCCCATGCGGCCATCGCCGTGGCGTCTGGCTCGATAATCATTTGCAATAGGTCGGTGGAGATAGTAGAGTATATCCACTGAAGGACAGTGGCATCAAGCGTTGTCCATAATTTAGGATCATCCTCGCGTTTAGGCACCTCTGTATCATCAAGATCCGCGGGAATGATGTGATGGATGACTTGATGCGAACGAGCGTGAATTTTGAATAACTCGGCTCACGTCGCGTATTGGACGTTTTCTATTTCAAGAATTAACGGGATATGATTCTTGATGTTAGAAACAACAAGGGCAGGGTGAAATGAGTTCTTTGATGTAGACATACCGAAAGAACAAGAGGTGAAAGAGGGATTAGTAAGAGAGATTTTGAAAGCGGAAGACAAAAATTGGTAAAACCCGAGGGGGGGGGGGGTCTCGGCCGAGAGGGAGGGCAAAAATTTGGAGAGAAAATTTTTGTGTGACCTAGACTTTTGATACCATGAAAGAAATAATCCCCTTGATTATTTTCATTAATTGAATAGGTATATATACAAGTTACAAAATAGGAGAATCCTATTCCTATTCTATTCCTAAAATCTTATTCTACCATAATTCTAACTCTACAATTATGGTAGTGTATAATCCTAATTTAGGTAACAAATACATTACAATATACTACACATATATTTTCCTAATATACAATATTCTTATGTCTAATATTACCAAAAACCGAGAGCTAAAATATGGGCAGATTTCGAGTCCTTAAATATACAATATACACATGTATATTGTGTGTATATTGTATATTTAACAATGATGATTGGATTTTTAACATTAACCATAACAATATGATGAAAGTAAACACCTCGGACAAAACCATTGCTAGGCCTTGCCCAAGTTTTCATTTGTTGTTCCAGTGAAGGTTACAGTCTTAATTGTCACATTTTGAACTCCTGGCTCTTGCAATTTCCAGCCTAAGCTTCCAATGCTGCAATAATATCAAGTTTTTAACATACACTTTAGTTGAAAAGATAAACCAATAAAAACGAATATCAACTTAATTAATAAAAAGAAATATCTTTTTTTAATAAATAGGAATTTTATGTTATGTTCCAGACCTTATTCCATGGCCAGGGCCACAAGCGATGTCTTCGATCCATAAGTTAGAATTTCCAGGGCCAATAGAGATACAATCATCTCCAGTACCAATATGTGAGTTCATAATGCTAACTCCTGATGATAATTTTACATGAATTCCATCAGTGTTAGGGCTATTTCGTGGAGCTAACACCTTCACTCCTTGTAGCTTCAAGTTACGCAGGGGCGGCTCAAGAAAACCGGTGGCCTAAAGCCGAAATTTAAATGATGGCCTTATATTTATTTAACAAAATTTTAATATACTTTATTTTATTTTATTTTATTTATATTCTTATAGGTTCTTAAAATGAAAGATAGTTAATTATATTTTGATAATATATTTTTTTTTCAATTGACAATATAGTCAATTCGTGTACTTTTTCATGAGACATTGCCTTCACAAGCCTTATATAATGTGTTGTGATCATCTCACTGATCTAGTTTTAATGTTTTTTAATTCAAGATATTGTTACAAAAACTATTAAAATTGTTTTATAAGCAATAGAAACATTTACAAATAGAAGTAAGATTCATGCCAATAAGAGTATCATCTTCTTCTCATATAATTCCTCTTATCACTTTACCTCTAAAAATAGATTAAAACCATCAATATGGTGCTGGTGTTGTAGGGACTACCATCAAGAAACAATCCAACATGTCTTCTTGACTAGTTCGTTTGCTAAGGAGGTCTGGATCTTAATGGGAAAAAGCTGCAGGATTAGATGTTCCCTTAATCCAAGTTCATCAAGTAATTAGGGCATGGTGGGAGGCAAAATGTTGCACCAAGCTCAAGACTATTTATCAAGTTGTGCCAACAGTAGTGATTTGGGAGCTATGGAAGATGAGGAATACTCAAAAGCATGGGGGACATGTCAGTCTCAAAAGAGTGATTCATGAAATTAACAATAACTTATACTATTTGGCAAAGATGAGATATCCTTGGTTACAGAGCATCCCATATCTTTGGCCAGAATAGTTAAGTTCCTGGATGATTACTCTCCCTCTGTAAGATCTCAGGTAGTATATTGGCAAAAACCTGAAGTGAGATGGTATAAATGTAATACGGATGGGGCTTCAAGAGGCAATCCTGGACCTAGTTCCATTGGTGTATGTGTTAGGGATGAATTAGGGGATTTGGTATTTGCAAAGGCCAAAGTACTTTCTGATACAACTAATGTTGTTGCTGAGGCCAAGGCAATGTTGGAAGGAGTGGATTTTTGTGTTAAGCAAGGTTCGACACCCCTTATCTTGGAAATTGATTCTTTGATGTTGAAGAAGGTGGTGGAGGGGATTTGGGAGCCACCTTGGGTGATCATTGAGGAGATGGAGAAGATTAGAAAGCTGATAAGCACTACCATTGTTCTTATTCAACATGTTTTTAGGGAGGACAACAACATGGCTGATTTTTTAACTAACTATGCTTTTGATTTTGCAGGTTAAGTTATATTCAATTCATTCGCTGATTTGCCTTCTGCAGGAAGAAGAATCCTAAATCTAGATAAGGCACAAGTTCCTAATTTAATTGAGGAACAGGAATATTCAGAATAGGGAACCAGACTGAACAAGGGACAAGGGAACTATTTGGGAAGCAAACTGCTGTATATGGAGAGCAATCTGGTGTGTGGTATTAGCTTAGCTCATCCTATTGGATGGATGCCAATATACGGCAAGGCTTACTGGATAGTCACCCTTGTAGCAGCAGCTTGAAGTGAATTTGGTGCTTGAAATTGATTGTTAATTAGAAAGTTCTGCTACTGCTGGTGATTTATATCTTATAATCCTTGAGAAATTCTCATCTTGGTTAAGATTCATAGTACCGTGAGATTAAGGTGCTTCTACATGATATTAACCACGACGATAAGGAAGAAAATCACTCAATCACAGCAGTTTTATTCTAGTTACGACAAGTCTTTGAGCATGCATCACACATTGATGGAAATTGGACAAAGTAGGAGACAACTCACCGATGAAAGGACTGATGATTCTCAGCTGAAAATGGATCCAATCAACTCCTAATGTACAGCGACAGATCGTCTATGGCGGAGTGAAGCTAGGCAACATCAACATCGATGAAGAAGATCCATTTGAAGCACTCTTGCCCATTCAGATTCTACGGATTTCTATTTACTTTGCTTTGTTTCTACTTTCTCTTTTATTATTGATTTCTAATAAATTACCCACTAAGCTTGCTTAGTGATATTTAACCCAAAAAAACATCAATATTGTAGTGACTAGTATGCCTTAAAAGGCATTTAAGGACTTAATTATGTCTTTTTTATTCTAATTGTTTAATAATCTATGTAGCTTGAGCTTGAAATATATCTAAAAGGTTACTCAAAGAATTATAAAAGATCTTACAAAATCAAAATTACAGACTAGATTGATTTAAGATTAAAATGAATTAAACCATATTAAAAAAACGGAAGTAACTATAAATTTAATTGACTACAACTTCCAGTTGTAATTACATCAAACATATTTTTAAAAAGCAACATAACTTTGAAAATATGTGTATGTAATAATTGACAATAAAATGATTAAGAGAATTATGTGTCACTAATAATTAATTTATAATTATTTAAATTATATAAATAATGCAAAATAAGTTTGGGGCCTAATATAGTTGAGGCCTAAAGCACTGTTTTAGTGGCTTTAGGCTTCAGCCGGCCCTAACGTTACGACATCCGTCTAACAATATATGAAACATTTGGCTATTTTGTGCAGTTACTTCACTCATTATGATGTTGTTTGAGTTGTAAAAAGCCAATGCCTGCACCAAAATGTAATGTAAACTTGAAAAAGATGATTGTGCTAGTTTGACATTGATAAAACCCGTGATATACATAGGTCTGTGTATCATGTATATTACGGTTTCATAAGGCAATTTATCTAGTGTGAAACCATGATATACATGGTATACATACCAGTGTATGTCACGTTTTTGTGCCTAATTTAGTGTAAGGTTTTTGCCTTATTTAGTGTAACATTATTGTATTAAATTATGATTGTACACTTACCATAATTATATGATTCTTGTACTACTAGAATAGGGTTTTCAATGTAGAATAAAAATACAATTTTCCTATTATGGAAAATTGTAAATTGTATATATACTCTTTCACTAATGAAGATAATCAAGAGATTATTTCTTTCATGGTATCAGAAGTCTAGGTCTCAAATTCTCCCAACTTTCCGTCCACTTTGCATCGATTTCCAAGCCTCTCTTCTTGGCTTTTTGTGCCCGGTGGTGCCTTCTCTCTTCCCAATTTTTTCTTCCAAATCCCTACATCACGTCTTGCGTTGCTATTATGGCTAAGAACACGTTTCACACTGCCCTTATTGTTTCTAACATCAAGAATCACATCTCTATCATTCTTGAAATAGAAAACGTCCAATACGCGACGTGGGCCGAACAGTTCAAAGTTCACGCATCAAGTCCTCCATCACATTATCCCCGCGGCTCCTGCGGATACGGAGGTGCTTAAACCCGAGGATGATCCTAAGTTGTGGACGACCCTTGATGCTATCGTTCTTCAATGAATTTACTCCACTATTTCTACCGACCTATTGCAAACGATTATCGAACCAGACGCTACGGCGATGGATGCTTGGAATATAGTGTGTGATATCTTCCAAGATAATCAAAATTCTCGTGTTGTTACCCTTGAGCAGGAATTCTCTCACGTCAATACGGAAGATTTCCCTAACGTTTCAACATACTGCAAAAGGATGAAAAATTGGCGGACCAACTCCGCAACATTGGTGCGCCCTTCACCAACGATCGTCTTGTCCTTCAAATGGTTGCAGGCCTATCTGAGGCCTACATTAGCGTCGTACGCTTCTTTGTCAAAACATTCATCTTCCACAGTTTTATCAGGCTGTTCCATGCTCACGCTCGAAGAAGCAGGCTTGGCTAAGAAAGCGCCACTAGGGCCCCTTCGTTCTTCATGGTGACCGAGTCTAACTTTTATCCTTCCGTCTCCAATAATTACGGCCAAATCCGCAACAACGGTGGTGGTAAAAAGGGTCGAGTCTCAAAATAATAGTAAAAATCGTGGTGGAAACCAAGGTGGAAATAACGGGGGTGACAATGGGCCTCGGACAAGTGGGCCGCAAGCCAACTAGCCACAGCCTTGGGGCCATGGCCGTGGAACTGGGCCAGTGGGCCTTGGCCAAACAACCCCTATTTTTCGTCGTCGCAACATTACCCGGGAAATTAGGCCCAAATTAGGCCCAATTTCCCCCAACATGCCCAATTTCTCGAGTCAATAGTGGTACCCAGAGAGCCAGTTCTGGGCCGGGACAGCAAGCGGGTGTGCTTGGGTCTCGACCTCCGCAGCCCACCTTGCAGGTCGCCCCACCCCTACCGACATTGAAGCTGCGATGCACACGCTTGGATTAAATCCTCCGGACGCAAATTGGTACAGGGACACCGGATCCACTACTCGCATGACGTTCGACCAAGGTACTCTCTCGTCTTATTCCAATTTGAGCAACAATCGTGGCATAATTGTTGGTAATGGCAATTCAATTCCAATTCGTGGTTACGGTCATAAAACTTTATCTCCCCCTATCCACCCCTTGTCTTGAAAAATGCCCTTCATGCCCCTAACTTAGTAAAAATTTGGTGTATGTCCGTAAATTCACCACTGATAATTGGGTTTCTGTTGATTTTGATCCTTCTGGGTTTTTTGTGAAGGATTTCAAGATGGTGATTCCTCTCATGAGATGTGATAGTAGGGGAGATCCTTATCCTATCACGCCCACATCCGGTCTCTCGAGTCAAGCCTTACCATCTACTTTTGCAGCTCTTGCTCCTTCCTTATGTCATGCACGTTTGGGTCACCGTAAGTCGTCTATTGTTTCTTCCTTACATAAAAATAATTTTATTTCATGTAAGGGTACGCGTAGTACTCTAATTTGTCAATCTTGTTCTCTAGGGAAATTTGTTAGATTACCATTTGTAGATTCTAATTCTCGTACATTAATGCCATCTAATATTATTCATATCGATTTATGGATATCTCTTGTTCTCAGTTCTTTGGTCCATCGTTATTATGTTCTATTTTTTATGATTATTCTATTTTTTATGGACTTTTCCGTTAGCAAAAAAATCTCAAACATTTTCCACTTTTTAAAATTTAGAGCATTCATCCGTACCCAATTCGAACGAAAATAAAAAATATTTAATGTGATAATGACAAAGAATATGAGAATGAGTTGTTTCGGGATTTTTGTGGTACTAATGGAATAAATTTTCGTTTCTCTTGTCCTCATACGTCCTCACAAAATTGGAAAGTCGAACGCAAAATTCGTACCATTAATAATATTGACCGAACTTTATTGGTCCATGCTTCCGAACCCCATTCCTTTTGACATCATGCTCTACAAATGACTACATATCTTCTTAACATACTTCCTACCAAAGGTTTGGCATATTCATCCCCTCTTCAAATCTTATATAATAAGACTCTTTCGTATTCATGTCTTGGGGTCTTTGGTGCTTATGTTATCCACTATTTCCATCCACCACAATTAACAAACTTCAGGTCTGCTCTACCCCTTGTGTGTTTTTGGGTAATCCGTCTAATCATCGTGGTTACAAATATTTTAATTTATCATCTAATAAATTTATCATTAGTCGCCATGTTATTTTTTATGAAACCCAATTTCCATTTGCTAACGTGAGTATTCTCGTGCCTAGTTCGTATAATTTTTTGGACGACGCCGTCTCTCCGTATATTATCCACCATCTTTCGGACTTATCCCGCACCCAAATTCTGTCAGCGGGCCCACTGCCCTCTAGACCTCCTACCACTATTTTGGGTCCATCAACTGGAAATATTACTGCCACTGTTTCGGATACTCAACCCATTTTTAACGTCTCGGGCCCAACAACTTGGCCAAATTTTTAGTCCAGTTCGGCCCCTGCTTGTGCTAGCGGCCCAGCTCCTGTTTTGGTATCCAGTGTTGGGCCAGCAGGCCCACTGCCTGCTAGCCCACTGCCTGCTAGCCCATCCGTCACCCTTCCGCCTTTGTCCCAAAATCCACCCCATTCTTCCCCAAGTCACAGACCGGTCACTCGTAGTGAACGGGGTATTTTTAAACCAAAAGATATTTTAATTTAAATTCTAATGCTCTTAAATCCCCCTACCCCATAACTAAGTGTCCGCATTAAATGACCCGAATTGGAAGTTGTCTATAACCGACGGATATGATGCTCTTATTGCAAATAAGACGTGGGAGTTGGTACTCCATCCATCTGGTGTTAATATTATTCGGTCTATGTGGATCTTTACTCATAAGGATAATTCTGACGGTTCTTTTGTGAGGCATAAGACTCGTCTTGTAGGTAATGGTAAGACTCAGCAAGTTGGCATGGATTGTGGTGAGACGTTTAGTCCGGTGGTCAAACCGGCTACCATTCGCATTGTTTTCAGTCTGGCTCTTTCCAAAGCATGGTCCATTCATCAGTTAGATGTGAAGAATGCTTTCTTACATGGTGATCTTAAGGAGACCGTTTACATACATCGACCCTTGGGTTTTCGACACCCCAAATATCATCATCATGTCTGTTTATTGAAGAAGTCCTTGTATGGTTTTAAGCAGGCCCCATGAGCTTGGTTTAAGAGATTTGCAGGCTATGTTTCGTCTATTGTGTTTTCGCACATCAGCTCTGATAATTCATTGTTCATATATCATCGTGGTTCTTCCTTGACTTATATTCTATTATATATGGATGATATTATCTTGACTGCCTCTACTGATGCTTTGCGCAAGTCTATCATGACCATGCTCAGTTCTTAGTTTGCTATGAAAGACTTGGGGCTTTTGAGTTACTTTTTAGGAATTGTTGTTTCTCGTAATGCATGTGGGTTATTCTTATCACAACGAAAGTATGCCGCTGAGATAATTGAAAAGGCTGGTATGTCTTTTTGTAAGTCTACGTCTACGCCAGTTGACACTAAACCCAAGTTAGGTGTTGCGGTCGGCGTCCCATATGAGGACCCCACCCACTATCGTAGTCTTGCAGGGGCACTTCGCAGTATCTCACTTTTACGCGACCGATATTACGTATGTCGTGCAGCAGGTATGTTTGTTTATGCATGATCCTCGGATTGAGCACATGAATGCGCTCAAACGCATTATCCACTACCTACAAGGCACTCTTGATTATGGCTTACATCTATATCCGTCGTCGGTTTCTACACTTGTCTCTTACACATATGCTTATTGGGGTGGTTGTCCGGACACCAGATGCTTTACGTCTGGTTATTGTATGTTTCTTGGTGATAACTTGGTCTCATGGTCTGCCAAAAGGCAAGCTACCTTATCCCGCTCTAGTGTAGAGGCCGAGTATCGAGGGGTGACCAATGTTGTTTCTGAATCTTGTTGACTCCGTAATCTCCTCTTAGAGCTTCATTTTCCAGTTCACAAAGCTAATTTGGTTTAATGTGATAATGTTAGTATTGTATACCTTTCTGGAAATCCGATTCAACATCAGCGCACTAAACATATTGAGATGGATATACATTTTGTTCGCGAAAAGGTAGCTCGTGGACAAATACGCATCCTACATGTCCCTTCCAAGTATCAAATTGCAGATATTTTTACCAAAGGTCTTCCATCGGTTCTATTTGAAGATTTTAGGGACAGTCTCAGCGTACGAAGACCGTCCGCTATGACTGTAGGGGTGTGATAAAATCATGATATACATAGGTTTGTATACCATGTATATCACGGTTTCACAAGGCAATTTACCTAGTGTGAAACCATGATATACACGGTATACATACCAATGTATGTCACGATTTTGTGCCTTATTTAGTGTAAGGTTTTGTGCCTTATTTAGTGTAACAATATCGTATTAAATTAGGATTGTACACTTACCATAATTATAGGATTCTTGTACTATTAGAATAGGGTTTTGGGAGTAGAATAGGAATATGATTTTCCTATTATGAAAATTGTAAATTATATATATACTCTTTCATTAATGAAGATAATCAATGGATTATTTTTTCAAACATAATATTCAATTGTTTCTTTGGCATTACAGGTATGTTTGGTACTCATGTGGTTAAGATTCAAGACGATTATGTAAGGACGCCCATTTTAAAATGCCCAACTGATGTGGAATCTAACACCACCACCACCACTCCTACCCCCACAATTATGTTCTGAATTGAAGGAGCGTGAATAACATAATATAGGGATTCAACATTGATAAACTAGATATTAGGATGAATCTGGACTTTGATACCATGATAGGAAATGTTGGCCTACTCACACCCATCCAATACCATATAATGAAGTCCATTCTTAAATCCCTAACTCATATGGAATCTAACACTGTGCGACGAAATTTACTTTTCAGGAATACAAATGTTTTTCATGGGGAATTCATTTTATCCCGATTTTGGTTTCGGTCAAAATAGGAAAAATTACTTCCTCACTTATTGTGAAAGTCATTTTTTTTATAATTATCTTAACTTTTAACTTATTATTAATTAATTATCCAATCAACTACATATATTTAGAAATTATTTTTGCTCAAATCAAATCCGAAAAATATTTTCCATAAAAAACATAACGTACCGTAATTCCCTTGGGGAAATTCTTGCCAGAAGTCTTGCAAGCCCAAATACCAGCACCTTGTCCATCAAAGGTTCCACCATCGATGGGAACTCCGGTGACTTTATCGAACTTTATCCAATTTCCGGCATTGCCAATCATATTATAATCAGAAGTAGCTAAAGAGAGTCCCATCAATGCGTATAGTAATAGCCTTTCTCTTGCATGTTTGGCCATTAAAGTATGCATTGCGAATCAAGTAATTTCCACGTGGCGCGTACATAGTGGTCGGGCTAATAGAAGCACAGGCTGCTGCCCATGCACTCAAATGGGCTTTTGATGAATCAGTTTTTCCATTGGAATTTGCTCCATAATTTTGGACATTGTACATGGTATTTTCTGCTAATACTTGAAAAATGTCCTACATGCACCAAAATTAATTAAGAACTTGATATATGTTAGACGTTTTACAATTGACAACAATATTTCTGTGAATTTTGATTCGTTTGACTTTTCTGTGAAGGATTTTCAGACGGGGATGCCACTCATGAGATGTAATAGCACGGGGGACCTGTATCCCATCATTTCTGTTTCCAACAACCACATAACCAAACCATCCACCTTTGCTGTCATTTCTCCTATTGTCATGCACAATCGGTTGGGTCACCCATGAGCGCCAATTTTTAATTCTCTTCGGAAGAATAATGTGTTTACTTGTAAATGAACTTTGGACTCTTCTGTTTGCCAATCTTGTGTGATTGGTAAACATGTTAAGCTCCATTTTGCGTCCTCTACTTCTCATACTTTTATGACGTTTGATATTTTGCATTGTGATTTGTGGACATCACATGTGTTTGAGTTCTAGATGTGATAAATACTATCTGCTAATTCTAGATGATTTTTCAATTTTTTTGTGGACTTTCCTTAGGACATAAATCACAAACCTACACCATTTTAAAATAATTTAGTATTTTTATCAAAACTCAATTTGGCAAATCCATTAAATGTTTTCAGTGTGACAATGGGGGGAATTCATAAATACTCCACTACTCCCCCTGAGATCCCTACCACCCAAACGATGATAGTACAACCTCAGACCATTTAAACCCCTGCCATGCACGAAATTTTTTGGCCCAAACGTCAGTTTAACTTACTATCTTCGGTTCAACCGTCATCCATACCAAAAAATCCCAAAGCAGCCTTATCAGACCCAAATTGGCAAGCTGCCATGTTAGACGAAATTAATGCTCTTATTGAAAATAAGACGTGAGAACTAGTGCCCCGTCCATCTACTGTGAACATATTAGGTCTATGTGGATTTTCTGTCACAAAAAGAATTATGATGGCTCTTTTGCGAGATACAAAGCTCGTCTTGTTGGTGATGGTAGGTCTCAGCAGGTTGGAGTAGATTGTGGAGAAACTTTTAGTCCGGTGGTGAAGCCAACAACTATCCGGATGGTTCTTAGCATGGCACTGTCCAAATCCTGGACTATTCATCAGTTAGATGTCAAAAATGCATTTTTGCATGACCATCTACATGAAACAGTTTACATGTACCAGCCACTGGGTTTCCGAGACCCTACACATCCAGATTATGTGTGCCTGCTGAAAAAGTCCCTCTATGGTTTGAAACAAGCTTTACGGGCTTGGTATAACAGGTTTGCAGGTTTTGTATCCACTCTTGGTTTCTCCCACAGCAAGTCCGATCAATCATTATTCATTTATAAGAAAGGCAATGACATGGCGTATATCCTGCTATATGTAGATGACATCATTCTCACTGCATCATCTACGTCCATTCGCCAGTCTATTATGTCTCTTCTCGCAACTGAATTTGCAATGAAGGATTTGGGTCCTTTAAATTATTTTTTGGGCATTGTTGTCACTCAATATACAGGTGGTCTATTTCTAAGTCATAAGAAATACGCCTAGGAGATACTTGAAAAAACCGGTATGTCATCCTGCAAGCCATCGCATACTCTAGTGGATACAAAAGCCAATTTGAGTAATACTGCAGGGGCTTCATACAATGATCCTACACACTACCGCAGTCTCGCAGGGGCCTTGAAGTACCTCATTTTCATGAGACCTGATATCTCATATGATGTTGAGCAGGTGTGTTTGCATATGCATGATCCGAAAGAGGAATATATAAGGGCTCTCAAATGGATTATGCGGTACATCTAGGGTACTATTCATTTTGGATTACATTTGTATAAATCCTCTATCTCAACTCTATCCTCTTATACTGATGCGGATTACGGTGGCTGCCCGGACACACGACGTTCAACCTCGGGTTATTGTGTGTTTTTGGGGGATAATCTGATTTCATGGTCATCCAAACGCCAGCCAACTTTGTCTCGCTCAAGCGCTGAGGCAGAATACCGAGGGTAGCCAATGTGGTCGCTGAATCGTGTTGGCTCCGTAATCTTCTCTTAGAGCTCCATTGTCCATTGAGAAGGCAACCGTTGTTTATTGTGACAATATGAGTGTGATATACTTATCCGGTAATCTAGTTCAGCATCAACACACAAAGCATATCGAAATGGATATCTTATTCGTTCGAGAAAAGGTTGCCCGTGGATAAGTCCGGGTTCTCCATGTATCGTCCCGTTATTAGATTGCATACATCTTCACGAAAGGTCTTCCGCGCGTACTCTTTGATGATTTCAGGGATAGTCTCAGCATTCGAGAACCTCCCACTAAGACTGCGGGGGACTATAAGAATAATTATGGGACAATCCCATAATTATTTCCAATCACTACTAATTAAGATATAATCTTATAATTATCATAGTAAATCAATTAGTCATCAATTAGATAGATTAGCATTTTATATTTTAGATAAACTTAGAGTAGTACTATATTATAATATTATATATATTTGCTATCATTAAAATGAAATACTCAATGGATGAATTCTCATACCGTTCCAATAGATTTATCCTAACTTGACTGTTGTTTATGGATAAGGAGCTTATTTGTGGTTATTCCTGGATTATTTAGGTCTGTAGGGAAGTATAGGCTACTAGGTATTTGGGAACTATTAAGCAAAATAGGACATGGTTAACTGACATATAATAGCATGATGCATCACATGCATGGAATTAAACACATGTTGACGTATTTACTACTCGTTGAAAACAAACAAGTGGACTTTATAGGATGATAAGATCAGATGGCAATTGTCCCAACTCTGTGACTTTAAATTAATAGTAAAGTCGCACTACAAATTCATAACATCTATGTTACATACTTTTATTAAAATCCAACGTGAAACATGGAATCCCAAAACACAATTAGGATACGTGCATGTATGAAATATGCAGTAACTCCTTTGTCACGTCTCCTTTCTGCATGCAACTGTTATTTTTTTTTTCCTTTACAAGATAATAATGATTATTAGCGAATATTCTCCGAATATTCTCTGTATATTTTATAATTATGGTAGATGTATATTTAAGGTAACTTAGGATTCTAATTATATTAGGAATCAACCTTTGTAAGGTAACTTATGATTTGTACCATATTAGGAATCAACATTTATACAACTATATATATTGTGAATAATGAAATGAATCCCTAAGGGAAATTATTCTATCTTTCATGGTATCAAGAGCCTAAAACCTAAACCCACTCTTCTCCCCTCTCTTCCTCATTCTCGGCCACAACCAGAAATTTCTTTTCTCGGCCAAGGCAACCAGAAATTTCTTTTCTCGGCCAAGGCAACCAGAATTTTCCCTTCAACAATGTCTTCCCCCACAAATTCCGGTTCATCCACTATCACACTTGACAACCCCTCTCAACGTTCAGTATCTTCTTTTCATCCGGCATTCGCCGTTAACA
Organism: Anisodus tanguticus; assembly: GCA_034509755.1. Classification (NCBI taxonomy): domain Eukaryota; kingdom Viridiplantae; phylum Streptophyta; class Magnoliopsida; order Solanales; family Solanaceae; genus Anisodus; species Anisodus tanguticus. The sequence goes on from CM067556.1 coordinate 24,330,007, forward strand.
ACATCAAGAATTTTATCCCTATAATTCTTGATCAAGAAGACTGTTAATATTCCATGTGGATGGAACTATTCTACATTCATGCATGTGCATACAACGTGCTCGATCATATTGACGAATATGTTCCTCGTCCCACCGATGTTACAGACTCAATCTGGCGTCGTCTTGACGCCATCGTCAAACAATGGATCTACGTCACCATCTCCAAAGACCTATTGTGCACTTTCATGAAAACAAGTGCTACGGCACGTGAACTTTGGGTCCGGCTAGAAGAAATCTTTCAGGACAATAAAAATACTCGGGCCGTGTATTTAGAAGAGCAATTCAACAATACCCGCCTCGAGAATTTTAATATGTCCGAATATTGTAAGCAACTGAAACTCATCACCGATCAACTATCCAACGTCGGGACTTCTGTTTCAGAAACCAAGATGGTGCTTCAACTTGTTGCGGGTTTACCGAAAGGTGAATATGACACACTCGCAACAATGATTCAACAAGCCGACCCTCTTCCAAGTTTTAACAAAGCACGTTCACAACTATTGTTGGAAGAAACTACACGTGCTAAACAAGAGGAACACAATCAAAAGGCCTTAGCCATTGACGGGATGACAACACTGCGCGCCAAAGCAACTAGAAGCGGCTAGCAGCGAGCGAGCGGCCAGCGAGCCGGTGGCGGAGGTCGTGGCGGCGAGGTCGCAACAACAAAGGCAAGGGCCGCGGAAAGGGCCAACGCAACCAACAGCGAGTCGAGGTCGGAACGAACGGAATCGGAACCAAAGGCGGTAGGGGTACAACCAAGAAGCAACGTGGCCCAACCAACATAGAATCCCGGGCCTCGCCCGCATACCTGTACCACGAATGCGGGGGCCCGGTTCCCATAGTCGTGGTCGATCCCGGCCTCTTGGGCCTGTCCCGGCCACCAGCGAGGCCAACTAGCAACGAAGAGGCCACCAGGCTGCGGTCCGAAGCGGCAAGAATCGCAAAGAACAAAGAACACAACAGAGGCTCGGCCCCCGATCGCTTTGGGCCGTGCCTACACCATCGTGAACCTTCAACAGCCTGACGACAATTGGTACATGGACACCAGAGCCACATCTCACCTCACTCGGTCGTCAGGTAACCTATCTCAACTACGTCGGTTAAAGTGTCCTCAATTTATTACTGTCGGCAATGGTCATCGCATTCCAATTGAAGGTTACGGTAACACACACACCAAACATCCACACCCACCTTTCTCCATAAACCATGTCCTATACACACCTAACATCATTAAAAACTTAATCTCTGTTAGAAAATTCACTAGCAATAATTCTGTGTCTGTCGAATTTGACCCTTTAGATTTTTCTGTGAAGGAACTCAATACGGGGAAAATTCTTACACGCTGCAATAGTGTGGGAGATCTCTACCAATTCACTCAATCTTACGATGTCAGACCGCAATCACCTCTATCCCTTGAGGCGATCTCTCCTTCAACTTGGCACAACACACTCGGACACCCCGGAGACCCAATTTTTACTTTTCTTAGGACTTCTAAGCGTATTCAATGTAATAATGGAAAAATTGCCCAACACTATTTTTCTTGTCCACTAGGTAAACATATTCGTCTTCCCTTTATGTCATCAAAAAGTGTTACTTTTTCTCCCTTTGATAATGTTCATGCTGATTTGTGGACATCTCCGATTGTTAGCTCTTTGGGTCATAAATTTTATCTAGTATTCTTGGATGATTTTTCACATTTTGTCTGGATTTACCCACTAAAATTCAAATCTGAAGTTTTTGCAAAATTCCTCGAGTTTCAAAAATTCATTAAGACACAATTTGAAAAATCTATTAAATCATTCCAATGTGATAATGGACGTGAATTTAATAACTCGGCATTTCACAACTTCTGTTCTAAACAAGGCATGGTTTTCCGTTTTTCTTATCCATATACTTCTTCCCAAAATGGAAAGACTGAAAGAATTATACGTACCATCAATAACATGGTCCGCACACTTCTGTTTCATGCCTGCCTACCACCGCCTTTTGGGTCTATGATGTCAAAATGGTAGAATCCCTTCTTAATATTTTACCAACTAGCACTCTCTAAAACAAGACACCTACCGAAATCTTATGCCGTAGGCTACCATCATATGATCACCTATGTATTTTTGGATGCTTATGCTACCCCAACATACCCTCCACTGCACCTCACAAACTTATCCCTCGCACTCTTCCATGTGTCTTCCTTAGTCTATCTCCTAATCATCGGGGCTACTTGTGCTATGACATTGCTACTCGAAAAATCATTGTTTCCCGTCACGTCACCTTTGACGAGACAACCTTTCCTTTTTCAAATCTCCAGAAATTTCAGACCACCGATTACATCTTTCTCGATGAACCAAGTCTGTCCCCGGTCATCCAAAATCTATACCAACAACAGCCTACTATTCCGACAGTCTCGCCATTGTCCGGCACCACCCCAACAGCTCCTGCTCACCCCTACAGCCCCCGGTCCGAGTCACTCGCACCACCAAATGACACTTTGTTTCCCAACACTCCAAAGAACCGGGCCCCGTTGGTCTGCAGGTTTCCAGTCCAACACACAGTCCAAAAAATAGTCCATCCGAATTGCGCCCACCGGTCCCGAACCGGTGGACCGAAAGAACCTCACACGGCCCCCGACCCACCACCACTTCCCCTCACATCGTATGGAGACTCATGCAAAACACAGGATTTTCAAACCCAAGGTTCAATTCAATCTCTCCACACAAACCTTATCACCCATTCCAAAAAATCCAAAACTAGCAAACTGGACCCAAATTGGAATGCGGCCATGCGCGAGGAATTTAACGCTTTAACCATGCATAACACTTGGGATTTGGTACCTAGATCAGAAGGTGTGAATGTTATCCGGTGTATGTGGCTATTTCGGCACAAGTTCAGAGACAGTGGTGACTTAGAGAAGGCAAGACTAGTTGCCAATGACACTAATCAGCAAGAGGGTATTGATTGTGGTGAGACATTTAGTCCGGTTGTTAAACCGACCACTATTCGGACTGTTCTCAGTATTGCTATGGGCATGCATTGGCCGATTCATCAGCTTGATGTCAAGAATGCATTTCTTCATGGGGATTTGAAAGAGATTGTGTACATGCATCAGCCTCCTGGCTTTGTTCATCCGGCAGCTCCGCAGTTTGTGTGTCATCTCAGGAAGTCATTGTATGGATTGAAACAGGCACCCCGCGCTTGGTATGATCGGTTCGCCATGTATATTTTGCAGATTGGTTTTGTATGTAGCAGGTGTGATACTTCTCTCTTCACTTTTCACCGAGGTAGCAGCACTGCATATTTGCTATTATATGTCGATGACATTGTTCTTACTGCCTCATATGACGGGTTGAAGAATGAAATCATTGATCTACTCAAAACTGAATTTGCTATGACTGACTTGGGCAAGCTAAGTTATTTTTTGGGTATATCGGTGACCGGATCTGCAGACTATGTCCCTGTATCAGCGTAAGTATGCCGAAGAGATAGTGTACAGGGCCAATATGACAAATTGTAAAATTATTCCAACTCCGGTGGACTCAAAATCCAAGCTTAGTGTCAATGACGGTGCGCCAGTTTCTGATCCCACTCTATATCGGAGTCTAGCAGGTGCTCTTCGATATCTTACATTCACTAGGCACGATATTGCATATGCCGTTCAGCATGTGTGTTTGTTCATGCACAACCCCCGAGAGTCCCATTTTGCCGCTCTCAAACGTATTATCAGATACGTTAAGGGCACACTAGACTTCGACTTACATCTATACCCTTCTGCCCCAACCAAGCTACTTGCCTACATGGATGCAGATTGGGCAGGATGCCCCGACACACGTCGCTCCACCTCAGGGTACTATGTATTTCTTGGGGATAATCTTATCTCATGGTCCGCCAAGCGGCAGGCCACACTTTCCCGTTCGAGTGCTGAAGTAGAATATCGCGGTGTTGCTAACGTAGTTGCTGAGATCTGTTGGCTCCGAAATCTTCTTTTGGAACTCCAGTGTCCACTCTGCAAGGCGTCTATAGTCTATTGTGACAACATATCTGCCATCTATATGTCTTATAATCCGGTCCAACATCAGCGGACTAAGCATATTGAGATGGATATCCACTTTGTGCGAGAGAAGGTTGCCGTGGTCGAGTCAAAATATTACACGTGCCTTCCTCTTATCGGTATGCAGACATCTTCACATAGGGACTACCGCGACAGCTCTTCACAGACTTCCGATCCAGCCTTAGCGTTCGGCCTCCTCCCGCTCCGTCTGAGGGGGAGTATTAGCGAATATTCTCCGAATATTCTCTGTATATTTTGTAATTATGATAGATGTATATTTAAGGTAACTTAGGATTCTAATTATATTAGGAATCAACATTTGTAAAGTAAGTTAGGATTCATATCATATTAAGAATCAACCTTTGTACATCTATATATATTGTGAATAATGAAAAGAATTCCTAATGAAAATTATTCTATCTTTCAATGATCATATCTTTAATTTTCTTCGTCTATTAAGTATGGAGTAATATCGTCCTCCGGGGCATAGTCCAGTGGCAAAGCCTGGGCGCTATAAGGCGCTCTGGCATGGGACAGCGTGAGTTCGATTTCCCGCAAGACGAAGAAACTCGTATGTTGGGGAATTTGACCTTGTCTCATTGATCGGTGTACGCTCCCGTAAAACCGGCCACCGGAGCACATCCCGCGATTTACCTGGTAATAGTGTTGAAGGACCGCTATTACCTTCCAGGACGTCTCCGTAATCTGGAATAAGTAGTCGTATGGCGCAGTTCTACGAAATAATAAAAAAAAAAAAAGTATGGAGTAATATCTTCTTGTTTTGTTTTCCTTTTTGGCGGCGGGCGGGAGAAAGGTGGGGCGGGGGACCATTTGAGCACTAGATATCATTTGTTTAATAGTTGAATATGATGTAGCATATGAACGGGTTAAGCTGATCAATTTAGGCGGACTAAATGTAACGAGTAACAAACGGGTGGGTGTCATTTACTTGCTCAAAGATTATTTTTGATGATATGAGTTGGGTCGTATGTGAGTAGGATATGTTTTTATCTGAATTTTATTTTTATATTAAAGTATGATTATTTTCCTATTATTCTCTTTGTGTCATTTTAACTGTCCTTTTAACTTAAAAAAATTATCTCAAGTTAAGTGTTACTTTAAAAAATTTATAATTTATAATTATTTTTATCTTTAACATTAAAGAAATGATTCTTTTTATATTACTCAATTCTTAACAATATATATTCCATAAATAAAGATAGCTTAGTAATCTATTTGAATTTGTTTTTTCTTAATGGATGTGTAAGTAGCTAAAAGACCGTTAAAATGAGATTGACATACTACTTTTCAAAAATAGCTAAAAATGGACAATCCGCACGAATGACCTTATTTCGGGGTGGTTTTTAAATTTTTCCCATCAAATTTAAAATATTTAAGTTTTTCCCTTCGCCTAATACCTCGAGGTTCTGAGTTCAAACCCCTTGCTCATGCAAAAATTAAAAAGAATTTCGCAAGGCAGAGGTTTATAGAAAAAATATGTCTATTCGGGTAAAATTAGGCCTATTGGGCAGAGGTTTATCATAAGACAAATTTTTAAGGCAAACTTCTACCGATATAGGCCTAATTTTGTCAGAATAGTCCAAATTTTGCTATAAAACTCTTTCTTACAATTTTTTTAAATTTTTGTCTGAGCAGAAATTCAAATCTGGAATCATTTTTAGATGAATGATAAAAATTAAAGATTTCAATTTGAGAGGCGGAAATTAAAATTCCGGACAAAAAAATGGCATAGCCCATGGGTCAACATTTCTGGGGGGGTTGGGCCCAACCCAATGGAATGTAGCAAAGACTTGTTCTTCCCGTAATTCCCACATGGTTTGATCTTTGAGCTCGACAACTGAACCTCTCCGATCATGGCTGACAACCACCACCATCATCACCGCCCCAACCGTCTTTCTCTACCTCCTCGCACCGCCGTCCCTATCACCACCCCCACCACTACCTCAAGAACCCCTTTATACCCTCCTTTTACTCCATCACCAACTCCATCCAAACACAGAGCTTCCACCAAATCAACAAAAACCTCATCTTTACCATTTCTCTTCACTCTCCTCTTCTCTCTCCGCTCTCTTTACTCTCTTCTCCCTTTCCTTCGCTCTTCCCCTTCCTCTTTCTCTCTCTTCCCTTTCTCTTTCCTCGTTTCTCTCCTCTCTTTCCTTCTCACCTTCTCCTTTTCCTTCTTCAAATACCCTTTTTACCCCCATCGGTTTCAGTACAAGCTTATACTAGCGAAATCATTTCTTCTTGCTATAGTTTTTCTTCTTAGATTTCAAGCACTTCGATATTGTGGGGCCGTCGCGATGATTCTTGCTGAAGTTTCAGGAAATATAGCTGCCAGGTTTATCTCTGAAGGAAAAAGTTACGATCTTTATGACAAGAATCGAATTAGATCGTCTAAGGTTTGTGGGTTTATCGCTATGTTTATTGGGTTGTTGTTGTTATCTGTTAGTTGGGATAAAATTGAATGTTTCCCTTTATCTTATGTTAATGTATATGAAATGGGGTTTTTGTTTCTTCCGAGGTATAGTTGTGTTAGGATTTGGCCAATGTTGCTACCGTTTCTTTCGGGTTTTTTAGGGTGTTATGAGAGTAGTTCTATGAATTGGGGTGGTTTAAGGGAAATGGGTAAGAAGCAGCTTAGGTTGGTGTCTTTGTTTTTTACAACTGTAATGTTATTTGTACCTGCAGTTATAAGTATGTTTGTGTTTGAAGCAGAAGGGGATAGTATCTCTATTTCGAATCTCGGTTGGCCTTTAGTGAACACAGTAGTGTTTGGTGTGCTTTTGAGTGAGAATTTTACTGCTGAGAAGCCGGTTTCGTCTAAGGATTTACAAAAGGAGTATCTTGTGACATATGTATGTACAGTTGTATTGGAACTGTTTTATTTTCCTGCGCTTTCGCTTTGGGGATTGTTGATATGTGGATTGTTGCTCTGGATTTCTGTAAGGAATTTGGATCCTGTTGATCCGAATTATCTCGAGTTTGGGTTGGAATCGTCAGATTGGTTTACGACTTCAGTTATGAAACCTCTCCGGCATATCTTGGGTGACAGGAAGTCACGCAAGATTGCGCTTTTCCTTTTGATCAATACGGCTTACATGGTTGTGGAATTTGCTGCTGGTTTTATGAGTAATAGCCTTGGGTTAATATCAGATGCTTGTCATATGTTGTTTGATTGTGCAGCTCTAGCTATTGGATTATATGCATCATACATATCACGGTTGCCAGCAAATGGTCAGTTTAACTACGGCCGTGGAAGATTTGAGATTCTTTCTGGGTATGCAAATGCTGTTCTTTTGGTCCTTGTAGGAGCGTTAATTGTGCTCGAATCATTTGAGAGGATATTAGACCCTCAGGAGGTTTCCACTAACAGTCTCTTGTCAGTGTCTGTTGGAGGGCTACTTGTTAATATTGTGGGTTTGATCTTCTTTCATGAGGAGCATCATCATGCCCATGGTGGATCATGTTCACATTCCCATTCCAAGTCCCATACGGATTGCCACAATGACCAACACCACCATGATCATCATTTACATGACCATGATGATCATGTTCACCAGACAGAGACAGAATCCACATCCCATAATCTCCAAGCTCACCATATTCACCATTTACATGACCATGATCATGGTGGTCACCAGATAGAACAAATTAGTATTGTCCATGAATGCCATGAATCATGTTCTAGTCATGCTGATCATGGACAAAATGCTTACAATAAAAACCAGAGCAACAAAGAAAAAGAACGGAAGGAAATTAACACTCCTCATTCTCATGATCACTCCCATAACCATGGGCACCATCATCATGATCATTCTCATGGTCATAAACATGTTACTACGGACAAGGGTGTCAGTGAGAAACATCACAGCCAACACCGCCACATTGATCACAACATGGAAGGCATCTTTTTGCATGTTCTGGCTGACACCATGGGTAGTGTTGGAGTTGTAATTTCAACGCTCTTAATCAAGTACAAGGGATGGCTAGTTGCTGATCCGGCCTGCTCAATTTTTATCTCTGTACTGATTATTTCTTCAGTAATCCCATTGCTCAGGAATTCGGCAGAAATTTTACTGCAAAGAGTTCCAAGGGCTCACGAACATGACTTGAAGGAAGCTGTAAACGATGTTATGAAGATAAAAGGTTTATCCGGGATTCAAAAGCTGCATGTTTGGAGCTTCACAAACACAGATGTTATTGGGACTCTCCATCTTCTCGTCTCAAGCGAGAGTGACAAGTTACCTGTAAAGACACAAGTATCTGAAATATTACATCACTCTGGGATCAAGGATTTGACAATGCAAGTAGAATGCATCCAAAGTAGTTAGTCGAATTGGAGGCTTTGACCAAGTACTAGAAGTGCTAAGTGTGCGTTTCAACTGTATCAAATGGAGATCCCTTGAGACATGAACTGATGTACAGTGGGTTGAGTAAGTGATAGTTCTTTTTCATTTTTGTTTTAAACTTTTGATTTTCTAAGGTATATTCGACCCCCTTAGAGGTTTGAGACCAGTTGAAGCCTGGTGTTACTGTTTTCTGATCTTTATAGTATAATTATCTTAAGCTGAAAGGAAATATTGAAATGAACTCTATTTGATGTGCTGCTTCCTGTCGGAAAATCTAGCCGTTCCCATGTTTGAATGGTTAGTGAACGCGTTGGGAAAATAACCTTATAAAATAAGAGTCTCCAGGTGATTGAAAACTGGTACTTGACCTGTTTGCTATTTCAGTTTCCGTATTGCTTTGTGCTAGACTTCCTATTTTTCTCTTTCCCTCAGTTTTGTATTTGTTTCCTATCTTCTGCTGTTTACTTGTTTTTACTGCTACATAAGCTAAACGAGAACGAGGTATCGAATCATATTTGATATTCTTGCTTGTAGCCATGTTTGAGCGATCTAAGCAAAAGTAACCACCATGCAGGGACTCTGTGTGCAGATGTATGTTATAAGAGATGCATATTTGGTGTTCCTACTTTAACGAGAACGAGGAATCGAATCATATTTGATATTCTTGCTTGTAGCCATGTTTGAACTTTCTAAGCAAAAGTAACCACCATGCAGGGACTCTGTGCAGATGTATGTTATAAGAAACGCATATTTGGTGTTCCTACTTTAACTTATTCTTGGATGACTTTTGTATCTACCCCTCCCATACACCCTCAGATCCTGTGTATATAATGATAGTAATGAGTTTTTGGTCCTTTTACCATTATACATGGTACTTTTACGAGTTTTTAAGTAATAACGCTCAGCTTGAGTGGATTTTGTACTTGTCAATGGCTTCTTTTGGCTAGTTTTGAATAGACATAATAAAGAACATGATGTAAAGCTTGGACCTAATAGTTTTTATTTTTCCTGATTATTTATATCTAAAGATGTTAAGGAGCTAATACCTCTAACTTTACCTAACATCATTTGTATCTCTTCTAAATGTTTAGCATTTTGTAGCTCTTAGAGAAGATTTCTCATCAGAGCAAGTGTATGAAATTTTGGTTGATGGATTGAAGTTTATTGTTTTGCATATAGCAAGTAGGGCTTACCACTTGCAGGGTGTCGACCTTCAAGATTTTCACGACTTTATCTCTTTGAAGACTTCTGAAAGATAAAATCCTTCAATTTTTGAATAGAAATTATCAACAGTACTATTCATGCATTCTCAAGTCTCTTTCTGGAATCATCAAGTGTAAGCTACGTATCCATCGACCTATATGTTGACGGCACATTATCTGTTATTTTGAGGAAAAGAAAAGCTGTATCCACAACTTAGGAAATCAATCTCGACAGAGATGAGGAATCTCACTCCAATTGTTGGTTACTAAACTTTCACCTTGTCGGTGCAGATTAATTTCTCATCTCGCAATTCCCTCTCCCTTCCAGAACCCCTATGTATAATAAAAAATCTTTATAAAAAAATTCAGACAGGTGACAATGTGTAAAACTTTTTCATTATCCGAGTCTTGGTGGTAAGAGTTTCCCATCAAATGGTTCTGACAAGTATTTACTTGTACTACTGTAATAGAAGTTTGTGTAATCACAAAGAGAAGTGCACTGTCACAATCCTTCTCTCCCGAAGTATCTATTACTACAGTATACAGCCCCATCTGCATGCATGCCGTCATGGTCCGAATAGCACAATGCCTTTGATGTTGATGATTTTCAAGACTTCAACTTTGAACTAAGCGTCAAGTGCTAATCATTTAACAAATCAATGGGAAAGGGGAAATTTTTTGAAACAGAAAACATCAAAAGTGCATCATAAGGTAGCCTACACCCAAAAAGTAATTAAAATCACAATTCAGACATTTCGTATTGAAGTTAACTCAAGAATGAGATTTTTTAATGAAAGTAAGCTACTATTTAAGCCAATTCACCAAAATAATACGTTTTTTGGAAAATTTACAGAACTATAATAAATGTATTCCTCAATAACATATTAGACATTATTTTATTCAAAAAATTCAACTCGCAAAAAAGCTAATGATTAACAGCGTTAGAGGGTAATTCATTAGAACGTATTATAGTTAATACGTAATTGAGAGTGACGATTATAAGAATTCAAGCACGGAAAATTCTTGTACGCAATCTGACATTGATTGACATTGACATTGAGTTACGACTTTATGCTAAAACATAACTGATAGTAACATTTCTTCAGAATTCAACACGGCTAGTCGAATCCTTCAAATTGAGAATCTTCTTAATGATTTACCTATAAAACGTTAAAAGTGACACACAATAACTCCAAATTGTCACGGCCCGTTTCAACTTTGCTTTGCTGCTTTAATACATTTTTCTAAGTCTTTTTTATCAAGTAGAACGTGATCAGCTCAAGCCTAGCGTAACTTATCCATATGGGAGTTCTTACATGTACATGCATCATCACATACTCTTCAAAATATATATAACAGGGATATTTAATTACAAATTGAATTAATTTATTGAAAAGCTTATCAAAATCAATAAGGTTACTTTCCCAAGCATTCACATTATAAGGATTTCTACACGTGCTTCTTATAGTATTTCTTTTTAATGATGTAACTGTCTCAAATAGCATAATCATGTGCAAATTAGGGAGGATTTTATTTGCAAAAATTGAAATATTATATTTGTTTAATAATGAATTCAGACTATGTTAGTAATGGTGAACCTATAATAGTTTCAATTACATCACATTTACAAAAAAAATAATCTAGTTGATAACCATATCTCTACAAATAAATAGTATTTCAGATTGGTCAAAATATTTATAAAGAATTGTCCAAATACGGTGAACGATATTATTTTCATATTTAAAAGAGGTAAATTTATCAATTAATCCTCATAATTGCATATAAATTTGTTAAGATACTTTTTCTTTACAATTAGCTATATATACATCTCTCTATTTCAGCCCTCAAACCACACCATTATTCAATATTCTTTCGAGTAAAATTCTCTCTTTCATCTTGCTTGCTGAGAAAAAATGATTTCTTTTATGAAATGAACAACTATTGTGAGATAATACTTTATGTGCCCCCAATTGATATTGTTGGTATGTTGTCTTTCAATGGTAAAACTTTTATTTTTAGTATTTTGTATAAAAAGAATTAAGATGCACTCCTTAAAAGTACATAGATCGTTTATATAATTTTTGGAAGAAGATTTTTAGAGAATTTTTAATATAAAATATAATTTTCTTACAAAAAAATAAAATGGTTTTCTTGGATATGTTTTTAAAAGAAACTGATTAACGAAACATCGATTCACACCTTGAAACAACTTAAGAGTACTTTAGGATAGCTATTTAAAAATATAAAGATGTCAAAATTCTAGAGAATTTGATATAAAAACAGAATCATTTTATACCTTTAAATTTTTAATAATTTTTTATATTTCTTAAGCATCTTTTACAGGCTCAACAAATTTATAGAAATAATATTAATAAAGGAGTGTTAATACCCTCTGGAGTATCAATTCATCTAATTGAGAATATCTCGGGGACAATAGTAAGAGTATTATAATTTCATTTCATTTCTTTTTTCTGTTTGGTACTTTATTAAATCCTTTAATTTATTATCTTTGACATATATTTTAACTCCTTATTTAAAGCTTGATTCTTTGTTTGAATAAGCAAAAATACATGAATCCTGAGTATTTTCATATACTTTGGCGGCATTTGAATATATTTTTTTCACTCCCATTCTCTGGGTTAATTTATTTTATAGAAATTAAATTAGAGGAAAAATTGTGTATCAAAATTTTATTTTGACAGATTTTATCAACATTTTATGCTTTATTTTTGGGTTTTGTTTTTCGATTTGATTTTTTAAAAAAAGGTTTTATATACATTCAATCTTTTTTAATGTATATAAAATCCTCATAGCCCAAACGTATACATTTTTATATAGAATTCTCATATAAAAAAAGATTTTATATACATTAAAAGAGATCGAATATATATAAAATCTTTTTTTGAAATCAAATCGGAAAACAAAACTCAAATTAAGGCATAAAAACATTGATAAAATTTGTCAAAATAAAATTTTGATACACAATTTTTCCCTCTAAATATAAAATAAATTTATCCAAAAAATGGGAGTGATAAAAAAAATCCATTCAAATGCCGCCAAAGTATATATAGAAATACCCAGGATTCATGTATTTTTGCTTATTCAAAAAAAAAGAAAAAAGAATCAAGCTTTAGATAAGGAGTTAAAGTATATGCCAAAGATAACAAATTAAAGGGTTTAATAAAGTACCAAACAGAAAAAAGAAATTAAATTAAATTATAACACTCTTACTATTGTCCTCGAGATATTCTCCATTGGATGAATTGATACTCCAGAGGGTATTGACATTTGATAATATCATTTCTATGCATTTGTTGAGCCTATAAAAGATGCATAAAAAGTATAAAGTAATGATCAAAAATTTAAAAACATAAAATGATTCTGTTTTTATATCAAATTCTCTAGAATTTTGACATCTTTATATATTTTTTAATAGTTACTCTAAAGTACTCTCAAGTTTTTTCAAGGTGTGAATCGATGTTTTGTCAATCATTATCTTTTAAAAAACAAAAAATTATTTAAGAAAATTATTTTGTTTTTTTGTAAGAAAATTATATTTTTATATAAAAAAGTCTCCAAAACGATCTAAATACTTTTAACGAGTGCATCTTAATTCTTTTTATACAAAATAAAATAAAAGTTTTATTATTGAAACCCCACATTTTGCAGCTAACATCATAACCAATTTCACTGCAAAACCACATTTTGTAGCTAATGTCATAACCAATTTCACAGCAAAAAAGCAAGAAAAAAGAGCGTATAAATAGAAAAGAATTGGTAATGTACAGAACCAGAGACAAGTAATCTTCTTTGCCCATTAATCACAATGGCTTTCCTATCATCACAGTGAATCAACCCAGAACTGATAAACAATAGTGAAATCCACTTCTAATCCATGATTCCACTTCCTCTTACAAACACATTCAAGAACACAACTTTCTTGGTGGATTGGAGGAAAGCGGGTGGGGGTCGTGGTTCGCAGATGAAGAAGAAAGGGAGCGTGGGGGTGGGATAGATTATAAACATATATATTTTGCAAAAAAAATATTATAATAAAAAAACACCTCTTTTTTTATTAATTTTATAATATGTGTCACATCAAATTCTAAGATGTTATTAAATTCACTTTTAAAATTGTCAAAGTTATAATAGATCATCTTAATTTGAATGTGATATTGAAGATTCAGGTATACTTTAAAATTCAAACTATGTCTTTTGCCAAAAAAATACTATAGGAAGCACTTGTAGAAATCCTAATAATGTGAATGCTTGGGGAAGTAACCATATTCATTTTGATAAGCTTTTCAATAAATTAATTTAATTTGTAATTAAATATCTTATATATTTTTTGAATTTTGAAGAGTATGTGATGATGCATGTACATGTACGAACTCCCATATGGATAAGTTCTACTTGACAAAAAAGACTTGGAAAAAATGTATTAAAGCAGCAAAGCAAAGTAGAAATGGGCTGTGACTATTTTGAGTTATTGTGTGCCACATTTTAATGTTTTATAGATAAATTATTAAGAAGATTCCCAATTTGCAGGATTCGATTACCGTGCTAAATTTTGAAGAAATATTATTGTCAGTTATATTTTAGCTTAAAATCGTAATTCTGAGTTACGATTTTAAAATCAATTAATGTCTGATTGCGTACAAGAATTTTCTGTGACTAGATTCTTAGAGTCGTTAGTGTCAGTTATGTACTAATCATAAAATATTACTCATAGTAATGAATTAACCTTTAACACCGTTAACCATTAGCTTTTTTGCTAGTTAAATTTTTTGAATAAAATAATATCTAACACGTTATTTAGGAATACGTTTATTCTAATTTTTAAATTCTCGAAAAAAATTATTATTTTGATGAATTGGCTTAAATAATGGCCTGGTAAAAAACTCCAAGAATGAGGTCGTTCAACGCTTGAAATGACGATCCACCTTCTTTGACAGCACTAATGGCTGCTTCAGCAATCTCTTTCACCTTCTCCCTTACCTCTTTACCTTTCTCTCCTTCCATCAACTCCTTTGCTGGCTTTTCCAAACCTTCACACTTCACGAATCCTCTCACTAATCCATCACACGTCTCAACTCTTAGCCCGACTTTAATTTCCTCCACCACCATTCTTGCATTTAGGTGTTGATCTGCCATCATTTGCCATGCCAGTATTGACACCTTCGCGCATATGCTCTCCACCACTGAATTCAAACCTCAGTGGCTTAGAAAACCTTGAACACTCACGTGGCTCAAGATTTCTCTTTGATCAATCCACTCTGTCACCACCAGTCCCCTGTTTTACAATCTGTTTTCAAACCCATCACTGACTTCATCTATACTTTTCCTGACGACTCACAAAAAGTTCAATTCAGATGTCTCCGACCCAATTTTGATGTCCCTCAGCTGTTCAGGAGATATCTCTGCTTGGGTCCCAAACGCCACGTACAAAACTGATTTCCCCTGTTCTCGCATTTCATCAAGCCATTTGATGTATGAAGGTTTCTCTAACCTTTCCTGTAATGGTTCTTGTGGTGGCTCAGTCGCTGCACAAAAGGGTCCAATGCACCATGCTCTAGGACGACATTTGCTATTAAATAATCTACATAAACAGATTCGAGCTCGTAAAAGCTGCTGACAATTAGATCATAGCTTTTAGAGGTCACCGTGGTTTCCTCCATGGCAAAATCGAATAAGGGACCCTTTGGTTCACGCTCTTTGAAGGGTGGATCAAAGTCATTTCTAGTGAGTTTAATCCAGGGGAAGTTAGGGAGTGTGAACATTGTTGGTATTTCTATGGTACTTTATAAAGCAGTACGGGAAGTAATAACTATTACAAATGTTCGAAAGGATAAATAAATGGTCAATCTTCATATTTGTTTTCTTCGACAGGCTCAACCTATTGGCTTTGTAGTGTTGAGATTATAGTGTTGTTTTATCTTGGGAGACTATTGCCCGCTAACGTAAAAGCATATATACGGGGCAATCTGGAATTGTTGGTATTTTTTCTATGTACTTTATAAAGCAGTACGGGAAGTAATAACTATTACAAATGTTCGAAAGGATAAATAAATGGTCAATCTTCAAAACTACCGCAAGGGTGTTGTGTCTTGAATCTTGATCACCTAGCAAAGCCAACGTTGAGAACTAGCCGCAAGCTTGTTGTGTCTTGAATCTTGATATCCCGAAATCAAGAAATAACTAAATACGGACGGTTACAAACGTTGTGTGTTGAGTCGAGGATAGCCCTCTATCCTTAAGACAAGATTGCCCCGTATATATGCTTTTACGTTAGCGGGCAATAGTCTCCCAAGATAAAACAACACTATAATCTCAACACTACAAAGCCAATAGGTTGAGCACATGTCGAAGAAAACAAATATGACTCGACTTGTCTTGAAGATATGGAATAGGAAGGAAGAGTTTCTCTTTACTCTTCTCTTTTGTCTCTGTGTATATAGTGTGTCTCGGTAGTGTATATATTGTGTATACGTGAGGGTTTGGTCACTTGTTTTTCCGCCATTGTTTTTTTGCGAAATTACGACCACTGGTTTGCGGAATTACGACCACGGTTTGCGAAATTTCGTGACTGAAATAAGCTATTTTTCTGTATCTTTCCGATTGCTATTTTACTTTGTTTTTGCAGCTCAATTTTCTTCCCGTTTTCTAGTCTTGTTTTCAGCCAAATGAAGCTCAATATATAGCATGAGGAGGGGCTGTCCACAGCCACAAACAAGGCTGTAATGGCCCTTAAAGGAGGTCATTAAAACGACCAAGTAATGGCTATTAAGGCCTTGAAGA
The DNA here is from genome assembly GCA_034509755.1 of Anisodus tanguticus. Classification (NCBI taxonomy): domain Eukaryota; kingdom Viridiplantae; phylum Streptophyta; class Magnoliopsida; order Solanales; family Solanaceae; genus Anisodus; species Anisodus tanguticus. The sequence goes on from CM067556.1 coordinate 24,346,458, forward strand.
AGGTTGCCCAAATGCCCCAAGTAATGGCTGTTAATGGAGGAATTAATCAGCCAAATAATGGCTGGTTAATGCTCCAAAATGCAGTCCAATATTTACAGAAAAAGTCTCCGAAAATTCGGGGACCAAACTGTAAATATTGAAACTTCGAGGACAAAGCTACATATATAAAAAGAATTCTGGTCCAAACTGTACATATGAAACTTCAGGGATCAAACTGTACATCTGGCAGAGTTCTCTGGTCCAAAAAGATAATATCAGAAAGGCCCACAGCCCACGACCCGTGGCCCGAGACCGAGACCGAGACCGGACCGGACGGGCGGGCGGCGGCGGCGCGCGTGTGGGCTTAGCCTTGAACCCAAACACATCTAGGTCTTCCCTCCTTTAAACACATGGGATACCCCTTGGGGATCCAAACCCTTTACCACATTAGAGACTTATATAGAGAGCAATTCTTCCTATTCCCACCGATGTGGTAGATTTGTCCCACACCACATTTCCATGTCTCAAACACCTTACTTCGTGGACCAATATCTCTTTCATTTCTCAACGAAATTAGACGATTCTTGGCCCTACGGTCATCTACTCACTTCGTAGATCATGCATGTGCGAAGAGACAAGGTCTCCAACATGCGAAACACTAGTGTTTAATTCATCAAAGATGGGTGGACGCATCTCCCCGCCAAAGGCTAATTTCCAACAATCCCCTCTATGAAAGAGAGATTGTGGCGCACGCACAAGGTGCCTACATTTCAGCAATCTTTCAGCGAAAAGATATTGCATCAGGAGAGGTAGCTTACGCTTTGAACCTTCCCTAGTTGAATACCATCGGACTTACTTACTGCGCGGTGAACGTGATGTCTTGAACCGTCAGTGTTTAGTGTAAGCCAAGACAACGATATCAACACAATAACTCTTCTTATTCATTTTCCTTCTTAAGTTTCTGTCCGTTGTGGCCATGGACACACTTGGATTCTTAAGTGCGTTCATTTGAGTCGGCCATCCTCGCACTTAAATAGGTGATCTCCTACAAGGTATCCTGCTATACCCCACTTCACAAGTGTTAGGAATCATTAAAAGTTCCACAACCTTAACCTCAACCGTTTGAGGATCTTTTAAAAAGTTTGGAAGCTTAACCTTTACCCACCATGCAGGCAGCACTTTAATGTCTATCGCGGGAACGACTTGGGATTCATGTTTCCGTACGAAATCATCATCCGAAGTGCTTCTTGCTTCCACCGAAGCGCTCAACTGAACCTTTTGCCGCTTAGTTTTCCCATTGAACCAAATTCTTGGGATCTCCAATCAGTATGGTTGGGTTTCCACCGCAAAGGTTCGTATTGTTTGGGTTTTAAGCCAATTCCCCTAGACAGGCGAGAACACTTGATCTCCGGGTAGTCCCTTAGTTAGTAAACAAGGATGTGACACCCGTGATGATCAACGCCATACGGTCTTATGTCTCCGACGGATCCTAAAAGATATGTCTAGACGCCGTCATCCGTGTCCTTCTGAAGCCGACCGGCTAGCCACAGTGTATAACTGCTGAAGACACGTGTATCTCCCAATAAGGGACGTCCTCTAAGGAGCCGTGAAGTTACTCAACTTCTTTCATGCTTTGTATAAAGCGATAAACTCCGATTCCATCTTGAATCGGCCGATGCAAGTTTGCTTAGAGGATTTTCCAAGACCCACCATACACATTTGCTTGTGGCTTTGGTGTTCTTCAGATCTGATGTCCAGTTTGCATCACTTGTGTTCTCCCGAACCGCTGGACATCCGAATACTATAATCGTAGATAAGCGAATAATTCGGATATCGTCATATCTGACTTAACGCCTTTCTATTGATCATGTATTGAAATCATCAGTGAACCTTAGTTCAACTGATCTGTTTGTAGGACGATACCAGGTCGGTTGTAGTGTGTACAATACATTGAACTACACATGACCTGTGCATATCGCTCCTTGTCTATGGGTGCACCATGATTCCAATCGTTCTATGATTCCTATCCATTGGTGGCTTCAACGAGACTGTCTACTATCGACCAGTCCGTTAGATGTCTTAGAAATCCAATTCCTAAGATGTCATCTGTGATACCCATATCTTTCATATCGAGACTTTGTTTCAATATGACTTTTACTTTCGTAGTTGTTGATTCTCCAACTGTTGGCTTTCTAATTTCGAGTCAATGTTTCGTGGTCGATTCATTGTTTCTGTTTTATCTGAAACTTTCAGGACCAAAATGTAAACATTTCAAGGACCAAAATGAAAGTTCAGGAAGAAGCCCAACAGTTCAGCAAATCAACTCTGATTCTCTTCTTCCAACTCTCCGGTTGGGAAGGTACATTTCAACATCCATGCCACGTAAGACTACAATGGCCCTGGATGTGAAGCTACTCACGGGGAGCACATCTTACAACCCAAAGGTTCTTTTCCGGAGGAAGATCAACCATTACGCAAGTATGGTTCTATATGATAGAGTCTATTTCTCTCTTTGTAGCTTCTTTCCAAAGCAACGCTTTTGGAGATGACAATTATTTGTTAATTGTCCATGGTTCGTTCTCAACCATACAAGCTAGAAGGTATGGAACAAGTCTTTGTCCCCTCTTTGCTCCTTCTCGGTTCAACATCTAGAATCCCTGAGTTCTGCATATCTGGAATATTAAGTTCCGGATAGCCAACAACTTTCGAGTCCTGTAGATACGGAACGTCTAGTTCCGGACATTCAGGCCCTCGCGGGTTCTTGTTAACCTTGAGCAATTACTCCCTTTTCCTTTTTCAAGGAAAGCTATCTTCAAAGAATTCGGTATTCTTTGACGCCAAGAGGCGATCAACACTACTTTTTATTTGCGGATCCGGTGGATATGCAATCTACGATCTTAGGTACAACTTGACTGTTTCATTATACCAACTTTTACCAAGCAACCCCACATAAATTGGGCGTACGACTTTGCGCTTGGCTAACACCATTGGACTAAGGTGAGAAATGAACGGTCGTTTAATGAACGATGCTTCACTTTCTCCCCTCTATCACTACGAATTACTCATTCCGTAGGCTTAGTTGATTTTCAACTTATGCTTTGTAGCGCTTATCCGCTTCAACAACTTCATCTTTGCTTTTTAACAAACAAAGGATTCCATACGTTGTACCATCATCAATGAAGATCACAACGTACTTGTCTCCCCCTCTATTTTGTATAAACTTCAAATCACCCAAGTAGGTGTGACTAAGTTCTAGAGGAGCGATGCTTCTTTCGCTATTCCTTTGACGGAATTTGGAAAGGTGATTTTGCCTCTTCATCTACCTCACATTTATTTTGAGGGTTTATGTCGAAGAAGGCAACAATCTCAACATCGTTAGCTTTTGAATGACTTGCTATTTAACGTGTCTTAATCTATGATGGCATAGACGCACGGATTACAAATATATCATTCATTTGGCTACGGACATCTTTGTACCATTCTTAGTTATCACGGACTGTTGGACTAATCTCAAACCAGGCTTGACCAACGGCGTCCCTTAAACCAAGTTAGGAATATGTATCACCTCATCTTTGAGTGATCCCAATCCATGAAGTCCTATTGAGGACAACCTCTCCAACCCCTTCTACTTTAGAGGTGGTGTTGCTTCACATGAACAACCTCTTACCCGTGGTTAGGGCGTAACCGGATCATATGTGATCCGGATATTCAGCCCACTCCGGTTGCTTTGGCGGTGAGTGTCCAATTTCTTTTCTGCCTTTTCTTTAGGCCTTCGGATCATTTAAGACACTGAAAACTGTGGCCCACCTTACTAGGTGTCCATTATTTTTCCTATGAAATGAATTTTGGCCCTACTCCGATCGCCGGAGGCTTTGTATGACCGAGTGTCCAATATAATCATATCAAAGGAATTTTGGCCCACTCCGGTCCGCCGGAGGCTTTGTATGGTGAGTGTCCAATATCATCTTATGAAGGATCTTACGCCAAATAATATGACGGGCTCAACGTCTTTAACTTTTAGACTCCTTTCGTTAAGATTGGTGCCCAGATAATTCTTGGCGCTTACTTAAGAGTGGTAACGATTTTCGCACGATCGGTGGATCTTACTCCCTCGTATGTGCGAACATACTTTACACACTTTAGTAATTACACTTAAAAGAACGGATCTTCTTAAGTCGTTTACAAAATCCAATCTTTAAACGGAAAAGAAGATGAGATTAAACTTCGATTTGTTAAAGCATAAGGAATATAAATTATTTTCATATTCCTCCTTACTTTAATCCATTTTTAATCGGACATAATTTAATCTTTATTCTTGACAAGTAAGAAAAACTACTTATCCCAATTTCGGATTACGGCTCACTTCAGTCACTTCATCAGTGAGTGTCCATTTCCTTCTCACCATTATTCGGATCTTTTGTCTGGGATAGATACAGGCCTTCTGCTGCAAGATAGAAGTACATCTTCAGTCTTCTCCTCTTGTCCCAGTTGACATCCTCAGGCTCTCGAGAGCGCTTGTTCCCACCGATCTTGGTAGCGGTGACACCATGAACACGTTCATCATCATCACTCTCTTCTACCAGAAAACCATTGCCATATCCAGATTTGGTCACACAACTTTTGACCGACATCTTTCGAACACTAATAGTATTACAATACAATCTTGTCTTAAATTGTTGGTATTTTTTCTATGTACTTTATAAAGCAGTACGGGAAGTAATAACTATTACAAATGTTCGAAAGGATAAATAAATGGTCAATCTTCAAAACTGCCGCAAGGGTGTTGTGTCTTGAATCTTGATCACCTAGCAAAGCCAACGTTGAGAAGCTGCCGCAAGCTTGTTGTGTCTTCAATCTTGATATCCTGAAATCAAGAAATAACTAAATCTGGACGGTTACAACGTTGTGTGTTGAGTCGAGGATAGCCCTCTATCCTTAAGACAAGATTGCCCCGTATATATGCTTTTACGTTAGCGGGCAATAGTCTCCCAAGATAAAAACAACACTATAATCTCAACACTACAAAGCCAATAGGTTGAGCACAGCGAAGAAAACAAATATGACTCGACTTGCTTGAAGATATGGAATAGGAAGGAAGAGTTTCTCTTTACTCTTCTCTTTTGTCTCTGTGTATATAGTGTGTCTCGTAGTGTATATATTGTGTATACGTGAGGGTTTGGTCACTTTGTTTTTCCGCCACGTTTTTTTGCGAAATTACAAGAAAGGTTTGCGAGAATTTCGTGATTTGAAAAATAAGCTATTTTTCGTATCTTTCCGGTGCTATTTTCTTTTTCGTTTGCACTCAATTTTCTTCCCGTTTTCTAGTCTTTTTTTCAGCCAAATGAAGCTCAATATATAGCATGAGGAGGGGCTGTCCAACAGCCACAAACAAGGCTGTAATGGCCCTTAAAGGAGGTCATTAAAACGACCAAGTAATGGCTATTAAGGCCTTGAAGAAGGTTGCCCAAATGCCCCAAGTAATGGCTGTTAATGGAGGAATTAATCAGCCAAATAATGGCTGGTTAATGCTCCAAAATGCAGTCCAATATTTACGAAAAAAGTCTCCGAAAATTACGGGGACCAAAGCTGTAAATATTGAAACTTCGAGGACCAAAGCTTGTACATATAAAAGAATTCGGTCCAAAGCGTACATATGAAACTTCGGGGATCAAAGCGTACATCGGCGAGTTCTCGGTCCAAAAAGATAATATCGAAAAAGGCCCACGACCCACGACCCACGACCCACGACCGTGACCCACCCGAGACCGAGAGCCGAGAGCCGGGCCGGACCGGACGGGCGGGCGGGCGGCGGCGCGCGCGTGTGGGCTTAGCCTTGAACCCAAACACATCTAGGTCTTCCCTTCTTTAAACACATGGGATACCCCTTGGGGATCCAAACCCTTTACCACATTAGAGACTTATATAGAGAGCAATTCTTCCTATTCCCACCGATGTGGTAGATTTGTCCCACACCACATTTCCATGTCTCAAACACCTTACTTCGTGGACCAATATCTCTTTCATTTCTCAACGAAATTAGACGATTCTTGGCCCTACGGTCATCTACTCACTTCGTAGATCATGCATGTGCGAAGAGACAAGGTCTCCAACATGCGAAACACTAGTGTTTAATTCATCAAAGATGGGTGGACGCATCTCCCCGCCAAAGGCTAATTTCCAACAATCCCCTCTATGAAAGAGAGATTGTGGCGCACGCACAAGGTGCCTACATTTCAGCAATCTTTCGGCGAAAAGATATTGCATCGGGAGAGGTAGCTTACGCTTTGAACCTTCCCTAGTTGAATACCATCGGACTTACTTCTTTGCGCGGTGAACGTGATGTCTTGAACCGTCGGTGTTTAGTGTAAGCCAAGACAACGATATCAACACAATAACTCTTCTTATTCATTTTCCTTCTTAAGTTTCGTCCGTTGTGGCCATGGACACACTTGGATTCTTAAGTGCGTTCATTTGAGTCGGCCATCCTCGCACTTAAATAGGTGATCTCCTACAAGGTATCTGCTATACCCCACTTCACAAGTGTTAGGAATCATTAAAAGTTCCACAACCTTAACCTCAACCGTTTGAGGATCTTTTAAAAAGTTTGGAAGCTTAACCTTTACCCACCATGCGAGCGACACTTTAATGTCTATCGCGGGAACGACTTTGGATTCATGTTTCCGTACGAAATCATCATCCGAAGTGCTTCTTGCTTCCACCGAAGCGCTCAAGCTTGAACCTTTTGCCGCTTAGTTTTCCCATTGAACCAAATTCTTGGGATCTCCAATCGGTATGGTTGGGTTTCCACCGCAAAGGTTCGTATTGTTTGGGTTTTAAGCCAATTCCCCTAGACAGGCGAGAACACTTGATCTCCGGGTAGTCCCTTAGTTAGTAAACAAGGATGTGACACCCGTGATGATCAACGCCCATACGGTCTTATGTCTCCGACGGTCCTAAAAGATATGTCTAGACGCCGTCATCCGTGTCCTTCTGAAGCCGACCGGCTAGCCACGATGTATAAGCTGCTGAAGACACGTGTATCTCCCAATAAGGGACGTCCTCTAAGGAGCGTGAAGTTACTCAACTTCTTTCATGCTTTGTATAAAGCGATAAACTCCGATTCCATCTTGAATCGGCCGATGCAAGTTTGCTTAGAGGATTTTCCAAGACCCACCATACACATTTGCTTGTGGCTTTGGTGTTCTTCGAATCGATGTCCGGTTTGCATCACTTGTGTTCTCCCGAACCGCTGGACATCCGAATACTATAATCGTAGATAAGCGAATAATTCGGATATCGTCATATCGACTTAACGCCTTTCTATTGATCATGTATTGAAATCATCGGTGAACCTTAGTTCAACGATCTGTTTGTAGGACGATACCGGGTCGGTTGTAGTGTGTACAATACATTGAACTACACATGACACTGTGCATATCGCTCCTTGTCTATGGGTGCACCATGATTCCAATCGGTTCTATGATTCCTATCCATTGGTGGCTTCAACGAGGCTTGTCTACTATCGACCGATCCGTTAGATGTCTTAGAAATCCAATTCCTAAGATGTCATCTGTGATACCCATATCTTTCATATCGAGACTTTGTTTCAATATGACTTTTACTTTCGGTGTTGATTCTCCAACTGTTGGCTTTCTAATTTCGAGTCAATGTTTACGTGGTCGATTCATTGTTTGTTTTATCTGAAACTTTCGGGACCAAAATGTAAACATTTCAAGGACCAAAATGAAAGTTCGGGAAGAAGCCCAACAGATTCGGCAAATCAACTACGATTCTCTTCTTCCAACTCTCCGGTTGGGAAGGCATTTCAACATCCATGCCACGTAAGACTACAATGGCCCTGGATGTGAAGCTACTCACGGGGGAGCACATCTTACAACCCAAAGGTTCTTTTCCGGAGGAAGATCAACCATTACGCAAGTATGGTTCTATATGATAGAGTCTATTTCTCTCTTTGTAGCTTCTTTCCAAAGCAACGCTTTTGGAGATGACAATTATTTGTTAATTGTCCATGGTTCGTTCTCAACCATACAAGCTAGAAGGTATGGAACAAGTCTTTGTCCCCTCTTTGCTCCTTCTCGGTTCAACATCTAGAATCCACGAGTTACTGCATATACGGAATATTAAGTTCCGGATAGCCAACAACTTTCGAGTCTGTAGATACGGAACGTCTAGTTCCGGACATTCGAGCCCTCGCGGGTTCTTGTTAACCTTGAGCAATTACTCCCTTTTCCTTTTTCAAGGAAAGCTATCTTCAAAGAATTCGGTATTCTTTGACGCCAAGAGCGATCAACACTCTTGTTATTTGCGGATCCGGTGGATATGCAATCTACGATCTTAGGTACAACTTGACTGTTTCATTATACCAACTTTTACCAAGCAACCCCACATAAATTGGGCGTACGACTTTGCGCTTGGCTAACACCATTGGACTAAGGTGAGAAATGAACAGGTCGTTTAATGAACGATGCTTCACTTTCTCCCCCTCTATCACTACGAATTACTCATTCCGTAGGCTTAGTTGATTTTCAACTTATGCTTTGTAGCGCTTATCCGCTTCAACAACTTCATCTTTGCTTTTTAACAAACAAAGGATTCCATACGTTGTACCATCATCAATGAAGATCACAACGTACTTGTCTCCCCCTCTATTTTGTATAAACTTCAAATCACCCAAGTAGGTGTGACTAAGTTCTAGAGGAGCGATGCTTCTTTCGCTATTCCCTTGACGGAATTTGGAAAGGTGATTTTGCCTCTTCATCTACCTCACATTTATTTTGAGGGTTTATGTCGAAGAAGGCAACAATCTCAACATCGTTAGCTTTTGAATGACTTGCTATTTAACGTGTCTTAATCTATGATGGCATAGACGCACGGATTACAAATATATCATTCATTTGGCTACGGACATCTTTGTACCATTCTTAGTTATCACGGACTGTTTGGACTAATCTCAAACCGGCTTGACCAACGGCGTCCCTTAAACCAAGTTAGGAATATGTATCACCTCATCTTTGAGTGATCCCAATCCATGAAGTCCTATTGAGGACAACCTCTCCAACCCCTTCTACTTTAGAGGTGGTGTTGCTTCACATGAACAACCTCTTACCCGTGGTTAGGCGTAACCGGATCATATGTGATCCGGATATTACAGCCCACTCCGGTTGCTTTGGCGGTGAGTGTCCAATTTCTTTTACTGCCTTTTCTTTAGGCCTTCGGATCATTTAAGACACGAAAACTGTGGCCCACCTTACTAGGTGTCCATTATTTTTCCTATGAAATGAATTTTGGCCCTACTCCGATCGCCGGAGGCTTTGTATGAGCTGAGTGTCCAATATAATCATATCAAAGGAATTTTGGCCCACTCCCGATCGCCGGAGGCTTTGTATGACGAGTGTCCAATATCATCTTATGAAGGATCTTCGCAAATAATATGACGGGCTCAACGTCTTTAACTTTTAGACTCCTTTCGTTAAGATTGGTGCCCGAGATAATTCTTGGCGCTTACTTAAGAGTGGTAACGAGTTTTCGCACGGTCGGTGGATCTTACTCCCTCGTATGTGCGAACATACTTTACACACTTTAGTAATTACACTTAAAAGAACGGATCTTCTTAAGTCGTTTACAAAATCCAATCTTTAAACGGAAAAGAAGATGAGATTAAACTTCGATTTGTTAAAGCATAAGGAATATAAATTATTTTCATATTCCTCCTTACTTTAATCCATTTTTAATCGGACATAATTTAATCTTTATTCTTGACAAGTAAGAAAAACTACTTATCCCAATTTCGGATTACGGCTCACTTCGGTCACTTCATCGACTGAGTGTCCATTTCCTTCTCACCATTATTCGGATCTTTTGTTTGGGATAGATACAGGCCTTCTGCTGCAAGATAGAAGTACATCTTCAGTCTTCTCCTCTTGTCCCAGTTGACATCCTCAGGCTCTCGAGAGCGCTTGTTCCCACCAGTCTTGGTAGCGGTGACACCATGAACACGTTCATCATCATCACTCTCTTCTACCAGAAAACCATTGCCATATCCAGATTTGGTCACACAACTTTTGACCGACATCTTTCGAACACTAATAGTATTACAATACAATCTTGTCTTAAATTGTTGGTATTTTTTCTATGTACTTTATAAAGCAGTACGGGAAGTAATAACTATTACAAATGTTCGAAAGGATAAATAAATGGTCAATCTTCAAAACTGCCGCAAGGGTGTTGTGTCTTGAATCTTGATCACCTAGCAAAGCCAACGTTGAGAACTGCCGCAAGCTTGTTGTGTCTTCAATCTTGATATCCGAAATCAAGAAATAACTAAATACGGACGGTTACAACGTTGTGTGTTGAGTCGAGGATAGCCCTCTATCCTTAAGACAAGATTGCCCCGTATATATGCTTTTACGTTAGCGGGCAATAGTCTCCCAAGATAAAAACAACACTATAATCTCAACACTACAAAGCCAATAGGTTGAGCTGTCGAAGAAAACAAATATGACTCGACTTCTTTGAAGATATGGAATAGGAAGGAAGAGTTTCTCTTTACTCTTCTCTTTTGTCTCTGTGTATATAGTGTGTCTCGGTAGTGTATATATTGTGTATACGTGAGGGTTTGGTCACTTTGTTTTTCCGCCACTTTGTTTTTTTACGATTACGACCCTTGGTTTGCGAAATTTCGTGATTTGAAATAAGCTATTTTTACGTATCTTTCCGGTGCTATTTTCTGCTTTTGTTTGCGGCTCAATTTTCTTCCCGTTTTCTAGTCTTGTTTTCAGCCAAATGAAGCTCAATATATAGCATGAGGAGGGGCTGTCCAACAGCCACAAACAAGGCTGTAATGGCCCTTAAAGGAGGTCATTAAAACGACCAAGTAATGGCTATTAAGGCCTTGAAGAAGGTTGCCCAAATGCCCCAAGTAATGGCTGTTAATGGAGGAATTAATCAGCCAAATAATGGCTGGTTAATGCTCCAAAATGCGTCCAATATTTACGAGAAAAAGTCTCCGAAATTGGGGACCAAACTGTAAATATTGAAACTTCGAGGACCAAAGCTGTACATATAAAAAGAATTACGGTCCAAACGTACATATGAAACTTCGGGGATCAAGCTGTACATCCGGCGAGTTCTCGGTCCAAAAAGATAATATCGAGAAAGGCCCACGACCCACGACCCGAGACCGACGACCCGACGACCCGTGAGGACCGGAGACCGGGGACGGGGGACGGGCGGGCGGCGGCGCGCGCGTGTGGGCTTAGCCTTGAACCCAAACACATCTAGGTCTTCCCTCCTTTAAACACATGGGATACCCCTTGGGGATCCAAACCCTTTACCACATTAGAGACTTATATAGAGAGCAATTCTTCCTATTCCCACCGATGTGGTAGATTTGTCCCACACCACATTTCCATGTCTCAAACACCTTACTTCGTGGACCAATATCTCTTTCATTTCTCAACGAAATTAGACGATTCTTGGCCCTACGGTCATCTACTCACTTCGTAGATCATGCATGTGCGAAGAGACAAGGTCTCCAACATGCGAAACACTAGTGTTTAATTCATCAAAGATGGGTGGACGCATCTCCCCGCCAAAGGCTAATTTCCAACAATCCCCTCTATGAAAGAGAGATTGTGGCGCACGCACAAGGTGCCTACATTTCAGCAATCTTTCGGCGAAAAGATATTGCATCGGGAGAGGTAGCTTACGCTTTGAACCTTCCCTAGTTGAATACCATCGGACTTACTTCTTGCGCGGTGAACGTGATGTCTTGAACCGTCGGTGTTTAGTGTAAGCCAAGACAACGATATCAACACAATAACTCTTCTTATTCATTTTCCTTCTTAAGTTTCGTCCGTTGTGGCCATGGACACACTTGGATTCTTAAGTGCGTTCATTTGAGTCGGCCATCCTCGCACTTAAATAGGTGATCTCCTACAAGGTATCTGCTATACCCCACTTCACAAGTGTTAGGAATCATTAAAAGTTCCACAACCTTAACCTCAACCGTTTGAGGATCTTTTAAAAAGTTTGGAAGCTTAACCTTTACCCACCATGCGAGCGACACTTTAATGTCTATCGCGGGAACGACTTGGGATTCATGTTTCCGTACAGAAATCATCATCCGAAGTGCTTCTTGCTTCCACCGAAGCGCTCAACTGAACCTTTTGCCGCTTAGTTTTCCCATTGAACCAAATTCTTGGGATCTCCAATCAGTATGGTTGGGTTTCCACCGCAAAGGTTCGTATTGTTTGGGTTTTAAGCCAATTCCCCTAGACGGGCGAAACACTTGATCTCCGGGTAGTCCCTTAGTTAGTAAACAAGGATGTGACACCCGTGATGATCAACTTGCGCCATACGGTCTTATGTCTCCGACATCCTAAAAGATATGTCCAGACGCCGTCATCCGTGTCCTTCCTGAAGCCGACCGGCTAGCCACAATGTATAACTGCTGAAGACACGTGTATCTCCCAATAAGGGACGTCCTCTAAGGAGCCGTGAAGTTACTCAACTTCTTTCATGCTTTGTATAAAGCGATAAACTCCGATTCCATCTTGAATCGGCCGATGCAAGTTTGCTTAGAGGATTTTCCAAGACCCACCATACACATTTGCTTGTGGCTTTGGTGTTCTTCGGATCGATGTCCGGTTTGCATCACCGTGTTCTCCCGAACCGCTGGACATCCGAATACTATAATCTGTAGATAAGCGAATAATTCGGATATCGTCATATCGACTTAACGCCTTTCTATTGATCATGTATTGAAATCATCGGTGAACCTTAGTTCAACGATCTTTGTAGGACGATACCGGGTCGGTTGTAGTGTGTACAATACATTGAACTACACATGACTTTGTGCATATCGCTCCTTGTCTATGGGTGCACCATGATTCCAATCGGTTCTATGATTCCTATCCATTGGTGGCTTCAACGAGGCTGTCTACTATCGACCGATCCGTTAGATGTCTTAGAAATCCAATTCCTAAGATGTCATCTGTGATACCCATATCTTTCATATCGAGACTTTGTTTCAATATGACTTTTACTTTCAGATTGTTGATTCTCCAACTGTTGGCTTTCTAATTTCGAGTCAATGTTTACGTGGTCGATTCATTGTTTCTTTTTATACGAAACTTTCGGGACCAAAATGTAAACATTTCAAGGACCAAAATGAAAGTTCGGAAAGAAGCCCAACGAGTTCGACAAATCAACTACGATTCTCTTCTTCCAACTCTCCGGTTGGGAAGGTACATTTCAACATCCATGCCACGTAAGACTACAATGGCCCTGGATGTGAAGCTACTCACGGGGGAGCACATCTTACAACCCAAAGGTTCTTTTCCGGAGGAAGATCAACCATTACGCAAGTATGGTTCTATATGATAGAGTCTATTTCTCTCTTTGTAGCTTCTTTCCAAAGCAACGCTTTTGGAGATGACAATTATTTGTTAATTGTCCATGGTTCGTTCTCAACCATACAAGCTAGAAGGTATGGAACAAGTCTTTGTCCCCTCTTTGCTCCTTCTCGGTTCAACATCTAGAATCCCGAGTTCTGCATATACGGAATATTAAGTTCGGATAGCCAACAACTTTCGAGTCCTGTAGATACGGAACGTCTAGTTCCGGACATTCGAGCCCTCGCGGGTTCTTGTTAACCTTGAGCAATTTCTCCCTTTCCTTTTTCAAGGAAAGCTATCTTCAAAGAATTCGGTATTCTTTGACGCCAAGAGCGATCAACACTACTTGTTATTTGCGGATCCGGTGGATATGCAATCTACGATCTTAGGTACAACTTGACTGTTTCATTATACCAACTTTTACCAAGCAACCCCACATAAATTGGGCGTACGACTTTGCGCTTGGCTAACACCATTGGACTAAGGTGAGAAATGAACGGTCGTTTAATGAACGATGCTTCACTTTCTCCCCCTCTATCACTACGAATTACTCATTCCGTAGGCTTAGTTGATTTTCAACTTATGCTTTGTAGCGCTTATCCGCTTCAACAACTTCATCTTTGCTTTTTAACAAACAAAGGATTCCATACGTTGTACCATCATCAATGAAGATCACAACGTACTTGTCTCCCCCTCTATTTTGTATAAACTTCAAATCACCCAAGTAGGTGTGACTAAGTTCTAGAGGAGCGGTGCTTCTTTCGCTATTCCCTTGACGGAATTTGGAAAGGTGATTTTGCCTCTTCATCTACCTCACATTTATTTTGAGGGTTTATGTCGAAGAAGGCAACAATCTCAACATCGTTAGCTTTTGAATGACTTGCTATTTAACGTGTCTTAATCTATGATGGCATAGACGCACGGATTACAAATATATCATTCATTTGGCTACGGACATCTTGTACCATTCTTAGTTATCACGGACTGTTGGACTAATCTCAAACCGACTTGACCAACGGCGTCCCTTAAACCAAGTTAGGAATATGTATCACCTCATCTTTGAGTGATCCCAATCCATGAAGTCCTATTGAGGACAACCTCTCCAACCCCTTCTACTTTAGAGGTGGTGTTGCTTCACATGAACAACCTCTTACCCGTGGTTAGGGCGTAACCGGATCATATGTGATCCGGATATTCGCCCACTCCGGTTGCTTTGGCGACGAGTGTCCAATTTCTTTTACTGCCTTTTCTTTAGGCCTTCGGATCATTTAAGACACAAAACTGTGGCCCACCTTACTAGGTGTCCATTATTTTTCCTATGAAATGAATTTTGGCCCTACTCCGGTCGCCGGAGGCTTTGTATGACGAGTGTCCAATATAATCATATCAAAGGAATTTTGGCCCACTCCGATCGCCGGAGGCTTTGTATGACCGAGTGTCCAATATCATCTTATGAAGGATCTTACGCCAAATAATATGACGGGCTCAACGTCTTTAACTTTTAGACTCCTTTCGTTAAGATTGGTGCCCGAGATAATTCTTGGCGCTTACTTAAGAGTGGTAACGAGTTTTCGCACGATCGTGGATCTTACTCCCTCGTATGTGCGAACATACTTTACACACTTTAGTAATTACACTTAAAAGAACGGATCTTCTTAAGTCGTTTACAAAATCCAATCTTTAAACGGAAAAGAAGATGAGATTAAACTTCGATTTGTTAAAGCATAAGGAATATAAATTATTTTCATATTCCTCCTTACTTTAATCCATTTTTAATCGGACATAATTTAATCTTTATTCTTGACAAGTAAGAAAAACTACTTATCCCAATTTCGGATTACGGCTCACTTCGGTCACTTCATCGACCGAGTGTCCATTTCCTTCTCACCATTATTCGGATCTTTTATGCAGGGATAGATACGGGCCTTCCTGCTGCAAGATAGAAGTACATCTTCAGTCTTCTCCTCTTGTCCCAATTGACATCCTCAGGCTCTCGAGAGCGCTTGTTCCCACCAGTCTTGGTAGCGGTGACACCATGAACACGTTCATCATCATCACTCTCTTCTACCAGAAAACCATTGCCATATCCAGATTTGGTCACACAACTTTTGACCGACATCTTTCGAACACTAATAGTATTACAATACAATCTTGTCTTAAATTGTTGGTATTTTTTCTATGTACTTTATAAAGCAGTACGGGAAGTAATAACTATTACAAATGTTCGAAAGGATAAATAAATGGTCAATCTTCAAAACTGCCGCAAGGGTGTTGTGTCTTGAATCTTGATCACCTAGCAAAGCCAACGTTGAGAACTGCCGCAAGCTTGTTGTGTCTTCAATCTTGATATCCTGAAATCAAGAAATAACTAAATCTGGACGGTTACAACGTTGTGTGTTGAGTCGAGGATAGCCCTCTATCCTTAAGACAAGATTACCCCGTATATATGCTTTTACGTTAGCGGGCAATAGTCTCCCAAGATAAAACAACACTATAATCTCAACACTACAAAGCCAATAGGTTGAGCACATCGAAGAAAACAAATATGACTCGACTTGCTGAAGATATGGAATAGGAAGGAAGAGTTTCTCTTTACTCTTCTCTTTTGTCTCTGTGTATATAGTGTGTCTCAGTAGTGTATATATTGTGTATACGTGAGGGTTTGGTCACTGTTTTTCCGCCACTGTTTTTTTGCGGAATTACGACCAACGGTTTGCGAATTACGACCAACGGTTTGCGAAATTTCGTGGCCGAAATAAGCTATTTTTCTCGTATCTTTCCGGTGCTATTTTCCGCTTTGTTTGCGCTCAATTTTCTTCCCGTTTTCTAGTAATCTTGTTTTCAGCCAAATGAAGCTCAATATATAGCATGAGGAGGGGCTGT
Organism: Anisodus tanguticus; assembly: GCA_034509755.1. Classification (NCBI taxonomy): domain Eukaryota; kingdom Viridiplantae; phylum Streptophyta; class Magnoliopsida; order Solanales; family Solanaceae; genus Anisodus; species Anisodus tanguticus. Next base: position 24,362,738 of record CM067556.1, read on the forward strand.
CCAACAGCCACAAACAAGGCTGTAATGGCCCTTAAAGGAGGTCATTAAAACGGCCAAGTAATGGCTATTAAGGCCTTGAAGAAGGCTGCCCAAATGCCCCAAGTAATGGCTGTTAATGGAGGAATTAATCAGCCAAATAATGGCTGGTTAATGCTCCAAAATGCAGTCCAATATTTACAGAAAAAGTCTCCAGAAATTCTGGGGACCAAACTGTAAATATTGAAACTTCAGGGACCAAACTGTACATATAAAAGAATTCTGGTCCAAACTGTACATATGAAACTTCAGGGATCAAACTGTACATCTGGCAGAGTTCTCTGGTCCAAAAAGATAATATCAGAAAGGCCCAAGGCCCACGGCCCACGGCCCACGGCCGAGACCGGACCGGACGGGCGGGCGGCGGCGGCGCGCGTGTGGGCTTAGCCTTGAACCCAAACACATCTAGGTCTTCCCTCCTTTAAACACATGGGATACCCCTTGGGGATCCAAACCCTTTACCACATTAGAGACTTATATAGAGAGCAATTCTTCTTATTCCCACCGATGTGGTAGATTTGTCCCACACCACATTTCCATGTCTCAAACACCTTACTTCGTGGACCAATATCTCTTTCATTTCTCAACGAAATTAGACGATTCTTGGCCCTACGGTCATCTACTCACTTCGTAGATCATGCATGTGCGAAGAGACAAGGTCTCCAACATGCGAAACACTAGTGTTTAATTCATCAAAGATGGGTGGACGCATCTCCCCGCCAAAGGCTAATTTCCAACAAACATTTCATCATCAGACAATTCTGTTCGAAGGAGATCACCGGAGGGAACGCATTAAGGATAAGGTAAAGGTGGTCAGGCCATAATAGGCGAATCTTGAGATACCAAATTTGTTTGCAGAGTCTAAAGTCCAAGGGAGGAAGCTATCAGTGATCATGAAAGTAACTGGCGAAAGAGATTCTAAGGTTAGTTCGAAATCAGGTTTCATCAACTTGGTGGCCTTGGCAAAGGGAACAAAAAGGGACATGGATGGAAGTCTATCAGTGCTCTCGACACCTGGGGGAATTCCTTCTATGTTTCGTGGAAATGGGATGTCGATGATATTGACGTTGGTGTCGGAAAGGGAATCGGAGAAGAAAGGACGATTAGCAGGAGTGGTGAAGATGGTGATCGAGATTTTGCGATTGAGAAGAAGGCGAGCAAGGTCGAAGACAGGGATAGTATGGCCTTTGGACATGAAAGGAAACAGAACAACTGAGGAGAAGCCATTTTCCCCATTTTGCTAAGCTCTTCTCCTGGTGTTCGTTTGTTATATTCATAAATCCAAGTTATATAATAGTACTACCTTTTTTTTCGGACAATGGTGTTCTGCCATGTACTTAATTAAGCCGAGACATTATATCAACTACTATATGCTTATCACGATTACAACTTACAAGCAGTTGTAAACATAATTGAAAATTTCCAATGTACTTAATAAACTAATAATTCTACAAATCACAAGAATCAATAAATGAATCTGTTTGCCAGTTATTATAAAAAAATATACCATGTGCAACTTATATTTGTTATTGAAAGGATAGGAGAAGCTTTGAATATATATTTTATTTCCGTGATGATTCTGAGGAGACTCTCCTTCATGCACAATTAAATAGTACTTAGTAATACATACAATAAGTACCAGTAGACTTCAAACTCTAGTATAAAAAGGATTAGGTGCAACTGAAAACTAGAGAAACAACATGATACTAAGTTGGAGCCAAGATTTTTAATAGCAAGAGCTTCTTGATGAGGCTAGAGATAAGATTGTTCCTCAACTTAATCACGCCCCTCTTTAGGGGTTTATTAAAGAGTTAAGGATAACTGGGACATGCATTAAAAAAAGTAACTAAAGACCGCGCACTTACTCCAGAAGTGGACAATTGGACTTGGTTGATCAAATAGTGAAATGTCTAAGGCAGTATTGAACCATGTAAAACCTAGGCAAAACAGTAGTTACTTGCACTCCAATGAAGGAAAATGGTGATGTTCATTTATGATTAGCGAACTAAATCTTTTGGGGGGGAAATGCAGCAGATATAAATGAAAGTGCAAAGATACACTGTCGGAGACAGGCAATTGTGTTTGTTAATGGCATTTAGTTTGAGATGTTCTTTATATATCTGAATCCATTTCGAATGCAATCTAGTGCAGAAAACTGCAATTCCAGTCACTCATTCGAATGTCAAAAACAAACAATAAATTTTAGGCTTAAATTTGGCCGTCACTTTGGGTCGCTGAAGAAGCCGTTGATAGATTGCATAATCTCTGGAGACCTGTTACGAACGAACTTCCTAAGAGCATGCTCTGCATATTTTTCCCCTTCTGAAAAGTTCTCCAGCACTCCTGCTCCCCTGTTTTCCTTGGTCACCCTATATTTCGCAAAACACAAAGACATCAGTGAAACTATCGAATATATTGCAATTTTCTACTTTCTACAACTCCACTTGTTATTTCTTTGTTAGGAAAAAACAAACATCACTTTCAATGGGTCCAAAGAACAAAGAGCAAGATCCATTACAAGTAGCAACAAGGCTGCAGCTCGGAGAAGTTGAAGGTCCTATTAACAGTTTCCTTCTGCCTCTGCATGTTGGTTTAAAAGGAAAACATTTAATACAATAATGAACAACCATACATGCAAAACTCTTACTAACATACAATCAAAAACTGAAGGGAAAAGTCAATTAGAAGTAGCAGAGCACTACAGTATAGAGAAGTTCAAAGTCCTTTTTTCACACGGTTTCCCTTTTTCCCTTTCAATATAAATTTAAAAGCAAAAGTCTTACATAGAAAAGTATCAACCAATGGAGATATCTCCATTACAAGCCCCACAAGCACATTTTAAACACTGTACAAAAGTTGCAGTTCAAAATTGTTTGCATCTCTCATGATCTTTAAGCTTCAGTGACGAGGCAGTAAAACAAAATGAAGGAATAGCATTCGATACAATAGAGCAAACCAGGCTGTATAAATAAGTTAGGGATCTGAAATACTTATCCTTTTAATTCATGGAAACAACTGTTTAATTTTTTGATAAATTATTAAACCAAAAGAAAGCATATTGTCCCAAAAAGTTCCTCCCAGCTATGGATGTCAAAGGGGCGGGATAAACCACCTGCCTGAAAAATTGCTCTTAATACAGCACCACACCCCAGTCCCACATTTATCTACCTACCGTCCTGCCCCGCAAGAATTGTTATTTTTGAAAAAAATTGTTATTTTTGCAGTTTCATTCTTCCTTTCTTAGTTCCGTAAATTGAAAACTTGCCCTAAATTTTCACATGTATAATCTACGCATCTGAAATGGTGTAATCCAAAATAATTACACATTCAGTCTCAATAGATTAGAAATGTGTACTAGGAATTTTGACTATAAACGAATTTAACCAAATTCAGGGGTTATATACAGGTATGAAATTAAGGAGATGCATTGTGCTGACAGAGGTTGTGGTTGCACACTGCATTTAATAATATATATACAAGTTTAAAGAATTTTATCTTTGGCTATGTATATACATGCGGATTATTTATATTCTGGACAAACCTAAGCATGCCTTTTCATCAACAAGTTAGGTGCTTAGGAAGGTTGAATATGTCATGAAATGTACAACATAAACTTTTCTTAAAACTAATTTCAAGAATAGGGAAATTCATAGTAACATATAAACTTAAAGGCATAAATGGAGGGTTTACCTGACTTCAGGGTTGATACAGATATTGCGAACCAATTGAAACCCACAAATCCCAACAGCTACTCCTACGGCTGCAAATAGTGGATACACCTATAACACCACAAATATGAAATATAGCATTGTCAGTACTCAGATCTAATCGCCAAACAGTAGAGTACCTAAAACCCAAAATCCCTCGTATGTACAAGTAGTAAATGCACTATAACATTACACATGCACCCGTTGCCTCTACGCTAGATGACCCAAATAGTAAAATAGAAAATTCCAGAGGGTAAAAAAAAAGACAAAACTTGAAGAAAAAGAGAGAAAGGAAATGTAGGGGATCTAGGTATGCACCAGCCAGGGGGTTGGCAAAAAATTACAGGTTAAAATTATAGTAGATGTTGAACCATTTCTCATAAGTGAAAATTTTTACTCCACCACTGTAGGGAAGCGAAACAAACCTCGGGCCTCAGCCAGCGGTTAACGGTGGAGGAAGCCATGGGGAGATGGAGCAGAATTGGAAAATGAAGGATACTTCAAACAAATAGAGCTAAGCTGGCGATGGCCTAAATGTGATTGCCAATATTTATGTTTGCTCTCGAATGTTCTTATTGGCTGCAATTTGGTTTAGTTCAATGGTGATTGCCAAGGCCCATGGTTTTGATAGTATAGTGATACTCCAACTGGCTCTGTTAGCCTCGTAAGACGTGATGATTTATATTTTTTTAGTTTTTGAAAGAATGTCTTTTTTGTACGTAATTGATGGAAAAAAGAAAGACAATTTGTGATTCTAATGGAGCACCAAAATCATTTTCTTATTCAAATGGAGTATTCAATTTCAGTATTTGCGAATACTAATTTAGTTAGTGTTTTCAGAACTGAATTGTAAAATTGTTGAGAAGACAAACAACGAAATAAGTTAGTTAGGAAGTTAGTTAAACTAATTAACAAGTTAGTTAAGTAGTTAAGAAGTTAGTTAGATGTTAGGAAGTTAGTTAGATTAGGAAGTTAGTAACTAATTAACTCTAAAGATTCTCCTCTATCTTGTCATTCAGGTATATAAATAGACATAAAATGTAATACAAAAGATAGAACTCTAATGAAGAAATAATAAAATACACACTACACTACATTCTTATCTACTCTTCTTTCACATTCTGAATAATACTGCTACTTCTACTCTTCATTGTCTTTCTTTTCAACTCTATGTAATGAATGGTGTAGAATTCAACATGGTATCAAAGCATGATCCACTGCTCAAGACTTTCGCGACAATCTTGAAGCCAATCTCCTGATATTGGTTTAATTTCTCCTCTCAATTCTTCTGTTTCTGGTTCTGTGTAATTTTGATCTTCTATTTTTGTGTTTGCATCTCTGAAGTTTGTGCGTTGTTCTACATTGATTTGAACATCTCTATAGTAATATTCTCCTCTATCAACTGTTTGATCCTGAAGTAGAGTCTAATTCTTCTCTAGACAAAATTATGACTTATGTATGTATTGTTCTGATTGAATTCAATCACAGAACACAAATATCTTGGTTACTTCGAAAATCAAGTATTAACACTACAATCTTACACACAATTCTTGATCATCTTAAATATTTTTCTACTCTACTATGGATCCTAATGCAAATCAAACTGAGAACAACAACAACACATGACCAAATCCAGTGAATCCAGTGACTACAACTACTATAGACCACAATCACCCACTCTTTCTTCAATTCCAGATGTAAGTGGTGTATCTCTCATCTCATTTCATTTCAATTACTTTGTTCTGAAAATTATGCATTATGGGGTAAGTCTATGAGGATTGCACTACTTGGTAGGAATAAACTTGGTTTTGTCAATGGGAAGTGCAAGAAGGAAAACTATGATGAAGAATGGTGGGATCAATGGATAGGGTAAATGTAGTAGTACAAGTATGATTAATGAACTCAGTTTCAAGTGGATTACTGAGTGGATTGTTGTATGCAGACTCTGCCTATGAAGTATAGGAAGATCTAAGGGAAAGGTTTGATAAAGTATATGAATCAAGAACTTATGATCTACATAGAGAAATAGCCACATTGACCCGAGAAAATTCAAGTATGGCTGAATATTTCTCTAAACTAAAGACTTTGTGGGTAGAATTACAATCCTTAGTTCCACCCCCTAGTTGTGGATGTCCTAAATCAAAGGAGTTTGTAGAATACCTTCAAAGACAAAAGATATATCAGTTCTTGATGGGGTTAAATGAAAACTACATGCATGAAAGAAGTTAGATTCTATTAATGTCACTTCTGCCCACTGTCAATAAGGCTTACTCTATGATAACCAGTGATGAAAATAAAAAATCCATCACAGCCAAGTCTGCTGGTCTTCTAGGAGTAGGACCAAGTGGTTTTAGTCACAATGTGAGACATGATCCTACTACTATGTACTCAAGAACATGCACAAATTCACAAAGGTTCAAAAGAACTTTAATCTGTTCTGTGAAGTTTGTAAGATGAAAAGGCATACAAAAGAATTTTTTTATAAGGTGGTTGGTTATCCTCCGCATTTCAAATCTAAAAGAAATGAACATGTTGCTCACAATGTGTATGTAGATGAGGAGGATAACATTCCTAGAAAATTATGCAGAACCAATAACATGAGTGACAAGTCATTTGATGCTGGTATAACAAATACAAGCAACTGGCAAGTACAAGGAGCACATGTTTTCTCTAAGGATCAATATGAGCAGATTGTTAAACTATTAAATCACAATATGCAACCTAAAACTTCTCAAGAGTCAATTGTTGCTCAGTCTTCTGCTAATGTTGCAGGTATGTTCAGCCATAAAGCTTTGCTTGTAGCTAATATAGTTAAACAATGGATTATAGATACTTGTGCCACTAACCATGTGGTCTCTAATAGATAAATGCTAAATAAGGCCACCAGAGTAACTAATACATCTCAATCTAAGAAAGTACACTTACCAAATAGGGAAATGGTTAATGTGAGGAGCCCTTTCTGGCTAATATCTGATGGTCACGGTTCTCATACAGAATCAAGCACTATTTCTAATAGAAGTACACTTAACAATGTATTCTACTTACCACAGTTCAAATTTAACCTGATGTATGTGTCTCAACTAACTAAAGAGTTACAATATGCAATCACTTTCTACCCTGACTTTTGTTTATTTAATGGGAGGGTGAAGGAGATTGATAGGGTACACGTCCATTATACATGCTAGTAAATCAGACATCACCAAGACATCCTAATGAAAAAGTCAAGATAGGACTAAATGTGAAAGAAAATAAAGAACCTACTACAATGTCAGAGGAAGAAATAAAGTTGTGGCACATAAGATTTGGCCATACCTCTAGTACTGTTTTAAGTAGACTAATTAGAGCAAAGTCTGATGTTATAGCTAGTACTATAAAGAAGTGTAATATGTGTCCATGTACCAAACAATGTAGACTTCCATTTCTAGTCAGTATTAATAAGAGTTCTTCCAGCTTTGATCTTGTACACATGGATATCTGGGGTCCCTATAAGGTTCAAACTCACAATGATAACAAATATTTTCTAACAATTGTTGATGACTTCACCAGACTGGCCTGGATTTACTTACTAAAACTCAAATCAGATGTCTGCGTGGTACTTAAGCAGTTCTTAACATATCTATATACTCAGTTCAATAAAACAGTGAAAATTATAAGAACTAATAATGGAACATAATTTATAAATGATGTATGTAACAATTTATTTTTAAAATTATGAATTATACATCAAAGATCGTGTGCTTATTCACCCCAACAAAATGGAGTGGCTGAAAGGAAACATAGACAGATACTAGAAATAACTAGAGCAATAAGATTCCAAGCTAACATTCTTCTGAAGTTCTGGGGACTATGTGTTCAAGCTGCAGTTTACTTAATAAACAGACTACCATCTGCGACCACTGGCATAACACATTATGAGAAATTGTATAAGAAGAAGTCTTCTATTCATCATCTAAAAGTCTTAGGATGCTTGTGTTATGCTAATGACTTAACTGTTTCTGATTAATTGCATTCTAAAGTGAAAATTTGTGTAATGATGGGATATTTTGAAACACAAAAAGGATATGTTTTTATGACCTACAAAACAAACTGTTGTTTGTCAATAGAGATGTCTCTTTCAGAGAAACTGAGTTTCCCTTTAGAACAGAAACACCAGAGAGACAAATCTTTCTCTATAATGACCAAACTGGTGAGTGTGAAAATGAATATATATACATACCTACTAATAATCATCAGGTTGATGTACAAGAAAGATCATATCAAAGATCTCACACTCCAGAAAATACTCAAGACATCAGTTTATCAACTGAAACAGTAACACCAGATACAAACCAGATTGATATACCACAAGTACAACATCATTCACCACCTACAAATCAACATACCACTACAATGTCTACCCGAAAGTCTACCAGATCAAAACAACCTCCAATTTGGCTTAAGGACTTTATCATCAATAAATTCAACAATACTCTTTATTCTATAGCCAATTACATATCCTATGAGATAATATCATCCAAATACAGAATCTATCTCATAGCACTCTCAGAAATAACATAACAAAGGCACTACATTGAGGCATCTAAGGATCCAAGATGGGTGGAAGCAATGAAAGCGGAAATAAAGGCACTACAAGACAATCATACATGGGATGTGGTGTCTTTACCAGAGGGCAAACATCCAATAGGATGTAAATGGATCTACAAGATCAAATACAGAGAAACATGAGAGATTGAAAAACTCAAAGATAGATTGGTGCCAAAAGGATACAGTAAAAGAGAAGGCATTGACTACCAAGAAACTTTTTCTCCATTAGTAAAAATAGTTACTGTAAGAGTCATTCTATTACTGGCAGCTTCCAGACACTGGCATATACACCAAGTGGATGTATATAATGCCTTTCTACAAGGAGATCTACATGATGAAATCTATATGGAACTACCACAAGGATTCATCAGTCAAGGGGACATGCAAGTATGCAGACTGATTAAATCCTTGTATAGACTTAAACAAGCACCGAGACAATGAAATTTTAAACTCACATAGGCACTAGTTCAGATGGAGTTTAAACAATCACAATATGACCACTCATTGTTTATATGGAAGACAGAAAAAAGAATAACTTTTGTGTTGGTTTATATGGATGATATGTTGATTACTGGAGATCACATGGAGCAAATAGATGAGACAAAACAGGCCCTACAACAAGCATTCAAAATGAAAGATCTGGGAGAGTTAAAATATTTTCTGAGCATAGAATTTGCAAGATCAGAAAAAGGAATTCTAATGCACCAAAGAAAATATGCTCTAGAACTCATTTTGAGCTTGGCATGTCTGATGCTAAACCTATAAATACCCTTATTAACTGAAGTCTGAAATTAACTACCAAGGAATATGATGATCAAATTCAACAGCAGCAACACACAGAAAGAGAGAAGACAAAACCAGAAGATGAAGTACTAAGAGATATCAGTTCTTACCAAAGACAGATAGGAAAACTACTCTATTTAACAATTACAAGACCAGATATAGCCTACATTGTTCAGATACTAAGCCAGTTCCTACAACAACCAAAGAAATCACATCTTGATGATGCACTAAGAATAGCCAGATACATCAAGAATCAGTCTGGACAAGGTATATTGTTATCCAGTAAAACACAAGAAATAGTAATAGCATATTAGGATAGCACACTAGGCTGCTTGTCCTCATACAAGGAAATCAGTCACTGGATACATTATTAAATTTGGAGACTCTCTTATATCATAAAAATCTAATAAACAATCTACAATATCTAGAAGCTCAGCTGAATCAGAATACAGAAGCCTAGCAGGAACGGTAGCAAAATTGACTTGGATACTTGTCATACTAGAAGAAAATTGGATCAAAATTGACTTACCAGTGACTGTTTACACTGACAACAAATCTGCAATGCAAATTGCTGCAAATTTAGTATTCCATGAAATGACCAAACATATAGAGATTGATCTATACTTCATAAGGGAGAAAATCCATAAAGGTATAATAAAGACAGAATACATAAACACTACAAACCAAACTGCTGATTTGTTTACCAAAGGTTTGAATAGAATTCAACATCAGTATTTGTGTTACAAGCTGGATTACTGAATGTATTTCCAGTATCCAGCTTGAGGGGGGCAGTTGAGAAGACAAACAAAGACAAAAGTCAGCTAGGAAGTTAGTTAAACTAGTTAACAAGTTAGTTAAGTAGTCAAAAAGTTAGTTAGATGGTTAGGAAGTTAGTTAAGGAAGTTAGTAACTAACTAACTCTAAAGAGGTTCCTCTATCTTGTAATTCGTGTATATAAATAGACATAAGATGTAATAAAAAAAACAGAACTCTAATGAAGAAATAATAAGATACAGACTACGCTACATTCTTCTCTACTCTTTCTTCTTCTACTACATTCTGAATACTAATGCTACTGCTACTTCTACTCTTCATTGTCTTTCTTTTCAACTCTATGTAATGAATAGTGTAGCATTCAATATTTTCAAGTGAACTTAAAATGGTATCAGTGTCACGATAAGATTCTTGCATAAGCTGACAAATTGCTCATTGTGCCACGGTGAGAATCATTTTACCTCTTAAACCCTATTCTAACTTCCAAGTAGGCGTTTGGTCATAGATTTCAAATACTCTTTTATTTTATTTAAAATTTATAAAATTAGAGTTGAAGATAAAATTGTGTTTGATAATATTCTATGCAATGGAGAAAAGAGAGTATTTTTTTTTACTTTTATGAAGATGGAGTCGAAAAACAAATTTAGAGCACTTTTTTAAAACTCAACTCCAAATTGAATTAAAATTTTTTATACCAAATTTAAAATAAAATATTATTTTTAAAAAAAAAATCGTGGCCAAACGACTAAATGTTCACTTCTTCCCCAAACTTTCACCAGTTTCATAGAAACTACTAATGTATAATCCTTCACTAGTACTTTATCATTAAAGAATCTTCCGCAATTCAATAATTTTATACGACCTCCAGATTTATGTGATACTTTTCACTTTTCGAGATTTAAACTGTATAAATTTTGATCGATATTTTAAGATGTATTTTTTCATCAAATTGATATGAAAAAAGTTGTATCTTATTTAGTATTTTTTGTGTAGTTTTTAAATATCTAAATTTTAATATTAAAATATTGAATTAATTTTATCCAATTTAAATTTAAAATTTTATTAAATTGACTCTCGAAAAGCAAAAAATGTCGCATAAATTGAGTCGGACAAAGTATTCAAATAACAAAAGATGGAATAGCCTGAGATACCTTTATATGCGTTCATTTTTATCATGCAGGTGTTCTTATTTACCAACTAAACCCCTCAACTCAATCAAAACAAGTATTTTAAAGCTAGTGATTTCACTGATTTGATTAAAAAAATTAAGTACTATTCAAAAGGTAAGAAAAAAGAAAACGAAAAATAATTAACACATATATCCCAGGCCCCAGTCCACACCACGTGACCCGTCTTCTTCTTCTTCTTTATATCACCCCTCTTTTTATGCAGCCCCCGTCTCCATGATCTGGTTTCTTCATTCCCCCCCTCTCCCCCGCCCCGGCCACTTCTAAATTAGGATAATATTTCTTCTGTCTTTCAACATTTGGGTTTTCTCAACTCCGTTTAAGATCTTTCAATATTTGGGTTTTCTCAGCTGGATTTTTCGTTTATTGCCTAACTGCATATGCTAATTTGAAGTTCTTATATTCGGAATTCTGCAGATTAGCACATTAATGGTGATTTCAAGTTGCCTTTGTTATCAATTTTTTAAGAGAATTTGAATGGAAATTATGATCTGTGATTTCCCCTTGGTCGTGGAGATTATCTCCGGTGGGTAGAACTCTCCAATTTTCTCTCCCATTAGATCTAAGGACCTTATTTTAAGCATTTTGCAACTCTAAAAATGAGTAAACATGATTTTTTTAACAATCTTTAGGAACTTCAGATTTTAGGGAGAATTTAGTAAGGTTGATCATGTGTTTTCACATGGAAGAGAAAGGAGTGGTGGTATGTGGTGGTGCCGTGGTGGCGGAGGAAAAGAGAGATGGGAAGGTTGAGAGAGAAGAGAAAGGATATTTTTTTTGTTGAAAATGGGATAGAATTTGATATCTTTTAAACCCTAATTTATACTCTCCTTCTCAATTTATAGATATAGGTTGATTTAGAATTAAATTTAAAAAATAAAGGAATACTTTTGAATTTTGTTATCTAAAATAAATCAAAAATATTTATATGATTATAGATATCTCGTTAAGCGTAAAAGATAAATTTAAAAATTAAATTATTATCAAATAAGTAAATATATCATTTTTTTTGGTCTAATTAAAAAAATGTGTCATATCATATAAATTGGGACATATGGAGTATAAAAATAAATGATCATATGGCATCAATTTATCTACGCGGATCTGATGTGTCCTCCATGTCATGGCGAGTGAACACACATAGCGTCAGAGGGGTTTAAAATACTTGTTTTGATTGAGTTAGGGGTTTAGTTGGCAGACCCGTAAGTACGAACACCGACATGATAAAAATGGATAAGTATATGGGCCTCCCAGGCTATTTCACCGTTAAGAAAATGACATAAGTAATATAAAATTAATAAATACACGTGACTACACTTTGGGGGGGGGGGGGTTGGCATAGCTATATTTTTTATAATTACATTTCGTAACCACAGTACAAAGTATTCAAAATTCGGATGTATTCCAATTTTCGTTGTCTTTAAGTCAGATTTCTGTGTATTCACGTCAGATGTATTTAATTCAGTTGTATTCATCTGTAGTTATTTTTACATTATATTCAATTTTATTATATTTAAAATCAATTGTATTCAAAAATCATAAATACATAAAAAATAAAAAAAAACATTCAGTTGTATTAAAATTCACTTTATTTATTTGTATACAAAAAAATCTCATTCAAAATACAAGCAAAAATACATAAAGAAACTAATAGAATATTTTCACAATTATTAATTGTACATCCCTTATATTATGTAAAATTATATTTCTCTTGTAATTATGATTGATTAATTACCTAGTTTGTAGTAAAGTAAATATTTCTGTAACACTATATATATTGTAAATCATTAAAGAATAAAGACAAGGAAGAATATTTCCTACATGGTATCAGATTCTCGGAAAAGATCCTAAACCCTAAACTTTTCTCTCAATATCGTCGCCCCTATTTTTTATTTTTTTTTATATCCAGCTTTCGGGCTTATGCCAGACTATTCCTAGAGATAGTAGTCCCGGTCCCTCAGCACTACTACCAGTAAATCGCGAGATGTGCCTGAATGACCAGAGTTTGAGAACAGAGCAACTTATATCACCTACAAGGTCCTACCACAAAAGAGAGCAAATTGCTCCCACCAGGGTTCGAACCCACGCTGCAGGCCTCCAAATGGATTTTAAGTTCCCCTCCTTTAACATCCAGCTATGCCCTAGGGACCCGTCGCCCCCCATTCTTCCTTGCGCCACCAGCCTCCCTTCCCCGTCCGACAACCATGTTTGACTCGAAATCCAATTTTCACTCAGCCCTTGCTGTCTCCAACATCAAATCTCATGAACTCTTTAAAATTCATTGTCGCTCACATCGGGTTATTCATCACATAATTTCGTCGGAAAAAGGCAAGGAGAAAGTACCGAAGACTGATGATGAGAAGGAATTATGATTGACCCTTGATGCAACGATCCTCCAGTGGATCTACGCCACAATCTCGAGTGATTTACTACATACTATTCTTGAGCCTGATTCCACGGCTATGGAAGCTTGGAAACGTTTACGTGACATATTCCAAGACAATAAGAATTTCAGTCACACTTGAGCAAGAATTTTTCACCACTGATATGACGGATTTTCCCAATGCGTCCGCATACTGTTGACGGCTCAAGGTTTTGTCAGACCAACTCAAAAACGTCGGGGCACCTATAACTAACAATCAGCTCGTGTTACAAATGGTTGTCGGTCTTACTAACGCATATAGTGGAGTAGGTACGCTCATCCGTCAAAGCAATTCTCTTTCGTCATTCTACCGAACTCGTTCTATGCCATCCTCGAAGAAGCGTGTTTAGCCAAGAAGACAGCCACCGTGTCAAATTCCGCTTTGGTTGTCGCTCCATTCGATGAGAATTCGTCACAATTTGAAAATTTGCCGCCAAATCGTGGCCAGAAGGACCGAAATGGCGGTACTGGGAGCAAAAACTACGGTGGTGGAAAAGGCGGCGGCAACCGCCGCGGTGGAGGTGGCAGTAGGAGCGGCGGCCAGCAGTAACAACCAGCCCAGTGGGGTAGTGGGCCGGTACCGTGGGCTTAGTAGTGGCTCTGGGTCGTGCCTCCATGCCCATTCCCCGCGGGAAATTAGGCCAGGCTCACAGCCATGACAACGGACCAGCCAGCAGGCCCAGCAATCCAACACGGGAATCCTTGGGCCACTACCGAGCCAGTGGCGGTAGGCCCACTAGGCAGTGGTAACCCCGACAGATATCGAGGCCGTGATGCACACTCTGGGGCTTACTCCGCCCTACGCAAATTGATACATAGACACCGGTGCAACGTCTCATATGACGTCCTCACAAGGTAATATCTCGTCTATTTTAATTGGAGCAATAATCGTGTTATAATTGTCGGAAATGGTCATTCAATTCAAATTCGCGGTTATGGTACTACAAACTTGTCTCCCCCGAACCCACCGTTAATTTTGAAAAATGTCCTTCACGCACCTCAATTAATTAAAAACTTGATTTCAGTTAGAAATTTACCACTAATAATTGGGTTTCTGTTGAATTTGATTTTTTGGGTTTTCCGTTACTGATTTTCAGACGGTGATACATCTAATGAGATGTGATAGTCAGGGCGAGCTTTATCCAATCACCACAACCACATATCAAGCCAAATTACCACCCACTTTTGCAGTTTTAGCTCCTTCTTTATGGCATGAACGTTTGGGTCATCCGGTAGCACTTGTTTTTGCTTCCCTTAAATAAAATAATTATTGAGTGTACTAGACCTCGTAGTTCTCATGTTTGTCACTCTTCTTAACTTGGAAAACATGTTAAGTTGCCTTTTGTTGCTTCTAAGTCTCGCACTGTTATGTCTTTTGATATTATTCATAGTGATATTTGGACATCTCCCATTTTAAGCTCTTCGGGCCATCGATATTATCTTCTGCTGTTTGATGATTATTCTAATTTTTTTGGACGTTTCCTTTGTCTAAAAATTCACAATTTTTTCCACATTTCTATCTTTTAGAGCATACATCCGTACTCAATTTGAACGGGATATTAAAAATATTCAGTGTGACAATGATAGAGAATTTGATAATGGGCCTTTTTGAGATTTTTGCAAAACTAATGGTTTGTCGTTTCGTCTCTCGTGTCCACGTATATCATCTCAAAATGGAAAAACCGAAAGAAAAATTCGAACCATTAACAATATTGTGAGAACCTTACTTGCCGGTGCATCTCTACCACCATCTTTTTGGCATCATGTGTTACAAATGACAACCTATCTTTTGAACATACTTCCGAGCAAACAAATAACCTACCAATCCCCACTCAAAATTTTATATCTAAGGGACCCATCATATTCTTATTTACGGGGTTTCAGGTGCTTATGCTATCCTCTCTTTCCTTTTATTACCATCAATAAACATCAACTCCGTGTGTTTTTTAGATATCCATAAAATCATCGTGGTTACAAATATTTCGACTTATCCTCTAATAAAATTATCATAAGTCGTCACGTAATTTTTTATGAAAGAAATTTCCCTTTTGCCAAATTACATTGTTCTGGGTCTCCTACCAATGAATTTCTTCACGACAGCATACCCCCGTATTTGATCCATAAATTAGCCTCCAAAACAGGCCCAACATGTCCCGATGTCTCGGCCCAATTATCGAGCCCCGCGGCTGCTGGCCCAGTTGAGCCTCTCGCTGGCAGCCCACTGCCGAGAGGCCTAGTGGCTGACAGTCCGATGGGTCTAGGCCCACCATCCAGCTCGGGAAGCCTACCGTCCCCTGGCCCACTACCCGACAGTCCAGTCACTCTCATCTGGCCCGACTCCATTCCGACCCAACGGCCTGTCACTCGCAGTCAACACGGAATTTTTAAGCCAAACAAAAAATACGATCTTCACACTCATGTTGCCAAGTCACCGTTGCTCCGTAATCTTGTGTCTGCCCTTAATGACCCGAATTGAAAAATGACTATGAATGATAAATATAATGTTCTTATTAATAATATGACGTGGGATTTGGGGGCCCGTCCCCATAATGTTAATGTGATTCGGTCTATGTAGATTTTTAGTCATAAAGAAAAATATGATGATACATTTGAGAGGCACAAAGCCCGTCTTGTAGGTGATGGGAAGACTCAACAGGTTGGTGTGGATTGCGGTGAGACTTTCTGTCCTGTGGTCAAACCGGCAACTATCAGGACGGTCCTCATTCTGGCTCTTTCGAAGACATGGCCGCTTCATCAGCTTGATGTCAAAAATGTCTTCCTGCATGGAGACCTTAATGAACTAGTGTATATGTATCAGCCCATAGGGTACATAAATCCTACTTATCCTAATCATGTGTGTCTGCTGAAGAAATCATTATATGGGCTTAAACAAGCTCCTAGGGCCTGGTACAAGAGGTTTGCAAATTACGTTTCACATATTACGTTTCACATATCGTCAGGGTAATGATATTGCTTACATTCTTTTGTACGTGGATGATATTATCCTAACTGCCTCATCTGATGCCCTTCGCAAGTCTATCATGTCACTACTTGGCTCTGAGTTTGCAATGAAAGATCTAGGGCCACTAAGTTACTTCTTAGGGATAGATGTGACACGTCATGCAGGTGATTTATTTTTATCACAAAAGAAGTATGCAACAGAGATTGTTGAACGAGTTGGCATGTCATCGTGTAGGTCGTCTGCCACTCCGGTTGACACTAAATCGAAGTTGAGTGCTTCTTCCAGCAAGCCTTATGTCGATCCATCACATTACTGCAGCCTTGCAGCGGCCCTGCAGTATCTCACATTCACGAGACCCGACATCTCTTATGTTGTGCAACAGGTTTGTCTATTCATGCATAACACGATGGAGGATTACATGCATGCTCTCAAACGCATTGTGTGTTATATTCAGGGTACTCTCGATCATGGCTTGCATTTATATTCGTCTTCGACAACCACTCTTGTTTCATACACAAATGTCGATTGGGGTGGTTGTTCGGATATCATACGTTCCACGTCTGGTTATTGTGTATTTTTTTGTGATAATTCTGGTCTCTTGGTCCTCAAAATGGCAAGCAACCTTGTCCAGATCCAGTGCCGAAGCAGAATATCGAGGAGTTGCTAATGTGGTATCTGAATTTTGTTGGCTACAGAACCTTTTTTTAGAGCTCCATTGTTCAGTTCTGAATGCGACATTGGTTTATTGTGATAATATTAGTGCAAAGAATCCTATTCACCACCAACGTACTAAACATATTAGTCTGAATTTACTCACCAAAGGTTCGAAATTGAACTTGCTTTCGGATTAAAATGGCTGAATCTGAATGCACATCTTAACAATTAAGATGTTGTCTCTAGATCTGAATACTAAATAATTTAAACTGTTAGTAACACCTGAATGTGCATATTGTATTTATATAACATAATAAATATACAATTTAAAAAATTAAATATTAAAAAAATTGATAAAAAATGAAGCATTTATGTTCACTAGTGATAGTGGAGATGCTTTGTAGTGGTGGTGATAGTTGTGATGGTGGACGTGGTTGGTGTTATAGTGACTGATGAGATGGTGGTGGTGGTGGAGTTGGTTGATGTTAGTAGTTGACGATATTGGTGGTGGTGGTGGTTGTGATGGTGGAGTTGGTTGATTTTACTAATTGACGATATTGGTTGTGGTGGCTGAAGAATATATGGGTGGTTGATGATGGTGTTGGCGATAGTCGGCGGTAGTGCTAATTATGATGGTAGAAGTGATTGGGAGTAAGGATTGAGCATAGTAATGGTGAAGTGGGTGGGGGAGGGTAATGGAGTGGGGGTGGAGATTGGGTGGGTGGTGGTGGGTAGGGGTAGGGGTAGGTAGGTAGTAGGGGTTGGAATGGGGTAGAAAGGTGATGGTGTGATGGTGTGATAGTGTTGTGGTTGTAATGGCAAATGTAATTAGTGGCGGTGGAGTGGGTGATAAGAGGTGGGGTGGAGGGCTGAGGGTTGGGAGGGTGGTGATAGTTATGATGGTAGAGGTGATTAGTGGTGATGGGTGAGGGGTGGAGATGAAGTGGGGGTAGGTGGTGGGTGATGGTGGTGGTGGGGTGGGGTTGGAGGGGTGGGTAGGGTTGAGAGGATGGATGGGGTGAAGCTGGTGGTAAAAATTATTCATACAAAACTACCTCTTAATGATATTAAGACTTTATTCAAGATTTTAATGATTAAGACCTATTCAGATTAAATAAGTGTTTAAATCTTAATATAAACAAATACACTTAATGATCTAATAATGTCTGAACCATTCAAATTCAAACCTCCATTAATTGCAAACAAATGAAGCCTAAGACTATAATTTCAAATAGCTTTCAAGACCAGCTTAGAAAATCAAATGACTTGAAGGACAAATGTGGTTAACCCTCTATTATATGGTGGTGCTTTACAGTTCAGTTTACAGCAAGTTGACCAATTTTCAATTGCCTTTTTTTATGGCATCAATTGTAAAATTGAATAGCGACTTCAATTATCTTTACTGCAAAACCGAGACCATCAGCCTACCATTACAAGCCCCTGATAATATATCAATCAATATTACCCATCAGCTATTGTAGCACATGCATCTTCATATTGTTGGAGTCATCAACTCCGGAATGGGGAATGAAGGAAAACCAATCTATTTCCGCCACGAAGTGAAATTTCATTTGAGACATCAGGTATTCAAAACTCACTAGCCCGACTAATCCACATTTGCACCGAGAAGCCTACTAAGGAGAGGAATAAGCTCCCTACCAAGAGGTTCGCCAATCCCTGACCCCGAATTCAAGACGACCTCTGGTTAGGATGAAAACACACACTATAATATAAATAGACCAATACATAAATGAATGATTGAAGTAACATCTTGCCAAGGGGGTGACAAATCTCACTTATGTTTTAGCATAGTTCAGGAATTGGAATATGTATTATGTACAAGATTAGGGACTAGAACCAACTGAAATATCTAATATAAGCCTTTTCCACTATACCACTTTTACCTAGTTCACTTCACAGGGGCTGCTTTTACAGACTGCTGCTGGAGAAATGCAATCTAGGCTCCTTTGTGATTCCACAGAAGCGATACAATTCAATAAACACAACTCTAAAATTAACAATTTAACATCATGAGGGGAAACCATATTTACAAGAAAACGGCTTGAATGCCATTGACAAGTATAATACAGTCAACAACAAGAGAATCCACGACTTGATCCTTGTCTGAGGGTGAAGTCAATTCAAGAGAATCCCGCCACTGAGTGCTCAACAAGTTGGTCAAGTTGGTAGTTCTACCAAAAGTACACAAAAATAAGTAGGGAATAAGAGTGAGCAAGCTTCTTTCTTTCTTTTTCTTTTTTTGAGATCAATGAGTGAGACAAGTTCTTTGAAATAGCAACAAGTACTGATGTCAATTTAAAGTAAGTACACTGAATAGACCTCGATATATATACTGATTTGCTTAGACAGATGATGCATACCTTGATTGCCACATGTTTAACAAGAAGGCCACACATCATCATCATGAGGATGTCAAAACACGGTGAAAGCGTTCTACTCTCGCCTGGCCATGACATGATAATCTGCCAGCCGAAATGTTTCTTCTTTTCCTTCCAAGACGGTAAAAGAAGTCCTCCGTGTCCAGTACATAAGAAATCTGTGAAGCTTTATCTTATCAGCGGAATAATTTATCCTAAACTTGTTTTTATCAAAGCTGAGAACTGATACATCACTAAACCAAAGATAGAGAGCAAAAAGCTTGAGGAGTGCATCTGACACTTGCAGTAACATCCTATGATTCATAGGATTTGGAATAAACACAGGCACTAACTTCCTCAGTTACAATCAATGCTACATAAGGTTAAAAGTACATATTCTTTGGGATTTGCAGACCCACCTAGCAATATCACGAAGTTATACTAAACATTTGCAGTTTCAACAGTCAAAGTAGAAATTCATGTACCTTTGATGAACTTGAAGCCATCTTACATTCCAAACCATTTACGAGTATAATATTCTCCATCACCATGCACAGGGCAGAAGATACGTCACCGTCGGTGTGTTTTCTCTTGTTTCTGCTCACAGATCTCACAAACAGAAATTAAAATAGCAGATCAGACATGGAAACCATTGAATGCTTATTCTATTTGTTTTGATAAATAAAGCAAAATATTTCCTTGACAAGAAAGTGCTGAAAGTACAAAAGAAAGGTGGGGGGACGAGGTGGCTTCTCCTCTCTTTAACAGTGAAGAGAACTTATAATTTGCACCAAGTTGTCTAAATCATTAGCTACATCTCTGTTACATCATAAAAACATGTTCTGTAAGCATTTGAACTTTACAAATGGCAAGGATGAACAACTTCAAAATACCTATAATTTCTTTCTATCCATAGTGTCCAAGGAATTGAATGCTTATTCTAATTACATCAGTCAGTTAATTGAGACTCGAGAGCAAGGGACTGAATCTCAAGGCAAAGGCAGGTGTGCTCCCATGCCTCCTCTCTCAAGTAAAACTTTCCTAGGGCAGTCAAGCAAGGTTTTCCAGTAAGCACCAAAAAGCGTCATGATCTGCACCTCTGTCGACATAGTCTGTCCATATCTGACATATACTAGAGTGGAACAGTACCTTCTGCTTTAATTAACCTACAGTGACTGTATATGCAAGGAGTCAAAAGTTTATACTTTTTAAGGTGGGTCTGACCCAAATTAAACTCTATTTTTTCCAAAATTTGAAGATCCTGAATGCAAAACCAAGTTCCATGTTTAATTTTACAAAAACTGAAAGATAGACAGACAAGAGTAGAATATAAAATGGACTATGAATAGACTTTCTAACCTACAAAAACACAAGGTTGGACGGACATCAACTCATACAACAAATGCCCTCCTTACTCCCACTCTCCAAACCAAGAACATCTACATTTTTGGTTGAGCTCTTGACCCAAGCTGCATACCCAAACTTAATCTTTGGATAGGAATATTACCTCTTCAGCATAACCGCGGACGACTCTTTCTTCCCATGTTCAACAGAAAGATAATCGTTATGCAAATAACCAGCAAAATTGGGGTCTATATAAACTGCAACAACTTCAGACTTCTCACTTCCATCATCCATCAACTGGAGGGACAGACGAGTCGGCGAAGATATCTGCAAGAAGCATCACATAATAATAGAGCATTTTAATGTACTTGAACACATACTCAAAAGGAAAAGGAGAGGGGTGCAAAGGCAAAAACAGACAAGTAGCGAGGGACCTACACAATTAAACCGGTACATGTTCTCCTCATGGAGGAGAACGTGAGCATTTTCGTAATAAACTGAATCAACATACTTCTCCGGTTTCCGTGATCTTTCATATTCATATAATTGAAGCAGCTTGCCGTCCAGTTCGTCACTTGAAACAGTTTGAAGCTAAAGTGGGAATAAATAAATAAACCAAAATTATGGTCAAGAACCACCAAGCCATAGCATACCAGATTACGTTTAAATAACTAGAGAAAAAATACCTGCTTGACCAGTTTATATATCAGTTTGTCCATAGTAAATAGCACATACGACTGATTCCCAATTATTGATCTGCAGTCATCCTCAAACTTTGCATTATCTGCAGATCCATCTAGCAAACTATACAGTGCACTCATGAATCTGCACACGCACACATCCACTGTTGTTAAAAACAAGAAGGCAGACCGACCTTCTGATCTAACCAAAAATACAAACTTGCAATCCACCTGGCATAGGGATCAGAACCAGTATCCTTTCCAGTTCTCCACTTTGATTCAGATGATGCTGCATTCAGCTTTGCTGATAACAACCTTTCATACGAAATCTGGAAAAATAAAAGGGAAAATAAGGAATACAACTTACACCTCTTTAGGTTCAGACAAGAAGCAAAAGTAAACCTCCTTACCTGATGAAGCCTGAAAAGCACGTAGAAATCATCATTTCCATAAAAGACCTGCAAGTCGCTCTTTACATCCCCACATTGAGGTGAAGCGACATGTTTAGCAAGAGGCTTCGAAGTAAGCAAAAAACGTTCAGACATTTGAAACACAGCGCCATCACCTCCAACAAAGTTTGCTTCACTCGTGCCCTCAGCCTCACCTTCACTTTCAACTTTACCATCAACCTCATCATGCTCTCCATCATCTTCTTCCTCATGCTCCTCCCGAGAGCACTCATCAGCAGCGGACTCACTAGCTGAAACATCTTCTCCTGCCTCAGAAACATTTTCACTATCTTCATCATCAGCATCTGCATCGTTATCACCAGCAGCATCCTGACAACCAACTTCAGCACCCCCAGATTGATATTGCATACTTCCATTGTGGGAGGCACCGTCTCGAAAACCAATATAATTGTCCTTTTCAAAGTCCCCATTAGGCGACAACTCACCTTCTTCCTTCTCATTTTTGGAGGGATCAACTGAATCAGCATTATACCCATTAATTCTAGAGCCTTCAGCAAACCCGCTATTTACCAAGGGAAGTGATCTTGAAGTGTCACACTGTTTCAAAAAAAACATATTTACCTTTGAGTAATCATGATCATCAGCACAAACCAAACTTAACATAGTTATGAGCTTCACACCTCTGATGTTGGTACATTATCAATATTCGACTTGGCTCCTTGGCCATCCTCGGCAGTGCCATTACCAGGTCGTGTACAGAGTCCTGGGTAAACAAAATCAGTTTGGTAAATAAAGGAACTTGGTTAAAACTACACAACACCAACAGTAAGTCCAACAATATCAGCATGACTAAGACGGTGAAGAAACATCCATCAATCACCACAAATCAGACATAGTCCGAATATGTATACCTGAAGTACTTTCCAGTCTTGCACAAACATTATCTGCTCCAAGGGTAGCAGCTGCGCCAGAACTAATTAAGTGTTCACCAGCTGCCGCTAATCCATCTTCCTTGGGGTGAGCATCTGTATTTGTGAAGCTTGTCCTGGAAGAATTTACTTGTTGAGGGGAGGAATTAGCATCTCCATTGCAGACAGCTTTTGATTGCTTAGACTTCGTAGTGGTAACATCCGCACTAAGACTTCCATCACTTTCGCCTATGCTACTTCCATTGTTCTTCAAACCATGATGCTTCGACAAGACATCATCGTCAGTAGACTCAGAGCCATGAATACGATAAGTAACACCAAAGATTGGCTCAAGAAAGCTGGTCCATAAACTCAGTACTTTATTTAACTGCTCCTCTGTAGAACAAACCTCTTCGCAAGAATGCTTGATAAGTTTGTACAAGACTTCATGAACTTCAGGATCAGCAAATTCAAAATCAAGATGAGGACTTATTGGATGTCTACTACCAGCAGCGATGGCAAGAATCATGTCATCTTCTTTCTGCTTGTTATCCTTAATTTCTTTGATCTCCGCCAATAAGGCTGTCAATCAGAATCATGAAAACTATAAGAAACAACTATAGGACCAATTCAATTTAACAGTGTAAAGGAAAGAAGGAATTGATAGCTTGTCCAGAAGGTGTAAGAATTGAAAAGAATGGAAAGATATGGAACAGACAGAACAAATGAATAATGTAAGGCACACAAACATTATGGTGCAGTAATATAAGCCTGATAGAAATAACATTCGCTAGCTGAGTTAGCTCCATACGACCATGAAAAATGCAGGTCGAGAATCAAAATAACTGTGAGAAAATCCACAGCGAAAGTCGTGCCATCACATACAAACTGAACACTGGAACTTACATTTTGTGCTAAGGTTCTTTGAATCTTGTTGTTTGAAATAGAAACTTCGGTGATCAAGCGACTTGTAATGGTTCTTAGCATAAATATCAGCCCAAACTTTGTTGAAGTCTGAGCGACACTTCGTCCACTCCTCCTGTTTCTGCTTCAAGCGGGTTAATACAACAGGAAGCGCAAGAGACGGGTTCTTCCGCAAAATGTCCATCACATCCAGACCATGGTCACCATAGATACGTTCAATGCATCTCAAGTTCAATGCTACATAAAGTAGAACTTCATGCATCAGCAAGCTATAAATCTACATATCTTTTATGTCAATGAACTGACAAAGAAAGAGAGCAGCATCTTGATGATACCAGAAATGTCAAACCTGTGAAGTGGTCTTCAATAAGGATTGGACCATCCGCACCAACTGAATTATCATTAAGGGCATTCAACAACTCTTCTGCATGCTTAGTGGTTGAACTCACCGACTCCAATAACATGTCTAGCTCAAACCTGATGTTAACAGAATGCAACCAACCATCACTGATGAAATACAGAAGAAAACCACTAAAGGCAAGCCTTAAGAGGATATAATACAGAAGGTTTTATGCGTCAATAAGCTATTTCAAGAGCCATATACATTTGATAATTCTTATTAGTCATGATAATCACAGATCATAAAGGAGTGATGAGCTCGTAGAAGTGATAGAAAGGCCAGATTCCCTACAATCTTCTTAGCTGATTGTTTTCCTTTGGATTTATTTTGTTTTTTAATACTCATCATTTCCAAGCTTTTTCTTTCTCTTTCTTTTTCTTTTCTCATTTTCTTTGGTCTGCAATTGGTTAGGGTTAACCTGTTAACACTTGCTAAAACACCTACCTATCATCTTCACATCGAAACAGGCTTTCTTCATACTGGTTTCTACGCATGTGCTTGAATGAGTAGTCCTCACTTCCTGAGGTCACAGATACCCAGTGATCATTCAACACTTGAGCCCCGAGCTCTGACCTTTGGCTCGCAGTAGGTATCGGATACTGCCGAACACAGATTTAACAAGTTCAAGTCAATATATAGTTCAGAATGGATAGAGATTCCTCACATAAGATCTTATCAGGAAACCAGATAGAACAATTTCTTACATCTTCAGGAAGAAGGCGATAACTGGGAGTGCAGCTCTGACAGTTCGAAAGGTCAAGCTCTTGAATGGACTTTCCCCAGTATTTCTCCTTGTACTGGTCCTTTTCTTTACCTCCATCAATTTCACGCTTCTGTTCTTTGTCTTTCTCCTTCACTGACTTTGATGTATGCCCTTCATTCCACAAAGATTCTGTAATTAACAGAACACTTCATCAAACTATAGTGGTAAACAACAGGCACCCCAAGAAGACAAAAGAGGTTATTTTACTCTATCTCTCTTTTTTTTTTTGGGGGGGGGGGGGGGTTAAGTGTCAGGTATTGTGCTACTTACTTTTGCTCATAACACCTGCTAGAAATCCATCTGCAAAGTAGGTATCATTCAGAGAGGAACCCCCACAGATGTAACATTACAATTACACAAACTTAAAATACCAGAATTACCAATTCGTTCGCAGCGCTCCAAAAATTCATTGAACCCCTCCATAAGATCAGGATACTTTCCGAGTAAATCAGCAACCTGAAATAACCATCTCTTACAAATTTGTGATGCTTAAATGACAATAAACAAGCAAATCATCTAGAATATTGATTCCAAATATTGTAGTGTCATTCAATCCTGTGGAAACCATGTGGTCAAATCCTTGGCTGGATAACTTAGAACCAATTTGTATAACTAACATGGCTAGTGCCTAATCAATGTCCATAATATGATATATTAAATTTTGAATGTCTTCTATCTGATAGATAAAACAAAGAAAGATCACCATGACGAAGGACTAAAAAGTACAAGATAGACATACCAAACTTTGTAACTCCTTTCTTGTAATTATTTCTGTACTATAAATATGGAGGCACTTTAAGAATGCCTGGTAATCAGTTGGACTGCGTAGTCTCTCCTTTACTCTTTCACAGAAGGTGAACTCTTGGCTATACATATCTGGCACAATCAAGCAAATCACAATTAAAGGTCAATCATCAAATCTAGTAACACTATGTGGGATACAAAAACCATATATTAAGAACTCCAAAATGAAAAAACAAAGTGAAACTGGCATGATAGGAGCAACCTCCACCCGAATAAAGGAACACTCAGTTTCGTGCTACCAAAAGTTAATAGCAAAAATGACACAAATTCTTTTGAAGGATCATCTTTTCGAATTTTCAGCATAAGATGGACTTTTTGTGATTGAGGATGAACTAACAAAAATCAGAACTTCAACACTCAAATAGAAACCTAAGATGAATGAAAATCATACAGCACAACAGACTACACTGAGGGGTCATAAACCTAAAGAAGAATGGGAGAAAATGCTAACAGAACAAATCATATACAAAACCATTAGCTTCCTTATATACTAACAATCAGCTGCTAACCATGCACTCACTTTTCACGCCATCTTTATCATCGTAAGTGCCTCCGAACTCTTCAACCCTCCGAGCAGATTTCCTTTTATCAGGAATGCGGTGCATGCTTAAATCTCCATTACTCTCGGTATCAGGTTCTCTATAATCCTGATCACGACTTTTGCGGTCCCTGTTCTCTTTTTCAGCACGCCTCTTTTGCTCTTTATGCAACTTTATCATTGTTTTATCACCGTCCATCTCAGGACGCTCAACACTAGGATCACGTTCTGCATGAGGACCGATAATCCTATCCCGGAGGAAACGTTGCTTGAACAAAGAATTGGCAGACTCATCAATATGGCTGTGGAATAACTAGCCCGAAGAAACTAGAATAGGATAACTAGATTATAGAATACCTTATCCATGTGTGGTTGCCGAAGCAATGGAATAGCAGAGCTCCTCTCATCATAATGATGGAAAGAAGGACGGCCAAACGACGTTTGTGATGCCGATGCAGTACCTGAAGTATCTGGCAAGAATCTCGTGAACTCATCCAGCAAATCTGGGTGGTCTTCAAAAAGAGCTGCAACCTACACATATACAGAGTACTGAATGCGTTAAAAATGAAAAGGCTTCCTATCATATTTATGCATCAAATATGAAGTGTTGTACCTCCTGGTACACCTCAGTGATGCCCTTGTGTTCCTTCCTATACATGTTCAAAATGTCTAGGAAAGATTTGTACACATGATCATCATTTTGGAAACGTTTCTGCAGGAATTAGAACCCATAAATATTATTAGCGAATTTTCTAACGAATAAATGGACATTATTATCACTATCGCTACAATTAAAAAGCACCAACACCGTTACCTTTATTTTGTTAACAAAGCTGATTGCTTCTTCAAACTCAACTGTTTTCTTTGGAGGAGCCTGCTCTTCATCAGTGAGAGTTATCTCAAAGCCCTTGGGCAAGAAAGTATTGAAGCCAAGGATCAAATTTGGATGCCCTTTAAACAAGTCTTTTACTCTTGCTATGACACCCGTAGTATCAATCCTGTGATGGAAAATCACCATAATTATGCAAAAGTCCCATGAATCATCATATTTGGAAACTACCTTTTTTGGGGGGGGAAAAGAAAAGGAAAGACTCAAGGGAAGCAGCAAACCTTTGAGCCTTAAAGTCTTTCATAACATCAAGGAACAAGTCATATTTTTCCCTTTGGTCTTGAAACATGTCCTTAACTTCCTTCAAATAAGACAATGCATCATTAGTTGTCAACTTTTGGGTACTAGCACTGGCACCAGCACCCCCTCCACCAGTGCCGCCACCACCATTGCCTCCGCCACCAACGCCACTTCCAGGAAGCTGTGATTGGCCGTATCTTCGTTGGGAGAAAAAGAAGAAATTATACATAGAATCAAACCAAAAATAGCCACCAAATTTATTGCTGTAAACCATATAATTGACGATTTTCCTCCCACCATGTACTTTTAATAGGATTAGATATAGTCCTCATACACTCTTAATGCCTTGGTTACTTTGGACCCAAAAAGCATAGTTTTAAATTCTTCGCTCAAGATTGTCAACAACTCAACAAAACAAAACCAAATAAATACTGCTTTGTTTCTAATTTTCCTTTGCCCAAGAGATTGCCTAAAGAAATATTTTTAAAAGAAAAATAGGAAAACAAATTTGATATGGTAAATCCACCCCAAACCCCTAGTCCAGGAGCCAACAGTGGCTCTCCACTTTGGTCCCTTGATGATTCGAACCCATGGATGACCCTTTTTACTAACCAATCCCTCCCTTAGCAACCCATAATTCCATTTATGGGAATCAAACCAGGTCTCCTAACTCGATTTTTTGTTGTAACAGTCTGTTAATAGTTAAATAATCCTAAGGAAAGATAGCAAATTAAACCCACCAAATCAAAAGCAGCATGCATAAAGATCAAAACTTTATTTAAATAACCCCTAAAAATCCCTAAGGCTTAGAAGATAACAAACATATGACCTAAATTAAGTCTTTAGGTATAGCGAAAAGCGGCATCTAACAACTTCTGATCACAAAAATATTAGCCATCATAGACCACATAGGAACTAAAAGTCTTTAATTTACTCAAAACTAGCAAAATTCAAAGCTAAAAAACTACCATGATTGAAATTATTTACATCAAAATAACCTGGTTTAAACCTAATAATACAACAGAAACACAAAAAAGTGAAGAGCTTACGATTCTCCACGAGAAGAACCGAATGGCCGCTTAAATTGAGGATTAGCATAAACGTCATCTCTTAATCGCTTCATAGCCTCTGCAAAAACAAACAGTAACAATAAACTTATACATAACAGTTCAAAATTCAAAACAACAAACCAAAAAAAAAAATACTCATCTCATTTTTTACCTTTAATTTATTTTTTCCTCAGATTATCTGAGGAAAATACACAGCAGATCTAACCACTGGTTGAAGAAAACAACAGTTCAAACGTTTGGATCAAAACAAAATTGTTTTTCTCTCTCTAACGTCGGGGAAGAACAACACAACAACACAACAACACAAACACAGCTTTGAGAAACAAAGAGGGGTATAGTGAAAATGTATTAACGTGAGAATAAAATGTATAGTAGTATTATCTTGTAACACGACTCAGTTTTTTTATATAACACCATACTTTATATTGTTTTGTTTTCCCAATTTTGATTAGCAAAAAAGGCTTTTGGGCTTGTTGCATTTTGAAGTTAGGTTTCAAATGTTTCATTTCATTTTGGGCTCAAGATCTGAAACAGATGTGGATGAGCCCAATAAAATTTTATAGCCCGAGTTTAGGTTGAAAGGTTTTCAAAATTTTTAGCAGATTTCCTTCAAAGGCGCTGGTCTTTAATTTTGCCCCTCAAATTGTTGATCTTTAATTTTTGTCTTTCACTTAAAAAAATATTTGAAAATTCTCCAAGGTTCCGGGTTCGAACTTCCACTCAATCAAAAAAATTTAGAAAAAAATGGAAGGAGGAGTTTGCCTTCAGATATAAGACAAACTCTGCTATACCTGAAGGCAAACTTTGTCTTAAGTAGAATATGCAGGCAAACTCTGTCTTGTAAATCCAAACTTTGCCTTGCAATTTTTTTAATTTTTGACTGATATGGGGTTTGAACCCAGAACACAAGGAATTAGGCGAAGAGCAAAAATTAAAGATTTTCAAAAAATTAAAGACTACCCAAAATCAGGATATTCCTGCTAATTGCCCAAAAGTTTTTCACTCTGAATCAACTCTAGAATTGATTGAGAAATGTTTAACATGATTACATGAGTTATATATTTATTGATAGATTTAAGTTTTAGTGTTTACGGTATAACTGTTTAACGCATGTAAAAAATAAAAACGCCGTTGTGTTACACTATAACAGAAATAACCACTCCTTGTAATAGATTATGATAATCCCAAAAAGATTTGTAATTTACAAAATTTATATCACGTGTGTGCGATATGATGATAAGAGTAATACAATTTACTTTTGTAGGGGCTTGGGTAAATACAAAATGATTTTCTACTTAAGTTGTTAGTTCAAATTATATTTATATTAAGTTTTAGAGTTAATGGTTTAACTATGTAAAATATGTGACATAAAAATGAAATGTGTGTGTGTTACATTTAAACGGACATAACTACTTCTTATAATATAAATTATAATAATCCCGAAAATATTTGTAATTTATGAATTTGTATCACGTGCATGCGATGTGATGATAAGAGTAATAAAATTTATTTTGTAGGAGCTTGCCAAATCGCAAAAATAAAATGATTTCCTTACTTAAATTGTTAGTTCAAATCAAATTACACGTAATTCACTATTTACTTTTTTATAGAAATAACACTACAATTCATACATATATCAAGCGATGACAAAAGTAAGTAATTTTAAAGATAATCATAAATACATTAAAATTTCATTATTTAATTTATCGGTACTAGCTTACTTGAAATATAACCGCTCAAAAATTACTTCTTTTGTCTCAATTTATGTGACATCATTTTCTTTTTGGTCTGTCCCAAAAAGAGTATTACATTTCTATATTTAGAAATAATTTAACTTTATGAGATGATTTACAACCACATATTTATATAAAAATTATTTTAGACCACACATTTCAAAAGTCTTCATTTCTTTCTTAAATTTTATGTCAAGTCAAATGGTGTCCTATAAATTGGGACGAAGGGAGTACTAATTAATACATCTGTTGGAAATTTAACTATGTGGGACTGAGTTTTTCCCGTCTTTAGTGACTTAAACATGTGGGCCCCGCATGTCGGAAACATCATTTCTTCGCACATGCCTAATCTACTAAATGAGTAGATGATATTAATGTCAAGTATCGTCAAATTTCGTTAAGAAATGAAAGATATATTGGTACACAAAGTAAGGTGTTTGAGACATGAATAGATGGATTGTTTTGGTCAAATAACAAATGTCCCACATATATAGAAGATGGAAGGATTGAGCGCTATATAAACTCTAGTTTTGAGTAAGACATTAAATGTTTTCAATGTGACAATGGGGGAATTCATAAATACTCATTTTAATGATTTTTGTCACCAAAATGGGATGTTTTTGCGTCTTTCGTGTTCACACACCTCACCACAAAATGGGAAAGCCGAAAGAAAAATTCGAACAATTAATAATATGATTCTCTCTATTCTTGTGCATTCATCCACACCACCAACGTTTTGCCACCATGCACTTCAAATGGCTTCATACCTTTTAAATATTCTTCCTAGTAAATTGATTTTCAATGTGTCTCCTACACAATGTTATACCATCGTCTCCCGTCTTTTACACATTTGCGGGTGTTTGGTTGTTTGTGTTATCCTTTGTTTCCGTCTACTTCCATTAACAAGTTGTAGGCTCGTTCAACTCCTTATGTGTTTTTGAGATACCCACAAAATCATAGGGGATATAAATGTTATAATTTGACGAATGGGAAAATTATTGTTTGTCGTCATGTGATTTTTGACGAGTCTACTTTCCCGTTTGCTAAGTCTCATGTGACATCCTCACCTTCATATGATTTTCTAGATAATGAAATACATCACATTTTACACCATCACCTTAATGAACAAACACATGTGGAACCAACCCAACAACACTCGGCCCAACCCAACAACACTCAACCCTGTTTACGTGGCAGTCCGGCCCAATTGGGGCAGTCCACAAACACACCCTTACACCAAACAATTCCTATAGTCCAGCCCCACAACGCAATGGCTACACCTAGTCAATTGGGACAACATCCTTCCCCTCGGCCCAACAACACACCCGCGAACCAAAATACCCAACTAGTGACGGAACAGCCTCGAACCATTGAAACCCGTGCCATGCACGGGATTTTTTGGCCCAAACGTCAATTTAACCTACTATCCTCTGTTCAACCATCACCTCTACCAAAAAATCTCAAAGCTGCCTTATCCGACTCGAATTGGAAAGCTGACATGTTAGATGAATTTAATGCTCTTGTTACAAATAAGACGTGGGAATTAGTACCTCGTCCGTCTAATAAGAACGTCATTCGATCAATGTGAGTTTTTTGTCATAAGAAAAATTCTGATGGTTCTTTTGCGAGATACAAAGCTCGTCTTGTTGGTGATGGCAGGTCTCAACAGGTTGGGATAGATTGTGGTGAAACATTCAGTCCGGTGGTTAAGCAAACAACTATCCGGACTATTCTCAACTTGGCTCTTTCCAAATCTTGGTCCATTCACCAGTTAGATGTTAAAAATGCATTCTTACATGACAACTTACAAGAGACAGTGTATATGCATTAGCCGTTAGGTTTTCGAGATTATACACATCCAGATCATGTTTGCCTATTGAAGAAAT
The DNA here is from genome assembly GCA_034509755.1 of Anisodus tanguticus. Classification (NCBI taxonomy): domain Eukaryota; kingdom Viridiplantae; phylum Streptophyta; class Magnoliopsida; order Solanales; family Solanaceae; genus Anisodus; species Anisodus tanguticus. Next base: position 24,394,814 of record CM067556.1, read on the forward strand.
TCTTATATGGTTTGAAACAAGGACCGCGGGCATGGTATAACATGTTTGCAGGATTTGTTTCACAGTTGGGATTCTCTCACAGCAAGTCTGATCAGCCATTGTTTATTTATCGGAATGGCGCTGACATGGCATATATCCTGTCGATGCTATTATTCTCACAACATCATCCACTTCACTTAGTCAGTTCATTATGTCCCGTCTTGCAGCCGAACTTGCAATAAAGGACTTGGGTCCATTGAATTATTTTCTTGGCATTGTTGTCACCCACTATGCAGGTGGTCTGTTTCTCGGTCAGAAGAAGTATGCCGAAGAAATAATTGACAAAGCAGGAATGTCATCCTGCAAACCCTCACATACTCCGGTTGACACAAAGGCAAAGTTGAGTAAGGATGTCGGGTCTCCGTACAACGATCCTACCCATTTCCGTAGCCTAGCAAGAGCCTTGCAGTATCTGACTTTTACAAGACCAGATATTTCCTATGCGGTTCAACAAATTTGTTTACACATGCATGATCCGAAAGAATAACATATAGGGGCTCTCAAAAGGATTATGCGGTATGTTCATGGTACTCTCCATTTCGGACTTCATTTGTACAAGTCCTCAATCTTGCGTCTTTCGGCCTACACCGATGCAGATTGGGGTGGCTTCCCAGACACACGTCGTTTCACTTCCGATTATTGTGTGTTCTTGGGTGACAATCTCTTTTCATGGTCCTCCAAACGTCAATCCACACTTTCTCGGTCAAGTGCTGAGGCGAAATACCGCGGGGTAGCCAACGTAGTTGCTGAATCATGTTGGCTCTGAAATCTACTGTTATAGTTAGATTGTTCGATTGACAAAACAATAGTGGTCTATTGTGACAATGTGAGTGCGATCTACTTATCTGGAAATCATGTTCAGTATCAGCGCGCAAAACATATTGAAATAGATATCTCATTTGTCCGAGAAAAAGTTGTCCATGGTCAAGTCCGTGTTCTCCATGTGTCGTCCCGATATCAGATAGCCGACATCTTCGCAAAATGTCTTCCGCGCGTACTCTTTGATGATTTCAGGGACAGTGTCAACATTCGAGAACCTCCCGCTAATACTGCGGGGGACTGTTAGAGTAATTATGAGGCACTCCCATAATTACATCTATTACTCATTAAATATAATTGATAGTGTAAATATATTGTAATTGTATAATTATAATTAGTATCTTATAATTTAGGTAAAGTAGATTAGTCTTCCATTATTCAAGCATAAGATGATTGTATATATATTGTACATTTGAGAGAATATTAATCAAGGAATTACTTTCCTACAGTAGGAATTACCTCCGTTAATTAGAGAGCTTTCTATCCTATAATATGAGACTTTTCGATGTAAAATTGGATTTAATTGAATTCTAACGTGACTATCGAGTATTGGGTGAAAAAAATTACATACATACGCACAATATTAGCAGCAATCATGCACAATTTTAAGTAAGCATTTGGATGATATTCAATTAAAGTTGGAAGAAAATAAGAGTACTGAAATTAAAGTTGAAACAGAAGTATATGTGGAAAAATTGTGCAGATGACATAAATTTTATTTGAAAAAAAGGACGAAGATTTGTGAGTGAAATCATTTTTTACTTGAAATACTTTTCAATACGTCTTTCAATATTCACCAGTACTATTGCAAGGATACTAATAATATTGCAAGGATACTAAGACTAGTATACGTTGGACTCTAGAAGGGTCCTTTGGGTGATGATGTAGGGAATAAGTAATTTTTCATGAGATCATATTCAATGACCTTGATATCGTGTAATCTTTAATTTTTGTTCCCTACTTGCTCATTTCAATGTCAAAAGTTAAAAATGTTGTCCATAAACAAAATTTGTTCATTTTAAAAATTTTGTCATCGGATGAGCAGGATCAAAAATTCAAAACCATTAATTGGTCATTCTTATAAATCGCTTCTTGAACATCTTATCTCATACTTTATAAGATAATACAGTATTTTGTTAGCTAGCATTTGATTAACACAACAAAAATATATTCAGTGTGATCCCTGAGTTAGGATGTACACAAATCTTATTCTTGCCTTTATGGGGCAGAGAAGTTATCGTTTCCGACAAACCCTCGGCTTCAAGAAAGAAAGAGAAGAAAAAAGAAAAGAAAACAATAGGGACAAAATGATTTCGAGGCAGATATAATATTATAATAGCAAGATACAATGTAAATGCACAACATATAATAATGCACATCAAAGAGTAAGAGACTACACAATTACTAAGTAATACTACTAGTAGGGTAACTCAGAGAGAAGGCTAGCCCCAGCATTAAGTAATGTAGAATTCATGTACTATTCTATTCTCTTTGTCTCAATTTATGTGTCACTTTTCGCTCTAGATTCAATTTAACTAATCTTTAAAGCTAAATCGAACTAAATCAACTCAATAATTTAAAATTATAGATATTCAAAGATTAAGCGAAAGATACAATAAATTGCAATACTTCTCATATCAATATGATGAAAATATATCTTTAAGTTTCCTTAATTTGAATCTTAATTAGTGAAAAGTGTCATATAAATTAAAACAAAGAGTATACAAAATAACATGTGAAATAAAAATACATATATTACCGAATTAAACTATTTAAAGACAAAATGGTAAGCAATTTATATAACAATCTCTTTAAGATAAATCACCCATTGTGATAATCCTTACAATATAACTCATATGTGAATCAAACGACTCCTAACAATATATGTTCATCCTTATTTGTGACGTGGAACTGCCTGGATCTATAACCGATTATGCCACACTAATTAATTACAACACTCATTGACATTTCTCCAGAGATAAACATTCACATTGGATAAGTTAATATCCAATGAATTTAGAGAAACTTAAAACGGTGAGGTCGAATTCTTTGACCAAAGTTCAACTCCCACTATATGACGTTCTAGTAAAATTCTTTGGCAAAAATATTTTGGAGAACATCGGACTATAGTAACGAATTTGGTGGGCTGTTGTTATTAAGATTTGAGATTGTTTCCAAAATGTCTTAAACATCACTTTTAAAAAATAAAAAGTACTATACATAAACCGAGAACTTTGAATTAGGTTGAGAGGTATAATTTATTTTCACTACGAATTAAATTTTTGTAATGAATAAGTACCACCAATATTCATGTATATTAGAAAAAATAAGAAACACTGAAAAATGTTAAAGCTCATCCCGGGAGAAATTGTCATTATAAGAAACATTCTAAGCAAACTTAACAACCAATTCATCCATCCAGTAGAAGGGTCTGAAATCGTGATTGAAAAATTGAAACAGAATATACCAATTTAATTTAGCTACACATCAATAAGAAGATATTTTAAGTATACATCACATCCTGCCATTGAAGTAGATTTAGCATCACGACAGAGAAAATAAAAGGCATAAGAGAAAGAATTAATTAACTAACACTATAAAGGACTAATTATTAGAGCAATTTGTTATAAAGTATTTCAATGCAAGTAACATTACAATTTCTCAACAGTAATAAATAACATAAATTTGCAACAAAATAGTCTGAAATTACATGCTCTTTAATTAAAAATATATAAACCAGTAAAAAGATAACAAACAGATGAGGCTTCATTTGGGCCTGGATTAAAATTATTATACTAGATTTGGTGGGGTGAGCCAGGCCTGGGCTGTAGTACAACGCCTAGGCGACGCGCGAAGGGCCGGATAGCAAGCTAACCTAATGGACCTTCCCCCTTTAAAAATTGAGTTAATATCGTGTGGGCTGATAGCCCACATATCAGATATTAAACTGATAAGAACAGATACTACACTTGATCTTAGCCAAAAGGCCGAGAAAGGTATGCTTTATTTTGTTGGCGGGCCTCTATTTTTATGACATCTGTCGGCTATCTGCAGATTATATATTTCCGATGTGGGACAAATGAACTTGTATACAAAAACAACCCCTTTGCTTTCTCAGTAATTAGCCTTTACTTCATATATCAGATGCTGCCTCACATGGAATTGAATACCTTTGCTCTCTTATTCAGTTTCTCCATGGAGAGTTAAACAACTTGCATAAATATGGCGTTCTATTGGTTCAACTTTCATTCACTTTGGTTTTCAAAAATTATACAAATTCAGTACCCAAAAATTATATCTTTGCATTATGATAAAAGATAAGCAAATGACAATCCCAAGAGATTAAAAATGTTGATCTGACTATTCACCTACTGAGTTGTCTATTGGTACATATGCTTTATCAAATAATTATTTCATACCAGATTATATATATATATAGAGAGAAAAACTATAAGCATAGAAACCTTAGATATACATGTCTTACATTTTTTTTTAGTTTCTCATCCGTTATCCTGTACCTGTATTGAAGTCCGACTAATCCGGATTCACGCCGTATAGGGTCTATTCGGGGAAAACGCTCTTTATCAAGGATTTTTTCCATACCCAAGGCTCAAACTCGAAACCTCTAAATAAGGAAGGAATAACTCCATCCGATACATCACATCCTTTGGCGGGATATATCTTACATCCAATTATCGTCCGACTTATAATTGTCATACTTTTAGTATGAGAGGGATAAATGGTTAGGACGTTCACATCTCCGCATGGATAATATTATCCAATGGAGCTCTGTTAGAAAGTAAGGTAATATGCTACATTTGGTGAAAGCAAAGGTTTATTGTTGCCAACTTTCAACTGATAGTATAATTTAATAATAGTATGTCTATAGTTCATGGAAAACTATCTTAATTACACATTAAAGTAAAGCATACTTTGGTTTCCTTTTTTCCTAGTCATTTGGTCATTGTTATCTGAAACTTACTTGCCGAACTAGATTCAGACTCACACGGCATGATATTTAATTTACGGTTGCTTTTTAACAAAAATATCCCCATATCCGACATCTTTCATTAAAGTGCTCTTAAGCTTAAATTATTGAAAATGCTCCTTTCTAAAGTCTAAAACAAGCAACCATATTATATGCACTAATATGGGGTACTTTCCTTGATGTGTCAAAAACTCAACGTGAAAACAAAGTAATCATACTGTTGATCATTCTTTACCAACTATCCTTTTTTATGGTAAATAATCGTGCATTTGCATGTGATAGTTGCTTAATTTCTCTCATGTTAAAAAGTCTTAAACACTCGAATTGAAACAATAATGGGAAATAACATGAGACCATTCGATGCTTTAATTTGCACTTACCATAATACTCTCCAAGTAAAAAAGGTGTCACTCACAGTAACAGTAAAAGTATCGCAATAAATAAACTGGATAAATTAATTTCCAAATTAAAAAATTACATCTTTGTAAACCTTTTGACTAATCCACTAATTTGCTAAGACTTATAGTTTTATTGGTCAAGCTGTTGGAAAGTTAAAAGTAATTTTTAATAATAAATTCTTATTTTAGTGAATTGATGTGTTTGGCCAAGTTCTTACAAAAAAACAAGTGGTTTTGAGTAGCACCATAAGTAGTTTTTGAGACGCTGAAAAGGTAACTTTATCAAAATTACGTTTGTCTTGAGCAAACACAAATTACTATAATATTTTGTAAAACTTTTTTTTTTTTTCAAATTGATTAGTTAAACACAAAGTATTACTCTTCAAAGTCAATTACTTATAGTTCACTCTCCGCCAACTCTTTTCTCAGACAATCAAATCTTGAATTGAATATGTGATATGACTATGATCTAACGAGAAATGTATACAATTTTGACCTGAGAATGTTGTTGTCGACGAGTTCCTAAGCATTCAAAGAAAGTATATCTATATATAAAAAATTTAATTTGTGTTTGGTATAAAATTATCTTTGTTAGAGAGTTTTTTATCCTCTAATATGATATTTTTGATGTGAAATTGGATTTAATTGAGTTCTAATGCGATAACTGAATATCATGTGAAAAGAAAAAAATTACATACAGATACACAATATTAGCAGCAATCTGCACAAAACATTTGGATGATATTCAATTAAAGTTGAAAAAAATAAGAGTATTGAAATTAAAAATTGAAGCGGAAGTAAGTGAAAAAATTGTGCCATGACATAAGTTTTATTCGAAAAAAGGATTAACATTTGAGAGTTAAATCATTGTTTACTCGAAATACTTTTCAAATAAGTCTTTCAATATTCACCAATATTGCAAATACCGATATTTAGTTCAAATATTAAAATACTATTTATAGCCAAATGGATCATAACCGAAAAAAACATATACAATTGAATATCACAATAATTTTTAGCCTTTAAATGATGTTTCACAAAATCAAGAAAATATTATTTTTTTTCTTTCAACTTTTCTCTTATTTAAATAAATAAAATTTTACATAAATAAAAAACTATTAAAGATTTAAATAATTTTTTCAAGGGAAGTGACTAAGTTAAAAGTACCATTTATTATGAAATAGAGGAGTATAACTTAAAATTTATATCAATACTATAAAATTTCATTTCCCAACACTTAAACAGAAATAAAAACAAAAATGGGATATATTTAGGCGCTTAGTTAGAACTCCACTCCATTAACACAAGCAATAAATAAACTTCACAAATTCCCAAATATACATAATTTCAAGGCTCCACTTCATCATTCAGTCAATGCCTCTGCTATTCTCCTACCCCATTTCTCATATACAATTCATCAAATACCTTGTGTGCACTATACACACCACTTGAATCCCTAATCCCAAAACCCTTAATCAATCACAAAGATGATCTTTTTCAAAATTTCCCATCTTCCCCTAATATTAATTTTATCATTTCTTGCATTTCAACCCCTTCATATTGTAGCTGAAGATGATATAAAATGCTTACAAGGAGTCAAAAATTCCTTAACAGATCCAAAAAACAACTTAAATTCATGGAATTTTGCTAACTCTACAGTGGGGTATGTCTGTAAGTTTGTTGGTGTTTCTTGCTGGAACGACCGCGAAAATCGCCTTATAAACCTTGAACTTCGTGACATGAACCTTAAAGGTAAAGTTCCAGATTCATTACAGTATTGTAGAAGTTTACAAACCCTTGATCTTTCTAGTAATTACCTTTCCGGTCCCATACCTTCTGATATTTGCAATTGGCTACCTTTCTTGGTAACTCTTGATTTGTCAAACAATGAATTTAGTGGTTCTATTCCAGCTGATCTTGTTAAGTGCTCTTATTTGAATAAATTAATGCTTAATGATAATAAGCTTAATGGGAATATACCCTCACAGTTTTCTAGTTTGGGTAGGCTTAAGATATTTTCTGTGGCAAACAATGATCTTAAAGGGAGGATTCCGGAAGCTTTCGATTCGGGGGGTTCGTTTGATTTTGGAGGAAATGGACTTTGTGGTGGACCATTAGGGAAATGTGGGGGACTTAGTAAGAAAAATTTAGCTATTATTATTGCTGCAGGTGACACCTCCAGATGCAAAAGAGACTAGTTTTGTGAATGGGGAGTTTGGTGAATTTGGTTATGTTGCTCCTGAGTACTCAAGCACAATGGTGGCTTCACTAAAAGGGGATGCTTACAGCTTTGGAGTTGGCTACTGGGCAAAGACCTCTAGAAGTCGCTGCTGATGATGAAGGTTTTAAGGGAAATTTGGTGGACTGGGTAAATCAGCTCTCTGTTTCTGGTCGGATTAAAGATGCAATTGATAAGCACATGTGTGGGAAACGCCATGATGAAGAGATTGTGCAATTCCTCAAAATCGCTTGCAATTGTGTAATTTCTGGGCCCAAGGAGAGGTGGTCTATGTATCAGGTTTATCAAGCACTGAATAGCATGGCTGAGAGAGTTTCTCTGAACAGTATGATGAATTTCCCTTACTATTTAACAAACAAGAGTCCAGCAGTCCATTTGATGCATGAGTGGAAAAGCATTACAAGATGTTTCACATTTGGTGAATACAAATGCATCCTATGGTAAGTTCTTCACTTCTCTTAGGTGCAAGTGGAATCAGGCACGATACATATGGTTCTGTGAAGTACTACCACTAATATTGCGTATTATACTGTGAAATGTCAAATCATTCTAAAGTGTTCTGCTTGAAATTTCTCGTACAGATAGCAAGTTTATTGATATCTTAGGTTTTTGTTTTCCTTCTGCTCATACTTATGCATTTAACAAGACACTGAGCAAAACCTGTCACATAGTTTCTCGAAATCTATAATACTACTAATTTAGCTGTTTGTAACTGACCTGGGCATTGGCCTTTTTAGGGTTGAGATATATTCAGTGCACCCCTTACCATTATTTATGGTTTGTAAGATCAAATCACAGCATCGGTAAATTCTTTATCCAGAAGCGAATCTTAAGCCGAACATGAGTCAAAATTATGCTGCCTTAGTTTCAAAATATGTGGATGATACGCTATGTGATCATCTCTACATGTTTGCTTATTGGAGGTTTAATGAAAAAGAAGATTCTTTCTTTTTTCCTTTAGTAAGTGAAATAGTATAAGATTACAACAACAACATAGCCAGTGTAATCCCACAAGTGGGGTCTTAGGAGGTTAGAGTGTACGCAGACCTTACCCCTACAAGGTGGGGATGCTGTTTCCGAAAGTAAGGTAAGCTATGGGATGCCTATACTGGCCATGCTAGATTCGAAAATGGATTGGTTTGGTAGAATATCTGCCTCCACACTGATATTAATTCATCTGACAGGAATGCAACCAAGCAGGTTATTGGTAATTATCCCTTCTGATTAATCTTGGATGAGGTGGATTAGTAGTAATAGTTCCCTTTGCAAACTTTATGATCCTGACTGGGAATGATCTTCACTAAACTTGAAGTCGTACGGGCTTTCTAAGGTATATGCCCTCTTAAATTTGATTTGGGCTGAAATTTTCATTCACTTGATTGTAATTTGCTTCTCTACAATGAGACGGTGCTTAGTACTCAGAAACATAATACACAATTAAAGTTTCTAAGCAGAAAAAATCTTGTTGACAGTTGAAACTCTTTGAAATAGTAGTTGCCAAGCCTCTTACTTTTTCCCTTGAGCTCAAGCTCGGATGCGTGTTTCCATGTGCTCTCCTGCTTTCCTGAGAAGCCTATAATTAATAAAACCATAACTTGTAATCTAATAATGAATGAAGTCATTAGCGAGTTATCTCATATTCTATATGGATTCTACGTGTTAGAATATTTTGGAAAAGAAGTCCAAATTTACCCATCTATTTTTTAGTACGGTTTAAAATTACCTCATGTTGTATATTATCGCTTGGGGCTCCGTTAGGATCAAGTACAAATAAAAAACAATTTAATAACGACAAGAATATGAATGGTCCTAAAGGGTAACGGAGGGATAAAAATATTATTTTGTTATAGTAGAGTACTATTGACCCTTTTCAAAAGTAAATAGATATTTCATATGCAAATGGATATATGTAATGGAACATGGTCGCGTGTGCATAGAAGTATTCTTGTTTTACTCATGAATGTCGAAGGTGGAACGTTAAAACATTAAAAGACCTGTTGTGTATTGGATCAGGTCCGATAGGTACTCTTCTTTTGCTCACATAATTGAGTTTGGTCCCTTGCCGAGAATGCCTTTCTGTTTCTATTATGCTCCTCCTAGTGTCCAACTGAATGGTACTTGTTGTCCCAGTAATTGTTTTGGTGACAGTTGTGGCTGCGGGCTTCACTAAAATCCCAACAGATACAAAACATAGAAAACCAAGTAAAAGAACAACCCTAAAAATGTTGCTGCCACGGCCAGCACCCATAACTCCAATATTCCTACTTCAAATTCTCCTGTGTTTGATCTTCAATGCACATTTGTGGATTAGAGGAACACACCAACCCCAACTTTTAAATAAGGATAGTGGATTTTTCCTCTGGTACTATGTAAACAGAAACTACAAACAGTACAGTCGTATTCAGTTGTTGGGATGCTCTTTCGTAGAGGACTATAGCTTGCCATAAGATTAATATATAGCATGGAAAAGTTAAAGTTATATTCAAAAGCAACAAAAGGAAGGGGATAGATGAAGATGTGGGGTAAAAGGGGAGAGAATTAGGGGCAGGGATAGGTCGACAACAGTTTATAACAAAGTTAGATGTCCAATTATTGTTTACCCAGCAACTCATTCCATATCTTCGTTAGTGCATGTGCAATACAGCCAAGGTGACCTCACTGCTGAATACGGTGGAATTAATTACAAAAATTACAACACATTTATAAATTCAATTTTAAATCCATTATTTCAAACGTGCAACGGATTTAATGGCAAGTACTTAAAAAGGTTCGAACTATCAAGTTTAAATTGTGAGGAAAATTTAAATTGAATTTATCAAATTTAAATTCTGAATTGGATGTTAGTGATTGGTGGCATTGTAAAGGTGATGTGGACCCACAGAAGGAGCCACCACATTCAAAATCATCACATTGGAGCAAATCAAAGAAAATTTTATTGTTTATTCCAAAACTAGTTTGAACGTGTCAGAAACTTTAGAATATACTTGACGTCTCGTATCTTCATCCGAAGAATCTGTAAAGGGAACTCCTGAAATGAAGTGCCGGTAAAAGAAATAAAAACCTTCTGACCATATTGTCCAGTCCTTACTCATTAGACCATCTATTACAGAGAGTTTAACTTATAATCCATTCATCTCAATTTATGTGATATAATTTGATTGAACACGAAATTTAAAAAATAAAATATGACTTTTGAATCTTTTGATCTAAATCTAAGCTAAATACATTTTTGTGGTTATAGATCATCTCATTTAGCATAAAAGGTAGAATTTAAAGTTAAATTATTGTCAAATATGAAAATGTGTCATTTTTTTAGAATGATTAAAAAAGAAAATGAGTCATATAAATTGAGACAGAAGAGTATATACGCATCGGTATAAGAAAAATAATCTAACAAAAAAAAATTACCTTGTCGGGTGTATAAGTTAAAACTCTACCAAATAATGTCCATTTTACTCAAACGTTTAGGAGCTGCTCTAACAGAAATGTTTTAGAAGAGGCACATTATCTGCAAACATATGCTCGCGAGTCCGCCAAGCAGTATGTTCTAATCGCTGTCAGGGCCAGTACTATGTGGTCCTTGTCGAATCTAAAGATTTCAAGAAAAAGGAGATTCTGAGATATGTAAAGTGTACATGTGAAAATCAAAGTTAGAATAATTACACCAAATTAGTGACGAAGTAGAATAACTTTAACCCGTTAGAACTGATACCATTCAAATTTTGGTACACTATGACATATTATCGAAAGTTTTTAACAAGATGCCGACATTCAACATAAGCAAAGTTAAGGAGCGTATCAGAATTTACGTTAAGCCTAAGGACCCCCAGATTCAAACCGAGGCATTTAATCACACTTTATCTGCTTCATTAGATAAGAGACCGTAATGAATGCTGGGGGGATCTCAAATTTTTAAGGCCCAAATACTGACCTACTTTACTCCTCAGATCAGAGGTAAGACAAAGAAGCTTCCTCTGATAAAACTCAAGGTACCAAAAAACGTGGTCCACCTTCATCTTTTCTCGATGTATCTTTACAAAAGAAATCATGCTCCTTATCCAGCTTTTTTAATACTAGCCCTATTTGGAAATTCGAAAAATACGCCAAAGTTTCCATGTACAATATCTTGATGTTGAAAAGAGGCTGTTGGACGAAAATCATGGGGGATCAGATTCAGGCTTTGAAATTTGAAAACAAATTTCTTTGGCGTTCTCCATTAGCATAATAATGTAAGACATGTCAGTCAAGGCAAGGATAAGCGAGGGATGACATATAAATGAAACTTAAGAATCCACAATGTGTAAAATAGGTAATACTAATATATATATCTACATTTACTAGCAAAATCCTGCAGAAAACTAGTGATGCTTTCTTACAGATGGCTGCTCATTATGAGTGAGTCAAATACGGCATACTGATGGGGGAGTTAGGGATGCAGAATGCCCAAAGAAGAAATTGGCATGCAATTTAAAGATTCATCAGATTAATCAGAAGATATCCCTGGTGAGACTATTGAATGATGTATCAAGACAAAGGGGCGCCAAAGCAAAATTACCATGTGAATAGATGGTGGGAACTGGGGCAATCAACTGTCTGACAACATTTTACACCCTCTCTTGACCATAAGATGTGTAATGCAATTCTCAGTAGCTAAACTTAAGATGCCGAACTCTCCATTTCCCTTAACAAATCCAGCTTTTCTTGCCTTTTCTTTGTCTTCTCTACATATTTCTTCTTCTGTGCCCACTTTGGTCCATATATTGCCAAATGCGTTCGACCAAACCGCCGATCAGATATCTGTATTTTTTGGTAACAAGAGAAAGAGAATTAGTTCTTGTGTTAATGTATGATTGAACCATACATCCAGCTAGCTCTGTAAAACATTTTAGTTTCTGTTGAAGAGAAAACACAATCCAGACTCATCTACTAAAGACAGAATGGAGAATCACAGCCTACACATTAAGCAATCAACAATATTTCTAATGATAACATCCAAAAGTGAAATGTCTTAGTACATGCACTCGAGTATAGTGCTGTCCTAATACTGAAAATTTGAACTGCTCAATACCTTAACAAGGCATCCGCATGAATCCAGCATGTCAGTTCTCAAGGGGTATTCCACCACCTGAACACACAAAAATGTGTTTACAACCACAAAGAATTTTGTGGACAGAAAAGGAACAATGGACTTATAAAGCACATTCACTGAAACACTTACTATAAATGTATTTTCTCCCACTATTGATGATTTTGAAATTTGATCCATTAATACACCGTAATCCACTGCAGCATATGGTGGTGTAACACTAATATAATCAAAGCTCCCATCTTTACCTGGAACAAAAAAGAAACAATCTTAGATTGTTATATCTCAGACAGAGCAGCATAAAATTTTCATGATTAGAGCTTTGTTTTGGAACACATCATCCCTCAAAATTGTAACTAACTGTTTAGTTCTTGAACACTGCCAGGCGAAATAGCAAAAGAAATCATGCGACTGAAGATAAAGAGGAGAAACTATACAGCTTGCAAATTTTCCAAAAGTACAGAATTGATGTACGTATAAAGGACTGACTTGCCACAATCAACTACAATATCGAGGGAACCTCCACAAAGTGGGTTGAACTGTCTGGCACCAAGCATGTGATAAGGTAGCACCAAACATATCTGTAATACCCACCCCAAACCCAAACCTCTCTTATCACCCTCCTCTACCAGGAAATTACCAACAGTGTACAATGCTAATTAAATACAACAATATACTACCAATATTACCGTGATATACACGGTCTCAATATTTCCTTATATGGCTCGTTTCCGTGATATACACGGTATACACAGGGCAGTGTATATACCGTGTATATCACGGGTATATCGGTAATATTTATCAATTACATATCTGGTTAAGATTCATTTAGAGACCTCCTTGTGCAACATTACCGACAAATGATTATTGCAGAATGCAGATAACAACTACCTTTACTGATTGTTTGACTTAAAAAGACCTAAATTTACAAAGTAGTCCACATTTGCTAAGTAGTACTTCCATGCCTCCGAAATCTGTTTCATCAATGGGATAAGGAACCCCGTTAATGGAACAGTTAGAGGCAGCCTACTGTTAGTACCATGTCAGGCTCGATTGACATATGCAATGATCGTGAAAAAGGTATCACTTTGAGAAAAGAGATGCCACAAATGATTTAAAGGCATCAGGATAGCCTACACTTTTTAAGAATTAACTTCAGTGAAAATGTTCAAGGCATTTCGTTTTTCTGTTTGCTTAGCAAACAAACCTTGTAGTTTATACATTTCCACGGCGAGTAAACAAACCTTGTTTTTAATACATTTCGGAGCGAGTAATAAACTTCTCTTTTTGTACAAAAATGTACAAGGAAACATCACATAAAATATTCAATGAACCTTATAAGAGAGGGAGAGAGAGAGATCTCCAATTGAGCGTTAAATCAGAATTACTCATTCATGATACTAGCTAGTAATGCTTGCATTAGGGTAGGCTATCTACATCACACCCCTTGGGTGTGGCCCATCCCCGGACCCTACTAATGAGGGATGCTTTGTGCACCGAGCTGCCCTTATGATACTAGCTTGTAACTCCCTAACTTCGCTTGTATGGCAACAGATTGACAGGAAGAGAAACTCTTACCAAGAAAATGTTCTGCCCGCTCCAAGAAGCTTTCAACACGAACAGTATGTATGACTGAGACATCAAGGAAACCAGTCCATTCTAAATTTGGCCGCAGAACATCTGAGACAACCCAAGGGTCCATCTCAACAAAATGTACCTAGGAGTTTGCAAATAGAAATATGAAATACAAATGCTCTGAGAGCAAAATGACATAGAAAGACTAAATAAAACGTAAAGCTCCACAAATCAACTGCTAACTTAAAACCATACGGAGCCAATAAAAGTATCACTAGTAATAAGTAAACAAAATATACCATATGCTCCAGAAAGGGTTGTTACAAATTTAATGCTAACCTCAGAACACCCTCGGCTGATGGCTTCTATACCAACTGATCCTGTCCCACTATACAGATCCAACCAACGGCCAGGCCTCAAAGATGCAGCGCAACCACCGGCTGCCTAAAGAATAGAGAACAGTTTTCATTTACTAACATTACAATGGTGTATCTTGTGTTACTTGAAAGACGAACTCCTCTTAACGGATAATAAGAATCTCACTTGCAAAATACCAAATGCAGCAGCTTTTACAACTTCCATCATGGGGCGCACATCCATGCTCTTTGGTGAGAGCAATTTCTTCCTTCGAGCAGTCCCCCCAACAACCTGAACAAAAACTCCTTCTAATAACAAAGCTATCACAAACTACTTGCTTGTTTGACAACAATTGCATCCTCAGTTGACATGTGTACTTGGAAGATGAATATCTTAGATATGCTTGAATTATCAACAAATGCGCGGTCTGCAGAACTGAAAGGGTCTTTTCGCTAACGAATTTTCAATTTTAAAACTCATTGGTATGCCTAGAGCATTAGATATGCAGCTTTCTTTACACGCACATCATTTCATGAAGCAACGAAGAAGAAAGTTTTGAAGCACGTATCTCAACTATCTCGCCCTTGCATCCAGAACTATACCGTTTTATCCTACATTGCACCAAAAAATAAGTTTCTAACATTTAAACTGCACAGATACCAGGAGAAAAAGGAAATTCTCCATTAGCAGCCACAGATTTAGCTAAAATGTCATAGAAATACAAACCTGAAGCAATTTATGTGTCTCGCGTGGAGTCTTAGGTTCTTCTAGAAGGACCTGTTTTCCGCTTACAGTCTTCGATTGTTCTCTTCTCTTCTTCGTCTATATAACTCCAATGAAAAACACTACTATTAATATGAAATATACACATTATCCTCTATTCAGGCCCCCAATTTTTCATTTAATTCGAAATAAATAAATGTTTTATTTTCAGAGAGGGAAACATACCTTTGGAGATGGTTCAGATAAGAACTCATCCGGATTGAGGCCGTACTGTTCAAGCAACTGTCTTTTCTTATCAACTGACAGTTCATTTTTGGATTCTGACAATACAATACGTTTTGTTTAAATTAAGCAGTAAATTTAATGGAAACAAAAACTCGAATTTGCAAAGAAGATAGAGGAAGCGAAATAGCTTACTGGAAGAGACGGTGATAATGAACGGCCGGCGACGATTGGTGGCTGTGAATGGATAACCGACGCTTAGCAAACTAGTCTCCGGGACAATGGAGCCACAGCCAAAAGAAAATACACTGTGTGATGATGAAATCGCCATTTCTGCAGCTCCAATTATCTTACTAAGCAGAATTGGTTGAACCAACTTTGAGGATTTATCATTTTATTGAGGACCTTTTTTTAACACTGTTTGGATGGTTGTATGTATGTTTTGATTGATATAATATTTGGATATTATTGATGAATAAACATACCATAAAAGTAGGTTAAAGGTAGATACCATGAGAAGGAAGCGCAGTGTAAATGATAAAATAAAATTAATAAATAATAAAAATTAGTAAAAAAAGAGAAGATAATGACGTAATAACACTAAATAAATGTTACATGACATTTTTTGTCATGACGTAACGATGAATTTAACGATACAATACATTAAAATTTAAGTAACAATTAAAATAAATATTGTATTTAAATTAACAACTCAATAATATTGTGTAATAACCATCCAAACATGAAAATCGTTATCCTTGATACAGTTTTCACTTAGTTAGACCAACACAAAAGCAAGAGATGATTTTTCTCAGTTTTAAGTCCCAACTTCATTATGGATAATACGCAAAAGTTGCAAACTAATAGTAGGATTTTACACTCCCCTTTATAACCAATTTTATGCTGGTGGAAGCAAGACAATTGTATTTCTTACTTGAATATTTACATAGTTCGTAACATATGCATAATTAATCATCTTATCTCATAGGGATTGCATTTCATTAATTGAACAATATAAAACAAATTGTTACGAAAGCCTAAGTACTCGAGAATTGGTTTTATGGGCCGCGTCAAGTCATCAAAAACTAGGCCAACGCCAATGTTGTGCTTAGGTGTGCTTACAGCCCAGCCCACATTGAAAGGATACAAAATTAGGGTTGAAACCTATATATAAGCACGCCGTAGCTTCATGATTGTATAGTACTTGCTGGTTCTATTTGTTTGCTTCTTCATCTTTGCACTACATTTGATTTTATTGTTTTATTCTCTCATTTTTTATTGAATCGAAATCAGATGACGAGAAAAAAACTGCAACAATATGATGGTAAATTCCATGATTCCTAGTATTTAAGTCTCTGATGATTTTCTATTTCCGTTTTATGTTAGATTAATATCTAAAGTTTCGATATTTTGTTTAATTTAATATTATTTGGGAGATGTGATGAACGAAATTGGTCCGTGTTTCTGATTGAACAGTGACAGATAAACCCTTTCTTGTTTACTCTTCTGATCTCCCACTAATTTCTATTTTTCTCATTTTATCATTACATTTTATTTTTAATTTTCATTAAGATGATTTTGCAGTAGCTCAATGATTGCATGCCTTATAGGCAATATACGCTATACCGATTGAAATCATGAGCAGATGAATTTTTTTGAAGTAGGAGAGCTATTTGTATTTTCTTATATTGTTATATGATTTTTTTCAAAGTGTGTTAATATGATATCTATGAGGAGATATTCATGTATCATGAGCAGAAAGCTACTTTTCATAGCTTATTTTTTTTAAAAAAAATATTTCTGTCAAATTTAGTGTCAGTGCAATTCTACCACAGATGTTGGTTGTTTGCAACTTAATTTGGTAAGAGGATTTCAATTTTTGCTAATGATTATGATTAAATGTGTTTTTCTAAATTTTTAGAACGATTAAACTAGATTGACAATTTTAGTACTAGCCTCCATTTAGCTGGATCTAAGATCGACACCCCCCCCCCCCCTTTGTTTATATTTGCTTGTCATCTTTGAAAATAAGAAAGATTCAGTTCTTTTCAATTTTATGTTTAGTATTAATCAGGTGAACATTTATTGTGAGGAGATCAATGTGATGAATAATAAATAAGGATAAATTAGTTAAATAACTTTTGATTATTTAATTTTTATTTATTATCTGTTTTTTATCACATTAATTTGTCTCACATAAATGTTTATCTTACTGATGATAAGGACACAATGAGAAAAAGAATCTTTAACTTGATTTTTTGAGAGATGTTGGTCCTAAAAGTTAAATTACTAAAACAACCTCTTACTAAATTCATTGTTGCCTTGGCTCCTAAATCGTTGTACTCCAGGGTTGCCTTACTGTTCGCATTAGGTAGAACTTCGCTTGCCACTCCATAAGACCTTATTCATCCTCCCAAGGGCTTCATAACACATGACTCCAGGTTGAGTGACCAATATCTGGTGTTGGTGCAGCGGCCCAGTAGTTATCCACTATACTCATATCATATCAGGGCACAGTTGACAGTGTCGCGGATATAGACGCACTCCCTCCTCTTGGTGCTGATAGAGTGCGTACGAACTGGAGAGACCCAGAGTACTATGTGTTGCCATCTGGTGAGGTGAGGACTATTGGTAAAGTTGCAGTTGTATATACCATTGTTAGTCGAACTGTAATATCCGCGACACTGGCATGCTGCTGTGCTCTGATAGGATGATGGTGAATAACTACTGGGCTGCTGCATCAACACTAGATATTGCTGACTAGATACAAAGTTATTCACCTGCAGTAGACAAAGTATTGCTGCTCTCAACATGATTTCATGTGATATGAAACCCTTAGAAGCGTGGATAAGGTCTTGTGGTCTATGGAGTGGCATGTGGAGTTCTGCCTAATAAGAGGATTTTTTAGTAATTTAACTTTTAGCCCCTCTAAATAACTTAAATACTTTATTTATACGAACATCAAAATATTTTTTTAAAAGGGATATGATCATTTGGATTAGTAAAATTGGTGAATCTTCAAAAAATTGGAATTTAAA
Source organism: Anisodus tanguticus (assembly GCA_034509755.1). Classification (NCBI taxonomy): domain Eukaryota; kingdom Viridiplantae; phylum Streptophyta; class Magnoliopsida; order Solanales; family Solanaceae; genus Anisodus; species Anisodus tanguticus. The sequence continues at coordinate 24,413,298 of CM067556.1, forward strand.
TACATGCGTTTTGGATAAATGTATTAATTAAAATAGATTCTATCATTCTGGATTACATTTTCTTGTGATACGACACCTTATAAGATAAATATTCATGAACTTAATTCTTCATTTTGTTTTCTAAAAAATAATGATAGAAATTTTAGAAATTGAACTTCCTCAAATATTAGCTTACAAATCTGTGTGATCATTGTTGGTTTGTTTAATGATAAAAAAATTATGTTTAATTTATACAAGTAAAAAGAATCATATAATATATTTTTGTGCACCACTAACTTAGGACAATTAGCCAAAATTAATAATTCTAAAACCATTCATACGGAATAACAAAAACAATGATCATTAATGCGAAATAACAAAGTAGGAGAAAAATATCAAAACAACCTAATTAACAATCGCGAAAACTATACTCGGTGTTTCTCAAATACTTTAACTTTATGTTGTGAATTGATTAAGTTTAATAATATCTACTTTTGTGGTCCATTACAACTTTTATCGTAGTTTTATTTCACGTCTCTCAAGAAGAAATTTAATTTAACACGTACGAAATCTAAAAGATAAACACAAGAGTTCTTTTCTTTATAGAATAATATATAATTTATTTATAATAATAATTAAATAAATAATTGAAATATTTTTTTATATTATATCTTATCTAAATGGTTATGTTATTTGATTAGTAACTAATTCTAAAGAAATTATATGACCGCTAAGAACTTTTAACAGGATTAGTTGTTTTATTGAAATGACTAAAAATATTGTAAGAGAAAAGGCACTACTCTTTATATTATTATTATTGAACAATATAAATATACATAACTATTTAGTGAGACATTTTAAGGTTTTATTATGAAATATTAAATTAGCATTTATTTTTGAAAAAATATTTTTTTGTGTCTAGTGATTATGCTTAATATTTAAAAGTTAAACATAAAGGGAGAATAAAATAAAAGAATGTTAAATTTTTTCATGTTAAACTACATTTAACAAGTGAATTACGGAAATGAACATTATAGTTAACTTCCCGTGGATAAAAATATTAGAAGGATCTTTATCGTTCTTTAATCCGTACTAGCAATTGAACATTTAGTACATCTAAATTTTGAATAAATCAGAAGATATATTTATGATTAGTACATTTTAAGTCCAACCGTGGTAAAATAGATTGTAGATATATATAAATTGATATTAGACAACTGATAATTTTCTAGGTCATATTTATATTTTATTTATTTATTTATTCATAATCAAATAAAAAGATAAACTTATAATTGAATTAATGTTATTTATTTGCAAGAAGAGTATTTTGTTTGTGGGATGATATCTGCACGCAGATGTGGCAGAGTGCCTGGAGGCTGGAATTTCAGAGAAATGCATGTAGAGTCTAATTTTAACTCCTAAAGAACGGATTATTATAAGGTAGATTGATGAATCATGAACAACAAAAGTGATAAATTAGCCCTATATATCCTGATTAAAATCTTTTTCATCAAAGAGAAATCTACGACAAGATATTCATGTATCCTGAGCAGAAGCACTTTTGTCCAACCTGCGATAGCTTATTTCCAAATTTGTTCTCTCCACTTTATTTTTATTTAAAATATTTTTCTCAAATTATTTATTTTAAAAAAAATTCAAGGTATAATTAAAAAAAAATTCTCATTTTATCCTTTGTCATTAATAGAAAAAATACATAAATAAAGTAAATATTTAATGGAGAAAGATTATAATTTAGATATAAATAAAAATAATTAAATACTTCTAATTAATATTTCTTATATTTCTCAAGGGCGTAATAATTTGAGACAGAGGGAGTAATTGAAAGTATATATGTCCTAGAGACAATCATTATTAGGGACAAATGTAATTGAACACATTCATATTATTAATAAGATTAATATTTATGGCAGTTGCAATTATTGAATTATTATTTGATTGTTTGTAATTATTCATTAATGTGCATCCCTTTTAGCTTACGTTGTCATTAATAAAGTGAGATGTTAATGATAGAGCGTAACTCTCAAAATTGCCTCGACTAATGATCATCGAGAATGGGATATCGATGATATGTAATAAGTCGACATGTGGTCTGTATCACATTCTTAGAGAATGTAGTATGTGTCACATGCTACTAGTAATTGGATTAGTGTCGATATATGAAGGCCTATAGGGTCACACTATGTCGATTGTATCGATTTGGAATCGAGATATTTAAATTGATAATAACTATGGTATAATTTCTATTAGATGAAAATTATTTAATTAAACCAAAATTGAATTTTGGATTTAATGTGCTGAATATATATGTTAAACGAAAAACGGGAAACATCGTTTGACGTAAGGCGCCGCGGCGCCTTTGCTAGGGCCGAGCCGCAACAAACCCGAGTCGAGCCCCGAGGCCCACCTTTGCACCTCAGTTTTGGGCCAGGCTTGGAGCCCAACCCTAATCCGTTTTGTGACCTAAAAATCACTATATATACAATACTAATCTCTAGTTATTAATATATTAAGAATACTAATTATCAGAACAATTCTAGACTTAGAGTCTAGGATAAAATCTCTCAAACTTCTATCAAGATTTCCTGGCTTTCTTGACAGAGTAATGCACCGTAGCATTGTGCTTGCAATCGAAAAGGGAATCGCGTGTTCACCCTAAAGTAAAGACTCCAAATTTTATAACCTGTAAGTCCTTGTTCATGTTTTATGTTATAGGTTTTGATTGTCATATAACCATAATAGAAGAAATTGTTGGGATAAGTAGAACAAAATTTGAAACTTACGTTGGGCCTACTTATGCCTTTTGAATTGAACAAAACCCTACATTAATAACTTTGGAAGCGTCAGTTATTCTACTGTTTAATGTGTAGAGGATTTCAATATGTGCTAAATTTATAGCGCCCAGGCCATCATTTTGGTTAACAAAGCAAAATCACCGTTATCCATTAGAAAAATATCATTTGAGGAGTAGACATCCAATTGATGTTCTATCTTCAATTTGATTTCACATCCACAGAAACAATCAATACTTAGCAAGCATCAGCCACAATTTCTTTTAAGATGAATACAACGCCGAATTTTATATTTCTTTAGACAAATGGAAGAAGGAAGAAGTGAAAAGATTAAAAGATGAATCTGTAAGAGGATATTAATCTCCCTTAAGGAGACTTTCTTATTAATATCATATTAATTTCCCTTAGGAAGTCTTTCTTATTAATATCAATATATATAGTGTACAATATACAATTCTAATTCAAGAGGAATCCTAGTCCCAATACAAGAGGAATTCTAGTTTACCATAATTATCTATCACTAAATATATTTACAATATATGGATATATTCTAATTATGGGTAGGGATTGTAGTGTTATACTTGTACACGCTTACACACCCCCTCAGTCGGAGCGGGAGGAGGCCTAACGCTAAGTTGGGATCTGAAATCAAGGAACAACTGTCTTGGGAGGCCCTTCGTGAAAATATCCGCGTATTGATATGAGGAAGGCACGTGCAATACCTTAATATGACTGAGAGCAACCTTCTTACGAACAAAGTGGATGTCCATCTCAACATGCTTGGTTCTCTGATGCTGAACCGGATTGTGAGACAAGTATATGGCGGATATGTTATCACAGTAGACCAGAGACGCTTTACTTAAAGGACACTGAAGCTCCAAGAAAAGGTTTCGGAGCCAACAGATCTCAGCAACAACATTAGCAACTCATCTATACTCAGCTTCTGCACTCGAACATGATAATGTGGCTTGCCGTTTGCCAGACCGAGAGATGAGATTATCACCCAAAAATACACAGTAGCCGGATGTAGAGTGCGGCGGGTGTCTGGACAGCCTGCCCAATCTGCATATGTATAGGATAATATCGAGTTCGGTGCGGATGGGGTATAAGTGTAGTCCATAATCCAATGTGCCCTTAACATATCGAATGATACGTTTGAGGGCAGTAAAATGAGGTTCCATGGGGGCATGCATAAACAAGCATACTTGCTGGACATCATAGACAATGTCAGGCCTGGTGAAGGTGAGATACTGAAGTGCGCCTACAAGACTCCTATACATAGTAGGATCAGTCAATGGAGTACCGACCAGGCACTAAGTTTGGATTTAGAATCAACCGGAGTGGCCATGATTTTGCAATTGTCCATCTTAGCCCCGTGCACGATCTTCTCTGCATACTTACGCTGGCAAAGAAACATACAATCGGCGGATCTAGTGACTGAGATCCCCAAAAAATAGCTCAACTTTACAAAATTAGTTATGGCAAATTCAGACTTGATCCGTGCAATAATCTCATCTTTCAACACAGCGGTAGAGGCAGTAAGAACAATGTCATCCACATTTAACAGTAAATAAGCAGTATCACGACCTCGATGTAAAGTAAAGAGAGAGGTATCATATCTGCTGCATGTAAACCCAAGACGTATAATGAACTGTGCAAAATGATCATACCATGCTCGGGGGCCCGTTTTAAGTCATAGAGTGACTTACGGAGATGACACACATACTGTGGGGCTGCTGGGTGGACAAAACCAGGCGGCTGGTGCATGTATACAATTTCTCGTAAATCCCCATGAAGAAATGCATTCTTCACATCTAGCTGATGAATCGGCCAATTCTTACCCATAGCAATGCTTAGAACAGTGTGAATGGTGGCTGGTTTGACAACCGGACTGAAAGTCTCGCGCAATCAATGCCCTCCTGCTGGTTAGTACCATTTGCCACTAGTCTTGCCTTGTATATTTCTAAGTCACCACTATCCCTGAACTTGTGGCGAAAAAGCCACATGCAACGGATCACATTCACCCCCTCTGGTCAAGGAACCAAGTCCCAAATATGTTGTTTCGTTAATGCATTAAACTCCTCTCACATGGACGCATTCCAATTCGGGTCCAGTTTGGCTAATTTAGGGCTTTTTGGAATAGGTGAAATTGTTGGGTAGACATGTTAAATTGGACTTTGGGTTTGAAAATCCCGTGTTGGGCATGGGTTTCCATCCGGTGTGTGGGCGCTAGCTGGGTAAGGGTGTTGGTCGACTGGTTGGTTGGATTGGGTGACGACAGATTCAGGTGTGGGGCATTTGTGTCATCGGGACAGGGTTTCGATCGAGGGTGGCTGTCGGATGGTGTGGAACAATGGCGGTGTTTAGGATTGGAGTCGAGTGGGTTGGGTCAGTGGGTGCTGGTGAACTGTTGTAGGGATTTGTGGGGGTTCTCGGTATGCTATAAATGGAGGAGGTTTGTAGTGTAAGGTATGATGTCGGTGGCGTAGTAGGTCCGGTAGTTGGGTTTTCTGGGTGGTGGTTGAGGGTCGGACTGGGGTCGGCACGGTGGTGAGACTGTTGGGACGACACAGTGGATGGGACGGTGACCGATGAGTCGGTGGAACCTGAAGGCAGAGTGGTGCTAGAGGTGGCAAGAGGTGGTGACGGGGAGGTCACCGGTGGCAGGGATGCCGATGGTAGGCGATGTACGGTGCCAGATGGTGGTTGTGGAGGTACAGTGGTGTTGGCCTGGCATAGTTCCCGAAGGTGGACAGGAGAGAAAGTTGAGTCGTCTAAAATTCGTAATCCGTTTTCGAAATTTTTGGATGTTGGAAAAGGGGAATTGCGTCTCGTCAAAAGTGACGTGACGTGAGATAAAAATTTGACGAGTGGAGAGGTCATAGTATAGATAGCCCCTATGGTTTGACGGGAAACCTAAGAAGACACACGGCGAGAGCCGGATGAAAAGACGGTGATGAGAGGGGAGTGGTTGGTTGGATGACGACTGAGTGAGAAGCGGAAACATCGGAGGAGGTGGGAGTAGCCAAGTTCTCCATTGGGATGGAAATTGGGAAGAGAAAAAAACAATATGTGCCGTCAGTCGAGAGATGGGGGGGGGGGGGGGGGGGGCGACAAGGAGGAATTATTCTATATTAGGATTTTGACTCTTAATACCATGTAAGATGATATTAATCTCCCTCAGGGAGTCTTTCTCATTAATATCAATATATATAGTGTACAATACACAATCCTAATACAAGAGGAATCCTAGTCCCAATACAAGAGGAATCCTAATTTACCATAATTATCTATCACTAAATATATTTACAATATATGAGATATATTCTAATTATGGACAGGGATTATAGTGTTATACTTGTACACGTTTACGAATCCCATCAGAAATAAGGTTGATTTGGCATTTATGGGTTGACAAACTATGTTCAATGTCATCATAAGCTCATTCGACCTCGGATGTCGACTCAAGCTAGTTTGCACCTTGCTAGTAGAACTCGGATGTCTAGTTTACTAATCATATTCTTAATCAATTTCAAATTGGAGATGAGATCATTTTAAAGTCAAAACCAAATAATTAGGAATGGAATACTGTCATTCAAGCTTGATCTAATATTAACCAAAGAGAATAGAAAATAAAAAATAAAAAAATCTATGAGACGAGTCCTTTCATGTGGAAAATGGATTGAGCAATTAGTAGATACGAATCATGGATTTTAAGTTTATCATTCTTATGATATTTTAAAATTAATATATAATAATAATTGAACTAATATACTAGGAGAGAAACCGATAAGATTTACTTTCGACTTCATGCCATCTCGTATTTAAACAGTTAAATATAAATTACTAAGTTTAAGTGAAACCGTTAATCATTAAACGGATTCGTCTCTGATAGTTGGCCTTCTAGATGGAATGACCTCAGAAATAAAGCGTTAAAGTTGGGTATTGATCATAGAACTTATTTATTTTCTATCATTTTTAAAGTTTTTTAACCACATATCATCCAACCGGCTACTTTAAATATATCCCCCCGGTATCAAATAATTCAATTGTTTTCTTTTCTAACACAACTTCGTAACCGAATAGCTGAAAAGAAGATTAGATTACTTTATTTACTCCTATTAGATCTTGAAATCTTTACATGTTAATTCCTCTACAATTCAACAGACCAGATTTATTAACCTTATAATTTTAACTAAGGTGAATGATTCTCGCTATCTCTCGTCCGACATATGTCTTTGAAACATATTCTAGTTGTTTAACTTGCCTACTTTGATTTTCAGGTGCTTATCATTTACCTTTAATATCTTTTTGGTGATCTTTTACACATTCTAGTCACATATTCTTGACTAGATAGAATGAAATGCAAAAGTCTAACCTCAACTCTCAAACAATTACATTTATACAATAATTTAATATATAGTTCTGTTATTCAAATCCCAAAAATTAATGTTGTTAGTATACACTTCCAAAATGAAATGTAATTTTGCATAAATATACCTTATCTATATTTAAATTAAGGCTTTCATAAGAGGATATGGATTAATCTTTTTTTTTTTTTTATTTATCATCACGTAATAACAAGAGAATTATACTATATAGCAAAATTAGAATTATAGATAGACATCCTGATACTAGAAAACCATTGATTGTTGGGTTATTGAAATGATAAAAAGCTCCCATAAATTAGGATGATATATAACTCATTCGTTTATATGGGCTCAGTAAAAGAACAAGAGAATGCTTTGGTAAGTTGAGTGAAATTTGTAGCAGTTTGAACCTTTTTGTGAACCAAATGATTCTCCATGATTTCGATTTCCCACAAGGATTTTTTCCTATGAGGAACATCATGGGTGACAATGTTCCTCCATGGGTTATTCCTCCAAAGGGTCTCAAGAAATGGCCGTATCGCGTCTTTAGGCGAATTTGGTATAACGATCCATCTTATTCTGACTCCCATTCTGTTGCGGAACACAGTTTCATAGGCAGTCTGCATGTTTTTTCTTGATCTACTGATATGTTGAGACATAATACAATTAAGCAGGTAGTAATTAAAAGTGTAATACATGAAATAATGATTTAAGTTTTTAAATGAGATGATCACATAATTCAAGTTGGTACTTGAGATAATTTCAGGCGACATATTTATTATAGACAAGTCCATCACAATTTTGTGACAGATTCTACGACAAAATTCATCAATGTGAACAAAAATTATGACAAACATGACGATTTGTCACCATTCAGTTATAAATTTATGATGAGAATGACGATATGTCACAAAATTACAACAAATCCTTTGAATTTTGAATTACCTTAGGAAGTAATGGAACATTTGAAGCTGTCAAATACTTGCCATAACAACTTTCAAGGCGTAGATAATGTTGGCCATCCAAAAATTCCACGGACCAAAGAGCATTTACTGCTGATCCGTCACGGCTTTGGCGTACAGATTTCTCATCTTTGCTTGCTATAAGGTATTTGCCATTGTGTGTTTTGAGATGAATGGGTTTTGCCTTCTCCAAGTGCCCCATTAATCTAATTAATTCTAAAGGAATATGTTGATTGATTTTATTGATGAATGATTCATAATATATATAAGGTTATAAGAATATTTACTTTGATACAAATTAGGTAACTAATTAAATTAATTAAATAAGGATTATAATTCTACCTAAAATAGGAGATATACAATTAATACAATTAATGAAAGAATATTGAGAAATATTCTATTACACCCCCGTAGTCAAAGCGGGAGGTTCTCGAATACTGAGACTGACTCAAAAATCATCAAATAGTATGCGCGGAAGTCCTTTGGTGAAGACGTCGGCAATATGATATCTGGAAGGAACATGAAAGACACAAACTTGACCACGAGCCATTTTTTCGCGAATGAAATGAATGTCCATCTCAATGTGTTTAGTGCGCTGATGTTGGACGGGATTGCCGAAAAGATATATCGCGTTAATATTATCACAGTAGATCAATGTTGCCTTTTGAATCGGGCAATGAATCTCAAGTAGAAGGTTACGGATCCAACAAGACTTAGAGACGACGTTGGCAACACCTCTATATTCTGCTTCTGCACTGGATCGGGATAGTGTAGGTTGCCTTTTGAAAGACAAAGACAATAGGTAATCTCCGAGGTAAACACAATAACCAGACGTGGAGCGTCGAGTGTCAGGACATCCACCCCAATCAGCATCAGAATAAGAAGTGAGACCAGTGAGCGAAGACATGTATGTACCTTGGACGTATCATAAAATATGTTTGAGGGCATGCATGTGTGCTTCCGTCGGATTGTGCATGTGCAAGCAGATTTGTTGCACGACATAGGATATGTCTGGTCTCATGAATGTGAGGTACTGCAGGGCCCCATCCATGCTACGATAGTGAGTCGGATTTGAATATAAAGGGTCGGAATCAGCGTTGAGCTTGAAATTGGTGTCTATAGGCGTGTGGGATGGTTTGCAAGATGTCATGCTTGCACGGTCAATGATCTCTTCGGCGTACTTCTTTTGACATAGAAATAGGCCGCCAGAATGTCGAGTGACAGAGATGCCCAAGAAATAACTCAGGCCCCTCCAGATATTTCATAGCAAACTCAAAGGAAATGAGAGACATAATGGACCGACGGAGAGCATCAGATGATGTGGTGAGGATGATGTCATCAATATATAATAATAAGTAAGTCATGTATGTACCCTTTCTATAGATGAACAGGGAATGATCGGATCTGTCGTGAGAAAAAATGATAGAAGAGACATAATCGACGAACCGCTGGTACCATGCTCGAGGAGCATGTTTCAGTCCATAGAGCGATTTTCGCAACAGGCACACATAATCCAGATGAATAAGATCCCTGAAACCCATAGGATGATGCATATATACCATTTTATGAAGATCCACATGTAAGAAGACATTCTTGACATCAAGCTGATGAATGTGCCAAGACTTGGATATGACAATATTGAGGACGGTCCGGATAGTTGCGGGCTTTACGATCGGGCTGAACGTTTCATCATAGTCCACTCTCACCTGTTGAGACCTGCCATCACCTACAAGACGAGCCTTGTACCTCTCAAAAGAACCATCAGATTTCTTTTTATGTCTAAAAATCCACATAGAACGAATAATGTTAGCATCAGATGGACGGGGTACTAGGACCCATGTCTTATTATCAATAAAAGTATTATATTCATCAATCATTGCGGCTTTCCAATTAGGGTAGGACAAGGCATCCTTCGGGTTATGAGGGACAGGGGAAGGGACAACTGAAACGGAAAGGTTAAACAACCGTTTGGGTTTATGAATTCCGTACATAACACGAGTTTCCATGGTTCGAGAGTGTGTCTCGGGATGCGAGACGGGAGGGGGTTTGCCGCGAGATTTCCGAGAAGAGGAAGAAGAGCAAGGGTGACGGTACTGACTCACCGAACCACGATTTGCCAAAAGATGGTTGCGGAATCACCCTGAGGCGGGATGTTATGGGCCACCATTGGCAAAACCAGGTGGGTAGCTAGTCCCGGACTGTCCGACGTGGTGCCGAGTGACGGGGTCTGGGACGGCGGACTATGTAAATGGTGAATTAGAAGAGAGTTTAGGCCATCATCTAGGAAGTCGTAGGAATGTCGAGGTGGCGAGTGTAGAGAGGCAAAGGGAATTGAGACTCATCAAATAGGACATAACGTGAAATAATAATTTTACGGCTCGACAAGTCATAGCATAAGTAACCACGATGATTGGCTGGGTAACCCAGAAATACACACGGGAAAGACCGGGATTAGAGTTTGTGAGTGGTCGTATGGAGAGGGTAATAACGACATCTAAAAATACGCAAGTGTTGGTAGGAGAGGTTCCTAAGAAACCAAACTTGGGTGGGCGACCGTTGATCTAAAGACTTATTTAGGATTATGTTTAGGAGATATATGGCTATGAAGAGTGCGTAATGCCAGAATTGAGGGGGAATTGAGGTGTGAGCAAGTAGGGCACGAATAAGGTTGTTTATGATTCAAATTTTCCGTTTGGCTTTACCATTTTTGAGGATGTGTGAGGACAGGAAAAATGAAAGGTAAGACCGTTTTTGGAGCAAAACTGTTTGAAGTGGTTATTATCGAATTTCCTGCCACTGTCACATTAAAAACATTTAATGCTCTTTTCAAGTTGTGTTTTTACGAAAGCACTAAATGGAGAAAATGGGGTAGACCTGTGATTTATTTCCAATTGGAAAAGTCCATAGAAAGTTGTAATAATCATCTAAAAATAACACATTATCGATGGCCAGCCGCACTTAAAATAGAGGATGTCCACAAATCACTATGGATGATATTGAAAGGCATTAAAGTACAATTTGTGGATACAGAAAATGGTAATTTGACATGTTTCCCAAAAATGCAAGATTCACATATATGAGTCCTAGAAATACGGTTGCAATTAATAAAATTATTTTTTCTAGGGGAGCGTATAACAGAGTCTCCCGAATGTCCTAATCTAGAATGCCATAAGGAAGATGAAAGAGTAGCAAAGGTTGAGGGAATTGAGTCTGGATTGTTGACGGCGTTTGAAATAGGGTAGAGATCTTCGGTGTTGTCACATCTTATTATTCGTCTCCCTGTCATAAAATCCTTACAGTAAAATCAAAAGGATCAAAGTCGAGAAAAACCCAATTGTCAGTTGTGAAATGTCGCACGAATATTAGATTCTTAAAGAGTTTAGGGGCATGAAGGACAATTTTTTAAGATTAGTGGTGAGGATAGGGAGGAATGACCATAACCATGAATGGGAATGCCTTGTCCACTACTAACAATAATATTCCGATTTAAATTACTCAAATTGAAATAAGACGAGAGAGTACCTTGGGATGCCGTCATGTGAGATGTGACGCCTGTGTCCATATACCAATTTTCATCTGGAGTGTTGAGTGACATTGTGCTCATAGCTGCCTTAATGTTAGTCGGTGCATACCTCGATGGCGGGAGGGCATGTGTTGTGTAGGCCTGTTGTAGACGTGGGTCAAGTATGTCAAGTTGAGCATGTTGGTTCTGAGGTGGAATCCACGAGGATGTCGTATACAGGTACGGAGGGGAGGCCCATGATAGTAGGGCCCACGCGGTCCACGATGGGTAGAGAGCCCACGGCGGAGGCTACTGCTAATGCCGCGGTCGCTGCTAGTTGTGTCCGACTGGCAGGGGCTGCCTCTTCACGTCGCCGTTGTTGTCGGAATTTCTTCATCCGCGACCTTTGTCGGACTACCTGCTCTGGCAGTTGTTACGGGAGGAAGCGGACTGTTGCAGGTCCTCTGGCCGACGGTTTTGATTGCCGGATCGGGAGGCTATGATGTCGGCGGAGGGATCAACTGTGGTGGTGATGGCAGCGTCGGCAATGCTGGCCCGAGTGGTGATGCACTTGATTTTCTGGGTTTCCTCAATGATGAGCTTCAAACGGGCCACATAAAACAGAGGGAACGACGTGCATTGCTGAAGGATGGTGGCCACACCGTCATAGGATTCGTTCAAACCTGCAATAAGTTGCATGACCAATCACTGATTATTGACTGGTGTGATGACATTGGAGAGTTGGTAGGTAAGCATCTTGAGTTCTTGACAATATACAGACACGTTTGGAAAATCGTCCTGATTATAGTTAGCAATGGTCACCGCATTTCAATTCAGGGCTATGGTACCGCTTACACTCAACTGCCTCACCCACTTTTCTCCATAAATAACATTCTTTATGCGCCAAACATCATCAAAAATTTAATCTCTATTAGGAAATTTACTCGTACCAATTTTGTGTCTGTTGATTTTGATCCGTTTGATTTTATTATGAAGGATCTACGTACGGGGACTCCTCTTACGAGATGCAATAACACAGAGGACCTATATCCCTTAACACCCTCTTACGTTGCCAGTTCCCGCTCCAATACCTCCCTCGATGCTCTGTCTCCGTTAACTTGGCACAATAGGCTTGGACACCCAGGAGCTCCCATTTTAAATTTTCTTAGAAGCAATAATTTTATTCGTTGTAATGGAAAATTTGTTCAAAACTGTGTTTCTTGTCAATTAGGCAAACATGTTTGCCTCCCGTTTAATACTTTTATTAGTGTTACGATTGCTTCGTTTGATATTATTCATGCTGATTTGTGGACATCTCCCATTACTAGCTCTCTGGGTCATACATTCTAGTCTTATTAGATGATTACTGTCACTTTATCTGGATTTACCCGCTAAAATTCAAGTCGGAAGTCTTTGTCAAATTTCTTAAATTTTGCACTTTTATCAAAACGCAATTTGAAAGTGTCATAAAATATTTTCAATGTGATAATGAACGTGAATTTAATAATTCCGCATTTTAAAAGTTTTACAAAAATAATGGCATAATTTTTCAATTTTCGTGTCCTCACACCTCTCCTCATAATGGCAAAGCAGAATGTATCATTCGCACCATAAATAATATGGTTCGTACTTTCCTATTTCATGCATCTCTCCCTCATTTTGGGTCTATGCAGTCAAAATGATGGAATACGTCCTTAATATTTTATCCACTAGCACTCTTCATAACATGACCCCAATCGAAATATTATACCATCGGATCTCCTCGTATGATCACATTCGGATATTCAATTGTCTTTGCTATCCAAACCTTGCCTCCACAGCCCCTCACAAATTAGAACCCCGAACTACTACGTGTGTCTTCGTAGGTTTCTCGTCTAATCATAGGGACTATTTGTGCTATGACTTGTCCACTCGTCATATTCACTTCTCTCATCATGTCACTTTTGACGAGACCACATTCCCGTTTTCGAACATCCAAAAATTCTGGAAAATGGACTATACTTTCCTTGATGAATTCGACCTCTCTCCCGTCATCCTCCGTGAACTGTGTCAGCCCACTATCGTCAACCCATCACTGCCACCCACTACCGTCGCCACTGAACACAACACGGCGTCCCTACCACCCGCATGCTCTCCATCACCGTCATCGCCGATTGCCACCACCACCGGCAATCGGCCCACCATCTCAGTACCATCACCGGTCAACGTCCTAACCTCTGTATCACCACCACAACCCCAACACCAACCCACAATGACACTAAACCAGAATACCAGGACCTCCCACCACCGATACCGTACCCTACGTTGTCGATCTCAGCCAGCCTCGATCTACCCAGATCGGCGACACCCCACCACCTAGCCGTTGTATCCAGACTCGACCCACCCATATCGGTACCACCACCTACACCTGCCATTGTACCCAGTACATTGAGTGACAACTTTCCCCAAGACCCAATTCTAAAACCCATAAATGATCCTGACCCGACACCCAGAAACACACCTAGCCAGCACCCTCGCACCGTATGGAAACCCGTGCTCAACACGGGTTTTTCATACCTAAAGTCCAGTTTAACCTATCTATACAAACCATATCCTCAATTCCCAAAAACTCAAAATTAGCCAAACTAGACCCAAATTAGAATGCGGCCATGTGTGAGGAGTTTAATGCTTTAACGAAACAACACACTTGGGATTTGATTCCTCGATCGGAGGGGGTGAATGTGATCCAATGCATATGGCTTTTTCGTCACAAATACAAAGATAGTGGTAACTTGGAAAGATATAAGGCGAGACTTGTGGCTAATGACACTAATCAACATGAGGGCATTGATTGTGGTGAGACATTAAGTCCGGTTGTTAAATCGTCTACCATTCGCACAGTTCTGAGCATTGCTAAGGGTAAGCATTGGCTGATTCATCAGTTTGATGTGAAAAATACATTTCAACATGGGGATTTAAAAGAAACTATTTACATGCACCAGCCGCCTGGTTTTGTTCATCCAGCAGCCCCACACTATGTATGTCGTCTTCGTAAGTCACTGTATAGTTTAAAACATGCCCTAGAGTGTGGTATGAACGCTTTTCTAGGTACATTATACAAATTGGATTTGTATGCAACAAGTGAGATAACTCTCTTTTTATTTTTCATCGAGGTAGTAGCACCGCTTACTTACTGCTATATGTGGATGTTATTGTTCTCACTGCCTCATCTGATGTGTTGAAAAATGAGATTATTGCATTACTTAAGACCGAATTTGCTATGACTAACTTGGGGAAGTTGAGCTATTTTTTGGGATTTTCAATGACTCGATCTGCAGATACTATATTTTTATATCAGTGCAAGTATGCAGAGGAGATAGTGTACAGGGCTAAAATGGCGAACTGCAAGATTATATCCACACCGGTTGACTCTAAATCAAAGTTTAGTGTTGTTGATGGTAATCCAATATCTGACCCCACTCTATACATGTGTCTTGCAGTTGCATTACAATATCTTACTTTCACCAGGACTGACATTGCATATGCCGTCCAGCAGGTGTGCTTATTCATGCATGCCCACAGAGAGCCTCATTTTACTGCCATTAAGCGGTATCATTCTATACGTTAAAGGCACATTTGATTTTGGATTGCACTTATACCCATCAGCACCGACCAGATTATTATCCTATACAGATGCTGATTGGGCAGGCTGTCCGGACACACGACGCTCCACCTCCGGCTACTGTGTATTCTTAAGTGATAACCTCATTTCATGATCTGTCAAGAGACAAGCCACCCTATCCCGTTCGAGTGCAGAATCAGAGTATAGAGGCGATGCAAATGTTGTTACTGAGATCTGTTGGCTTCAAAACCTTCTTTTGGAGCTGCAATGTCCCTTGCGTAAGGCGTCTTTGGTTTAATGTGATAACATATCCGTCATATATTTATCTCATAATCCGGTTCAGCATCAGCGAATCAAGCACATTGAGATGGATATACACTTTGTTCGTGAGAAGGTTGCTCTTGGTCATGTTAAGGTGTTGCATGTGCCTTCTTCGTATCAA
The DNA here is from genome assembly GCA_034509755.1 of Anisodus tanguticus. Classification (NCBI taxonomy): domain Eukaryota; kingdom Viridiplantae; phylum Streptophyta; class Magnoliopsida; order Solanales; family Solanaceae; genus Anisodus; species Anisodus tanguticus. The sequence continues at coordinate 24,428,964 of CM067556.1, forward strand.
TATGCAGATATATTCACGAAAGGCCTTCCTAGACAGCTCTTTCTCGACTTCATATCCAGTCTTAGCGTCCGACCTTCTCCCGCTCCGACTGAGGGGGTGTATTAACGTGTACATACATAATACTATAATTAGAATATATTCCATATATTGTGTATTATTTAGTGATGTATAATTATAGTAGATATATGATCCTTATTGTATTAAGATTCCACATTGTACACTATATATATTTGTATTAATGAAAAAGACTCCAAGATGAGAGATTAATACAATCTCACAATATCTCATGAAATATTTAAGATCACAAACTTTAAAAAAAATAAAATTTACTCCTTAAACTATGTACTAATCAAACTATATCATTTTCATCGGTTTTAGTCTACACTTGGAGGCATTTGACCAAACATTTAAATTTATGAGAAGGCTGATTGAGTTGTGTTCAAATAGACACACTTTAGACGAATTTTAAGTATTCATTAAGAACTAATTAAGATGTCAAAGAGAAAATTAATGCCAAGTTTAAAAGGATTATCTATTTGTTTGGCCTTAATGTTAATTATCATCAATTTGATACTTTACTCCCTCAAAAATAAAAAGAAGGGGGGGGGGGGGGCTCCTGCATGAATCAAACATTTTCCTAAGGTTGAAAAACTATGAAACCATAGCCCCCAACGGGAAAAAAAAAGGTTGTGGTAAACTCGGTTATTGAAGACCGTGTCAAACTCGCCGACACTTTCCCACAAGCATCATCACATGAGAATCAGGAATAATGGAACTTGATTTATATGCCCACCAACTGTCAAAAGTATCTGTACTGTGGAGTATGATGATGTGGTATTTAATTAACCATCAGAAAGAGAAAAAAAGAGTGAAACTTGACTTATATGCCCACTCACCGTCACCGACACGACTCGACACCCTTCTTCTCTCATTGTTTTATAACGGAAAATTCTACTGTCTAATTACTTGAGTTAGGGACTAACAAACAGGGGGGCTAAAGGAATAAAATATTGAGTATCAATAATTTAAATTTTGTAAGTTTGAATTCATAATTTATTATTTTTATCAGAAATATTGAGTTCATGTTTGTATTTATATTTAGTGATTTTTTTATACATATACATAGCATAAGTCAAAATATGTGAGTTTAGAGCTTACACGTCGGATACACCCTGCATTGACTTATCTTGTCGTTGAGTAAGGATGCCAGAGCCAAAACAACATTACTAAGGAGCCGTTTAGACATGATTTAAAATCATAAGATGAAATTATGATACATTTGAAGTTGAAGTTTTGTTTGGACATGTCATTTGTATTTTTAAGTAATTTTTTTCTTATAAATATAAAAACCCCATAATTTATGAAAAATCATCAAAACTTTTCAATTCTTATATAATCTTACAAAATGAGCAAGTCATAGTTTATAAGAAAATGAATACACTACTAGAAGATCTTTCTAAAAAATACAACATCAATTGATCAAACTTTAGTTCAATGAAATGAAAAATTGAACATGCGTTGTAGTGTAACTACTCTTTAATATAATCCTCCCACATGGTTGATAAGATATTAATAGATCTTTTAATATTTGATATAAATGATTGGTAAACATGATTAGATCTATTTTTACAAAATATAAACTTATGTGACAACTTTTACATTTAAATTTTTTGAAAATCATGATTTGGAATCCCAAATCATGTCTTTTTGGATGATTTGGAATTTCATCTCATGAGATGAAATCGCATGTCCAAATGTCTAATAAAAAAAAGTAGAAACTAGTGATGAATAATTTTGTGGAGAAGCTAAGTAGCAAAATTCATCGTTAATTTTATTTAATCATAGATTATCAATAAATTTTATTAGCTATAAGCAAATTAAGGACTGATGAGCGACAAAGTTTCATAACTAATTTCCATTTTTTAAAATTTATTGTACTGAGTAGTGGGGCACGCTGGATCCTTGAAAATTTAGATCATCTTAGTGGTCCAGGATCGAGCTTTATAATGTTTATTATAAGGGTTGCTTTTTTGTTATCTACGGAGGCTTCCACCTAGTAGAAATATTTGATTTTTGTATTCAGTCTGGGACCAAACAAATGACAGAAGTAACAATCATTTGTTAGATAAGAACTTCAAATTACAAATTTGCTTTCATGAACAAATATCTAGGAATTATTACGTTACACGTCTCTTTAAAACAATTGATTTGATTTTTATACGCACATTGACACTGAATTGATTGTATAGGGTGTTTATAACACGCAATAGAAGACAAAAATATAATCATGAATAAATTTATTTATGCTTAAAATTTATTTACATATAAAAGAATAGGTTTCAAGATAAATTTTGTGACGAGAGTCGTATTTCAAAATTTCTTCGATAGTATGAAAACTTTATGTGTATCCATAACGAGATCGATATTTGCTATCAACTTCTTGATCAACGGAACTCGCGAACAAATTGGATTAAAATTATAATGTTAATTTTTTTTCTTAATTTGGTGTAATACTCACACAACTTCAACAAAGTGTTTTTTAATAATAGAGCTTCTTCCATAAACCCTTTATGTAACATCACCTATAAACCTTTGTCCTATTTAGTGAAGGTGATGTTTACTTGGGGTAAAAAGTTTAATTTCATAATTAAACCTTTATGGAAATTTTCCACGAAAAATAAGAATTCCATTCTACACGGCCAATTGGTATTTGGAAATTTTCCTATAAAAATATTTTAAAACCAATGTAGCCCGTCCTAATGGATTTCACGCATGTGCCGTGGTTGGCATGGATTTCCAATTCCAAATTGGATCTAAGTTGTTTATTAGTATTATATTTATATCCCTATATAAATAATTATTAATACTATATATATATATATATATATATATATATATATATATATATATATATATATATATATATCACATGTATGTATTTCAATCAAGAGATGTTATTTAATTTTCTATTCTAAATAGAAAACTCTAATTTATTGGTAATATTAAATATCTTCTCTGTGCTAGCAAAAAACACAATAATATTTCATTAGGACTAATAAGTTTATTTATTTGACTAATTGAATTCTCTAATTTAATTATCAAACAATAAAACAATTAATCCATTAACAAAGATCGGGACACTCGTTAGTGTGCGACCCCATAGGTTCATTACTAAGCCGGTAGTAAATTAATCATATCAATATACTAATCAAGGGTGGTGTGTAACAACACTCCTTAACGACTGGATAGCATGAAATATTCAATTTACTCTCAAGAACCCGTAGAAGAATGATGTAATATTTCTTTCTGTTCTTATAGCTCCAGATCACCCTACCATATGGTCTAACTATCAAATCCCAATAGGCAATCAACTATGTGTGCATGTCAAATCAGAATCGACTATTGAATGACTTAAGAAGCTCTTTTCTTCTTCCATTCAATTGCCCTGACTAAGGTCTTAATTAGTCGTTTATAATTCATGAAAAAATATAGCTTAAATTCATTACCAAGAGTTTACAGATTCAATCTTAATCAACCATTAATTCTACAAGCATTTAATCATACCCAATATCCTTTCAACCATATATGTAGGGACATGAGTGTCTGGCATCAAAGTACAATAAATAACTTGTTAATTACTATGATGATCTCAGGTCAAAGGAATCTCTTACATCACATTCCTCAAGATAATATCCCATTGACATCTTATGGTAATTCTAACCATTAGAAATTATCCAACGAGTCATTCAATGATCATATCTCTATATGCATCATCTATGTATGTGATTTAGTTAATAAGATCAACTAATCTTTATCCAATAAAGGCCACCACATACATATTGATCTAACCGGATCACTAATATCCTAATTAGTAATCGATCAAGAATAATTTTAGATTAAGTTATAAGAGACATGACTCTCTCATTATCATAATCTCCATCATGATGTCAAGTCTCAAAACTTTAATCAAGAATCTTATCATATTTAATCAAACAATTAATAATAACTATATATGATAAAAGAATATCAGATGCCATATATTTAAATAAAATAACGTTTACAAAATATGTTCGAATCATCATATGTGAGATTGGATTTAGGGCATATCAACTATATTCCTAACAGAAATAGGTGTATATTTTTATAATAAATAATAATTATCTGATTAATTAAAAACACTAATAGTTACTTGTATATAATCGTTGTAGATTGATAACCTAAAAAACAAAGTACTGACATATCACACTGATTAAAAACTATAGTGATAGTACTCATTTCACCTCCAATTTTGAGAGGGTGAAGGATTCTTTACATACCTTATTTCTTTCAGATCCATATAAATGTTCCACGTATTGTTGTGAGAAGTCATCAAACAAACGTCCTCCTATAATATATGAGTTGATTTAAGGAACCACACGAGTTGTAGTCAGGGTGAAGCCGTGACACTTGCTGAAAATTAATTACGTAGTATATATAAAATTAAAATTATTTTTATTTATATATAGTGTAATAGATATTGAATTTCCCTAATATCTTCGTACGTTTTACTTTTTTTATATTTTGAATTTTTTAGTGTAAAATTTTACTCAAACATTTCTTATAATAAAATGATTGAAATCAGAAATTTTATTCAACTTTTGGAAATGTATATTTTTTTTTGGATAGAAAGCACTTTATTTCTTTTAGTAAGTTATATTACTATATTAATTAGTAGGTCAATAAACTTTGAAAAAAAGGTCAATTGTAAAGTGAAAGGTATGATCCTTTAAAAGGAAAATAGTTAATGTTGAAGTCAAAGTTTTCACAAAGACAACATATTACCTACCCTCCTATGTGCCCGTTACACGATAAGGACATCTTACGTTCCGGGACCTAGCTAGATAGGAAAGGAGGAAATTTAAAATTCAACTGGAAACGTATAGCGCGGATTCGAATCTGGTAGAAGTAATTTGCTATTTTTACTTTGTAGGTGATATATATTCTCAAACGTTGATCATTCAGACACATCTCACGATTTACTGATAATAATAATAAGGAACCGAAACTACTATCTCCATCATTTTACGTTTACCTTAAGTGGGAAGCTATATAAAAAATAATAATAAGGACATCTTACTTTGCATTAATAACAGCTGTTTCACACACATACTCTTCCTCAACATCTATACTTTCTTCCTCAATTTGCTGATCTACGTAAAAAAGATCCTTTCTTTTTGGTTATTTTGATTCTTGAAATTTTGCGCAAAATTTTCGTTTCTTTATTTGCAGAATAAATTCTAAATGGAGTTCTTCCAGAAAGCCAAATCTGTTAGGCTAAAGAGCCACCATGAAAAATTCTTACATGCTGATCCTGATCAAGAAACTGTATACCAAGATCGCAGTGGATCTTCAAAATCCGCAAAATGGACTGTCGAATTCCCGGAAGGATTCGACAATGTGATCCGATTAAGAAGTTGTTACGGCAAATACCTAACAGCCTCAGATGAACAATTTTTATTTGGTGTAACAGGTCAAAAAGTTGTTCAAAATTTGCCTAGTAAATTGGATTCATTAGTTGAGTGGGAACCAATGAAAGAGGGATCTTTAGTGAAGCTGAAAACTAGATATGGGAATTATTTAAGGGCAAATAGTGGGTTACCACCTTGGAGGAATTCAGTTACACATGATATACCTCATAGACATCAAAATTGGATCTTGTGGGGAGTTGATACTGTTGAGGTACTGCCTGAATCGCCTGATGAAAGCATTTCTCCATCGGAATCAGTGGGTGATGATTTGAGCTCATCTTTTCATCTTACAACTGCTAAATATTCCAGGACTCAGGTTTGTGTTTTGCATAAGCTCTGCTTATTGTACATTTTGATGCCAAATGAAATTAATCTCCCTTATGGTAATCGATTTAGGGGTCGTTTGTTTCACGGACAAAATTATGTTGGAATTATGATGCAGAGATTATAACAGTGGGATTAAAAGTCCCTGAATTATATAGTACTTATGATTTATTTGGTTCATTACATCAAAACTAATCTAAAACTGGTGTTTAGTTAACCTTTACCTTCTTAAGAAAAGGGCTTTGGCAGAATTGCAATTATGTTATTTACTCCCTCCGTTTCAATTTTACGTGTCTTTGTTTGACTGAATACGGAGTTTAAGAAAGTAAAGAATACTTTTGAATTTTGTGATCTTAAACTAATCAAAATGCTCTTTAATCTTGTGGGACGTTGAAACTAAAGAGTTGCTAAATTAGGAAAGAGACATTCTTTTTTAAATAGACTAAAAAAGAAAAGTAAGACAAACAAATTGAATGAGAGGGATTACTTGTTTTTACCTAGGTATAGCTAATGATTGGATTGTTATCTCACATTGCATGTGCTATAACATTCCAAGTATATAAAATATTACCTAGTTTCCTTATTTTCATAATCCCGGTAATCAAACGAGCCCTTAAAATTTAACTTATACGACACTGTATCAGGTTACAGATAATCTTTTGTACGTTCTGTCCATGCTTGATGTAGAAAGTTACTTGTAATTGACTTTTTAAATGTTCTCATAATGTAAGTTACAATTTACATTGTAATGAATAAGCTGATCTCCTAGATTTGTATGAAATGTGCAGTCCGTGAAGCCCGAAGGTAGGCTAATCAATTATTATGTGGCGGATGAAAATGGAAATGTGAATGATTCAGCCGAAGGGCCTTCTTTTCAGTTCAAAGGGCATGGATTAGAGGAACTGACTCAAAGGTTGGAGGAAGAAACAGGGATAGAGAAAATAATTGTATGTTCGCGGAACAGATTTAATGGGAATTTATATCCTCTCCGTTTAGCATTACCTCCAAACAATGCAACTATGAATGTTGTTGTAATACCTGCATCATCTAAAGGTCAGTATACTTTATCCTTTTTTAAAATACTTCTGCAAATAGCATGAGACACATTGTTTTTAACAACAATGTGACTTTAAAATGGCAAATGCAGTGTAAAAATGGTTACCTGATCTGATCATGTATGAAACAAGTATATGCAAGCATTAGTCTTTTCATATGGAAGTAACATTACTAATATCTGATCGTTCATCGATGAGTATTAGGTAATGCTGCCAGATTCTATGCTTGCATGCCTAAAGTACTACTAACATCCTGTGATTAGAGGGATAGTCATTAGCACTTTAATCTATTTGAATAAAAAGTGCGCATTAATTCGGATGGAGAGTACATAATGCTATAATCAAGGAACCAAAGATTAGAACAAAGATCTAGAATTGGTTCTTGTCTAAATGATCCGTCTTTTGTTTGACCAAGAACACAATAGTCCTCACATGAATCTATTTTCACTTTAGCATATAGATCTAATCAAGGAGCCTTCTTGCTTTGACCTTTGTCTGTTGCTGTTTTCTTCTGTGTTTTTGTAAGCCTGCATCTTGTTTCATGATTTAATTTGTTGACAACAATTGCTGCTGGACAGTGGCGAAAGAACTGATGGCAGATGCTCCCACATCCAAGTGGTCGGTGTTGAAGACTCTATCGTGAAACGTTATGCCTGCCAACTAGAAAGTAGATTCAATATCTTCCCGGCAGATCCATGATTTGAAGTTTATGAGTTCATATAACTACCTCAAGTTAATATACAATAATAACTGGTTTCATATATAGTCAAGTGTTTATAGATATTTAGTAGATATTTTAATAGATCTACACAATCTGGACAAAAGCTACTGGGTTCACACTCTAGATCCACCCCTACCCAAGAACTGTTCCTAGCATTTCTTTCTTCTTTGGTTGTAGTTAGATTTTAAGTGAATGTGATGCAACCAAGAGATAGTATCTTTGCATATTCCAGTTGAGACTTGAGAGCATTATTTATTTGTTGAGAGTTGACAAATGCAACTCTATTTGCCTTTATATTTTGGTTACTTATCTTTTTGAACCCTGTTATTCCCTCCCTCCCATATTACTAAAAATATTCGTCCCAAATTACTTTGCTATTTTCTAAAAACAAGATAGAATTAATTAAGTTTTTCCTACTTTACCCTTAGCGTTAATTATTTTTTAATTGGAGGGTGGTCCCCCTTTTCTCGCGTAAAAACGATCAGAATTCGAACACGCCGCGTTTTACTGGGAAGGATCGAATCATGAGAACGAATCTACAAGGCTATCACCTTCTTTGGCCATATCTTAGTAACCAATATCGATTAGAGTACAATTAATTGGAGAAATATAAGAGTAATGTAGTAAAAATACCATTTTTATTTATGAAAACTTAAGGGCGTGTAAAAAGGAAAGTGACCAAATAATATGGGACGGAGGGAGTAACTTATAAGAAACTCAGACACATAATACTAAGGCCGAGTAAGATTACATTTTACAACAAGATATCCTTGGATAGTTTAAACAAGAAATTGGATACACAGAAGGCTACTTCTAAAAGGTCTGGGTTTGATAATCTTGATCTACAATATTAAACATGAACTATAAATCTGAAACTTGCATCACATCACTAAGTTCCAACAAGCGAAATAACTCTATATGCTGTTGACCACAAAACATGCAGCCTCTGTTCATTTAGGGGTTCTTCATCAAGGGAAGTTGATTCATGATTATATTACGGAGAGTAGTAATTGGTTGGAACAAGAGTGTTTATTGGTGTTGCACTTGTTGATCATATGTATGCGAATGTCAATGTTATGAGTTATTGAGTTCTAAATTAATAATTTAAATATAATAAATGAATTTTTAAAGACGAATATAAGGTTTGAGTTAGAACTACTGAATTTTGTTCAACTCATTACCGTCAACTCCACATCCACTCATGCTAAGCGTGGATTATTTATGATTTCGCAAGCAATTAGGAAGATTAAGGTACAAATCATTAAAAATAAAAATGAAATTTAAATTACAAAAGAGCACATACATTAAGGGTGTAAATTGCAAGTTACTCCACTTTTTAAAGTGGCTTTCAATCCATTGTTACCATATAGGATAAATATATTAAGTTGAGTGACTTTATCTAAATAAAAAAAAAACTTTACAGGGTAATTTCGTGAAGTTGAATAACCATTTGAAGAATTAACTCGGAATTGTTCAGTATTTAACTAAGATATTTTCACATAAATTTAATTTTCTCATTGAAATAACTATTTTTCAATTAATTTGAAAGAGTGATAAACTTTGACTACCTGCTCAAATAATGGCTACCCACTTCATTTTCTTGATGTTTCTTGTCGTACTAACAAGTTAGAGCAATGATAAAAATGATCCCTTATTTTTGATAGTAGGTTTAAAAAGTTCGTTTGAGTATCACATAACTAATTTTGATTCTTTAAGTTTGTCAAAAGTAAGCACTTTTAGTTTATATAAGATGTTTATTAAATTCTGATCATTAAATGTAATGAAAACTGTGAAAAAAAGATTTAATTAGAAACAGGAAATTCATTAAAATCCCAAAGATAGCAACATAAAAAATTATAACAGACATAAAAGATAATATAAATTGAATCAAACTCTGAAAATGGATCAAATAATAACTGTAAAAAAATTTACTTTATAATGTGAGTTACCATTAAATATTTTCTATTTTCACATTAAATCTAACATTCAAATTTTGGTAAATATCAGGAAAAGATAAAAGGGGCTCACTTATTATAGGACCAAAACTGGTGAGATAATAGTACTTAAGTGAGTAGCTTTTTTGAACTTACTACCAAAAGATAAGGGACCATTTTTGTCATTTTCTCAACAAAATTACAAAAGATTATATGTTTTGCATTTTGTGCTGAAAAGTGAAAAGGGTGCAACTCGACTCGAGTACGTTATTACCACATCAATGAATTTGGTGCCTCAGCGATTCATTTTCCGTCTTGGATTTGCCTCTCAAACTTCAAGTCTCAAAGTAAACTCAATCCCTAGCCATGGAAGAAGAAAACTCAGTACAATTACTTTCTCCTTAGCTGCTCCAAAGCAGGTAACATTCATAGTAAAGGTTAAGAGTCCAGTATCCTTATATGAACTTGAACAATCTTATCCTACAAGCTCATATCCGATGTGTTACTCTTAACAGTAATGAATAAACACTAACTATTTCTGCAAACTTATGGTAATTAATATAAACCTAACCAATTGATTTTTTTTGGTAAAGTAGTCAGGTGAAGAGGTTTTGGTAGTAGTAGGGGGCGGAGCTGCTGGAATTTACGGTGCTATAAAGGCCAAAACGCTCGCTCCTAATCTTAAAGTTGTTGTTATTGAAAAAGCCAAACCTCTATCAAAGGTTACTACTCAATTTGTTTGTCTTACCTTCCTTTTTAGTCCGTTTAAAAAATAATGTTTTTTCTTTGCTGTCAATATTTTAGTTCCAACTTTTCTCACAGATAATATTTTGTTACATTCTACGTATCTTTAGTTTAATACCCGGTGCGTTCAAGCCATGTAAACAAACTCTTACAGAAATGCAACGTAAGACTGCGTACAATAGACCCTTGTGGTCCAGCCCTTCTTCGAACCACGCACATAGCGGGAGCTTAGTGCACCGGGCTGCCCTTTTTACAAGAATACGTGCCAAGTTAGAACCAGACAAACAAATTGAAACGGAGAATACCTTTTCCGCTGCTCTGAGAAGTAACACAGCAAAATTTCTCTATTTTCATTTATTAAATGTATTGAAATGATTTTGACCTAAATAAAGGGGAAAAAAATTAAGTAGAGGATTGTAATAACCTTACCCAACTTTGTTTGAGGTTGAAGCATAGTTGTTGTTTTAAAACTTTTATAATGTTGTATCATTTCTCTTTTGCTCAAAATTGTTGAGGATTGAAATTGTGTTTGTAATGAGGAATGTTTTGGTCTTTTGTTTTGGCAGGTCAAAATTTCTGGAGGGGGCCGCTGCAATGTGACTAATGGGCATTGTCCTGACAATAAGGTAGAATTCTCTTTTCAATTAAAATGTATATATATTCTATGCTTAGTAATTTGTAGAATCGGTTAGATTATGGCGCTTGTGGAAGAGTGATTTTTGTTTATGTGTAATTTTTGTTACTTGGTGGTTGGGAAATTCAATGTATTTCCTTGCTTCTCTGGTGTATCTGACATCGAATTTCTCTCTCTCTCTCTCTCTCTCTCTCTCTCTCTCTTTTAGAGAAATGGTAATTGTTAAATTTCTCATTTTAAGAAAGGGCAGCGCGGTGCACTAAACGCTAGAAGGAGGGCTTGAATCTCCGACCTTGTGGTTAACAGCCCATTTTAAAACTTAATATTAGAAGCCATTTCAGAAAAATACTAGTGATTTATTATTCCTAAGATTGTATACCTTAAGGGTTTGAAGATAAATGCTTTTTAGTATAGGCACGTTGCACAAGACAAATCGAACATATGAATAGATATAGAGTTTGAAGAAATACTTAATATTTTCTGTTTGAAGTCTGAACTCTTTCAACCCTGATTTTGCATTCACCTATACTGATTGAGTAGGATGTTGGTCCGTAGCATATTCGAATTATAAATTTAGCTAAAATAACTGAGTCTGAGACTCTTAAGTCTGTCTATGTTCTTTTCTTTTCTTTTTTTCTTTTTCTAATAGGTGCTCATAGTTGAGTATCATTTTCAACTTCAGACGTGGTATTTTAGCAGCATATAAGTCAAGCTCAACCGAAACCAAACTCGTTTGCAGATTTTGGCAGAACACTATCCAAGGGGTCATAAGGAATTCAGAGGCTCGTTTTTCCATACTCATGGTCCCATGGATACAATGTCCTGGTTCTCTGATCATGGTGTGGCGTTGAAAGTAATCTCCAAAACTACCTTTTTGATGTTTCTTTTCTTCTTGTTGATGTTAACGAGTAGTTTTGCTGATTTTGCCTCAGGTTGAGGAAGATGGAAGGGTCTATCCCACCAGTAATAGTTCATCTACTATAATTGATTGCCTCATGTCTGAGGCAAAGAGGAGTGGAGGTAGACAAACTATTCTATCACAATAATATTTTATTCTTTCATACTCCCTCCGTCCCAATTTATGTGGCACCATTTGACTTGGCACGGAGTTTAAGAAAGAAAGGAAGACTTTTGAAATTTGTGGTCCAAAACAAGTCTTGGATATTTGTGTGGCTATAAATCATCCAATAAAGTTAAATTATTCTAAATATATAAAGGTGACATTCTTTTTGGAACAGACTAAAAATGAAATAGTGTCACATAAATTGTCCTGGGACAGAGGGAGTAATTATTTGGGAGCATGGATGGTTGCATAAGCTTTTACTTCTATTCACATTACCCCTTATACATTCATATCCTTAGAAGTTCTCCAGGGGCAAGGGTGCGTACCTCCATTATTTGAATTGTCTGATGAGTAGCTTTGGACTTTATACTCTTGTAAGGTCACACTTCTCCTTAAAGCAAAAGTTTTCTGTTGGCTCATGTGTGTCTGCATATCTGTCTCTACACGTACACACTGACAATTGCTTATATGGCATTACTGGTGAACTTGAAGCCAATTATTTGCCAAGAACATCTTGGAATTTGAGACATGAGATTCTTTAATTTTCTTTCTTATTCTAAAATATGGGAGACAGAGTGACAACTTAAACAAATTGGAATAAGGAAACATGAACCTCATCTCTATTCAGGCTGCAAAATTATTTACCTAATACTATCCCCTTTGTAATCATTCTGCATAAAGCATCCACTGCCAAGATGTTTACGAAATTGTTTCAGGGTTAAAACTATTATATACCAAGGCTAGATGTTGAATAATCATGAGGCTAATGCCTATGTTACACTTGGAAACTCAAACAAATTGGAATACGGAAGCATGTCCACTCATCTCTGTTCACATTGCAAAACCTACTAACCCAACACTATCCCCTTTGTAATCATTCTGCCTAAAGCATCCACTGCCGAGAGATTGGTATGAAACTGTTTCAGGGTTAAAACTACTATAGACCAAGGCTAGATGTTGAACAATCATGAAGTTAAGGCCTATGTTAAGAATCCTTACACCCGGTGTGTAGTTATAGTGTGTTTTCCTTCTTTGTTTTTGAAGTTTTCTCAATTATCCTTGATGTATTTATTCAGACACCAGTTTGAGATGGAAAATTTCTGTTTAAAAGCTAAAATAGCTACATCTTGAAATAGTCTCCTGTGCTTTTATGCATTTTCTATGTAGTTTACTTTTTACTTGTGATGATGAGCTAGTTATATCATCCAAAATGTGTAACTTACAGATTAAATATTTCATGGGCTAAACCAAAAAGCAGATTGCTGAAAATTAGGAAGGAAATATGCTCCTAAATGAACAGCTCTGAACTATCAGCCCTCCATAATTCTTTGATGTTAGATTTAAAATGCTCTATCATCTACAATGGCAAGCTAAAATATCTGCCTGGTTGTGGTGTATTGTGAATCCAAATACCCTTATGCTAAGTATAAGGAATGAAATTTAAAATTTCTTTTATTTCTCAAAAATAAAAAGAGAAATGTTCAGACCACAACTCAGAAGGTTTGGGCTTGCACATCCTTAGCTATGACTCTTGAGCAATTACATTACGTATTTTGTAATTTGTAATTTGTAAGGTATTCTATTTCCCCTTTCCCTATCAAGATGCTTATGCCAGTTCCTCATTTAGTCTTGTTGCAGACTGGAAAAGTTGTTACTGGTGCATCTTCCACTGCTGATGGCAAGTTTGCAGTCAAGCTTGAGAAACATAGCCTTGATTATGTGGAGCATGTTGAAGCTGATTATCTACTAATTGCTAGTGGGAGTAGTAAGCAGGTCAGTTTGGTAATGAGTTAGTAGCACTTTTTGCATCCATTCCTTCACTTCATTTCCATCTTTTCCTGTTCAGGGTTATAATCTTGCCACTCAACTTGGTCATTCTATTGTGGAACCTGTTCCAAGCCTGTTCACTTTCAAGATTGCTGACTTGAAGTTAGCAGAACTGTCTGGTGTAGGTTTCTCTACCATTTGCAGCCAATTGAGTGAATTCAGTCTTTGAGGTGTTTGCCTGCTACTCCTTATGTTTATATCACATCAACAAATATATAGCTTATTATGTATTGTCAATAGTACCTTCTTTCCTGAACTTTGGATAATACTTATTTAGATGCTTTATATGTCTCATAAGTGTTTTTCTAAAAAAAATATTTTTTATTCAAATCCTATTGGTTTAAAGGTAGGGGTAAGGTCTGGGTACATCCTACACTCCCCAGACCCAACTTGTGGGATTACATTGGGTATGTTGTTGTTGTTGTAAGGATGACGTGGCTCTGATCGTCTGCCAACAATCTGCAACGATAATTTATTCTTCTCTCTTCTGGCATTTAATATGCCTTATGAGGCAGTTGGTTTCTTTGACTAAAACTAATGCTACCTTGCATGCTTCAAATTTCAATGTTCTAGATGTACCCAAGCTAACTCTTCTCTGAATATGTGCTAAAAAAGGGCAGCCCGGTGCACTAAGCTCCCGCTATGCGCAGGGTCCGGGGAAGGACCGGACTCTGAAATATGTGCTAATGGCTATATAAAAGCATGCTAGTCTTGTGTGCCCTGTAAATTCATGTTTCTGACATTTTAGGTAATGCTTTGATGTTCTTTATCATGGGACAATGTGCACTGATTGTGCTTTTTTGTCTAATGGCATAGTGATCTCTGCTTTCTTCCTTAACAGAATTTTTTCATTTAAATTATGAAGATATTGACTGTTTCATATTTCTTGTGCTTGAAAATGAACAATATGTTACAATGTAATTCAGACATCATTCCACTTATGTGTTGATTCTTAAAATAGTTGTGACATACTTATCACACCTTTAAGTACATGAAGATATTCATGCCTATGACTAACAGTAATCATTTTGCTTGTCATCCATAGGTAACATTCCCAAAAGTAAAAGCAAAATTACAGTTGGAAGGCATCCAGAAGAATATACCATAGCTTACTCAGGTATACATTTCTGATTGATTGCATTTATTGGATATAATTTTTGGACTGCAGAACAATAATGATATCTTTTAGGTAGGACCCATGCTAGTAACCCACTGGGGACTCAGTGGGCCTGTGGTACTTAGGCTATCTGCTTGGGGGGCACGTTATCTATCCAGTTCAGACTATAGGGGTAAGACATGTTTTCCTTTTTCTGTCCTCATTTTCTCTTCACCATAACCTTTTCTCTTGCTAAATTTAGTTCAAACACATCCAGGTACGCTTTGCGTGGATTTTACTCCTGATCTCCATATTGAAGATCTAAAGTCTGCACTCAGTCGTCACAAGAGTCAATTTTTGGTAATACATTCGTTGACCTGATTGAAGTTTATGACCTTTTCATTTTCTTGTTTGATATTACACATAAACTAGTTTTGTCAAAGACGGAAAACATATGGAAGAGAGAAAAGAAAGCTGCACCTTCATGATAAGAAAGCTACAGGAACTACTTTATCTCTTAAAAAAAAAGGAAAGCTACAGGAACTAATACTTTAAATTAGATTAAATATTTGCTTTATATATTGAGCAACTATATCCATGGATCCTTCATTCGTTTTGAAGTACATGTGATGTGAGCAGGTATGGGTTCTTTGGTATAGATTACAAATATTCCTAGGAAAAAGAGTTGTATATATCTCCACTTGGTACTTACACAGCCATATATGATAACTGGACCATATAAGGTAGTTGAACAGCAGTAGAAAGTTCTATTAATGGATTGCACCACATAAACGGAGTTGTATGTGATATAGTCATGCTTATGGTTCTTAAACTATTTATCGATCTTATCAAAAGAAAAAAGGTTCTCAAACTACTGATTATTCTCTCCTGTAAATAAGATCTCATCATGACACCAAAACATATGATTTCTGAATTTGTATCGGATCTTACTTCACTTTCTTATTGTTCTCTTCAATGCAGAGGCAGAAGGTGCTGAATTCTTATCCTTCCGAACTCGCGGTTGTGAAAAGATTCTGGAAGTATATATTAGATCGTGAGGTCAAACTGTTTACTTCAGTTGCAAGGATGTCTTTTTGCTTCTGCTCTTCTCAGAATGTTTGATGTCCACTTTTATTGTATTATTTTTCTTTTTCGATTAATGCAGGGCATATGCGGAGACACGCTTTGGACTTCCATTTCCAATAATTTGTTATTCTCTGTCGCTTCTTTGTTAAAAGATTGTGCATTTAGCGTGAAGGGAAAGGTATCATGGCTCTTCCATTTCTCAGACTCATTTCTGCATTTGACATCATTACTTTGACTGAATAGAAACTTTCTGTTGCATCCTTTTTGGGCTAATGAAGGGCCAATTTAAGGATGAGTTTGTCACAGCTGGAGGTGTTCCACTTTCAGAGGTGCTCCCTTTTCTTTTCTTCCCATCTTCTATATGGCTTTGAATGCTCAGATCCTTTCAATTTAGCTTAGTTTGTTTCTGAGTTGCGATCATTCTATTTCTTCAAACAGATCTACCTTGATACGATGGGAAGCAGGATCCATTCGCATCTCTACTTTGCTGGAGAGGTTGTCTAACCTAAGACGTGTAGTTTACTTTTCTTGCTTCAGGTGTAAATGTAGGACGCAGGTTACGGCTTTCCATATTTATTTATGATTCTTTGAAATTCCTGTAGGTACTCAATGTTGACGGTATTACTGGTGGCTTCAATTTTCAGGTAATGGAAAATTGCATCAGGTTCTCTTTATAATATACTCAATATGTATTCATGTATCTCTAAGTCTGATGGGTATAAAGAGAAGTGTGATATTTTTTGTAAACAATTTGTTCAACAAAACCTTTAACTAATAATCATATTACTATCTGGTGCATCATTCGAAAACTGATGATCATAAATGTATGTGAGTAGAAAACAAAACTGAAATGAAATGGGTCCAAATGAATAGAGATAAACAGTGAGGGTTCGTATAGCCGATTGTAACTAGCTCGTGATTGAGGCGTAGTTGTTGGTTCCACCACAGACCAAAAGAA
Organism: Anisodus tanguticus; assembly: GCA_034509755.1. Taxonomy (NCBI): domain Eukaryota; kingdom Viridiplantae; phylum Streptophyta; class Magnoliopsida; order Solanales; family Solanaceae; genus Anisodus; species Anisodus tanguticus. The sequence goes on from CM067556.1 coordinate 24,445,913, forward strand.
ATCATATTGCTGATGTTGTTCGTGGATCATCAAAGGGTGATGTAGTCCGGTGTAATTTGAGATAAATACAGTAGGGATCCATGTCAAAGTAAAGTTATGGACTTATGGTCAACCTACTTTAAACAACTAAATTGGTGCTCATCTTTTCCTCATCTTCTTACAAACAGTAGACTACAAATGACATTTTCTATGGATTTTGTACTTTCAAAGTAATTGTCGTCGTCATTATCTTGAGAAATTCGTTTTAAATTTTCTTAGGTAACTTGTAGCAATAAATTGTGCAGTTTTACCTTTTTGTAATTCCAGCTTTCCGTTGCTATTTGTTAGAATTAGTCCTAGTAGACATAAAACATGATAGAGATTTTTCTTGGGCTCTTTACACTTGCAACAGCAATGATTTGCTCCCTTTTTATATACCTTTACAGCACTTTCTTGTTGCTGGATTTTCAATGAAGTGATCTTTAACAATAAAGAAAAGACGTGATAGAAATTTTTCTGTCCAAAAGACGATAATATATATTCTAAGTTAATCTTTTAGGAAATAACAGACCAAAATATGTTGTATCTGAATGAAGTTCTACTGACATAAATTTGTCCTATTAGGATATTTATAAATAATTGGTCCGGTAGCTATTTTCTGCCAAAAATGACTTGATATTTGATGTTATATCGTGTAATTTACTAATGATTACTCCTACACGAAATTACCTTTCTCTTGGAGTTTACATAGAACTTTTTTGCAATTTCATTTATCAAAATACTGATACAGCACTTCCATATTACTCCCTCTGTCCCAATTTATGTGATACCATTTAACTAGGCACGAAATTTAAGAAAGAAAGACTTAAAATTTGTGGTCCAGAACAAGTCTTAGATATTTGTGTGATTGTAAATCATCTCATAAAGTTAAATTGTTTCTAAATACAGAAAAGTGACATTCTTTTTTGGGACAAACGAAAAAGGAAAGTGTGCCACATAAATTGAGACAGAGGGAGTATAAATTTAATTTTTGATGTACGACCTACTTTATTTGTTGTAAACGTCTTGTTCAACGGGATTATCTTTAGTGTTGAGTCTCTACATTGTTAAAGATGTGTCCCGATGGATTTGTGACTGATACTCTAGCAAATGTGAAACCAGACACTGATAAATCTGATATCGTGCTTCTTAACCATGATATGTTGTCTTGCTCCTAATACACATATCCAATGTCTGAATTAAAACTACTTTGCCCATGTGTGTTGTTTCGTATTTTCTTTTTCTTTTCCTTTTTCTTCCTTTTAGCTATTTTCTTATTTGGGGGCGGTGTGTTTGTGTGTGGAGGCGGGGGGCGGAGAAGATTAATTTATTGCGATTTCAGCTAGCTACTCTCTTCTGATTGATTAGCACTTCGCCAACTTTGCAGAATGCTTGGACAGGGGGATACATTGCAGGAACAAGTATCGGTAACCTAGCTGGAGTTGCATATAACAGAGTAAATCAGTAAGTTGTGTAGTAATTTCAAGATATTGAAGAGCCTGACAATTTTGAAATTAGTGATTCCCCTGGTTGTCACCTGTTTATTTTCAAAAGGAAAAAGGAAGTGTATTGAAAGACATGCGTTTAAGTTTTTAAAGTTGTGTTCTGTGCCGAAAATATACAAAGCCTTTCGGGAGCTAGCAAATGCTCAAGAAGTCACTGAATCTCTATAGATTGTGGTAAAGAGAACAGAGGAGGAAACTGAAGGAGAATAGTTACTGATAGCATGAGCTCTCTTGTCTTGCATCGGTGGCTATCTATAGAACTGTATTAGTTATTGACTAAACTAGTTAAGCGAACATGTATATTGAAGAGGAATAAAAGGCTAATATGAGTAGTGATTGAGCTGTGAACTAGTTTTGTGCAGCCTAGTGGCAATTGCCACAATTAGAGCACGAGCTCAGTTTAGGCTTTCTCAACTCTTCTAACGTGTGCGGAAAGGCTGAAACAGAAACACAGAAAAAAATCCAGCTTTGTGTTTTTTTTAACTTAGCATACTACTAAAATTAGTCTATTCACATTTCTGTCATTTGGTAGCTAGCAGTAGCGTGCAAATTATGAGATGACTTTTGAATTATGTGGGTCACAACCTACTATGTTGCATGAATCATTCATTTGCTTGGCATAATTGTCTCAAACTGGTGTAGCAATATGTCAAGATGTGGATACAGATGACCTCAAAAGTTTTAGTATTATCTGTCTCACACAACTGATTCACACTTAGTTATGAGATGTTTTTTTTTCGTCTCACAAAAAAGTTGAAACTGAATCTTACACTTTTGGATTCACACACTTTGGGTCCACTTTTTGTGAGATAAAAAGCCACACTACTTACTTTTCCCCATATGTACCCACCAGGCCACAACAAGTCCATGTGAAATACTATTACATATAAACCATTTAAGTTTCCAAGAAACCTCATCGACCAAGTTAATAAAGAAACCTGTCGGACTGTGATTACACCTATTAAGATAACTCCTAATAAAATTATGGGTAATTTCAACATATTTTAATGGACGATCTGCCTAGGAGTTGGATATATAGAAAATTGACAATGACATTGTCAAACAATTCGCATTAACAATTGTGTTAGTCAACCTTTTTTCTTAATTTTTCCCCTCAGGTACTATCTTTTGTATTAATATTGTATTATCGTGTGCAAGACACTTGTCGAAAATGAGTTGATCTAGTTCTTTATGTAGGGTTTAGTTATTTCACATTATATCTTGCATAAAATAATACTAATAGATTTTCTCACAATTTATACACGTATTAGTTATACGAGTTTCTAAATTGCAAATTAAACACCATATTAATTTTATACATGAATAACTTACCTCCTAATTAGCCACCAAACTTAATATTACTTATGCAAGATTTAATATCTGTATAACTCACCTCCAAATCAACTATCAAACAACTCATTAAGTTAGGAGATAGTTTTGTTTTGTCATCTTTTCCACATACATGATAAATGTATCAACTTCTCTATGCGATCATTTGTAGTTAGCGAAAACGTTTTAGAAACTAACAAATGAATTATTCGTTGTCAAACAACTGTATACAATTGGAATATTCTATACTTGCGCTATTTCAAAACTCAAAATGTCATAAACAATTTTTCTTTTAACGAAAGTTTTTCTTGCAAATTGTTTGAGCTATCGAAAACTGTGATTTATAGGTATTTCCTTTTAACTTTTTATTGCCTTTTTTTTTTAAAAATAATTTATTCATAGGTTTTTTCCAAATAAATTTAGCTACAAAAATTGTGATTTCATATAATGTTTAACTAGTAGTAGTTCTTTGTTTCATTTAACTTGAGCCTGTTTGACTGACGCTAAATTTTTAAAAAGAAAAAGGAAATTAGAACATTTATCTTAATTATCTTAAATGTTTATGTCAAAGAAAAGGATTAACGAATAGATGTTTGAATTAACACCAATACCCTAAATCGCACTATTCTTTTTGAGACGGGAAATGCATGTTATTTCCTCCATCCCAAGTTTTTTATCTTGTTCGGATTTCGAGGGTTTAATAACTCGATGTGAATTCGAATATAGAATTTTTAATTTTTTGAAATAAAATATACATATTTAGAAACTACATACAAAAGTACTATAAGTTAGAAGCAGTTAAAAATTCAAAATATTTGAAAAAATTATAAGTAAAAAAAATATCCTTTGACTGTCTAAATAGTACTTCATCCGTCTTAAATTGTTTGAAGTTTGACCAGTTTTGGAGTCAAACAACTTTCTTTGACTACGATTTTCTCCAACTCTTTTTCATAAATTGTGTATTATTAATTATGCAGACTTATAGTAACGTTTATGTAATTTTCAAATATGTAAATTTTATTATAAAATATTTGAAGAATCTATGTTTAAAATTAAATTAAAGAAAAAGTTGTTTGACATTAAACCGGTAACATTCAAACAATTTGAGATGAAATGAGTAACTAAGAAAATCTTTTTGGGAGGAGGGAGTATATACTATGATTTTTCCAATTACACAAAAAATATCCTTTGAAAAAAAAATCATCATGAGTATATGTAGAAAAAAGTAAACGCATTGATCGGTATGCAATTCTCGTCATTTATTTAGGGCGATGTAGCTTTCGGACGTAAATTTCTGTGTGCTGCTGTGGTCTATATAATTTAGATTTTCGCTTTCCAAAGTCCATCTACTTAGCTCACACGTTGCTGGCACATTGAGTCATATTCAACCCCCTCCACCCCCACCCCCACCCCCACCCCCACCCCCACCCCCACCCCCTCTCGCAACACCCACCTCGTATCTCTGTCTGCAGCGAACAAATTGATCTCTGCAAAATAATAATCAAGGTATGTTCCATCCTTGTAACCTTGGAAATTTAATCTTCTCATCTATTTCTTACCCTATTAATTTTGATACCAAATTTAGCATAATCTTTGCAATTATATTATTTTCTTTGTGGGCACCATAAAGAAAAAAAAGAATAAATTTGCCCATTGATTCTTATAACTTAGTTCAAGATACTATATACACCTATACACTTGTTGTATGAGGCATAAGATAATTGGTTATTCTTTTTATTGTTAAAGAAAGAAAGATTGCTCTTTTATCTCTTTTTTTTTTCGTTCAATTTTTGTGTTTTGGAATTGTTGGGAAACAGAGACAATGGGGAATTTGTTTTGCTGTGTACAAGTTGACCAATCCACAGTGGCCATCAAGGAGACATTTGGCAAGTTTGATGATGTGCTTGAGCCTGGATGTCATTTCTTGCCATGGTGCTTAGGAAGCCAGATTGCTGGTTACCTAACTTTAAGGTTGCAGCAGCTTGATGTGCGCTGCGAGACCAAGTCAAAGGTGCGTAAATTAATATAATTTGGTGTAAACACTAGCTGTTGGCAATTTTTTTTACCGTCAAAGGTGTTATCTTGTTTTTGAATGCCAGTTGTTTTTCCAACTAGATGTAGACTTTTTCATTAGTTTATTACTATCATAACACGGAGAGGAAGTTCTCCAGTCTGCCACGGCAGCCTTGGGGGACGGGGGACGGGGGACGGGGGGACGGGGGCGGGGGGACGTATGCAGCTCTTAGTTACCGGGTTTGAACCCAGTACTTTTAATATGAAGTATAAATATATGTGTAAAAATTCATTAGAACTGCAACAAATAGTAGATATTAACCCATAACTTTAAAATATAATGCGAAACCTTAAATGTTGAACTCATAAAGTTCAAATTCTGAATCCACCTCTGCTGCCACCTAAATCTCTTAGCATATGCTTGAAAAAACACTTTTCCCTTATTTCTTGTGGATAAGTAGTTCATGTTACAATGTGATGGATATGCCTATGGCTTTTCAAAAGTTTCAAGTTTGTGATCCTTTTTGTTTAACTTCTCTTAACTAATGAGAATCAGGAAAAGACTTTTAAACTAAGAGGTTGGAAGATCGAGTCACCAAGTAAGCAAAGTTGGAAAGGGTCATTATTGACTCTTGGGTAGGTGGTTGCGGGGAAGAGACTTAACATATCAAAACAAAAGAGGTAAAAGATTATTGAACTACTAATGCAAAGATGATTTTATGTTATAAATTTGTGTTATCTTGGTCATTTCCTTTTTTGTTTTTGGATTTTTGATTTTTTGTAAGTTTTTGTTTACCCCACCCTTCAGAGGGGGAAAAAGTTTCTACTTTTCTCTTGTTGACTCGAACCCCACAACCTAGTGGTTGAAGGTGGAGGTGTTCTACCAATATTAAAGCCTAAACCCTTGTGCTTAGTCATCTCCTTCTCCTGCGTCATGTTTACTGAGCCAAGAAGTCTTCAAGAGCACGAGTAACTAATTCACTTAACTTGGATTTCAGTCAATTATGTCTAGATAACTTATATGGCCATAGAACATGTAAAAATTCTTGCTAGACTGCTAGTTCACATTTTCTAGCACACGTTTGTTTCTCCTTATTCACCTTTGTAAACATCTCGGTTCTGGTTTCAATCAAATGAAAGAACATCATGTAAACCATCATATTATATCATGGTAATCTAATATGGGCTATCTCACTGTGCTCAATGACAGTAATCTACAGCATGACCTTTTCCTTTGTCATGATTTATCTGGTAAGGCTGCATACAATAGACCCTTGTGGTCCGGCCCTTCCCCGGACTCCGCGCATAGCGGGAGCTTAGTGCACCGGGCTGCCCCTTTTTTATTATTTATCTGGTAAAACCTTCATTCATTGTGCAGGATAATGTATTTGTAACTGTTGTTGCTTCAATTCAATATCGTGCTCTGGCTGATAAAGCTACTGATGCTTTTTACAAGCTTAGTAATACTCGATCCCAGATCCAAGCCTATGTCTTTGATGGTATGAAAATGTGAATCTCTTATATTTTTCTTTGTCATGACAACAGATAAAAAGTGATAATATCTAAAGGTTCTGTCTGCTGCAATTGCACAAGCACAATGCTTGACGTTTTTTTTTTTTTGAACTTATTAATTCCGTCCCAAATGATGATTGCCTCTCTCATAACTGTACAGTTATCAGAGCGAGTGTTCCAAAGCTAAATCTGGATGATGTCTTTGAGCAGAAGAATCAAATTGCTAAAGCAGTAGAGGATGAACTTGAAAAGGTAATTCATTGCTATCATAAACGGTGTAAGCAAAATGACAAGCAATGATGGTTATTGTACGTACTCATCTTCCTTTGCATGATACATAGGCGATGTCTGCTTACGGATATGAGATTGTTCAGACACTCATAGTTGATATAGAGCCAGATGAACACGTCAAGCGAGCTATGAATGAAATCAATGCAGGTATCATGTATTTCTTTAGCTAGTGCAATGCAGGCAACACATCCTTTCTCTCTATCTAATAGCAGTAATGCATCACATGGGATAGCTGTCTCAACAACAACAACATACCCACCCAGTGAAATCCCACAACGTGGGGTCTGGGGAGGGTAGAGTGTACGCAGTCCTTACCTCTATCTTGGTAAGTCGAGAGGCTGTTTCCGAAAGACCTCGGCTCAAGACAAAGCATAAGCACAAGCAAAGCAAGAGAAACGGTCAGACCCGGACAAGAAATTTAAAGCGGTATGAAAATGAGAGTAACAAAAGGGAATAAGCCATGATAAAACATTCTGAATTAAGAAGCAGTAACTAACGCAGGTAAATAAGATACACAAAGTACACGAAAGAACATACAACAACATAAATCAAAGGACAGAGGACTATAAAACAATACCGCGCCTACTAGTATGATAGGCTAAGCAGGGCTACAATAATAACACTACAACTATCAGTATGTAAGTGTAAGTAGGACTACGCTTAACTACCTACTACCCTAATCCGTGTCCTCCACAACTCCCTATCTAAGGTTATGTCCTGAGTAAGTCATGTCTTGTGATTTATAAATGACTAACTGATGAAATTAGGTGCGATCAGGTCTATGAACCTATGAAGATTGCTGTTTCATAATTATGGAGGGTTGGGGATGTATAAAACAAGAAAAAAAAATGACTTGGAAACGATTAAAATACATATTATGGTGGTACATTGCTAAGTGGAGAATACATGAACCCAAGAGAATATGGATAATAGAGTAGGGGAAGGATTTGGCCTCTCAGATGTGCAAATAGTTCCATGGCTATCTTTTTCCCTTGAGAGAATCAAATATTTAGCTTATGTATATCTCAAGCTATCTCTTATTCTCATGTGAAGCATGAGAGCATGAGCAAGCTCAGTCTTTCTCTACTTGTGTGTGACCCCACCTCATAGCTTTTAGAATGATGATTCGATTTCAGAAATACATAAATATAAAGAAAAAGGCCTTCTGTTGTTTCTAAAAAAGAGGAAAGAAAAATTCGATTTGGATAATAGCTTTTCTTATGTGAAAAGATTTCCTTTCAAGGAGAATAAATACCATTGTATCTAGGTTCTGTTGACTACCTTGGACTATGTCAAGCAATTTGTTTCAATCTTGCCCAGAATCTAGCCGGTCGTAAGTAAAATTTTCAGCTTTGACCTAATCGTTGGTTTTACATTAAATTCTGGCAGCTGCAAGGTTGAGAGTAGCCGCCAATGAGAAAGCAGAAGCTGAAAAAATTGTGCAGATTAAACGAGCTGAAGGTGATGCTGAGGCTAAGTACTTGGCAGGACTAGGGGTTGCTAGACAACGCCAGGCCATTGTGGATGGTTTAAGGGACAGTGTTCTTGGTTTCTCAGTAAATGTCCCAGGAACTACTGCCAAGGACGTCTTGGACATGGTCCTCATCACTCAGTATTTTGACACCATGAAGGAAATTGGTGCCAGCTCCAAATCCTCAGCAGTCTTTATCCCACATGGACCTGGTGCTGTTAGTGACATTGCAGGGCAGATTCGACAAGGATTACTGCAAGGTTCAGCTGTCCAGCAACCAAATCTTTTATAAATGTGTTCCACCATGTCTCCTGTGGTTTTGTTTTGTAAGTAATGTTAAGTCGTGTTTGATTATGATGGCTACTATAGTCATCAACATATGTACGTTGCTAATGTAAATTACATGCAGTTTTTTAAGTCTGTTTGTCGTCTAGTAGTCAGGTAGTATTGTTTTCATTGACATATTACTACATGCCATGAGCAAAAAGCAGATATTTGAAATTCAAAGAGTTCCGCACACACGCTTCCCTTTTGGGTGGTGTTTAGAACTTGGAAGCAGTGTATACAAGCCTCTGCATAAATGGCTAAATACACGAGGTCTTCTTCAGAATAATCTCATTAATTTAGGGCTCTTATATCTAGTGTTTTTCAACTGGTGAATCCCTGCCCCTCTACTTCACTTTGAGAAAAGTGGGTGGAAGCTACTAACTTGCACCTCTTCTTGGATTCTATTCAGGCTCTTCTTTTCTCTCTTGCCCTATCTATGCCTCCCCATGCCCCCAAAATTTTGAGAAAATAGTGAAAGCATGTATAAGGATAAAATACCGTGTCCTGCCTGAGCGTGACATTTATATTCCTTAGCATAAGTATAAAAAGAAGCACGTTTGTGCTACGGGAAATAAAAATAATCTTATACTTCCAAGAAACAAAATGTACAAGCGAGTGATTTTGTTTATGAGAGAAAAAATTGAGTGATCGCTTAATGCGAGTTTAAAAACATCTTTCCTGTCCAGTGGGTGTCGAGAATCATCCGTCGTGAACATTCGTTTGGGAAGCGTAGAAGCTAATGATCACGTTCACTCTCATGTGGATACCTTAAAACACAACTGCAAACACTAGAATGGCACCAAGAGAATAAAAATAGAAAAGACCATCAACCAGAGGCATAACCTCGTCTTCTCAAGTACGTGATAAACATCCATTAGTCAGCAAAAAAGATCCATAACATCATATGGCTTGGTGTGAGCTTTATTTGACCGCCTGGCCATTACATGATACAGTCTCAGCAGTTTGTGAGCAGTAAACATGGACCGGTAAATATATTCAAATTGGCTGTTGATTATGAAAAAATCTCAAAAATTAACCTTACGGTCTTAGAATCAATATAGGGCACCATCACCCATCATTTTTGAAAAGGGTGAATAAGAATGTATGAACTTAGAACGAGGATGCTAGGTTCAAGCAACCACCTAAATTTATTTTTACAGTGCAAAAAACACCACAGAACAAGTCTTCAAATTGCAGTAACGCCTCATGTCTATGGATTAAAGATGACAAGCCTATGGCTTGAGAGCCAAAGCAAGTCCAAACTTGGCACCCTTGTCAACAGATTTAGTGTCCACTTCTCCTGAAACAGTGAAAAGGGACTTAGGGAACCACTCATGTTGAAGCAGAGCACTGGCCTTGCCGAAGTTGTTAATCCTTGACTTCACACTGGTCAAAGAATCCAACCGGTGCTGAGTACCCACGGTGATGGTGTTCTCATTGGTGGAGAAACTGTGGTTCACCTCAGCCCCAACAGCAGTACTTGTGGGAGGGCTGACTGTGTGGTAGTATGATGCACACATATTATCTCCCTTGTTATTCCTGAGTTGTCATAACACATGCACATTGAAGATTAAACCTATGATCACTATTAAGCCTTTTGAAACATTTTTCCATTAGAATAGGCTAATGAACTAACATACAGTATACCTAACTTGATATTTAAAATATGCTGAATTTCAAGTGGACATATAATACAGTAATGTAAACCACTCACAGATTCAAAGAAGCAACAAGGTCGGCATTTGTAAAGCTCAAGCCAGCGTTGCATTTGGTGAGATCTCCCGTCTTGGTGTCAAAGGATACATCAGTTCCTAGAGCAAGAATGTTGGTACCCACTACACCAGAAAAGTTAACAATCGGGTTTGCTGTCAACCCAACGCTGGTGCATATACCAGCATAGTCATGTAGATATTGAGCTTCCAACTGTGAAGACCGATACAAAAATTAGAACAAGCAGAAGCGGTATGCGATTTGACATTTTCTTCTTTTAATAAATACATTTGATGCCATATTATAGCTAAATACCTTTCCAGACCTTTGGTCAGGAACTCTGAAGCTCAAAATTGTCTTCAACCCAGGAGCAGCTTCATCAACTGTAATGGTTGTGAAAAGCTAGCATAAATACACCATTAAGTCAGATCAACTACTTTATCATAATGCATATCCCAAGAAGAAAAAAGGCGAATAACTTATGCTTCAATAATACATCCCAAGCAGCCAAGACTGAAGAATGAAACAGTACATGAAAACCAATCTACAATTAATCAATATTTTTACCATAGAGGACCTAATGTCCACATTGCTAGAGCCCAGATTTATAAGTTGACAAATAAAATAGAATGCAAAAAACAAGGAGCACATCACGCAAGGAGTAAATTGCAGTACTCACGTTGGAGTTTGTGTCTACTTTAATGTCTGTTGTAACATTCTTGTTCTTCAACTGAGTGTTAACATCAGCCAAAAACAGATCACCTTTCTTTGCTCCTGATGAAGTAATAACCTGCGAAAAGAAATGGAAGATTAGCTTACAGAAATAATCCCAACAGCTAGAAAACAGTGAATCAATAAGAATCACTGCAGCACAGTCAAAACCCATGTTGCTCGGACTTTTCACTTTCGGTGCCGCACCCGTGTCGACACGACATGGGAGTGGGTGTGGGTATGGGTATGGGATCAGTACCCAATCTGGTCAACCGACCAAATTCAACGGAGAAATTATGGACAGATTTAGTGATTTCTTTAATCAAAACAATAGCTAAAGTGAAATTGAAGAAAATAGAATAACTTGTATATAGAAATTTCTATGTCACTTATTTTCCATTTATCTCCTTCCTGAATTTTCCCCTTGATCAATATTATCTCTTCAAGTTTTTCACATATATCTCATAATTTAAGTTTTATAACTCTATTTTTAGATGCATGAATTATTTTTAGCCGAATCCCCGTACTGGTATCTATATCTGGATCTATATCCCCGAATCTTAAAATTTAGATTAGGGAGGATCCAACCTCTAGATCCGCACCCGTATTGGAAACCCAAACCCGAGTACGAGCAGCTTAGGTCAAAACACAAACAGATTTCCGTTGCAAAAAGGGGGGAAATGTAACTAGCCTGAAGCAAGTAATTGCCATTATTAACTTTCTGCCAATCCATAAAAATGAGGTTAAGTCACCAATCCAAAAGTTGCACAAGCATATAAAATGAGTAAATGCATCAATTGTGTTCCTAATAACTATACCAGTGGAACCAACTGTGTGGACTTCTTTATGCATTAAATCATCCACAAACATAATGCCCAAGCGTAGATACAAAATGCTAGTACTGCTTTCTTCTCAGGCCGAACACGGAGATATTAATGACTTATAAGTCATATTACTAGGGATGGCAGTGGGGCGGGGCAGGGCGGTTGAGGTGCGGGTTTAGCTTTAACCAAGCAAAGACTATAACCCACCCCGCCCCGCACCGCACCGCACCGCAAAGTAAAGTTTATATTTTCAAACCACTCGCACAAACCCGCCCCGCATAACAAGAAATTCATTTTTGAGGAGTAATATTTATTTATTAACATTTAGTTTGTACCATGTTTCCAAATATAAACTTAACTGATTATGTCTTTCATTAGAATAATATTTCAGCAATTACTTGAACATTAGCATTTAGTAAAAACTGTTGATGTTTTTCTTTAGTTGATATTTCAAATAAATCAGTTTGGAAAGAAGAAACTGAAGAAAGAGAAATAGTATGGTACAATAAGTTTCATTTCTTTCTCTGAATTACTAAATGATTCTTTTAGTGAAATGAATCCTTAACCCATGAGATAAATAAATCTAACACTTTGCTTCAGTTCTTTTTTTCCTTCTGCTATGGAACATATTGTTTCTTTTGAGCCAAGGGTGTATCGAAAAACGGTCTCTCTACCCCACAAAGCTAGAGGTAAAATTTACATGCATTCTACCCTCCCAGACCCCACTTGTGGGAATACACAGGGTATATTGTTGTTGCTATGGACATATTACGACTTTGGTTTTCAAATTTGTAAGCAGACAAACAATCAGATGCCAAAATGAGTCTCTGCAAAACTTACCTCAAACCCACACCAGTTAGATTTTTATAAAAAATGTTTGAACCTGCCCCGCTGCCATCCCTACATATTACTAGTAGTGGAAGGAAAATTTTGAAGTTATGCTTATGATGTTGAAATGGAATAATTAATTTCTGAAAGGTGTGAGATAATACTATTAGTGGAATAGTTTAGAAATGCAAAATGCCGTAATATTACGTTGATAGAGCGAAACAAATTTCTCCTATAATGAACAGCCACAATCAATTGTCACGAATTACACAATACACAATGAGGTATAAATAAAGGAACAAAATCAGCAAAAATAAACTCACAACTCCAGTGGGAGAATAGGTAGTAATAGAGAACTTGTGGTCATTCTGGTAGTCCTTGTACAATAGATCTGATTATTCAATACAATACAAAATATATTACTTACTAATATTACCAATAACAACAACAACAAAAAAATAAAATCAACACAGCATTTTATGTTACCTCGTGCCTTTTTGCCGATTTTAGTGTAACAAAGGGAATCTCGCAGTGTGTTTTTCGTCTATATAAATAAATGCTGCAATGCCCATTGTGCTATTACGTAGGGTGATCTGGGCCGTAGATTTGCTGCTTGTAAACAGATATTCCCCGATTAGGACCGTCGATTTGCTGCATCGAGATTCCAACTTAAAACGTATGAAATGAATATAATTCTAAGTTTAGACTCATAAAGTTCAAATTCCTCCTCTAATTTTATATTACATAAACTTTACTTCATAGGCAAAGCTCAAGTTATATTTATATGGAACACAAAAATAAGTGAAGAAATAATAAGTGAGATAAGAATATAATATATGTTGGTGAAAATATAATTACAATTGAAAAATAAATAAATGAAGAAAATAAATATCTCAGGCTCAACGTGGATATCTCGCTCTCTTTAAGGAGATTCAAGCTCATCGCAATAATTTTTTACGCTCCAATAGTATTCTTCCTGGCATGTCCCCTCCAGGATTTAGTAGTCTGACTACGTCATATAACTCTACAAATCTCTCCATAAAATATTGAGTGCAAAACTTCACTAAAAGAACACATTTTTTCAATTAAATAAAATTTTCATTTTTAATTCACTTTTCCATTGACCTTATATTTTTCTACTCACCACAAAGTAAGGATGATTTTTTTATTTATATGTGAAGAAATTCATTCTTAAAATGAATCGGAAGGGACGTGAAAAAGTGGGGTAACAAATTACAATAATAATACAGAGAACATGGAATAATAAAGAGTTAGAGGTTACAATTAAAGAGTAAAATAATGGCCACTAACTTGCTCTAAAGACCACTAACGTGTATGGATAATGGGAGCAAATGAGACACTCTAATATTCCATAGCGATGAGTCAGATCCAAGTCAACTTTTAATATTACCGGTTGCGTAGAAAAAGCATCGAGGGTATCAAAAGATCTCAGATATCGAAAAGCATGAAGGTCAGAGGGCCGGTTTGAACCTCAACGGGCGGTCGTTACTTGTCTGATTCCACACCTTCCAAGGGTGCATTAATATCATTTATTAAGAGATTAGTTATTCAATTATTACCGCATTCATGTATTTGTATTAATAGGAACATAAATCGTGGGATCTGTACCTATGAGTCTGAGTATAAATAGGACCAGTAATCTAATTGTAAAGACACCATATTCAAGCTATTACAACATTACTTTTCGATTCACATTATTTGTCTCAATATTTGTACTTTCACATTGTCAAAACACCTAATCTGGAAGCTACTGAATTACTTTCTGATCTTATTAATGTATTCATTATCTATTATAAGAATCAACTAATCTATCTGCCAAATCAATCACTTGAAACTCACGTGTCATTGATCATGTGTGTAAATTCAACTGTACTGATTTACAGGAAACACAATTTTATTTGCAAGCAAAATACTACCACCGGGTTCGGAAATCATATTCCCACATACATTAGGATTTGAAGCAATTTCTAAAAGGAAAGAGTTAGAAGTTCACGGCCTGCCTAAAAATATGGGTATCTACAGTCCCTAGAAGCAACGAAAGAGGATGGGGAATCGGTCAGATCTTCCAGAAAAGTTGTTGGCTATAATTGCTGGCAAAATTAGACTTATTGAAGATTTTGTTAACTTTAGGGGATTGTGTTCCACATGGAGATCCGCTTCCCCGGAGGAGAATTTCACCCGAGGAATTACCCAAATTGCTTGTGCAGTGGACGCTCCTCCTCAACTTGTTCCCCTCTCAAACGCCGCCCGTCATTCATAGCATCAACAATTTCATGTAATAATAATATAATTTATATGGAGCGTTACTTTGCGTCAAAGGGATGGTTGTTTGCCGTTATCAAGCACGGAGAAACATGTCTGTTCCACCCATTTTTCTCGTGGCCAAATAAGTTTACCTCATGTACGCACTCTCCCTGAACATGATTCCAAAGACCTGATCGTTCAGGCTGTCTTGTCTGCGAGCCCTTCTTCTTCTTGTTCAAATTACACTTTGTTTGTAAAAGAAATAATCTCTTGATTAATGAAAGAGTATATATACAATTTATAATTTTTCATAATAGAAATCCTATTCCTATTCCTATTGTACTCCCAAAACCTTATTCTAATAGTACACGAATCCTATAATTATGGTAAGTATACAATACTAATTAATACAATATTTACACTAAAATATTACAACAAATATTACCTAAAATCTGCCCTAAACCCTGATATACACGGTGTGCATATCACTGTGTATATCACGCACACCGTGTATATCATGGGTTGAACATCTATAAAACCGTGATATACAAAACTTATGGTAAGTGTATATCACGTGTATATTTATCACACCCCCGCAGTCATAGCGGACGGTCGCCGTACGCTGAGACTGTCCCTAAAATCTTCAAAAAGGACCGAGGGAAGACCTTTAGTAAAGATGTCGGCAATTTGATACCTGGAAGGGACATGACAAACGCGTACTTGTCCACGAGCTACCTTTTCGCGAACAAAGTGGATATCCATCTCTATATGTTTAGTGCGTTGATGCTGAACCAGATTATCAGAAAGGTAGATGGCAGTAACATTATCACAATAAACCAATGTAGCTTTCTGAATAGGACAATGAAGCTCTAAAAGAAGATTATGTAACCAACAGGATTCAAAGACCACATTGGCGACCCCTCGATACTCGGCCTCGACATTAGAGCGTGATAAAGTCGACTGACGCTTTGCAGACCATGAGACCAAGTTATTACCAAGAAATATACAATAACCAGACGTTCTACGTCTGGTGTTTAGACAGCCACCCCAATCATCATATCTATACGAGACAAGTGTAGACGTCGACGAAGGATATAAATGTAAGCCATAGTCAAGTGTCCCCTAGATGTACTGAATGATGCATTTGAGCGCATTCATGTGCTCAACCCTGGAATCATGCATAAACAAATACACATGTTGGACGACATACGTAATATCTGGTCTCGTGAAAATAAGATACTGAAAAGCCCCCGCAAGATTGCGATAGAGGGTCGGATCCTCATAAGGTGAGCCAGCCGCAACACCTAGCTTGGGCTTAGTATCGACGGGAATGGAAGTAGACTTGCACGAGGATATACCAACACGCTCAATAATCTCAGCTGCATACTTTCGTTGGGATAAGAACAACCTACCTGTATGACGAGAAACAACAATCCCCAAAAAGTAACTCAAGGCCCCCAAGTCTTTCATAGCAAACTCAGACTGAGCATGGTCATGATAGACTTGCGCGAATTATCAGTGGAGGCAGTCAAGATAATATCATCTCATATAATAAAATATAAGCCAGGAAAGAACTACGATGATAGATAAACAATGAATTATCAGACCTGCTGTACGAAAATCCAATAGATGAAACATAGTCTGCAAATCTCTTATACCAAGCCCGTGGGGCCTGCTTAAGCCCGTATAAGGACTTCTTCAACAAATAGACATGATGAGGATATTTGGGGTCTCGAAAACCCAAGGGCTGATGCATATAAGCAGTCTCCTTAAGATCACCATGTAAGAAAGCATTCTTCACATCTGACTGATGAATGAGCCATGCCTTAGAAAGAGCGAGACTGAGAACCGTGCGAATGGTAGCCGGTTTGACCACCGGACTAAACGTCTCACCACAATCCACGTCAACTTGCTGAGTCTTACCATCACCTACAAGACGAGCCTTATGCCTCGCAAACGAACCTTAAGAATTATCCTTATGAGTAAAAATCCACATAAATCGAATAATATTAACTCCAGAATGACGGGGTACCAGCTCCCACGTCTTATTTTCAATAAGAGCATCATATTCGTCGATCATAGCCAATTTTCCAATTAGAGTCATTTAATGCGGACACTGGGTTACGGGGTAGAGGAGATTTAAGAACATTATAATTTAAATTAAAATGTCTTTTCGATTTAAAAATACCCCGTTGACTACGAGTGACCGGTCTGAGACTCGGGGGAGAAATTGAGTGGATTTTGGGAAATATCGAACATGTGACGGACTGACTAGTAGGCAGTGGGCTTGCTGGCCCAACACGGTGACTGGAACTGATGGAAGAACCCAAGATTGGACCAGTTTCGGTATTGGGCTGGGCAACTGGCCCAATCACCGAAACGGGGGCTGAAACTGGCCTAATCACTGGACTGGAAATAGTGGGGTTCGGCGGAACAGTAGGACCAGCGGACAGTGGGCCTGTTGTTGGATTTTAGGTGCGGGACAAGTCCGAAAAATGGTGAATAATACATGGAGAGACGACATCATCCAAAAAATAATACGAACTAGGCTCGGGACTACGCACGTTAGCAAACGGAAATTGGGTTTCATAAAAAACAACATGACGACTAATGATAATTTTATTAGAGGATAAATCAAAATATTTGTAGTCACGATGATTAGACGGATAACCCAAAAACACATAAGGGGTAGATCGAGCCTGAAGTTTGTTAATTGCGGTGGACGAAAATAGTGGATAACATAAGTACCCAAAGACCCTAAGATGTGAATACGAATGAGTCTTATTATATAATATTTGAAGGGGGGGGGGGAGAATATGCCAAACCTTTGGTAGGAAGAATGTTAAGGAGATAAGTAGCCATTTGTAGAGCATGATGCCAAAAGGAAGGAGGTGTGGAAGAATGGACCAATAGAGTTCGGACAATATTATTAATGATACAAATTTTGCGTTCGGCTTTTCCATTTAGAGAGGACGTATGAGGACAAGAGAAACGAAAATTGATACCATTATTACCACAAAAATCCCGAAACAACCCATTATCATATTCTTTTCCATTATCACATTGAATATTCTTAATTTCCCATTCGAATTGGGTACGGATGAGAGCTCTAATTTTAAAAAGGTTGAAAAATGTGAGATTTTTTCTCTAACAGAGAAGTCCGTAAAAAATTAGAATAATCATCCAAAAAAAGAACATAATAACGATGGCCCACAGAACTGATAATAGGAGATGTCCATAAAACACACGTTTATATATATATTTTTATTATTTTCTTTATGCATGTAAATAAGTGGGGGATTGTTATATATCCCACATTGGATATGTGTATTTCCATCATAATTGAGTCATTTGTCCACATTGTCATTTGTCCCACATAGTCAATTATCCCACATTGGTATTTTTAAGTTAAGTAAAGAGTCATTTGTCTCAAATTGGTGTTTGAGAAGAAGAAGAAGTAGCCCAATTCATTATGGAGGAAAACCAATAGTAGCTTCAATATATATATAAGAAAGAAATAAATAATTTATATTAAATATTTAAAGGGGGAAAGGGGACGAATAGGATTTTCTGTTTTGTCAACGGAAATATCCCTTCGTGAAAATGTTGCGACGTTTCGAGGCAACCATTGAGTATCCATAAATATTCAGCGATTTGCAGAAACGAGTAGACATAGAATACATTACAGAAAACAAAACACAATTTCTGCTTATGAAATTCCCCTTCTCTGAGATTTATTCTTTCTTTAAAGTTTATATTTTATACGTGCGATTTCTGCTTCTGAAATTCTTTAGAGTGTAACTTTTGAATTTCTGAGAATATAGGTTTTGTATCCTGGAAGGTTAATTCCTTAGTGAACCTTTTACACATGAGAGGGAGGAATTAATACCTTTAAAGATAACATCGTTTTCGGTGTGACTAACATATTCTTAATTCCATTACCCTATTATACAACACATACTATGTTCTTGTTGTAATAACTTTACATTTTTATACTTGTACATAATCGAGACCCTCTCAATTTTGAGTTTTCCTAGTTTTGTAATCAATGTTTAGGTTATGGAAAAGAAATCCTTTTTGATTAATCCAACAGTACCGTGTAGCCTAGTGTTAAATATACACGATGCATAGGATATAATTTAGTCTCCTAGTTTAGGTAATGTTGTAGTGTAATTAGTATTGTACACTTACCATAATGTTTGTATTACCATAATGTTTGTATTACCATAATTGTATATTTAGTATCCAAGTAGAATAAGATTTTAGGAGTAGAATAAGAATACGATTCTCCTATTATGGAAATATGTAACTTGTATATATAACATTTCAATCAACGAAAATAATTAAGGGATTATTTGTTTCATGGTATCAGAAGTCTAGGTCGTTTATTCCTCTCTCCACAATTCCGTTGACCTCTCCCTAATTCCGTCACTTTTGCCTCGATTTCCGAGCCTTCTGTCTCGGATTTCGTGCCCAACGGTACCTCATCTCTTCCCAAAATTCTCTTCTCAATCCTTACATCACGTCTTGCGTTGCGATTATGGCTAAGAACACGTTTCACCTTGCCTTTACTATTCCTAACATCAAGAATCACATTCCTATCATTCTTGAAATAGAAAACGCCCATTACACGACATGGGCCGAACTGTTCAAAGTTCACGCACGCTCGCATCAAGTCCCAAACCCGAGGATGATCCTAAGTTATGGACGACCATTGATGCTACCGTTCTTAAGTGGATTTACTCCACTATTTCTACTGACCTCTTGCAAACAATTATCGAACCGGACGCTACGACGATGGAGGCATGGAATATAATACGTGATATATTCCAAGATAATCAAAATTCACGTGTTGTTACCCTGGAACAGGAATTCTCCCACGTCAACATGGAAAATTTTTCCAACATTTTAGCATATTGCAAAAGGTTGAAAGAATTGATGGACCAACTTCGCAACGTTGGCGTGCCCATTACAAATGATCGTTTGGTCCTCCAAATGGTTGCAGGCCTATTTGAGGCCTATAGTGGGGTTGGCACGCTTCTTCTTCAGAGCAGTCCTCTTCCATAATTTTATCAGGCTCGTTCTATGCTTACGCTCGAAGAAGCCGTCTTGGCCAAGAAGGCGGCTACTGGTGCTAGTCCCGTAGTCAGGATGACGTCCTCTCCAAATTCTCCAAGTCGTGTTGATAATTCTGGCCAAAACCATGGTCACGGTAGCAGCAAGAATAGTCAGAAGAATAACGGGAAAAATCGCGGGGGCAAACGCGGCGGTTCCGGCAGCAGTCGCGGTGGCAAAACAGTCGCGGTGGACCCCATCCCGGTTACAGTGGGCCACCGACTCACTGGTCTCAGCCTTGAGCCTTTGGATCGTGGGCTTGGACCAGTGGACAGTGGCCCTACGGCCCAACTCCGACAGCTTTCCAGCTACTGGCCAGTGGGCTTCCCAGCAACCTCGACGGCCCACTGCCCACTGGCCCAGTAGTTCCAGCAACAGTTATGGACCAGGGCAACACACAAGAATTCTTGGGCTCCGGCCTCCGCAAGCCCACCACGTAGCAGGTCCCACTCAGACCGATATTGAGGCCGCGATGCACACACTTGGTTTGACTCAACCGGTCCCGAATTGGTATATGGACACCGGTGCCACTACCCACATGACATCCGATTCAGGTACTCTCTCGTCTTTCAATCAATGAAAATAATTAAGAGATTATTTTTTTCACCTAGCTTGTGATATCCACTTTTAATTTTGGATTTAACTTACATACTAATGTAAATAATTTTTACACTATGAATATTATTGTAACTTACATACACTATGCGTGCATTGGTTCGTTGAGTACCGATACAATTTTTCTTGAATTATTGCATTGACTACGTTCTTTTGAGCCGATGGTCTATCGGAAATAACCTCTCTACCCCACAAAAGTAGATGTAAGATCTGCGTACATCTTACCTCCTCCTCAGATCCCACTATGTGAGATTACACTAGACATGTTGTTGTTGTTACCATAGAAGATTTTGTTGTATCCTCTGCAATTTGTTGCACTCACTTGTTGCACATAGGACTTCCGCATCAAATAATTCAATGTCGATTTTGTAAGATATCGACACGTTAATGGAACTATACGTAATTAAAGTAATAACAATGAAGTTAGTATGATTTATATTGGAGTCACGAAACCCACAGCGTGAATTCGACATCGAATAGTATGTATTCAATAAAGGCTAATACCTTTGTTATATGTAATAACATCGTATAATTATCTTAAAGCCGAATTAATAAAACATAGAGTTGCAGATGCTACCGCACTAGCAGATATACTTATCAAAGTGATTGAATTTGGACAACAAATGATCAACTCAATTTAAATAGAGAGATATATAGAACAATTTTTTTGATAAATCTTGTCAAGGGTTATAAGGCCTCCCTGAAAAATAGAGTACAATGTTCTAGGTAACCAAAAGCTTTAAGTTGAATGGCAATGGAAGTATTGAGATAATATTGTTACAAGTGAAGTGGGAATGATAAATTCGGGTGTCGGGATTTTCATAATATAAGAGTTGGGTCCGGCTAGCCACTACAAAACATATATTATAAGAGATGGCCTTGCCGTACGTAAATCCAAATTTAATCGGGCTTAAATACGAGTACCGGACACCGGAGGGAAAATCTAAAGAAAAAACAATAGTTTACAAAACATAGCAATCCTTTGATTTTAGGCTTTAGTTTTGATAAACCTAATTTCTTCCATTATTCCCAATTTTCGTTCTCCCTTCGTGTGGCATAGTTACGTTTTTTTTCGGGGGGGATATTGCACTTTTGATTTGTTTATTTGTGAAGTATAACTTTAAGTCTTATGTTATTCAACTAAATACGCGCGTTAACCTTTAAAGAGCAAAATCTTGGAGTAACTTCTAACATATTTGATGGATTTTTGTCTTAAAATAAGAAAGGTACCAAAACAATTTGGAAAGAGCAGCCTCATGGTTTAACAAGTAGCATTCTGTTAAACTACTAGTGAAAGTTTAGGCAACTGTTATTAGTTGAATATTGTTAAATATGTTGATTTGGTTATCCAGATGACTAAATGAAACTAGTTAAAAATTGGGGAACCAAATGATCACAGTTTTTCTAATATCAAATATTACCATGGTTTTAGTTATATGTTGTTATATCATCTTTAAGATGACCATGACATAGGCGAATCCAATAGATGGAAGTTTTTAATTATAGTAAATTTCATGGGGTGGCCAGTTTCCACCATGATATTTAAGCTATACACTTTTTAAAAATATTTGATAAATTAACTTCAGACAAAAGTTTGTTATCTGCTCTCTTCTTCAAGTAGTTTTTTTTTTTTTTTGTCTTGAAGTGTTCTTCTGTTGACTTTGTCATCTTAGTGATTCTCTAGAGATCATTTGACATTTTTAACTGCTTATGATGCTGCTCATTTCAGTAGAAATCATGATTTTGGAATTAATTTTGATCGGAACCATGCGAAACCGAAACAGTACATTATATTTTCCGGTTGTCTTTACTATAATTGATAAAGATGAGTTGTAGATGTCGGTTCGATCACCCCACATATCGACGGTTTTTTAATGCCTTATCCTAGGCCCATCTAGTTGATCGAGGGATAGACGAGTATAAAGAAGGGATGGAGAATCTTTTATTTGATCTTGATTTGATGTATATGTTAAGATGCCTTCGTATGAAGGAGGATTGGGGGTACGGCAGATAAGAAGAGCGACCCAAAAAGGGAAAGAAGAGTATGAAAATTGGGAAATTTCGTACGAAAAGGAGGCTATGTAGTATGACCCCTATCCCTTCTTTTTACGCCAGTTGCTCTGCTCCTTATCCCTTTGGGGCTAGACCTCAGCTCAGATCATCCTTGGATGCTAGCGGCTTTTTGCAACCGAGTTGTGAAAAGTGGTCATACTTAATTTGGTCGATCAAAGTTGATTATACATTGGACATAAGGCTTTTAAATTTGAGGTACACATATATGAAGTTGAAACTCCAAGCTGATTAACTTTAAGCATGAATGTTTTGTTGGTTACAAAGATGCAGGAAACAGAAATTACAAGTAATTGCTAAGTATCAAGAACTAAAATTACAATTGAAGAATAAACTGCAATTACAATGAACTTGAAGAATAAACTGGAATAATTTTTGGTATGCTGAGTCGAGTGTTTGCACCCTGTCTTTAAGACAATATTGTCCCGTATGTATCCTTTCTACGTCATGTACAATTGTCTCCCAAGATAAAACAACAAATGAACAAATGAGCAAAGGAAACTCAAGTGCTACCGTGAAGAATTTTGAGTAATGAAATGATGCTGGAAGGTAGTAGGAAGACTGATTTTTGTTTCTGTTTATGTGTGTTTTCGTGTGGCTCAACAATGGTGACAAATGGTCCTTTATATAGTTGAAGGAGAGGCTTACCAACTGTCTACATAAGTGCCATTACTGGCCAAGTAATGACAATTATTGAGGTAGTTATTCACCAAAATAAATGGTGAATTTGATGTGCAACAGATGGCATTTAGGAAGAGTAATTCAGCTAAAATAAATGGCTGAATTGAGTGTTGTTGACGTTCTGTTCTCTGCCCAATCTGACTTTCTTGAAACTTCAGGGACCAAACTGTACATATGAAAGAATTCTGGTCCAAAAAGATAATATCAGAAGAAGAATAGCCCACAACCCACAGCTCACGACCCGTGACCCGTGAACCCAGACGGGACGGGCGGGCGGCGGCGGCGCGCGTGTGGGCTTTCCTCGAACCGAAGCACATCTAGGTCCTCCCTCCTTTAAATACATGGGATACCCCTTGGGGTCCCAAACCCCAAGCTAACTTTGAGACTTATAAATAAAACAATTCTTTCTTCCTCCACCGATGAGGGAGAATTGATCTCAATACCACACTTTTCCATGCTTCAAACACCTCACTTCGTGGACCAATATCTCTTTCTTTTCTCAACGAAATTTGACGATCCTTGGCCCTACGGTCATCTACTTACTTAGTAGATTATGCATGTGTGAAGAACCGAATTCTTCAACATGCGGAACACTAGTGTTTAAGCCATTAAAGTTGGTCAGACGCAACTCCCGCCAAAGGAAAATTTCCAACAATCCCCTCTTGAAAGAGATTTTGGCGCACTCACATGGTGCCTTTTCATTTCCAGCAATATTTTAGTGGACCGATGTTGCATAAGGAGAGGTAACTTCAGCTTTGAACCTTCCATAGTTAAATACCATCGGATTTACTTACTGCGCGGTGAACGTGATGTCTTGAACCGTCAGTGTTTAGTGTAAGCCAAGTCATTAGTACCAACACAATAAATTCCCTTACTCTCTTCTTCGTAATGTTTTGTCCGTTGTGGCCATTGACAACTTCTTGGATTCTTAGGTGCGTTCATTCGAGGCGGCCCGTCCTCACACTTAAATAGGTGGTCTCCTACAAGGTATCCTGCTATACCCCACTTCACAAGTGTTAGGAACCATTAAAAGTTTCCCAAAACCTAACCTCAACTGTTGAGGATCATTAAAGGTTTTGAAAACTTGACCTTTACCCATACTGCAGATAGCACTTAATGTCTATCGCGGGAACGATTTTAGATTTGGTGTTTCTTTACAGAAATCACTATCCGAAGTGCTCATGCTTCCACTGAAGCGATCAACTGAACCTTTACAGCTTAGTTTTCCCATTGAACCAAATTACTGGGATCTCCAGTTAGTAAGGTTGGGTTACCACCGTATTGGTCCTTATAATTTGGGTTTTAAGCCCATTCCCCTAGACATGCAAACCATCTGATCCTTGGGTAAGCCCTTTGTCAATGGGTCTGCTATATTATCCTTTGACTTAATGTAATCAATGGATATTATACCCGTGGTAATCAGCTGCCTAACGATCTTATTCCTCTGTCGAATATGACGAGACTTGCCGTTGTACGTAGCATTCTGTGCCCTTCTTGGAGCCGACTGGCTGTCGCAGTGGATCATTACCGAAAGTACGGGTTTGTTCCAACACGGAACATCCTCTAAGAAGTCATGAAGCCACTCAGCTTCTTCTCCTGCTTTGTTTAAAGCGATAAACTCCGATTCCATTGTGGATTGGGCGATGCAAGTTTGCTTAGAGGATTTCCAAGACACAGCCCCACAACCAATTGTAAATACATACCCACTGGTGGACTTGTTGTTCTCTATATCGGATATCCAGTTTGCATCACTGTACCCCTCTAGTACAGCTGGATATCTCAAATTATGTAACCCTAAAGTTAATGTATATTTCAGGTATTGTAATACCCGATTCAACGCCTTCCAGTGATCATCACTCGGATTACGGGTAAACCTAACCAACTTATTGACTGCATAAGCAATATCAGGTCAGGTGCAGTTTGTTATATACATCAAACTACTGATCACCTGTGCATATCGCTCCTGGTATACAAGTGCACCAAGATTTTTATCAAGCTTTTGATTTGTATCCATTGGTGACTTTATCGGTGAACTGTCTAACATCTCGAACTTTCTCAAAACATCCTCCATGTAGTGAGACTGAGATAAGACCAGTCCGTCAGACGTCTTAGAGATTTTTATCCCTAAGATGACATCTGCGATACCCATATCCTTCATGTCGAAGCATTGTTTCAACATGCTCTTAGTCTCTAGGATTACCCTAGGACTGCTTCCTGTGATCAACATGTCATCTACATACAGGCATATCTTAACAAATGAGTCAGAGTTACCTTTCGTGTAGACACATTTATCACACTCATTAATGGCGAAACCCTTCGATAGTAGAGTACTATCAATTTTTTATGCCATTACTTCGGGGCTTATTTAAGCCCGTACAGAGATTTGACAAGTCGACAGACTTTCTTCTCTTGCCCTTGAACCACATACCCCTCGGGTTGGTCCATATAAATTTCTTCTTCCAAATCACCATTTAAGAAGGCTGTCTTGACATCCATTTGATGTATCTCAAGGTCACGCAAAGCTGCGATCGCAATGAGTACCCGTATGGATGTTATCCGAGATACCGGAGAGTATGTGTCAAAGTAGTCAAGACCTTCTGTCTGCCGATAGCCCTTGACTACCAACCTGGCCTTGTACTTATCTATAGACCCATATGCTTTATATTTCCGTTTGAGTATCCATTTGCAACCCAACGGTTTATTTCCCGGAAGAAGATCAACCAACTCCCAAGTATGGTTATGCAGAATGAAGCCTATTTAACTCTCAATAGCTTCTTTCCAGAGCGGTGCTTCTGGAGTTGACAACACCTTAGCAATTGTCATTGGATCATCATTAACCATATAAGCTACAAAGTCAGGACCGAAGGATTTATCCTTCCTGGCCCTTTTACTTCGCCTTAGATCCATCTCTGGAGTCTCCAAGTTATGAGAATCTGGAATACTAGATTCCAGATGTTCAGCCATCTCGAGATCCGCTAGATCTGAACCATCTAGATCCAGGCCGACAACGACTCTCGGTTCTTGGGAGCTTTGTTCATAACTTCGTTTGCGAGAGGTTATGTCTTTTTCCTTTCTAGGAAAGGTACCTTCAAAGAATTGAGCATTCCTTGATTCCATGATTGTACCCTGGTGGATATCTGGAATATCTGACTTATGCAGTAAGAAGCGATAAGCACTACTGTTATTTGCATATCCGATGAATATGCAATCTACAGTCTTAGGCCCAATCTTAATATGTTTTGGCTTGGGTAATTCAACCTTTGCCAAACAACCCCACACCTTAAAATATGTGTAGGTGAATTTCTTTTCCTTCCATGACTCATATGGAGTTTTGTCCTTACCCTTATGTGGGACTCTGTTAACAACCCAACCCTTCTTATTATCTTTCTGGATTTGGAGTTTGATAACAAGCTCTTCAAAGGTCATCTCCTTTGTCTTGAGTTTCAAGTAACTCATAAACTCATTCCACGAAGGAGGAAACTTTTCAATCAGCGATGCAACCAAAAACTGCTCATTTGGTTTCATTAATTCCAAATCCAGGTGATGTAAAATCATTTGGAATTCCTGAACTTGGGACATCACTGTCTTACTATCCACCATTTGGAATTTTAGAAATTTCTCAACGATGAACTTCTTAGTACCCGCATCTTGTGCGTTGTACTTCTTTTGCAGTTTTTCCCACAGCTCTTTGGCAGTGCCAACGGTGCAATAGACCATGTAGAGAGGGTCGGCCAAACAGTTCAGTATGTAATTCTTACACATGAAATCGCTATGATTCCATGCATCAAGAACCATCTTCATGCCATTAATGACATGGATACCAAGGCCCCCTTCACCCATTTTATTAGGCGAAGAGTCCATTTCATCTCCAGCTTGTGGAGGATCTTTCGTTAGGAACCGGGCCATACCCATAATTGTTAAGTAGAACAACATCTTCAGTTGCCATCTCTTAAAGTTTGAGCTTATTAATTTTTCAGGGCGATCATGGTGGAATGCGGAGGATGGAGCAGTAGCGGGGAAGGCACCAGAGTAACTGCCTTGGACAGTAGCGGCAACAGAGTAAAGCGGCGCGAGGATTCTTTGCCTTGGACGATGAGTGGCGATGGCGGGAAGGCAACATTGTTGCCTTGAGTGGCAGCAACAGTAGCAACAGCAGTAGCTGTAGAATCAGTCATGTTTCCAGCCATGTTGCAGTAGTTATAGTAAGCAAATATTGTCTTAAACTTGTTGGTTACAAAGATGTAGGAAACGGAAATTACAAGTAACTGCTAAGTATCAAGAACTGAAATTACAATTGAAGAATAAACTGCAATTACAATGAACTTGAAGAATAAACTGGAACAATTTTTGGTATGCTGAGTCAAGTGTTTGCACTCTGTCTTTAAGACAATATTGCCCCGTGTGTATCCTTTCTACGTCCTGGACAATTGTCTCCCAAGATAAAACAACAAATGAACAAATGAGCAAAGGAAACTCAAGTGCTACCGTGAAGAATTTTGAGTAATGAAATGATGCTAGAAGGTAGTAGGAACACTGATTTTTGTTTCTGTTTATGTGTGTTTTCGTGTGGCTCAACAATGGTGACAAATGGTCCTTTATATAGTTGAAAAAAGGCTTACCAACTGCCCACATAAGTGCCATTCCTGGCCAAGTAATGACAATTATGGAGGTAGTTATTCACCAAAATAAATGGTGAATTTGATGTGCAACGGATGTCATTTAGGAAGAGTAATTCAGCCAAAATAAATGGCTGAATTGAGTGCTGTTGACGTTCTGTTCTCTGCCCAATCTGACTTTCTTGAAACTTCATGGACCAAACTGTACATATTGAAACTTCAGGGACCAAATTGTATATATGAAAGAATTTTGGACCAAATTGTACATATGAAAGAATTCTGGTCCAAAAAGATAATATCAGAAGAAGCACAAAGCACAGCCCACAGACCCGAGAACCCGGACCGGACGGGCGGTGGCGGCGCACGTGTGGGCTTTCTTCGAACCGAAACACATCTAGGTCCTCCCTCCCCTAAACACATGGGATACCCCTTGGGGTCTCAAACCCCAAGCCAACTTTGAGACTTATAAACAAAACAATTCTTTCTTCCTCCACCGATGAGGGAGAATTGATCTCAATACCACGCTTTTCCATGCTTCAAACACTTCACTTCGTGGACCAATATCTCTTTCATTTCTCAACGAAATTTGACGATCCTTGGCCCTACGGTCATCTACTTACTTAGTAGATTATGCATGTGTGAAGAACCGGATTCTCCAACATGCGGAACACTAGTGTTTAAGCCGTTAAAGTTGGTCGGACGCAACTCCCGCCAAAGGAAAATTTCCAACATGTTTAACGTTTAAACCGCACAAGCAATATGACAGCTTCATACATACATAGTTGAAGTTAGGTATTGCCAAGCCTAACTTCAAATTCATATATCTGAAAGTGTTGGAACTTCATATCGGTAAATCTGAAATTGATTTTGAAGTGCTGAACTTAATTCTTTAGGGTTTGTTTGGAAAGCCACCTGGTAATTGGAATTGGTGTAATTATTAGGTAGTAATTACGCAACCTAGTAATTATACATTATTGTGATTACAACGACCTGTTTGTTTGTCATAATGTAATTGCGTTGTAATTACAAGCGTGCTGTTTGGTTGAACAAGTGTAATTATACAGTTAGTTTAATTTAAAATAAAAAATTTAAAATTATTATTTAAAATATATGTGCCTTTATAAATGATATTAAATTAGTTATTTAATAACACATTGTTTCTTGAAAATATATTAATTAATAACATATATTTGTAACTAATATTGCAAATAATATATATATATATATAAAGCAGATTTTTTTGTGAGAACGTCATGTATTGGATGTTTAACTACAAAATAATATTTATAAATATAATGTCATAACATTATTCAAATGTTTGACAAAAAAAAATCTATCAACTATAAGTGAAAAATAAACAACATGCAATATGAAATAACAAGTCAATAGTACTAAAGCAAATAAACTAAAATCGAAAATATAACCTAAATCCAAAATCCAAAATCCAAAATCCAAAAGAAAAAGTTTAACATAATACTCTTGTATTAAATTACAACATTACATAAGTAAGTTCCAACGTAACTTAAGTAAATAATCCAAAAGAAAGGGAAAATATAAGTCTATAACCTCATTCACAATGAAATTCTACTTTAATAACATAACTCATTATATGTCAAGTTTGTTAATGACTCATTATTTCTAATATTAAGAGGTGTAGTTTAAAAAATTAGAATAATAACACGATAATGCTAAATGAATAAAATAAAAAATAAAAAAATACGAGCAATTACATGGAACCACGAGAAGTAAAGGTTGGGAACGAAAAGAAAGAAAATGAAAGATAAATAATATAAAAATAAAAATAATGAAAAAGTAAAATAATAGAAATAAAAAATAAATTTAAAAAGAAAATAAATTAAAATAAAACAAAAAAGAAAGAAACTAAAAAGTAACCCTGTAAATACAGGGTGTAATTACACCGATTCTCAACCCTCCCTTGAGAATTGGAGAGTGTAATTACACCTCTCAGTTACACTCAATTCCCACCTAACTGTGTGTAGGGTTTTTGTTGGGTTCAAAACACATACGTAAGGCACAACGGAAGTTTAAAATTTTGTTCTTACTAACCCCAACAATTTCTTTTGGTATGGTTATATGACAATCAAAATATGTAACACAAAACATGAACACTTACATGTTGTATTAGCTGGAGTCTTTACTAAAGGGTGGACACGCGATTCCCTTTTCGACTGCAAGCACAATGCTACGGTGTATCCTCTGTCAAGAAAGCCAGGAAATCTTGACAGAGGTTTGAGAGAGTTTTATCCTAGACTCTAAGTCTAGAATTGTTTATGATAATTGGTGTGTTAATTAACAATGGGGAGTGGTGTATTTATAGTTGAAATTAGGGCAAAAATTTGATTAGGGTTGGGCTCCAAGCCTGACTCTAAGTCCCGTTTTCATTTAATATACATATTCAGTACATTAAATCCAAAATCCTATTTTGATTTAATTGAATAATTTTCATCTAATAGAAATTATATCATAGTTATTATCAATTTAAATATCTCGATTACAAATCGAATATTTAATACTTTCTCAATACACCCTTAAAGCGAAGAGACAATCGACATAGTGTGACCCTATAGGCCTTCATATATCGACACTAATCCAATTAAGGTCCATACGGAACTCCTAGTCTGCACCGTACAACGAACTTAATATATGAAGTACGTTTACAAGAATCCAACAAACATAACCTTTATGTGAGATGATAAATTCATTTCATTCGCGACACACTCGATCAAGCTTAGGATTTGCCATGTGTCTATCCAAATAGCTTGATCACTTTATCTCATCTATATTAGTCGACAACTAGATCATATTCTAAATATGTCTCTTGCATTGACCAATGACTTGGTCGACCTAATATCACTGAGAAGTTGAGTGCTTTCTCGAATATCTAATCGAGGAATGAATCCTATTCTTGGCTCAACTACCACCTTAATTTACATCATAATGCACCCAACACAAGTCGTGTCTTATCCTATAAGGAGTTTAAGCTTAGGACAGGGTCAAAGTACATTACTCTGTAAACAAGGTGCGTATTGACCTCAAATCAAAAGACCTTTATATCCCACACGCTGATAACACTCTAGACATGTCTAACAAATAGTTTATTAGCAGGGTATACCAATACTTTCCAAAAGTATCTATGTATCCATCACTAGTAACCATTACTAGTAGCAGGTGAGACATACTACATTCTCTAAGAATGTGATACAGACCACATGTCGACTTATAACATATCATCGATATTCCATTTTCGATGATCATTAGTCGAGGCTATTTTAGAGTTACTCTCATCATCAATATCTCACTCTATTAATGACAACGTAAGCTCAAGGGGTGCACATTAATGAATAATTACAAACAATCAAATAATAATTTAATAATCGCAAATGCCATAAATATTAATCTTATTAATAATACGAATGTGTTCAAGTACATTTATCCCTAATAATGATTGTCTCTAGGACATACATACTTTCACTGTGTAATTAATTGGTCAAACAAACATGTCAAACTGTATAATTATATCTAATTACACCCAATTCCAATTATTTGGGTGGCTTTCCAAACCGGCCCTTATGTTTAATCGAAGCCATAAGAGCGGCTACCCATGCACTTGCCACTTAATTATCATGCCCTTGAACCCAGAAGGTCCTGTCAAATAATCCTCCTTGAATCATCCCGATAAGTAGCTACAAAGTTTAGCTATCAGTTACCAAATTTTACTCCTTGTACGTGAGATGGAATATTAGGGATCATCAAGGACCTGAAACAATCAATAATGTCGGTATAATACATATTGTCTTCATATATCATGGTGATTATTAATTGAAGTTCTTGAAACTTTGAAGGATAATTTATCTAATTAGGACATGATTTTGTTATATTGTCTAATACTTAACTATAGTCCAACTGCAGCGTCTAAATTGAAAATAACCGAGGAATAGAAACGCAATAATTTAAAAGCTTGAGCGCATAATGATAACATGTTAGAATCAGTCAATACCAGGAGTAACTAAAATTCATTTTTAATAGGGCGTACATTTTTCCTTTTCTCTCTTCTTTTTCATTTGTATTTTCCCCACCCACACACTGCCAAAAAAGGAAAAGAAGTGAACAAAAGAAAAGGAGAGCCATAAAAATCCTCTACCAACCCACAATTTGATAAATGATCCACCTTAATTTTTTCGTTTCCTTATTTCAAGCTATGGATGTAAATAGTCACAAGAATCAATATATAAGGAACCCTTTGTTAATGTAAACAAGTCGTGAAATAAGAAGCCCTAATGTTATAGGGAGCATCTTGAGTTTGGTCAGTACATCAGCCCTACAAACTTTACCAAGACCATAGACCAAACTCTCGCTTCCCACAAAAAAAAAAAAACCCAAAAAATTACAAAACAAAAATATGGAAATCTCCAAAACAAAAATGAATGGGCTTCTTGTCCTCTTGTTCATCACATTTGTCACTGTAGGGGCATCAGTGCCAGACAACAGTACGAGAAGGCACTTGACCAAAAAATACAAAGGACCATGTGTGGCCGCTAATCTTATTGACAAATGCTGGAGATGTGACCCTAATTGGGCTGATTATCGCGAAAAATATGCTTCATGTGCCATGGGCTTTGGCAGCAATGCTATTGGTGGCATAGGTGGAAGCGTTTATGTTGTCACTGATAATTCTGACAAGGACGTCCAGGATCCCAAACCAGGTACTGTTACATAATTTGTAATATTTCTTTCAGAAAAATTATTTTCACGCCTCAAAGCATTTCATTCTTATTTTTTCTCTTTTTGTTAATTTTCAAATAGGAACCCTAAGGCACGCAGTGATCCAAAAGGAGCCCTTGTGGATCATATTTGGTAGACACATGCGTATTAAGCTGAGCAGGGAACTACTCATGCAAAGCAACAAAACCATCGATGCCCGTGGATACAATGTCCATATCGAAAAAGGAGCTGGAATTAAGATGCAAGGTGTGAGCAACATTATCATCACTAATCTTCACATTCACAACATTGGAGTCTCTTCTGGTGGCATGATCAGGGACTCAGTAGACCACATTGGCATAAGGGGTCAAGATGAAGGCGATGCCATCAGCATTTTCGCGTCTCACGATATTTGGATCGACCATGTTTCCATGTCACGTGCTGCGGATGGGCTCATTGACGCCGTCAAAGGATCAACCGGTATCACCATCTCCAACTGCCACTTCACCGATCACGATAAAGTAATGCTGTTCGGTGCTAACGATAACTACTCCGATGACAAGAAAATGCAAATTACCTTAGCTTACAACCACTTTGGTAAGAGGTTGGATCAAAGGATGCCTAGGTGCAGGTTTGGATTCTTCCATCTTGTCAACAACGATTACACCCATTGGATGAGGTAACCTTTGAAATTACCCAACTATAAATAATAATATACATATCGCATACAAGAATATACATACCCGTAATTAATTTTGGCCGACCGGCAAAATAATGAAAAATGCCCAATAATAAATCACATTTGTCAATAAAGATTCAAAAGACTTGTCATATCTATTGAAACTATTTATCTATTTGTCAAACAGGTACGCCATTGGCGGGAGCAGTGAACCAACAATCATTAGCCAGGGGAATCGTTTTATTGCTCAACAGGATATTAAAATTAAAGAGGTGACACACAGGGAAAAGGCAGTTGAATCAGAATGGAAGAACTGGACTTGGTTATCACAGGGTGATGATATGCAAAATGGTGCATTCTTTAGAAGTTCTGGTGATCCAAATGCACTCAGCAAATTCAAGAAGCTCAATTTGATGCCAGCAGAGCCATCACACAGAGTTGGAATTCTTACTAAGTTCTCTGGATCACTTGGTTGCACAGTAGGACGCAAGTGCTAGTACACATACAAATATATATGTTCCATTTAGTATTATTTCAAAATAAATAAACTTCTATATAGCCATCACATTTACCAAAACAGAAATTAAGAAAGAGATGTGTTATATTAATTGTTATCTACTATTTTGACTTGTTAGATTAGTTTGTAATAACACTTTCTTTGTGAAATATAAGTTCGTTTATTTTAATTTTCAACTACTGCGTGCAATCTAGTAAACATATGTATGTACAAGCATTAAATTAGAAGTACCATAAAAGAACTCTGGAGTACTGAACCTTTCGATACCAAATATCAGTTGATAAATGCAATCTAATATGCCAATTGCCCATCAACAAAATAAACTTGAAATGAAAATGAATAAGAAAAAAAAAAAAAAAAAGACTTGTATCAAAACTTAAAGTAAAAAGATATGAGGACTTGATAGTTCCACATACATGGCCTTATAGTCCCTTATTTTACTAGATTTGTTGTACTATCATTTAATTGTATAAGAGTTGGCAAAATCAACAAATTTTTAGTAACCCATATAATCCTCAAGTTTAAACGGGTTGCGCTACTATTCATTTATTGACTTGACCTAAAGGTTGAACTTAAAAATGACCTATTAAATGTAGTGTAATCAAACAAGTGAGAATTATGAAATTTGGAACAACTCAAACTAATAATTGAAGAAAATATACATTAGCCTTCACATGAACAACCACGAGTGAGATCTGAAAGTAGTAACGGCCTTGAAATCAATCAATACAAATTGACTGACTTAAGAAATAAACCACTAGGAATAGTAACACCAACCACGCTAGATCGGAAAACCTCGACAATAAACCACTAGGGTAACACCGCTAGTCGGAAAGCATTACAGAGATCTAGAATCACCGCTCTGATACCATGTTAACTTCTCAAATTTGCTCGAAACTAAGAAAACCCTAATCGAGAAGTTGAGAGAGAAAAGGGGAAATTTTTATTCATCTTTGACTGAAATGAATTAATTGAGTGTCTAGAAGGATCTAATGTCCTTATATACAATTGGGCAAAACATACCCGAAATAGAAATTGGGCCACATATCTAAATCGTACACAATGCAGAATTGGCCACAAATACAAATATAAATACAACTAACACAACCAATACATTTTACACAGATGAATCATCTAGTCATGTCATTATATGTGGTCCACTACTGCTGATTGTACATTAGAAACTCCAACACCCCTCCGCAAGTTGAAGGAGGCTTGAACATCCAACTTGAGCAATATGGAGTGATGCACAAGATCGGTCAAAGGCTTGGAGAAGACATCAACTAATTGTGCAGCTGTAGGAACATGGTGAAGCTGGAACCGTCATTTGTGCGTATGAAGTGACATTCCATCTCAATGTGTTTGGTTCTTTCATGAAACACAAAATTCTTGATAATGTGAATTGCAATCTAGTTACCTCAAAACACAAGAACATGAGCAGAAGTTTGAACACCAAAACCAGAAAGTAATCTCAGTAACCAAACCAATTCAGCAACAACTTTGCTAACAGATCAGTATTCAGCCTCTGCTGAAGATAAGGAGACAACTAGTTATTTCTTGGTTTTCCAAGATAGAAGAGAATCCCCCATAAGTACAAAAAACCCAGTGACAGATCTCCTAGTGTCAGGGCAAACAACCCAATCACTATCACAATATGTAGATACAGAAAAATCAGGAGAATTGGAGAAGAAAACACCAACATCAACAGAGCCTTTGAGAAATCCAAGAAGATATAGTGCAACAACCATGTGACACTGAGTAGGGTGCTATAAATATTGACTCAAATATTGAACACCAAAAGAGAGGTCAGGCCTAGTATGGATCAAAAAAATCAATTTGCCTACTAGACTTCTGTAGGACTCAGGGATAGGCAACAACTCACCCATTCCTGCCTTCACTTAACAGTTAGATCCAAAGGACAAGTGACAGGGCTCACAACATCACAATTATAGTTCCTTGTGGCATGCTCGCCTTGGTCATCCGGGATCTTCTATTTTATCAGTTTTAGATAAAAATAGTTTTATTTCTTGTAAGGGTACGAGTCGTACTCAAAATTGTCAATCTTGTTCGTTAGAAAAATTGTTAAGTTGCCATTTATAGACTCAAATTCTCATACTTCAATGCCATTTGATATTATTCATAGCGACCTATGGACGTCTCCTATTCTAAGTTTGTTGGGTCATCGGTATTATGTTCTTTTTTTGGATGATTATTCTAAATTTTTGTGGACGTTTCCAATTGCAAATAAATCTCAAGTATTTTTCATCTTCATAAAGTTTAGAGCATTCATTAGAACACAATTAGAAAGAGAAATAAAAAATATTCAGTGTGATAATGGAAAATAGTATGACAATAGGGAGTTTCGGGAGTTCTGTGCCAATAATGAGATCAATTTTTATTTTTTGTATCCTCATACATCTTCACAAAATGGGAAAGCCGAACGCAAAATTCGTTCCATAAATAACATTGTCCGAACTCTCTTAATTCATGCTTTCGTACCCCCATATTTTTGGCATCATGCTCTTCAAATGACAACATATCTCCTTAACATAACTCCTTCCAAAGGTCTGACATATTCTTCCCCCCTCCAAATTTTATATAATAAAAATCCGTCTTATTCTCATCTTCGGGTTTTTGGGTGCTTATATTATCCGTTATTCCCTTCCATCACAATTAACAAACTTCAGGCCCGGTCTACTCCGTGTGTGTTTTTGGGTTATCCGTCGAATCATCGTGGTTACAAATGCTTTGATTTATCCTCCAAGAAAATCATAATTAATCGCCATGTAATTTTTGATGAAACCCAATTTCCATTTACTAAGGTTCATACTCCCGAGCCGAGTTCGTATAATTTTTTGGATGATGGTATATCTCTGTATATTACTCATCATTTTTCGGACATATCCCACACCTAAAATTCTCCAGCGGGCCCACTACCCGCTGGCCCCACTATTTCGAGTCCAGTTTCCGTCACTGGATCAGTTCCAGCGATTGGGCCAGTCCAGCCCAATTCTGGAACTGGTCCAGCTTCGACCCAGTTGTCGATTTGGGCCGGCGGGCCCACCCACCGCCGTGCCGCCGGTCCGTCTCGAGCCTAGTAAATTCCCAAAATTCACTCAATTCTTCCTCGAGTCATAGACCCGTCACACGTAGTCAACGGGTATTTTTACACCTAAAAGACATTTTAATTTACATTCTGATATCTCTAAATCCCCCTTGCCCCGTAATCCTGTGTCTGCCTTAAACGATCCGAATTAGAAAATTGTTATGACTGATGAATATAATGCTCTTATTGATAATAAGACGTGGGAGTTGGTGCCTCATCCATCTGGTATTAATGTTATCAGGTCTATGTGCATTTTTGCTCATAAGAAAAATTCAGATGGGTCATTCGCTCGACATAATGCGCGGCTTGTGGGTGATGGTAAGACTCAGCAGGTTGGGATAGATTATGGTGAGACGTTTAGTCCGGTGGTCAAGCCGGCTACCATTCGCACTGTGCTTAGTTTGGCTTTTTCAAAGGCATGACCTATTCATCAGTTGAATGTCAAGAATGCTTTCCTACATGGTGATCTCAAGGAAACAATCTATATGCATCAGCCGTTGGGATTCAGGGATCCCAACCGTCCTCATCATGTCTGTTTATTGAAGAATTCCTTATATGGGCTTAAGCAGTCTCCACAGGCCTGATATACGAGGTTTGCTGACTTTGTTTTGACTATTGGGTTCACTCACAACATGTCAGATAATTCCTTGTTCATCTACCATCGTTGTTCGTCCTTGGCCTACATTCTGTTGTATGTGGATGATATTATTTTGACTGCCTCTTCCGATGCCTTACGCCAGTCTATCATGGCCATGCTCAGCTATGAGTTTGCTATGAAAGACTTAGGGCCATTGAGTTACTTTTTGGGGATTGCCGTCAAGCATCATTCAGATGGTTTGTTTTTGTCTCAAACAAAGTATGCGGCTGAGATCATCGAGAGGGCTGGGATGTCATCCTGTAAGTCCATTTCCACTCCAGTTGATACAAAGCCCAAGCTTAGTGCCGTGGCCGGCGCACCATACGAGGACCCGACCCGCTATCACAGTCTTGCAGGGGCCCTTCAGTATCTTACTTTTATAAGACCGGATATTACGTATGCCGTCCAGCAGGTGTGTTTATTCATGCATGATCCTCGAATTGAGCACATGAATGCAATCAAATGCATCATTAGGTATATTCAGGGTACACTGGACTATGGTTTGCATTTATATCCTTCATCTCCATCCACACATGTATCATACACAGATGCTGATTGGGGTGGTTGTCCAGACATCAGACGGTCGACGTCTGGCTACTTTATGTTT
This sequence comes from Anisodus tanguticus, assembly GCA_034509755.1. Taxonomy (NCBI): domain Eukaryota; kingdom Viridiplantae; phylum Streptophyta; class Magnoliopsida; order Solanales; family Solanaceae; genus Anisodus; species Anisodus tanguticus. Next base: position 24,484,082 of record CM067556.1, read on the forward strand.
CTTGGCAACAACTTGGTCTCCTGGTCTGCGAAGCGTCAGGCAACTCTATGCCGCTCAAGTGCAGAGGCCGAATATCAAGGGGTAGATAATGTGGTCTCATAATCATGTTGGTTACGTAATTTGCTTTTGGAGCTTCATTGTCTCATTCAGAAGGCACCTTGGTATATTGCGATAATATTAGTGCCATCTACTTTTCAGGTAACCCGGTTCAGCACCAACGCACTAAGCATATCGAAATGGACATTCACTTTGTCCGTGAAAAGGTTGCTCGGGGTCACGTTCGCGTATGCCATGTCCCGTCCCGATATCAAGTTGCAGGCATCTTTACAAAGGGTCTACCCGCGGTCCTTTTTGAAGATTTTAGGGAAAGTCTCAGCGTTCGAAGACCGCCCGCTATGACTGCGGGGGGTGTGTTAAACAAGGTAATATACCCGTGATATACACTTGATATACATAGTGTATGCCATGGGTACCGAATGCAGAAGCCCAACGGCAGTGGCCTGTAGAGGCCCAACGGTGTCCATCACGGGCAGTGTAACAAATGTATATTAGGAAAGTATATTTGTAGTATATTGTAGTGTAAAGGTTACCTAAATTAGGATTATACACTTATCATAATTGTATAGTTAGAATTATGGTAGAATAAAGTTTTAGGAGTAGAATAGGAATAGGATTCTCCTATTTTGTAACTTGTATAAATACCTTTCAATTAATGAAAATAATCAAGGAGATTATTTCTTTCAGTTACCATTAGAATCTATTTGCTATAGGTAGAGATGGCAATGGATCCTGGACCGGATCCGGTGGATCCAGATCCGTTTTATAGGATATGGATCTTTAAAATTTGGATCCGACGGATCCGGATCGGACCCGGATCCATTTCTGACGGATCTAGATCTGGATCTGGATCTTGTATTTAAGATCCGTATCCGATCCAGATCTGACCCGTGGATCCGTTTTTTATTAAATATATTCATAACCTACAATGTAATTTTATAAGTATTTTCTTAAAATTGCTAAGCACATCTTTGCAAGTTTAATTCTCAAAACAAGTTTAATTTATCCCCGCGTTAACTCAAAAACTCAAAAATAAAGAGGTAACTTCGATAATAAAATCAATGTTATATTAGTGAATGACTAACATCTCCATAGACAAGTAGTTAAAATTATATTCACTTCATTTGTGAAGATTCCAAGCACATGCAAGTTCTGCATTATGGAAATACTAGTCAGAATTTTCCACAACTATTGTCATTGTCCAACATTTTCAATTAATAGCTCACAATCAAAACGAGACAACGAACAAAATATCTCATATGAAAATTTCAAAATTGAAACACAGTAAACTGTTAGCTAAGTAAAAATCGTTTGTCAGTTTAAAAAAAAATTCTTAGCAAGGCAATTTTTTTTACATGTGGATCCAGATCCGATCCGTGGATCCGATGGATCCGGATTTGGATCTGATTTTTATGGATTCGACGGATCTGGATTCAGGTATGAAAAACGGATCTGGATCTGGATCTAGTAGAATCCGGTCCAGATCCGATCCGTTGCCATCCCTAGCTGTAGGTGATGATGCTAGGATCTTTATACTGATACCCTACATACCAAAACCAAGCTATCTGTGCGTATATATGTATCTTTTCTTATCCTGTCTTTTCAAATATTACAATATTGAATACCCTTCTTATGTCAAGTCAAGCATGCGTTTTACAGTTTGGTCGATCTACGATAATTGAATATGAGCCAAAAATTATTTAGTCAACTTTAAGTAATTAGGATGCGTTTACATTTCGGCCTCCAAATCGACCTCAGGCCAACCACAGATTTGAAGAACTCTTTTCATTAAACAAAAAAAGATCTTTTTTTATTCCTCCGGTATTCGTATTCTAATTAACGACCCAACATACTATAGAGATAGAGTATATTCATAACTCTAACTTGAAGTCAATTTTAGTTAAGGGTGAAGGAATTTCAAACATCTCACCATACCTTTTGGTTAGTTTAACCTTAAAATGTTAATTCGAAGTATTATCAGGCTATATTGCAGATTCCATATTTACTACTCCTTCTACTTTGGTCTAGTCCTATATATAACCAAGTTAATTCATTAGGGTAAATTCAGTTGAGGTAATCGTGATAATTGATGCCATTTCATCCTCTTTAGACTTAACTATGGAGACTAATTGATAGTGTCAGCATGGATTACTATAATATTCTCATTCTGTTCAGATTTAACTTTAACTTTTGCATAATTGCATTGAGGAGTACATTGCACGTGATTAATTACCGAGTTAGAGAACTTAGTAGTCTCGAAATATATAGAAAAGTTCACGAGATCATTTTTTTCTGCCGTAAGAACAATTTGATTCGAATATCTTTTTACTTTACAAGTTGCTATGACAGTGCTCATACTAGTAGGATTAAACTTTAAATATATTGCAATTTGATATCATTTGGATGTAGTTTTGTCCAAATTTATCAAGTTGAACGCCACATGCATACCGTATTTCAAGTGGACTTAGCCCCTAGGAAATTCATTCATTTTATTATTTCTTAGTCGTTGGTCAATTAAGGGAGAAATATCTTCCTTAGAAAAAATAATACAAAAGAAACATTATTTCTTAGAGTTAAGCACAAAATCAATTCCATAAAGAGATCGAGGAATACACTTTGCTTAATGACTTCATCGATCGTGTGAATTCTTAAAGAGGTAAAGGTTCACTTTGTATCGCTCGTCGTGCTTCAAGAATTAAAAAAATATATATATATATTTCGTATTTATCATTCTTTTCTCTAATTAACTTTTGCCAATAAGTTTAATACTCCGTAGAGTTTTCTTGTCCATCAAAGTTCATTAATCCAAGACAAATTTGTATCTTTTTTCAAATAATCACCATCAGTCCATCTAAATATCCCATTAACTCTCACAATCTTAGCCACATAATAGTTGAAATGACTGAAATCTCGAGAAGTAGGAAAATAGTTAATGTTAGCTATCAATCTATCCTATAAAGGCCTTCACTTTCTTACGATTATACTAGCTATAACGGCATCCTCATATAACAACACCTCTCTATAATAACTAGGTTTTTCTCGGAACCAACTTTTATGTTATATTTCACCTCTATAACAACTTTTTAACTATAACAACAACCATCTTTATTAAAGTAAACTTGTTGTAAATTCACCCCTCTATAACAACAATCTTCCTTTCTGGTAATATAATGATTAATCATCTTATAGAAATACAATCTTTAAGAGTACCAATTATAGATCTAGATATTTTAACCAATTATTTTGATACTTTAATACACTAATTATGTCAAAAAATATTATATAAATATGTATTTTTATCATTAATTTTTTTTCTTAGTTGTACAAAGTATATTAAGCTTAGGATTTGATAATTAACTGAAAGAAAAATTAAATCTTATACATCTTTTTTGCTTATAAAAAAAATATTAGATGTCAATGGTGTTATAAATGTATAACAACAAAAAACTTTCGGACCCAACAATATGTTATAAAGAAGTTTACTCTATCAGAATTTTTCACTTGATTACTCATAACCTCACAATTGTTCTCTTTAAATTCGACTATTCATTATTGCTCTTCGGCAATACTCATTGATTACCTGATCCCATAGAATAAATAAGAATCTCTCTCCTTGTTATTTTGTTAATTATTCACATCGTTATTCTAATCACCTTGTTATCGTCTTATTCACATTATTAAATAATTAACACAATTTGAATGAATTATGTTATTTATGACTTCATTTAAATAAATTCAATTGAATTTGACCTAATAATCAAATTTTGGGCTAAACGATTTTGAGTAAAGGAAAATTTCTGACCTAGTCGAATTCTAACAATGCCAAGAATGAATTTTCTTTGGTATTCGTAAATTATAATATTAACGAGAATAAATGTCAGTCTCAATTGACAGAAGGAGTTCAGAGAATAAAATAAAAAGACATCTGTGAGTTCTAAACTCTAGGGAGCAACACAAAAAAGAAGGAAAAGGGAAAATAAAAGAAGAATAACAAAATGTAAAAGGAAAAGGAACAATAGGGAACAACATAGAAAGAAAAAGATATTAAAGGAAAATGAAGATCTATGAGGTACTATAAAGTTTTTTTTGTTGATATAAATAGTTTACCCGTAAAACGATAAAATTGAATTCGTATATGTGATTATAGACACGTGGACCAATATGATCAAAATAACAAGATAATAAACAAAAACAAATAGAATAATTGACGAGAAAGTAAATATTGAAACAAAGTAATTTAGCATGTGCTTGATTGGAGCCATGAGCCAGAGTTTCCAGACTGCCAAATTATCAAAGCCTTACAAAATTGGAATAAGAACGAGAGTAAAAGTGTGAAAATGTCCAGTTTGTTTCTTTGCTATCAAGATTCAGATGCCCCTTACAATGAAATAATTTACTTTATTTATACTAGAGCTAGAGGGGTACGTGATCATGCAGGTCTGTCGTCCCATCATACATCAGAATGTTCGGCATCTTGAATGTCTTCGAGATTAATCCGGCGCAACCTTAGGTTTGTAGGCCAACTGGATATACTTATTTGCTTACAGACCCTTAACAACCGGTGATGCCCCCGAGATCTTGTCCATGCAAGCATGGAACTCTTTCGTATTCTTCTCAACTTTTTTAGCCTTTTTATCCATCATGGCTTCAATGTCCTTTATGTATTGTAAGATTTCAGCCCCGAGGAGATCCATTAGGGCATTCTCATTCCCAGATCCGTCTCTGGACTCTATGATTCTACCCTCTAATCGGGTCTCCCTTGATGTGGTATTTTCAACAACGGGAGTTGGGGGTGATTTTACGGGCCCTCTGACTTCGGAGTCAGGGTTGGTAGCCAACATCGAGATAACCTTCTGGTCAAGATGTTCCATCAACGTCCTCTGTTGTGCCTTCACGATATGCATTGCCTCCTCTAGTGTCTTGTTGGTGGGAGTTGCTTCCCTTGCTATCTGTTGGTTAAGGCAGTTTTTCGGAGCGATAACTTCAGTGTTGTGCCCGTGCTAGGTCAACATATCCCCCATTCAAGGGGTCCTGATGTGCTAATCGACACGCCACTCAGATTAGTAGCATTAAGTTGGTTGTTGTTACCGTTGTTCCCAATGTTAAGATGTCACGCCCGAACCATGGCCTGGGTGTCACACCCTAATCTTGGGGGTGTGGCCGGCACCCAGTACCTTACGGCTCGAGCGTACCACATATCATCTGACTCTGAATATGGGCCGACAAGGCCTCTAATCAATAACCGTAAATGGATATTACCCTACGTCCTGCAAGAAGAAAAGATCCAACAATATATATATGCACATACTAGGGCCGACAAGGTCATCATCAGTCTAACAACCCATCTGAAAGGCCGGCCAGACCATACACGACTTCTATACACATGACAATTGTTTACAAGCCTCCAAAGAGTACATGAATACTATCAGGTAGGGATAGGGCCCCACCATACCCATAAATAGATACATAGTGCCATACTGACTCAGACTAGAATCTCCGAAACAAGTGAAGAGCTCGACACCGCCGCTGAACTGAGGTCCTACTGAAGGTAGGCGTCGCTCTGTCTATCTGAACCTGCGGGCATGAAATGCGGCACCCCAGCAAGGGACGTCAGTACAAAAGAATGTACTGAATATGTAAGCCAGATAAACACAAATAAAAACAATAACAAGAGTACTGAGAAGTAAAGAGACAACCTGAACCTCGGAAAGTCACTGTGGGCATATGCAGAGGCGAATTTATGTACAAATTTTGGGTCACATGAACACATGGTTACTTGACTAAACTCGATATATTATGTGTATAATTATGAAAATATAACTAATATTAACTGAATGAACACATGCTAAAACCAGGCTGTGTGGAGCACTGGTTAGGGGTTGTATTTATTTCCCCAAGGTCTGGAGAATGAACCCAAGCTTCTGCACATTTTTTTTGCTTTTATTTTATATCCTATCCTAAAAGTAATGGGGAACTCATCCTCCTGAAATCCTGGATTCGCCTCTGGGCATATGCAATGCATAATATTATTGAAAACCAATTATATATATACAGCCACACTTTGAGGTAATGTCAACATCATATCATACCCGAACCTAATATGGGATTCGGTGTTAACGTACCCGGCCCTAATATGGAATTCGGTGTTATCGTACTCGGCTTTAATATGAGACTTGGTGTTATCGTATTCAGCCCTAATATGAGATTCGATGTTATTGTACCCGATCCTAATATGAGACACCCAAAAATGAACGACCTGGTGTATATGTGTATTATATATATATATATATACCACCACTTGATCTGATTTTTGGCAAATTAAACGCTGATTGCCTCTTTAAACAATCACGTGACCAACCATACGTGTAAATATTTGGTCCACTTATTTTATGCTACTAGTTGCTCCTTTAATTTGGATAATTTTGTTGGATTATGTGGAAACAATCTGACCTTATTGGCCCATTCAATAGTAAAGTAATAGGATTATATATATAGGGGTTGAAATGGTCCACACCATTACTCACTATGCTTACAATGTATTTTCCCCCAAACATGTACACTAATGGATCCATGCATAACAATAGTAATGTGGACTTACACTTATCTAATTTGTCTCTCGCTACAAATGGATAACTAATTTCTTGTCCCTAATTTACATAAATATTAACTACTTTTAACACATCTCATATACTCATTATTATGATTATGTGATATAGCGTAGTCCGTGGTCTCTTTTGACATACACAAAGTATTATTTCGAATCATCGTCAAGACACTTAGTCTTAAATCATTTCGGGACTTCACATTTTTATACACCAAGCTCTTGATTTGCATACATGAGTTGACCGAAATTTCATATGGTCTGTATAATTTATTCAATATTTTGAATTTCAACTAAACTTAATGTAGGAAACTACGGGATGTAATACTGGGCGTAACACGACACTCGGTGCCTAACTGCATGTGACTGAGCAAACCACATGGTTTGCAGAATCAACATAGGGCATAAACTGAGATCGAATATAATTTAAAACATGACATAATATGAGTAAAACATGAAGTCTAAGTATAATACTGAAAATACTGTCTAAAAGCATGATGCGGAAGAATCTGATAACATAATAAGTAATGAGCCAACACTGGCTATACGACACTGAACATCTGACATGACATATTAGACTAGTCTATGAAACTTCTGAACATGAGTCTGAATGCTAAACTATTTTTCGGGACAAGGCCCCTAGCATTACCTTTACGGCGTGACAAGACACAAAAATAAAATAAGATAACACCCCAAAATAAAGTGGGGCTCACCAATAGCTGATACGAGAGAAATATAGAAAATAGATCAGTCGTCCTGTAAATCAACGCCTGCATCGTGAAATGCAGGCTTCGGGCAAAAGAGACGTCATTATATTTAAATGACACTAGTATGTAAAACAACTGAATGAAAGAATGATAAGTGAGGTGCTCGGGGAATGGGCAACCCAAATCAATAACAAAAGTACATGATATAATGTGAAACTGAAACTGAACATGAAAATAACTTACATGAATACATTATAACATGATAATTAGTTTAAATGGGAGAGCTTTAGTGTAACCGGCATATAACCACCATACGAGCGCGTGGAGTCTGATCTCGACCTGATCAACTTAGCCATCTCATTTTTTTGGGGTAGGAGACATGAACATAACATGATGGATTTATAAAATAACCTGTAATGGGTAATATGAAGGAATCGTCTTAACTGGGCGGAGCGATCCTTATCCTACATTGACATATTTAATTTTAGGTATAAAACCTTCTCGGTAATTTGTGCAACTCCCAAAATATGAACATGAATATAGTTGGCTTAGAAGCTCATGAATTTCATAGATATGACTTGTGAACATGATTTGTAGATATAATATAACATGTACATAGTTTTTCATAAGACATGGATGTCATGGAGAGTTCATGAAGTAAAACAATAGTGGTTCGTGAACAATTCTTATTGCATACTTGAAAACTCATGGAATTAATATTATGATCATTCATGGATTACAAACATAGTTCATGACATTCAAATGGTATATCATGACCATAAACAACAAACTTATAATTTAATTATAACATGATTTGGTATTTTCAAGAACTAGGGAAATTATTGAAATAACATGGAAGAACCGTGGTGTGGGAAATAATAATGATGTTCCTGCATGTAGATAGAAGTCCTACATACCTCATTCTGGCGTTTAAGCGTAATACAACTTTCGTCACTCATTTCGACTTTAATATATGGAAATACATGTCAAAGGGAATCAATCTTAGTGATGATACTGATGTTTTAGTCATTTACGCATTTTATCAAACACTTGATGGGCAGAAAGCTCCACAACCTTCGTTAATGGTGTTTCTTTATCCAATTACCCATCCTCTTACTTCTAGGTGATTCTATAATCTCAAATATATATAATTAACATCATTCTTCATCACCCATATAATTACAACAATCTTAAGTCAACAATCCAAAACTCTACAATGGTTCATATGTTTCACTTTATCAAATACATCATCTTATGACCCATGAACTTAGAGCCTAATAATCAATTTACAACTATAATCGATTAGAAGGAGGAAATATTACCTTTTTGAAGTTCAATCGTCTTGAATTCGAGTTTTAAGGTTTGATTGCCTAACAATGATGTTTCAATCGAATATCTAATGATTTGAAGGATTTAATCATGTTAGTAAGGTATTAGGGGCTTGAAATCAACCTAGAACCATCATAGAAATTACCTTGGAGGGTTTTTCATGCTTAGGGGAATTAGGGAAATAAATCCCAACCTTAGATATAAGTTAAAATACGAAATCAGAAAAATTGACCCGAAACCCGACCCACATGTTGCATGCGCATCATGTGCACGTCGCGCGGCCCCTCTGAGTTTCAAAGAGTTGTATGTCATGAGCTGCTCGCACATCGCATGCCCATTGCACGCATGCTGGCCTCGGTACAACATTTTTGTAATGCGCATAACTTCTTGCACCGATATCCGTTTGGCCTGGTCCTTATATAAATGGAATGATATTTCAACGTACTACAACTTTCATTAAGGAAGCTTTTTCAAATTCTCAACTAATCAAGGGATTATGATTGTCTGAAGTAGGCCTCTCGACCATTTTTTCAAAACGTTCTAACCTTCTAGTTTCCGTTAAATTCTCAAAGCACAAGTCAACCATTAGCCCGAAGATCTGAGGTGTTACATATGATCAGTTTGCTGATTGTCATAAGTTCCTGTCATATCTTGAAAGAAATAATCCCCTTAATTATTTTCATTAATTGAAAGGTATATATACAAGTTACATATTTTCATAATAGGAATAGAATCCTATTCCTATTCTATTCCTAAAACCTTATTCTACCATAATTCTAACTATACAATTATGGTAAGTGTATAAGACTAATTAAGGTAACAATATTACAACAATATATACCATATATACACTAATGTAAAACCCCAACCCGAGATGGGCTTTGATGCCGAGATGGGCTTTGTTGCCTGACTTCCGAGATGGGCTGCTTTGATGTGATTACCCGTGATATACACTTATGTATATTAAGTGTATATCACGGGTATATATACCTTGTTTAACATATCTGAAATAGATTGTAAAGTCCCGAAATAAAAAATAAAATAATAATAACAACACAAACACACACGACACAACACCTCACTCAACCTTTCCTTCCACCCCCTCACGTCCCAAAAATTGTGCAAACATGCACATCTATATAACTAACCCACAGAACACAAAGAGCAAAACAATTTCAGAGAAATTTGTAGAGAGAGTGGTTTTAGTAGAAGAAACACAAACAGAAACTATAAAGAGAAAACTACACACAGTGAGAGATTAAAGAGAGCAATTAAGGAGTTCCAAAAAGGTTTGGTTGAAGGATAAGTTGAAGTTGAGGTTTTGTTCGCAGTTACGAAGCAACAAAGGTGAGTTTTCTCACTCACAAATTCTTAGTAAAATCCTTTGTTTTGAGTTACAATGCATGTTAAAACATAGTATGCATGTTAAAAAAATATATGTTTCTGGATATATAAGTTGTGATGAATTAATTGATATAAGTATTGTCTTGTAACAAGTTTGAGTTATGTAATTGCGGACTGTTTTCACTGAGTTATCCTTGTTAGAATGGGATGAAGTTTTCCAGTGTTGTACATCATTTTTTCACGGTCAGATTGAGTCCAAACGAGGCCAAAACCGATATACGGTTTGAGAGTTATCACTGTTTAAAATTTCTGCCTCGGATCAATCGAAATTCGGAAGGGTAGAATGTATAACGTAAAACCTGTACAAATCGGTAAAGAAACTGAAAGTTTATACTGAATAATAGTTCTATATTTCTCTGTTATTGACAGTTTGAGACCTTACTGATATCGATCCGACTTACGGTTTGAGAGTTATCGTTGTTTAAAGTTTCTGCCTTGGATCAACCAAAATTCGGAAGGGTAGAATGTATAACGTAAAAACTGTACAAATCGGTAAAGAATCTGAAAGTTTGTACTGAATAATAGTTCTAGATTTATATGTTATTTACAATTTGAGACCTTACTGAGATCGATACGACATACGGTTTGAGAGTTATCGATGTTTAAAGTTTCTACCTCGGATGGACCGAAATGCGGAAGGGTAGAACGTATAATGTAAAAACTGTACAAATCGGTAAAGAAATCTGAAAGTTTGTGCTGGATAATAGTTCTATGAGCTCGTTCTTTCACTGAAGAAGTACATGTTTATATTATTTCCCACCTAGATACATGTTAATTTAGGAAGAAAAGAAGTTAATGGTTCGCCTGGAAGGGATAGTTGCTTAGGTGCCATCACGCCCTAAGGGAAGACTTGAGAAAAGTCGGGGCGTGACAAGTTGGTATCAGAGCTAAACTAGGTTAGGAGATTCTAGAAATTTTCCTTGAATTGAGTGTTTGAACGGTTACTTATTGCGACGGTGTGCGTGCCACCTTAGTAATAAGTGAACGGGATAACATCTTAAACAATTTCACTTCATTCACACTCTTGTCATGTCTATCTTGAGTCTTTTCAAAGACTTGATTTTCGTACTACCTCCTTCAAAGGATTATGAAAGAGGATTGTGCAACGATAAACTAACTAACAATTATTTTTGTAGATATGGTTACAATACGAGTTTCAACCAAGAGGGAAGTTCTCATAGAAACGAAAAGTATAATGCGAGCTCAGAAAGAGTTCATGGACCGTAGGATGGACTCAGGAGACGATTTTGGTGCATATATGGATGACTCAATCGCACGTTGTACATATTTTCTTAGGGCTAGATGGAAGAGGCGTTCATTTGACCCGACCTTTTTCGACTATCCGATTGGAGTCATACTACAGATAATAGTTAACTCCATCCCGGGAGATTTCCACTCGTTTAGAAGAGCAAAAATGCTATGTGGAGATAGTAAAGAAGGATCCTTGCTAAAATTCCGACGTCAAGTGAAGAAATTCTGGAAGATGAAGGAAATAATGGACGATAGGGATAGGGAGGCAAGGAACAAGGTTCACAAGGAGCTGAATGCCAACCTGAGGAATAAGCGAGTCACGCGGTTAAGCCTTTTAAGATGCGTTGTAGTAAATGCAAGTTTGAGTTGGAGACCTACAATGGGTGACGGAGAATTATCTGATAAGATTTAGTATAATGTTATGTTATGATGGAATGAAGTATTATGAATGCAAGAATGAAATAATATTGTTATTTGTTTTTTTTTGTTTTGTGATGTTGCATGCTTATGAAGTATAATAAAAAATTGGGGAGTTAAAATAGATGTCTTGTCTTCTAAAATATGGGCGCGCTTGTATTTACAGAAAATGATAGACTCACAAGTACCGATAGTGCGAAGGTCGATCAGAACGACCCGAGGAAAAGCGAGGGGACGAAGTCAACCCCCAAGAGTTCCGGCACAGGAATCGAGGGCTCAAAAAGAGGTTCACTATAAAGCTCTTATACCTCCGATTGAAATAGCAGTGTCTCAAGATAGCGTGGAAAATATTGAAGAAAATAAGAGTCAAGCGGCCCAGGAAACGGTGGGAAAAAAGTTAGACAGACTCATAGAGTTGATGACAGCGGTAGCCCCATACATGGTTTAGCCTACACCTAGTGTCTCAGTGATGGCCCTGACCCAGAACCGCCGGCCCAGGAACCAGTTATGGCTGCACCACTACCCAAAAATGTAAGAGCTTAGTCAGTACCAGATAGACTATAGGGGAATTTTATGAGGATAAGGGAACCTATCTTTACGGGGAAGGACTTCAAGTCCGACCTGATAATGTTTCTCGATGAGGTAGAAGACCTACTGTTTACCCTGTGATGTGTAGAGACGTATGGAGTCAATTTGGTGGGCGCATGTTTAGTGGATGACACGGGGGTGTGGTGGAGAAATTGTAGAAGAAATCATTCCCCGATGTCACCATTGATGACATAGGGGGAGTTCAGAGCCGCATTAATTGAGAAGTACATGCCTAACACCCGAAAAGATGCGCTCAGGTATGAGTTTGAACAGTTGAAACAAGGAGACCGCAGTGTGCAAGAATACGATACCCAGTTCATGCGGTTGTCGGCATACAACGCGCACATTATTCCTACGGGAAGAGAGAAGGTCAAAAGATTTTTTGATGGTTTAAACCCGAACTTGGAATATAAAGTAGTGGCATTAGCCCATGATCGGACTTACCTTCAGATCGTCGACATGACAATGAGGGTAGAAGGTTTTGATAAAGCAAAAAATAGAGTATTCGCAGAAGAGGTTTCGATCATCGAGATCCTTTAATCAGAATCAAAACCAGAGGCAAGAAGGTAGTAGGGGTTCGTAAAAACCGAGTCAGTCAGTAGGCCAGTCTCATTATAGGCCACAAAGGCATAAATGGTTCAATCATCAAGGTAGCAATGCCAAGGCCACCAACCCCAACACAGGGAGTGACAAACCGGTCTGTAAGGTTTGTCAAAGGAAATATTTTGGAGAATGCAGGTTCTCATAGAAAAGTTGTTATAATTGTGGAGAACCAGACCACTATGCCAGGGATTGCAAGAAGAGAACCCAAACTCAGTCTTCTCATGGGAGGTCAAAAGCAACCACGACTATCCATAAGGGAAATCATGGAAACCAGTCCCGACAGGGTCAGGGAGGTCAACAGTCCAACAATCCTAATCGGCTATATGATTTGCCCCAGAGGAATGAGGCAGAGACATCCAATGCGGTGGTCACATGTATTTTGTTGGTCTCAAGTATTCCTGCACTTGTATTATATGATCCCGATTCTACATTTTCGTATGTGTCGATGGTTTTGCTAAGAGTCTACATGTAGAACCTTCCTGTTTGAGTGAACCCTTTGAAGTCATGACACCAATAGGGGCCTCAGTTTAGGTCTCTCGAGTAATTAATTTTTTTCCGTTAGAGGTAAATGGTAGAGGAACAATAGCAGACTTAGTATTACTTGATTTGGTAGACTTTGACATTATTCTGGGTATGGATTGGCTGTCAGCATGTTATGCCACGTTGATTGCCAGCAAAAGGTTGTAAAATTATATTTTTCGGGGAGCCAGAAGTTTTTATAAGGGGTAAATTGAGACACCCTCGAGTCGGCTTATTTCCTACCTTAGGGCTCAAAAGTTATTAAGAAGTCGCGAAATGGAATACTCTTACCTGACTAGTATAGTGGATACCCAAAAAGAGTCCCCAAAGGTACATACTGTCCCTATTGTTCATAATTTTCCAGAGGTTTTCCCTGAAGATCTTCCAGGCCTTCCTTCGGACAGGGAAATGGAGTTCGCTATAGAATTAATTCCGGGTACAAGACCCATTTCCATTCCTCCATATCGAATGGCCCCAACTGAATTGAGAGAGTTAAAAGAACAATTGAAAGATCTTCTGGATAAGGGCTTTATAAGGCCTAGTGTTTCCTCCTGGGGTGAACCAGTCCTTTTTGTGAAGAAGAAAGGCGGTTCACTCCGAATGTGCATCGATTATCGACAACTCAATAAGATCACGATCAAGAACCGGTACCCTTTACCAAGAATTAATGATCTTTTTGACCAACTTTAGGGAGCCAATTATTTTTCCAAGATTGACCTTTGTTCGGGATATCACCAGCTGAAAATAAATCCTGATGATATATCCAAAACAGCCTTTAGAATCCGATATGGCCATTATGAGTCTTGGTCATGTCTTTCGGGTTAACCAATGCCCCAACAACTTTTATGGATCTCATGAATAGAACCTTCAAACCATTCTTAGATTTATTCGTGATTGTATGAATGATATTATAATCTATAGAAAGAGTGTTGAAGAACATGAAGTGCATCTAAGGGTAGTGCTTCAAATCTTGAGACAAGAGAAACTTTATGCTAAATTTTTAAAGTGTGAATTTTGGTTGGAAAATGTGGCTTTCTTGGGCAATGTTGTGTCAAGGGATGGAGTTATGGTAGACCCCCAAAAGATAGAAGCCGTGAAGAGCTGGTCAATGCCTACCACTCCGATAGAAATTAGGAGTTTCTTGGGTTTGGCTGGGTATTATAGAAGATTTGTAGAAGGTTTCTCTAGTCTCGCTGCTCCCTTGACCCGATTGACTCAGAAATTGGTTAAGTACCAGTGGTCAGAGGCGTGCGAGGCAATTTTTCAAAAACTGAAGGAGTTATTGACTATTGCACCAGTCCTAACCTTACCATCGGGACATGAAGGATTCACAGTCTATTGGGATGCCTCTAAGGTTGGGTTAGGATGTGTTTTAATGCAGTTTGGAAAGATATTGTGTATGCATCTCGACAACAGAAGATACATGAGAAGAATTATCCAACTCATGACTTGGAATTGGCCGCGGTAGTGTTCGCCTTACGAATATGGAGACACTATTTATATGGGGTGCATGTAGATATATTTACATATCACAAGAGTTTACAGTACATAACCACGCAAAAGGATTTGAATCTCCGACAAAGAAGATGGTTAGAGTTGCTTAAGGATTACGACCTTAGCATTCTTTACCATCCTGGAAAAGCTAAAATGGTGACTGACGCACTTAGTGGGAGATCAATGGGCGGTTTGGCCCACTTGGTAGTACAAAAAAGAGGTATTGTTCATGAGGTACAAAAATTAGGAAACCTCGGGGTTAGTTTAACTGAGGTCGGTGATCGCAGGGTGGTGGTGCATGATACTTCTCAGTCTGTCTTAACTTCAAAAATAAAAGAAAGTCAGTTTGAGGATATGGAATTTGTTGGGTTTCGGGAGAAGATTCAACGAGGAAAACCTTCACAATTTAGATTAAGGGAAAATGACGGTACCCTTCGGTATAAGGGTAGGTTATGTGTTCCTAAGGTGAGGGAACTAAGAAAGAAGATCTTGAATGAGGGTCACAACACCAGGTATTCCATTCATCTAGGATCAACGAAAATGTATCAGGACCTCAAGGCAAATTACTGGTGGGACGAAATGAAGAGAGATATTGCAGAGTTTGTCGGAAGGTGTCAACAAGTAAAAACTGAACATCAAAAACCCGACAGACTACTTCAGTACATTGGTATCCCCATGTGGAAATGAGAGGCGATTCATATGGATTTTGTGACTGGTTTACCAAAAACTCGAGAAGGTTATGATTCTATCTGGGTGATTGTAGACCGGCTTACAAAGTCAAGACTACGTATCGAGCGTCGCAGTACACGTAGATTTATTTAAAAGAGATTGTGAGGTTACACGGGATTCCATTACAAATTATTTCGGATAGAGGTTCCCAGTTTACCTCACACTTTTGGCAAAGTTTTCAGCAGGGCCTCGGGACAAAGGTTAAGTTGAGCACGACCTTCCATCCGCAAACAGACGGTCAGGCTGAATGAACAATTCAAACATTGGAGGACATGTTGCGGTCTTGTATGTTGGACTTCCGGGGCAATTGGTTGCATCATCTATGTCTAATTGAGTTTGCATACAATAACAATCTCCATTCAAGTATACAGATGGCTCCGTTCAAAGCATTGTATGGGCGAAAATGTAGATCTCCGCTTGGGTGGTTCGAGCTGGGCGAAACACTATTGTTCGGACCCGAAGTCATTCAATAAACAAATGACAAAGTGCAGATAATTCGGGAGCGGATCAAGACAAAAGAGATCTCGAATTTCAGGAAGGGGAGAAAGTGTTTGTTAAAGTCTCTCCAATGAAGGGGGTGATGCGATTTGCCAAGAAAGGAAAGTTGAGCCCAAGGTTTATTGGACCATATGAGATCTTACGAAGAGTGGGGAATGTGGCTTACGCACTAGCACTTCCACAAGAGTTGGAAGCAGTGCATCCGGTATTCCATGTGTCAATTTTATGAAAATACTTGCACGATCCAAGTCACGTCATCCAACCCTAAGAGATAGTCTTAAACGAAGAGATTCAATATGAAGAAATTCCAGTAGAAATACTAGATAGACAGATTAAGCGCCTTAGGAATAAAGATATTGTTTCCGTGAAAGTCCCGTGGAGAAATCACTCCACAAAAGAAGCAACCTGGGAAGCCGAAGACGCGATGAAAGCCAAATATCCATTCCTGTTTGAGTAGGGTAATAAAATGTGTTAAATTGTGTTTCATGTATGTACAGTTTGTGTGTCTATGTGCATGTATTACGACCTTATTCACATTCGAGGACGAATGTTGTTTAAGGAGGGGAGAATGTAAAGTCCGGAGAAAAATAAAAAAAAATAAAAAAAAAACAATACAAACACACACGAACGACACAACACCTCACCTCACTCAACCTTTCCTTCCACCCCCTCACGTCCCAAAAATTGTGCAAACATGCACATCTATATAACTAACCCACAGAACGCAGAGAGCAAAACAATTTCAGAGAAATTTGTTTTAGAGAGAGTGGTTTTAGTAGAAGAAACACAAATATAAACTATAAAGAGAAAACTACACACAGTGAGAGATTAAAGAGAGCAATTAAGGAGTCCCAAAAAGGTTTGGTTGAAGGATAAGTTGAAGTTGAGGTTTTGTTCGCGGTTACGAAGCAACAAAGGTGAGTTTTCACACTCACAAATTCTTAGTAAAATCCTTTGTTTTGAGTTACAATGCATGTTAAAACATAGTATGCATGTTAAAAAAATATATGTTTTTGGAAATATAAGTTGTGATGAATTAATTGATATAAATATTGTCTTGTAACAAGTTTGAGTCATATAATTGCGGACTGTTTCCGTTGAGTTATCCTTGTTAGAATAGGACGAAGTTTTCTAGTGTTGTACATCTTTTTTTCACGATCAGATTAAATCCAAACGGGGACAAAACCGATATACGGTTTGAAAGTTATCACTGTTTAAGTTTCTGCCTCGGATCAACCGAAATCCGGAAGGGCAAAATGTATATTTTTTATTGGGGCTAAAAAGTTATAATTGCTATAAATTCGTGATTATATCATTTCATCATAATTTAACTAGATATTGCCATGATATTTATTACTTGAAGTAAACATATTTATTTAAATACAATATTTTATTCTAAATAATTTATTATGGTAAAAATATATTCCTAAGACTATTTATTGTGGTAAATAGATATTGCCACGATATTTAGTAATTATGTAAAACACCAGGTATTAGCTTTGCTAAATTTAATTTTATGGCTAAAACATTTCACAAAGTTGTAAGAAAATCACAGAGTTTTAATTTCTAAGACTAGTGATAGCTACTAGCTACAAAGCTTTGTAACTGAATGTACATATACTTTTAATTAGTGTAAATAAGGATCGGGGTTCGGCAAGGGGGTAGTTAAGTTACAAAATGCTAATTTGGGTTTAACAGGTGGATTTGATATTTACCTAGTGAGTTTTTTTTTTTATTTCACATTAGATTACACGTGAAAGTTTATTGGACTGCCACGCACCTAATTAAAAGTCTCAGTTTTGCCTCGTAAGTGGTTCGCCGGTTTTAGGAATAGTTTTCGGCCAAAAAAAAATATGGGCTTTAATAAGTCAATAGATTAAGTAACAGAGATATTTATAGAACACTATAGAGGACATTTTTAATTCTTTTCCCATATAAAAATGATAAACAGCTACCCGTTAAAGACAATATCAAAAGTGGACTGGAGTGTGGTGTTTTCGGGAATTGATAAACAAAAATCCACTGTTAAAATAGCCCATTGGAAAATGGCCCATGGTTTATCATTTTCCACTCACTGTAATATACTTATGGAGCTCTCTCATCCATCACTATCCACTATTCTCCCTTTATATACCTCCACCTCCCTCCATTTTTTCTCATCTATCATCACATCATATGTAAATTTTCACTTACGGTGTTTTTATTTGACCAACTCAAAAACTCCTACATGTATACTGGCTCATAGAACCTAGTAAATTTGGTTGCTCTTTTTTTTTTTTTATATCAAGATCGTAATTAAAGTTTTCCCGTAATTTCTTGAATTACCCATCTTTTATTACTAATATTTGGATTAATGGGGATTGAGAAAATTGTAAGTGATCTAAAAGGTCACGAGAACATAGACTTAAAGAAGCGAAAAAGGCGTAGGAAAATAGTAGTGTCAAGGGTTCAGAAACTATATCAAATTTCCAAACAAGTGTTTGCTAATTGCGAACCTGGCGTTGTGCCGTCACCGGAAAATATTGGACGTCTCAAGGCAGTTTTAGGTATGTTGTTATTCTGGTTCCTTTTCTTTAAATCTGTTAGTTGTTTGATGCAATTCTATCTTTTTTGTTTTGCATTTGCATCATAACTTGTATATAATTTTTACCCTCGGCTAACATCTTACCCTCCTCACACCTCATTGCGTGGGATTATACTGGGTATGTTGTTGTATGAGTATAAAATGGTACCATAAAATTTCCGTTAGCGTTGAAACAAAGTGCGTGTTTTGAGGTAATGGTGCAACTTTAAAAAATGGGGCATGATCGGGCATCTATTTTTCGAATTCTTCAAAAATATCGATGAGGGCGTGTCGGACTCTTTAAAAGTAAGTGTATTTTTTAGAATTCGACATGAGTGTGACAACAAAAGTGAAGAGTCAGCTAGTCTGACATTGCCATTTTAAATTTGTCTGCTTTAAACTAAATCATGTCAATTGTAATCCATTTCAGTGTTGCACTATCACTACGATTTCTCTCATGGCAATTTAACGTTTCATTTCTCATTCCTCTCTATCTTTTGGGTTGTTTTTTTATAGTACTACTATTTTGTTGTGGATGCTATATTTAGTGCATGATCTTGAAATTTTGACATATTTTTTCCTCCCCATTGTGGAAATGTGTTACTGTGTGAAAGTCTTTCTTAAGGGTGTCGTGTAAATGTATTGGATAATGCCGCTTCATTTTGTTGCTGTACACATGTATGAATGTTCTTGAATATTTTAGAGATATTTATGTGTTCCATAAAAATAAAATAACTCTATGCATAATTTGAAAGAATGAGGATTTGTTTGCTTTTCTTTTTCTTCCTTATATATGATACGGCGTCTTTAAAAAGTTGCTCCATTTTCCTTTGTACAGATAAAATAACTGAAACAGATGTTGGTTTGAGACCGAGTATGCCATATTTCAAGTCAACAGTATCTCATAGACCTCCTAAAATAACATACCTGCATATCCATGAATGTGACAATTTCTCGGTACGTAGCCAAGGTCGACCCTTCGTAAAATTCTGATAGTGCAAAATATTTTTATACTATTAATGTCGTTTGATCTTATTGTAGGCAGACTACTTGCCTCATTTTTTTTATAGTCTCATTTATTAGAAACAATTACCTACGATTATTGACTTAATAGTTTAAAATTCTTCCATTTATTGTCGATTTATAGAAGTTAAACTCGCTATTTCACTTGTTCCTCTTAGTTGATGAAGATTTAAAGTCTTGTTTATATTTTGGTAGATTGGTATCTTTTGCTTACCACCAAAAGCAGTCATTCCTCTTCATAACCATCCTGGAATGACAGTTTTCAGCAAGCTTCTCTTTGGGAAAATGCACATAAAATCTTACGACTGGGCGGACAATCTCCTTCCTGAATCATCAACTCCAAATGCCAATATTTTTTACGGTAAGTTCTTTTGAGATTGCTCATCTTGTTAAATTATTTACTCATTGAGAATGGCAAGTTGCACGGATTCTTTCGAATTCAAATTTGAGACTAGAAATAGCCACGGATGCAACTATTGATCATGTGATTATTCCAACAAAATATTCAGTATCATACATGGTAGAAATTTTGGCGCCTAAATCCATTATTCAGATAACTCGAATGTGATAACTATAAAAAGAGTTTTCTAGCTCACTTAGAAAAGAACCATTGCTCGCTTGATGAACTCATGGCCTTTACCTTAGAATTGAAAAGAGAGAATGAAAGAACTCTTCCCCGAAAAGGGAAAATTTATGATGTCATACTTTCCTTTTTAGTTTATTCCAAGCTACTTTTTGTATATAGTACTATAACTCTTTAATTTCAATATTCTAGATATGTTCAAAATTACGATTAAGATCACAAGATTCAAAAGTCGTTCTTTCTATCTTAAATTGTGTGCCTAGTCAAACTAAAACATACAAATGAAACCTAATCAAACTAAAACATACAAATGAAATGAAGGGAGTAACTTTTTATTCATTTTGTTGGATAATGATGTGGAATGTGGATCCTTGGAATTTTATTTAGTAGATTCAGAATGAGCGCACTGTTGTTATATGTATATATCTAATGTTTCAGCTATATCTAGCTCGAGCTGATAATAATTGGTTCAATTGAACGTATAGACTAGCGAGCGCAATATCTCTCTTGTATGAAGTCAGAGTAACATAGGATCACTCTTTATCAGATGATGCAGTGGGTTGTACTGGACCACGTCTTGCAAAATTGAAGGTGAATTCCGAGTTTAAAGCTCCTTGTAAAACTTCAATTCTCTATCCAGCTGATGGAGGTAATATGCACTGCTTCACAGCAATTACAGCCTGCGCCATACTAGACGTGCTCGGCCCACCTTACTGTGATCCTGAAGGTCGCCACTGCCAATACTACTACGATTTCCCCTTTGCCAATTTATCAGGTATAATGCACTAGTACTTTTGCTGATTTTAAATTTTGTGCACTTGACAGAATATATAAATATTTTACACTGTTATGTTAAGTTAACATACGACACTGAACAACTCTTCATAACAAATTTGGTGTGATATGTAGAGTAATAACCTGCCATAATCAAATATCGCAGCTAGTTTCTTGGTTGTTGTTTCCCTTCGGGGCCTTGAACCTACCGGTCTGTTTAATTCGTAGACAACCGTTTATGAAGAGAACTTCAGTAACATTTATCATTCCACTGCACCAATTTGGTGGTTATTATTACATGTTTCAATTTATTTGGCTTACTTTATTTTTTAATTTTTTAAAAAAGAGACTTTTTGCTAATTTGATAACTCTTTAATAACAACATCCCATATAACATATTTAATACCATAAGATTAGATATTTTGGTGCATTATTGATATTTTTAATATAAAACTACAAGATTCAAAAATCTTTTTTATTTTCTTGAATTTTATGTTCAATCAAATTGAGACAAACATATTGAAACCAGAGTACCTCTTAGGTACTGGTAAGTGCTATTGACACTTTTCGTTTTTCGAGAGTCAAACGAGTTGTTCTTTGATCGTCATTTTTTAATTGTATTTTAAATATTTTAAATTATTAATTATGTTAACTTATACTACTTTTTACGTAGTTTTCAAATATGTAAATTTTACTTTATAAAATTTAAAGATTTTACATTCTAAAACACGGTCAAAATTTAAAATTTGACTTTCGAAAAGCGAAAAGTGACAATTTTTTCCGGACCGAGGAGTAGTACTTTGATTTGATTCTCCAAAATATAGGACATATAAAGTACTTGTAAGAATAATAGAGTGAGTGATAGAATTATTTTTCTCAATGATATTCTTCCATAAAGGAGGTAAATATACAACAAGTAGAGCTACATTTTAACCTACTAATAGGATATGATTAGGCTAATTATATGTCATCTAATCTATTTTCGTAAATGCTAATTTACCTACCATTTACCTTCTAAAATCAATTATAATAAATACTAATTACAATCAATATTAATTATTCTATCATTCCCCGCAGTCGAAGCGGGAGGCAGACGTATGCTGAGACTGTCTCGAAAGTCTTCAAATAATACCAGCGTAAAGACCTTTAGTAAAATATCTGCAATCTGATAGCGTGACGGGACATGTAAAAAATGCACTTGTCCGCGTGAGACCTTTTCACGAACAAAGTAGATATCCAGCTCAATATGTTTAGTGCGTTGGTTATTGACCGGCTTCCCAGAGATGTAGATGTCACTAACATTATCAAAATACATCAATGTGGCCTTTGGAATTGGGCAGTGGAGTTCGAGAAGAAGATTCTGAAGCCAACACGATTCAAACACAACATTGGCAACACCTCGGTATTCTGCTTCGGCACTTCATCCGGATAATGTTGCTTGCCGTTTTGAGGACCAAGATACCAAGTTATTACCAAGAAATACACCATAACCAGAAGTGGAGTGTCTGGTGTCCGGACATCCTCCCTAGTCGGCATCCATATAAGCGACAAGTGTGGATGTCGATGATGGATATAAATGTAGGCCATACTCGAGAGTACCCCAAATCTAACACACAATGCATTTGAGAGCACGTATATGATCATCCATCGGATTATGCATGAAAAGGCACACCTACTGCACAACATAAGAAATATCCGATCTGGTGAATATCAGATATTGCAGGCCCCTACCAAGCTGCGGTAGAGCGTTGGATAAGCAAATGGTTTACCGGAGGATCCATTCAATTTGGACTTAGTGTCCACTAGAGTTGCCGAAGGTTTACAGGAGGACATGCCATCACGTTTAACAATCTCAGCTGCATACTTCTTTTGAGATAGAAATAAACCACCTGCATGACGTGTCACAACTATTCCTAGAAAATAGTGTAGTTACCCTAGATCCTTCATAGTAAATTCAGAGCCAAGCTGTGACATGATGGACTTGCGAAGAGCATATGATGAGGCAGTTAATATAATATCATCCACATATAAAAGAAGATAAGCAATATTATTACCCTGACGGTAGATAAACAGAGAGTGATCGGAACATCTGTTGGAAAAAAACCCATATGTGAAACAAAATCCGCGAACCGCTTGTACCGGGCCCGGGGGTCTTGTTTGAGTCCATATAATGATTTCTTGAGCAGACACACATGATTGTGATATTTGGAGTCCCTATACCCCAAATGCTGGAACATGTACACTGTTTCATTAAGTTATCTGTGGATGAAGGCATTTTTGACATCCAACTGATGAAAAGGTGATGCCTTTGACATTGCCAAGCTAAGGACCGTTCATATATTTGCCGGTTTGACCACTGGATTGAACGTCTCCCCACAATCCACACCAACTTGTTGTGTTTTCCCATCACCTACAAGACGGGCTTTATGTCTCTCAAAAGTGTCATCAGATTTCTTTGTGACTGAAAATTCACATAGACCGAATTACATTAGCATGAGTGGGACGAGGAACTAACCCCACGTCCTATTTTTAATAATATCATTAAATTCATCATCAATATCAATGGCCAATTTTCAATTTTCAATCCGAGTCTTTAAGAGCAGAGACAGGATTACCAGGCAACGGTGATTTGGGAACTTGGGTGTGTAGGCTATATTTGGTGTTGTGTTTGACATTGCCATGTTGACTACGGGTGACTGGACATTGGGCCATGTTTTGAGATGGGCCACCGGATTGGACCGCACTGCCTGACAGTCGGTAGTGAATTGGGTCGTGACCCAAGCCACTGCCAGGCAGCCGGGTTGGGCTCGTCGATCCAGTAGGCATGTTTGGGCTCAGGACGGGAGGCCCAGCTTGCTGGGCATTGGTTTGTCGAAGCTGGGCCACTGTTTCGGGGCCCAAATTACCCAAAATATGTTGGTCCCCCGAAACAGTGGTCACAATATGAGACAAAAAATGTTGGGATAAATATGGGGGCATGCTATCATCTAGAATATCATAGGTAGGAGGTACATACTCACGCATTTTAGTAAATGGGAAATTTGTTTCATCAAAGATAACACGACGACTCACTATTATTTTATTGGAGGAAAGGTCATAACATTTGTAACCTCGATGATTAGATGGATATCCCAAAAAAAATGCAAGGAGTGGACCGGGGTTGAAGTTTGGTGATTGTGGTGGATGGAAAAAGAGGATAACATAAGCACTCGAATACCCGTAAATAAGAATAAGATGTATCTCTTAAGTATAAGATTTTTAGTGGAGCTTGATAGGACAAGGTTTTGTGGGGAAGTATGTTCAAAATATAGGTAGTCATTTGTGGTGCATGATGCCAAAAAAATGGTGGTAGTGAGGCATGGGTAAGGGATGTTCGAATGATGTTATTGATGGTTCGGATTTTTCGTTCCGCCTTCCCATTTTGAGAGGTATGTGGACAGGAAATACGAAAAGTTAAACCATTAGAATTGCAAAAATTCCAAATACGTCCATTATCAAACTCCCTACCATTATCACATTGAATATTTTTAATATCCCGTTCAAAATGATTCCGGATGAATGCTTTAAAAGTTAGAAATGTGGAAAAGACTTGTGATTTCTTAGCCAAAGGAAACGTCCAAAAAAATTTAGAGTTATCATCTAGTAAAAGCAAAAAATATATATGGCCCGAAGAGCTCAAGACGGGTGATGTCCAAATATCACAATGGATATTATCAAACGGCATAAGTGTGCATGAATTATATGAAACAAATGGCACTTGAACATGTTTTCCAAGTGGACATGATCGGCACAAACTTGAATTACGTGTTGGAGTACATGAAATAAAATTATTTCGTTTGAGAGAGGCTAAAACAGGTGCCCTGGATGACCCAAACGTTCATGCCATAATGAAGGTGCGAGAGCTGCAAAAGTGGATGGTGACTTGGTTCGTTGATTAGATGTGGTAATTGGATGTATCTCCACATGACTATCACATCTCATTAGAAGCATACCCGTCTGAAAATTCTCCACGAAAAATTCAAAAGAGTAAAAAATAACAGATACCCAATTATCAGTAGTTAACTTTCTAACCGAAATCAAATTTTTAATTAATTGTGGAGCATGAAGGACATTCTTTAAAATTAAGGGTGGGTTTGGTGGAGTCAATTTGGTAGAGTCATAACCACGAATTGGAATAAAATGACTATTTCCGACAATTATATCATTATTTTTGCTCAAATTAAAATAGGACGAGAGGTTACCTTGGGAGAATGTCATATGAGACGTCGCTCCGGTGTCCATATACCAATTTGCATCTGACGGATTAAGTCCGAGAGTGTGCATGACAAACTCAATATTCGTTGGGCTGGCCACTACCGAATGGGCCTCCTGCCACTGGTTCGGCAGTGGCCTAAAGCTGCTCGGTCCGCCACTGTTACGTGGCCCAAAAGGAGAAGGCCCATAGCCTTGTTGATGACTACCAGGTCTTGGACTGGGCCTGGCCCAATTACCCGACGGGACGGGCAATGTGGCGCAACCCAAGGCCACTGCTAGGCCCACTAGGTTGGGCCGCCACCTCACTGTTGCTGAGGCTTCCACTGCTGGCCGTCGGTCCCGCTGCTCCTGCTGTCGTGTCCTCCGCCACCAAAATTTCGATTGTCGCCATTTTTGCCATTTCGGTTATTCCCACTCCGATTTTTACCACTGTTCTGTCTTTTTTGTCCTCGATTTTATTATATAGGCTCAAAATTGGTAGCAGTGTCATTGGTTGGGGTGGCAATCATGGCAGAATTCAAGACGGTAGCGGCCTTTTTGGCGAAATCGCCTCTTCAAGAATAAATATAAAACGGGTTTGATAAAAGTGGTAGAGAATTGCTTTGTCGGATGAGCGTTCTCACGCCACTATACTTATCAGTAAGGTCGTCAACCAATTGTAGAACCAATCGATTGTTGGTAACCGGCAAACCAACATTTTTGAGTTGATCCGACAAGACTTTGAGGCGTTGACAATACGCCGACACATTCGGAAAATCGGCCATATCGGTGGTGGAGAATTCTTGCTCCAACGTGACGGCTTGGGATTTTTTATTGTCTTGAAAAATATCCCGCAAACGATTCTAGGCCTCCATTGCCGTATAATCGGGTTCCATTATTGTGTGCAACAAATCACTAGAAATAGTTGCATAAATCCATGAGAGAATTGTGGCATCAAGGGTTTCCCAAAGTTCTTTTTTATCATCGGTTTTTAACTCCTATGCTTTGCCATTTTCCGATGGGATTATGCGATGAATAACCCGGTGGGAACGGCAACATATTTTAAAAAGCTCTGCCAAGTTGCATAGTGAACATTTTTCATCTCAAGAGTGACGGAAATATGCATTTTGATGTTAGAAACAGTAGGGGTGGGATGAAATGTGGATTTGGAGTCGGACATTGTTGATCGAAAAATGAAGAACAATAATGAAAAAATAAAATAATGAAGAAAGGGTGGTGGTCGGCCGGTTGTGGTGGAGGGGGGAGGCGAATTTTGGAGTAAAAATTATTTAGGGTATGATCTTTTTCCTAATCTTCTGATACCATGTAAGAATAATAGAGTGATAAGGTTATTTTCCTCAATGATATTCTTCCATAAAGGAGGTAAATATACAACAAGTAGAGCCACATCTTAGGCTATAATTAGGCTATTAATAACTAATAGGATATAATTAAGCTAATTATATATCATCTAATCTATCTACTTAAATGTTAATTTACCTACCATTTACCTTCTAAAATCAATTATAATAATTATATAATTACAATCACTAATTAATTATTCTATCCATACTAATTACTACTCAAAGAACAGTAGGCAGGAGAAGAGACATTCTTTCAAACAAGTGGACTTTATATATATCACTGACAGCTTGGCCGCAACTACAAGAGGATTAACCGATTAAGTATTATATTCGGTGTACCTCTTTCTCCAATATCTTCCCATAGTTGTTAATCGATTTGATTGATTGTACTTGACATAACTTTTTTTTGTCTCTCCGACATTATCCATCCTAATAATAGATCTGTTATTTTCCTGTCTTTTTTCTGAAAGTATAGTGGATGACTTGTCAAAGCCTGAGGAACAGCAAAGTGAGTATTGGTGGCTCAAAGAGAGGGAGAAACCTGAAGATTTAACTGTGGCTGGAGCACTGTACCGTGGACCAAATTTAGTATTTAAGTGAAGGAATTTAGTGGTCAAAGCAGCTTGCATTGAAGCTGAAGATAACTTTTTTCCACCCTTTCCCCTTTTAGTTGTTTTTTTTTCGGTTCGTTTTTACTCTTTCCAGTTATGAATAGTCAAAAGGGACAAAAGTTAGGAGGGGAGTTTTTAAATTTTTATTTCGACCTGCAATATAGCTTATGTACATATTCAGACCGATGGGACAAAAATGTATTCTCAAAATTGTATAAATTAATGTTTTTCCGTTTGGTTTTGCAAGAAGGCAATCTGATACACTGAGTTCCGGTGTCGATTATGCACGAGGTTTGCGGAAGGGTCCGATTACACTAGGACTATCGTATAAATTATGCAGCTTTAGGTTGCACTTTTATGCGTGACTATGCTTTGAATTCATGATCTTTTGTCACACGGTGAAAACTCTTGTTGTTGTGACCAAACTATTTAATCTCATTTAGTTTTATTTTTTATGATAAGCCCTACCACCTTAAACTAAGTAGAAGATTTAAGTCTACTGTTTAAGATGACCGTGAAGAATGAAGATCATTAGATGAGTCTGCAACTTAAATGACTCCAAAATTGTGCTTTTAATGCAAAATAATCCCCCAAAAAATTTGTTACATAAATGCTTTTCGGGTAGAAATTTCTTGCGTAATAGGGATTAGTTTTATTTTTCCTACACTTTGTATAATTTTAAAATTTTGAAATTCACGTTTTCTTCATACTTTGGCCAAAGATTAGACATGTTTTAAAATTTTGAAATATCAATATTTTATATAGAATATGATATATTTTTCTGCGAACAATAATGTAGGCTTAATACATTAAGTATACCTAAACATTTGGATCGTCGTTTTAGGGGTTGTAAAGTGCCCGAAGTAAGTTTTATTTGGAAATTTGTTATCGTTAGGTTTAAGTGTTTTATTTTATAAGATTTTGATTTAAGCATTTTATTATTTAGTCAAGGCGTTACTTTATTTCGAATATGTCAAATTTTTTTTATAATTAATTTAGGACGTCGCACGAGTTATGAATAAACGATAATAAAGACTAAGATACTAATTATCATTAAGAATATAATATAAAAAATATATAATATTAACATAAACTGTACAATTTATTTAAAAACATTCCTTCCTTGATACTTGATCATACCATTCCATTCATACTTATTAACTGTTTTCATATTTCTTGCAATCATTCTTTGATTGTTCCGTAGTTCTCATCCTCAATTGCTCCTAACAAGCTATTGTTATCCAGAGGTTATTTAAAATTGTAACATGCAGCACAATGAAGTCGAAGACCTTACCAGTCCAATACCTATAACATACCTTAGCTTACTAACATTGATACATGTAATTCTCAATAATACGCGGTATGGCCCTTTATGCATGGACGAGAGGCTTATGTCCCCTTATATATGACTTGGGCTCACTATTCTGGGTACGTCACTTTACGTGATCTTCATAATTTACTGATGGTCACTCTTCAGACGATTCAATTGTGGAAATCCATTCTCGTTAATGATATCCCGAGACAATTCCCAATCTATTCTAGGTAAGACATTACAATTTAGGTCGCACATACATAACATATTCTCTCATTTTAATCAGCAAGAGTCACTGTAAAACGTGTAGATTTTCATAACCTACTAAACCTTCCAATGATTTCTTCTACTTTTCATTTTTACTACTCATAATCATCTTATCCTTACCTTTGCGCATCAACTTGGGACACTTCGGAATGTTGTGGCCATAGCTGCCACACTAAACCAACCCCCTGTACCT
Organism: Anisodus tanguticus; assembly: GCA_034509755.1. Lineage (NCBI taxonomy): Eukaryota > Viridiplantae > Streptophyta > Magnoliopsida > Solanales > Solanaceae > Anisodus > Anisodus tanguticus. The sequence continues at coordinate 24,513,202 of CM067556.1, forward strand.
TTGCGGCATAATCCGGCATGCGCTTGACCATACTGACTACAAGATGGTCAGGGCAGTCTCACTCGACCTTTACAACTTTGACCCTGAGATATTGTCATATTTGACCCCTTTAAATATCGACGATCCCTGACTAATAAATTCCCTAGGTTATGAGCTCCATGACCCCTCAAGGGCCCTATCTCTATCAGATGCTCTAGGATGAAGTCGTGCTTGGAAAAGTAACATACTCATATCATCTGACGGATCTGTCTCAATAGAGAGCATACTACTCGCATTTACACTCAATCTCTCTGCTAATCATAGCCCTATTGGAAAAAAACATTGATGTAATCATAAACACGATAAAGTTTACAGAGAGAATTCTTACAATTCAGCTCTATAGCACGATTCTATATCAAGAAGGAAGGTAATCATCATCCTAAATGCCCTGTAGCCATAAACAAAATTCTACTAGACACGGCTTGCAGACTCCCTAGAACAGATATGCTCTGATACTAAGTTTGTCATGACCCAAATTGGAGGGCCATGATGGGCACCCGGGCCATACTTGCCGAGCACACTAATCATATATTTACCACCTAACCATAATTAAGCATGGGCAACGAAGGCCGCCACAAGGTAACCTGTTGACATATAGAAATAATAAACTGAAAAGGAGCTACGTAAAATTCTGCAACCAGAAGAACCCAACCTATGTATATATATATACTAAGGCCGACAAGGCCATACACGACTATACAATACAACTGTCTACAAGCCTCTAAAGAGTACGTGACATCATAAGGTCTAAACAGGGCCCCGCCATACCCCTACTTATATCAAACATATCGTACCACAACTAGACTACAACTCTGGAACAAGTAGAGTGCTCCAATATCAGCTGAACCAGCAACCTACTAGTGCGGACCGTCACCCTGTCTATCTGAGCCTGCGGGCATGAAACGTAGCGTCCCCCGACAAAAGGGACGTAAGTACGACTGATGTACCGAGTATGTCAGGCATGAAGAATAGCATAATAGAGACCTGAAAGTAACATGAGACACAAAACAACCAACCAGTAGAGAATGCCTCTGTGGCTATAATATGCATATGTGTCATGCACAATGCGGTCATACATATACATATGTGTATATAACGCTATCAAGCCTTTGTGGGCATCCCATCATATCATACAGGCCTCTGTGGGCATAATCATCATCATATACCAGTTGATCAGGTGGTGGTTCATATATAACGTCGTATCCCTTTTCACATCCCCATACATATATAATGCATACATATAGTAGCGTATATAACGCCTTTGAGGTCAAGGTATATACATGAATATAATGCATGAATGATACTAAGACACTCTGAGTTTATCGGAGTGACGTAATGTTGCTTCACCTCCGATTAACATTATGAATATTAACATCTTTTCCATATACCTCAATAGGAATTTAGGAACATATTTAGACATGCTTTGAAAATAGGAATGAATAACATGAACATCCTTAACTACTAAGAGTAGAATCATTTATGGGACAATATTACGTTTACGTTTCGTACTTAGAACATGTCAAAAGAAGGAAAGATTTGCCTTAACATACCTTTAGTGTCGATTCTACCGGTGGTGATGAACTTAACCTCTTCACACGTTAATCTCAATAAGTGGAAGTAAGACCTTCAACCCTCTTAAATGGAAGAAAATATTGATTGACGAATTGTTGAGCGTGGTAAGAAGATCTAATGAAGTTATTATCTTTTAACTAATATCTAACCATGAGAAATTAAAGAAAGAGTGGAGGGAGATCGTGCGACAAGGTTTTCTATCTTAAAAATGACTAATGAATTAGACTATGTGGACAAATAATTATTTCTATCCTTTAACACGTGCCACTAGTACACAATGTGACTCATCAATTCTTATTAAATGGCTTATCAAACTCAGGCAACTTTAGCACCGGCTCAATCACCATATTCTTGATCCATTTGTTGCCACATGGCAGCCACCAATCCAAATATTATCCTATTATTTATGAGCCAAAAATTATTGTCCACGTTATATCTATTCAATAATCTTAATTAATTCTCGATCTCAATTCGCTTAAACAATCATTTTTAACACAATTCACATACTCATTATCTTGGTTATGTGATATAACTAGCCCATATTTTTTTTTTTGGTACACACAAAAATTATTCTCAAATATCGTCATCACACTTTTAAATAGTAAATCATTTCGGGGCTTCATCCCTTTATACACTGAGCTCTCGATTTGCATACATAATTATAACAAAATTTCCCCAGGACTCAGGTCTTACTTACATATGTCGAGCGATTCAAACCATGACCCGAAAATACGGGGTGTTACACATAGGTTTTCATTGGTCAGTAGGCTGGTGCCATCTGCTGCTAATGAACACACCGGCTTTGTTTTTTTTGTTTTTTTTTTTTTTTTTTGGGGGGGGGGGGGGGGGGTCGTGGAAGGGGGTATACTATGAAAAGAACCTATGTCTCTACTTTTCAGATCAGTTTAGAATGCAGCAGTTGCCTGGTGAATTAATGCATGTTGGACTAGACAACACCTTAATAAAATAAAAAAGAATAATAAATTGAATATATGAATAGAGGAATAAAAGATGCATCATTAAATTGCTCTATAGCAGACTGATCCTTGTTTTTTGCCCTTAAGATAACATAGATGTTTCCAAGTGACACTATTGCCGATCAACAAATTTTCAGTTCTCTCTTGAGATACTCGTATTTGAACATGCGCGTGTAGTTCTGATAATCTAATCCCTAGAATCAAGTCTTTCTTCATTTTCACTTTCTTGCACGAGTTCAATTTTCAGGTAAGAAATACTTCCAATAGGTCCAGGTTTTTACTTAATTGCTATGTAGTTTCTCTTTGGTCCATTTTATTTGACCTATTACTATTTAGTGAGTCAGTAGCTGTTTTCGGTTGTGACATTTTAGTATCTCATCATTTTAATTAAAAAATGGTGGTTATATTGTTCTCATTTATTTTAAATTTTCCAAAAAAGTAGATTACTGCTGATGATAGACAAAAAGAATCAAGTAAAATTCTTGTAATTAACTGGATCAAGAAATTTAGCATTTTCCAGCATCTTGGTGAAGGGAGGTGATCTGTGCAAGTATAACCTAATGCATTTATGCTTCCCTGATATATGGCTTTTCCTAGTGCAGTCTTTAGTCTGTGATCCAAACCCTAACTCACCAGCTAATTCAGAAGCAGCACGCCTGTTTAGTGAGAACAAGCGCGACTACAACAGGAAGGTGCGTTAAATAGTTGAGCAAAGCTGGACAGCAGACTGACTTCTCTGTTGCTAAATACGTTACATGGCATTTTCCTGGTCGAGTTGTCTGCAGCAAACTAAGATGTTTTTCAGTGTTTTCGCTACATCAAGAATCAATGTAGTAATGAGACCGGCATAAAGGGTGTGTTTGGTATGGAGGAAAACAATTTCTGGATAAATGTTTTTCAATTTTTTCATGTTTGATTGGTCAAAATGTTTTGGAAAATATTTTCTCTAAGAAAATAAGTTCCTTAAAAATGAGAAAAATGATTTTCCTAAAGAAAGTATGGAAAATAAGTTTCATAAATGACACTCCAAGTTCATTATCTCTTCCCCACCCACCCAACGCCCCCAATTCCCAGCCCTTCACCCCCCACCCCCACTCCCCACCCCCATCCCACCCCATAGTGTTTTTCTAGATTACATATAAATGCTTTTGGGATAATACTTTTTGTCTAGTTACCAAACACTAGAAAATAAGTAAGAAACCCATTTTTTTCCCGAGAAAATAATTTCTAGGAAAACATTTTCCTTTATACCAAACACCCAAAATGAGACGAAGGGAGTACGAATAATATTCAGTTATTAACCAACAGAACATGTAAAGGAAAAGAAAGAAACAAGGCTCCAAATCTGAAGCAACATAAAAAAAACTAATGCAAAGAGAGAATCTTCCCTTTTTCCCTCTTTCCAAATTGTATAAGGTTATTTCCCATAGCCAGAGAAATTGACCCCACACCACAAGCTCCTTATATTGCTCAGAACATGAATCTTTTTTATTATCTACGAGACATATTATTATATTCTGTCCTCCCTAGTGGTCCAACCTTGCAAAACAAATAAAAATACCTCTGTCTCTCTCAATAATGAAAATCAAAATACTAATAACAATTTCCAACTTCTTACAATGTCGCTTTCAAGTCCTTAGTGATAATTCTGGTTCAGTAACATGTTCATTTCACTATACACACAATCAATTAATAAACAATTGCCATAAGACCAAAAAAAGGTTTAATTTGAATAATTTCAAAAGAAATTAAAATTCAATAGAAGTGTTGCTGCACTGGCAATGGCCAAAAATTAGTTTGATCTTCGACATTGGTGAACATGTTGAAAAATCCTTCTCCAGGGACAGTTTGTTCTATTTTAAAATTAGCAGTTGGGAAGACATCATGGTTGTTATGTGGGCTGTTTGTTGATGATGTTCTTGTTGTAGTTCCAAGATTTACATCTATTATTGTACCGTTCTCATCACCACTTCCATTGTTCCAATTTGACCCTTCGTTTTCTTTGTTCAGATTAAACAAAATTGGTGTGCCTCCAGCTGATTCTCTGTTCCTCAAAGTCAACTGCAACTGCCATCAGAAATGATCAATCGAAATATAAAAATTAAACTTTGGGAATTGTGCATACCAGTAGTCAGAAGGCCAAAAAAGTGTAGGACTTGCCCAGGGCTTAGTTTAACTTGCAAAGGTTAACTAAGCCGTGATAAGGTTAGAGGGACAAACCTATTATTCCTCAGTTTCAATATGGTTGATTTTCTAAGGGTTCGTTCCAGACATATTTCTTGATCATAAAAAAGCATTTAAAACTATAATTTTGTGTTAAACACCAGAAAGAAGAATAAGAAACCGGTTTATTGCTGTTGAACAAGTCAAGTTTTGTGCACTGATGTACAATCTCTACTACCATCAGGTTAAGTTACATGCAATTAAAGATAATTGTTTATCTAATACAACCTTAAAAACTATATAGAGCAAAAATTACATGCTATAGAGGTTACATTATACCGATGGTACGACAATTCTTTATATTGGCATTGTAAATGAGATTTAATGAGCCTACCTAGAAAGTATAAAATATTTTTTGCACTATCATGTTACTAAAATTAACTTTTAGGTGCGTACGTTCCACAATAGGTGGGATTAGTGAATTACATGAAAATGTGGTTGAGTGAGGGTGGTTTAGTTTCTGCAACATCAATGATCAAAGACCAGAAATCACATTTAAACTGATTTCAGCTAAGAAATATAATCTTGGAAATTCATCTATCATGCAATATATATGGAATGAGTTACATAATTGAGGTAGAACTAGGCAATTATACGTACCTCAGAGTGAAGTTTCTTGTTTTGAGTCTTGAGTGCATCATTATCAGCCTTAATTTTATCACACTGTCTCTTTAATATTTCATAATCTTTCTCCAATTGCTTAGTCTTACACCTTGCCCTTCTGTTCTGGAACCAAATTGCAATTTGTCTGGGCTTCAACCCCAAAGCTCTAGCAAGTTGCATTTTCCTCTCAGGTTCAAGCTTGTTGCCAATCTCAAAACTTCTCTCAAGTGCCTTCACTTGCTCCAAATTCAGCCTCCTCTTCTTCTCCCCTAGCAATTGTGAAGACCCATCGTCATCGGACATATCAATATCGCCCGCTCGCGAATCTTGATGGTCGAATGACATGGCTCTCCTCATTAACACTGATGAAATTCCTGCATTCGCCACATCAGCAATTTGTCATCCAACACACAGTGACGGATCTAGACTAGACGTAGCATACAAAGGGGCAGATAGAATGTGTAGTGAATAGGTCCAATTGAACCCATTTTTTTTTTTGACACAGCACATATATGTGTATGAAAAATCGCTAAATGTTCAACAACAAAAAAACCTAATGTAATAATTTTAAAAGTGGATGTGCTCAATAATAAACTTAAAAAAATATCAAATTCTAAATACATAACTTTAGAAGTGCACTAAGAAAAAGTAGTCGAATGCCATAAATATAAATTCTGAATTCGTCTCTAAGCGGGGGAATTTGTTGGAAATTAGCCTTTGGCGGGAGTTGCGACCGACCAACTTTAACGGCTTAAACACTAGTGTTACGTATGTTGGAGAATCCGGTTCTTCACACATGCATGATCTACTAAGTACGTAGATAACCGTAGGGCCAAGAATCGTCAAATTTCATTGAGAAATGAAAGAGATATTGGTTCACGAAGTAAGGTGTTTGAAGCATGGAAAAGTGTGGTGTGTGATCAATTCTCCCTCATCGGTAGAGGAAGAAAGAATTGTTGTGTATATAAGACTCAAAATTGGTTTGGGGTTTGGGACTCCAAGGGGTATCCCATGTGTTTAAAGGAGGGAGGACCTAGATGTGCTTCGGTTCGAGGAAAGACCACACGCGCGCCGCCGTCCGTCCAGTTCCAGGTTCTCGGGCCACGGGATATTATCTTTTTGGGCCAGAAAACTTTTCCAGAAGTACAGTTTGATCCCAAAAGTTTCAGATGTACAATTTGGTCCCTGAAGTTTTAAGATGTACAGTTTGGTCCCTTAAGTCAGCCATTTATTTTGGCTGAATTACTCCTCCTATAATGGCCAATCCGTTGGTGTTCTTCACCATTTATTTTGGTGACATTACTACCTCCATAATGTCCATTACTTGGCCGGTAATGACACTTATGGAGGCAATTTTGCTGCTCCTCCCTCACCTATATAAACACCCCTTACAACATTGTTGAGGCACACTTACAATACACGAAATACACAAGCAAAATAGTTTCTTCCTACATCTTCCAAGCATCATTTCGTTACTCAATATTTTTCACGGTAGCATTTGAGTTTCCTTTGCTCAAGTGTTCCATTGCTGTTTTATCTTGGGAGACAAATTGTCCAGGGCGTATAAAGAATACATACGGGGCAATATTGTCTTAAGGACAGAGTGCCACACTCGACTCAGCAAAAACAGTTTTTCAGTTTTTCTTGTTCATCTTTGTAATTTTCAGTTTTCTAGTTGAATTGTAATTTCAATTCTTACATAAGCAGTTACTTGTAATTTCCGTTCCTGCAATCCTTTGTAATACCAACAGAATTGACAGAACCCATGCTTTTAGCTTGGACTATATACTGTATACATATGTATGTGGAAAAAAATATTCTAATACATATATGAAGAGCAGAATGTATTGACTCCAAGTTTTGGATTTGCCACTAATACATCAGAAATATATAAAATACATAAGGATAGAGTGGGAGAGATAGAGCACCTTGAAATTCTTGATGAGGAGCACAAGAAGTGGGAAAGACACTAGGGAAGGAAGGAGGGAGGTCATTGTCTTCAGGTGCTGCAGGAACAAAGGCCATGTTACCTGTATTACTAAAAAGCATGTTATTATATCTACAAGGACAATTTTCTTGTGCACAAAGTAAACCAATTAAAGTCATATATCAACTATATATATATCTTTTTTTTGGGGGGGGGATGGCTAATGGGAACTTAATAAGTCAGAGGGCTAATGGAGGAGAGGTTTTGAAGTGGGAACATGGAAGGTGCTGAGGGGAACATTAACATGGGGTGTCAAGATGGCAACACTGGAAAGCCAGCGAAGTTTTATTAATTATTTTGTTAAGAATTAAGATCACATAACGTGAAATGCTATTAAATTTATTATCACACAAATATTCTCCTTACTTGCAATGTGATGCCCTTGTATTTTATATATTCCTATGACTTGCGCTTTAGGTATCTAGATCACAAGTCTAATTTTATGATCTAATTTTTTTACGGTACTATTTTTGTAAAAGAAATGATACTCCTTTTGTTCCAATTTATATGACACACTTTCTTTTTTAATCACTCCAAAAAAGAATGACACATTTCTTTATTTGATAACAATTTAACTTTAAACTTTACCTTTTATGCTTAACGAGATGATCTATAACCACACAAATTGACGTGTTTTAGACCATAAAATTCAAAAATCTTTCATTATTTATTAAACTCTGAGCCCAATTAAACTACATCATGGGACGGAGGGAGTACTATGTTTGTCAATTGTTTAAAATGTAAACTTTCGGGATTAATTCCACACATGATCACTAAGCTTTACATGTTATATCACTAAAGTCACAAAACTAATTATTAGGAGTATTTTTTGTTAGGGTTTGCCTTGAATTTTCTACTTTTTTTGGATTCTATCATAATTGTGTTTTATTTCAAAAAAAATTGATAGAAAATATTTTTTTTTGTGAAAAAGGATTGTATCATATTTATCCTTTTCTTGGAGGAGAAGTTTTGAATTTCTATAAATGAAAGATCTTTTTGTTTCTCAAACACAACACAATAACATCTACAATGTAGTCGTAACAGAGTCTTGTTTATGGGGAGATTATTCTCTCTATAGCTTTTATAGTTTCTTTTATATTAATTTTCTAATATGTAGGTCGATTGACCAAATCATATTAAATATTATGTTTCTTTTAGTATAGTTTTTGTGCCGTCTGAATTATCGCCGCCAAGATTTGCAATTGTTAGTTTTCGCATGACGCCCTGATTATTTTGATCCCAACAGGTGGTATCAGAGTCAATGGTTCAATGAGGTTGAAGACGGGTTCAAGGCTGATTCAAATCAAGCTGCAAACCAAGTTCACGATAATGAGATTTTTTCTGGAGTACTACATATGGAGATGAATTATCAATCATATTTTCAACATCTCTGCTTCTGCATCTTTAATAATAAACCAAAATATTTTTCAAACTAATTTTTAACCCATAATATTTTTAACCTTATTTTTAACCATGACAAGCAGCAGTGATGAAGATTATGTGAAGATAGAGAATCAAAATTATTTTGACAGAAAATTCACGCCAAGGGAAGATTTGTTAGGGTTTGCCTTGAACTTTTTACCTTTTTGGGATTCTACCATAATTATGTTTTATTTCAAAAAGAATTTCTTGGTAGAAAAAGTTTTCTTTGTGAAGATGGACTTTACCATATTTATCCTTTTCTTGGAGGGGGAGTTTTGGATTTTTATAAATAGAAGATTTTTTTTTCTCATACACAATAAAATAACATCAACAATGTAATCGTCACAGAGTATTATTCTCTCTATAGCTTTTATAGTTTCTTTTATATTAATTTTCTAATATGTAGGTCAATTGACCAAATCATATTAAATAGTATGTTTCTTTTAGTATAGTTTTTGTGTCGTCTGATTTATCGCCGTCAAGGTTTACAATTGTTAGCTTACGCATGACGCCCTGATTATTTCGATTCCAACATTTGTCTCATTAAAGTTATTGAACTTTACTTGTTATATCAGTACTAAAGTCATAAAACTACTTGTTGTCATTAAAATCATTAAACTATATGTTAATTGTCCACTAAATACAATCATTAAGCAGGCTAGAACAATGTATTCTACAAAGTCAATCGCTAGAATGTTCAAAATTAGTAGACTGAACAACGTTATATTCTTTTAATGTGAGAAATATAACTAGTTACCCTAGTTGAAGTCAACATCAGAGTCCAAAGAAGAATAACTGATCAAATATATTGAGGTCAGGTTTGGTGTGAAGTAAATTGTTTTTCGTAAGTGATGATGTTCGTTGATAAAATTAGGTGAATTGAATGGAATAACAAGAAGATGATGGTCTGCCGCAAAATCGGAAGAAGGCATGTGGCTGGACCATCTTTTTAATACACTAGCAACTTCCAAATTACTCGCAATAGGTAGATATGCCCTAAGTTGATCGGACACTCCAAAAATGTTGCCGCATTCGTATCAGATTCTTCAAAAATACACTATTTTTGGAGCACGCAACCGTTAATATTTTTGGAGAGTTCGAGCAACTAAGAATATGCCTTTCCATGAAAAATAAGAAGAAAGCTAAGGACCGGCATTGCCAATAATTTGGATTTCTTTGTTCTCTTTTAGTGCTGAATCTCTAAATACCTGCAGATTAGTAAGTTTTTAAATTTAAAACCAATGGTTGATTTTTCTCTTATTTGTTGATAAAACAGAGGGGCGGAAACAAGAAAATGTAAAGGGGAATTTGACTATAATCGTCGCAAGAAATACAATTTATGAGGAAGAGAGTATAACCCCAACTCTTTATTCTATAATATTGTTTATGCCAATCAAATTTTACAGTATTTCACCCTTTAATTAAAAGCTTTTAGGGTCATATCAATGTTATGACATACCTAAAATTATAGATATTAAAAGTATTCACTTCTTTCTTAAATTTAGTACAGGTTCAAATTATTGTCGGAACAGATGGAATAATAATAATGTAAGAACACATGAAGTAAAACTTAGGAACCTATAAATCTATGATTGCATAGTGGAATCTTGTAATGTGGAGTGGTTGTTGGGGGGAAAAGATTAAAAGAGGAAAAAGAGTGCGATGAGCAGTGGGGAGAGGGTAGCCTCTTTCCCACACTTGACTATCAATTTTTTTTTTATATCCAGCTTCCTGGCTTACGCCAGACTATTCCTGAAGATAATAGTCCTGGTCCCTCAGCAGTACTACCAATAAATCGCAGGATGTGCCTGAATGACCAGGGTTTGAGAACAGAGCAACTGAGTTCTACCCCAAAAGAGAGCAAATTGCTCCCACCAGGGTTCGAACCCGCGCTGCAGGCCTCCAGCAAGATTTTAAGTTCCCCTCCTTTGCCATCCAGCTATGCCCCGGGGGATAATTTTTATAAATTTTTAGCACTGAAGAAAAAGGTTCTGCCTAGTAAAATTTAGCCTTTTGATTTTCGGATTCCAACAACAATAACATACCCAGGGTATTCTCACAAGTGAGGTCTGGGGAGGATAGGAGGTATACAGACCTTACCTCTATCTTTGTGGGGTAGAGAGTCTGTTTCCGATAGACCATCGACTCAAAAGAAACATGGTCAATGCATAAATTCAAGAAAATAAGACAGCAAAATACCATGATACAAAACAAATGGACCAACACATAGTAATACACAAATAAGAATATGGATATACTCGAAACCTAAGTAATACTACACCGAAACCGAGCTGAGGAGATGAAGAGGCGAGCCCCCTACCTCTCTCACACACAATGCGTAAAAACTCAACTGCGTACTAACCTTCTATCATAATCCTCGACCTCCAAATCTTCCTATCTAGGGTCATTTCCTCAGTCGGCTGTAGTCGTGTCATATCCTTTCTAATCACCTCTTCCAATTCTTCTTCGGCCTATCTCTACCTCTCCTAACTTCTACTATCGCCAATTTCTCACACCTCCTAATTGGGCATCCTCACGATCACATGCCCGAACCATCTCAGTCTCGCTTCTCTCATCTTGTCCTCTACGGAGGCCACTCCGACCTTGTCCCGTATAACTTCGTTTCTAATCATATCTCTCCTCGAGCATCTTCATCTCTGTTACCTTCATCTTCTGAACGTGAACGTTCTTGACTGGCCAGCATTCTGCCTCATATAACAACGCTGGTCTAACCACTACTCTGTAGAACTTACCTTTTAATCTATGCGACACCTTCTTATCACAAAGCACCCCGGAGGCGAGCCTCCATTTCATCCACCTTGCTCCAATACGGTGTGCGACATCCTCGTCAATCTCCCCATCACCTTATATTATAAAACCAAGATACTTGAACTTTCCTCCTTTGTGTTCGGATTCCAACTCTACATAACATATGACTCAAGGAGCTTAATTCTATGCACTGACGTTCATTAAAATATTTGCACAATTATTTTGTCACTTATAAGCAAATTGACTATTAGATAAGAAGACAATTGAGTGTTGTTCGGTTGTTAAAGCACCTTCACCCACGATCGGTAGGTTCAGAGTTCGAATCACGTCGGAGGAGAAGTGTGAAAAACATTATAAATCTTCCAAAATTGGGGGTAAAAAACAATTCGATAAGAATTGTAATTAATTTACTATCACAAGTTAAATATATTATTACCCGTGTATGTAACTTAAATCCATGACCCTTTATAGTGTCACCATAGATGACGTCAAGCTTTTGGTTTGGGTTATTAATGACAAATCAAGTCACTGGCCTGAGGATTGCAATATAACTAAGTCTGCAAGTTACGTTCTCTCTTGGAAGAACCTAATGTTGCATTACACAGGAATATAACTAGCTATCATTGGATTTATATATGTTTCTTTCTGAAGTAGATTCTTATTTAGCCAATAGCTGATTCGATAGTAATTATGTCTGGAGACATGTACTAGATCTGTAGCTGGTTAATTGTTATTATTTGCTATGTTCTACACAGCAGGCTGCTGCAGCGACCCTATTAACGTTTTCTTCCGAACATATATATAAGGTTAGATTTACCCAAATGTCACTTTCTTATATCACTATTTAGATTTTATCTCTATTCTTAAAAGTTACGCAAATAGAGTTCTTGAAATATTACCTTTTCGGATTATGTTAAACTCAAGTCTAGTGTTTGCTCATATACTAGTTAACCTTATTGACAAAAAATTTGATTGTGGTCTAACATTTACAATTATAACTTATAAATTTTTAGACTAATATAATATTTTCTCATAAAATTTTTAATCGGTTCAAAAGAGATCATTAGACTATTATGAGATTATCTAATAGATCTATAAATTGCATGAGTAATAAAAATATAATGTTTACTAAACAATCTATTATATATCTGAATATATAATAGATTTCTACTATTCTGGGCTTTTCCTATTGGTCTTGGTGTTTCAAATAGACCCAAAGCAGACCCATCATGAACAAGACAAAACATTGTGGAAACTGGAAAGGTGGATCAAGAATCTACTAGCATTGATAAATAGGTCCAAATCTTATATACTCTGCAATTTAATCGATTCTTGGTGGCTTTAGTACCTGCAATGCATTTTTTAACGGGAAAAGGATTTTTTGGTGGCTTTAGTACCTGTAATGCATTTTTTAAAGGGAAAAGGATATGATGTGACTATTAGTAAAAAAAGAGGTTAAAAAAGGCTCAATTTTAAATAAATAACTCCTAGACTCAAAATAAAGACAAGCTATGATTCATTTATCACAACGAAGAGGGCATTAGATTTCTTAAGAGTCCATTTTCCCTTTATTTTCTTCCTACGACAATGACGTCGAAATTTGGCTCAAACCCCTCACTTTGTCTCTCTACCCAACTCACATTCACTCTTTGCTTCTTCCTTTCTATTCACGAGATTCCCATCTCTCTTTTTCTCCTTTTTTTTTCTTTGTATATATCTTCATTTTCTTCTTTCAGTCTATCAATTTTCATAATTAAAAAAAATACCCAGTTCAAAATTGAAGCTCTAAGAAAGACACATTGTTGTATTTGTACAAAACTTAAATGTAGGGTTATAAAAAGTTCATTACCGAAATGGGTTTTGACTCATTAGCTAATTGGTTGCTTACATGAAAGTTTAGCTTTTTGTCGCCTTCAATAGTATAAAGCAGATTTAATATTATTTATTTACAAAATATACACTTAAAAAAGAAATGAATGTGATGGGGATATTGAACTTAAACAGGGACAGTTCATATGCAACCGAGGGAGCTACTTTAGTATGTTTCTTATATTATTTCTTGTTGTAATTTATTTATATAATTATTTTTTATATTTTATTATTCTAAAATATTTATTTTTGTATTTTATTTTTATTTTTACATGAGGAAGAGAAAGACAAAAATAAAGAAAGAACAAAAAATGAAGAAGATAAACTAAACAAAAAAGGAAATTAAAATTAAGAGGAAATAAATAAAATAACAAAAAATAGAGATAACTAAGATATTGATGAAAAACAAAAGACAAACTATTGTCAAAAACTTTAAAAGGAGATTGGAAAATGGATTGAGATTAGTTTAAAACTATAAAATGGATTTTAGTAAAACTTGGCCATTAAATGTCAATAATTTAATCTTATGACTAATTGTGTCTTTGCTCCTTTTTTAATTGATAAAATTGTTACTTGGTATGCAAAATCAAATCTTTAGTGATCCTTGTGATCATGGGTTGTTTCTCACATTGTTTCATTTGTTTATATTCTTGATTTTGAACCTTGACATATTCTGTCTTCAATTCTTCATGTTAAACCACCAAGACACTATATAACATTGATAGTGTAATATTATCATCTCACTTAAAAGATAATTATTAATTATTTATAATAAATAAAATTAGTAATCTAAAAATAAAATAGGTATCCTATTACAATATGTTAAAAGTCTACCTTGATCCCCCATTTTTGTGGATTTATTACCTCGTTTAACATCTATATTATTGAGTAAATTCAACTTCTACGATTTAACTACCTACTACCTATTAAAAGGCTCAACTGGGTTAGGTAGGAGCACAACCATTAGAATTTGTGTACTATACTATGTAAAGTGCATATTTTAATTACTGAAATATTTTACTGAAAATCATAAATTTACTCAAAGTCAACGCACTTGAGGAGTACTGAAAAGGGGCGAATAAAGTAGTGAATGACTGCAAACTAGGGGCGGGTACGGAGTGGGTACGGGCGGGGCAGGGGTAGGGCGGGACTGGTACCCGGCGGGACTGGCGGCCGGGACTGGTGAGTTTTGCAGATGTCCCGTCCGGGTCTCGTCGGAAAAAGGGACTGATATTATCGGGTCGGGCGGATTTTTTTTTATAAATAATTTTGAAAAATAACATATAAACAAGATAGTGTAATAAAAACATCTCAAGACTGTTTTTGTACCTCTTATATTATTTAATAGAAATATGATTTTTTTTATAATACAATTGTCAAAATTGTAACTTTGTGGTGTTGAAAGTTGCAAATAACATAGTAAAATTGCAATTAAAAAAATTACATATTTAAAAACACATTTTCTAGTTTCTTTATAATTTCTTGTGGTTCTTTGGTTGGAATTGGTATTTGTTGGTCAAATTGCTCGACGTCGCTTCCACCACCTCTGTCGAATAAGATTTCGTTGTAGTTTTCGTCTTCTTCATTGATCTCCGGTTGACTGCACCTTCTTCGCTCCGCTCGTATCCAATCTCTGAATTATATTGCAATCTCCAAGCTGTCTCCCGCTAATGAGTGTCTGTGCTCTCCTATTTGAAATCTGCCGGCTGAAAAAGCGCTTTCAGACGCTGTTGATGACGCTTGAATGTTCAACACATCTCGGACAATCTTTGACAGTGTCGAAAATGTCTTCTCATTCTCCCTCTAATATTTCAGCAAGTCTTCACGTCCTTCTTCATTAAGAACTGCTTGGTACGGTACAACACCCTGCAAAACAAAAATATCAAACTCGCTAACTTGGTTAGTAGTGTTACCAATATACATTCTATTTCTAAGGCAATACTAGTCGCAGAAACAACATGTCTTTTTTGAGGTTGTGTTGAAGAAGAAGAAGATGGTATGGAAATCGGTTGGTTGCTAACACTTTCTTGTTGGTAATACCTATATACTTTTTGCATTCATCTTGTATGCTAGACAACACTTCTTTAGTTTGTTCAATAGGTGATGGGTCATTTGGATTTTTTGAAATTAGAGGTGGAAGTACGTCTATACAATCATAAATAGTTTCAGTAAGTGCTTTACAACCGTCGTTTTTAATAGTCGAATTTAATACTGCACCAATAATATAAATAGTGGGAATAGAAATAAAATATTTTTTTTAATTTGATAAATTTTTTTAATAGGTGTCTTATAAGCATGTTTTTTCATATATTCACTAAGTAATAAAAATATTAGAGCTATATAAAATAACTTAGTTGAAATAGTAGGATAATATATACCGGAAAATTCTTTGTTGCTTGAAAAAATTTCTCTGGAAATACAATAAGTTCTGAAAATTTTCCCAATCGTTATCTACAACCATATCATTTGGATTTCGATTATGGGCGTTAAAAAAATAAAGTTATAGGTCTTCTATAATCATAAGCAACAAGTAGTTGCTCATATAAAGAATTTCACCTAGTGGCTACTTCTTCGGGAATTTTTCTATAAGGTCGTCCGCAATCGTGACAAGTTTTTTTATATTCTTTTTTTCGTTGTATTCTATTACTTCTAAAAATAAAATTTATAGCAAATTGTATTTTATTAAGAATGTCTTCAAAAAGTAATAGACCATCCTTTACCACTAAGTTATAAATATGACACGCACATTTTATATGAAAATGATTTGGAAAAGATGGAATTAAAATATCTTTTAAAATTCTAATAGCATAATTACTAAAAGAAGCATTATCTAATGTAATAGTCATAATTTTTATCAGTTATGCCATAATAATTGCAAATTGAATAAATATTTTCTGAAATAAAAGTACTAGTGTGCCTATCATCTATATATCTATACGCTAAAATATGTTTTTGCATAGTCCATTTATATTCAATCCAATGACATGTTACTGTTAAATAACCATGGTCGTTAGTACTACGGCCTATATCAGACGTGATAGATACTTTACCAGGAAAATGGTATAAGGAATAACGTAAATACTGTTGATATTCATGTGCAAATTTAAATACATCTCGCCTAAAAGTTGATCTAGGAAAACCATTAAAAGCAGGATTATACATATCTCTAATAAAATGAATAAAATTAGGAGATGAAGGAAATGAAAAAGGCAAACCCTCCACAACAACTAATTTTGTTATTGTTTCCATATCTCTATGTTTATCGTATTTAGGGCCTACAATTCCCCCCGTCATAGGGTTAATTTGACCCTGTGCTTGGTCTGGGACAGTATGTGAACCTTATTCCGACTGAGAGGGCATTTGCGCACCCGATTTTTCAGCAAGGTGTTGGTTCCACCTAGCTTGGTGAAAGTTTGTACATGTCTTAATAAACCTCCCGTCCCACCCTGGCCTTTTCCCATTTTAAATTTAAAAACATTTTTACAAATTACACATCTAACTACTTCATTCTCTTCATCCTTATCAAAAAATGTCCATGCATCCGATTTTAATTTTCATTTTGTTGGGCCTCGTCTCATACTAGGGGGAATATGAGGTGTTCCAGTGGGTGTGTCATATAGATTAGTGAGTGTGTTATCTAGATCAAGGGGTGTGTCATCTAGATTATCTTCTAAATTAAAGTCTTGTTGAGTTCCAGAAAATATCTCCTCGTCTAAATCTAATGGTATTTTAGGAAAAAATTAAGTATCAACTAAATCATCTTGTCTAGGAATAGGATGACTAGAAGAAGTACCCCCTGCCCTTGTTACCCCTACTAAAAGAAGTCTTACACTTACCCTTAAACATATCTCTAATTCATTCCATTTTAATTATATGCTAACAAATAATTAAAGATAATGAAATTAAGTGCGCTAATTAAAATAAAGAAACAATAATAATTTAATGAAAGAACGAATGTACCAAATGCCGACGTAACGTCGACGTGTAATCGAGAGGTTGAAAATTGAAACTTTGCTCGATGGATGATCCTCAAGCTAGTTGCCAACTTCACTCCCAAATGAATAAATAAAATTGAATATTTAGTAGACAATGTAGACTTGTAGAGAGATAGATTGAGAGATTAGAGAGATTGTAGGAAGATTTGTGAGAAAGATGAAGAGAAAATGAGTTATTTATAGTTGAAAAATTGGGTTAAAGTGTAAATAAAATAACTTAGGGGTTAAAAATAAATGTTAAGGGGTTGGGGGAGGGGGAGGTAAAAAATGGTCGTTGCACAACGGCCAAAATATAAAATGGCCGTTGTGCATAGGAGAGGTTTCGGGCGGGACAGGAGGCGGCACCGAGACGGGTCTATCGGGACTGGGGAGGGCCGGGCCCTGGTGGGTCGAGCCCAGGTTCCGTCCTGGTTAGAATCCCGTTACTAGTATTTTTTTTAAGCGGGGTAAGGGCGGGACCGGGGTGGGGTCGGGTTGGGACCGGGCCAACCCGCCCTATTGGCCAGCCTTACAACAAACCAAGTTAACCACCCCTCCCCGTCCCACACCACCCCCACCCCCCACCCAAACTGAGCACCCCTAGTTCTTGTTTGTCTCACCGCTTGGATAAATCAATCCCAAATGATATAATTATTGGTCGGTATTTATACTAAACTAATGAATGTGTAATATATATATATATATATATATATATATATATATATATATATATATATATATATATATATATATATATATACAGGATAAATTTTTACTATCAGAAATTTTACTCAACGCTTTGGCCGCAAGAAGTGGAGTTATCCGATTGTTGAATCACCACTTCATTGAGCAATCAAGCAATGATTTCCGCGTTCTCTGAAATTTTTCATGCCTCCATCTATAGTTAATTAATTAAGTGATAAATTGAGGTAAGAAAGTATATTAGTTATTATTCTTTTATTTAATTTAATTTATACAACACTATTTAGTTTTAACATGCTCATTTTTCCCTTAAGGACATGAGTTGTTGGGATTTTCACCACCACTTATTTAAATGAAAAGACATGTGAAACTCTCATTGTCACTCGGTTAAATGAATGGCATGTGAAACTCTCACCCCTCATTTAAAAGACAATTATGGTACTTCAAATATATTTGACTTGTCAAAAGTTAAACTTCGTGTAGAATATATGCTATTTATTCATTACTTGGTATAGAGCGAGGATCTCTAGGAAACAACCGTTCTACTTATCAAGGTAGAGATAAGATCTGTGTACACTCTACCCTCTGCAGACCTTACATTGTGGGATTTCACTGCGGATGTTGTTGTTGTTGGTATAGACATCAACATGTGTAGAAATATGTTGGTAGTGTTAGTGCAGCTAATGGGACTACAACTACCGTTTAACTCTCCTCCTATCTAGAAAGTATTCTACTCACCCAACGACCACCCTCCCTATGTTTTGTCCACTTTCAGCACACAATTATAACAGATAATATACTCTCGGTGGCAGATGAATAGGAAGGCATACATATGTAGCACCTAAAAATGGTCATCTTTTTGACTTTACACTTCTCTTTCAGATCTTCCTCTCCTACGAATGATCTATGTCAATGCCTTGATTGTGACATTGTCGTCTTGTTGAGATTTCTAGTCCTCTCCTCAATTATTGTTTAACGGTTTCCTTTTGGAAGAAAAAAGAGAAAAGAGGTCATATTACTTTCAGCACACCATTATAACAGATAATATACTCTCGGTGGCAGATGAATAGGAAGGCATACATATGTAGCACCTAAAAATGGTCATCTTTTTGACTTTACACTTCTCTTTCAGATCTTCCTCTCCTACGAATGATCTATGTCAATGCCTTTGATTGTTACATTGTCGTCTTGTTGAGATTTCTAGTCCTCTCCTAAATTATTGTTTAACTTGTTGACTGCATAAGCAATATCAAGTCGGGTGCAGTTTGTTATATACATCAAACTACCAATCACCTGTCCATATTACTCCTAGCATATGGGTGCACCACGATTTTTATCAAGCTTTTGATTTCTATCCATTGGTGACTTTATAGGCGAACTGTCAAACATCTCGAACTTTCGCAAAACATCCTCGATGTAGTGAGACTGAGATAAGACCAGTCCGTTAGACATCTTAGAGATTTTTATCTCTAAGATGACATATGCGATACCCATATCCTTCATGTCGAAGCATTGTTTCAACATGTTCTTAGTCTCTAAAATTATGCTAGGATTGCTCCCTGTGATCAACATGTCGTCTACATACAAGCATATCATAACGAACGAGTCAGAGTTACCTTTCATGTAGACACATTTGTCACACTCATTAATGGAGAAACCCTTCGATAGTAGAGTATTATCAATTTTTTCGTGTCATTGCTTCGGGGCTTGTTTCAGCCCGTACAGAGATTTGACAAGCCGACAGACTTTCTTCTCTTTCCCTGGAACCACATACCCCTCGGGTTGTTCCATATAGATTTCTTCTTCCAAATTGCCATTTAGGAATGTTGTCTTGACATTTATTTGATGTATCTCAAGTTCACGCAACGCTGCAATCGCAATGACTACTCGTATGGACGTCATCCTAGACACCGGGGGGTACGTGTCAAAGTAGTCAAGGCCTTCCTTTTGCCGATAGCCCTTGACTACCAACCTGGCCTTGTACTTATCTATAGACCCATCTGCTTTATACTTCTGTTTGAGTATCCACTTACAACCCAATAGTTTATTCCCCGGAGGAAGATCAACCAACTCCCAAGTATGGTTATGCAGAATGGAGCCTATTTCACTCTCAATAGCTTCTTTCTAGAGCGGTGCCTCTGGAGTTGACAATGCTTCAACAATTGTCCTTGGTTCATCATCAATCATATATGCTACAAAGTCAGGACCGAAGGATTTATCCTTCCTGGCCCTTTTACTTCGCCTTAGTTCCATCTCTGGAGTCTCCCAGTTCTGAGAATCTGGAACACTAGATTCCGGATATTCAGCCACTTCGAGATCCACTAGATCTGAACCATCTAGATCCGGGCCGTCAATGACTCCCGGTTCCTGAGAGCTTTGTTTATAACTTCGTTTGCGAGAGGTTATGTCTTTTTCCTTTCTAGGAAAGGTATCTTCAAAGAATTGAGCATTCCTTGATTCCATGATTGTACCCCCGTGGATATCTGGAATATCTGACTTATGCACTAAGAAGCGATAAGCACTACTGTTATTTGCATATCCGATGAATATGCAATCTACAGTCTTAGGCCTAATCTTTACCTGCTTTGGCTTGGGTACTTCAACCTTTGCCAAACAACCCCACACCTTTAAGTATTTATAGGTGGGTTTCTTTCCTTTCCATGATTCATATGGAGTTTTGTCCTTACCCTTATGTGGGACTCTGTTAAGAATCATATTAGTGGTAAGGACAGCTTCTCCCCACATATTTTGAGGAAGACCGGAATTGATGAGCAAGACATTCATCATTTCTTTCAATGTGCGGTTCTTACGTTCCGCTACACCGTTCGATTGAGGTGAGTATGGAGTCGTCGTTTGATGAACAATGCATGTTTGGGCACAATATTCTTCAAATGGCGCTACATATTCTCCCCCTCTATCGCTACGAATGGATTTAATTCGCATGCTTAGTTGGTTCTCAACTTCTGCTTTGTAACGTCGGAACGCTTCAAAGGCTTCATCCTTACTTTTCAACAAGTAAAGGTAACAATACCTTGTGCTATCATCAATGAATGTCACAAAGTACTTGTTCCCCCTTCTAGTTTGTGAAAACTTCAAATCACATATATATGTGTGAATAAGTTCTAGAGGAGCGGTATTCCTTTCGACGGATCGAAAATGAAGCTTTGTGAGTTTTGCCTCTACGCACACCTCACACTTATGTTGAGGGTTTACGTCGATAGACGGCAACAACTCCAACTTTACCAACCTTTGGATGGACTTGTAGTTGACATGTCCTAATCTATGATGCCATAAATTAAAGGACTCAAGCAAGTAAGAAGAAGCTTCAATATTATTCCTTATATGTAATACATACATGGCGTTAACTTTGAAGAGGCCTTCACAGATGAATCCTCTTCCCACAAACGTTCCATTCTTAGTGATTACAAATTTATTGGACTCAAATACTAGCCTAAAACTAGCATTAACCAATAAATGACCTGAAATTAAATTTCTTCTAATCTCAGGAAAATGCATCACTTTCTTCAGACTGAGCTCCTTTCCAGAAGTCATCTTCAGGACTACCTTTCCTACCCCCAGCACGTCAGAGGAAGCGTTGTTGCTCATGAACAACTTCTTGTTTGTAACCGGTATATAAGTAGAAAATGCATCTCTATTGGAACAGATGTGCCTTGTAGCACCTGTGTCCATCCACCATTGCATGGGATTCTCAACAAGGTTTGCTTCTAGCACCACCGCTGAGAACTCCTTAATCATGTCATCCAGAAACTGGTCTTTGACGACGTTAACCTGTGTCTTGCCCTTAGCCTTGGCCTTCTCTTGTTGCTCAGTCTTGAGCTTGCGGCAGTCCTTGATCATGTGACCAGGTTTCCCACAGTGGTGACAGTTTCCTTTGAACTTCTCTGTTGCTTGGGTCTTGCCGTCTTTATGGAACTTGCGCTTCTTGCTTGGGTTCCCTTTGGCCTCAGCCAAATTTTCCTTTGCCTCAGCGGGTTGTTTACCCCTAGGCAAGGCCTTTTTATTATCTTCCTGAATTTGGAGTTTGATAATAAGTTCTTCAAATGTCATCTCATTTGTCTTGAGTTTTAAGTAACTCATAAACTCATTCCACGAATGAGGTAACTTTTCAATCAGTGATGCAACCAAAAACTGCTCATTTGATTTCATACCTTCCAAATCCAGGTGATGTAGAATCATTTGGAATTTTTGGAGTTAGGATATCACTGTTTTACTATCCACCATTTGAAATTTCAGAAATTTCCCAACGATGAATTTCTTAGTACCTGCATCTTGTGCGTTGTACTTCTTTTGCAGCTTCTCCCACAACTCTTTGGCAGTGCCTACGGTGCAATACACCGTGTAGAGAGGGTCTGACAAGCAGTTCAATATGTAATTCTTACACATGAAATCACTATGACTCCATGCATCAATAACCATCTTCATGCCATTAATGACATGTATACCTAGGCCCCCTTCAGCCGTTTCAGAAGGCGAAGGGTCCATTTCATCTCCAGCTTGTGGAGGATCTTTTGTTAGGAAACGTGTCATTCCCATAACAGTCAGATAGAATAGCATATTTTATTGCCATCTCTTGAAGTTTGACCCCATGAACTTTTCAGGGCGTTCATGGTGAAATCCAGCGAGTATAGGAACGACAACATTCCCTTGAGTGGCAGTAAAGGCGTTGGATGAGCCTTGAGCAATCGGAAAGGCATTAGGAGTGCCTTGAGCAGTGGGGAAGGCAGAGGGATTGCCTTGAGCAGCAGCAGCAGAATCAGAAGCAGTTTGATTTATACTAGTCATCTTTCTAACTTACTTACAACAAATCTTGTCTTAAAATTATTGGGATACAATTGTTGTAGGGAACGGGAATAAGTAACTATTACAATGGTAGAAAAGATAAACAAACTATTACAATAAAACTGGAAATCAAAACCTTAACAAACTGCTTGTGTGATATGTTGAGTCGAGTGATGACACTCTGTCTTTAAGACAAGATAGCCCCATATATCTCCTTTTACGGTGTTGAGCAATGTCTCCCAAGATACAACATCAACTTAACAAATGAGCAAAGGAAACTCAAGTGTTACTCTTGAAGAACTTTGAGTATAAACTTCGCTAGAAAGGAAGAAGATGAACTCTGAAAATTCTGTAGTATTTTCTAAGTGTTGAGTGTAGTGTTCTTCAATTGAGCCAAATGCCTCAATTTATAGTGTAAGGAGAAGACCCCTCAACTAGCCAATTAATGGCCTTCAATAGACATGTAATGACACTTAATTGAGAGGTTACATTCAACCAAATAATGGCTGAATTCATGTGTCAAGTAATGGAGAATTAGCGTCGCGGTTCCAGTGACTGGCCAACCAATTAGCGCCGTGGCTCCGACGGTGTGGCGCCACGACCCTTCATGGCTCCGCTGCGATTTTTGACTCGTTTCATCTTACACTTCGTACACTTCTTCCTTTGTTTACCAACGTGGAATACTTTGTTATTTGGCCAATAACCGTCCATCATTCTATGTCTCAAACGTATTACATACGTACCAATATCTCTTTCACTAATGAAATTTGCAATACTTGGCACTACGTGTGCACGTGTGTGGAAACGACGTTTCCGACGTGCGGGGCCCCAATTGTTTGAGTCATAAATAATGGAATATACTTAATTCCACATTTAGTAAATTTCCAACCGCTATTTGTTTCCTTTTTATGTTCTCTAAACGTTAGCACAATTCCTCATTTTTAAATTCCTCAATTTTTCTACTTAATCTCAGAATCTTACCCAATTCATTACCCATCCAGCTCATTCCTCCAGGAATATATGCTCTTCTTTTAATCTTTTCTTTCCATATAAAAAAAAGTACAAGCTTGATTGATCTCTTTCATTTCACTGCAGTAACAACTATACTATTCTTTTCTTCTACTCAATCAATTTCTAGGCTGGATTTTCAAAAATGGGTCGTACCAATTCAAAGCCAAAAGTAAGCCAAAAATGCAAGGCACACAATTCTCCTGTGCACCAAAGCTACTCAATGAATAGACATAATCATATTGATAAAGAAGACTGTAACTTCCATCTGGTCTCTTCCACTTCCTCAACATTAGGATCTTTGAGACTTGATCCACTGAAACAACATATCAAAGATGATCAATTATTGTTCGAAAAAGGTGACACCGATGAAAGGAAAATTAATAAAGAAGAGTTCGAAATGGGGTTGATTGAGGCAAAGAAATGGTCCCAAATGATCAATGAGAAAATCCTGAAAGTGGTTCCTAAAACGCCCATTTCAACTCCTCCTGGTGAGCCAGAGAGTGTAGATGTGTGGGAATTGATGGAAGATCTTGAAGATATTAATCTTCTTAAAGCTCCCAATCATCTCCGTAGCTTTTCTTTCAGTGTCTTGGCCAATCCTTATGATCAGCTTACGCCCCGACTAAAATCAAACTGTGAAATAACAGACCATAAATTGGTGCAACGGGATGAAAGCAAAGTGACTTTATACTTCTTCTTTTTTTGTTGACGAAGGAACCCGCAGTCGCTACTCTCTCGAGTGCGCACGGGGTAAACCCCGGACTGACGCAATAGCCTGCAAACCACGTCAGCCGATTAACCACACTTGGCAAGCCATGTGTGACAGACTCAACCAAGAAGGTTTATGCAGGGGGTCGAACTCATGACCTTGCGGTCCCGTGCTCTACTGCTACACCAACTTAACTACCCTTGCGGGTAAAGTGACTTTATACTTTACAAGCCTAAGAGAGGTGAGGAAAACGTATGATGATTGTTGTCATGTTGGGGGAATTTTGAAGGGACTAGGTGTTAAGATCGACGAAAGAGATGTATCGATGCATGCAGGGTTCAAGGAGGAGCGGAAAGAGTTACTACTAGGGGAAGAAAACAGTGGTGGGGTTTTGCTGCCAAGGGTATGTCTGGGGAGAAAATTCATTGGTGGGGTTGATGAAATATGCAGAATGCACGAAAACGGGCAGCTAGAGAAGATAGTCGAAAGCTGTGAAAGGGTATAAGATGGAGTTTGTAAGGGCTGTGGAGATATTAGGTTTGTACCATGTGAGACGTGCTATGGGAGTTGTAAAATCTACTATGAAGCAGAGTATGATGAAGAAAAAATTGAAGAAGATAAGCATGGCTTCCAACGATGCCCAGATTGCAATGAAAATGGGCTTACACGATGCCTGATTTGTTGCGACTAACTTTCATCAGTTTTATGGGGCTATCTATTTAAAAGAACAAAGATGAGCAACGTTCAAGCCCAAACTGATAGGTAGGGGCGGATCTAAGGCGAGTTCTACGAGTTCAACTGAACGCATTGCTTTCTGTTCGAACTATGTATACATATATAAAAGAATTTAAAATATGTATACTCATTCTAAATTGATTGACTCTAGCTCCTGAACTTTTCTATTCAAGCACCTAACTGATACAAATATCAGCTAACCACCAGATTATCCAACGGTTACTTCTTCAGCACGTTAGTACTAGCAGTAGTTGTGTAGTAGTAGCACTTAACCAACCAAAAAACATGGCTGATAAGGTTCAAACTAGGGGTGGCCGTGGGGCGGGGCGGGACGGGTCGGGACCGGGTCTTGGCGGGACGGGAAGAGGTCCCGTAGGGGACAGGATTTGGGGGGGGGGGGGGGGCGGGGCTGGCCGGGTCGGGTAGGGGGATTTTAATTTTTTTTAGACACTTAATTTTAAATTTAATTTCCAACACTGAAATTGACATTCACACCTACATTATCATGAAATTTCGACGTTGAAATCTATTGTATATCGTCATATCTTTACTAAAAAAAAAGGGAAAATTCAAATTGATTGAAAAAACTGACGTTTTCCTAAAAATTGGTCACGCCAAACCGCCATGTTATGACCATCGGGTAAAACGGACATCCGAGCGCAGAGTTATGACTATTTAAAGTTGCACCAATTTACAACTATTTTCTCTCCCTACGTTTTTCTCCAATTGAATTACATTTTTAACAACTACTTATGTCAATGCTTCCGTGATAAGTTAATTAAGTTCATGCCGCATTCGACTTTCATAAAAGCTTCATAGATTGGTTTCAATCTAGCCACTCAAAGACAAATGTACCATTAAATGCCAATAAGGCTTCATAAATTGGCTTCAATATATTTACTATAATAACGCACTTTATATTTAGAGGCGTTCATAGAGATGTTGCTACTTTATTTATTCATAATATGATTATTGCATGGTGCTCTGCAAGGGGGGAGACGGGACGGGGCGGGACGAGCCCTAGTCCCGTCCCGAGTTCGATCCCCTATACCGACAATGGACATCCCGATTTTTTTTGGGCGGATCGGGGTGAGTTGTGGGATGGGGCGGGGCGGGATCGGGCCGTCCCGGCCAACTGGACACCCTTAGTTCAAACTATGATTTTTCCAGCATTTGGCAGAAAATGGAGGATTCTGTTTGTGATGGATTACGACACTGTACTGGGCGGAGGCAATTTGATAGTAGTTGAATAATCTGATTCATAAATACTAGTACCTCAAAGTAGTTCTGAAGATTTTAAACCACATGATAGTAACAATCGCTTCCCCAGTTTTTCCGGCTCCAGGACTTGCAAGTCTAGGCACATTAGAAGCAGTAGTGTGCTTGCAATTACAGAATGAAGCAAGATAACTATGTCAATAACATTTATAGCGAATGATTAATAACCAGCTCACTGAAAAACATGACATGTATGATCAACTTGTAATCTAGTCAAGCGTATTACTTACATTGTACTCCCATGAGGCCATGAGTAAAAGAAATCAAATTGATTGAACCACCGTAATGACTGCAAAATATCAACATTGATACGATAAGTATGAATCAGGTTACACCATGCTGCGCACTCCCATTTCAACACCACAAACTGCTTCAACTAGCTAAAATGATTCATATTCACACTCATTTCTCCGTGAAAAGCTTACACCAGGGACAATTCCATGTGGGCAAACATTGTGTCAGCCCTATTTACCAATTTGGTCCATTTCCATAGGAACTGTTTCTTTTTTGACACCATTATTACCCAAGTCAGCAGCGACCTTGGCAGCATTCAGAACATCTGAAACCCAAAGAGCTCCCTTGGAGAAGTAACTACTGTTAACCACAGCAGTTGCAGCAGCTACGGCTGTTTTCCCTGTATAAGATGCAGCGGACATCGTAAACTCAGAAATATGGTATTTCTCGTCCACACATTTAACAGTCTCCATGCCAGCCTGGATTTTATCAGTAAGCCCAACTCTCTTGCTAAGATCTGCCACCTTTGCTGCTGCAGTAGATGACACGTGATGAGACTTGTTAAAAGCTTTGGCTTTGGTTAGCGCACCCTTCATTTGTTGGATATGTAAAGCAGTACGGGAAGTAAATAAATATTATAAGGGTTCGAAAGGATAAATAAACAAGCCAATATTATAATTGCCGCAAACTGGTTGAGTCTTGAATCTTGATAACCTGAAATCAAGAAACACTAAATCTGGATTGTTACAACTGTGGCTGAGTCGAGAGATGACTCTCTATCTATAAGACAAAATTACCCCGTATATATGCTTTTACGTTAGCGGGCAATAGTTTCCCAAGATAAAACAACAACTAATCAACACTACAAAGCAAATAGGTTGATTCTGACGAAGAAAACAAACACGAAACGACTTGCTGAAGAATGAAAAAGGAAGGAAGAGTTTTCTATTTGTCCACTGTTTCTGCTCACATTTTTGGACTGAGTTTCTCTTGTTTTCGTTCTCTCTTCTGTTTGTGTCTTTTTTTTTTCTAGTCTCAACAATTGAGCCAAAGGCTTCAATATATAGTATAAGGTGAGGGACTTCTCAACTGCCAACTAATGGTTGTTAATAGCCAAGTAATGATCAGTCAAGTAAATTACTGATTTAATGTGCAACATAAATGAGCTTTTAGGGAGGAGTTATGTGCAGATTAATGGAGTTTTAACGCTCCAAAAACCAACCCAAAAGGCAGGCTTTCCGTCATTCCCAATTTCATCTTTCCAGAAACTCCAGGGACCAAACTGTAATTATTAAGCAATTTGAATCCAAAAAGATAATATCAGAAGAAGCCCAAAGCCCAGACCGGACGGGCGGCGACGCACGTGTGAACTTCCCCTCGAACCCAAGCACATCTAGGTCCTCCCTCCTTCAAACACATGAGTTACCCCTTGGGTCCCAAACCCTTAGTCAATTTTGAGACTTATAAAGAGAACAATTCTTCCTTTCCCACCGATGTGGTAGATTTGTCCCACACCATATTTTCATGCCTCAAACACCTTACTTCGTGGACCAATATCTCCTTCATTTCTTAACGAAATTTGACGATCCTTGGCCCTATGGTCATCTACTCACTTAGTAGATTATGCACGTGTGAAGAGACAAAGCCTCCAACATGCGGAACCCTAGTGTTTAAGTCATTAAATATGGGTGGACGCACCTCCCACCAAAGGCAAATTTCCAACATCACTATCACGGTTTCAACTACCTGCTGTGCCATGGTCACAGCTTCTCCAGGAGTTGAAACAAACTGATTTGTATGAGTGACCTGCTAATTTACAGCAAAAATTCAAAATGACATCAGGGAAGATAAGCATAAAGAGAAAACTGGAAAATAGGGGAACGAAAAAAGAAAACAAAAAAAGAAGAAGAAGAAGAAAGAAAGACTATTTGGGAGGGAGGACTGAGGAGTGAGTTGTTTGAATAAATTACATCGTTCTTACATCTCCACCGACATACTTCAGTCAATAGAGTTTAAAACTTTCTGAATGAACTTTCCCCAAATTAATTAACAAAGAGTCTAACTGAATTTTAGGTAATTTGAAAGAAATAATCCCTTTATTATTTTCATTAATGAAAAAGTATATATATAATTTATAATTTCCATATAGGAAAATCATATTTCTATTCTAGTCCCAAAATATTATTCTACTTGTACAATAATTATACAATTATGGTAAGTATATAATTCTAACTTAACTACAACAAAACATCACCTAAAATAGACCACAAAACCGTGATATACACGGTATGTATATTTTCCTATTCAGCCCGTGATATACATGTCATATATACTGTGTATATCACGGGTGTTTATCACACCTCCGCAGTCATAGCGGGCGGTCTTCGTACACTGAGATTGTTCCTAAAATCTCCAAACAAAACGGATGGAAGACCCTTCGTAAAGATGTCTGCAATTTGATACCTGGAAGGGACATGTAAGACGCGTACTTGTCCACGAGCTACCTTTTTGCGAATAAAATGGATATCTATTTCAATATATTTAGTGCGTTGATGTTGGACTGGATTTTCAGAAAGATATACTGCACTAACATTATCACAATAAACCAAGGTAGCTTTTGGAATGAGAAAGTGAAGTCTAAGAGAAGATTACGTAACCAACATGATTCATAAACCACATTGGCCACCCCTCGATACTCGGCCTCGGCACTGGAGCGGGATATGTAGCTTGACGTTTTGCAGACCATGAGACCAAGTTATCACCGAGAAACATACAATAACAAAAGGTAGAGCGTCTGGTGTCCGGACAACCACCCCAATCAGCATCTGTATAAGAGACAAGTGTCGAGACCGACGACGGATATAGATGCAACCCATAATCAAGTGTGTCATGTACATACCAGATAATGCGTTTGAGCGCATTCATGTGCTCAATCCGAGGATAATGCATAAATAAATACATCTGCTGCACATCATACGTGATATCCGGTCTCGTGAATGTGAGATACTGAAGTGCCCTTGCAAGACTGCGATAGTGGGTGTGATCCTCGTAAGGTGAGTCAGCTGCAGCACCCAGCTTGGGTTTAGTATCAATTGGAGTGGAAGTAGACTTGCACGAGGACATACTAGCTCATTCATTGATCTTAGCAGCATACTTCCGTTGTGATAAGAATAACCCACCATCATGACGAGTGAAAGCAATCCCTAAAAAGTAACTCAAGGGTCCCAAGTCATTCATAACAAACTCAGAACTGAGCATAGTCATGATAGACTTGTGCAAAGCATCAGTAGAGGCAGTCAAGATAATATCATCCACATATAATAGACTATAAGACAGGGAAGTACCACGACGATATATGAACAATGAATTATCAAACCTACTGTGAGTAAACCCAATAGACGAAACATAGTCCGCAAACCTCTTATACCAAGCCCGTGGGGCTTGCTTAAGCCCATATAAGGATTTTTTCAATAAACAGACATGATGCAGATATGTGGGGTCTCGAAAACCCAAGAGTTGATGCATGTAAACGGTCTCATTAAGATCACCATGTAAAAAAGTATTCTTCACATCTAACTGATGAATGGGCCATGCCTTCGAAAGAGCCAAACTGAGAACAATGTGAATGGTAGCTGGCTTGACCACCGGACTAAATGTCTCACCACAATCCACGCCAACCTGTTGAGTTTTACCATCACATACAAGACGAGCCTTATATCTCGCAAAAGATCCATCAGAATAATCTTTATGATTAAAAATCCACATAGACCAAATAATATTAACACCAGAAGGACGGGCACCAACTCCCACGTCTTATTTGCAATAAGAGCATCATATTCGTCGGTCATAGCCAATTTCCAATTAGGATCATTTAACGCAGACACTGGGTTACGGGGAAGAGGGGACTTAAGAATATTAGAATTTAGATTAAAATATCTTTTTGGTTTAAAAATACCCCGTTGACTATGAGTAATCAGTTTGTGACTCGGGAGAGAATTGGGCAAATTTTGGGAAAAATTCGGATGGGTGACGGACGCCAGTAGGTAGTGGGCCTGCTGGCCTAACACGGGATGCTGGATCATGACGGGAAACAATAGCAGGGGCAGAACTGGGTTAGAGAGTCGGCCCAGTTGCTGAACCCGAGACCGGTGGGACTAACCCACTGGGCAGAGGTGACGGAACAGGAGGTCCAGTGGGAAGTTGGCCCGCTGGCGGATTTTGGGTGTGGGACAAGTTCGATAAATGGTGGATAAAATAGGGGGAGACATCGTCATCTAAAAATATATACGAACTAGGCCCGGAACTACTTACTTTAGCAAACGGAAATTGGGATTCATAAAAAATAACGTGGCGACTAATTTAGATGATAAATCAAAATATTTATAACCACGATGATTGGATGGATAACCCAAAAACACACAAAGGGTAGAACGGGCTTGAAGTTTGTTAATTGTAATTGACGGAAATAGCGGATAACATAAGCACCCAAAGACCCTAAGATGTGAATACGAAGAAGTCTTATTAAATAGATATTGAATAGGAGATGAATATGCCAACCCTTTGGTAGGAAGTATGTTAAGAAGATACGTAGCCATTTGTAGAACATGATGCCAAAAGGAAGGGGTACGGAGGCATGTACCAATAAGGTTCGGACAATATTATTAATGGTACGAATTTTTCATTCGGCTTTCCCATTTTGAGAGGACATATGAAACGAAAAATGATGCCATTATTTTCAAAAAATTCTCGAAACAACCCATTATCATATTCTTTGCCATTATCACATTGAATATTTTTTATTTTCCGATCAAATTGGGTACGGATGAATGCTTGAAATTTTAAGAAAGTGAAAAAAACTTGTGATCTTTTCGCTAACGGAAAGGTCCATAAAAATTACAATAATCATCCAAAAACAGAACATAATAACGATGGCCCATAGAATTTAAAATGGGAGATGTCCATAAATCGCTATGAATAATATCAAATGACATTAAAGTACGAGAAGTAGAGGCTACAAATGGTAATCTAATATGTTTTCCTAGAGGACAAGATTGACAAATTGGAGTACTATGCGTACCCTTACAGGAAATAAAATTATTTTTATGTAAGGAAGAAACAATAGACGACCCATGGTGACCCAAACGTGCATGCCATAAGGATGGGGGAGACAAAGTTTGATGACCGTAACCACAAATTAGAATTGAGTTGCCATTACCAATAATTATATCACGATTGTTGCTCAAATTAGAATAAGACGAGAGAGTACCTGGGTCGGATGTCATATGAGTAGTGGTTCCGGTGTCCATATACCAATTTATGTCCGGGGGATTTAATCTAGGTGTGAGCATGTCGATTTCAATGTCGATAGGGGTGGGCTCGCTGCATAGTGGACCTGCGGAGGTTGAGGCTCAAGCACACCCGCTTGCTACCCCGGCCCAGAACTGTCTCTCGAGTACCACTGCTGACCGAAAAACTGGGCCTGTTGTTGTTGGGAATTTGGGCCCAGTTTCCCAGGTAAGAATTCGACGACGGCTAATAGAGGTTGTTGGGCCTAGGGTCACTAGCTCAGTTCCTCAGCCATGGACCCCAGGGCTGTGGCCAGTTGGCTTGCGGCCCACTGCCCTGAGGCCCATTGCCACCCCCGTTATTGCCACCGTTGTTTCCACCACGGGTTTTACCATTATTTTTGCGATTCTGACCCTTTTTTTTTGCCATTGTTGTTGCGGTTTTAGCCAAAATTGTTGGAGACGGAGGGAGAATAGTCGGACACGGTCATCATTATGACAGAAGGGGCCCTAGTGGCCACCTTCTTAGCCAAGCCTGCTTCCTCTAGTGTGAGCATGGAACGAGCCTGATAGAATTACGAAAGAGGATTGCTGTGACGGAGAAGCGTTCCCACTTCACTATAGGCCTCAGAGAGGCCTGCTACCATCTGAAGGACAAGACAATCATTGGTTACGGGCACACCAACGTTGAGGAGTTGGTCCGCCAATTCTTTGAACCTCTTGCAGTAAGCTGAAACATTCGGGAAGTCTTCCATATTGACGTGGGAGAATTCCTGCTCAAGTGTAACAACACGAGAATTCTGATTATCTTGAAATATATCACGTACTCTATTTCAAGTATCCATCGTCGTAGTGTTTGGTTCGATAATCATTTGCAATAGGTCGGTAGAGATAGTGTAGTAAACCCACTGAAAAATGGTAGCATCAAGGGTCGTCTATAATTTGGGATCATCCTCGGGTTTAGGCACCTCCGTATCAGCAGAAGCTGAGGGAATTATGTGATGGAGGACTTGATGCGAGCGTGCATGTACTTTGAACAGTTCGGCCCACGTCGCGTATTGTACGTTTTCTATTTCAAGTATGATAGAGATATGGTTCTTGATGTTAGAAACAGTAAGGGCAGGGTGAAACGTGTTCTTAGACATAACAACAACGCAAGACGTGACATAGGGATTTGGAAGAAAATTTGGGAAGAGAGATGGGAACAATGTGCTCGGAAATCGAGAGTAAGAACTCGGAAATCGAGGTACGAGAAGAGAGGTTTGGGAGAGGAAATATTTGACATAGACTTCTGATACCATGAAAGAAATAATCTCTTGATTATTTTCATTAATAAAAGAGTATATATATAATTTACAATTTCCATAGAGGAAAATCTTATTCCTATTCTACTCCCAAAACCTTATTCTACTTGTACAATAATTATACAATTTTGGTAAGTGTACAATTCTAACTTAACTACAACAAAACATCACCTAAAATAGACCACCAAACCGTGATATACATGGTATGTATATTTGCCTATTCAGCCCGTGATATACATGGCATATGTACCGTGTATATCATTTATCATTACTCAATAATGGTGATAATGTTCAAATACTTTTATCAAGGAAAGATAATAAAAGGAAAAGAAGAATAATAAAATAAACTATATTAACTATGTATCCTCGGCTCTAGAGCTCACCAAAGAAAGCAAGCCATGAGAAGCTCAGTTCACGAAATGGATATTCTTTGCTGTGCAAACAGTCCCTTAGGGGCTAATTAATCTCAAAGGCGGAACTGCCACTGAGATCATACTCCTATTAATTTACCCATGAATGATACAACATTTTACCCCTATAGACAGACAGGCAGTAAGAGAGTTGATTG
This sequence comes from Anisodus tanguticus, assembly GCA_034509755.1. Classification (NCBI taxonomy): domain Eukaryota; kingdom Viridiplantae; phylum Streptophyta; class Magnoliopsida; order Solanales; family Solanaceae; genus Anisodus; species Anisodus tanguticus. The sequence goes on from CM067556.1 coordinate 24,547,263, forward strand.
TCCATACAAATACGGCAAACTTTAACTAAAAAGGAGATCTTTTTTTTTTTTTTATAAGGTAGAGATTTAACTACAAAGGAGATCAATGGAAAATGCCTACCCCAGAGCTACTTCCATTCTCCACCTTCTCTATACAGTTATTGCAAGAATCGTCTTCATCTTCATGTGCTTCCAAATGAGCTATACGAACACAACCACAACAACATATCCAGTGCAATTCCTGTTGGAAATTTGCCTTTGGCGGGAGTTGCGACCGACCAACTTTAACGGCTTAAACACAAGTGTTATGTATGTTGGAGAATCCGGTTCTTCACACATGCATGATCTACTAAGTACGTAGATAACCGTAGGGCCAAGTATTGTCAAATTTCATTGAGAAATGAAAGAGATATTGGTTCACGAAGTAAGGTGTTTGAAGCATGAAAAGTGTGGTATTGTGTTCAATTCTCCCTCATCGGTAGAGGAAGAAAGAATTGTTGTGTATATAAGACTCGAAATTGGTTTGGGGTTTGGGACTCCAAGGGGTATCCCATGTGTTTAAAGGAGGGAGGACCTAGATGTGCTTCGGTTCAAGGAAAGACCACACGCGCGCCGCCGCTGCCCGCCCGTCCCGTCCGGTTCCGGGTTCCCGGGTCATGGGCTGTGGGCCTTCTGATATTATATTTTTGGACCAGAGAACTTTGCCGTGAAGTACGCTTTGATCCCGAAGTTTCGAAGTACGCTTTGGACCGTAAAGAATTCTTTCGGATGTACGCTTTGGTCCCCGAAGTTTTCGGAAAATCGAATTTCGACGGTCGAACGAAACGCCAAGCACTCAATTCACCATTTATTTTGGTGAATTACTCCTCCTATAATGGCCAAATCCGTTGGTCTTTCACCATTTATGTTGGTGACTTTACTACCTCCATAATGGCCATTATTTGGCTATTATGGAGGCAGTTTTTCAGTCCCCTCCCTCACCTATATAAACACCCCCTTACACCATTGTTGAGCAACATATATGACTACGAATAACAGTTCATACAACACACGAAAATACACAACCAAAACAGTTTTCTTTCTACAACTTCCAAGCATCATTTCGTTACTCAATATTCTTCACGGTAGCATTTGAGTTTCCTTTGCTCAAGTGTTCCATTGCTGCTTTATCTTGGGAGACAAATTGTCCAGGACGTATAAATGATACATACGGGGCAATATTGTCTTAAGGACAGAGTGCCACACTCGACTCAGCAAAAACAGTTTTCATTTTTCCGTCTTAAACAAAATTGTAATTTCAGTTTTGTGGTTCTATTGTAACTTTCAGATTTCTAGTTAAATTATTGAATCTTTGTTTATCCTTTCGAATACTTGTAATAGTTATATACTTCCCGTACTACTTTATAAAGTACCATAGAGCAAAAATACCCAACAACTTAAGACAATATCGTATTGTATTACTATTAGTGTTCGAAAGATGTCGGTCAAAAGTTGTGTGACCAAATCTGGATATGGCAATGGTTTTCTGATAGAAGAGAGTGACGATGATGAACGTGTTCATGGTGTCACCGCTACCAAGACTGGTGGGAACAAGCGCTCACGAGAGCCTGAATTGTCAACTGGGACAAGAGGAGAAGACTGAAGATGTTATTCTATCTTGCAGCAGAAGACCTATATCTGTCCCAGACAAAAGATCCGAATAATAGTGAGAAGGAAATAGACACTCAGTCTGATGAAGTGACTGAAGTGAGCCAGAATCCGAAATTGGGATAAGTATTTTTCTTACTTGTCAAGAATAAAGATTAAATGATAAGTACTTTTCTTACTTGTCAAGAATAAAGATTAAATGATGTCTGATTAAAAATGGATTAAAGTAAGCAGGAATATGAAAATAATTTATATTCCTTACGCTTTAACAAATCAGAAGTTTAATCTCATCTTCTTTTCCGTTTAAAGATTGGATTTTGTAAACGACTTAAGAAGATCCGTTCTTTTAAGTGTAATTATTAAAGTGTGTAAAGTATGTTCGCACATACGAGGGAGTAAGATCCACTGACGTGCGAAAACTTGTTACCACTCTTAAGTAAGCGCCAAGAATTATCTGGGCACCAATCTTAACGGAAGGAGTCTAAAAGCTAAAGACGTTGAACCTGTCATACTATTTGGCAGAAGATCCTTCATAGGATGATATTGGACACTCAGTCACATAAAGCCTCCGGGCGACTGGAGTGGGCCAAAATTCCTTTGATAGGATGATATTGGACACTCAGTCATACAAAGCCTCCGGGCGACTGGAGTGGGCCAAAATTCCTTTGATATGATGATATTGGACACTCAGTCATAAAAAGCCTCCAGGCGACTGGAGTGGGGCCAGAATTCATTTCATACGAAAAGTAATGGACACCTAGTAAGGTGGGCCGAGTTTCCGTGTCCGAAATGATCCAAGGCCTAAAGAAAGGCGAAAAAAAATTGGACACTCGATGCAAAGCAACCGCAGGTGGGCGTAATATCCAGATCACATATGATCCGGTTACGCCCTAACCACGGGCAAAAGGTTGTTCATGTGAGGAAACGCCACCTCTAAAGTAAAAGGGGTTGGAGAGGTTGTCCTCAATAGGACTTCAGGGAATGAGATCACTCTAAGATGAGGTGATACATGTCCTAAACTTGGCTAAAGGGACGTTGTTGGTCAAGCTGGTTTGAGACTAGTCCAACAGGTCTGTAATAACTAAGAATGGTACAATATGTCTTTAGCCAAATGAATGATATATTTGTAATCCGTGCATCTATGCCATCATAGATTAAGACACGTTAAATAGCAAGTCATTCAAAAGCTAACGATGTTGAGATTGTTGCCTTCTGTCGACATAAGCCCTCAAAATAAATGTGAGGTAGATGAAAAGGAAAAATCACCTTTCCAAATTCCGTCAAGGGAATAGCGAAAGAAGCACCGCTCCTCTAGAGCTTAGTCACACCTACTTGGGTGATTTAAAGTTCATACAAAATAGAGGGGGGAGACAAGTACTTTGTGACCTTCATTGATGATGGTACAACGTATGTAATCCTTTGTTTGTTAAAAAGCAAAGATGAAGTTGTTGAAGCGAATAAGCGCTACAAAGCGGAAGTTGAAAATCAACTAAGCCTACGGATTGAGAAATTCGTAGTGATAGAGGGGGAGAATGTGAAGCATCGTTTATTAAACGACTGCTCATTACTCACCTCAGTCTAACGGTGTTAGCCAAGCGCAAAGCCGTACGCCCAAATTATGTGGGGCACGATGATCCTTACCGCTAATGCGATTCTAAATAGAACTCCGCATAAGGATAAGGGTAACCCTCCGTGTGAGACATGGAAAGGATCTCACATACAAATGTTGTGATGTGGGGTGGTTTCATACCTAAGACTGTAGATTGCATATCCACTGGATCTGCAAATAACAGTAGTGTTTATCGCTTTTTGGCGTCAAAGAATGCTGAATTCTTTGGAGATAACTTTCCTTGAAAAAGAAAAATGAGTAATTGCTCAAGGTTAACAAGAACCCGCGAGGGCCTGACTGTCTGGAACTAGACGTTCCTCATCTACAGGACTCAAAAGTTGCTGGCTATCCTGAACTTAATATTCCAGATCTGCAGAACTCAGGAATTCTAGATGTTGAACCAAGAAGGAGCAAAGAGGGGACAAAGACTTGTTCCATACCTTCTAGCTTGTATGGTTAAGAACGAACCATGGACAATTAACAAAGAATTGTCATCTCCAAAAGCACTGCTTTGGAAAGAAGCTAAAGAGAGAAATAAATTCCATCATATGGAACCATACGTGTGTAATGGTTGATCTTCCTCCGAGAAAAGAACCTTTGGGTTGTAAAATGTACTCCCCTGTGAGTAGCTTAACATCCAGGGCCATTGCAGTCTTGCGTGGCATGGATGTTGAAACAGCCTTCCCAACCGGAGAGTTGGAAGAAGAGGATCAGATTGGTTTGCTGAACTGTTGGGCTTCTTCCTGAACTTTCATTTTGGTCCTGAAAGTTTAAGATAAAACAGAAACAATGGATCTGACCACAGAAACATTGACTCTGAAGTTAGAAAGCCAACAGTTGGAGAATCAACAGTCTGAAAGTAAAAGTCATATTGAAACAAAGTCTCGATATGAAAGATATGGGTATCACGGATGACATATTAGGAATTGGATTTCTAAGACATCTAACGGACTGGTCGATAGTTGACAGTCTCGTTGAAGCCACCAATGGATACGAATCATAGAACTGATTGGAATCATGGTGCACCCATAGACAAGGAGCGATATGCACAGGTCATGTGTAGTTCAATGTATTGTACACACTACAACCGACCTGGTATCGTCCTACAAACAGATCAGTTGAACTAAGGTTCACTGATGATCTTAAGACATGATTAATAGAAGGCGTTAAGTCGGATATGACGATATCTGAATTATTCGCTTATCTATGAATTATAGTATTCTGGATGTCCAGCGGTTCTGGGAGAACACAGTGATGCAAATCGGACATCAGATCTGGAGAACACCAAAGCCACAAGTAAATGTGTATGGTGGGTCTTAGAAAATCCTCTAAGCAAACTTGCATCGACCGATTCATGATGGTATCGGAGTTTATCGCTTTATACAAAACATGAAAGAAGTTGAGTAACTTCACGACTCATTAGAGGACGTCCCTTATTGGGATAAACTCGTGTCTTCAGCAGTTATATACTGTGGCTAGCCGGTCGGCTTCAGGAAGGACACAGATGACGGCATCTGGATATATCTGTCAGGATCTGTTGGAGACATAAGACCGTATGTCACTTGATCATCACGGGTGTCACTTTCTTATTTACTAACTAAGGGACTACCGGAGATCAAGTGTTCTGCCTGTCTAGGGGAATGGGCTTAAAACCCAAAATATACGGACCAATACAGTGGTAACCCAACCTTACGAACCGGAGATCCTAGTAATTTGGTTCAATGGGAAAACTAAGTCAGTAAAGGTTCGGTTGATCGCTTCGGTGGAAGCATGAGCACTTCGGATAGTGATTTCGAAAAGAAACACCAAATCCAAAGCCGTTCCCGCGATAGACGTTAAGTGCTATCTGCAGATGGGTAAAGGTTAAGTTTTCAAAACTCGTAATGATCCTCAACAAGTTGAGGTTAGGTCTTTGGGAAACTTTTAATGGTTCCTAACACTTGTGAAGTGGGGTATAGCAGGATACCTTGTAGGAGACCACCTATTTAAGTGCGAGGACGGGCCGCCTCAAAATGAACGCACTTAAGAATCCAAGACGTTGTCCATGGCCAAAACAGACAAAACATTACGAAGAAGAGAGTAAGGGAATTTGTTGTGTTGGTACCATTGACTTAGCTTACACTAAACACTGACGGTTCAAGACATCACGTTCACCGCGCAGTAAGTAAGTCCGATGGTATTCAACTATGGAAAGTTCAAAGCTGAAGCTACCTCTCCTTATGCAACATCGGTCCGCTTGGAAATTTGCCGGAAATGAAAAGACACCATGTGAGTGCGCCAAAATCTCTTTCAAGAGGGGATTGTTGGAAATTTGCCTTTGGCGGGAGTTGCGACCGACCAACTTTAACGGCTTAAACACTAGTGTTACGTATGTTGGAGAATCCGGTTCTTCACACATGTATGATCTACTAAGTACGTAGATAACCGTAGGGCCAAGTATCGTCAAATTTCATTGAGAAATGAAAGAGATATTGGTTCACGAAGTAAGGTGTTTGAAGCATGGAAAGTGTGGTATTGTGTTCAATTCTCCCTCATCGGTAGAGGAAGAAAGAATTGTTGTGTATATAAGACTCGAAATTGGTTTGGGGTTTGGGCCCCTAAGGGGTATCCCATATGTTTAAAGGAGGGAGGACCTAGATGTGCTTCGGTTCAAGGAAAGACCACAGGCGCGCCGCCGCCGCCCGCCCGTCCGGTCCGGTTCCGGTTCCGAGTTCCGGGTTCCGGGTTCACGGGTCACGGGTCACGGGCTGTGGGTCTTCTGATATTATCTTTTTGGACTAGAGAACTTTCTCATAAGTACAATTTGATCCCAGAAGTTTCATAAGTACAGTTTGGACCAGAATTCTTTCAGATTGTATAGTTTGGTCCCTGAAGTTTTCAGAAAATCAGAATTTCGACGGTCAGAACGAAACGCCAAGCACTCAATTCAGCCATTTATTTTAGCTGAATTACTCCTCCTATAATGGACAAATCCGTTGGTCTTTCACCATTTATGTTGGTGACTTTACTACCTCCATAATGGCCATTATTTGGCTATTATGGAGGCAGTTTTTCAATCCCCTCCCTCACCTATATAAACACCCCCTTACACCATTGTTGAGCAACATATATGACTACGAATAACAGTCCATACAACACACGAAAATACACAACCAAAACAGTTTTCTTCCTACAACTTCCAAGCATCATTTCGTTACTCAATATTCTTCACGGTAGCATTTGAGTTTCCTTTGCTCAAGTGTTTCATTGCTGCTTTATCTTGGGAGACAAATTGTCCAGAACGTATAAAGGATACATACGGGGCAATATTGTCTTAAGGACAGAGTGCCACACTCGACTCAGCAAAAACAGTTTCCATTTTTCCGTCTTCAACAAAATTGTAATTTCGGTTTGTGGTTCTATTGTAACTTTCAGATTTCTAGTTGAATTATTGAATCTTTGTTTATCCTTTCGAATACTTGTAATAGTTATATACTTCCCGTACTGCTTTATAAAGTACCATAGGGCAAAAATACCCAACAATTCCATAACGTGGGGTTTGGGGAGAGTAGAGTGTACTCAGACATTATCTCTACCTTGGTAGGTAGAGCGACTATTTCCGAGAGACCCTCGACGAGATATACGAACACATTGATCTAATATAGTGGATCCCTGAATCAAGGCTAAAAGGTTAAGAATTTTTTGATAGATATAGATCTGAAACATAAAATTAGCTGTATGAATTTAGTGAATGCAGTACTAGCACCTAAGAAATAAATCAAACATTTCACTCGATGCACATGTGTCCAACTAAAAACAGAGAGAACACGGAAAATGAAGAAAAAGAGCACAACGACGAGAAAACTAGATATGGAATTAAAACATTAATTTCAAACAAAGGTTATATAAAAGCAGGAAACTGGTACACACAACTCAAGAACTAGTACCAAAACGTCTCTAAATGCAGATAGTGAATAAAATTATCTTCGATTTTTTGTTTTGAATGACCGTTAAGAAATATTAATTAAAGGGTCTATTTGACCTACTTTATCCTTAATTATGTCTAAGTTAAAATCTCTATTTATTAAATATTTATTCTATTTATATATCATCTCTATTAGTGACAAAATTCTACTAAGGGTAAATGGAAAAAATAAATTAATTATACCTTAAACTTCTAAAATGATTAATAATTTGAGACAATTATTTTTAGTAACTACGAAAAATAATACGAGCTCGAGGGAGTATAGCATAAAGACTAGTTTGCATATTCCCACATCCTAGAATCAATGATCTACTTCCTCTATGGTTAGTGGGTACACAATAACTGGCAGCTTTTTTTTTTTTTTAAAAAAACCTATTGTTACCCAATTACCTTTTTCAAAAATTCAAAAGTAAACAACAATCACATATATTTTCATGGCGAAAGTGACAATACAAGATAGATCATATTAACTCATTGCAACCATAAAAATAAAAAAGTTATGTCAAATAGTCGAATGTATTTGGGATTTAAGTATCTGATAGAATACCGTGTATATCCCTATGATATACACGGTTTTGACTAGTATTGTATCATAAATAGAAGTTGTAAATTATGTTGTATAATTACCATAATTGTAGAATTCTTGTACAAGTAGAACTAGGATATTAGAAGTTTAGTAGGAATATGATTTTCCATATTTGCAGATTATGTATCTTCTATTGGTTTTTCTCACAGCCGGTCTGATCATTCTCTCTTTATATATCGTCGTGGTACTTCTCTGGCATACATTTTGTTGTATGTCGATGGTATTATATTGATTGCTTCGTCTGATAATTTGCGCAAGTCTATCATGAAACTTCTCAATTCTGAATTTGATATGAAAGACTTGGGGCCCTTGAGTTATTTCTTGGGGATTGTAATCACTCGTCATTTAGGTGGTCTATTTTTATCACAAATGAAGTATGCCACTGAGATCATTGAAATAGCTGGCATGTCATCGTGTAAATCTACTTCTACTCCGGTTGATACTAACCCGAAGCTAAGTGCTACATCTGGCACTAAGTTCGAGGATCTCACCCACTATCGCAGCCTTGCAGGGGCACTTCAGTATCTTACCTTCACAAGGCCTGATATTACTTATGCAGTTCAACATGTGTGTTTGTTTATGCATGATCCACAGATTGAGCATATGAATGCGCTCAAACGCATTATACGATACATCCAGGGCACACTTAATTTTGGCTTGCATTTGTATCCTACGTCCGTTTCTACACTTGTGTCTTAGACATATGCTGATTGGGGTGGTTGTCCTGATACCAGACGCTCGACTTCTGGTTATTGTATGTTTCTTGGGGATAACTTGATCTCATGGTCTGCAAAACGACAAGGTACATTATCAAGATCCAGTGCAGAGGCTGAGTATCTAGGCATGGCGAATGTGGTGTCAGAATCATGTTGGCTACGTAATCTTTTGTTAGAACTACACTTTCCTAATCAAAAAGATACATTGGTCTACTATGATAATGTTAGTGCAGTTTATCTTTCTGGAAATCCGGTCCAACATCAATGCACTAAACATATCGAAATAGATATTCACTTTGTTCGCGAAAAGGTAGCTCATGGACAAGTACGCGTCTTATTTATGCCCTCACGATATCAACTTGCTGACATCTTTACGAAGGGTCTTCCCTCGGTTTTATTTGAAGATTTTAGGGACAGTCTCAGCGTACGACAACCGCCCGCTATGACTGCGGGGGTGTGATAGTATACCGTGTATATCCCTATGATATACACGGTTTTGACTAGTATTGTACCATAAATAGAAGTTGTAAATTATGTTGTATAATTACCATAATTGCAGAATTCTTGTATAAGTAGAACTAGGATATTAAAAGTTTAGTAGGAATAGGATTTTCCATATTTGAAGATTGTAACTTATATATATACCTATTTATTTCATAAGAATAATGAAGAGATTATTTTTTTAAGTATCCTTCAGTGCTACCACTCAGGGTTGTTCACCTCTCGGTTAAACTAGACCAAATACTTCTATTTGGCAAATAGAATGACACATAGGTAGTTGTTACTTAGTTTACCACCAATGCTCATCTCACATAGCATCAATTGCTCTTATAGGATCTTCTAATAAAAACAAATGAGAGTCAAGGTTATAGCAACCTTGTAAGCAGTAATGTACGGAATAATATTGGATTTAAATACAGCATATTGTGTCAGAGATATAATTTATCCCATTATTAAGAGAGATATTAGATTTAAGGAATTAGCACAACAGATTAAATAGGGGATCCACAGTGCATTTTGTTGCGGATATAAAAGATATATTTAATAAGAACATGTCCAAATAGGATAGCACATCAGAACACTTTAAAAGAGCCTTCCAGGTGTTGCACAAAGGCTGTTAACTCGTGTTCACCTAAAAATCAAAAGGCTCGAACACTTGTAAGTGAAAAGAACAAGACAACAATCTTAATTAGAAGTTCAAAAAATACAAAGAGAATTCATGTCTAAGGAATCTAGATATTGTTGAATTGATCATATTAAATATGTGAGAGGTTGAGATATACAACAGATATACAAGATATACTTAAGAGAGGAAGAAGAAGATGAAGAACAATTTGTGTAGATTTTATTCATTCGAAAAAGTAGTCTTACAAATGCCTATTCATCCCTATTTATACATCCTTATATCATGTATATTTTCTTATTAGAATTAGAGATATGTAGATTAGTTATAACTAACTTTATAACCTCCTAACAACTCTCCTAACTCCATAACTAACTTGTTGACTTTCTAACTACTTTGTTGACTAACAAGCTAACTCCTCTAACTAACTTTGATCTTGTGTTGTTCTCTCAACAGTTCCCCTCAAGCTGGATGCTGTAAAAATGTTCAGCAAGCCAAGTTTGGAGCACAGATGTTGATGCTGAATTCTATTCAACCCTTTGGTGAGCAAATCTGCAGGTTGATTTGTAGTATTGATATATTCTGTTTTCACCACTCCTTTCTGAATTTTTCCCTTATGAATGTAGATCAATTTCTATATGTTTAGTCCTTTCATGGAACACAGGCTTTGCAGCAATTTGTATTGCTGACTTGATGTCTGTAAAAACTATTACTGGTAGGGTGATGTTAATTCCAATCTCTTTTAGTAAGCCAATTATCCAGGTTAGTTCAGCAATTGTTCCTGCTAGACTCATGTATTCTGATTTAACTGAGCTTTTGGAAATTGTAGTCCGTTTCTTTGATTTCCATGATATAAGTGAGTCACCAAATTTAATAATATAACCAATGACTGACTTTCTTGTCTGAGGGCAAACAACCCGGTCAACATCACAGTAGACAGTTACTGTCTCTTGTGTATTATTGGACATGAGTATACCTTGTCCAGGCTGGTTCTTTATGTATCTGACTATCCTTAGTGCAACATTAAAGTAAGATATCTTTGGCTGTTGTAGAAATTGGCTAAGTGTCTGAACACTGTAAGCTATATCTGGTCTTATGATTGTGAGATAAAGTAATTTATCTATCAGCCTTTGATATGAGCTGATGTCATTTAATAATTTATCTTCTGTTGTTTTTCTTCTATTTTCTATTTCCTGAAGCTTCTGTATATGATCATCATACTCCTTGGTAGTTAGTTTCACACTGCAATCAATAGGTGTATTAATAGGTTTAGCTACTGCCAGACCAAGTTCAGAAATTAGTTCTAATGCATATTTCCTTTGATGCATCAGAATTCTTTTTTCTGATCTTGTAAATTCTATCCCCAGAAAATACTTCAATTCTCCCAGATCTTTCATCTTGAATGCTTGTTGTAAGTCCTGTTTTGTTCCTTCTATCAGTTCTATGTTATTTCATATGATCAACATGTCATCCACATAAACTAATACTAGACTTATTCCTTTTTCAGTTTTCCTTGTAAATAATGGGTGACCATACTGTGATTGTCTGAACTCCATTTGAATTAGTTTTATGTGTTTAAAGTTCCATTATCTTGGTGCCTATTTGAGTCCATACAAGGATTTGATCAATCTGCATACCTGATTGTCCGCCTGACTGATGAATCCTTGTGGTAGTTCCATATATATCTCATCATGTAGATATACTTATAGGAAAGCATTATACACATCCATTGGATGAATGTGCTAGTGTCTAGCTGCTGCTATTGGATGGACCTCACAATAACTATTTTAACTACTGGAAAGAAGGTTTTCTGATAATCAATTCCTTTTCTTTGACTGTATCCTTTTGCCACAAGTCTAGCTTTAAGTCTTTCAATCTCTCCTATTTCTTTGTACTTGATCTTGTAAATCCATTTACATCCTATTGGAGATTTGCCTTCAGGTAAAGAAACAACATCCCATGTGTGATTGTCTTGCAGTGCTGTTATTTCTGCATTCATCGTTTCCACCCATCTTGGATCTTTGGATGCCTCAGTATAGTTATTTGATTCAGTTATTTATGAGAAGGAATTGAGAAAAGCTTTATATTTTGGTGAGATTTTCTCATAGGATATGTAGTTGGCTATAGGGTATGGGATAGTTGTAGAATCAAGTTTCTTTGTGATGAAGTCTTTAAGCTAAATTGGAGGTTATTTTGATGTTGGTAGACTTCCTAACAGATATTTCATGAGTTGGATGGTTTTGAATCTGAGTCACATGAGGTATAGAATTTCTGATAGATATTGTATTGGTTTCATTCTGGTTTATATTTTCCGGTGTGGTATTTTGAGTGTTTTCTGATGTATAGGCTCTTTGATCTGCTCCTTCTTGTGAAGTAACCTGATTTTGATAATTACATATAGGTATAGACATATATGTCTCTGTTATATTATGGTCAGTAGACTTATCATTTGGATCATTCCGAAAGATTGGTCTTTCTGGTGTACTGTCTGTCTTGAAAGGGAACTCAGTTTCCTTAAAAGTAACATCTCTGTTGACAAAGAAAACTTTATTTTGCATGTCATATATAATATATCCTTTTTGATTTTCAGAGTATCCCATTATAATGCAAGATTTTACTCTGGATTGCAGTTTATCAGATATTGACTAATCATTAGCAAAGCACAAACAACCTAGTGTTTTAAGTGACTAATATAAGGTTTTTTCTTGTACAGTTTCTCATAGGGTGTTATGCCAGTAAGAGAGGATGGTAGTCTATTTATTAGATACACAACATCTTGAACACAAACTCCCCAGAATTTCAATGGAATATTGGCTTGAAGTCTTACAGCTCTAGTTATTTCTAGTATATGCCTGTGTTTTCTTTTTATTACCCCATTCTGTTGTGGTGTATATGCACATGATTTCTGATGTATAATTCCTAGTTTTAGGAATAAACTGGTACATACCTCATTTACAAACTCTGTTCCATTATCAGTTGTAATTATTTTAACTGATTTATTGAACTAAGTATACACAAAAGCTAGAAATTGCTGAATAACTACACAAATATCTGATTTCAGCTTAAGTAAGTATATCCAAGTCATTCTTGTGTAGTTATCTACTATTGTTAGAAAGTATTTGTTTCCATTATGAGTTGGTACTTTATAAGGTCCCTAAACATCCATATGAACAAGATCAAAGCTTGAAGTACTTGTGTTATTACTAATAGGAAAAGACAATCTACATTGTTTAGCACATGGACACACATTACAATTCTTTATAGTACTAGATATAACATCCAGTTTTACTTTAATCAGCTTACTTAGAACAATGCTAGATGTGTGACCAAATCTTTTGTTCCACAACTCTATCTTTTCCTCAGACATTGCCACAATTTCCTTAGCTTTCCTTACATTTAGTCCTAACTTCACTTGTTCATTTAGATTTTTTGTTGATGACTAATTCACTAACAAGTATAAGCCATCTTGTAGTCTACCAATATCCTTCACCCTCCCATTGTAAAGATCCTGAAATAGACAGAAATCAGGATAGAAGGTTGCTGCACACTATAATTCTCTGGTTAGTTGTGACACAGACATTAAGTTGAATCTAAATTATGGCAAGTAAAACACATTATTAGTGTAAGATGTATTTTCTACTCTAGTTGATTTATTTAGTAAGTTTATATCAGAAACCATATGATTAGTGGCTCCAGTATCTATTTTCCATTGTTTAAGTATATTAGCTACAAGTAAAGCTTTGTGATTGGTCATACATGATGTATTTGCAGATGATTGGGTGTCATGTAATCCTTAATGTTAAGTAGTTTAAGTCTGCACCATATTGTGATGTAGTAGCTTTACAATTTGTTCATACTGATCTTTAGAAAACATAGGTGCTCCTCCAACTTGCCAACCAGAGTTTGTCAATCCATTAGATTTGTCACTCATTTCACTGGTTTTACATAATTTCCTAGTCACACCTTCATCATTCTCTTTATATACATTGTGTGCAACATGTTCTTTTCTCTTTGACTTAAAGCTTGGAGGGTATCCAACTACCTTATAACATAACTCCTTAGTGTGGCCCCTCATTTTACACACTTCACAGAACATATTAGAATTTTTCCTGAACTTTTGTGTGCCTGATCCCACTTTAGAATACATAGCAATAGGATCATGACTTATATTGTGGTTAAAACCACTAGGACCAACACCTAACAGACCATCAGACTTGGCAGTTATTGATTTTTTATTCTCATCACTGGTAATCATAGAATATGCCTTATTAACAGTAGGCAGTGGGGACATTAACAAGATTTGGCTTCTTGCTTGTATGTAGTTCTCATTTAATCCCATCAAGAATTGGTACAATTTTTCCTTTGAAGATGTTCTACAAATTCTTTAGACTTAGGACATCCACATCTAGGGGAGTAACTAAAGATTGGAATTCCACCCATAGTGTCTTCAGTTTATAGAAGTATTCAGCCATACTTGAATTTCCTTGTGTTAAAGTGGCTATTTCTCTATGAAGATCATAGGTTCTTAATCCATTTACTTTATCAAATCTTTTCCTAAAGTCTTCCCACACTTCATAGGCTATATCAGCATATAACACACCACTCAGTAAGCCACTTGAGACTGAGTTCATCAGCCATGCTTGAACCACAACATTCACTCTATCCCACTGATCCCACCACTCTTCTTTATAGTGTTCTTTTTTACATTTCCCATTAACAAATCCTAGTTTATTTCTCCCAAGCAGTGCAATTCTCATTGACTTACTCCATAACACATAATTCTCAAATCCTAGTAATTAAAATGATATGAGGGACACACCACTCACATATGAAGATTGAAGAAATAATGGGTGATTATGGTATATGGTTGCAGTGATTCCAGTATTTATTCTTACAGATGAGTCTCTATTTGTGTTATTTTGATTGTTTTCTGTTGTATAGGACCAATATCCATTGTAAAAAAATATTCCAGGTATGAACTTATATTTTTGAAAATTCACACCAGATTCTCAAGAACAGACAAAATCTGAGATAGTTCTTATTGGCTTACAAATCAGAATGTCAAGTAAGACTTTACATGTGTGTATAAACTTTCCAGGAGCTGATCTTGCCAGAATTAACAAGAGTCAAGAAGTGGAGAAGTAGAAGAATAGAAGATAGTAGAGATTACACACCAGAAACACAAGGGAACAACAATAGTAAGGCAGACAGAGAAAATATTTCCAAGAACAGAAATGTAGAAATCAGAAACTGCACAAAGATCAGTAGATTAACTTCAAAATGTTTGCGAAAACAACATTGATCCAATGCTCTAATACCATGTTGAATTGATCATTTCAAGTATGTGAGATGTTGATATATACAATAGATATACAAGATACACTTAAGAGAGGAATAAGAAGATGAAGAACAGTTTGTGTAGATTTTATTCATTCGAAAAAGTAGTCTTACAAATGCCTATTCATCCCTATTTATACATCCTTATATCATGTATATTTTCTTATTAGAATTAGAGATATGTAGATTAGTTATAACTAACTTTATAACCTCCTAACAACTCTCCTAACCCCATAACTAACTTGATGACTTTCTAACTACTTTGTTGACTAACAAGCTAACTCCTCTAACTAACTTTGATCTTGTGTTGTTCTCTCAACAGATATAAATATAATATTTTTCATCGACGCTTCTAAACCTTGATTTTAGAAAGTTACTGCAAGCTCCTATTTTGGTAGATAATTGACTACTCTCTCCTTAGTTAAACAAATAAATCATAGGCTTCGAAGGAGATATCAATAAGCAAGCCAACAAGAAAATCTTATTGAAATTTTGATCAAAAAGTCTAGATGGTTAACCTTTAACTTTACAGAAATTGCTGAAGAGAATCGTGTTGATGTTCATCAACTGCATAAAGTCATGCGGCATTGAATATGTGACATCATTCACCTTGCAGATTCTTTCTACTAAGTAGAACTAATATAACAGTGGAGTAAAGCAGAAACTTAAACTGAGTAAATTAGCAGTTTCCAGTGCATAAGTATCTTTGAACGTAACATAGGCTATAGAAGCATATTCACTCAATCTGCATTCAATAAAGGAAACTCTTGAAATCAGGAAGGGTAAAGAACATCCATCTTTTTTCACACAGCTAAATAGCATTGAAATCTCTCTATGCCTCTATCTACTCCAATGTTTAAAGTTTAAACATCCTTTTGAAGGAGAAAGTTTGGAATGCCTTATAGTATCAGGAAAACATTGAGATCATATGCTTCACTGCTCAAAAGAGGCACAGGCACAGTTTGCTTAGAGGTGTCAAAATTGGCCAAAAAAACCTTGAGCCGCCCAACCCACCCAAGTTTGAGCAGGTCATGTGTCACGACCCAAACCGGAGGGCCGCGATGGGCACCCGGATCCTACCTATCGGACACCCCATCTACACTCCACCCTTAATCGTATTTAAACACGGACTGAGCCGTGATAGATTATATAAAGTTTCAACCCAAAAGCCCCAACTTATCCATTTATGTACCAAGGCCGACAAGGCCTTATACGACAACTAACCGCAGGACACCTATCTACAGGCCTCTAAAGAGTAAAACATACCACAATCAGACCGCAACTTTGAAACGAATAGAGTGCTCCCAATACCAGCTGAACCAGCAACCTATCAGTGCGAACCGTCACTCTCTCAATATGGACCTGAGGGCATAGAAACGCAGCGTCCCCGGCAAAAGGGACGTCAGTACGACTGATGTACCGAGTATGTCAGGTATAAGAAATAACATAGCAGAGGTATATCATAATCTGAAACAGAAACAACTGAACATTTGTAAATGCCTCCGAGGCCCTAATACACATGCCTAAATGTTATGCACAATGCAGTATACATATACATCAGCCTCTTCGGGCATCATCCTTACCCTAACAGCCTCTGTGGGCATCATACCATATATTGGTAAACGAATGTATGCATAATGTAAATGCGGCATATATATATATATATATATATATATATTAGTGTTGCGGATCGTGCAACCCGTCCCAATAAGCCACATAGGCATCACATCGTCACATCACATCATATTGGCCTCTTACGGCTCTTTTGTGATAGTATGTACCAGCTGCAGGTGGTGTGAGTGTATAACGCCTTTCCCTTTCCCCAATTCCCATACATATATATATATATATATAATATTTACCATATAGTAATGTGCATAGCACAAGTGGTCTAGGGTAACATATGAATGCAATGCAAATGAAAAGCATGAATAATAATAAACATCCGGAGTGACATAATATCCTTTACACCTTTGGTTAACATTGGGAACATCCACATCTTTTTCGGTGTGCCTTAATAAGGTCTTAGAAATATATTTGGACATCCTTTCAAATATATGAGTCAGTGACTTAATCATTCCTAACTACTAGGAGTAGAGTAATTTATGTAGCAACACGATGGTTATGTTTCGCACATAGAATTATGCCAAAAGAAAGAAAGAGCCTTGCATACCTTGTTTTTGAAATTATCTAAGTTCCGCGGGTCCTTGTAAGCTCTATGAATGATTATCTACATCACACGGATGATTTAAATCATAATCGAATCATCATACTAGAAACAGATTCATTGAGACATTCTAGCGAACACCTTGCACGCGTAGAACCTATATTCCTTCTATATCGAAACCGATGCATGTATTGAAACACCCAACCCTCTTAATCCTTCTTCTTACTGCTATAATATCCCAAAACAGTACCATATTTTCACATGCAACCCCAATTTCGTACAAACAGTCCCGATAACACCCCATTAACTTAGCATTTTCAATAATCGTCTTAGAAATAGTAAGAATCAGTTTCTATAATTCGTATGAATTTAGGAACAAGAAGGATTACCTCAATTTGAAGTAGCAACGAACGTCATCGAAAAGCCTTTCGCTCGTACCGAATTCCGACAGACAGAACCAGAAACACTGAAATCGACTTGCTAGAGCTTCGCCGAGACTCAAAGTCTCGGCTTGGTTTCTGAACCTTCAACCTTCCTCCAAGGTTTCAATTTCACTGGAAATAATGGTCTAGAACATCACGGATTTGTCCTCTTTTTGTCTATGTGAAAGCTTACGGAAATCCCCAAATTCGACCGAGAATTTCAAAGAGCTTACCAGTAGAGATTACTCTTTCTATTTGAGGCTGCGACAAAAATTTCTCCAAGAATGAACTCTACAGAAGCTTAGGAGTTGAAGAAGCTTGAAGAGATGAAGAATGCTTAGTTGTAGAGAAATGTGAACAGTTTAGAGACCTGTGAAGCTGCCACCGATCTTTATTTAGGCTTAGACACTCAGGCTGTTGTTATAATGTTACACGTAATATCCCACTACCTATTGTCCCCCTTTTATAAAATAAACAATCCCATAATTAATTAATTATACACACAATTAAATTTCCGATCTCAATTCACTTAAATTCCGGCTACTTATAAAATTCTCTTATACCTAATGTCATGATTCCTGTAATATGACACTAGTCTATAACCTTTGTGGGGATACACAATTATTATTAATACTCCCCGCCATCGCACTTATTAAATCCAAAAATTATTTCGAGATCACGTCGTTTTCCATACCAATTTTTCTTATTAGTATACGCGAGTGCCACATAAATTTCCCGGAGTCCGGTCTACTTGCCTACGATGCATGTTCAGACCATTACCCAAAAATACGGGGTGTTACATCATCTCCCCCTTAGAAACATCCATCCTCGAATCTTGGTAACATATCTACTTCTTGTCACAATAACCATGACTTGAATCATCTCTAGGCAATTAAAATGATGACATACTTACAGAACCTAACACCTGAACAGGGCATTTGAGATGGTAAGGGCAGTAGAAAAATCTCATGTTAGCAAGGACTCAAATAATTAATCATATTGGTAATGGTAAATACTTTTCAAAGTTAAATAACAATAGGAAGTATACAACAAACTACATCACAGTAAGAAGGAATAAAGACCAATGATCATACTGAATTTCTACCAAAGATATGTTTTCCTAGATGGCCACATTGAAATAAACAAGTCGATTTCCCATTTAGAACTTTTCAGTAGGTACCAAACTCTGCCTGCTCTTATCATGCTTATTCATTCCTTAAATCACGAAATTTAAGCTTGTCATAATATGAATTATGGAAATTAAATGAGATACTGATCTATGTGCTCATGCCAGTTAACCATACATAAGCTCAATCCAATATCTAAATCCTAATCCATATTGCATACTCTATTGTCCACAGATGTGTAAGTTGGGACAAATTTAGATTACTGTAAAATGTCTTTTGTGAAAATAGATACGCAGACAGGATTTAATCACAGTCCAGGTATTTAACATGGGTATATAAACAGTTTCAAAGCATTAGACAATCAGAACATAATTTCAGGTTGTCACATACTCATTTGTGGATTGATCTTATCCATACTAAGACCAACACAACAGGATAGCACCCTTACTCAGTCACACATTACACAACACATCACAATGTTTTCCCATGTATCTGTTTTATTCTTAAGAAAAGAACAACAGCTCATCAAGAACATATACTGCAGAACATGTACTTCAACATCTGGATATGGATGCATCAACTTGTAAGCAAAAATAGAATGGCCAAAATTCAGCAATAAGTCATACCCAAAATGAGGTGTTAATGGCTAAGGTACAGCAGTCTCCAAGCCCTAAAATTGTCTCAAAATATGACATGTTTCAGCTTCAAACACAACATTTATCACCTCACTGCAGCAATTTAGAGAAAGTGGAACAACCATAAGTGGTGTGAAGCAAGAGTCATAAGATGGCATCAAACATCAGCCTCAAGTAGTAGCAAACAATTCCTCACAGGGTTGTAGCTAAAGTAAGCATTTTGTTTAAGGAATGTAGCAGCTGAAGTGCAACAACTACCACTTCTCATATTCAAATCTGCCCCTGCCCAAAATTTGCAGCAGCATTGGTCACAAACTGAGGGCAGTAACATATGGTTGAACATGGGCACATTTGTTATCGAAGTGCAGCAGGGACAACAGCAGCAAGTAACAGCAAAAGCAGTAGCCAAACAATGGCAATCAGTGACATCAAATAACAGTCATCATACCAGCAAGTATGGTAGCTAAATATCTCAGAAAATAACAAATATGTGCAACAACCAGCTGAATATAACAGTGAGCAGCTAAGGAGAACAGTTATCAGTATTCAGATCAAAGTAAAACACAATTCATGGTGTCTAAATGCAGTTCTGGTCTGTGTATTCATACTAGTGCATCTTTCTACCTCATTTAGAGTGTGAAAGGCTTAATGGTCCAGTCCTTATTTTGACACACAATGCATTTATCCCGATCAATTCCACATTAGCCTAATCTAAACAGTGTAAGCCTCTATTTCTATCACATACTTTGTCATTCATATAGGCTGGATATGATAAGTTCAGGTTCATATTTAGACAACCAAGATTAACTTCACAAAGTAATATATTCATAAGAATGAGCCATGTCTTATACAGTCTAACATTTAATCTAAATGGAAATGAACATTCTAAGTTAAGCATGATGCAAATAGTAAGAATCTAGTTGGCAACAAAGTGTAATAACATCTCAGCCAATAACTCATGGTAAGGTTTGAGAATGGGCAGTAGCTAATTTATCAAAAGATGGAATACAAACAGCAACAACCAGCCCACTCAAAAGCAATAGCAACTCCCCTTTTGAAACAACAACCACATAGCCTTAAGACATAACTAAACAGCCTTAACAACAACCATAAATGATCCAGAAATGTAGCAATTTTTTTATACTAAAGCACAGTAGATCAGCAGCCCATTTAACACAACAGGTCAGCTCAACAAGTGCAATATGTGCAGCAAAACAACAGTAGTAAATAGCAATAATTTATCTCAAGTTACAGCAACTCAGGGTAACATAACAACATATAGCAGCAAACGGTAGTAAAATAGCAGCTATAACTCAAAGTGTATAAGATCATTTCTCAAAGTGCAGTATTTTGAGGACCTCACAAGTGCATTAATTAAAGAAAAAACTGAAATACACAACCTAGACAAAGTAATATTTCAACATATAAAAGACTATTCTTATCATGGTTCTTACACAATTATACACAGATCACATACTTTAATCAACATGTTATCAGGTTTTAATTTGACAAATATCAGGCCAAACCTAACAGAATCTTTAAACACAAACTAAGATCTCTTAAGACTATCTACACTGGAGACACATCCAGAGGCAGGACAATTAGTTGACATAGCTGGCACATAATAAGTACAATCAACTTTCATATTCAAGTTCAATAGCTATTTAAGTACTGCACAATCCAAATCACATTCCAACACATGTTCAGATCTCCATAGCCTTCATAACCCCAGTCCATACTTGACATGCATTTTTAGACAGTTTATAACTGGATGCAAATATATGTTAGGGACTGATTTAGGAGTGACATGATTAGGAGGGTCATAAGGTAAGTTGTAAGTCAACCATTTAGCAATTTATAACCCTATGCACACCAACAATTATCAAATAGGCAGAAACTAGCCAAAGAATACATATATATACTAGACTTAGTTCAATCCCAGACTTACAAAAATACATATTTCATATACACATCAGTAAGGATTCAATCTTAGGTATATTCCACATCCCTCATTAACCACAGTGCACATAATCAGGCCAAGCAACATATATCATTGCACACAAGCCTACTGAATATCTTAACCAACTAAATTACTTAAACAGATTAATCAAATCCCTAGCCTAAACATGTTTGGTCTGCAATAAAAATTAACTACAACATCTCAAGCAAGCATACAATACATTTAAAGGCTACATACCAACAGTCCATCCAACAAAACCAATCAGACACACGTGAGGCTCCTATTGATTTCTCAAGTCATATACACATATTCCTTTCATGTAAATATAAACATACCAGTGAACAATCATAACTAACATGTTTCCCATTTTTTTTTAAAAAATCACATGAAAACAGATCCATATCTTCACAACCCTAAGTTGTACATCAATCTTATCAACCCACATACAAAATCCATATATTTCTTTGATTAATCCAAACATACAATCATATATCATTTAAACACAATACATCATTTATTTTAAAGGTAACTAATTTAAAGATCTTATGGATTATCGGGATAGGTACTAGGACAGCCTTATGATCTTGTTGGTGAATCTGCACTATCCTATCTTGGTCCTATATATGAGCCTCGATCTAACACACTTCGGAGTGGAATTCTCTTATCCTTACTACCCACTCGCCTTCTCCTTGCTTGCCTCTTGTCTTCCCCTAGCGAGTATCCCATAACATAGACCGGCGAGCCCTGATTAACAGATCCCCAAGATTGAGGACAATCCGGAATCTCAGAATGGTCGGGGTCATTAAGCGACATACATACCCGGTCATGGCGTGATATCTGAGGAAAATCCGGTTGTACCCGTCCCTGTGAGGTTCCACCTATCCCCTGGTCAGTGGGGCCCGACACTGACACTAGAGTCCTTGGTGAAGTCGAAACTCCCCTCACCCCACTTCCAGTCGGAAGAACCGAGGGTGTTCGAGCGGGTGACTCATAGGGATCTTCAGATGGATCCTCCTCTATAGACTCCATGATTTCTTATGGATCTGAGTCCATAGTATAACTCACCTCTCTTATTCCAATTTCTATAACCCTTCGACCCGTGCCAGCGGGTGATACCTGTCTAACATCTTGTCTTACGACAGTACCCGCAGTCTTAGTATCCGAGGTATTTCTCATTATGGATGCTGCTGCAGTTTCAAATGAGAAAATTTGATTAGGAACCAGTACTCTTACGACTCCGCTCTATTGAACGATCTAGATTATGAAAAATGGAGACATTCCTAAATGCCATGTAGCCTCCTGTTTATAAGTGTGGCGCGCAACACACCCACAACCAAGACTCTACTAGACATAGCTTGTAGACACCCTAAGACAGACATGCTCTGATACCAAGTTTGTCACGACCCAAACCGGATGGCTGCGACGGGCACCCAGATCCTACCCATCGGGCACCCCATCTACACTCTACCCTTAATCGTATTTAAACACGGACTGAGCCGTGATAGATTATATAAAGTTTCAATCCAAAAGCCCTAACTTATCCATTTATGTACCAAGGCCGACAAGGCCTAACACGACAACTAACCACAGAAGACCTATCTACAAGCCTCTAAAGAGTAAAACATACCACGACCAAACCGCAACTCTGAAATGAATAGAGTGCTCCCAATACCAGCTGAACCAGCAACCTATCAATGGGAACCATCACTCCCTCAATATGGACCTGCGGGAATAGAAATGCAGCGTCCCCGGCAAAAGGGACATCAGTACGACTGATGTACCGAGTATGTCAGGCATAAGAAATAACATAGCAGAGGTATATCATAGTATGAAACAGAAACAACTGAACATTTGTAAATGCCTCCGAGGCCCTAATACACATGCCTAAATGTTATGCACAATGCAGTATACATATACATCAGCCTCTTCAGGCATCTTCCTTACCCTAACAGCCTCTGCGGGCATCATACCATATATTGGTAAACGAATGCATGCATGATGCAAATGCGGCATATATATATATATGTTAGTGTTGCGGATCATGCAACCCGTCCCAATATATGTTAGTGTTGCAGATCGTGCAACCCATCCCAATAAGCCACACAAGCATCACATCGTCACATCACATCATATTGGCCTCTTAGGGCTCTTTTGTGATAGTATGTACCTGCTGCAGGTGGTGTGCGTATATAACGTCTTTCCCTTTCCCCAATTCCTATATATATATATATATATATATCTAATATTTACCATATAGTAATGTGCATAGCACAAGTGGTCCAGGGTAACATATGAATGCAATGCAAATGAAATGCATGAATAATAATAAACATCATGAGTGACATAATATCCTTTACACCTTTGGTTAACATTGGGAACATCCACATCTTTTTCGGTGTGCCTTAATAAGGTCTTAGAAACATATTTGGACATCCTTTCAAACATATGAGTCAGTGACTTAATCATTCCTAACTACTAGGAGTAAAGTAATTTATGTAGCAACACGATGGTTATGTTTCGCACATAGAATTATGCCAAAAGAAAGAAAGAGCCTTGCATACCTTGTTGTCGAAATTATCTAAGTTCCGCGAGTCCTTGTAAGCTCTATGAATGATTATCTACATCACACGGATGATTTAAATCATAGTTGAATCATCATACTAGAAACAGATTCATTGAGACGTTCTAGCAAACACCTTGCACGCGTAGAACCTATATTCCTTCTATATCGAAACCTATGCATGTAGAGAAACACCCAGCCCTCTTAATCCTTCTTACTGCTACAATATCACAAAACATTACCATATTTTAACATGCAACCCCAATTTCGTACAAACAGACCCAATAACACCCCCATTAACTTAGTATTTTCAATAATCGTCTTAGAACTAGTAAGAATCAGTTTCTATAATTCGTATGAATTTAGGAACAAGAAGGATTATCTCAATTAGAAGTAGCAACGAATGTCATCGGAAAGCCTTTCGCCCGTACCGAATTCCGACAGACAGAACCAGAAACACTGAAATCGACTTGCTAGAGCTTCGCCGAGACTCAAAGTCTCATCTTGGTTTCTGAACCTTCAACCTTCCTCCAAGGTTTCAATTTCACTGGAAATAATGGTCTAGAACATCACGGATTTTTCCCTTTTTTGTCTATGTGAAAGCTTACGGAAATCCCCAAATTCGACCGAGAATTTCAGAGAGCTTACCAGTTGAGATTACTCTTTCTGTTTGAGGCTACGACAAAAATTTCTCCAAGAATGAACTCTACAGAAGCTTAGGAGTTGAAGAAGCTTGAAGAGATGAAGAATGCTTAGTTGTAGAGAAAGGTGAACAGTTTGGATACCTGTGAAGCTGCCACCGATATTTATTTAGGCTTAGACACTCAGGCTGTTGTTATAATGTTACACATAATATCCCACTACCTATTGTCCCCCTTTTACAAAATAAACAATCCCATAATTAATTAATTACACACACAATTAAATTTCCGATCTCAATTCACTTAAATTCCGGCGACTTATAAAATCCTCTTATACCTAATGTCACGATTCCTGTAATATGACACTAGTCTATAACCTTTGTGGGGATACACAATTATTATTAATACTCTCCGCCATCGCACTTATTAAATCCAAAAATTATTTCGGGATCACGTCCTTTTCCATACCAATTTCCTTATTAGTATACGCGAGTGCCACATAAATTTACCGGAGTCCGGTCTACTTGGCTACGCTGCATGTTCAGACCATTACTCGAAAATACGGGGTGTTACATCATGTCTAAATTATCCCATTTTTACCTGCCCAATTCAGCCCATTTAAAACTAGGCAGATATTTAGCCCAAATTGATTTATGAGTAACTTTAAAAATAGTTTAAAACTAAACATTTATTTTATTTTATATGTTATATAAGCCCTAACAAAAGGGAAAAGTCTTATTTGGTAATTGAACAATTCATAAGGAAACAAATAAATTACTAATGAAAACTCGGTAAGAATACGGATTGGGTTGTAACCCAGATTTAGCCTATCTTGACCCAACCCATCTCAGTCCAAGTAACTTTTGTGCGGGTCATTTATTAATTCAGTCCATTTTGACCCTCCAGAATCAGCCTAACCCGCCCATTTGACGCCCCATGGTTTGTCAACATCGGAGTGCTGACCTTGTTCTCTCTATTCAAACATTTTAAGGAACACAAACTCTTGTTGACATTTCATGATGCTCCGAAGAAGTCACAGGGGAAAAAGTGGCAAGACGTGTCTTATTTGACATATTTCATAAGGCAGAATTGCAATAGGCCATGCAAACAGAATATTATTGATTAGGCATTTGCATACTCTTACATCTCAGATAAACCAATTATGGAAACAATCGCCAAAACACAAATTTACAGCACCGACAATAATCGGCTCGGAATCACAACTATGCTGTAGCAGAAATTGCAGGAGAACTCAAACAAATGAAAAGCTACCTGATGATCTCTACTTGTTCAATTTCACCACAGTGGGAGCAAAATTCATGGACATCTTTCTCTGTAACTTTAGGAGAAAGACTCATGACTTCTGCTGTGCAATGACCCAAATACATGGATATAGACACGGTTCAAATCCCAAGTAAAGGTGACTTAACCTGATTAAATCAAGAAGAATATATCATTCAGAACTGATATGAGCTAAAAATAGAAGTTAAATCAAGTCCACTGATCTATCACCACGTCAATACTTCTCATTCATGGTTTGTCAATGCCATGCCACTTTTGAGGAAAGGAACATTGTAAAAACTAAAACAGATTCAATCTTTATGATCCTTGTATATACATGAATTAATGTATGATCATGATATTCATTTCCAAAACTCCTTTATATCAGAAGTATTTCTTTATCAGGTTAAATAAAGATAAAATATGGTTTCAATTATCTTGAAATAGAAGAACAAAAGAAGTGTTTGTATTATGATCAATGATATTTTCTGTATGGCGTAAGAAGCACCCACAAATAGCACAGCTCCCAGATAAAAGAGGGTGTCGCAAAAACTTTATCAGCTCAACAGTGCTAAGTGCATTCTGGCAATTGAAATAGGAAATACTCCTTCTGTCCCAATTTATGTGGCATACTTCGAGAGTCAAATTTCTTAATTTTGACCGTGAATTCAGTAGAATATTGAAGTTTGTAAAACTACAGTTTACATATTTGGAAACCATATAAGAAATATTTTAAGTCACAATATCTAACAATTCAAAATATTTAAAAGGCATGTGATTGAACTCATAGAGTTTAAACCCTAGATTCGCCTCTGACAGTCAAAAGAAAAACTCAATTGACTGCTCGAGATTCAAAAGGTGCTACAGAAATTGGGACGGAGGGAGTAGTAATTTTAAATACTTAGATAATACCCGTAAGTTCTGAACAGATTTGAGAACGAACATTCTTCAAGTATTCTTCATAAGATTTCATAACAAATTTCAGTTAGTTCTCCAAGTAATATGATACAACACTTTAGACTAAAGAACTAGTAATAGATCCTCATAGTTGGTCGCTATATTTATCCTTAATATAGCAAATCAGATGGTCAAAGCCGAACACAGCAAATCAGCAGCGAAAGAGAAGACAGATAAAAGCAAAAAGGTAATTCTATTTTTACTATTTTTATAAAATTGTATTAATCTTGGGAGAATTTATCATTAATACAAATATATATAATGTATATCATGTGAAATCATAATATAATCGCAATTCTATTTTTACTATTTTATTGCATTAAAGTTAGGAGTAGCCAACTGTTCGCGTGCGACCTTTTGAAAGGCTTAACCATTGCCCAAAAGTTCCCTCAATTTTTATTTTACTGTATCAAAATTAATAAATTATTTAATTTTATCTAAGTTTCATAAGAAATTATCATAGAAAATGTTTTATTTATTTCCTCCTTATCACTTTTTATGATACTTAAAGAAAAAGTTAAGTAATTTTCTTATTATAAAAAATAATTTAAGGACTTTGTTGATACTTAGATTTAACTTTAAGTAACTTTTTGTTATAAAAATAATTTCATGACTTTAGCATAATAAATAAAAGTTGAATGACCATCTATAAAATCAAATCTTCCAGATCTCGTGCTTTAACATGGGTTTCCGCGAGTGAAAGTCCCTAGCATGGTCTACGCTCTCTATTTTAGTGCCAGTTTTACTTGTAGCATAGATTTTAATTGAAAATTAGTGAAATTTAGGTGTGTTTGGTACGGGGTTTTTTCAAAAAAATTTATATTTGATTGATCAAAATATATTTTAAAATATTTATTTTAGACAACAAGTTTATAAAAATTTGAAAATGACTTCAGAGTAGAAAAAAAAGAAGTTTCAAGTTCATTAGCTTATTGAATTACCTCGATGCTCCCAACCTTCACCCTTTACCACCCCACTCCCACTATCCCTCACTCTCCACCCATAATGTTTTTCTACATTACATATAAACATTCTAATTATTATTTTTTACTTAATTACCGAAATGCAGACGTAAAAGCAACTTAACCTTAGCATGTAAAGTTGTTTAAACTACAAATTTTCACACATGTAAAATGGTCATAGAAAATTATTTCCTCGAAAGAAAAATATGAGATTCCTACTTCCCCATCCACGTCCTTTTACTTCAATAAATTCAGTGACAAATAGAGAGAATGGACCCTGCCTTCACAGTTGGTGCCATAATTTACATTGGACGGAAACTGCAGTCCTTTATATGGCCCATCCATTCTTGCACGGCTCCAATTGGTAACAAGTTGTGTATATATAATATAATTGCTGGGTCTTAACAAGAAAGATCATGTAAGGATATTTAATCGGGCTTATAATAATTATGGGTTACTTCATTATGAATTTAAGATATTCAATCCATCAGACGAAAACGAATCGACTTAATTTCAGCACCGCGGCAACATTTACTCTTGAGCTCGTATGAGAGTGTTTAAAGTGTTTATTACCATGGAGATTCATGGGTGTTTTCTCAATTCCCTAGCTATTAAATGTTTGGATGTGAGATATATAACGTAGCCGATATAAGGCCTTTCCGTTTGACCTCTTATCCTACGTAACTAGGAAGGCTAGTGATCACAACCTTTGAATTGTCACTACCTTACCTCTTGGTAGTTGCTACCACAGTAGCACCTAGCGTGATCAATATGAATCTTACACTCGTTATTCATATTGGTTCATTCTAATATGCAAAGGTGACGGTCATTTGTTAGGGCCAGGAATCTGCTGAACATCTCAATAGCGGTTTTTGATATCCTCAATATCCAATTGAAGTTGCATTTTAGTGCTCCCCTAATAAAAGGAGAGCTTTTTCTAGGTGGGTCGGTTCGTGCAAGACAGTGTTTAGGACCAACCCGTCACATGAAAAATGAATGATTTACTTATTGGGATCGAAATAATCAGGTCGTCATGCGAAAGCTAATAATTACAAATATTAAACGACGATAAATCATACAACAAAGAAGTATACTAAAAATGCATAATATTATAATATGATTTGGTCAAGTGACCCACATATTGAAAACTAATATAATAAAGCATAAAACATATTGAGAGAATAATCTTTCCCTAAACTGACTACATCGTGGATGATATTGTATTGTAATTGTGAGAAGGAGATCTTCAATTTATACATGTCCAAAACTTAAGAGCATTATATTTTCCTTTAAAGAAAAGTAAAAGCAATTATGATAATACTTTGATTTTTCTTTAAAAGTAAAGAAAAACACAAGTATAGTAAGAAAATCATAACCCTTTATTCCATACCCGTTTGGATTGACTTATTTTAAATGCTTTTAAGCCAAAATAGTTTTTAAGCATTTTTTTAGTATTTGGAAAAAATAAAAAATTACTTTTAAGTACTTATTTTTAAGCCAAAATAATAAAAATGACCCAAAAGCCATAAGCTAGAATACCTAATTTATGGCTTTTGGCTTACTCTTTTTTTTGCGCGGATTAACCTTCGAAGGCACTGGTCTTTAATTTTTGTCCCTCAAATTTGGAATCTTTAATTTTTGTCCTTCACTCAAAAATACCCTGAGGTTCCAGGTTCGAACCCCTGCTCAGACAAAAAAAAATTTAAAAAAAATTGCAAGGCTAAGTTTGAATTTGCAAGACGGAGTTTGCCTTATGCCTGAAGACAAACTTTGTCTGCTTTAAGGTAGAGTTTGCTATCTTAAGACAAACTCTGCTGGATAAGGCATAGTTCTGCAGGAAACTCTGCCTTAAGGTAGAGTTTGAAATTCTGCCTTGTGAACTCCAAATTATTTCTTGCGATTTTTTTTAGTATTTGCCTGAGCGAGAGTTCGAATCCGGAATCCATAATTTTAGGCGAATGACAAAAATTAAAGATTTTCAATTTAAAGGGCAAAAAGTAAAGACCACCCCAAAATAAATAAAGACATTCCTGCAAATTGCCCTTTGGCTTATAAGTTATAAGTAAAAAGCTATAAGATCATCCAAACGTGTAGAAGCCTTTCGTCTATTGGCTTAGCAGGCAAGCTACATACATCAGTCTTCTTCTTCAATTCAATTTGTTATGCTTAGAAGCTCCAAAAAAATCTAAAGTCTCTTGATGCATAGACTCATCGGACTAGGTTCTTCTTCAATTCAATTTGTTATGCTTAGAAGCTCTAAAAAACTCTAAAGTCTCTTGATGCATAGACTCATCGGACTAGTTTCTTCTTCAATTCAATTTGTTATGCTTAGAAGCTCCAAAAAACTCTAAAAGTCTCTTGGTGCATAGACTCATCGGACTAATTTTTTCTTCAATTCAATTTGTTATGCTTAGAAGCTCCAAAAAAATCTAAAGTCTCTTGATGAATAGACTCATCTGACTAGTTTCTTCTTCAATTCAATTATGCTTAGAAGCTCCAAAAAACTCTAAAGTCTCTTGATGCATAGACTCATCGGACTAGTTTCTTCTTCAATTCAATTTGTTATGCTTAGAAGCTCCAAAAAACTCTAAAATCTCTTGATGCATAGACTCATCGGACTAGTTTCTTCTTCAATTCAATTTGTTATGCTTAGAACTCCAAAAAACTCTAAAGTCTCTTGATGCATAGAGTCATCGGACTAGTTTCTTCTTCAATTCAATTTGTTATGCTTAGAACTCCAAAAAAGTCTAAAGTCTCTTGATGCATAGACTCATCGGACTAGTTTCTTCTTCAATTCAATTTGTTATGCTTAGAAGCTCCAAAAAACTCTAAAGTCTCTTGATGCATAGACTCATCGGACTAGTTTCTTCTTCAATTCAATTTGTTATGCTTAGAAGCTCTAAAAAACTCTAAAGTCTCTTGATGCATAGACTCATCGGACTAGTTTCTTCTTCAATTCAATTTGTTATGCTTAGAAGCTCCAAAAAACTCTAAAAGTCTCTTGATGCATAGACTCATCGGACTAGTTTCTTCTTCAATTCAATTTGTTATGCTTAGAAGCTCTAAAAAACTCTAAAGTCTCTTGATGCATAGACTCATCGGACTAGTTTCTTCTTCAATTCAATTTGTTATGCTTAGAAGCTCCAAAAAAACTCTAAAAGTCTCTTGATGCATAGACTCATCGGACTAGTTTCTTCTTCAATTCAATTTGTTATGCTTAGAAGCTCCAAAAAACTCTAAAGTCTCTTGATGCATAGACTCATCGGACTAGTTTCTTCTTCAATTCAATTTGTTATGCTTAGAAGCTCCAAAAAACTCTAAAGTCTCTTGATGCATAGACTCATCGGACTAGTTTCTTCTTCAATTCAATTTGGTATGCTTAGAAGCTCTAAAAAACTCTAAAGTCTCTTGATGCATAGACTCATCGGACTAGTTTGTTCTTCAATTCAATTTGTTATGCTTAGAAGCTCCAAAAAACTCTAAAAGTCTCTTGATGCATAGACTCATCGGACTAGTTTCTTCTTCAATTCAATTTGTTATGCTTAGAAGCTCCAAAAAAATCTAAAGTCTCTTGATGCATAGACTCATCGGACTAGGTTCTTCTTCAATTCAATTTGTTATGCTTAGAAGCTCTAAAAAAACTCTAAAGTCTCTTGATGCATAGACTCATCGGACTAGTTTCTTCTTCAATTCAATTTGTTATGCTTAGAAGCTCCAAAAAACTCTAAAAGTCTCTTGATGCATAGACTCATCGGACTAATTTTTTCTTCAATTCAATTTGTTATGCTTAGAAGCTCCAAAAAACTCTAAAGTCTCTTGATGAATAGACTCATCTGACTAGTTTCTTCTTCAATTCAATTATGCTTAGAAGCTCCAAAAAACTCTAAAGTCTCTTGATGCATAGACTCATCGGACTAGTTTCTTCTTCAATTCAATTTGTTATGCTTAGAAGCTCCAAAAAACTCTAAAGTCTCTTGATGCATAGACTCATCGGACTAGTTTCTTCTTCAATTCAATTTGTTATGCTTAGAACTCCAAAAAACTCTAAAGTCTCTTGATGCATAGAGTCATCGGACTAGTTTCTTCTTCAATTCAATTTGTTATGCTTAAAACTCCAAAAAAGTCTAAAGTCTCTTGATGCATAGACTCATCGGACTAGTTTCTTCTTCAATTCAATTTGTTATGCTTAGAAGCTCCAAAAAACTCTAAAGTCTCTTGATGCATAGACTCATCGGACTAGTTTCTTCTTCAATTCAATTTGTTATGCTTAGAAGCTCTAAAAAACTCTAAAGTCTCTTGATGCATAGACTCATCGGACTAGTTTCTTCTTCAATTCAATTTGTTATGCTTAGAAGCTCCAAAAAACTCTAAAAGTCTCTTGATGCATAGACTCATCGGACTAGTTTCTTCTTCAATTCAATTTGTTATGCTTAGAAGCTCCAAAAAACTCTAAAGTCTCTTGATGCATAGACTCATCGGACTAGTTCGCTCTTCTGGGTCATTCTCCCAAGCAAGGGTCAGAGTTTTGCTCTGACTCAGAACTTTTGGTCAAGGCCTCTGTCTATAAAGCTAAAGGTTGTTATTTGTGGATTTCCGATTCCCTTTTTTATATTTTCTTATTTTTGGTTAATTTGGCTTTGTTGCAACTCTTTCCTTCATCTCTAGTCATACAATGCAGGCTAACAATTTTTGAAAAAAATGTACATAAAAACAACTAATGTAATATGTACATTTTTCAGATTTAGCCCTTCTCTTTGATGCAAAACACATTCTAACGTCCAATACTCTTGGCACAGCTAACTAGCCTAGTCCCCTAGTAGAATAATTAATAATATTAGTTCCTAGATAGTTACCTGGCCAATAATTTGAATGTGAAAGTCTACAGAATTATATTAATATTCCAAAGATGGATGTGTCAATGACAATCTATAATATAGTTAATGTTTACAGTCAAGAGGGATCAATTTTCAACAAAGGAAAGTGAAATGACACAGGTTTCTGGATTTGCTGTCGTCTCCAAAGGTGACCATACATAAAGGTAAGGGCAATATCAAACTCTTAATTAGTCATTGAGGGCTCATATTTTTCACAATCTCTGCATATGTTTGTTTTGAATAAGACATATATCAAGACACCAAGACACACCCTTTTCATGAAACACAAAGTCAATGTCCCTCTCTTCTCGTTTAAAGTGCTGCACCACAAATATGTCGATCGACAAACTATATATTAAAATTACTGATTTTTTTTTTTTTGATATTCAGCTTTCTGACTTACGCCAGACTATTTCTGAAGATAGTAGTACCGGTTCCTCAATACTACTACCAGTAAATCGGGGCATGTGCCTGAATGATCAGGAATTGAGAACAGAGCAACTGATATCACAAAATTACTGATTTTCTATCTCTAGCCTAACATTATTCCCATTTTATTGGCATGCATTCATTCAATTAATTAACTTCAATCATAAAAAGAGTTTACTGCTGCTGATGCTGATGTAGTCTCGTTACGAAGTCGTTTTCCCACTTCATGAAGAGATAATTAAACCAATCTAATCACTTTATTATGTCTATATATATACTAGCTAGAATGCTCATTAGACTATCTAGATATAAAGGTTATTAATTAATACTCATGTCAAGGGACATGAATTGTCAGTTACCAAGTAGCCAGTACTTCACTTAATGGGATTGTATGATTGTTGGTTAGGAAGTAAATTATTCATGTATTAAAATTAACATAACTAGTATATATTTTGGTAGCATTTATTTGCAATGTATAAAATTTAGCTCACTAAGTATGGTACTGTTTGGTTATCAATTTACAATCTCCCATAACTAAAACATGTATATGTACTTATGAGTTAAATTATATACATTATTTTATACAGGGTAGAAGATGAAATAACTAATTCATGTTTTACTAATATATACCTCCATAACTCTAACTAGCAACCAAACAACCCGTTAAATAACTCGGCCTAATTAGCAACGCCCCAAATTAAATTAAAAGTCCATGTCTTTCTTGGATGATGATTTTTTCTAGATTTAAATAGAGATAGTCCTAAATAAAAATATTAATTAGGAATTATAGCAAGGAAAAGTAACATTAATGAAACAGAAAATCACACCTACAATTAAGAAATAGGTGATCGATCAGCTAGAAAGTTTTGAACTTGTGCAATGTTTTAATTTCTCTATAACAATGACAGTCATACATATGTTATTCATCCATCCCGTGTCATTATTTTTCTTTCTTTAATTCAATCTTAGTGCCATTAAGTGATAGAGAATATATTCATTCTCCATTCTGTATTATATTATTGGGTGTAATTATGTAAACTAGATATTCTCATACATTTAGGTTTGTAATTGTAACTACCTATATATATTGTATTAATGAGAATACTCCAGACAAGGGAGAATTACACAATTCTACATGATATCAGAAGCCAAATCCTGATCCTCTCCCTAACCCTAACCCTAACCCCCCCCCTTTCCTTGCATCCGGCGGCCACATGGCTTCTACCGAATCCTCCTCCTCCACCCACGACGTCACACATCCTCCTCCACCTTTCATCTGACTTTTTCCGTGACTAATATCAAAAACTTTATCCTTTTGGTTCTTAATCAAGAGGATGAATAATACTCATCGTGGGTTGAATTATTTCAAATACATGCTTGTGCCTATAAACGTTCTTGATCACATCGATGCCACCACACCACGACCACCCGACATCGACAACCCGACGTGGAAAAGACTTGATGCAATCGTCAAATAATGAATATATGGCACCATATCCAAGGATCAACTTCATACTATTATGAAGATAGGTGTTTCGGCTCACAAATTACAGACAAGGCTAGAGGAAATCTTTCAAGACAACAAACATACACGTGATGTGTATCTAGAGGAACAATTTCATAACACCCATCTTGAGAACTTTGCTAGTATGTCATACTATTGTAAATAATTAAAATTAGTTGCAGATCAATTATCTAATGTGGGCACTCCGATTTCAGAAACAAAGATGGTTTTGCAACTAATTAATGGTTTGCCAAAGGGTGAGTACGATACACTTGTGACGGTGATCCAACAAGATGATCCTCTCCCTAGTTTCAACAAGGCCTAATCACAATTGCTATTGGAGGAGACTAGATGTGCCAAACAGGACAAGCATAATCAGAAGGCGTTGGTGGTTGATGCACCAGTGACCACTACTGCACCCGCCGGACCACCGCAACATGCGGACAACCAACATCAGCGGGGCGGCCGAGGTGGCGGCAAGGGCCGAGGCCGCAGAAACGGGCGTGGTGGCAAAGGAAGAGGACGTGGAGGAAAGTCCAATTCTGGTGGACAAATGCAACAGGCCCAATACCCCTCTCAATGGGCCGGCCCACTGCCATGGCTAATTTCCAGAAACTAGGCCTCTCCCCCATGCCCTTACCCCACAGTACCAACCCAGTACACTGGCCAGTGTCAGCAACCTAATATACTGGGGGCCCTCCAGGCCCACGACAAATGGGACAAACACAACAGGCCCACTTCTCAGCGGCACAACAACAACAACAACCATACGACCATATGACCCTACCGAACTGGGCCTGGCTTACAGCACTATGAATTTACAGCAGCCGATGATGCCTGGTACATGGATACGGGCGCAACATCCCACCTCACCCGTAACTCTGGTAATCTTCCTCAACTATTTAATTTAAATAATCCTCAATTTATTTTGGTCGTAAATGGCAATCGCATTCCAATTCAAGGCTATGGCACCACTCAAATACCACCACCTCACCCTCCTTTTCCCCTCAAAATATCCTATATGCTCCTAACATCATTAAAAATTAAATTTATGTTAGAAAATTTTCTAGTGACAATTATGTATTTATTGAGTTTGACCCTTTTGGTTTTTCTCTGAAGGACCTACGTACGGGGACAACTCTTACGAGATGCAATAGTGTGGGGGACCTATATCCTTTCTCATCCAATTCCGCTGCAAGTGTCAATCCACATACCTCTTTAGCTGCAATCTCTCCATCAACGTGGCACAGTATACTTGGACACCCAGGAGCACCAGTTTTTATTTTTTTTAGAAGTCAAAATTTGATTCAATGTAATAATGGGAAATTTACCCATGACTGATACTCTTGTCCTTTAGGGAATCTTGTTAGACTTCCTTTTAAGTCATCTTTGAGTGTTACTTTTTTTCCATTTGATACCATTCATGCGGATTTATGGACCTCCCTCATTACTAGCAAACTGGGTCATAAGTATTATTTGGTATCATTAGATGATTTCACTCATTTTCTTTAGGTTTATCCTCTCAAATATAAGTCCCAAGTTTACTCCATTTTCTTGAATTTCGAGCATATGTTAAAATATAATTTGAGAAGGACATAAAATCGTTTCAATGTGACAATGGTCGTGAGTTTGACAATTCCCCTTTCATAAATTTTATGCGGATAATGGCATGGTGTTTCGATTCTCTTGCCCCCATACCTCACCTCACAATAGAAAAGCCAAAAGAATCATTCACACCATTAACAATGTGATTTGTACTATGCTCTTTCATGCTTCTCTTCCCCTTCCATTTTGGGTCTACGTATTACACATGATAACATACATTCTTAATATATTACCAACATGTACTCTTCAAAATAAAACTCCTACCAAAATTCTCTTCCGTCGGATCCCTTCCTATGGTCACCTTCGGATTTTTGGTTGTCTATGCAACCCGAATCTCGCCTCCATAACTCCTCACATATTAGCACCTAGGACTACTCCTTGCATTTTCTTGGGGTTCCCTTCGAATCATAGGGGGTACTTATGCTATGATTTATCCACATATAAAATCCTAGTCTCTCGCCATGTCACATTTGCGGAGCACATCTTTCCATTCGCAAATGTTCGAAAATCCCAAGTCACTTACTATTGCTTCCTTGACAATTTGAATTTTCCCCTATCCTTCGAAATGTCATACATTGGGCTGTTAGTCAGGCCCAACCCTACGGGCCTAATTCCCAACCCACTTCTCCTACATTGTCAGCCCATATCGACTGGCCATCTGCTTCCTTCCACTGCACTGCCAACCCACGGCTAGCAGCCCACATCGACTACATATCTGCCTCCGTCTGACCTCCATTCTCCGAGCCTAGATCGGACGCAGCCCAACCCAATTCTGCAAAATGTCACCCATCCGGTCCCTATTCTTATACACCGCATGGAAACTCATGTCCAACACGGGATTATCAGGCTAAAAGTCCACTTTAACCTATCAACTCAAGCTATCTAACCTCTACCTAAAAACCCAAAATTAGTCGAGCTTAACGTGAATTGGAATGCGGCCATGAATGAGGAATTTGATGCGCACACTACACAACACATTTGGGATCTTGTCCCGAAACCAGAGGGGGTCAATGTGATCCGTTGTATGTGGCTATATCGTTGAGGGATAACAATGAACTTGAACGCCATAAGGCGAGACTTGTGGCAAATGGCACAGGGCAACAAAAGAGGGTTGATTGTGGTGAGACCTTCAGTTCAGTGGTTAAACCATCCACCATTCGTACTATTTTAAGCATTTCTATGGGGAAGAACTGGACGATTCATCAACTTGATGTGAAAAATGTGTTCTTACATGGTGACTTGAAAGAAACTGTCTATATGCATCAACCACCTGGCTTTGTGTATCCCTCTGCACCTCGGCATGCATGTCATCTTCGAAAGTCCCTCTATGGCATGAAACAAGCCCCTTGGTCTTGGTATGCGCGCTTTGCCAACTACATTATGCAGATCGATTTCATATGCAGCAAAAGTGATAATTCACTTTTCATTTTTCATCAAGGTAATGATACTGTATATCTTTTTCTTTATGTGGATGACATTGTCTTGACTGCCTCCTCTGATATGTTGAAAAACGAGATCACTACACTACTCAAATCTAAATTTGCCAGACGGACTTGGGTAAATTGAGCTATTTCTTGGGGATTTTCGTGACCATATCCGAAAATAATATATTCATGTGTCAACGTAAGTATGCAGAGGAGATGTTTTATAGGGCTAAAATAGCAAATTGTAAGATCATGCCTACTCCAGTCAATACAAAGTCAAATCTTAGCGCCAACGATGGGGATCCGGTGCTTGACCCTTCTCTTTATGGAAGTCTCGCGGGTACACTTCAATATCTTACATTCACTAGGCTCGATATTGCCTATGTTGTTCAACAAGTGTGCTTGTTCATGCATGCTCTCAGGGAGCCTAATTTTACCGCTCTTAAACGTATCATTCGGTATGTTAAGGGTACTCTTGACTATGGATTACATTTTTATCCATCTGCACCGACCAGGTTGATATCCTATACAGACGTCGATTGGGGCGGATGTCCTGATACACGTCGATCTACTTTCGGCTATTGTATCTTTTTGGGTGTTAACCTCATTTCGTGGTCTACAAAACGGCAAGCTACGCTCTCCCGTTCAAGTGCAGAAGCAGAATATAGAGCTGTTTCGAACGTCGTTGCTAAAACTTGTTGGCTCAGAAACCTCCTTCTAGAGCTTCATTGCCACTTACGTAAGGCATCTATTGTTTACTGTGATAACGTATCTGCTGTCTACTTGTCTCATAATCCGGTTCAACATCAACGAACAAAGCATATTGAGATGGACATTCATTTTATTCGTGAGAAAGTTGCTATGGGTCATGTTCGGGTGTTACATGTTCCTTCTTCCTATCAGTACGCATATATGTTTACTAAGGGACTTCCTCGGCAACTGTACCTTGACTTCGATCCAGTCTGAGCGTCCGGCCTCCTTCCGCTCCGACTGCGGGGGTGTGATAGAGAATATATTTATTCTCCATATATTCTGTAATTATATTATTTGGTATAATTATGTAAATTAGATATTTTCATACATTTAGGTTTGTAATTGTAACTAATTATATAATTGCATTAATGAGAATACTCCAGACAAGGGAGAATTACACAATTCTAGGTGAAGTTATTTGAATGTACTAATTTTGCTATTTCTTTCTAGAAATCGATTCAATTCTCATTATTAGAACGTTCTTCAGGGTGATTAATAACTTTCACGCTGGTGATTGCAATATCTTATCCTTTTTTTGTGTATATTTTTCTCTTACTACTTTTAAGTTTCTTTATTGCTTCGATTGACGTGAACTGAAATAAAAAATATATATAAACTAGAGCAAATAATGACAATGTAGAACACAAGTCCATAACTAAGATTGGGAAACATCATTACAAGCATATGTCCATATAGCTAGGAGAACATTATACATTAGGTCCAATATATACTACTCCATATTTAAATTCTAAATAGTGAGATTGGCCTAGCTAATATTGACCAAGGTCTAGATATCAGGAAGAAGAAACAGAGAACTAGGTATATTGTAGAATGCATCCAATATATAATACTACAGTAACTGATTGAAAATCACATAATTAAACTACGAATGATTGCAGCTTCAGGACTGTCAGCATCAATGGTGGACAATAACTGAGAAAGTCGATCACTTAGATCATCCACCTCTTTATGCAAGTTTCTAACATAGTTGCATGTTTCTTGGAGCACCTTAGATGCTGATGCCTGCAATATAATTTATCAACCAATATGAGAATAATTAATTAATTTTTCGTCTTACCAATTATTTTAATCTATTCTTGAGCAGTCTGATGATTCATTATCATTTCTATAATAAAAACAAAAATTAAAGCATCCAGTACTGTTTACTCAAATCTCTAAAGACAACAGGCAACATTTAGACATAAATGTTAGTGGACAAAATTTAAACCCATAGACAAAATATTCCTTAATTGGTGGAGCGAGGCGTTGCAGATCTTGAAAAAAAATCTTGACTTACATTCTAAATTGGCTCTATGTCTGAACATTAATGGGACCCAAAGCATAATTCTGGTATTACGAAAAAGATTATGAACATAATAATTTTCTCCTTTTCAACTACAAACTTTTAATCTTTCCACATTGTACTTGTAATGCGAATTAAGAAACCACTCTATTTCAATCAGTATTATAATTGTGTACGGCGATCAATGTTCAACCATATAAAGTGTTTTTTTTTCTTCTCATTTTTGGTAAATCAAATCGGGATACATGGGGAAATGGGTAGGATCTGTAAGTAATCATTTTTCAATTCATGTAATTAAAATATAATCATTATCATGGAGTTTTAAATTAGACAAGTGAAATTTCATAATATTATTATCGAGAGTTTTATCTGTTAAATTTGAAACTTCATGACAGTGGGTAGTGACTATTTCAAAAACATGGTCGACAAAATGGCAAGTGAATGCCATTTCTAAGTTAAAGATTTGGGACATTCGGAATACCAAATAGACATAAACTTAAAGATGTACAGTGTAACGTACTACCTGAAAAATGAAGGAGACAACCTGGTGTATCAAGTTAAATTATACATATATTAGTATATACAAGTTACGTATTAATTTTAATGTTTGACTAATGAACTAGCTAAAAACTGTTCGTTCAAGTATAACCAATGAGAGTAAAAGCACAGAAACCAAATATCCATATGGCACCAAATGTTTTTAACTTTGCTAACTGACATTTCTGCCTAAGACTAGTGGTTCATCTCTAGGGTACCCTCTTCTACAATTGTCGTGTCATTCGACATCATTTAGCACAAAAACTCACTAATATACATAAATAACATTTTCTTCTAAAATTCATCTCTCCCCATATATATTACACCACTTGAAAATAAAGCAAAGTAAACATCAATTTGGTACAAGAAATAAATTTTAGAACATTTACAACTCCAGACTCAAACCTACATATAAGCTAAATTACGATATAGGTCGACTATGTCGAATACAAAATCAAGTACTAATTCAAAGTGTAATTTCTCAAATAGTTTATTAAGCTTTTAAATTAAATGATCACACACTTCTAACAAACTACACTGGCACAAAATCATGTATGACGCTACATCCTCTTATAAAGAACTTCGACAGACGTCTGTCTGTCTATATATATATATATATATAGAGAGAGAGAGTGTATACAAGATTTCATGACAAATAAATATTCAAATGAAGTGCATATTTATGATAACTGACATGGAATTAAGGAGAGGAAGTAAAAGCTAGGGTAACAAGATGAGAATAGTGCAAGAGTACTAATTTATAAAAACCTTGTTAGAGCGACGATTTCGAATTTCAGGAAGAAGTTGCTGCAATTTGGAGACGAGTTCGATGATCTGATCATCTGAAATCCTCGACTTCCACTCTGCTGACTGCCTCGGCCTTCTCCCTGACATAATTCTCTTCAACTATAGTAATATTTTTCCTCTTTTTTTTCTTTGTTGATACAAGTCAATAGCTTAAAGTGTGTTTGAATGGAAGAACAAGTAGTAGACTAGTAGTAAAGAGGAGTGGTACTGGTAGTTAGAAAATAGGAAGAAAAGAAGTGGTAATGATGAAGCTATAAAGGAGAAGTAAGGACCACAGCGAAAGGAGGAAATTAGAAGGAGAGAGAGAGAGAGAGAGAGACAGCGATGTTGGATGTGAAGAAGACAAGTGCATGGGAAAAAGCAGTCCAAGACACCTTCCTGTTATGTCACTGCTACATTTCTACCTAGCTCATCAACTACCACTGTGCTTCCTTCTACTATACTTCTGCTACAAACCACAGGTATTCCTGGTATTGTATTTTTCAACTTCCAAATCAAGAGGCTCACCAAGAGGCGTAGGTCGGCAATTAGTAGTGGAAGCAAGAGTTAGCCGAGGGGGTTTAATAAGTATTATACAAATATATAAGAAATATTGTTTACTTTGTATATATATAAGGTGATTTTCAGATAAAGAATGGATTCGGATAAACCTTTATGTCCATCAGGAAATTAAATGACGCGTAGTGTTTCTAAAAGTGCATGGTTTAAAATGATTGTCATCGTTTAACAAAATCTTTAATAAATGATATTAACTTGAAAAAATACGTTGGGATGAACTTTTGATGTCTATCAGACATAACTTCTAGCTTTTGCATATAAGATAAAATTTGTGGTCAATTCAGCATATTCACTGTTTTGAATATCATAAGCTTCTGTCTTATAGGCAAAATTAATTTATGTCCACAACTAATGCCTGATGGATAACAAAAATTGTCTTTGTTACCCATCAAGCATAAGTTCTATCTTTTGCCTATAAGTAAGAACTTGTGGTCAATTGAGCGGGTTCACTTTCTTAAAATATCCTAAACTTATGGCTTATAGGAAAAACTAATTTATCAATAAACTACTTTTTGTAATCAAAGAGTCATTCGATTTTGTCGACGATTGCAGAAAGTGTAAGAAATATTATTTCATTTCAAAGGAGTAGTAAATATATCCAAAATATAAGCATAATCCTAGTCTAGAATAATGATAACTAATGACTAAATATACATCTACCATATACACAATTATGAATAAATATTATATCTTATTCTATCACACCCCCGCAGTCGAAGCGGGAGGTCGGCGTATGCTAAGACTTTCCCGAAAATCTTCAAATAGAATCAGCGGAAGACCTTTGGTAAAAATATCTGCGATCTGATAGCGTGACGGGACATGTAAGACACGTACTTGTTCGCGAGCAATCTTTTCGCGAACAAAGTGAATATCCAGCTCAGTATGCTTAGTGCGTTGATGTTGAACGGGATTTCCTGCAAGATAAATTGCATTAACATTATCATAATAAACCAATGTCGCCTTCGGAACCGGACAGTGAAGCTCAAAAAGAATGTTCAGTAGCTAACACGATTCAAACACCACATTGGTAACTCCTCGGTATTCTGCTTCAGCACTGGATCTGGACAAAGTAGCTTGTCGTTTGGAGGACCAAGATATCAAATTGTCACCAAGAAATACACAATAACTAGACGTGGAGCGTCTGGTATCCGGACATCCACCACAATATGCATATGTGTAAGAAATGAGAGTGGATGTCGAAGACAGATATAGATGCAATTCATGATCAAGAATGCCCTGAATATAACGCACAATGCGTTTGAGCGCATGCATGTGATCTTCCATTTATGCATGAATAGACAAACTTGTTGCATAACATAAGATATGTCGGGGCTCGTGAAAGTGAGATATTGCAGAGCCCCTGCAAGGCTGCAGTAATGTGATGGATCAACATA
The DNA here is from genome assembly GCA_034509755.1 of Anisodus tanguticus. Classification (NCBI taxonomy): domain Eukaryota; kingdom Viridiplantae; phylum Streptophyta; class Magnoliopsida; order Solanales; family Solanaceae; genus Anisodus; species Anisodus tanguticus. The sequence continues at coordinate 24,590,124 of CM067556.1, forward strand.
TGGCTTGCTGGAAGAGGCACTCAACTTCGGTTTAGTATCAACCGGAGTGGCAAACGGCTTACATAAGGACATGCCAGCTCGTTCAACGATCTCTTATGCATACTTCTTTTGAGATAAAAATAAACTACTAGCATGACGTGTCACAGCTATCCCCAAGAAGTAACTTAGTGGCCCTAGATCTTTCATTACAAACTCTGAGCCAAGAAGTGACATGATAGACTTGCGAAGAACATCAGAGTAGGCAATTAATATAATATCTTCCACATACAGAAAAATGTAAGTTATATCATTACCCTGACGGTATATGAATAGAGAATGATCAGACATGTTGTTAGAAAATCCAATATTATAAACATAATCTGCAAACCTCTTGTACCAGGCCTGAGGGCCTTGTTTGAGCCCATACAATAATTTCTTCAGTAGGCACACACGATTAGGATAAGTGGGGTCCCTGTACCCCATGGGCTGATACATGTACACCGTTTCATTGAGTTCTCCATGCTGGAATGCATTTTTTACATTAAGCTAATGAAGCGGCCATGCCTTTGAAAGAGCCAGACTTACTACCATGCAGATAGTTGTTGGTTTGACCACCAGACTGAAAGTCTTGTCACAGTCCACACCAACCTGTTGCGTCTTCCCATCACCTATAAGACGGGCTTTATGCATCTCAAATTTACCATCAAAATTTTCTTTATGACTAAAAATCCACATAGACCGAATCACATTAACATCAGGAGGACGGGGCACCAAATCCCATGTCCTATTATTAATAAGAGCATTATATTTATCATCCATAGCCATTTTCCAATTCGGGTCATTATCATAAGATTGCGGGGAAACGAGAATTTGGTAATATGGATGTGAAGATCGTATTTTTTGTTTGACTTAAAAATCCTGCGTTGACTACGAGTGACTGGCCGTTGTGCCGAAATTGGAGTTGGGTCGGGGGCTGAAGATGATAGACTTCCCGATAGTGGGTTGGTAGTAGATGGACTGCTCGGCAGTGAAGATGGACCGTGACCCAGCGGACTGCCAGTCGCTAGGCCTCTTGGCAGTGGACCCAGCGAGAGGCTCAGCTAGGCTGGCAGCCACTGGGCTCGGTAATTGGGCCAAGCTATCGGGAAAATTAGGCCTGGTTGGGAGGCCAATTTATATACCAAATATGGAGGCATGCTATTATCAAGAAATTCGTAGGTAGGAGCCACGGAACCATACTATTTGGCAAAGGGAAAATTTGATTAATCAAATACCACGTGGCGACTTACAATTATTTTGTTAGAGGATAAGTCATAATATTTATATCCATGATGGTTTGATGGATATCCCAAGAAAACACACAAAGTAGACCAGGGTTGGAGTTTATTGATGGTAGTAGAGGGAAAATGAGGATAGCATAAGCATTCGAATACCCGTAGATGAGAGTAAGATGGGTCTCTTAGATATAGAATTTTTAGAGGGGATGTATTGGCTAATTGTTTGCTCGGAAGTATGTAAAGGAGATAAGTTATCATTTGTAATGCATGATGCCAAAATGATGGTGGTAGAGAGGCATGGGCAAGTCGGATTTTTCTTTCCGCTTTTCCATTTTGAGATGAGGTGTGCGGACAAGAGAGACGAAAAGATAAATCATTAGTTTTGCAAAAATCCCAAAATAGTCCATTATCAAATTCTTTATCATTATCATATTGAATATTTTTAATGTCCCATTCAAATTGAGTGTGGATGAACGCTCTAAAGGAGAGAAATGTGGAAAAAACTTGTGACATTTTAGACAAAGGAAACGTCCACAAAAAATTAGAGTAATCATCCAATAAAGAAGATAATATCTATGGCCCAAAGAGCTCAAAATGGGAGCTGTCTAAATATCACTATGGATAATATCAAAAGGCATAACAGTGCAAGAATTAGAAGCAACAAAAGGCAATTTAACATGTTTCCCAAGCGGACATGAATGACAAACATGAGAATTATGATGTCTAGTACATGAAACAAATTTATTTTGTTTAAGGGAGGCAAAAACAGGTGCTCCCGAATGACCCAAACGTTCATGCCATAAAGACGAAGCTAAAGCAACAAAAGTGGATGGTGTGGATTGATGTGTGATTGGATAAAGCTCGCTCCGACTATCACATCTCATTAGACGCGTCCCCATCTGAAAATCCTTCACGAAAAAACCAATAAGGATCAAATTCAACAAAAACTCAATTGTCAGTAGTAAATTTTCTAACTAAAATCAAGTTTTTAATTAATTGAGGAGCGTGAAGGATATTTTTTAAAGTTAATGGTGGGTTCGGGGGAGACAAGTTTGTAGTACCATAACCACAGATTGGAATTGAATGACAATTTTCGATAATTATACCACGATTATTGCTCAAATTAAAATAGGAAGAGAGATTACCTTGTGAGGACGTCATATGAGACGTTGCACTGGTGTCCATGTACCAATTTGCGTTGGGCGGATTAAGTCCAAGAGTGTGCATTGTGGCTTCGATGTCTATTGAAGTCACCACTGCCGAGTGGGCCTGCTGCCACTGGTTCGGTAGTGGCCCAATAATACCGGGCTGGACTGGGCTGCTGGTCGAGAGTTGGGCCTGGCCCAATTTCCAGCGGGGAAGGGGCAAGGAGGCACGGCCCACGACCACTGCCAGGCCTATGGTGCCGGTCCACTGCCTCATTGGGCCCTCGACTGCCACTGGGTTGGTTGTTGCTGTTAGACGCCGCCACCCCTACCTCCACGTCAGTGGCCGCCACCCTTGCCACCACCACAGTTTTTACCTCTATTACCGTTATTTTGTCCCTTTTGGCCACGGTTTGACAGCAAATTTTCAAATTGGGAAGAATTATCATCGGATGGAGCGGCAATCATGGCAGAATTCGACACGGTGGCTTTCTTTTTTCTAAAGCCCGTTTCTTCTAGGATGAGCATAGAGCGGTCTTGATAAAACGACGGAAGAGGATTGCTTTGGCGGATGAGCGTACCCACTCCACTATATAAGTCGGTGAGGTCGGCAACCAATTGTAAAACCAATCGATTGTTAGTTACCGACGCCTTAACGTTCTTGAGTTGGTCTGACAAAATCTTGAGGCGTTGACAATATGCAGATGCATTGGGAAAATCCGTCATGTCAGTGGTGGAGAATTCTTGCTCAAGAGTGATGGCTCGAGAATTTTTATTGTCTTGTAATATATCCCGTAAGCGATCCCAAGACTGCATTGTCGTGGAGTCGGGTTCAATAATGCAACAAATCACTTGAAATAGTGGCATAAATCCACTGAAGAACCGTCGCATCGAGGGTTAGCCATAATTCTTTTTCATTGTTTGTTCTTGGCACCTTCTCCTTGCCCTTTTCTGGCGGAATTATGTGATGAATAACCCGGTGTGATCGACAGTGAATTTTAAAGAGCTCCGCCCACGTTGCATAATGGACGTTTTTCATCTCAAGAGTGATGGCGACATGAGTTTTAATGTTTGAAACTGTGAGGGCTGGATGAAAAGATGATTTTGAGCCAGACATGGCTAACGGGAGAGGAAGGAAGTCGGTGGCACAAAGGGAGGGGGGAGGGGGGTGGGCGATGACACAAGGAAGGATTTTTAGGGTTTTTATGAACTTTCCCCAGAATCTGATATCATGTAAGAAATATTCTTCCTTTATTATTTCATTCCAAAGGGGTAGTAAATATACCCAAAATACAAGCATAATCCTAGGCTAGAATAATGGTAACTAATGACTAAATATACGGTAATTAATGACTAAATATATATCTACCATATACATAAACACAATTATGAATAAATATTCTATCCTATTCTATCAGAAAGTCATTAGAAGAAAGAAAAAAAGATGTTTTATTGATACTTAGGGAAAGTATATTGAATGACTTTTTTATTACAAAAAGAATTTCAGTGACTTTTCGTGATATACTTACGCAAAGTTCAGCGAATTAGTTGTTATAAAAATAGTTAGTGCCTTCCTGTAATATTACAAAATTGAGTGATTTTTTTGCTATAAAAAATAGTTTAGTAACTTTGATTTGATACAATAAAAGTTTAGTGAAATACAAAACCTTAAAAAAATTATAAATGAAATACAAAACCTTGATACGAAATATCTGTGTGTGTGAGTAGAACTATTAAAACTTTAACAAATAAATATTATATATTTTGAATCCACAATATTAATGATATGACATGTTCAATATTAAATACGTTAAAGAATCACTAAATTTAAATCTTAAATATGTTTCGAATACATAGAGAAAGAGGTGTTTGTGTTTGTGTTTGTGTGTTTCCAAGGTTGGATTTGATCAAGTGGGCTTAAAATGTTTTTGTAGTAACAAGGTGTCCCTTCTTGTGCATGTCTCCATGTACAACATCACGTGATCATTTTTCAGAAAATGATTTGAAAGAAATGCAAGAATAAAAGTTATAATGAAAATATAAAACCTATAATATTGAATTCTATGTATTTTTAAAATTTTGGGTTTAGACTTACTATTTGTTACAATTTTAATATAATTTTACATGTAAATTTATATTTTACATTAAAAGTACTCAACTCAAATAAATTCGGCAACACTCCACTCCATCCGCCCCTGTGTTCAAGAGACATTCTCATAATAACTTATATACATTGAAAATATTTTAAAAATTACAATATTAATACAGTATAATTTAACTTCTTGTAATTCTTAGATGATATGATAGTGCACAAATTAATTAATATTATCAATGTATAGAAGTTAATCTCCTAAAAGTATAGATAAAAAAATGTTTACCCACTAAGCCAAAATGGATTCGCCCATGCTACCAATGTAGTATATATAACTCAACCCCAAAAGCTAACCTGTAGGATGAGGATTGTTCAAGTCCATATAAGGAGTTCATGTTCTCATTCCATATCCGATGTGGGACTTAACACTCCACCGCACGCCCAGACCTTGTTAACTGGAACGTGGATAATATAATTTGGGGGCCCAACATCGGTGAACAAAGAATTGGAATGAGTCTGGATCTGATACCATGTAAAGAATGGATCTTGAGCCTAACTCAACCCCAAAAGCTAGCTTGTAGGATGAGGATTGTTCAAGTCCAAGGAGTTCATGTTCCCATTCCATATCTGATGTGAGACTCTTAACATATTTAAATGTTGCATGCTTGCAGCACCATACTTATGGGTGAGTGAGATCAGATTTCAACTTTAGTTTGAATTCCACTTTTGAAGGGGCGTCTTGAAGCAACAGTAAATTTATCTTTGTATGATCTATAGATCATGGGTTCGAGTTATAGAATCAGTCATTATGTTTGCATTACGGTAGGTTGTGTCTACATCACACCCCGACTCTTACCTAAATTCTTTTAACGCGGAAGGCTTTGTGCACTGGACTGTACTTTTTTTAAAAAAAATTACACCTTTGTGAATTGTGATGCGAAGTAAATAAATGAACATTCTACATTCACGGATGTCACGGCAGTTATTAATCAGTGTCGTACCAGAAAACAGAGTCATGTCATATAATGTCCACATTATGTTGGATCTAAATGGTAATACAGGCAAAGCAAAATATTTGTATGTTGAGACAGGGCCACCTTTGATGAGAGTCGGTGAATTGATTGTATAAGGTTGGAGTGTTAAAGTAGTGCCTCTCTCTTATGGCAATCGAGTTGACAAGGTTGAAGGTCCACTTTTTAATTTCTTTTAATTTTGCAAATCAATTAAGTGAGTCGTTTGGTAGTTGATTAGAGTTATACAAGTTAATAGAATATTTTATAATTTTTTTTTATTAATTGTATTAATTGTAATTCTACCTATCGCGGGACTGCCGAGAAGAGGAGGAAGGGCAGGGGTGACAGTATTGGTTGGCCGAACCTCGGTTTGCCGAGAGGTGGCTGCGGAATCACCCTGAGGCGGGTTGTTCCGGACCACCGTCGGCAGAACCGGGTGGGCATCCAGCCCCGGACTAGCTGAGGTGGTGGCGGGTGGCGGGGTCTGGGACGGCGGGCTATGTAAATGGTGAATTAGAAGAGGGTTTAAGCCATATCTAGGAAGTCGTAGGAATGTCAAGGTGGCGAGTGTAGAGAGGCAAAGGGGAATTGAGACTCATCAAATAGTACATGACGTGAAATAATAATTTTACGACTTGACAAGTCATAGCACGAGTAACCACGATGATTGACAGGGTAACCCAGAAACACACACGGGGAAGACTGAGGTTGGAGTTTGTGATTGGTCGGATGGAGAGGGTAATAGAGACATCCAAAAATACGCAAGTGTTGGTAGGAGGGGCTCCTACGAAACAGAACTTGGGTGGGCGATCGTTGAGCTAGAGACTTGTTTTGGATTATGTTTAGGAGATAGGTGGCCATGGAGAGAGTGTAATGTCAGAATTGAGGGGGAATTGAGGTGTGAGCAAGTAGGGCACGAATGAGGTTGTTTATGGTTCAGATTTTCCATTCGACTTTACCATTTTGGGAAGATGTGTAAGGGCAGGAAAATTGAAAGGCAAGACCATTTTTGGAACAAACCTGTTTGAATTGGTTATTATCAAATTCCCTGCAATTGTCATATTGAAAAACATTTAATGCTCTTTTCAAATTGTGTTTTTACGAAAGCACTAAATGAAGAAAAAATGGGGTGGACCTGGGATTTATTTCCAATTGGAAAAGTCCATAGAAAGTTGGAATAATCGTCCAAAAACAACACATAATATCGATGGCCAGCCGTACTCAAAATAGGAGATGTCCACAAATCACTATGTATGATATTGAAAGGCATTAAAATATAATTTGTGGATGCAGAAAAATGGTAATTTGACATGTTTACCAAAAATACAAGATTCACATATAGGGGTCTTAGAAATATGGTTATAATTAATAAAAAAAATCCTAAGGGAGCGTAAATAGAGTCTCCCGGATGTCCTAATGAATTCCATAGGGAAGACGAAAGAGCAGCAAAGGTTGATGGAAGTGAGGCTGGATTGTTGATGGCGTTTGAAATAGGGTAGAGATCTCCGATGCAGTCACGTCTCATTATTCGTCTCCCTATCGTAAAAATCTTTACAGTAAAACCAAAAGGATCAAAGTTAAGGGAAACCCAATTGTCAGTTGTGAAATGTCGCACGGAGATTAGATTCTTAACGAGTTTAGGGGCATGGAGGACATTGTTTAAGATTAGTGGAGGATGTGGTGGGGATAGAGAGGAATGACCATAACCACGGATGAGAATGCCTTGTCCACTACCAACAATAATATTCTAATTTAAATTACTCAAATTGGAATAAGACGAGAGAATATATTGTGATGTCGTCATGTGAGATGTGGTGCATGTGTCCATATACTAATTTTCATCTAGAGTCAGTGCATAAGTTGATTGGGGGGCTGTGTAGGCCTGTTGTGGACGTGGGCCAAGTATGCTAGGTTGGGTCTGTCGGTTCTAAGGTGGAGTCCACGAGGATGTCAGATACGGGCAAGGAGGGGAGGCCTATGACGGTGAGGCCCACGCGGCCCACGGTGGGTAGGCAGCCCATGGCGGAGGCAGTTGCTACTACCGTGGTCGCTGCTGGCTATTTTCAGCCGGCGGGGACTGCCCCTTCCCACCGTTGTTGTTGACAAAATTTCTTCCGCTGTGGCCCTTGCCGGACTGCCTGCTCCGGCGGTTGTTACGAGAGGAAGCAGACTATTGCGGGTCTTCACCCGATGGTGGTGGTGAGGGTGGCGTCGGCAATGCTGGCCCGAGTGGTGCTGCACTTAATTTTTCGGGTTTCCTCAAGGATGAGCTTCGAACGAGCCACATAAAACGGAGGTAACAGATTGCATTGTTGAAGGGTGGTGGCAATGCCATCATAGGATTCGTTCAAACCTGCAATAAGTTGCATGACCAATCGCTGATTAGTGACTGGTGCACCAACGTTGGAGAGTTGGTCGGCAAGCATCTTGAGTTCTTGACAATAAGCAAACACGTTTGGGAAATCGTCCTGATGAACGTCCTTGAACTGATTTTCAATGTATAACGTTCGTTGAGTTTTGTTGTCGTGGAAAATACTTTCCAAATGTTCCCACGTTTGGCGGGCAGTGGCATAGGTCTCAATGATGGTGTGCAACAGATCATTAGATATCATTTCGTATATCCACTGGAGAACGGCTGCGTCCAAACGAGACCAGAGTGCATCATCAGAAGTCGAAGCCGATGGTATGTCTGTGGACTTCGGCGTGGGAGGGATGATGTGGTCGATAACTTCATAAACACTACAATGGATCTTAAAAAGTTCCGCCCACGAGGAGTATTGATCCTTTTCCATCTCAAGAGTTACAGGGATGAAGTTTTTAATGTTGTTTACGGCAAGTGCAGGATGGAATTTGGTTTTGTCAACCATAGAAGAAGAAATTTAGGAGGAATAGAGAGGGAGAATGACCGAAAAAACTAGGGTTCCATCATGGGGAAAAGAGGGGGTGGGCGGCCGAGAGAGGTCGGCGGCTAGGGTTCTGACGTGGGCTAGGTCCCGACGTGGAAAAAAAGGTGGCGGCCGAGAAGGTGTATCGACAGCTAGGGTTTGTAGTTTTAGGCTACTGATACCATAAATGAATATGTTCCTTGATGTTTATTGATGGATGATTTACAATATATATATAAGGTTACAAGAATATTTACTTTGATACAAACTAGGTAACTAATTAACCTAATTACAAAATGATTATAATTTTACCTAAAATAGGAGATATACAATTAACGAAAGAATATTGGGAAATATTCTATTACAATTATTAGAAATATAAAGGCTACTTATGAGAAAATTTATGTATTATTTTATGTAGGAGTTAGTTAGTTATATATATATATATATATATATATATATATATATATATATAGTTATTTCATCTTCTATCCTTCAAAAAATAATACACAGGTTCCCTCATAACTTATATATTAGTATATGGGGCTTTCTATATTGCATATCAAACACCGTATTATGTGTGTTTTGAATTTTATACATAGCTAAAGAATGCTACCAAACATGGTATTACATTATACTTATAACATAAAATTTAATACATGAATAACTTAGCTCCTAACCAACTATCAAACCACCCCTAAGAATGCATACCCGCGCATTGTTCCATTTGAGGTTAACTTTAGATGAGTTACTACAGGTGATATGGCAGTTTAGAATAAGTAAAATTAGGAATTTAAAACATAAGATATGTAAAATGGTAGTATATTAATAGGCTGAAATTACTCGGTGTAAATACGTTAAACTCATATTGCGGACGCAGAAAGCCTGTTTTAACGGTCAACTGACGCATCCCTTTGTTCGTAAACATGTATAGATAGTACTTGAGATCTAAGAGCTTATATATATATTTTTTGGTTGCATACATGTGTTACACGAAATTAATGGATAAATGCATACACATGTTTATCACTTAATTATGACTAAATGTATCTATCTTAACTTTAATCTTTAACTGCAATGGTTAAATTGAACGATTTGATATAAATATAGAGTGCATATTAATATTTGAGTTAAATTAAATATGTCGTTAATATAAGAAATTGGGTGACATGATAATATAAAAGATTCTCAACATTAATAATGTAGGTAACTTTAACTTTTACAACTCCGTCCTTTTAAGTGTCTTTCAAAATTGTGGTAGACCCATTAAGAAGCTCAATTAATTAAAGGGATCATTTGTACATTACCCTTTATCTTTGCCTTGAAGAAATGGCTCCTCTTTATAAAGTAGTACTACTTATATACTCCTTTGAAAATGTAAAAAATAATAAAAAGTGTTATGAAATACATATCATTTGCATGGATGTCCATACACATTTACTAACATTTTGTATGTTACATAGACCTATTAATTTTGGCACTTAATATTTATAATCTTCATTGGGTGGTTACATGTAACTATTAATTTGAACACTTAATATTTGTAACCTCCGTTGAGTGGTTTCATCTTATAAATTGGGATGTTATTCACCTTTAAAGGTAGATGAACATACACTTGAAATAAGAAGAAATTCTCCTCATCCTCTCTACTTCTTTGTCTACATCTCTTGTCTTATATTGCTTTTGCTATAATTTTATAACACGTTATCAACACGAGTCTCTAATTTATTGAGTGGAGTCCAATTCTCTTGGTTACAAGATCAAAACACTGTGGATGCACGATAGTTCCAATTAATGAATAAGATAAAAAATCAGCACATACATCAAGTGCTATGGTCAATCCTAAAGAGTCAAGATCTGAACGTGGTTAAGGTTCTTTATCTCTAATCCTTTGCTACTTTGATTTCTTATGCATAAATACATCTGCATATATACCTAGTTATTCCACTTGCTTGAACATCATCTCTTTTGGGTATAAGGTGTTAGTTACGGGGCTATGGATAAGCAAGAGTATGTAATAATAAAATCGTAACAACTAGAACAATTCAAACAGTTTCTGGATGTTGCCTTCAATGTTGTGTCAACATCTGAGGCAACATTGTGATAAAACAGTTATAAACCTTTATAGAATAAATGCAGCGAAAAAAGTAAAGAGACACAAGGTTTATATTTTCAAGGGTATATATTAATATATCCCTTGATGGTCAATGACCAAAGAATTGTATAAATTATATACAATTACAAATGAATTTCTTTTACAAGATTGAACAATAAATGTGAAAAGAAATTACAAAAAAGTGAAGTCGCAGATGACTTCAGCCTAAGTTAAAAGATCTAAAAAGACAAATACAACATCTTCATTACAATTGCTTGAAGTATAAGCTTGATCTAGAATCAGGGCAGCAACAGTAATGTGGGACTAGATGTTGTTATACTACTTTAGGCTAAGTGTGTTGTTCCGGTTTCTAAGGTGAATATCCAAGAGCTCTCTTGGTAATCCTTCTCTTTTTAATTTTGGATGTCGATACTCTGAAGCTCCCCTCTATTTATAGTGTGGAACTTCCCTTGAAATCCTCATTGATTGATTGTGGAGGTTGAGTAAAAGAAGCTTCAGCTTGGACCGATTCTTGCTCCTTGAAAAGCTCAACGTTCTGGACTTGATCTTCACGCTGCTTCCTCTTCAAGCTTTGACTGTTTCTTTTACCACGTTTTAAACAAAGCATCATTGTAATCTTGCCTGTGTCATTTTTTACTCACAGTAACACAACCTGTTTTGGCCGGAAGAATAGGCAAAATCGTTACAGAGATGTTGTCAGGAATGTTGTCCTGAGCATTTACAGATGTTGTCACAACATCCATCCAACATCAACAATCTCCCCTTTTTTGCCTTTCTTCACAAAACTCCATACGAAGCAAAAATGACTAGGATACTGATTCCCGATGTAGTCCTTACATTCCAAGAATCAGTAGGATCAGTGTTATGCTCCCCCTTAAACCTGTAGTAGTAAATTCCAAGCAATGTTGTATCGATGATTTGATTTGATAGGAGTTATGTTCTGTTAGTCGTGACTTACTTACAACAACTGCATAATCAGTCTACAGTAACCATTCATAATAATCAACATCAGGCAAACATATATAAACAGCTTTAGAAAGCAGTCACAATGTCTGCAAGAACAGATCAAATATCCCAAAGTAAAATATTACAAACCAAAAAATATTTCAAATGTTAGTATAACCTCTGTTCAAATAAGCAAAGATTATCAGCACTCCATTTCATCAGCATGATTATTCTTCACTAAAGTAATCTAGTCACAGTAGCTTCCAGCCGCTTTCTGTGATCGATCACTCTGTGCAGCACCATCTTCATCTCCATCTCCATCGCATCAGAAGTAGTCAGCGCAATCATCATCTCCCCCTGCACCGTAGCTTGGCCTGCATCTCATCTCAACTCATCTCCCTCTGTCTGTGTCTGTCTGCTTCCAGCAGCAGCAACATCTTATCCCCCTTTTTGTGAAGAAAGTAAGTCCTCATAATAGTTCCTGGCTCGCACTAGGTCTTGAATTTGCCTGTCAAGTTTAGCAATGTGTTGTCAAAGCCAGTCTTTGGACATTGGGACATTTTCTTGACCAACATCTTTTGAAGTGTTAGTATCCCATTCATCTTTCTTCCAGGGCAGGTCAATAACCTTGTCCCTGCTGTTCACAACTTCTCGTTGTACTGAGTAAACCTCTAAGGCTGGACTCAACTTTTCTCTTTTTAGAGTCTTAAAACCTTGGTTGAGCAGTATTTGAAAAATCAATGAGGGGTATGGAAGGGCAGAGTTGCTTTGTCTTTCTGCCAAGTTGACAACATGGTTGAATATAAGTGATCCTAAGTCAACTTTCTGATTCCTTCCAATCTTGAAAAGCAGTGATGCTTGATCAAAGGTCACTACTGTCTCGTTGAGGGAGAGTAGCCAGTTGTATATATCAAGTTTGTGCAGAGTGGCAAACAACGCAGTGAGTTTTGATACAGGACTGCGAGGAGCCCAAACAATGATCAAATTCCCCGTAAGGTACTTGATCATTGAATTGAGTTCCTCCACAGTGGGGTTTGGTTGAGGTTATTTTTCACTAACAATCATCCCAAGAGTGGAGTTGATGATATTAGGTGTAAAATTGTATACCTTGTTGTATAGGTACACTCTCCCAAATTTCTTCGAGGTTGTGTCCTTAACAGCAGGCGTCAGATTAGCATAAACACTCTAATCACCTTCTCACAATAAGGATTCTTACCAGATACAAAGCTTAAGATTTTTCGACTACTTAAGAAATCAACTAAACCATTTTTGGAGAATGAAGTTAGGTCAATCACCTTCTCCTCTCTAAATCCTCTATTTTTAAACCAATTCCAGTTATTGGAGCATGATTTCGTTTGAAACATGGAAGAGTACCTCAGAATCTATTTTAGATTCTGTGTTTTCTTGTTCGGATAAGGTGGTTGCAGGTGTTGCCTCAGATGTTGGGGCAACATAGTCTGGGTCCATTTTCTCGTCTGTTGCCTTTGATGTTGAGGCAATATTTTTATCAAAATTACGGTATGTTCTACGGACCCCTTTAGGAATGAATTTTCGTAGAAGTGTGTCATCTGACATCTCTTCTTTTTCTTTTTCCTTCTCAGTTTCTGCTTGTGGAGTGGAAGTTGATGGAGTTCTGGAAGAACTTGGCACACTGAAATTGGTGTCAGTGATGCTGCTTGAGGTAGTATCAACAGGGAAATTCAACTCTTCCCTGGATCTTTTGGCAGACTGATTTTCACCGAATTGGTTTTCGAAAACCCTCTTTGACCTTTGCGTCAGAAATGTCGATTTTGACTGTCTTGAGGCAAGGTTCGAGAAATCAGATGTTATATCAACATCGATTGGGTTTTCATTATCTCCTGGGTAGCTCACCTGTAATGGCTTATCTGAGCCAAGCAGGATCATAGCCTGTGTTCAGTCCTCCTCGACCGGTTTCAAGTCATTGATGGAAGTATAATGCTTGTAAACCTTGTTGTTGTTTGCTGGACTAGTCGACATCGGAGAATAATCTTTGGTGTTTGTGGATTTTGGGGACATGGACATGGGAGAAGGTTTTGAAGGATTGGGCGTGTTGGAGAAGCTTTGGGTTTTGAGAAATGACGGTGTTGTTTGGGCTGCCATGGTTTGATAGTCGGCTGATGTGACTATTCCAAGACAAAAATGGGAGGTTTTATTATGGCAAAGTATACTTACACTCAAACTCTTTTTCCTTAAATTTTGATTGTATAGAAGAATAAAAACTCTTTACACAACCTAAAATAAGGATTTTCATAGCACATATCATCATTTAAAAAAAATGGTCCTCCAGAATTTTTGGACTTCCAGTTAAAGACAGAGACATGTTAAATACCAAAAACATGAATAAAATAAGATAAACCAGATTGATCAATGTACTGGAACACGATGTTGTTAATGATGTTGGCAACATTTACAAAGTTAAACAAGCATTATGAGACTCAAAAGATTTTCTGATTTGGCATATGATACTTCCGTATATGTTCCCTATGAGACTGATCGTTGGACTAATGTGATATTTTACCATTGTCCTTAATCAACTTAGTTGAACACATACAGTTTAAAAAATATTGAGGAATTTTCAACCTTACGTGGTACTCCTATAGAATAGGAACGATACCGCTCTTAGAGCTTTGCTCTTTTTGTATACAACCAAATCTTTTAATAGAGGCTTTGCCTTCTTATCTTGTCCTTTTAGAGTCATGCTTGAATCTTTTGAAAAAAAAATATTGCAACATCACTACAACACTTATCCTGTATATTGACTCAACAGTAAATGTTATCCAGAATGTTGGGACAATATTTCGGACAACATCTACCTAGCCTGTCTTATTTTCAAAGGAAATAGAGACCAAGAGATTTGTTCAAGCTAGAAAATCTCTCATGATCTAAAGGTTTGGTAAAAATGTCAGTCAGTTGACAAAAAGTATCAACATGTTCGATTTGAACTAGCTGTTTTTCCACTAAGTATTTTAGAAAATGATGTCTTATGTCTATGTGCTTTGTACGTGAATACTGAACAAGATTTTTGGAAATATTAATAGCACTCAGATTATCACAGTACAAAATCATGGAGTTATTAGATATGTCATAGTCATCTAGCATATGTCGTAACCAAATCAGTTGAGCACAACAACTTCCGGCTGCCACATATTCAGATTCGGCAGTCGAGAGTGATACACAATTTTATTTACGACTGTACCATGAGACTAGATTATTGCCAAGATAGAAACACCCACCACTAGTGCTTTTCCTATCGTCTACATCACCGGCCCAATCTGAGTCACTATATCCTATTAGATTAGGATTAGTGTCTTTGGAGTACCAAATTCCCAAGTCACTTGTACCGGCAACATATCGAATGATACGTTTCACAGCATTAAAATGAGATACCTTAGGACTGGCTTGGAACCTGGCACAAATACATACGCTAAACATGATATCGGGGCGACTGGAAATAAGGTATAAAAGGCTACCTATCATAGATCGGTACAATGTTGGGTCAACATCTTGTCCAACATCGTCTTTACATACATGTTGCGTAGAGCCCATTGGATTCTTCATGTGTTTAGCATTTTCCAGACCAAATCTCCTAACAAGATTCTTGGCATACTTGCTTTGAGATACAAAGATCCCATCTTCATTCTATTTAATCTGCAAGCCTAAGAAAAATGTTAGTTCTCCAATCATGCTCATCTCAAATGTTGTCGACATTGCTTCGACAAATGACTTCAAGAAAGATTATATAGTCGAACCAAAAACAATATCATCAACATAGATTTGAGCTATTATTACATCTACACCGTGTCTTTTAATAAATAATGTTATGTCAGCTTCTCCACGGGTGAAACCAAACTCAACAAGGAAGTTAGTTAGACGACCATACCATGCACGTGGGGCTTGTTTTAGTCCATACAAAGCTTTCTTGAGTTTGTACACATGATGTGGATCCTCAAATCCCTTTGGTTGTTCAACATATACTTCTTTGTCCAAGTATCCATTGAGGAAGGCACCTTTAACATCCATTTGGTGCAAGGTAATCTTTAGATAGCAAGCAATAGCAAGAAGCAATCTTATTGACTCAATTCTAGCCACAGGAGCGAAGGTCTCGTCATAGTCGATACCTTCTACTTGTGTATATCCTTAAGCAACAAGTCGAGCTTTGTTCCTAACAATCTTCCCTAACTCATCTGATTTGTTTTTTAATATCCACTTGGTCCCAATAACATTTGTGTTGTTGGGTCGTGGTACCAAGTCCCAAACCTCATTTCGGGCAAATTGTTCAAGCTCCTCTTGCATGGCTTGAATCTAAAAATTATATTTTAATGCTTCCCCAATATTTTTGGGTTCCAAAGTAGATGTAAGACAAGAAATACTTACCTATTGGTATATGGTGGACATGCATACATACCTTACCATTTCTCGATAATTCACTGGCTCTTTCCATCTTGTACGCCTCTTTTCAAAAACTCCCCCTATCACCTGGTCGGGTGGATGGTTCCTTCTAATCCTCGATGGAGGGTCTCTTCTCACTTGATCATTCAGTTCAGTAGCAGACTCCTCCTCGATTTTGTCCCATGTGTTCTCTCTTTGAGGTTCAGATATTTCTTCTGATATTGGGACAACATCTAGGACTACATTTGTTTCTTCAGTGGGTTGCTCCTCTTGAACTGCAACAACAATGTTGTTTTCTGAAGATCTACCAGATATATCCAGCAGGTCATCAAAAATGACATTGACTAATTCTTGTATGGTCTTTGTCCGAAGATTGTATATTCGATAAGCATGGCTATTCTGAGAGTAGCCAATGAATATTCTCTTGTCACTCTTAGTGTCAAATTAGGCCAGTTTATCCCTGTCATTAAGAATATAGCACACACACACCCAAAGACATGAAAGTACCGCACTGTAGGTTTCTTTCCATTTAACAGTTCATAGGATGTCATCTTGGTCTCTGGCCTTAAATAGATTCTATTAGTTATGTGACATGCCGTGTTCAAGGCTTCTGCCCAAAACCTCTTTGACAATTGCTTAGAACTTAACATAACTCTAGCCATTTCTTGTAAGGTTCTATTCTTTCTCTCAGCAACCCCATTTTGTTGTGGTGTTTTTGGTGCCGAAAATTCATGGAATATGCCTTTCTTTTCACAAAATTTTGCAAAGGTTTGATTTTCAAAGTCCTTTCCATGATCAGATCTAATTCTGAAAATCGAAGAACAAAACAGATTCTTAATCATAGAGTAAAGTGTTCTAAACATCTCAAAGGTTTGTTATTTTTCCTTTATAAAATAGATCCAAGTGAATCTGGAAAAATCATCTACTATCACATAAGAATATCTCATCCCTCCTAGGCTATCTACCTCGATTGGACCCATAAGATCCATATGCAATAATTGGAAACAATGAGACGTACATAAATGTTGTCCGTCATGTTGGACAACATTGTGAGAGACTCGTGTCTACTTTCCTTTCAAACAATCTTCGCATAGTGTTTTATCTTTTGGATCCAGTCTGGGAATGCCTCTGACAGCTTCAGATGAGATCAGCTTCTCCAAGGTGCCGTAGTTGACATGTCCCAACTTTTGATGCAAAGTGCCAAGTCACCTACCTTTGCGAAGTTGCACAACTCTTGTATACCGACTAGATAGAAATTATATCCTATTCGGGTTCTTGACATGACACATTTATCCGCAGAATCTATAATCTTGCATCCAAACTTGTTGAATTTCACCTCGAGATCATCATCACATAGTTGGCTTATGCTAAAAAGATTAGCAACCAAACCTTCTACATGAAGAACATTTTTCAAGGCTGGTACATCCGGAACATTAAGAGTTCCTTTACCAATTATCTTACTCTTAATTCCTCATCCAAAGGTCACGTATCCTCCATTGAATGCTCCATACTCCTTTAATAGGCGTTTGGTACCTGTCATATGACGTGAGCAGCCACTATCGAAATACCAAGAACCTGTAATGTTAGTACGCAAAGCAGTTATGCACACATTACATTTCAAATTCAGTTTGGGTACCTATTCCTTTTTCTTCCTTCTACTTTCAGCCTGGTTGCTTTGAATATTGTCACTGATGTTGGGCAACATTGTTGACGACATTTTAGGCAATATTCTAAGTGCAGAGTTTTGAAGTTTGTAGCAGTATGTCATAAGATGTCCTGACTTTTTACAGAAGCTACATACAAACTTCGATCCAATCTCAGTGATCTGAGAATTACTCGGAATTTCTTTGACAAATTTTATCCTCTCAGTTTGACCATGGATTTTGGAAGTATTTGTTTTGCTAGGAGATTAGTACCCAAGCCCAACCCTTGTAGGTTTATTGAAGTTCAATATTTCATCCAGTTTGAAGGTTCCCATGTTGAGCCTTTGAAAGGTGGTATCAGCTACGTTCAATCGTGCACGAATCTTACCAAGATCTAGGTCCTTCTTGGTAAGTGTCACCTCCAATCGGTTGATTGTTCCTTTCATATTGCTATTCTCAAGAGTCAATAATTTTGCTTTTGAGTCTAGTTGCTCAGATTCAGTGATTAAGGCTTTACAAAGACTTTATAATTCCTTTATTACGTCATCTTTGGAGTCAACTAGGTCCAAATTTACAGCCTCAGATGAAGAATTAAATCCACTAAAACAATTTACATCAGAATAGTCAAAGTATACATACCTCTCTGATGTTGAAGTCATTCCAGATGTTGAGTCTGATGTTGTTCCTGATGTTGTCGCAACATGTCAACAACATCTTCATCGTCGGATAGTGAGTGTTCAAACACGGATGCCAGCATTGCCTGTGGTTCTTCTTCTTGATCTCCTTCCTCCTCTTTGTTCTCATCATCACAAAGAGTTACCCACATGACCTTACCAATTTTTCTAAGGGTGTTTGCACACTCATTAGTGTAGTGTCCCCAACCCGAGCATGCATGACATTGCACTCCCTCGAGTTGTTTGGGATTGAAATTGGTACTGTCGGAGTTAGATTTCCTCAGTGGATTGTGATTACTTTGATCAGAAGGTGACCTATTCGGCTGTTTATTAAAGAGTGGGTTTTGATGCTGTTTGTATTTGGCTTTATTGCGATCATTGTTGATCTTTCTCACCATCGAATTGAATCGACGAGTAAGTAAGGCAACAGTTGCACCATTTCCCAGTTCCTCCAAGTTTTCTTCCTCGTTTTCCAATTCAGTTTCCGAGGTTTGTCCTTGGAGTGCCAAAGTTTTGTCTTTATACAGATCTCTTTGTCTCTTCATGATCATCTCATATGTTTGAAAGATGCTCATCAAGGCATGTAGATCCATAGTAGCAAGATTATGGGCCTCTTTAATAGCACAAATCTTAGTATTAAACCTTTCAGGAAGAGATCTGAGAGCTTTATCCACATGTTGTGTGTTGGTTAAAGGAGAACCAAGCACTTGACACTGATTAGCAATGTCAATTAACTTTTCAAAATAGGATTTTATGTCTTCGGATTCTTCCATCCTTAAGTGTTCGTATTGGCTCAAAATCATGCGAAGCTTTGTACGTCGTACACTTGAGGTACCTTCACAATCAGTTTGTAAGGTCTCCCAAGCATCCTTGGCCGTAGTACAATTCTGGATGAGTTTAAATATATAGAGATCTACCCATCCAAATATCGCATTTAGGGCCTTTTCATTGAAGCTCGCACTATTGATCTCTTCCGCGGTCCATTCAGATCCGGGTTTGGTAAGTACATCACCATCCTCGTCTGCTGGGTACTTGGGGATCACATAGCCTTCAAAAATTGATCTCCAAGCTCGAATATCAATGGATTTGATGTGCGAACGTAGTCGAATTTTCCAATAGGCATAGTTAGTTCCGTCAAGAATTGGAAGTCTACCAACGCTTTGTATAGCTAAATCTATAGCCGTAATATTCAGAATCAAATATTTATTGTATCAAGTGTTGGCTCTGATACCACTTGTTAGGTCCGGGGCTATGGATAAACAAGAGTATGTAATAATAAAATCGTAACAACTAGAACAATTCAAACAGTTTCTGGATGTTGCCTTCTATGTTGTTTCAACATTTGAGGCAACAATGTGATAAAACAGTTATAAACCTTTATAGAGTAAATGCAGCGGAAAAAGTAAAGAGACACAAGGTTTATATTTTGAAGGGTATTTATTAATATATCCCTTGATGGTCAATGACCAAAGAATTGTATAAATTATATACAATTACAAATGAATTTCTTTTACAAGATTGAACAATAAATGCGAAAAGAAATTACAAAAAAGTGAAGTCGCAGATGACTTCAGGCTAAAGTTAAAAGATCTAAAAAGACAAATACAACATCTTCATTACAATTGCTTGAAGTATAAGCTTGATCTAGAATCAGGACAGCAACAGTAATGCGGGACTAGATGTTGTTATACTACTTTAGGCTAAGTGTGTTGTTCCAGTTTCTAAGGTGAATATCCGAGAGCTCTCTTGGTAATCCTTCTCTTTTTAATTCTGGATGTCGATACTCTGAAGCTCCCCTCTATTTATAGTGTGGAACTTCCCTTGAAATCCTCACTGATTGGTTGCGGAGGTTGAGTAAAAGAAGCTTCAACTTGGACCGGTTCTTGCTTCTTAAAAAGCTCAATGTTCTGGACTTGATCTTCACGCTGCTTCCTCTCCAAGCTTTGACTGTTTCTTTTACCACGTTTTAAACACAGCATCATTGTAAGCTTGCCTGGGTCATTTTTTACTCACAGTAACACAACCTGTTTTGGCCGGAAGAATATGCAAAATCGTTACAAAGATGTTGTCAGGAATGTTGTCACAACATCGCAGTCAACATTCTTATTCTCATACGATGTTGTCCTCGGCATTTACAGATGTTGTCACAACATCCATCCAACATCAACATAAGGATATTAATATATTATGTGAAGGATTCTTAATAATGATCCAGTACTAAAAGGCCATGGTTCGCTTGAACTCCAATAGAGTTCATAATAATTGTACAACCATCAGAATTGATTTTATATTCATGTTTTCATGAATTATTAGAAGTGGTAATATTTTAATAGGCATGTTGTGAGTACAACTGAAGATGTGCTAAAGAAAATTCACTACATCATATATATGCCCTGATTTGCTCCTGAAGTAGCAATTTTAAGCTATCACGATTTGATATGTTTAAGGCACATTGAGATATGTTTCATTCCTAAAGAATGAAAACTTTTGATGAATGTTATAAGTACAGATTCATTCCCTGAAGTGAATGTGACAATATGAAGTAAAGCTTATATATACGGATGTACGTTTGGTTGTGATGTTATCACGACATTCTAAATATTTTACGATTTACTCCCGAAGTAGTAAACTCATAATTTTGCTCCCGAAGTTGTAAACTCATATATCTTCTCCCGAAGTAGAAAATTTTGAACTTTACTCTCGAAGTAATAGAACTTGGAACTTTACTTCAAAGTAATAGAACTTTGAACTCTACTCCCGAAGTAGTAGAATATTGAACTCTACTCTCGAAGTAGAGAAATTTTAAATTTACTCCTGAAATAGTAAGATCTTGAAATCTACTCCTTGAGTAGTAAGACTCTGGAATTACTCTTGAAGTAGTAACTCAGAAGTTTACTCTCGAAGTAGTATATATGAAATTTCATCCCAAAGTGGTAAAACGTTGAACTTTACTCTTGAATAACTTTATAGCTTTGTAGGTTATAACAATGATTTGGTTGGTTATCAAAATCTGGCAGGCTTACTTTTACTTTTTTTCATTCAGAGGCAATCGTGTGTACCAAGTCAAAAGATTATGCTACTTCTATAACTTGATGCATATGAAATAGTCATAGGATCTATGCTCAAAAGAATGACTGGACACATAGCAATTATTTTTATAAAATTATTTAACATGTTCTAGCAGATATTGTTATGTCTACGATATATTTATGTTGGGTAATTATTACCTCAATTTGATAAGCATCATATCTGTTCAAAGTGAAGTTATAATATTTTATGATGCATGTCGTACTGCTAAGTGATAAAGTACCGACTAATTATCATCTATGATGTGATAACATATTTGTGGAAATAATGTACTTCTGAGTAGATTAAAAATTACTGAACGATTGATAATGATTGTGGTAATTACAACAACCTTTTTGACAATAATTATTAATTTGAGTCCTTTTTTATTTTTCAGAAATAAGGAGATATTTATGGATAACCTTTGAAAAATATTACTAAATTATTATATTGATCATATAAGTAAATTGTTGTATCCTAATATGACTTATCATGATGTGTCAAAATTTCTTTAAGATGGATACAGAGAGTTGTTATATTTTAATAGGACTTGTCCAAACGTATAAGTTTAAAATATATGACGCAGTTTGTTATATATTTAGTCTTCACTTTATATTTTCTGACAATCTACTTATTTTATTTTGTGCATGTCATTTCATTTTAATATATGGATAAGATATGAATAACTTTCAAAGCAAGTTTGGATTAGAATTGAATTATGCATTTATTATTTCTAAATATTCATTCGTTTACCGTTTCCTTTCATGACAACAACATTGGCTAAGAAATATTTGATAGTACAAAACCAATTAAGGGCTCTAAAAGAGCTAACTATTTATCAAGAAGATCATGTCATTAGTAGTGTCCAAACAATATGTGATTATAGAGAATAGATTAAATGCTCCTAAAGAGCTTATATATTATTATGGCATTCGTTCTAGATTGTAATACACAAAGTTATTATGATCGAAGCACAAGTTATAGTAAACTCGAAGTTTACTAAAGTAAATGGCTATCATATTGAAGCTATAAATGATTGGATGACTAAATATCTTCAAAATCATAGTGGGTAAGAAACATGTATTTGAAATGTTACCCTCTTTATTCTCCAAATTGTATTACACAAATATAAGTATGATGAAACCACATGTCATGATAAACCAGAAGTTTATTGTACAAAATAGAATTCATGTTATAGTAAACCAGAAGTTTACTAAAACAAATAGCACATGACATGGTAAACTCGAAGTTCAATATTACAAATAAATTTATCAATTAACGTGATAATTTTGATTATCCTGATTTAAATTTGATGTGCTAAGTTTGTACTCGGAATATATTGAAGAACTAGAAGATTCTTCAAGAATTAATTTGTGTGTTCTCATGATAAGTTGATTACACCAGCTAATGTTAGGATTGAGTTCCCTAAATTCTGAAAAATATAAAAGGTGAATAAGGGCTCGTTCACCTATTATGTGATGTCTTAAATAGATGCATCGATAAGACGATCACATGTGCGTTTATTGTCAACCTGCAGTTTGACATTTAAAAAGTTGCTTGCTCAAAATAATTGAGTTGAGAGCACAATCTTCAGATTATGTATTCAAGATAATTCACCTTGTTAATGCTAGTTTATATTCAAGCTGGTTTAGCGTTGAATGCCTCTGAAAAATAGCTAAACCATTGTGAATGAGAACAAAGCTTCACGTGTTGATATGAAATATGATATATTACATACAACATAACTTGTATGCTTCAGACCAATAAATTATGATAAATTCTCCCCTCATAATTGGTTCAAGGTCAGGAACCAAATGTTTTCATCTAATAGTTTTGTTGTGTGCTATATGATTAATGAATATACCACGATGCACACAGATGGATTCCCCAAAGAAGGTGAAAATGCATGTTAGTTTTTCTAATATAAGGATAGAGAGAATAAAAAACTATGAAATATATTGTGAATTATCATCGGTATGATCCTCGTTCAAACGATAATTCAAGTCAAATGCTAGAATCATTTGTTGACCCAACTATTCCATATTTCAGCTGCAATATGCTCCTAAATGTCCCTGAAGGACAGGGTTTACAACATGCGTGAAGCATGGTAGACAAATCGGTTTCAAACGTAATAATCCTTGAAAAATGAGAGGAGCAAATGATCAAAATTATCATAATAAGGAGGCAATGTGCTCTTGAAGAGCCTACGATATAACACTTCATAAAACCTCGTACGAGGTTCAGGTACCTGAAAAAATAATGAAGTGATAAGATTTCAGTAAGTTGTGTTCAATTGCAAACCGATACAAAATGATATCTCGTCGATGATATATTTGCGCAATATTGTATAATATTATGAGGATCAGAATTCTACATCTCTTAAAGCATATTGATGTAGGAATAAATACCAAGTAGATACATCTTGGTAAATTTACTGGACCTGCAGTCCTGACATAAGAAGATGTCATGTAAATTAAATACTAAATGAAAATTGTCTCAGTCTATATGGATCACGTGATAAAATTATATGATTTTTTTTTAAGAATTCAAAATGCCTGAAGCATATACAAGTTATTGAAAAACTTGTTTGTAATTCATAAATGGATTAAATGAACTAAGGTTGATGTACTGAAATCACCTTAATAAATATTTATTGATGAAGTGTACAAAGATGACTATGTTTAACCTCTTCCCTTTATGATATTCGAAATCTTTCATAAGGTTGTGAAAGTTGCTGACTTGAATGTGATTGGAGATTTTGTAGAGTTTTCGAAAAGCAATAGACTACCTGCTAAAAGAAGTTGAAATGAGAAAATTAGATTGGTCCTGATGTACCATATATTTGTTCAATTGATGCATTTATTTATCTTGCTATAACTATGAGCATGATATAATTTCTTCCTTACACGGAGATACTGAAATAAGAACAATTATATATTGTCGATTTGATGAGAGAATTTTTCCAAAATTAGGGGCAGAGAATAATGAAATAAAAAGGGAAGTTTTGTGGAAAAATTCATCATCATCTCATCTTGATCTATGTGCTTCTATTAGTGAGCAAGAGATCCAAAAGATTATTCACTTGCAGAAAATAGCAAATCAAGACGCATTTACAGATTTGAAAAGGATTACCGAATCACATATCCCTGCAGAAAATGTCCCAATTCGGATTGATGTCCCTGTAGGACCATCTACTAGTGTCATAGCAAATGAGTCCAAAAGAACGCCTGAAGCGTGATAGACCATTGGGTTCTAAGGATCGAAATCACTAGAAAAAGAAAAGTAAATGGTCAAGATGACACTAAGAAAGAATCTCATAAAGAAATGCAAGATTTGATCAATCATGATATTCTTGAAGAAATCAATGAGCCGCAAACTCAAGAAAATGAAAAAATATCAATAAATTCAATTGATGTTATGTCTATTTGAATCGCTTGAAAGTAAATGTGGTTTGAAATACCAACAACCTTATATGAAGATAATGCAACATGCATTGCTCAATTGAAGGGAGAATTCAGAAAAGGAGATAGGTCAAAAGCACATTTCACCAAAGTTGTTCTTCACACACGAGCTCCAAAAGAATGGTGATATCAACGTCCAACAGATTGATTCAAGTGATAATATGACTGATTTGTTCACTAAGTCTCTACCAACTGCAACCTTCGAGAAGATGGTGCACAAGATTGGAATATGAAGACTCAAGCATTTGGACTGAAGTTCTCATCAGAGGGAGTTAATACATGTTGTACTCTTTTTTCCATATAAAGTTTTGTTCCACTGGATTTTTTCTAGTAAGGTTTTAATGAGACATATTATCTATGGACATCCAAGGGGGAGTGTTATGAAATACATATCCTTTATATGGATGTCCATACACATTCACTAACCTTTTGTATGTTACATATACCTATTAATTTGGGCACTTAATATTTGTAACCTCCATGGGTGGTTACATGTAACTATTAATTTTGGCACTTAATATTTGTAACGTCCATTGGGTGGTTTCATCCTATAAATTGGGATGTTATTCACCTTTGAAGGTAGATTTAGATACACTTGAAATAAGAAGAAAGTTTCCTCCTCCTCTCTACTTCTTTGTGTACATCTCTTGTCTTATATTGTTATTGCTATCACTTTATAACAAAAAGATCTTTTAGAAAGTTGTTCACACAAATTTATTATAACAAGGGTAAGTTGGGGGAAAAAAGTAATAATACGTTCTTGTCTTTTTAAAAAATGACACATATTTCGAACTATTTTTAAAGAGCTAGAAAGACAATTAAAAATATATGGCTGGAGTAATATTTTACCATAGCAGTAATACTAACCATTAATCAAGTGTACCTATGGCGTACGCGGCATTGACTTATGATCCCCTATTCGCTGTGTTTGAGATTAGTTGTTAGGGCAATTCATGTCTAATAAATGTGCTGGAAGGACAAGGCATCTTTGCTCAATTAAGGAGGAATCTTTGACAAAATATTGTTGTAAGTTGGAAAATCTGTGATTAAGTGACAGGTATTTGTTTTGAGTAACAGTTTTCTCGAATGTACATTTACAATATAAGCCTATTAGGTGCGAGAGCTCCATTATGTTTGAACCGAAATATATATGTAAATGCAAACCTTTTTTTTTTAAAAGTAGGGAGCGATTCACTCTTTAATGTGGAATTTCTCGATACAAACTCAGATTTAGTCAGGTCCCAATATAGATATCAAACACCAGGTGGGAAAACCAAAAATAATACCAACTTTTTGAACATATTCTTATATTAGATTCGTGTTGGAAATTAGCCTTTGGCGGGAGTTGCGACCGACCAACTTTAACGGCTTAAACACTAGTGTTACGTATGTTGGAGAATCCGGTTCTTCACACATGCATGATGTACTAAGTACGTAGATAACCGTAGGGCCAAGAATCGTCAAATTTCATTGAGAAATGAAAGAGATATTGGTTCACGAAGTAAGGTGTTTGAAGCATGGAAAAGTGTGGTGTGTGATCAATTCTCCCTCATCGGTAGAGGAAGAAAGAATTGTTGTGTATATAATACTCGAAATTGGTTTGGGGTTTGGGACCCCAAGGGGTATCCCATGTGTTTAAAGGAGGGAAGACCTAGATGTGCTTCGGTTCAAGGAAAGACCACACGCGCGCCGCCGCCGCCCGTCCGGTCCGGGATCCGGGATATTATCTTTTTGGGCCAGAAAACTTTGCCGAAGTACGCGTTTGATCCCGTGTTTCGATGTGCGCTTTGGACCGAAATTCTTTCGGATGTACGCTTCGGTCCCCGAAGTTTCAAGATGTACGCTTTGGTCCCCGAAATTTTTCGAAAGGCGAGAATTACGACGGTCCGAAACGAAACGTCCAAGACTCAATTCAGCCATTTATTTTGGCTGAATTACACCTCCTATAATGGCCAATCCGTTGGCAATTTTCTCCATTTATGTGGTGGCTTTACTACCTCCATAATGGTCATTATTTGGCCAATAATGGCTGTTATGGAGGCAACAAACAAATCCTCTTCCTCCTATATAAACACCCCTTACACCATTGTTGAGGCACACTTGATATACACGAAATTACACAAAGCGAAGAAAGTTTCTTCCTAAATCTTCCAAGCATCATTTCGTTATTCAATATTCTTCACGGTAGCTTTTGAGTTTCCTTTGCTCAATAGTTCCATTGCTTTTTTATGTTGGGAGACGAATTGTCCAGACGTATAAAGGATACATACGGGGCAATATTGTCTTAAGGACAGAGTGCCACACTCGACTCAAAAAAACCGCTTTCCGCTTTTCTTGTTCAACAAAATAGTAATTTCGCTTTGTTGTTATATTGTAATTTTCAGTTTTATAGTTGAATTGTAATTTCAATTCTTACATACGCAGCTACTTGTAATTTCCGTTCCTCGCAATCATTGTAAACACCAACAACTTAAGACAATATTTTGCTTACGGTAATCGCAATAACATGGCTGGAAATATGACCGATGTTGTCGCCATCGCTGCCGCCTCTCGAGGCAATGTTGCCGCCTTCCCCGCCATCGCCGCTACGCCCAAGGCGCAACTCCGCCGGCTTCACCGCTGCTCGCTCGCTCGCTCCTGTTCAAGGCAACAGAACACCGCTCGCCTTCCCGATCGTTGGAGCTCCACCCTCTTCATCACACCACCATGATCGCCCCGAAAAATTCATGGGATCGAATTCAAAAGATGGCAAAAAAGATGCCGTTTTACTTAACGCTTATGGGCATGGCCCGGTTCCTTACGGAAGATCCTCCACAAGCCGGAGATGAAATGGACTCTTCGCCCAATGAAACGGGTGAAGGGGGCTTGGTATCCATGTCATTAATGGCATGAAGATGGTTCGTGACGCATGGAATCATAGCGATTTCATGTGCAAGAACTATATACTCGAATCGCTTAGCGACCCTCTCTACACGGTCTATTGCACCGTTGGCACCGCCAAAGAGCCGTGGGAAAAATCGCAAAAGAAGTACAACGCACAAGATGCGGGTACTAAGAAGTTCATCATTGGGAAATTTCTAAAATTCCAAATGGTGGACAAGAAGACAATGATGTCCCAAGTCCAGAATTCCAAATGATTTTACATCACCTGGATTTGGAAGGACCGAAACCAAATGAGCAGCTTTTTGTTGCATCGCCGATTGAAAAGTTACCTCCTTCATGGAATGAGTTTATGAGTTACTTGAAACTCAAGACAAAGGAGATGACCTTTGAAGAGCTTGTTATCAAACCGCAAATCCAGAAGATAATAAGAAGACCTTGCCAAAGGGTAGACAACATGCCGAGGCAAAGGCGAATCTGGCCGAGGCCAAAGGGAACTCAAGCAAGAAGCGGAAGTTCCGTAAAGACGGCAAAGCCCCCGCAGCAGAGATGTTCGAGGTAATTGTCATCACCGTGGGAAACCCGGTCATAGGATCAAGGAATGCCGCAAGCTCAAGACCGAGCAACAACAGAAAGCCAAGTCAAAAGGCAAGGCTCAAGCAAACGTCGTCAAGGACACGCTCCCGGATGACATGATCGAGGAATTCTTTGCGGTGGTGCTAGAAGCCAACTTGGTGGAGAATCCGATGCAAAGGTGGTGGGTGGACACGGTGCAACAAGACACATCTGTTCCAATAAAGATGCCTTCTCCACGTACACTCCGGTCTCCGACAAGAAGCCGTTCATGGGCAACAACGCTTCCTCGGACGTGCTAGGGGTTGGAAAGGTGGTCCCGAAGATGACTTCCGCAAGGAACTCACTCGAAGGAAGTGATGCACGTCCCGTATATTAGAAGAAATCTAGTTTCGGACCTTTATTGGTTAATGCTGGTTTTAGGCTAGTGTTTGAATCAAATAAATTTGTACTCACTAAAAATGGCACATTTGTGGGGAGGGGCTTCGTCTGTGAAGGCCTCTTCAAAGTGAATGCCATGTCCGTATTGCGTCAAGGAAATAAAGTTGAGTCTTCTTCTTATTTGCTTGAGTCTTCTAATTTATGGCATCATAGATTAGGACACGTAAACTACAAGTCTATTCAAAGGTCGGTAAAGATGGAGTTGTTGCCTTCTATCGACATAAACCCTCAACATAAGTGTGAGGTGTGCGTAGAGGCAAAACTCACCAAGCTTCCTTTTCGATCCGTCGAAAGGAATACCGCTCCTCTAGAACTTATTCACACGATATATGTGATTTGAAGTTTGCACAAACTAGAGGGGGAACAAGTACTTTGTGACATTTATAGATGATAGCACAAGGTATTGTTACCTTTACTTGTTGAAAAGTAAGGATGAAGCCTTTGAAGCGTTCCGACGTTACAAAGCGTGTTGAGAATCAACTTAGCCTACGGATTAAATCCATTCGTAGCGATAGAGGGGGAATATGTAGCGCCTTTTGAGGAATATTGTGTCCAAGAAGGCATTATTCATCAAACGACGGCTCCATACTCACCTCAATCAAACGGTGTGGCGGAACGTAAGAACCGCACATTAAAGGAAATGATGAATGCCTTGCTTATCAATTCCGACTTCCCCAAAACATGTGGGGAGAAGCCCTCCTTACCGCTAATACGATTCTCGAACGAGTCCCACATAAGGGTAAGGACAAAACTCCATATGAATCATGGAAAGGAAAGAAACCCACCTACAAGTATTTTAAGGTGTGGGGTTGTCCGGCGAAGGTTGAAGTACCTAAGTCAAAGCAGTCAAGATTGGGCCTAAGATCGTAGATTGCATATTCATCGGATATGCAAATAACAAGAGTGCTTATCGCTTCTTAGTGCATAAGTCGATATTCCGGATATTCCGTATATCCACCAGGGTACAATAATGGAATCAAGGAATGCTCTATTCTTTGAAAGTACCTTTCCTAGAAAGGAGAAAGACATAACCTCTCGCAAGCGAAGTTATGCACAAAGCTCTCAAGAACCGGGAGTCCTTGACCGCCCGGATCTAAATGGTTCGATCTAGCGAATCTCGAGGTGGTCGAACATCCGGAATCTAGTGTTCCGATTCTCGAACTTAGAGACTCCGAGAGATGGATCTAAGGCGAAGTAAAAGGGCCAGGAAGGATAAATCCTTCGGTCCCGACTTTGTAGCTTATATGGTTAATGATGAACCAAGGACAATTGCTCGGCGTTGTCAACTCCGAAGCACCGCTCGGAAAGAAGCTATTGAGAGTGAAATAAGCTCCATTCTCGCATAACCATACTTGGGAGTTGGTTGATCTTCCTCCGGAAATAAACCGTTGGGTTGTAAATGGATACTCAAACGGAAATACAAGGCAGATGGGTCTATAGACAAGTACAAGGCCAGGTTGGTAGTCAAGGGCTATCGACAGACAGAAGGCTTTGACTACTTTGACACATACTCTCCGGTATCCCGGATGACATCCATACGGGTATTTATTGCGATCGCAGCTTTGCGTGACCTTGAGATACACCGGATGGATGTTAAGACAAATTTCTTCCTAAACGGTGATTTGGAAGAAGAAATTTATAAGGACCAACCCGAGGGGTACGTGGTTCAAGGGCAAGAGAAGAAAGTCTGTCGACTTATCAAATCTCTGTACGGGCTGAAACAAGCCCCGAAACAATGGCATGAAAAGTTTGATAGTACTCTACTATCGAAGGGGTTCGCCATTAATGAGTGTGATAAATGTGTTTACACGAAAGGTAACTCTGACTCATTTGTTATGATATGCCCGTATGTAGACGACATGTTGATCACAGGAAGCAGTCCTAGGGTAATCCTAGAGACTAAGAACATGTTGAAACAATGCTTCGACATGAAAGATATGGGTATCGCAGATGTCATCCTAGGGATTAAAATCTCTAAGACGTCCGACGGACCGGTCTTATCTCGCCTCACTACATCGAGGATGTTTTGAGAAAGTTCAAGATGTTAGACAGCTTCTCCGATAGCGTCACCAATGGATACAAATCAAAAGCTTGATAAAAATCTTGGTGCACCCGTATACCAGGAGCGATATGCACAGTGATCGGTAGTTTGATGTATATCACAAACCGCACCCGACCCGATATTGCTTATGCAAATCAATAAGTTGGCTAGGTTCACCCGTAATCCAAGTGATACTCACCGGAAGGCGTTGAATCGGGTATTACAATACCGAAATACACGTTAAATTTCGGGTTGCACTATTCGAGATATCCACCATTACTAGAGGGGTACAAAGATGATGCAAACCGGATATCCGATATAGAGAACACCAAGTCCACCAAAGGTATATATTTACAATTGGTGGTGGGGCTGTGTCTTGAAAATCCTCTAAGCAAACTTGCATCGCCCGATCCACGATGGAATCGGAGTTTATCGCTTTAGACAAAGCAGGAGAAGAAGCTGAGTGGCTTCATGACTTCTTAGAGGATGTTCCGTGTTGGAACAAACCCGTACCTTCGGTAATGATCCACCGCGACAATACGGTCGGCTCTAGGAAGGGCACGGAATGCTATGTACAACGGCAAGTCTCGTCATATTCGACGGAGGCATAAGACCGTTAGGCAACTGATCACCACGGGTATAATATCCATTGATTACATTATGTCAAAGGATAATATAGCAGACCCATTGACAAAGGGCTTACCCAAAGATCAGATGGCTTGCCTGTCTAGGGGAATGGGCTTAAACCCCAAAATATAAGGACCAATACATGGTAACCCAACCTTACGAACCGGAGATCCCGTAATTTGGTTCAATGGGAAAACGAAGTTGTAAAGGTTCGATTGATCGCTTCAAAGGAAGTATGAGCACTTCGGATAGTGATTTCGAAAAGAAACACTAAATCCAAAGCCGTTCCCGCGATAGACGTTAAGTGCTATCTCGCAGATGGGTAAAGGTTAAGTTTTCAAAACTCGTAATGATCCTCAACAATTGAGGTTAGGTTCTTGGGAAACTTTTAATGGTTCCTAACACTTGTGAAGTGGGGTATAGCAGATACCTTGTAGGAGACCACCTATTTAAGTGCGAGGACAGCCGCCTCAAAATGAACGCACTTAAGAATCCAAGACGTTGTCCATGGCCAAAACGGACAAAACATTACGAAGAAGAGAGTAAGGGAATTTGTTGTGTTGGTATCATTGTCTTGGCTTACACTAAACATTGACGGTTCAAGACATCACGTTCACCGCGCAGTAAGTAAGTCCGATGGTATTCAACTATGGAAGGTTCAAAGCTGAGGCTACCTCTCCTTATGCAACATCGGTCCGCCGAAATATTGCTTTGGAAATGAAAAGACACCATGTGAGTGCGCCAAAATCTCTTTCAAGAGGGGATTGTTGGAAATTAGCCTTTGGCGGGAGTTGCGACCGACCAACTTTAACGGCTTAAACACTAGTGTTACGTATGTTGGAAAATCCGGTTCTTCACACATGCATGATGTACTAAGTACGTAGATAACCGTAGGGCCAAGAATCATCAAATTTCATTGAGAAATGAAAGAGATATTGGTTCACGAAGTAAGGTGTTTGAAGCATGGAAAAGTGTGGTGTGTGATCAATTCTCCCTCATCGGTAGAGGAAGAAAGAATTGTTGTGTATATAATACTCGAAATTGGTTTGGGGTTTGGGACCCCAAGGGGTATCCCATGTGTTTAAAGGAGGGAAGACCTAGATGTGCTTTGGTTCAAGGAAAGACCACGCGCGCGCCGCCGCCGCCCGCCCGTCCGGTCCGGTTCCGGTTCCGAGTTCCGTGTTCCGTGTTCTCGGGTTCACGGGCCGCGGGCTGTGGGCCTTCTGATATTATCTTTTTGGGCCAGAAAAGACCAGAATTCTTTCAGATGTACAGTTCGGTCCCTGAAGTTTCAAGATGTAAGATGTACGCTCGGTCCCCGAAGTTTCAAGATGTACAGCTGGTCCCTAAAATTTTTCGTAAAGGCAGAATTTCGACGGTCCCGTACGAAACGTCCAAGACTCAATTCACCATTTATTTTGGCCGAATTACACCTCCTATAATGGCCAATCCGTTGGCAATTTTCTCCATTTATGTGGTGGCTTTACTACCTCCATAATGGTCATTATTTGGCCAATAATGGTCACATTATGGAGGCAAACAAACAGTCCCTCTTCCTCCTATATAAACACCCCTTACACCATTGTTGAGGCACACTTGATATACACGAAATTACACAAAGCAGAAAGTTTCTTCCTAAATCTTCCAAGCATCATTTCGTTATTCAATATTCTTCACGGTAGCTTTTGAGTTTCCTTTGCTCAATAGTTCCATTGCTGTTTTATGTTGGGAGACGAATTGTCCAGACGTATAAAGGATACATACGGGGCAATAATGTCTTAAGGACAGAGTGCCACACTCGACTCAAAGAAAAACCGCTTTCAGCTTTTCTTGTTCAACAAAATAGTAATTTCAGTTTTGTTGTTATATTGTAATTTTCAGTTTTATAGTTGAATTGTAATTTCAATTCTTACATACGCAGTTACTTGTAATTTCCGTTCCTGCAATCATTGTAAACACCAACAATTCGCACTCATTGTGACAAAGGATAACCGAGTACATTTATACTTCTAGCTTGTTTGGTCAAGCTTCTGCAAAGTTTAAAGTGTCATTTTTTTAATTATAAAAGATGCTTATTTTAAAAAATTGAGGTATTTGATCAAACTTTTAGAAAAAAAAAAGAAATGTTTTTGAATAGTATTAGCAAATATTATTTTTCAGTTACTGAAAAAAGTATTTTCGTTGCAATTTATGTGAAGGTGATTAACGGGCACAAGTTTAAAAATGAAAGAAACACTTTTGAAATTTGTGATCTATAACAAGTCATAGATATTTGTGTGGTTGTAAATCATCTCATTAAGGGTAAAATGAGAAGTTTAAAGTTATAGAAATGTGTCATTCTTCTTGGGACCGACTAAAGAAGAAAGAGTATCATATAAATTGATCAGAGTAAGTAACTTTTTTTCGGAAACACTTTTGAAACCTTAGTCAGACACAAATTACTGCTGTAATATTGACAAAACGATTTCTTAATTGATTAGTCAAACACAAACTGCTATTTCTCAAAAGTATATTTTTTTAAAATTACTTTTGATACTTTTATCTTAAACTAAATAAACAGATTTTGAAAGTTTGACTAAACATATTTCTATAGAACCACAAACCCATGGGCGCGCAACGCCAAGTAAAATAAGCTTTCCTCATGGTTTGAGGCATAAGCACGAGATGGTACTCGCAAGCTTCATGTCACATGCAATTTCTTCTCCATGAACGACATGATAATTAAGTGGCGTCCTACTAATGTTATTTACCCTCTGTGTTGGATGGTTGTTTTCCGTAGTTCATTAATGTACAATATGGTATGGTATAGTATGATGTTGTATAGTATTGTACTGTATTAATGAAAACAATATTTGGATAGACTGTATCGTTTATTGTGGTTTAATGATATTTTTATTATTTGGTTTGATTGTATATTACTATATAATAACATGTAAATTTACTAAAATACCTTCCACCCTTAATTAAAAATTAGTTTTTAAAATTAATAAAATTAAGGTAAGGATAAAATGAAAACTTTAAAAAATAAGTAGGTGGTGGATGGGGGATGGGTGAGTGGTATGGGGTGGGGTTAGTGGGTGTAGGTGGTGGTGAGGGGTCATGGGTGGTGGTGGGGGTAGGGGTGAGGGGTCATGGGTGGTGGTGGGTGGAGGTGAGGGGTCATGGGATGTGGTGGGGGCAGTGGTTGGTTGGTGGGATTGGTTGTGGTGAGGGGTCGTGGGTGGTGGTGAGTGGTAGTGTGGGAGTGGGTGGTAGAGGGTGGGGGTTGGTGGGTTTGAGTGTGATAGAGCGGGATGGGTGGTACGATGGTGGTGGGAGGGGTGGTGGGAGGGGTAGGGGGTTGGGTGGATTTGGGTGTGATAGAGGTGGGTGAGTGAGGTATAATGGGAAAATGAAATACAAAACCATACAAAAACTACTAAATCCGTGGTTATAAAAACTGACATTTTTCATAGTTATTTAATCATGAAATTACTACGAGTTTACAACACCATACAACATAATTTTATGATCAATGAAAACAAACATAGTTCCATAAAAAATAATACAATAATGAACCACGGAAAACAACCATCCAAACGGGGTTAGGTAAAAGATTTATCTCCAAACAAGGCACACCAATTAAATAACCTATGCTTTTGTCTACCGTAGTCACATGTTCCAAACAGGTTTTAGGACCCCTACAAAAACCCCACCAAGATTTATGTGTCATAACGAAACACTAAAATCCGACACCTTTTTTATCATTCTTTTTCCTTACAAATTTCAGTTGTGTAACAGTTCTTGAAAAAACTTCATGTTAACAATTTTCTTAGATTTAAGCGTATAATAGGATTTCAAGTTAGCTTCCTTGAACCCTTGTTGATAATCAACATCTAGTAGTAGATGAGGACTTTGGCCTCGCTATTTCTTTTGAAAACATCATATTAGTGAAAAATTCTTAAATATTTGTAATTGAAAACTAGTCATTATCCTATTCTATAAATGAAATTCTAAAACATTGCTATAAAATTTTACTAATAAAATTTGAAATTCTAGAACAATAACTATTTTTTAAAAAGATATATGGGATCGAGAACCACTAGTGGACAGAATTTATTTACTCCTCTGACCCAAAAAGAATTTAAGAGAAACAACAAACAGTTAATCTGCTCACCATTGGTCAAGTTAAAGATGAGCACTTTTGATTCCTCCATTATATATAAATTCTCATCTTGGTTCTTGTGATTATTATAATTAAGCATATCTAATCTTCAACTAAGTAACAAGTACATTCTTTTATCTCTTTAGGTAGGAAATATATTATATTTAGGCTGCTTTTAGAAATATACATTTTCCGAATATCCCCCTTAATAACCAATTGAGCTGCCCAAGTGGACTCTTTTAGAACTATACATGTATAGAATAACATTGCAAACTACTTAAATATGTGAAGATTCACTAGTGAATGGATTAAAAGTGTACATTTCAATTAATTTAAAGTGATTGAGTTTAACAATTTACTATAAGGACTAAAATTAAAATTTATCAATATTTGAAGGACTAAAAATGAAAATATTGTTGGAAATTTGTCTTTGGTGGGAGTTGTGTCCACCCATCTTTAATGAATTAAACACTAG
The DNA here is from genome assembly GCA_034509755.1 of Anisodus tanguticus. NCBI lineage: Eukaryota > Viridiplantae > Streptophyta > Magnoliopsida > Solanales > Solanaceae > Anisodus > Anisodus tanguticus. The sequence goes on from CM067556.1 coordinate 24,626,011, forward strand.
GGTTCCGCATGTTGGAGACTTTAATTCTTCACACGTGCATAATCTACTAAGTGAATAGATGACCGTAGGGCCAAGGATCGTCAAATTTCGTTGAGAAATGAAAGAGATATTGGTCCGCGAAGTGAGGTGTTTGAAGCATGAAAATGTGGTGTGGAACAATTCTTCCTCATCGGTGGGGAAGGAAGATTTGTTCATTTTATAAGTCTCAAAATTGTCTAAGGGTTTTGTGTTTGAAGGAGGGAAGACCTAGATGTGCTTGGGTTCGAGGCTAAGCCTACACGCGCGCCGTCGCCCGCCCGCCCCGTCCGGATCGGGTCGGGCTCGGGTCTCGGGCTTTGGGCTTCGGTACAGTTTGGTCCCTGAATAACTCCTCACTAAAGCTCCATTACGTTGCTCATTAATTCAGTCATTTACTTGGCTAAATTACTCCTCGCTAATTTCCATTAGTTGGCCAGTTGAGAAGTACTATTGACTTGACTTACAATAAACACTGACGGTTCAAGACATCACGTTCACCGCGCAGTAAGTAAGTCCGATGGTATATAACTATGGAAGGTTCAAAGCTGAAGCTACCTCTCCTGATGCAACATCAGTCCGCTGAAATATTGCTGGAAATAGGCACCTTGTGAGTGCGCCAAAATCTCTTTCAAGAGGGAATTTTTGGAAATTTGCCTTTGGTGGAAGTTGCGTCCACCCATATTTAATGACTTAAACACTAGGGTTCCGCATGTTGGAGACTTTGATTCTTCACACGTGCATAATCTACTAAGTGAGTAAATGACCGTAGGGCCAAGGATCGCCAAATTTCGTTAAGAAATGAAAGCGATATTGGTCCACGAAGTGAGATGTTTGAAGCATGAAAATATGGTGTGGAACAAAGCTCCCTCATCGGTGGGGAAGGGAAGAAGGGGTAACCCATGTGTTTGAAGGAGGGAGGACCCGTCCGGTCCGGGCTCGGGTCTTGGGCTTGGGCTTAGACTTCTTCTGATATTTTTGGACCCAAATTGCTTAATATTTATAGTTTGGTCCCTGGAGTTTCAGGAAAGATAAAATTGAGAAGAGCACTCATGACGGAAGGCAGAAAGTTTCTGCCTTTTGGGTTGGTTTTGGAGTGTTAAAACTCCATTACTTTGCACATAAATTCAGTCATTTACTTGGCTGAATATAACTCCTCACTAATTGTCATTACATGGCTATTAAGAGCCATTAGTTGGCTAGTTGAGAAGTCGCCCTCCTTACACTATAAATTGAAGCCTTTGACTTGGCTTAATTGTTCAGAAAAGAGACGGAAAAATCAGAAATCTTTTTCCTACTCTCCAGCATCATTTCGTTACTCTAAGTTATTCAAAGTAACACTTGAGTTTCCTTTGCTCATTTGTTAAGTTGTTGTTTTATCTTGGGAGACTATTGTCAAGAACGTAAAATGATATATACGGGGAAATCTTGTTTTAAAGACAGAGTGCCATCACTCGACCCAACAAAACATCAAAGTTGTAATTTCAGTTTGTTTGTTGAAATTTCAGTTTGTTGTAATAGTTAGCAGTTACTTTTTTCCCGTTTCCTGCAATTATTGTGACCCACAAATATTCCATCAGTAATTTAACAACCATCATGAACTAACAACGCGATTACTGTCTCATGTTTCAATTACTATTGGGTCTCGTCTACACTTAAATGCTAGCCAGTACTTATGTTTTTAAAGAAATCTCCATTCTCTTGTGTAATTATCTTGTTAGTTGTACACCAGGTATTTTTTTTATTTGGCTAAATTTTAGTGAACAAAGTTACCCAATATTTATACAAATGAGAGATAGTTGATGCCTTATGTAATTAGTCAACATATGTAAGTTGATTCGGACACTTACCATCAGTGGCGGACCCATGATTTAAGTATCGTGGGTGGTTCACATTTTTTAACATAAGTTGCTACCGATAACATACACTTACGGACAAGGACAAGGAAAAGATGGGACCAAAAGTTATACTTTGAGCATTAGGTTCGAACACATGTCCCCAAACATACAAACCCTTTGAGTTCTGCTTGCAAACCAAAGCACCAACTATCATTTTTGTTTTCTAGGGTGCTTTTTTAATCTTTATACCCAATTCTAAGTATATTTCTTATATAACTATACCTAATCCGCGTCAGATTTAATGGGTGTTGGAGCTCCACCAAAATCCACATAGGTCCGCCCCTGCTTACAATTATAGAAAATAATTACCTTGTTAGTTGTTAAGTCCTGCATACCAGAATCTAGCTTCAATATCCCCACAGTTTGAAATAGGATACTTAGGCCTCATTTGTTTGCATTTAATGGAGGTCTGAATCTTAATCATTCAGATCTCAGTCATTAAGTGTGTTTGTTTTGTAACTCTGAATCTTAACCATTCAGATTCAACCCATTAAGTGCATTTGTTTTGGTCCTTTTGAAAACTTTTAATGGTTTTGAATAGGTCTGAATGAATCAGATCTATATCTAAAGCTTAGGCCTCGTTTGTTTTCATCAAGATTAAGACGTCTGAATCTGAATGCACATCTGAATGATTAGGATGTTGTCTCATATCTAAACACTGAATGATTAAGATTGTTTCTTTTTCAACATCTGAATATGCATAATGTATTTACTTAAACATATATCATATACAATTCAAATATATATATAAAAATAAGTGTGGTGTGGGGGGAGGGGGTAGGGGGTGTGTGGGGTGGGAGTGTGGTGGTGGGTGGGTAGTGGGGTGGGGCTGGGTGGTGGTGGTTAGTGATGAGTAGGGTGGGTAGGTGGTGGGGTGGATAAAAGGGGTGATGGTATGGTGGGGTAGAAGGGGTGGGTGGGTGGGTGTAGGGGTGGGGTGGAGCTGGTGGTTATGTATAATGTGGTGGTAAAAATTATCAATACAACAATACATAATAATAATATTAAGACTTTATTCAAGATCTTAATAATTAAGACTTATTCAAATCAAATAAATATTTAGATCTTAATATAAACAAATACACTTAATGTCTAATATCTGAACCATTCAAATTCATACCTTAATTAAGTGCAAACAAATGAGACCTTAACACATTCCAGACTCTTAAAATATATACAAGACTTTTTTCCATGAAACTTTCACGCTGCTATTCTTCTGTGCAAAAAAAATTCCACTCATCTCTCTCCCTCTCCAACTATCAATCGACTACAAAAAAATTTCTTCTTGAACTGTTAAGGTTCCAAAATCTTTACAAGTATTTTGCTTATTATTTTGGAAAATTGCAATATTCTGGGATTTACTGCTTCTTTAACAAGAATATTTTGTTGACACAAATCTTAATTGATTCACTGTTAGTTTAGTGCAAAAGACATAATATGTTCCATTAAATTTCTGAAAGCGTTTGAAATCCTACATATCTAATATCTTAACCCACTTGATGATCTATTATTATTAAGCACTAAAATAACACGAATATTGCTTCAAGAAGGTTTAATTTAATTATACTATGTACTGGGTAAATCACAGTATATAGGATTGGGAAAAAAAACGATGCATGTAATATCCCGAGAACATTATTATATATATATATATATATATATATATATATATATATATATAAATCCTACAGTATATGAATAATATAGAATGAAATAGTTCGCCCTTTTTAAGGCTAGGTGTTCGTATAAGCTTTAAAGGAGTCCACAATCATCAAAAAAGTTGTTTCAGAAGGAAAATGCATATTCAATTAAAAAAAAAAGGAGTAATCCGTATGTCCACAATCATCAAAAATGTGTTTCAGAAGGAAAATGCATATCCAGTTTTTTTTTAAAAAAGGAGTAATTTGTATGTCCACAATCATCAAAAAAGTGTTTCAGAAGAAAAATGCATATTCAGTTAAAAAAAGGAGTAATCCGTATGTCCACAATCATCAAAAATGTGTTTCAGAAGGAAAATGCATATCCAGTTTAAAAAAAAGAGTATTCCGTTTGTCCACAATCATCAAAAAGGTGTTTCAGAAGGAAAATGCATATTCAGCTCAAAAAAGGAGTAATCCGTATGTCCACAATCATCAAAAAGGTGTTTCAGAAGGAAAATGCATATCCAGTTCAAAAAAGAAGTAATTCGTATGTCCAGAATCATCAAAAAGGTGTTTCAGAAGGAAAATGCATATCCAGTTCAAAAAAGGAGTAATTCGTATGTCCAGAATCATCAAAAAAGTGTTTCAGAAGGAAAATGCATATCCAGTTCAAAAAAGGAGTAATTCGTATGTCCAGAATCATCAAAAAAGTGTTTCAGAAGGAAAATGCATATCCAATTTTTTTTTAAAAAAGGAGTAATTTGTATGTCCACAATCATCAAAAAAGTGTTTCAGAAGAAAAATGCATATTCAGTTAAAAAAAGGAGTAATCCGTATGTCCACAATCATCAAAAATGTGTTTCAGAAGGAAAATGCATATCCAGTTTAAAAAAAAGAGTATTCCGTTTGTCCACAATCATCAAAAAGGTGTTTCGAAGGAAAATGCATATTCGAGCTTCAAAAAAGGAGTAATCCGTATGTCCACAATCATCAAAAAGGTGTTTCGAAGGAAAATGCATATCCAGCTTCAAAAAGGAGTAATTCGTATGTCCGTAATCATCAAAAAGGTGTTTCGAAGGAAAATGCATATCCAGCTCAAAAAAGGAGTAATTCGTATGTCCAGAAATCATCAAAAAAGTGTTTCGAAGAAAAATGCATATTCGCTAAAAAAGGAGTAATCCGTATGTCCACAATCATCAAAAATGTGTTTCAGAAGGAAAATGCATATCCAGTTTAAAAAAAAAGAGTATTCCGTTTGTCCACAATCATCAAAAAGGTGTTTCAGAAGGAAAATGCATATTCAGTTAAAAAAAGGAGTAATCCGTATGTCCACAATCATCAAAAATGTGTTTCAGAAGGAAAATGCATATCCAGTTTAAAAAAAAGAGTATTCCGTTTGTCCACAATCATCAAAAAGGTGTTTCAGAAGGAAAATGCATATTCAGTTCAAAAAAGGAGTAATCCGTATGTCCACAATCATCAAAAAGGTGTTTCAGAAGGAAAATGCATATCCAGTTCAAAAAAGGAGTAATTCGTATGTCCAGAATCATCAAAAAGGTGTTTCAGAAGGAAAATGCATATCCAGTTCAAAAAAGGAGTAATTCGTATGTCCAGAATCATCAAAAAAGTGTTTCAGAAGAAAAATGCATATTCAGTTAAAAAAAGGAGTAATCCGTATGTCCACAATCATCAAAAATGTGTTTCAGAAGGAAAATGCATATCCAGTTTAAAAAAAAGAGTATTCCGTTTGTCCACAATCATCAAAAAGGTGTTTCAGAAGGAAAATGCATATTCAGTTCAAAAAAGGAGTAATCCGTATGTCCACAATCATCAAAAAGGTGTTTCAGAAGGAAAATGCATATCCAGTTCAAAAAAGGAGTAATTCGTATGTCCAGAATCATCAAAAAGGTGTTTCAGAAGGAAAATGCATATCCAGTTCAAAAAAGGAGTAATTCGTATGTCCAGAATCATCAAAAAAGTGTTTCAGAAGGAAAATGCATATCCAGTTAAAAAAAGGAGTAATTCGTATGTCCTCAATCATCAAAAAAGTGTTTCAAAAGGAAAATGCATATCCAGTTAAAAAAAGGAGTAATCTGTATGTCCACAATCATCAAAAAGGTGTTTCCGAAGGAAAATGCATATCCAGTTCAAAAAGATGATGAATGCATATGCAGTTTCAATTTTTTAATAAAATGGTGAAAGTATATGTGAGCAATAATTGTTTTTATATTGATTTCAGGTTGTTTAAAATATTTGTCAAGTATAAAATATCTATTTATATCTTTGAAATATTATTTTTTATCAAAGAATAATTTTATTTTGCTAAAACGAGATTTTTTATTATATTTTATTGATATAATAGTGTTTAATTTCTAATTTATTTGAATTTTATATTGAGCATGTGTAAAAGATAGATTATGCATATTCAGATATTGAAAACAAACGGTCTTAATCATTTAGAGTACAGACAATATATTAATATTTAGAAATCTTAAAGGTTGTTTGGCAAAACCTTTTTTCGGCTAGAAGCACTTTTTTTTCTCCAAAAGCACCTTTTTCTTAGATTTGTGGTGTTTGGCCAACAAAAAAAAGGCGATATTCATGAGAAGCAGAAATAGATTTTCTGCGTTTAGGAAGAAGCTGAAAAATTCTGCTTCTTGAAAAAAGCAGAAGCAGAAAGTTATTTTTTCCAGGACAAAAATATCCCTACCATAAATATATCAATTTACTAAGTATATTCCTCACTAATTCATTAATTTTTAATTATAAAACATCATGTTTGTTTACTACGTATAGCAACTGATTTCATTTTAATTCTTTAATCATGCATTTCATATATTTTTTTTTTCTTGATGTTTTCTTTAGTATATTTAAATCATCATATTAATATTAAATCAATATTTGATATTCTTTTTTTATTTATCTATATATTATATCGATTGAAAATTTTAATATGTACTTTCCTGTTTTAATTAAAGAATTATAAATTTTAATTAAAGTCTTTCATAATAGACATCTAAAATAATTTCTCTCTATAAAATAATCTTAACAATAAATGTTCATTGATACTTGTCTTTTTTGATAATTTCGCTCTCAAAAACACTTTTCAAAAAAGATTAACCAAACACAATCTACTTATCAAAAGTACTTTTCAAATGAATTAGCCAAACGCCAACTATTTCTCACCAAAAATATTTTTTTGAAAAGCATTTTTGAAGGCTACCTTTTTTATTTTTGAAAAACTCACTTCTTAAAATAAGTAGATTTTAGCCGCCTGACCAAACATGCTTTTAATCTTAATGCACATCTTAATATTCAAATGTGTATTCAGATTCAGAAGTATTAGTCTTAATAGAAACAAATGAGGCCTTAGTTCATTGTATTAACATCTGGATTGAAAGTATATGTATGTCCTAGAGATAATCTATATTAGGACAAATGTACTTTATACACATTCGTATTATTATTAATGGAGATTAATATTTTGACATTTGCAATTATTGAATTAGTATTTGATTGTTTATAATATTCTATAATATGCATCCCTAGAGGTTATATTGTTATTAATAATGTGAGATATTAATATTATAATGTAACTCTTAAAATAGTCTCGACTAATGATCATCGAGAATGAGATATCGATGATATGTGATAAGTCGACATGTGGTCTGCATCACATCCTTAGAGGATGTAGTATGTCTCACCTGCTACGAGTAATGACTACTCGCGATGGACACATGGATACTTTGGAAGTATTGGTATACCCTGTTGATATACTGTTTGTTATACTTGTCTAAAGTATCTTCAGCGTGTGGGAGATAGAAGTCCTTAGACTTGAGGTCAATGCGCATCTTGTCTACAAAGTAATATACTTTGATCTTGTCCTAAGCTCAAATGCCTTATAGGTTGAGATACGGCTTGTATTGGGTACATTACGATGTGGATTAAAGGTGGTAGTTGAGCCAAGATTAGGATTCATTCCTCGAATGTATATTCGAGAGAACACTCAACTTCTCAGTGATATTAGGTTGACTAAGTCGTTGGCCAACGCAATAGACATATTTAGAATATGGACTAGTTGTCAACTAATATAGATGAGATACAATGATTAAGCCATTTGGATAGACACTTGACAAATCCTAAGCTTGATCGGGTGTGTCGTGAATGAAAGGATTTTATCTTACCACATAAAGGTTAAGTTTACTGGATTCGTGTAAACGTACTTCACATATTGAGTTCGTCTTGTGGCGCCGTCTAGGAGTTTCGCGTAGACCTTAATTTGATTAATGTCGATATGTGAAGGCCTGTAGGGTCACACTATGTCGATTGTCTTTTCGATCTAAGGATGTATTGAGAGAGTATTAAATATTCGATTTAGAATTGAGATATTTAAATGAATAATGAATGTTTTAATTAAGTCAAAATTGGATTTTGGATTTAATTAAGAATGTGCGGAAAATAAAACGAGACAGTTTAGGGCCACGTTAGCGCCGCGGCGCCCACACCATAGGGCCGCGACACCATGACCTAATCTGTCTCGAATTTTAGGCCAGGCCCAATGTCAAACCCTAATCCGGTTTAACTTAAGTTTTCACCTAAAAATACAGACCTACACTTCATTATTCATTACACTTGATTTTCATATAATTATTCTAAGTCTTAGAGACTCAGAATCAAAACACTCTCTCGAACCTCTGCCGGATTTCCTAGCTTTCCAAAGGAGGAATACATTGAAGCTTGAAGCTTGCAATCGAAATGGCATTCACGTGCGCACCCACAGTTGATAAAGATTTCAGAAATTGTAAACATGTAAGTACCATTTAAGTCTTATGTTTACAGTTTAAAATTATCATATAGTCAAACAGTTCTATGTTTGTTGGGTTTGAAATTGGCCTGGCCAGTGGGCCGGGCTCGGGTCTGGCGGGCCGGGTCTGGCGGGGTCGGGGCTGGATGGGCGAAGGGGTCGGGGTCGGGTCTGGCGGGACTTGCTCCAGTCCCGTCCCGATCCCGATCCCGTCGGAATCGGGTCGGGGTGGGGTCCGACGGGTTTCCTTTTTTTTTTTTAAATAACATATGTATAAAAAAAACTCAATAAACAAGACAAGATAGTGTAATAAAAACATCCCAAGGTTGCTTTTGTGCCTCTTATATTATTTAATAGACATATGATTTTTTTGTAATACAAATACAATTGTCTAAAAATTAAAATCTAAATTGCAACTTTGTGGTATTGTCCAAAAGTTGCAAATTACATAATAAAATTGCAATTAAAAAAATTACTTTCTCAAAAAAACCTGTTCTAATTGCTTGATGATTTCCTGTGGTTCTTCGGTTGGAATTGGTATTTGTTGGTCAAATTGATCTACGTCGCTTCCACCACCTTCTGATAAGATTTCGTTGTAGTTTTCGTCTTCTTCTTCGTTGATCTCCGGTTGACCGCACCTTCTCCGCTCCGCTCGTATCCAATCTCTGAATAATACTGCAATTTCCAAGTCGTCTCCGGCTAATGAGTGTCTGTGGTCTCCTATTTGATAACTCGCCGGCAGAAAAAGCGCTTTCGACGCAGCTGATGACGTTTGAATGTTCAAAACATCTCGGGCCATCAATGAAAGTGTCGAAAGGTCTTCTCATTCCCCTCCAAGATTTCAAAAGTCTTCATGTCCATCTTCATTGATAACTTCTTTGTATGGTACAGAACCCTGCAAAACAAAAATATCCAACTCGCTAATTTGGTTAGTAGTAGAGGTACGGCCGCACATTCTATTTCTAAGGCTTTCAATACTAGCCGCAGAAACAGGATGTCTTTTGTGAGGTTGTGTTGAAGATGAAGAAGATGGTATGGAAGCCGGTAAGTTACTAGCATTTTCTTGTTGATAAAATCTATATATTTTTTTGCATTGGTGTTCTACGCTAGACAACACTTCTTCTTTAGTTTGTTCAATAGGTGGTGGGTGATTTAGATTTTTGGGACTTGGAGGTGGTAGTACTTCTATACAATTGTAAATAGTTTCAATTAGTGATTTAGTGCCGTCTATTTTAACAGTAGGATTTAAAACAGAACCAATAATATAAATAGTGGGAATAGGAATAAAATATTTTTTTATTTTGACAAACATTTTTTTAATAGCTGCCTTATAAGCTGGTTTTTCCATATATTCACTAAGTAATAAAAATATTAGAGTTATATGAAACAACATAGTTGAAATAGTAGGATAATATATACCGGAAAATTCTTTTGTTGCTTGAAAAAATTTCTCTAAAAATACAAAAAGTTCGGAAATTTTTACCCAATCACTATCTAAAATCATATCAGCTGGATTTTTATTATGAGAGTTAAAAAATAAAGTTATAGGTTTTCTATAGTTATAAGCAACAAGTAGTTGCTCGTATAAAGAATTCCACCTAGTGGATGCTTCTTGTGGAATTTTTCTATAAGATAGTCCACAATCGTGACAAATTTTTTTATATTCTTTTCTACGTTGTACTTTATTACTTTTTAAAATAAAGTTTATAGCAAATTGTATTTTACTAAGAATGTCTTCAAAAAGTGATAGACCATCCTTTACAATTAAGTTATATATATGGCACGCGCATTTTATATGAAAATGATCTGGAAAAGATGGAGTTAAACTATTTTTTAAAATTGTAATAGCGTAATTGTTAGAAGAAGCGTTATCTAATGTAATAGTCATAATTTTATCGGTTATTCCGTAATAATGGCACACTTGATAAATATTATCTGCAATAAAAGTACTAGTGTGCCTATCATCTATATATCTATATGCTAAAATACGTTTTTGCATAGACCATTTATAATCTATCCAATGACAAGTTACAGTTAAATAATCATGGTCGTTAGTACTACGACCTATATCAGACGTGATAGATACTTTGCCATAAAATGATATAATGAATAACGTAAATATTGTTGTTATTCATGCGCGAATTTAAATACATCTCTCTTAACAGTTGATCTAGGAAAACCATTAAAAGCAGGATTATATATATCTCTAATGTAATGAATAAAACCGGGAGATGAAGGAAATGAAAAAGGCAAACCCTCCACAGCAACTAATTTTGATATAGCTTCCCTATCTCTATGTTTATTGTATTTAGAGCCTACAATTCCCCCGTCATAGGGTTAATTTGACCAGTACTTGGTCCGGGACAGATCGGTATGTGAACCTTGTCCCGATGGAGCGGCGTTTGCGCACCCGATTTTGAAGCCTGGTATTGGGCATACCTAGCCGGATGAGCACTTACTACGTGTCTAATTAAACCCCCCGTCCCACCGTGACCTTTTCCAGTTTTAAATTTTAAAACATTTTTACAAATTTTATATATAGCTACTTGATTCTCTACGTCCCTATCAAAAAATGTCCATGCATATGATTTTAATGGTCGTTTTGCTGGACCTCATCTCATACTAGGGGGAATAAGAGGTATTTCAGTTGAAGGTGCACTAGTGGGTGTGTTGTCATCAACATTAGTGGGTGTATCATCTAGATCATCGTCTAAATTAAAGTCTTCTTGAGTTCCAGAAAATAGTTCCTCGTCTAAATCTAATGGTATTGTAGGAAAATGTTGAGTATCAACAAAATCATCCTGTAGGAATAAGATGACTAGAAGAAGTACCCTTGCCCTGGTTGCCGCCCCTACTAGAAGAAGCACCCTTACCCTTACCCTTAAACATACCTCTTAATCCTTCCATTTTAATTATGATAATAAATAATTAAAGATAATAAAATTAAGTGCGCTAAATAAAATAAACAGACAATAATAATTTAATGAAGGAACGAATGTACCAAACGCCGACATAACGTCGACGTGTAATCGAGAGGTTGAAAATTGAAACTTTGCTCGATGGAAGATCCTCAAGCTAGTTGCCAACTTCACTTCCAATTTCCAAATGAATAAATAAAATTGAATATTTAGTAAACAATGTAGACTTGTAGAGAGATATATTGAGAGATTAGAGAGATTGTAGGAAGATTTGTGAGAAAGATGAAGAGAAAATGAGTTATTTATAGTTGGAAAATTGGGTTAAAGTGTAAATGTAATAACTTATGGGTTAAAAATAAATATTAAGGGGTAGGGGGGGTTGGGGGAGGCCTAAAATGGCCGTTGGCCAACGGCCGAAATCTAAAATGACCGTTGGTGCAACGGTCATATTTGCAAAGGGGAGACAAAGGGCGGGGTCGGGGCGGGCGGGCCTGGGGCGGGGTCGGGGCGGGCGGGCTTGGGTCTGGCGGGACGAGACATTGTCTCGTCCCGAGTTCGAGTCCCGCTACCGTTTTTTTTTTTTTTTTTTTTGAGCGGGGTCGGGGCGGGACCGGGGTGGGCTCGGGACGGGGTCTGGTCGTCCCGGCCCACTGACCACCCTTAGTTTGAAACAAGTTTTCAATATCCGCTGCGTACAACAACCCAACAAAACTTCTTCATGGATATATAGGCTTCGGTATAATATTGTATAGTATCTGATTATGTGTTGTCGAGTATGTTAAAAGTTTTGGAGTTTTTTGAATTTGCAATCTCATTTTTAGGTTTTGTGTGGAATTTTTTTTTTTTTGGTTTTGCAAAAGGTGTTTGTTTGAGTTAAATTTTAGAAAAAAGTTCGTTATCAAGATTTTCATTTTTTTATTTAAGTCATTCACTCAGGTTTTCATCCACTGACCCCTACTGCGTCAATTCCACCAAGACGATTTACAGTGAGAGGACATAAAATCACACCTAGAGAAGGAAAAGAAGGGGTTGTCCCTTTACAGTAAGCTCACAAAAAGGGTGCAATGAACAATTAATGATTCGGTTAAATATACATGTGTATATTGTGTATATATGGCTCTCGGTTTTGATGTACAAACCGTGTACATGGTAAATAAATTAGGTAAGGTTTTAGTCTCCTAGTTTAGGTAATGTTGTAGTGTAAATAGTATCGTATACTCATCATAATATTTGTATTACCATAATTGTATAATTAGTATTCATGTAGAATAAAGTTTTAGGAATAGAATAAGAATAAAATTATCCTATTATGGAAATATGTAACTTGTATAAATACTCTTTCAATTAATGAAAATAATCAAGGGATTATTTCTTTCATGGTATCAGAAATCTAGGTCAAACAAAAATTTCTATCCCACAAATTCTTGTTTTCGGCCAAGACCGAACCCTCCTCCTTGGGTTTGCCATTTTTTCTTCCGCTCTTCAAATCTCTCTTCCAAATCCCTCTATCACCTATTGTTCTTTCGTTATGTCTACGTCAAAGACCATGTTTCACACTGCCCTTGTTGTTTCTAACATCAAGAATCATATCCCTCTAATTCTTGACATAGAAAACGTCCAATACGCGACGTGGGCCGAGTTGTTCAAAATTCACGCTCGTTCGCATCAAGTTATCCATCACATAATCTCCGCGGCTCCTGAGGATACGGAGGTGGCTACATGCGAGGATGATCCTAAGTTATGGACAACACTTGATGCCACCGTCCTTCAGTGAATTTATTCTACTATCTCTACCGACCTATTGCAAACGATTATTGAGTCAGACGCTACGACGATGGCTGCATGGGACAGGCTGCGTGACATATTCCAGGATAATCAAAATTCCAGAGTTGTTACCCTTGAACAGTATTTTTCCCACGTCAACATGGAAAAATTCCCGAACGTTTCCGCATATTGCAAAAGGTTGAAGGAATTGGCGGACCAACTCCGCAACGTTAGTGCGCCAGTTAGTGAAGATCGTCTTGTTTTACAGATGGTTGCTGGCCTATCCGAGGCCTATAGTAGCGTTGGAACTCTCATTCGTCAAAGTAATCCTCTTCCAAGGTTCTATCAAGCCCGATCCATGCTTACCTTGGAAGAAGCCGGTTTGGCTAAAAAGGCAGCTACTAATGCTAGTCCCGTGGTCATGATGACCTCCTCCACTAATCCTCAAATTTTTGGTGACAATTCGAACCAAAACCGATCTCACGGGGGCGGCAAGAATGGCCGGAAAAATAATGGAAAAAATCGCGGGGGAAAATGCGGCGGTTCTGGCAGTAGTCGCGGTGGCCAGAACAGTGGCGGTGGACCCCATTCCGGTTACAGTGGGCCACCGGCCCACTGGTCTCAGCCTTGGGCCTTTGGGTCGTGGGCTTGGACCAGTGGACAGTGGCCCTACGGCCCAACTCCACAACAATTTCCAGCAGCTGGCCAATGGGCTTCCCAGCAGCCTCGACGGCCCACTGCCCACTGGCCCGTAGTTCCAGTTCCGACAGTTACAGCCCAAGACAGCCCGCATGAGTTCTTGGGCCCCGGCCTCTGCAAGCCCACCACACAGCAGGCCCCACTCAGACCGATATTGAGGCCCAATGCACACGTTTGGTTACGCAACCGGATCCGAATTGGTACATGGACACCGGCGCGACTACACACATGACATCCGATCAAGGTACTCTCTCGTCTTATTCCAATTTGAGCAACCCTCGTGATACAATTGTTGGTAATGGTAACTCTATTTTGCTTCCTGAAACAGTGTGGAACCTCTTCATTGGCCATGTAACGAACTTCCCTAATTGGGCTTAGGACCTCGTGGCTTGAGACCAATATCATGCAATCCTCACTTCAAAAGAATTGCAGAAACGTGCACGGCAGTGACTTTAACATTACTTGTAAGATATTTTAACCAGAAAAGCACACTTAGAACACTACTTCAGGCTTGATCCAAGGAACCAAAACTCATGGACCTTCTAGAGAATAGAAAAAGAACCCAATTAGAAGTATAACAACCCTTAGCAAGCCCAAAATAGAAAGAGCAAATAACTTAATTAACTCTAGTTGTTTGATAGCTAGTTAGGAATTAAATCATGCATAAGTAATATCATGTTTGGTAACATTCTTTTGCTATATATTAAATTCAACACACCTAATAAGGTGTTTGGTTTGCAAATTTAGAAATCTGCATAACTAATACATGTATATGAGGGAATCTATTGTATTATTTTATGTATGACAAAATATGAAATAACTAATACAAGAATAACTAAATCATGCATAACCGATCATGGTATAAATTAATATATAAATTTTCTTCTAACGAATCTCTATATTATTAATACCTTCATAACTTCTTGTTGAGTTGTTGTATATATACCAAGTATACCAAAGCCTATTGGCCTACCTAAATGTTTGTGGTTTTTTGCATGGATTTTCTTTTATACGAGCTGGGATTCGAATCTGAATCTTTGTAGACGCGCGAATAAGAATATTTTGACCCATAAATTTTCATTAAAACAAAAATTAGAGATAAAAATTAAAGAACAATGAATTGAGAGACAAAAAATAAAGACCAATCCACACAAACAACGTTTGCGTAGGGTAGCAAAAAGAAAAACCTCTTGATAACTGTTTTTACACCTATTGCTATAATAACAATCATAGAATGACTAGTCTCTAACTCCGAATTGTTATTGGTACGCCTACCCATTAACAGTATGAGCCTTTTGCAGTGAACTTTGATTAAAATACAACTTCTGTCATCTGATAGTAGAAAAATTGTAACTTACAATGTAGAAATAATTTGTTGAGAAACACCTAAAACCTGTTTTTACTTCTAATACATTTAAACAATTAAATAACTTTTTACAAATATTATACCAAATGAAACTCGATATTCAACTCCAACAAATATTTGCTTTCTATGGCCAATCGCCTACCTAAATTTTTTATTATTTAAATGATATTCTTTTTTTACTTGATGAACAGTATATTCATTTGGAAATATTATGACGTGGCAGACACACACATATTTAACAGGTGAACATACGAGGATGACAGAGAATGTTATAAGACCAAATAGAAAAAAATATATCATCGTTTATACTTTGGTCTGTTTACAAACACACTGATTGGAGCAAACACAGAAAATCACTCTTCTTTTTCCTTCTTCTTCTTAGGGTTTTAGCAGAGCAATTCTAGGGTTTCTGAAAATGGTGGTTGACCATGCGAAGAAATCGAAGACATCAGTTGAGGAAAACGCCGATCAAATTGACACTGAACTTGTTTTCTCCATCGAGAAGCTTCAGGAAGTTCAAGATGAACTCGAAAAGGTTTAATTTTTAACTCTTTTTCGTAATGCATGTTGTATTATTTATTAGATTTGTTTATGAGTCTTTGATTGTGTGGAATTTAGTCTTTTTTTACCCTTGTGTTTCTAGTTGTTACTCCCTCCGTCCCAATTTATACTTTCTTTAGACTCAATTTTAAACATAGATTATTCGAGTATTTTATAATAGAATTTACATAATTGAAAACATCAAAAATACTATAAGTGTGCATAATTAATATAATTCGCAATATATGTAAAGAGTCGGAGAAAATCATAGTCAAAGTAAGGGTTATTTGACTCAGGAAATTGGTCAACCCTCATATAAATTGAGACGGAGGGAGTACTTGTTACTGCTTTTATATGCTTCTGCATTATGGGAATTGTTAAAGAGGATTTTTTTTGTTTTGTTTGTGACCTAGTGTTTTTTAATGGCTTTCACTTGTGAACAAGAGAAAGCAAAAACTTTGTTTTAGGTTGCTGCCCAAACAGAACAAATTTGGTCTCTTCATTAATTGATTGATAGCTTTGATTCTCTTTCTTTGTTTGTTTTTTTTACTTCCATTTGTGTTCTGTATTAGGGTAATTCTATTTTGGAATCTATGATCAGCTTAGATTTTGTTGGAGATATTGTAGAGTGAGTAGACAGTTTTAAGTGTAAAGAAGGAAGAAAATCGGAAGTTTGTTAGTGGACAAAGTTACCCGGTACCTGTGCTGGCGGGAGATAACAAGTACCATGTGCAATTGGTTGAGGTGTGCTCAAGCCACAACACGGTTATCAACAAAAATAAAGAAAATTTGAAGCTTGTTACTCCTCTGTCCCAAATTATGCTTTTTGAGAATCAAACTATGTGAACTTTGGCCAATATTTTGAGATTGTGTTTTTTCATAATATTGACATGAGAAATATTGCAACTTATAGTACTTTTTGCATAGTTTTTTAATATCTATTTAATTTTAAAATATTGAGTTGATCTAGTCCAATTTACATACGAAATTAATCAAATTTATTCCCGAAAAGGGGAGAACGACACTTATTTTGGGACGGAGGGATTATTTGTTAAACTCCTCTGTAATTGGAAATGATTAGTTGGTCAATTGTCCTTTTTTTTTTCTTAGCATTGAAAATAAATTTAGTGTAAGCGACAAAAGGAGAAGCCAAGTAGCGATTTTTTTTGCTAGGAGTAGTACACTTGTAAACTGTTGAATGATGGATCAAATGGAACAAAAGAGGGGCCGGCGCTTTTAGTTCTGGATCTTTGAAGCTGTGTTTTTAACCCAATGGCTAGCTTTTAATACACTTCAACAACAAAAGAGAACCCTTTCCAAAACATTAAGGCACATAATCTCTGCAGCTAGCGCTCCTGATTTTATCGTGTTGTGTCACTGTTGATGGTGGTAGTAGCCTGTATAATGAATTGTCAACAGCCTGTTAGAGATGACTATCGGTTTAAGCCTGTCATGAGATAGCTTGGCCCTAAACCACATAAAGTGAGTACAATCCATACCCTCAATCAATATGTTACTCTTAACACTATCTCATTCTCTATGTATTTATCTCCCCTCAATCTCTCTCGCATCATTTATTCTTTTATTCCTTGCCCATTTTCCTTTGTCTCCTCTTCGATAAATCATAATCCCTCTTCACATGAATCTGTCAGCTATCACTCATTGTGGCTTGCTAACTGCAATTCACCAAATCCACTGCCAGTTACACTCAGAAGGATCTTCTAACGGACAGTGCACTTTATCTTCTTAGAGTTTGAATGAAACTTTCGATATTAAATTTTGGCTTTTTAGATTTCTGGAAACCTTCACAAAGTATCAAGTGACCTCGAAATAAAACATTTAATGTTGGATCAGGGACAGATGAATCACGCAATAAGTCTTTATTAAAAAAAAAAAAATAGAAAGTAACGTCTTTCCAGAAAGACGAGGGAATCAGGCAAGTGAAAAGCGAGCAAATTCAACTGACTAAGGATTAGCATGTGAAAGACCAATTCGTTTGCACCAATTACTGTAGAGGCACCGGCTGCTCAAAGCGGAACCTACTTCGATACGAAAAAGAAAGGCAGAGTGTTTGGAAAAAATATACACAAAAAGTGGGAAGACTTGTAATGGTAATAAATCATCTAATGAACTATGATTGTTTATAACTGATGAATGTTATGATACCTTTCTATCTGAATCAGTTCTGTTTAGAGCATATGGACATAATTGATGAATTTTATGCTTCACTTCCCCCTTCTTCCAGATAAAATTGAGAAATCCCTGAGGGCTAGCAATTATGCTTCACTTTCCTGTTGGACACATATTTACGTATTTTTTAGGATCAATAGTTTAAATCTGAGATTGAGACGTAATTAATTGACATAGGAGGGCATCTCATACTTTTTCCTCAGCATTTAGGATATGCCGACAACCATAAAAAAAAACAAAAAGATAAGAACAAGAGATAGAATACGTACAGAGAGCCTAAGAAATCTACAAGATCTATTTCCTCTACATCTTTCTCTTTACACCAAAAATAAAAAGATACAATACCATCTCATACTTATGTGTTAAACATTACAAGTCTGGATCTAAAATCATGTAAGATTCTGTTTCAGTATGTCTGATGTATTAGCGGACTTTGACTCGGCCCTATTCGGTTATCAATTTAACATGTGCCCAATTTTAGGGCATATAATGGCAAAATGAGTTATTTAGTGTAGATCATTTTTTTTTTTGTATATTTAATATAGATCTTTTCCGGTAATACTATTTAGTATGTTTACTTCAAGTCCAATGTTTTTTACGAGTCTTTTAGTTCTGTCGAAGAACTTTTTTTCAGTAAATGAATATAGAGAACTTCTAGTGTTTGCTTATTTTTATGTTCAATTCTAATTTATAATGGACAGTACACAACAAAACATACCCAGTGAAGTCCCACAACGTAGGGTCTGGGAGGGTAGAGTGTACGCAGACCTTAACTCCACCTTCGTAAGTAGAGAAGCTATTTCCGAAAGACCCTCGGCTCAAGAAAAAACATAAGCACAAGCAAAGCAAGAGAAACGGTCAGATCCGGACAAGAGATTTAAAGCGGTATGAAAATGAGAGTAACAAAAGCGAATAAGCCATGATAAAGCATTCTGAAAAAAAGAAGCAGTAACTAACGTAGGTAAATAAGATAAAAAAAGTACACGAAAGAACATACAACAGCCGAAATCAAAGGATAGGAGAGACTATAAAACAATACTGCGCCTACTAATATGATAGGCTAAGCAGGGCTACAATAATAACACTACAACTACCAGTATGTAAGCGTAAGTAAGACTACGCTCAACTACCTACTACCTTTCTATCCTAATTCGTGTCCTTCACAACCCCCTATCTAAGGTCATGTCCTCAGTAAGTTGCACCTACGCCATATCCCGTCTAATCACCTCTCCCCAATACTTCTTCGGCCTACCTCTACCCCTCCTGAACCCGTCCATAGCCAACCTCTCACACTTCCGCACTGGAGTATTTGTGTCTCTCCTCTGCACATGCCCAAACCATCTCAATCTCGCTTCCCGCATCTTATTCTCCATCGAAGCCACTCCCACTCTGTCTTGGATATAATCATTTCTAATCCTATACCTCCTTGTATGCCCACACATCCATTTCGGCATCCTCATCAACGCAACTTTCATCTTTTGGATGTGCGAAGTCTTGACTGGCCAACACCCCGCCCCATACAACATAGTCGGTCTAACCACCATCCTATAGAACTTGCCTTTAAGTATTGGTGGCACCTTTTTATCGCACAAGACTCCATATACGAGCCTCTATTTCATCCCCTACACCAATACGATATGTGACATCATCATCAATCTCTCCATTTCCTTGGATAATAGACCCACGATATTTGAAGCTTCCTTTCTTTGGAATGACCTGAGTACCAAGCCTCACATCTACGCCTTTCTCATGGTCACTCCCGTTACTGAACTTGCACTCCAAGTATTCTGTCTTGGTCATACTAAGTCTGAACCCTTTAGACTCCAGAGTCTGTCTTCAAATCTCCAGCTTAGCGTTTACTCCGATGCGAGTCTAATCAATCAGGACTATGTCATCTACAAATAACATACACCATGGCACCTCCTCTTGAATTCGTCGCGTCAGTCCATCCATCACCAAGGCAAATAAGAATGTGCTAAGAGCTGATCCCTGGTGCAGCCCCATCATCACTTGAAAGTGCTCCGAGTCTCCTTCTACTGTCTGTACCCTGGTCTTGACTCCATCATATATATCCTTGATCGCCCTAGTGTACGCCACATGTACACCTCTAACCTCCAAACATCTCCATAGAACCTCTCTAGGAACTTTTTCGTATGCCTTCTCGAGGTCGATGAAAACCATATGTAAGTCTCTCTTCCTCTTCCTATACTGCTTCACCAATCTCCTAATAAGATGAATAGCTTATGTAGTCGAATGCCCCGGCATAAATCCAAATTGGTTCTCGAAAATAGACACGCCTCTTCTCACCTTCATCTCCACTACCCTTTCTCAAACTTTTATAGTGTGACTTAGCAGCTTGATACCCCTATAGTTGTTGCAACTCTGGATGTCACATTTGTTCTTAATAAATCATTGTACTCCACCTCTATTATTCGGTCATTCTTGCCATCTTAAAAATGACATTAAACAACTCAGTCAGCCACTCCAAATCTGCCCTTCCTGCGCTCTTCCAAAATTCCAAAATTCAACTGGAATCTCATCAGGTCCGGTCGCTCGTCCCCTGCGCATCCTGCGAACAACACCTTTAACCTCCTCAACCTTAATACTTCTACAATATCCAAAATTCCGATACCTTTCGGATTGCTCCAGATCTCCCAGCACAGTGTATTTATCTTCTTCTTCGTTCAATAGTTTATGGAAGTAAGACTGCCACCTCCGTCTAATACGCGCGTCCTCCACCAATACTTTGCCGTCCTCGTCCTTGATACACCTCATGTGATCCAAGTCACGGGTCCTCCTCTTCCTCGCCTTGGCTAGTCTGTACAACTTCTTCTCCCCGCCCTTTCCCTCTAATTCCACATACAGGCGTTCAAAAGCTGTCGTTTTCGCCGCTGTAACCGCTAGCTTTGACTCCTTCCTCGCCATCTTATATAATTCTCTATTCGTCCACGTCTCCACCTCATTCTTGCTTTCTATCAATTTCACATGTCACTTTTTTTGCTTCCACCTTCTCTTGAACTTTACCATTCCACCACCAATCCCTTTGATGCCTACCACGACTACCCCGCGAGACCCTTAGCACTTCTCTAGCTACCTCTTGAATGCAACTGGCCGTCATGTCCCACATACCGATCGCATCCCCATTACTCCCCCAAGCCCCCCTGGCCATCAACCTCTCCTCATCTCCTTTGCACTAGCCATGGTCAAACTCCCTCATTTGATTCTTAGCATGTCATTCACAACCCTCCTCTTCTTCTCCATCTTGATCTCCAAATTCATCACCAAAAACTTATGTCGGGTTGTAAAATACTCACTCGGAATAACCTTGCCGTCTTTACAAAGACCGTTGTCAACCTTCCTAAGGAGCAAAAAGTCTATATGAGTCTTAGCCACCGAACTACGGAAAGTCACCAAGTATTCCTCCTTCTTCAGGAACCTCAAATTGGTTATCACCATCCTAAAAGCTTTAGCGAATTCCAAAAGTGAGACGCCTCCCCTGTTCTTGTCCCCGGTGCCAAAGCCTTCATGCATGTCGTCATAACCCCCCGGAAGTGACCCGATATGTCCATTGAAATCTCCTTCTACAAATAACTTCTCAGTGGGTGGTATACCTCCCACCACCTCGTCCAAATCCTCCCAAAAGTGGCTCTTCTCCTCCTCGTCCAAGCCCGTCTGCAGTGCGTAAGCACTAATAATGTTCATAGTGAATCCTCCAACTACCAACTTAATCGTCATCATCCTGTCATTGACCCTCCTAACCTCACCTAATCAAACTTGATCTTTTAGCTCGCCGTCTACTAAAATGCCTACTCCATTCCTATACCTCGACCTACCCGAGGACCATAACTTATACTCGTCCACATCCTTAGCCTTAGGTCCTACCCATTTGGTCTCCTGAACACAGGCTATATTAATCCTCATCTTCTTAAGAATCTTAACTAGCTCTATGGTCTTTCCAGTTAAAGTCTCAATATTCCAATACCCTATTCTCAGCCTAGCATCGCCCTTACCCCATTTATCCCCTAACCCTCGCCCCCATCCCCGACCGAGAACATAACCCTAGTCTACCATCATTCACCAAAGCCACTAGAGTAACAAAAAATACTTGTCAAAGGTTAACACTAACACACACGGAAACCAATACTAAAGCACAAGTTAGCAAGAATCTAAAGGTAAGTCAGGCTTCTACATGTAATGTCAAGATTCAGCAAGGCGTAACTGTCAAATTTAACAACAAAGATGAATGACAGAAAATCAATAAGGGCAACCGGAGGTACCAACTCCAGGTGAATAGAACATGTTCCTTGAAGAAGAACTTCACCATCGGAGTCTATTGTTCACCGCCGGAAGTCGGAAACTACTGTTCACTGTCGGAACCTGCCGGAAAATGTTGGTACTTGTGCAGACTTGACCGGAAACCTACTGTAGAGGGGTTTTCGGTGGCAGAGTAGAGGAGAAAAGAAACGAAAGGAAGAGAAAGAGAAAAGAAAAGAGAAGAGAGGAGGGGGAGGAGACGGGTCTTGCCGGAAAACTTACAGATCTGACCGGAAATAGGTCAACGGAAAAGTGTACCTGGTCGGAGCCGCTGTTAGTATTTGGCTGGACCAGTGATTTCACCGGAGCACCGGCCAGAAGAGACGGCCAGGGCATGTCGGGCTCGTCGCCAAGATCTGGGTCGGAATTGTTACTGTTCGCATATGCGAACACACACACACGCAGAGATGAGGGAAGAAAAGGGCAGGGAGTGAGCAGCGGCGGAGTGGTCACTGGCGCCGGACGTTGGATTCCGGACAGAAAGAAAGATAAAAAGGCAGAGAGGAATATAGAGGGGGGGAAAGAGAAGAGGAGGAAGAGGGCGAGACCTTACCTGTGTTGTATTTCGCCGCCGGGATGGCTGTCGGCGACCAAGAATTTACAGCGGTGGTTGTGTTACCGTTAGGAGAGGAGAGAGAGAGAGCGCTTTTCCAAAAGAAGGAAAGGAGAGACGGTATGATCGACAGTGAGATTCATATACCTGACCCCTTGGGATTGAGATTTGAGGCATAATACTTGATGTTGTAATTTACGTGATGTAATTTCAACATCTGGTGGTGTTTCTTGGTCCTAATCTCTCAATGAATAAGTTCTTCCTGAAGTACCTAAGGCACGTGTTATTGACTTATTGACACATCTCTTTTTGGAAACTACAAGTTTTTATGCTTTATGGGTCATTCCAAGATGTGTTACCGTGTCCATAAAGGTGGCCTAGCTGGAAAACACCTACTAACCATAATAAACCACCAAAACTGTTTACTTTAAATGTGTCTCGGGTAACAACTTAGTTCATAGGCTAAAAGGGAAACCTCATAATCACCCATCATATTTTCATGGTTAAGTTTGGGTCTTGCTAGACCTAATTATTACCATTTATTTTGCAACGTTCATTTTTTTTTTTGAAATGGTGATAAAGGTGGTTGGGAAGCTTGCTCTCTTTTCAACATATTATCAGAGCCAGGTTTCGATCCTAGGACCTGTGGGTTATGGGCCCACCACGCTTGCGCTGCGCCACTTTGATTGGTTTTGCAACATTCATCTTTTGTCTTTTTTCTTTGTCATTTTGTTTAAAAGTTGTCTACTAGAGGAGTTGCTTGAACTCACTGCCAGTATGCCCATTTGACATTTCGGAGAACCAACCAATTGACAAATACAATACTTACTTTCAAAAATTTGCTGGCAATGTGGTGGTTACTCTCCTATTTATTTCTTTTCCTTTTCTGATCAACATACTTTTTACTTATTTATTTATGAATATGATATGAATTATTAACGTCAACGATGATGCGTCGGATTTCCTGTTACAAGAAAGAATACAGTCAGACACACTGAACGGGCCATTTAAAGCCATATTGCTGTAAGGTTAAAGATGAATCCTAGAAAGTTACCAATATACGAAGTTCTTTTCTCCTTTCTTTTTCTCTTTTCTTTTTGGTACTTGATTTGCAGGGTCAGAGCTTTCTTGCCGGGCAAGTGCATGAGGTTGATTTCAGAATACGTGAATTTGAGTATGCAGGAAAAAAAGTTACTGGTTTAGATGTTTGTTACTGGGTTTATGGGTTCATCAAGATTCAAGTTTAACTGTGGCTTCGAAATTCCAAGTCCTAAAACACGTATTGCTTGATATCTGCTGCCATGTTTTAATGACATGCATTTGGCAGATGGGAAAGCAGTAAAGAGTATGCGTTAGCTAAATCATTCTCTGACAATTCACTCAACGTATAGTTTTATCCAATTCTTATTAGCTCTATACCATAAGCATTCTTTGAGAATCTGCTTCACTTGTTTGCTCAATGTAACAGTATAAAAGAGCTACTGGCTCATTAAAACTGGTTCAAGTACCTATCAATTGATTGTCTTAATTTCATCTAAATCTGTTTAGTAAATGCTGTTAATAGCTTTTGCATTATATCATAACCATCCATTCTTGATTTGCAACGGTGCAGGTTAATGAACAAGCTAGTGAGGAGGTATTACAAATTGAACAGAAGTATAATGAGATAAGGAGGCCAGTTTATGAGAAAAGGAACGAGGTCATCAAATCAATTCCTGACTTTTGGTTGACCGCCGTAAGTCCAGTCAATATCATTCCGGATTTCTATTAGCATGCCTGTGGTGGAAAATGAGCAATCTGACATTTTTATCTGTAAATAACTTTTGTCTATGCAGTTCTTAAGTCACCCTGCCCTTCGTGAGCTTTTGAATGTGGAAGATCAGAAGGTTTGACATGTTATTCAACTTCAATTTAATGGAGAAATTCCTTCGGAGTGTCTTAAAATTTTGTGATATAACCTTAGTATAGTGCCTGTTGTTTAAGTTTGTTCTTTGATATTATGTGAGATGGTAACGTTCTTCTTCCTTTGATTTAGATCTTCAAGTACTTAGATTCTCTTGATGTGGAGGATTTCAAAGATTTGACATCCGGTTACTCCCTTACTTTTGTAAGTTTTTATTTTTGTTTCTTAAAACACTCCTCTCTACTGGAAGGTTGTACTAACTGGCCGTTTGGCCATGAATATTCTTACTACTATTTTCCGGAGTTGAATTCCGGAAATCACGTTTGGCCATAAAATTCGGGAAAGTTCCGGAATTCAAAAACAACTCCAATTTGTATTCCTAGCCGAACACAACTCCAATTTCCAAATACCATTTTTCAATTTGAAAACCAAAACTACTTTTTTCAAGTACTCACAAATTTCATGGCCAAACGGACCCAAATATGCATCAACAGCTTGCATCATCTCACATAATTTGCAACAAGTTGCTGCTGACTTTCAATTTTTTTCTTTCAACCTGCAGATATTCAAACTGAATCCTTATTTTGAAGATACAAAACTTGTCAAGACATATACATTCCTTGATGAAGGATCAACAAAGATAACTGGTACAGCTATTAAGTGGAAGGAAGGCATGGTAATGTCTTACTCCTTTTCTTCTTCTTTGAGACCCCTTTTCCATGGAAACGTGATGAATCTGTAATTTGAAGGGTGCATCTAATGGCGGTAATCCTGAGAAGAAAGGAAACAAGCGGCCACCATCGGAGGAAAGGTACTTGTCACTTACTTTCTTGTGAATTTATCTGACCTTCTGGGCATGCTAATTCCATGCTTTGAGGTAGGAAGTTCCCTGATTTTTGACGACAAAGTCCCTGAGTAGTTACAAATATTATTTAACAAAAGATTTAGAAGGAAAATGAAAAGCTGGACTAAGGAAGTTCTTATTTACTGATATTTGTTCCATACATTGCTTGGTTAAATTTTCTAAGACGTTTACATGTAGTCTAACTTCTACTAATATGGTGAGAAGAAGTATCTTAGATCTTTTGCTAACCATATATTATATCACCAATAACCATATGCTGATGGATGCAGCTTTTTTAGTTGGTTTTCTGAAACTCAGCTTAAAGATATTGTGGATGGGCTTAGTGATGAGGTAATTGTTGTGTCTGGCTGCTTGAAACTATTTATTTTGTTACATTCATTGCTCATCATTTGATGAGTTCATATTTATATGTAACAATTGATGAGATTATTTTATCTTTTGTCCTTTCTCTGATTCTCTTATCAGAAACTGAATACATTTTATAGTGCAACAAATTTAGGCTTATCAAAAAGTCCAGTTTCTTTCAGATATTATATATGTTCCCTGTGACTGCAGGTGGGAGAGATAATTAAGGAGGACTTATGGCCTAATCCGCTGAAATATTTTAACAATGTAGTAACATTTTACCTTTTCTTTCAAGGTTATCTGATATGTTCTCCTTCTCCCCCCTTCTTCAAGCTATAAGAGAAATTCGTGCTTTGCTTGTAGGAAGCTGATGAAGAAGATTCCGATGGAGACGAGGACGATGAAGAGGTAAACGTTGATGAGATTAGACTGTCTTCCTTTGTGAAGTTGCTTGATTTGGACCTTCTTGTTTTGTGCTAAGCTTTTCTGGCTTGCCTACTGAATCTTTTGAATTTTTTTGGTTAAATGTATTATGATGTTGTTGCTGCCCTTTGGTCCATTCCTATGTCACTGTTCCTTGTTAAAAGTCGAAAACCTTTATTCACTAAATATATGGTCCAAATGTCATGAAACAAACCTCGAAAGATGCATAGTTGAGTATCTCCTAAACAATTTAGTGTTCGGGTTAGCCATTTTGGATTCGGGTTAGCCATTTTGGATCTGAACTTTTTCTGGCCTTGGATTTTCCCAACCTAGGGCCTAGGCACAACTACTCCTGTGTCTTGACTCCAATGATAGCCGTTCCCTTCAAGATGCTACAACCTGAACTACACAACTGTTGTAATGCCATAGGATATAGAACTGATGTGCTGTGGTGAATTCAGCTGTATCTTGGTCATTGGAGTCCCATACATGTGGTCCAAGCTTCCATAGAAGTCAAAGGCTCAAAGCTATGGAATTGCATATGCAGTACCTAATTGTTTATTTGTACGAATTCTCCTGAATAAAGATGACCTTACCTTACGGGAAACTAGCTCATTACTTCCCGCCATGTGTAAATGAAATATGATTTTTAGGTGTGCTGAATTGCTAGAAAGTTGCCACTCATGTCGTCTATGCATCCTGCAAAAAGGAGTTACATGATCCAGACAACAGTCAAATCAGTGATTTATATATAATTATGTCTAATATGTGCAAAACTTGTCTTAAAGGCGTTGTATTTTATATAACTAAGATTGAAAATGAATTACCTAAGTGCTTATCTCTTGCTGCTTTTAATTGCTGTTGTATATGCTCTAATTTGAAAATGCTCCGACAGTTGCAGTTTGGTAGTTATAACATCTTATATAATGAGCCTTTTGAACTAATTTCTTATTCTTATCGATCAGGGAAACGACGATGAGGATGAGGAAGATGAGGATGATGGCTGAACCCGCTCTTAGCTCTTTAATTTATCCCTTCTTCTAAACTATGCTCATTGTGGTGTCAAATATAATTCTCAGTTGTTGCATACTTAGTCTCATAGGTAGCTTTGATATCCTGACAAGACAAGTTAAAAAAACCTATTTTGTAGCTAGCCAACTGCTGGTAGTTTGACCTGGGATGGATATAGCAGATACTTTTGCTTCCCCAAAACTCTTCAATCCCCGTCTCATTTGGTTGGCAAGTTCTACTTTTCTTTGATAATATAGTTAAAGGGGTTCCATGGTGCTCCACAATGTGATAGGTTTAGATCAGTTTAGGAGCTTTTGAATTGCTCATTATATAAAGTTGTGCACGGCTTCAGACTGTTAGGTTAAGATCTGCTCTTTGATCAGTGATTCGCGGAGGAATTCCGCCTTATTCCCAAACCTGGTGGCTCGGTTGATTGGTACTCTTGTAGGCTCATCTGCTCTTACCTCCCTGCTTGTTTTTGTTTCTTTCTCTTTTGAGAATACCTGCATTGCTGCCTCTGCTGCCATTCAGGCCCCGGGAAGCAATGTCTTTATTTATCTTCTCCATTTCCTTTCAAAATTACAAATTCACAAACTACAACAACAATATGTTATCGATCAAGTGCAAATCCTTTGCACTGTTTGGTTGAAATCTGCTCTTTGATCAGTGATTCACCAGCCACTAAGTTCAGGATTTTTGCCTTATTCTTGAACCTTGTGGCTCGGTTGACTGGTACTCTTATAGGCACATCTTGATTACAAGTCTTTTTGAGGTTTTTCTTTGAATAATGTTTGAACAATTTAGTTTGGCATGAATGTTAAAGGTCACTTCAAAATACACTCATCAAAAGAAGAAAAAAGATCGCATTCAAAAGCTCGTCCTGATGTTTGATTGAACAATATTCAATAGAAGACCCTGTCCTAAGTAGGGATGGCAACGGATCGGATCTGGACCGGATCCTACTAGATCCAGATCCAGATCCGTTTTTCATACCCGAATCCAGATCCGGATCCAGATCCAGCGGGTTCATAAAAACCATATCCAAATCCGGATCCATCGGATCCGCCGGGTCCACGGATCGGATCTGGATCCACATGTAAAAAAAATTACCTTGTTAAGAATTTTTTTTTGAACTGACAAACGATTTTTACTTAGCTAACAATTTACTGTTTTTCAATTTTGAAATGTTCATATGAGATATTTTGTTCGTTGTCTCGTTTTGATTGTGAGCTATTAATTAAAAATGTTGGACAATGACAATAGTTGTGGAAAATGGTGACTAGTATTTTCACAGTGCAGAACTTGCATGTACTTGGAATCTTCATAAATGAAGTGAATATAATTTTAACTACTTGTCTATGGAGATGTTAGTCATTCACTAATATAACATTGATTTTATTATCGAAGTTACCTCTTTATTTTTTTGTTTTTGAGTTAACGCGGGGATAAATTAAACTTGTTTTGAGAATTAAACTTGCAAGGATGTGCTTAGTAATTTTAAGAAAATACTTATAAAATTACATTCTAGATTATGAATATATTTAATAAAAAATGGATCCACGGGTCGGATCTGGACCGGATACGGATCTCAAATACAAGATCCAGATCCAGATCCGATCCGTCAGAAACGGATCCGGGTCCGATCCGGATCCGTCGGGTCCAAATTTTGAAGATCCATATCCTATAAAACGGATCTGGATACACCGGATCCGGATCGGGTCCAGGATCCATTGCCATCTCTAGTCCTAAGTTTTATTATTGTAAACTGGAGGCCTTATACATTGATTACTAGACCGTTTGATTATTTAAAAAAAAAAATCTGCAAAGATTATTACGAGAAAGAAAACTAAAGCCTTTTGATAAAAAAATGGATTTTAATTTTCTAAAATCAAAACTAAATCTTAACAATCCAAAAGTACGCTTTCACGAATCTTCTCGAGAATTTGTCGTTAAAAGTTATTCTAAAATAAACTTAATTATCGTTGTATGTTAATTAGGGTAACAAATGCTATCAAAGCTGAACCACCTTTTTAAATCTTACAAAAAATGATCCAGCTTTCTCGCTTTCCGTCTCCCGCACCGCTTCCCACCCTTGTTGCCGGAGAAATCACCAAACACTACGATGACTTTTGGAGAAGAGATCCAAGTTATCGTTGCCGGTGCTCCTCTTTCTCAAATTTGGTGTGGCTGGTGGTTTTCGTCGGTACCTCCTTTCTCTCCCTCTCAGATCTGGTGTGCCTGGTAGTCACCGGAGCTCCTCCGCTATTGCTGCTCCACCGGTTCCTCCTCCTCCTCTCTCTCAGATCTGGTATGGCTGGTGGTCACCGGAGCTCCTCCGCTGTTGCGCCGTCGTTAGTGGTGTTAGAGTTCGCCGAAAAATGGAATTCCGACGATGGCGGTGGTTGTTGCTGCTCCGTCGGTGGTGGTGTGGGTGTTTGTATAATAGTGCATAATATTGTATAATAGTGTATATACAATATTATACATTTTTATACATAATGTATTTGTCTTATACACACCTCTTATACACTATTATACATTTTTATACATAATGTATTTGTCTTGTATAATTTTGTATATAAGTGTATAACATTGTATAAAAGTATTTTAAGCTATATCTTTACAATGTAAGTTTTGGACTATATTTGTGAAGTGTATGTTTCTGAAATTTCCTCTTCGAAATACTCAACCTTTACTTAAAATTGTTTTTCAATAGCTAATTTTAAAAAACGAAACCAATTTGTGCTGAGAAAGAAAGCTGCTCACACCATGTTTGTGAATAGATCCATTAATATAATACGGATAGATATAGACAAAGTGATGTGACACCTCTTTATAGCCACCAATGATATTTATCTTCTTTTTTTTTCCTTTTTTTGGATTTTTCTTCCTATTTCTTTACATGCTTTATTAAAAAAAAATCAACGGACACTTAAATTCTGTTAAATAGTAATCAATTTTATCATATTGATTGAATCACAAATTAAAGGCTATAATTTCAGATTTGTTACAAACCTTTTCACCTCCCCTATCTTATCCTTTTCCCCATATATAGTTTCATATACATGTTCCAAATCTCCATTTCTGAACGAGTTGTTATCGTTGCATTGGTTTCACATTTTAGATATCGTTGCTATGCTTTCTTTAATGTACTTGATTTATATTATTTATGTGCGTTAATTACTGCTTCTTTCTTCTTTTTCAGGATGCGCTATTATGTCGTATTCGCGTTTGTTATCAACATTTGCATACTGCTTTATAATTTTAAAATTTTAAATTTTTGATCGGGTCTGGCTGTTTTTTTCTGCTTTACATGTCCTGAGCCGAGTGTCTCTCGGAAACAACCGCTCTACATACCAAGGTAGAGGTAAGGTCTGTGTACACTCTACTCTCCCCAGACCCACGTTGTGAGATTTCACTAGGTATGTTGTTGTGGCTTCCCAGAGTATGTAATAGCAGTGTTCTTGCAGTTCTCTTGTTCCTGTTATTGTTTAGCATCAATAATAGTTAGTGTACATTTTGTTATAATGATTTATATTTTTGATGTGATTCTCTTTCTCTATGTTTCAATCATTTTATTCGGAATGTCATTCGAAGTTTGTATACTTTATATTGTTATTCAGAGAGTAT
Organism: Anisodus tanguticus; assembly: GCA_034509755.1. NCBI lineage: Eukaryota > Viridiplantae > Streptophyta > Magnoliopsida > Solanales > Solanaceae > Anisodus > Anisodus tanguticus. Next base: position 24,656,889 of record CM067556.1, read on the forward strand.
CATGTGAACAAAAAGAAACGTTTTCATATATGCCTTGTATAGATTTGATGTAGTGTGAGAAAAGCTGGGTATATTTTTTCTCATTACCTAGCTACTTTTCTTTTCATTTTTTTCATAATTCTATTTCTTTATTGATATCTTTTTTTTCTTGATTTTGTTATTTTTGTTTCTTTAGTGATTCTAATGTGACAGCATATTCAGGTGAATCGACAGAATCTTGAAATATCTCTCCTCTAAACTTTTGGGAATTCTCTTTGCCACTTCTTTTGTGTGTTCAATTTAATTATAGGATAAGCTTCCAAATGAATTTCATATATTTTGACATCTTGAGAAGTTTTGAGTATAATTATATGATTTGAGGATGAAATGAAATTATTTTAGAATGGAAGGATGAGTGTTACGGAAGGTGATAATAATAAGATAGAGAAAAATAGTGAAGATGTTATTCATGGGTTGCCTATTTTAATGAATTTTTGTAAAGCACATACTGATAGTAGCACAACTATCTGAACTGAACAAACTCTTGTTCCCCAATTTGATTGAGAAATAAAATGCAAGTGATGGTAGTATCATCTAACCAACCAACACCTCCTCCTCCTCTTCATCTCCATCCAAATCAACCACCACCCATTATTATAATAACTTGTATCAGCTTTGATAGTATTTCATCTGTCTGCTCTGCTGAGGACTCCATTACTTCTCTGACTCCTAGGTACCCATATTACTTATCGTTTTATACTTTAACTAAATAAATGAAATACGCAATGTATTCCCCCCCATTTCAATTTATATGAAAAAAGAAAGATTTTTGACAAATTAGATGAGACTATGTATAACATTATGCCAGTATAAGAGTAATGTACTACTGGAATTGTTAATAGTTTACAAATAAATGTGTTAATCTTTTTGGAACAGATTTAGAACGAAATTGTTATATAACATGGGGTAAAGGGTTAGGTGAAACAATTCACACAATTTATATGGTACAATAACAGGAAGGTTTTGGATTCAATTCTCACCAAAGCATCAACAAAATGCATCCACTGCTTGCTTAAAAAAGAAAAAAGGGCCGCAATTAGGGGCATGCTTTTCCATCTCTATCTTTTTATTTTTTGATAATGATGGTGTTCGGGCCAGCTCGCATGCACTCGACTAATTCCACGAGATACCTGTCACCTCCCACCAGCAAGTAACTCTGTCCACCAAGGCTAGAATAGATGGAAAGAAATTACCTAGTGTTTTTATTTCTTTGGAAACTGAACCTAAGACCTCATCTTGCTCAACTCACTTCATTGACCACTAGGCCACACCCTTGGGTGCAACTTTTCCATCTCTATCAGTTTGAACTTTCAGATAAAGGGGTTCATTACAATTAAGCACTTATTCAATAGTTGACATGATTTGATGAGCTTTTATTTCATGGCTAATGTCACAGGGGTGATGGAGATAATAATGGCAATTCTTTGAGTGAGCAACTACGGAAAACCTTCCCTTTGGCCACGCGGAGGATGTTGTTAACAAGCTTTTTCATGTATTCATGTTATCATCCTTCAAGGTACTTGTCAGGTTCGCACGCCCTTGCAGTATCTTTCTTTTCCTTTTTTTACTTGTCGCCTTTAAAGACTTTTCCCAGCCTTGAATTGTGCGTATTTTTAGCATATTTGACCACATTAATGCATATATCTGGCATTTTCAGCTCCTTACATTGTATTCTAAATTTTTCTTGCTTGAGAACATTGGTTGTATTTGAGCTTCCCAAAACATAGATGGTCTCAATACCAGAAAAATGAGTGGTTACTGTTACGAGTCCTACATCGTAAAAATGGAATGAGAACACAGACTCTTTATATGGACTTGGACAATCACCCACCCTACAAGCTAACTTTTGGGGTTGAGTTAGGCCCAAGATCCATTCTTTACATGGTATCAGAGTCAGGCTCATTCCAATTCTTTGTTCACTGATGTTGGACCCCCAAATTATATTGTCCACGCTCCAGTTAACGAGGTCTGAGCGTGCGGGGAGTGTTAAGAGTCCCACATCGGAAATGAAATGAGAACATGGACTTCTTAAATGGACTTGGACAATCCTCACCCTACAAGCTAGCTTTTGAGGTTGAGTTAGGTCCAAGATACTTTTGAGTAATAGCAGAAGTTGTTTTTTAGAAGCTTAAAAAATAGCTTTTCCCCGAAAAGCACTTTCGGAACCTTGGTCAAGCACAAATTGCTTGCACAAATATTGCAAAAATACTTGTCAAATTGATTTACAATGCTTTTTCTAAAAATACTTTTTCGAAAAACACTTTTGAAAAAAATAATTTTTAAAAATAAGCATAGTTTGGGATCTTGGTCAAACACACTATAACTATGTCCAACTAGAGATATAGTTGATTGTTTATAGTAACACGAAACTCAACTGTGGTATGCAACTGAGCTAGGCCTCTCCCCTTAATCCCCCAACAAGCAAACCCCTATTTTTGTGTGGTTGGCTACTGAAAAATGCAAAACTTCATGATGAGTTTTCTTCCTCCTGATAAGTTGTTGAGTTCTCGTCCTTTATTTGGGTTCTAACCATGTAAACTACTATCTGATATACAGCACTTGCTTTGGACGATCCGTCTGTCACAGTTGAACAAATTGCACCTTCAATTTCATCACCTGTTCAGCTTATTCTTCATTTTTTTTGTTAGGTTATGGTATATAGATCACAGTTTATCTTGTGCGTGCCTACTTGGCAGGAAAGAATTGTGGAGCTCTTTGAGAAGAATACTTACGGTGTTGTCAACATATTTGATGTAACCTTGAGACCTTCGCTTAACGTTACTGGTATGGTCGAGGTAAAATTTATAGACATGTGCAAGCATTTACTTTTCCATTTTCAGTGTTAAGCTTATTAAACTTTTTGGTAAAATTTAGCTTTGTAATTGTCTTGGAAGTAAAGTTTCTCATGTCCATGGATTTTCCATCTTCGTTCATATGGGGCCACAACCAACACAAACTTTTGTCCCTCGATAAATAATCTGTGTTTGAAAGCAGCTATATTCTATATGTTTAAACAATGGCAGATTCCTGAAGGAAATGGTTCGGGGGTGATTTGGGACAACGAAGGCCACATTTTTACTAATTACCATGGTAAGATTACTTTAATATGGTACCTGAGTGCATTAGTTATTTGTGTAACATACTCCCTGCATCCCAAGAATGATGGGGTTCGGAATATGAGAATGGTGTGAGGTTGTAAATCATTTTTCTTTAATTTAGGGGGCCTAATAAATGTAAGAAAATGATTCCTTGATTAATATTCTTTCCATGGTACAATATATACAATCATAATATATTTGTGTAAGATTGTATTAATCTCCCTTGGAGAGTTTCTCATTAATACAAATATATATAGGTGTACAATGTTGAATTCTTCTCTAATAAGGATCTTAATCCTACCATAATTATACAATACAAAATATGGTAAATTATGTAATATTATACACGTGCTAACACACCCCCCTCAATCTGAGCGGGAGGAGGTCGGATGCTATGACTATGCCCCTTTATAAGGAATAGGTGGCAGACATTGGAGAGGATATGTATAAAAGAGAATAATTCTAGGTAGGGGGGCCACGTTGCTACAAAGGAAAGGGGTAGTTGCATTAATTCATTTGGAGGAAAGTAACTAAGTCTCTAATAGAATCTTGTTGCAATATTTGTTAAGTGCAGTAGCTACGTGCCTATTGTGGACAAAGAGGAAAGTCATTTTTATTAAGAGAAGCAACATAGTACTCCCTCTATGCAGTAACATGGTTCATTTTTTTAACAAACCAGCAGCAACGTTACTTGCAAATTTTGAGGAAACAATATATGGGTTTTGCACACCGCTTCGATCTCATTGTTCCATTTTGTCGTGTTGTTGAATCCGATCTTTCTTTGAAGTGAAATAAGATGGAAGAAGAGTAGTCCTTGACATTTAAGTTTGAGGTGTAGAGGAGGTTGGTTCCGACACCATTAGTAGGGGCTCGACATTAAAGGTATGTTAAGGAAAATAAATTTCTTCTTTTGGCATGTTCCAGGTACTAAACGTAAACGTAATATTGTCTCATAAATGATTCTACTCTTAGTAGTTAAGGATGTTCATGTTATTCACTCCTATTGTCAAAGTATGTCTAAATATGTTCCTAAATCCTTATTGAGGTATATGGGAAATATGTTAAGATTCACAATACTAATCGGATGTGAAGCGATATTATGTAACTCCGATAAGTTCAGAATGTTTTATTATCATTCATGCATTATATTCATGTATTATCCTTGACCCACATGTGTTATATACACTACTATATGGTATGCATTATATATATGTAGGGGATGGGGAAAGGGATATGGCGTTATATACGTACACCACCTGATCATAGAGTAGGAGAAATGGTTTCTTCCGTTTGCAAGAGTTTACACAGTACCTTTCCAGTTTATTGTTCCCATGTGTCAGCAGGATATTTGGTGACGGTCCTCGTAGCCATGATTGAGTATGGTTAGATGTTAATTACATGATTAGTGGTACTCGGCAAGTAAGGTCCGGGTGCCCGTCATGACCCTCTGGTTTGGGTTGTGACAGGACTGAACGTTTCACCACATTCTACCCCAACCTGCTGAAATCTGCCATCACCAACAAGATGAGCTTTCTATCTCACAAAAGAACCATCAGAATTCTTCTTATGACAAAAAATCCACATAGACCGAATGACATTCCTATTAGACGGGCGTGGTACTAATTCTCACGTCTTATTTGTAATAAGAGCATTAAATTAGTCTAACATGGCAGCTTTCCAATCTGGGTCGAACAAGGCAACTTTGGGATATTTTGGTAGAAGTGATGGTTGAACGGAGGATAATAGGTTAAAGTGACGTTTGAGCCAAAAAATCCCGTGCATAGCACGTTTTTCAATGGTCTGAGGTTGTTCCGCACTGGTTGGGTAGTAGGATTCTCGTGTATGTTATTGGGCCGAGGGGAGGGAATGTGGCCCAAGTGAAAAGGTGTAGCCGTTTCGGTATTGGACTGGGCTCCGGGATTGGTTTGGGTTAAGGGTGTATTTGAGGTAGCGTGGACTGCCCCACTGGGGCCTGCCTTCCACAGATGCAGGACTGGGCGAAGACCAGTGGTAACAAGGTTGTGGTCTCCGGTCCAGTCCCATTTAGTGGTTGGGCCGAAAGAGGTAGGCCATTTTGTTGGGTTGGTTCCACTTGTTTTTGGATATTAAGGTGGTGGTGCAAAATGGGATGTATTCCGTTGTCCAAAAAATCATATGAAGGTGAGGATGCCACATGACGGGAATGTAGACTCATCAAAAATCACATGTCGACGGACAATTATTTTCATCAAATCATAACATTTATATCACCTATGATTTTGTGGGTATCCCAAAAAACACTCAAGGAGTTTAATGAGCCTATAACTTGTTAATGGAAGTGGACGGAAACAAAGGATAACACAAACATCCAAACACCCTCAAATGTGTAAAAGACGGGAGACGATGATATAACATTTGTGTAGGAGACACATTGGAGAGCAATTTACTAGGAAGAATATTTAAAAGGTATGTAGCCATCTGAAGTGCATGGTGCCAAAACTTTGGTGGTGTGGAAGAATGCACAAGAAGAGAGCGAATCATATTATTAATCATTCGAATTTTTCTTTCGACTTTCCCATTTTGTGGTGAGGTATGTGGACATGAAAGACGCAAAGACATCCCATTTTGGGGACAAAAATCATTAAAGTGGGCATTTATGAATTCCCCCATTGTCACATTGAAAACATTTAATGCATTTGCCAAATTGAGTTTTGATAAAAATATTAAATTGTTTAAACATGGTGTAGGTTTGTGATTTATGTTCTAATGGAAAAGTCCACAAAAAATTCGAATAATCATCTAGAATGAGCATATAGTATTTATGACCTGCAGAACTCAAAACTGGTGATGTTCACAAATCACAATGCACAAGATCAAACGGCATAAAAGTATGAGAATAAGAAGATGGAAAAGGAAGCTTAACATGTTTACCAAACACACAAGTTTGGTAAACAGAGTAGTCCAAAGGTTTGTTACAAGAAAACAAATTATTCTTCCTAAAATTATTAAAAACTTGTGCTCCTGGGTGTCCCAATCGATTGTGTCATAGAGTAGGAGAAATGACAGCAAAGGTTGATGGTTTGTTCATGCTATTTTTCGAAACAGGGGTGATGGGATACAAGTCCCCCGTGCTATTACATCTCATAAGTGGCATCCCTGTCTGAAAATCCTTCACAGAAAAGCCAAACAGATAAAAATTTACAGAAACATTATTGTCAATTGTAAAACGTCGAACAGAGATCAGGTTTTTAATTAGATTTGGTGCATGTAAGACGTTTTTCAAGTGTAATGGTGGGTGTGGAGATGGTAGTGTTACCTGACCAATACCACGAATTGGAATTTCCTGCCCATTTCCGACAATAATATTTTTATTATTGCTCATATTAAAATAAGACGAGAGATTACCTTGAGATGCCGCCATGTGTGACGTAGCCCCTGTGTCCATGTACCATGATGCATCTGGAACACTTAGATGCATGTTGTTCATGACCTGTTCAATGTCCGTAGGTGCATAACTAACAGAAGATGGTGCCTGAGCCGCAAACGCATGTTGTGGACGAGATCCGAGAATACCGGGTTAGCGATTTGAAGATGGAGGAGGTCGGGCTCACGATGAAGTTGGATATGGGCATGGTGGGGCAGCCTACTGTGGGTCCCAGGCCCACGGTGGGTACTGCCCCCACTTATTACCGCCACTGCCAGCCAACCCGCCACTGCCCGGACTGGCCACTGCCGCCGGCAGGTTAGCCACCGCCTCTCCCCGTCCCTTTCCACTGTTATTTTTCCCTTTATTGTTATAGTTTGAACCCCATTTTTTACCATTATTAGGACGATTACCATGGCCCCCCTGAATCAGAATTTTGGGGCTCCAAATCTGTGGAAGATGAGTTGGTGGAGACGAGAGCACTTCCGGTGGTGATTGCTCCAGAGGATGCTTGTTTTGCTTTCCGTGTTTCCTCGAGAATTAACCGCGAACGGGCCTCATAAAAGGGAGGCAGCAGATTGCTTTGCTGAATGAACGTAGCAACAATATCATATTGTTCATTCAACCTCGCAATCAACTGAAGGACCAACCTTTGATTTGTCACGGGCGAACCAACGTTGGATAGTTGGTCCACAAGTACCTTTAATTCTTGACAATAGGCGGAGATGTTGGAAAAGTCATACAATTTAACATTAGTAAATTATTGTGCAAGATAAACGACCCTAGAAATTTTGTTATCTTGAAAGACTTTCTCTAAACGTTCTCACGCCTATTGAGCCGTAGAATTTGGTTCTAATATGGTATGGAGAATATCATTCGAAATTGTGTCATAAATCCATTGAAGGACTATAGCATCTAACCTGGACCATAGTTTCTTGTCCACCGTAGTGGTATCCGACGGTGACTCGGACAGAATAATATGGTCAACTACCTCATAAACGCGGCAATGAATTTTGAACAATTCTGCCCAAGAGGTATACTGCCCTTTCTCCATTTCAAGAGTTGGAGATAAAGTTCTTGACGTTATTAACTGCAAGAGCGGGATGAAATGTTTATTTTCCGGCCATAGGTTCCACAAGAAATCAAACTAGAGAATAAAAGTAGTGTTTGATGTTTTGGATGTGAAAAAAAACCTTAGGGTTTCAGATAGGATGTAGCCGAGGAGGGGGTGGGTTTTAGATGTCGGTTAGGGTTTTGCTAGGTGTAAGAAGTAGTTTAGGGTTTTTGTGAGTGTTGGCCGAAAAAGTTAGGAGAAAGAGAAGGGAGAAATCGTGTAGGAGGAGGGAAGAATTAGGGCAAAGGATCTTTGACTCTTGATACCATGTAGGAAAGTGATTCCTTGATTAATATTCTTCCCATGGTACAATATATATATACAATCATAATATGCTTGTCTTATGAAAGACTAATCTACTTTATCTAAAATATAAGATGTTAATTACAATCATACTAATTACAATATATTACAATATCAATTATGATTAATGAAGATGGGAGGTAATCATGGGATTGCCCTGTAATTACTCTAACAATAAAGGCTTCATTTTAAAAAAAATAGAACTGAAATCTATGACTCAAAAATCAGCTTCAATTTATTGGATGGGCTATGCAGTTCTTGGTTAAACAGTTTTCTTTATATGTCCAGTGATTGGTAACTCCCTTTCTAGAAACCCAAGCCGAGGGCAAGTAGTTGCACGTGTCAACATCCTGGCTGCAGATGGGTGAGTTCGATTCTATTTTAGCTTCTGATTGATGGGGATGATACAGCTTCATCCTACTCTCTCACTAATGCCTTCACTCTCTTTATTTTATTTTGTTTCCTTCTGAAGGGTGCAAAAGAATTTTGAGGGTATATTGATTGGTGCTGACCGTTCCAAGGATCTTGATGTGTTGAAGTAAACATTAACTCCAAAAGCGTGCTTTGTTCAAAGCTGGAGAATTCAGACCTTACTTGATAGCTATGTTTGCTTCAGTTATGTGATAATGTTCTTATCTTCCTTGTAACTGTAGTTTGTTTGTAAAATTTCTCTATTGCATTTTTCTTTTCCCTGTTGTCTCTATCTCTCTTCAACTGATAATCCAAGTATACATCCAGCTCAAACTTTTGAGTCATGTTTTCTCATTAAATTGTAATTCTCCTGTACAAGCAATTAAGGATCTGCTGGAACATATTAGATTGCATGGTAATGGTTGTAAATTAACCACTTTTTCAGTCTGATTTGTTCATTCTCTTTCGTCATTGGTATCACTAAGAAGCGAAAGGTTTAGCTTGAGTTTTGCTAGACTTGTGATTGTCATTTTGTTTAAAATGGTTGATAATCAAAGCTACCAGGAATGACTTTAGTTAAAATGGTTGAAACATCCGCTCTACCTACCAAGGTAGAAGTAAGGTCTGCATACACTCTACCCTCCCCAGACCTGGAATCACTGGGTATATTGTTGTTGTTGTTACAGAACAAAAGGATCTACCCGTTTGACCACATAATCCACAGAAAATTTGCTGTTCTTTCAGAAAGGTGTGATGGAAGGCATCTAGAAGTACGTAGATAAATCTTAAAGCGGGATAGTAGTGGGATTAGATGAGCTGCAATAAATGATATAGAGCAAAAGAGAGCCAGAGATATAGATGGTTAGGTACGGTGAGAATAATACTATAATGTATAGTGCTTTAATTGGAAAATTTGGAGGAGCAGCTGTATGGGGTGAGGTTGCTATTATCTTATTCTCTCTGGAGGAAAATAATCCAAGTGCATTATTTGCATTATGTGATTACGCATCCAGGAAAGAGCCGCACGCCCTATTTTTTGTTCTTCTTTTACACTCGTATGGAATCGATATATAAGTTCTATTTGCTTGAAAAACTTGCATACAGCATAGAAGTCTGTGATCTGCATTTTGGCATTTTCTTTTTTGTTCTTTTTAACTCAAAACTTACATTTTTGACACCTTATGACTTCACATCCTGAAATGCTAGGTGGAAGCTCCTGAAGACCTGTTGAGGCCAATGAGGGTTGGCGAATCTTCTTCTTTGAAAGTTGGCCAGCAATGTTTAGCCATGGGAAATCCTTTTGGGTTTGATCATACACTCACTGTTGGGGTTATCAGTGGACTGAATCGAGATATATATAGTCAAACTGGAGTGACCATTGGTGGAGGAATTCAAACAGATGCAGCCATCAACCCTGGAAACAGGTTTAATTTTCTGAACTTGCTGATAATCGCTAAAGGTCCTTTTTTTTTATCAACTGTTGTTCCTGAATAAATGTGTGTATCTTTCCAGCGGAGGTCCTTTGTTAGATTCAAAAGGAAACTTGATCGGGATAAACACTGCAATATTCACTCGGACAGGTGAATAGTTTTTCCATCGTGGTGTGTGTTAGACTGAAGATTGAGAGGAGATGAAAAGAAGCACTTGTTTGAATGTTCGATTTTCATCCTCTCCTGCTATTACTTACTCTTTTTAGTACAGCAGGGACATCAGCAGGTGTCGGATTTGCAATCCCTTCTTCAACAGTGTTGAGAATTGTACCCCAGTTGATCCAATCTGGAAAAGTATGATTGTTGCTCTATTAATTTGTGTCTTACTTCTTGTCAGTTTTTTCCTGGTTTTCCAGAATTCCCTTCATTTGCATTTTGTTACAAAACATCTCATCCTGTATTGGCAAAGGTTGCTTCATATTCTCACTTGGAAGATTGGGGTGGGGGGTGTCAAGATAAAGTGGTTTCGAACTCTTAAGGTTTTTTCATACATTTATATATTTATGTATATGTATGTCTCATGCAAGTTAGGTTGTTCGTGCTGGTTTGAATATTGAAATTGCTCCAGACCTGATTGCCAACCAACTTAATGTTCGAAATGGAGCTCTGGTTTTGCTGGTACATTTCTGTCACTATGACCCTGCCGAGGACAGTTATCCTTTAGAGTAAAACTCACGATTTCTCTTTTGTCTGAATCTATTCCTGCTCTATTTAGGTACCTGGAAATAGTCTTGCAGCCAAAGCTGGACTTCTTCCTACTACCAGGGGTTTTGCAGGAAATATAGTACTTGGTGATATTATTGAAGCAGTCGATGACAAACTTGTGAGTGGTTTCTGACTTTCTGTTTTATGTTAGTCCACAAGCTTTCCGTTAGTACAAATTGATGATATGAACCTTCATTAGGCTTCTAACCTGCAGGTATAGAGTTTGAATCATGCGGGCAATGAGTGAGTGGTATTGTTGGTTCCTTTTAGGATGTTGGGAAAGATAAAAAAAGAGTTGCCTCCTCTTCCTACTTAAGCTTGAAAGGATAAGATTTGGTAGGAAATCACAAGTAATTAGGTGATTGGACTGAGAAGGGGAAAGGGAAGGCAAACAAATAAACAAGTTTAGAGTTTAAGTTCAATGTACTGACAGAGTTAAAAAATATTTACAAAATAATGTCACTTATAAAGTAATTAATGGTAAATATTTATGACAAACAAAAATTGGTAACCTTGTAAAAATTATACTTAAACTATTATCACATGTTAAAACTATATTTATAGTGTGAAAGATATTTACGCTGTCAATGTATAAAAACTTAATCCATAGGATTAATTAGTTTGCAACCAGTGGCAGATCAAGGATTTTCACTTAGGGGTTCGAAAAAAATAACAAAAGCTAAACATAAAAAAAATGTTGTCGCACATGATGGAAGGATCGATCCATGCATGATGGTTGTTGGTGTCCTACGCGTGAGGGGATTTCACCGGATCAATCACAATATTGTATCCTGAGAATCGACCTTAAGATGTTGGAGACAATTTTGAACACCCTGGACCGCTTGAGCTAACATTTTGCATTTTTTAGAGCATTCAAATGTTAATATATGTACAAGGGAAGGGCCCAGCCCAATAGGGACAGCACACCCCCCACGTCAAGCGCACCTCTGTATCGACTGAATCACTATTTTGGTCTAGTCGGTGGAACCGGTGAACCACGCGAGCTGGTTAGATGCGTGGGGCAGAGGGCTCGTAGTACCCCTTTGATTGATCCAGCATTTTCTTCGCTTCGGCAGTGAATCACCTACTAAGGGGCAGGCCTGCACGCCTTATTTGAGTCCAAAGACGCCCCAAGACAAGGTACAATTGTTGGGAAGGGGACATGATCAATAGAACCTGGCTGGAACAGGGCTGGGATAGTGGCAAACACAGAAAATCTACCCTATATATAGTGTGTAACCTCTCCACCCCTAAATCCGCCCCTGTTTGCAACTCTATTGTCTTCTACTATACTGTAGTCCCTTGAGTTTTTTCCTCCCCGCCCTCATTGGTGTCATGAGGTAATATGATTGATCTTTATTGCTTCTTGTTCTAAGCAATTATGCATTTCTGAGATGCGCTCATTTCATGTTGTTGCAGGTTAGGAGTAAAGCAGATTTGTATAAAGCCCTGGATAACTATAACATAGGCGATGAAGTTCGGTTAAAATTAAAAGTCCGTAGGGGTAACGAAAACTTGGAGTTAAGCATAGCGTTAGAGGAAAAGGATTCATGACTTAAAGATTTGTGGTTTTCAGCTTAATTAGCACCATCAATTTACATGCTGTTGTTCCGATATCTGTATACTATCATTAAGAATTTTGTGGCAGGAATCTGCAAAAGTGGAAATGTGAGGAGCATGTTCCATGGAAATGCTGCCCGCGGAATGTATCACTTGTAAAGTATTCTAAGTTACCATTAAAGGAGGACAAAATGAGTAATCCTCTCAATTCTTTTTAGCAATGATTTCTCCTCCATTTACTATTTTTTATGGGAAAGTTTAGGTCATGACATCAATTTATGAAAGATGATAATTTCTTGATTATTTTCATTAGTTTAATTAACTTATATATATGAAGTACAATAGTGATTTTAGGCTATAATTACGGAAACTAATTATACACCTAACTAATACAAAAGATCACTAACATTATTTACCAAATATATTTATATATATTTTAACACACCCGCAATCGAAGCGGGAGGTTGTCGTACGCTGAGATTGTCCCGAAAATCTTCAAACGGAACTAAGGAAAGTAAATATTCATCTCAATATGTTTAGTGCGTTGATGTTGAACATGATTTCCCGAGAGAGATATCGCACTAACATTATCGCAGTAGACCAATGTAGATTTCCGAATAGGACAATGAAGCTCTAAAAGGAGGTTTCACAACCAACAGGACTTAGAAACCACATTGGCGACCCCTTGATATTCGGCCTCCGCACTAGATCGCGACAAAGTAGCTTTCCGTTTAGCGGACCAAGTTATCACCGAGAAATACACAATAACCAAATGTCGAACGCCTGGTATCTGGACATTCACCCCAATCAGCATCCGTATAAGAAATGAGAGTGGATATCGATGATGGATATAGATGCAAGCCATGATCAAGAGTACCCTGAATGTAGCGCATGTTGACACCCAATTTTGTCCCCTTGTTTCCGATATTTATTTGTAATTTTAAATATTTTAACATCTCAAAAACAATTTATATATATATATATAGTATTATGCTCAATATCATTATTATTATTATTATTCGTATTTTTTACTATCATTTGCCTTTTAGTATCATAATCATACTTTTATCTTAATACTCTATGTTTATTTTATTTTCGCAGAACGGCATCGCATTTTTATATTAAGCAATAAGCATTTCATAAGTATTATATTTTATTATTATCGCATCGTTATTTTTATAATTTACATTTCTCCAAACCATCTTTTTGATAATAAACCCCTTTTATATTCTTAAACCACAACCCATTTTTTTTAAACCCACAACATTTTACCCAACCCACCCATAAAAAACACTCCACCAAATAAGCACAACCGACCAGGCCCAATCAGCCACACAACCGACCAGGCCCAATTGGCCCAACTCCCCCCTTATTTTTTTTGCCCCAATCCAACACCCTATTTTCTTATTTCCTAATTCCCTAACCAAATCAACCTATCCGAGCCCAATATCCCTTTTAGGGATGGCAAGTGGGTATAATTTTGCGAATTTCGTACCGTACCCGCCCCAATTGGTGCGAATATGGGTATAACTTTGGCGGGTAGTATGCGGGTATGCGTATTGAAAATGTACCCGTCACGGGTAGGCGGGTAGGTGGTGGATTTACAATCATACCCGCCCCACATCCAACCGCCTACCCGCCCCAAGCCCAAAATATTAGCAGCCCATAATTCGTGCCTTCATCCCATAAGTCACGACAAGTCTCTCATTCTCCAACAAAACTCAAAACCCTATGCCTCTTCAGTCCTTCACGCCTTCACGCCTCCCTCTCTCTTGTTCCCCTTCACGTCGTCTCTCCTCCCTTTCTCATTCTCGACGTCTCTGCCTTTTTCTTTAAAGGAGATGTTGATCGGGAAAATATTATTGTCTTTGCTTTGTGTTTTGGGGTTTTCTTGGTGAGGTCAATTTTTGTGCATTTGTTAAGTTTTACCTATTGAGTTTGTGGAGTTCAATTGAAAAAGTTAAAAAACTTTAGCTTATATAGCTGAAATAATATCAGGGTTTTGTCCACATTTGTAATATATAGCTATTTGGGTGGATAATTTTTGGGTTTTCTTGGAAATTTTGTTTTCTTGATTCTTTGTTGTAACGGAAGAGGTGAAAAAAATAGGAAATTCTGATGGTGAAAAAATTCGAAATTCTCCTCCTTCTCTCCCAAAGAAAATGAGATCGTGACAGTATTGATTCTTGACTCAAATTTTTGGGATAATTTTTGGAATTTGAATTTTTGGGATCATGTTGATCAATAATTGATCACAAATGAAATGATTACAAAATATGGCAGACGGGTACAGACGGGTGACGGATTCCCCTTGGGTGGTGGAGCGGGTGTGGATTTAGGAATATACCCGCCTAGGCAGGTATGGATGTTGAAAATTGTACCCGCCACGGATGGCAGGTATAAAATTTGCTAGCGAGTATGGGTGTGGGGGAGGGGGGTACCCGCACCCTCCACGCTCAATTGCCATCCCTAATCCCTTTATTCCCCCTAGGGGTGGCCAGTGGGCCAGACTCGGGACCGGTGGGATGGGATCGGGGCGGGTCGGGTCAGGCGGAATTTGCCGAAGTCCCGCCCCGATCCCGATCCCGATCCCGTTTTTTTTTTGCACTTAATTTAAAAAATAACATATATATATATATATATAAACTCAATAATTAAATAAGATAGTGTAATAAAAACATCCCAAGATTGTTTTTGTGCCTCTTATATTATTTAATAGACATATGATTTTTTTGTAATACAAATACAATTGTCAAAATTGCAACTTTGTGGTATTGTTCAAAAGTTACAAATTACATAGTAAAATTGCAATTAAAAAAATTACATTCTGAAAAAACTTGTTCTAGTTTCTTGATAATTTCCTGTGGTTCTTCGGTTGGAATTGGTATTTGTTGGTCAAATTGATCCACGTCGCTTCCACCACCTTCGGATAAGATTTCGTTGTAGTTTTCGTCTTCTTCTTCGTTGATCTCCGGTTGACCGCACCTTCTCCGCTCCGCTCGTATCCAATCTCTGAATAATACTACAATCTCCAAGCTGTCTCCGGCTAATGAGTGTCTGAGCTCTCCTATTTGATATCTGTCGGCAGAAAAAGCACTTTCAGACACAGTTGATGACGCTTGAATGTTCAAAATATCTCGGGCCATCATTGAAAGTGTCGGAAAGGTCTTCTCATTCCCCCTCCAATATTTCAGCAAGTCTTCACGTCCTTCTTCATTGAGAACTGCTTGGTACAGTACAGAACCCTGCAAAATAAAAATATCAAACTCGCTAATTTGGTTAGTAGTGGTACGGCCGCACATTATATTTCTGAGGCTTTCAATACTAGCCGCAGAAACAGCATGTCTTTTGTGAGGTTGTGTTGAAGAAAAAGAAGATGGTATGGAATCTAGTAGGTTACTAGCACTTTCTTGTTGGTAAAACCTATATACTTTTTTGCATTGGTCTTCTACGCTAGACAACACTTCTTCTTTAGTTTGTTCAATATGTGGTGGATGATTTGAATTTTTGGGACTTGGAGGTGGTAGTACCTCTATATAATCGTAAATAGTTTCAATAAGTGATTTAGTACAGTCTGTTTTAATAGTCGGATTTAATACAACACCAATAATATAAATAGTGGGAATAGGAATAAAATATTTTTTTATTTTGATAAACATTTTTTAATAGCTGCCATATAAGATGATTTTTCCATATATTCACTAAGTAATAAAAATATTAGATCTATATAAAACAACATAGTTAAAATAGTAGGATAATATATATCGGAAAATTCTTTTGTTGCTTGAAAAAATTTCTCTAAAAATACAATAAGTTCGGAAATTTTTATCCAATCGCTATCTACAACCATATTAGCGGGATTTTGATTATGAGAGTTAAAAAATAAAGTTATAGGTTTTCTATAGTCATAAGCAACAAGTAGTTGCTCGTATAAAGAATTTCACCTAGTGGGTACTTCTTCTGGAATTTTTCTATAAGGTAGTTGGCAATCGTGACAAGTTTTTTTATATTCTTTTCTTCGTTGTATTCTATTATTTTTAAAAATAAAGTTTATAGCAAATTGTATTTTACTAAGAATGTCTTCAAAAAGTAATAGACCATCCTTTACAATTAAGTTATAAATATGGCACGCGCATTTTATATGAAAATGATCTGGAAAAGATGGAGTTTAAACTATTTTTTAAAATTGTAATAGCGTAATTGTTAGAAGAAGCGTTATCTAACGTAATAGTAATAATTTTATCAGTTATTCCGTAATAATCGCACACTTGATAAATATTTTCTGCAATAAAAGTATCAGTGTACCTATCATCTATATATCTATACGCTAAGATACATTTTTGCATAGACCATTTATAAATTATAATCTATCCAATGACAAGTTACCGTTATATAATCATGGTCGTTAGTACTACGGCCTATATCAGAAGTGATAGCCACTTTGTCATTAAAATGATATAATGAATAACGTAAATATTGTTGATATTCATGTGCAAATTTAAATACATCTCTCTTAACAGTTGATCTAGGAAAACCGTTAAAAACAGGATTATACAAATCTCTAATGTAATGAATAAAACCGGGAGATGAAGGAAATGAAAAAGGCAAACCTTCCACAACAACTAATTTTGCTATTGCTTCACTATCTCTATATTTATTGTATTTAGGGCCTACAATTCCCCCCGTCATAGGGTTAATTTGACCTTGTACTTGGTCCGGGACAGTATCAGTATGTGAACCTTGTCCCGATGGAGCGGGCGTTTGCGCACCCGGTTTTGAAGCATCGTATTGGGCATACCTAGCTGGATGAGCCCTTACTACGTGTCTCATTAAACCCCCCGTCCCACCGTGACCTTTTTCCAGTTTTAAATTTTAAAACATCTTTATAAATTTTACATCTAGCTACTTGATTCTCTACGTCTCTATCAAAAAATATCCATGCATCTGATTTTAATGGTCGTTTTGCTGGACCTCGTCTCATACTAAGGGGAATAGGAAGCATTTCAGTTGAAGGTGCACTAGTGGGTGTGTTGTCATCAACATTACTGGGTGTATCATCTAGATCATCGTCTAAATTAAAGTCTTCTTGAGTTCCAGAAAATAGCTCCTCGTCTAAATCTAACGGTATTGTAGGAAAATGTTCAGTATCAACAAAATCATCCTGTGTAGGAATAGGATTCTGTCTAGAAATATGACCCTTGCCCTTGTTGCCCCTACTAGAAGAAGCATGACCCCTACCCGTAATCATACGTTTAAATCCTTCCATTATAAATTTATAATTATACTAATAAATAATTAAAGTAAATGAAATTAAGTGCGCTAAATAAAATAAACAGACAATAATAATTTAATGAAGGAACGAATGTACCAAACGCCGACGTAACGTCGACGTGTAATCGAGAGGTTGAAAATTGAAATTTTGCTCGATGGAAGATCCTCAAGCTAGTTGCCAACTTCACTCCCAATTCCCAAATGAATAAATAAAATTGAATATTTAGTAGACAATGTAGACTTGTAGAGAGATAGATTGAGAGATTAGAGAGATTGTAGGAAGATTTGTGAGAAAATGAGGTATTTATAGTTGGAAAATTGGGTTAAAGTGTAAATATAATAACTTATGGGTTAAAAATAAATATTAAGGGGGTTGGGGGAGGGGGGCCAAAAATGGCCGTTGCACAATGGTCAAAATGTAAAATAGTCGTTGGTGCAATGGTTATTTTTGCAAAAGGACGGTTTCGGGCTGGATCGGGATCGGGTCGGGATTGGCGGGCCGGGACGGGTCGGGACGAGACCTTATCCCGTCCTGGTTCGAGTCTCGATACCGTGAATTATTATTTTTTAAATACTCGAGTTCGCGGCGGGACCGGGCCGACCCGGCCCACTAGCCAGCCTTATTCCCCCCTAAAACCCAAAACCTAAACAAAAAAAACCTAACCCCATCTCTCTTTCATCTTATCCGCCGCACACCCTCATACCCCACACCCCCAAATCGCCGCCGACACTCCTCTGCCCCAACGACTCGCTTTCCCGCACCTACCACTGCCACCACCAACCTGCCCTGACACCCGACACTACCCATACTCTTATCCCCCAAAAATCCGCAACCTACTCCCCTAAAATCCGCCCCAAATCATTCACCTTTTGCCCCTTTAATTCAAAATTCAAGCTCGGTTTTGGGGGGATCCACCTATAAATACCTCCCTTGTTCTTCATTTTAAGGGGGGATTTTTGGTGTCAAAAACAGTCCAAAAATTACAAATCGAGTCGGTTTTCGAGTCTGAGAAGTCGAAATCCGAAATCAAAGAAAAGGTCAGAAATCGAACGAAAAACAGTCGAGAAATGATCAATTTGTTCTTGAATTTTTTCTTTAAAATACTCTTTATTTCATAATCTTTAATCCGAAAATACTCTTCTTTGGCCTTTGATTTCTAGTCCGAAAATACTCTTTTTAGTTTCCTAATTTTAATCCAAAAATCCTCCTTTTGTTCTTCACATTTTCGGGTATGTTTTGCATTTCATTTCAGGTCGGGTCATACCCGAAACCGGGTCGGGTCAGATCAGAGACCGGTTCTGTTTCGGGTTAAAAATCAGATTTCCGAAACCTGAAAAAATCAAAATCCAAGCCTAAATAACAGAATTTCAGCATTCAAAAATCAAAATTCTAAAATACTTTTTCGAGCGGATTCGAGGATTTGAAACAGCCTCGGTTTGCTGTTCGGAGAAGGTCCGTAAACTACATCTTCTCTCTGTTTATTTTATGCATTTTGGTGCTCATTTTTTTGTGTTAATCATGTAGTAGTTTATTTATGTTATCGCGTTCTTTAATGTCTAAGTTATATTTAGTATGATAGCTTGTTTGGTTAATTGTTATAGTATAGATGTGCTCTGTATATTCTATAAAAAGCCTAATATTAGTATCATATTTAGAGTAATATGTTTGAAAATGCTATTTAGTATTTGTTTAAGGAATTATGATGTAGATTAATTAAGTACCTGCTACTGTTAGTAATTTTGCTAACTTGTTTAGTTGATTACGGATATTTATCAATATTGTGCTTGGTTTATATTTTTGAGTTAATGTTTGGATTAGTATTATTTTAGTTTGATTGTGTATACTGTTGGTGAAAATGTTTGGTTGATGTTGGCGATGGTTAGAATTAATCATTAGTCATATTTAATTAGGTTAAGGTTTGTTTATGTTTATTAGACTAAGCAATGAGAAATGTTCAATAGATATTAATGTTTGTTCATGATCTTAGTTTCAACTGTTGAGAATATTTAATCATGATTTGTTGGCTTGTTTGGGACTATTGGAATAATGTTCATCATGATTAATTAGATTATGATTGATGTTAAAATATGTTACGTTAATTATAAATCATGTTTAGCTATTTTAGGTTAGTTTATAGCCCATTTAGCTCATTGCTAAGTATGTCTAATAAAAAATCTGATATTTGTTGGACTAAGATTCATCATGTTGAATTATATGTTGTCATTGTTCATTGTCATGGATATTTGTGTTCATGGTCTAGGTGTGTTAAATATGGGTTTGCATATGCATAAATATGAATACATGTTAATGGGGGTTTATCCCATATTGGGTTGGTTGGTTTCCCTCCTTCAAGTCTGAAAATTATATGTTTGTAACCTATTTATATATTTATCTATTTGCATGTTTTAAAAAATCATGAACTTAGATATATGTTTGTGTATCAAACTTGAGTCCCAACAACATATTATTTTTCATGAATCATTTATTTATATTTTCATGTTTCGTCTACTAATCCTTTTTTTTTCTTTCATTTACATGAAACACATCGGGAGCAACGAAGAGTCTCATTATAAGACTCATCATGACTTTGTCAAATGAAGACCCGCATCCACGTTCATTGCATTCTCCGGCCTCAAAATTTCTAAACAAATAGGGTGGGATGACGTCGTCATCCGCCCTATTCGCCACTTTTAATTCTTTAAATACCATCTTTTATTTATTCGGGTTGTAATAATTATTTAATGTTTGTGTGATTGTTAGGATACTTAGAACAATTAGGCTTTGGATGGATATAGATAGTTTAAAATTGGAAACATGTCGCTAGTTTATTTATATTTAGGCTCGGATAGTTTAAAAATAGGAAATCCTCTGCTAGTCTATTTATTTTAGGCTCTCCATGCATGTTCAAACTTTTCAAAACAATTTGATCACCTTTTACTTGCACTATTAATCAAACAAAATGAAGTCTTATTTTTATCCGATTTGCTATTTAAAATGACTTTCAAAAGAATCACTTCCTTTGCATTACAAATAAATTGTTCTTCTCCTTACTATCAATTACCAAAAAATAATATTTTTATAAAATAATGTCATACAAATGCATACTTTTATCCAAACATCACTTTACATGTATTTTTTATAAATAGTGTTATACAATGCATACTTTTATTCTAAAATCACTTTACATGTATTTTATAATGTCATGCAAATGCATGCTTTTATCCAAAAATCAAGTTTAGATGTATTTTATAAATCATACTATGTAAGTGCATACCCTTGTCAAAAAATCAAATTTACATGCATTCTATAAACCATGCACATTTTTATCAAAAACTCAATTTCACATTGCATTTTATGAGCCATGCCCTACAATACATACTTTTGTCAACAAATCTATTTTTTACCTATATTTTAAAACAATGTCACACATATTCTTTTCGGATTTTACACCGGGAATTTATTCTTCGGGATCATAATCACTTTTGCAAGAAACCTTTTACATTGTCAAGAAATGCATCTCTTTTATTTGCAGCATCCTTTAAATTCACCTTATGCTTTTAAACATGCATTTTTCCTTAGCGTAATAATTAATCTGAGTTTGACTGGATAATCGCAAGTTAGCGGATCTTAAAGGATGCTTAACCCCTTCCCTTTAGGATAATAAAGAACTTTTACCCAGAATTTCATTAGTTTCGCAGACCAGTAATCGGAGTTCACATTGCAGCATTTAGTTAACATCTAGGTGTCCTAATTCACCGTAGAATAATTAGGTGGCGACTCCTCAAATATTTTTTTTAATCAACATTCCAGGGGAATTGACCCATTACATCGCGAACCGCGGTAAAAAACGGGTGCGACATCGCACAATGCGCTTGAGAGCGTGAATGTGTTCTTCCCTCGGATCATGCATGAATAAACACACATGTTGCACAGCATAAGTAATATCGGGTCTTGTCAAAGTGAGATATTGAAGATCCCCGCAAGACTACGATAGTGGGAGAGATCCTCATATGGTGTGCTAGAAGTAGCACTCAACTTCGGTTTAGTATCAACTGGAGTAGGAAATGGCACAACATAAGTAATATCGAGCCTCGTAAAAGTGAGATATTGAAGAGCCCCGCAAGACTATGATAGTGGGAGAGATCCTCATATGGTGTGCTAGAAGTAGCACTCAGCTTCGGTTTAGTATCACCCGGAGTAGGAGATGGCTTACAAGCTGACATGCCTGCCCGTTCAATGATCTCTATTGCATAATTCCTCTGAGATAGAAATAGACCACATGCATGACAAGTGACAGTTATATCCAGAAAATAACTCAATGGCCCCAAGTCTTTCATAGCAAATTCTGAGCTGAGAAGGGATATGATAGACTTGCGAAGAGAATCAGAGGAAGTAGTTATGATAATATCATCCACATACAAAAGAATGTAGGCCATAGAAGTACCTTGACTATATATGAATAGAGAATGATCAGACTTGTTGTGACAAAACTCAAGAGTAGAAATATAATCTGCAAATCTCTTGTACTATGCCTGAGGAGCTTGTTTTAGCCCATACAAAGATTTCTTCAGCAAGCACACATAATTAGGATTATCTGGGTCACTGAAACCCAAGGGCTGATGTATGTATATTGTCTCTTTGAGTTCTCCATGTAAGAAAGTTTTTTCACGTCTAGTTGATGAATGGGTCATGCTTTTAAGAGAGATATAGTGAGAACAGTGTAAATAGTTGCATGTTTGACCACCGGACAAAAAGTCTCTCCACAATACACGTCAACCTGTTGAATTTTTCCATCACCTACAAAACGGGCCTTATGCCTCTAAAAAACATTTAATTTTTTCTTTATGAGTAAAAATCCACTTAGAACGAATCACATTAACATCATGTGGACAGGGCACCAACTTTCACGTCTTATTTTCAATAAAAGCATTATATTCATCATCCATAGCCATTTTCCAATTCAGGCCACGAAGGACAGACACAGAGTTACGTGGTAGAGGGGATTTAGTACCATTAGAGTTAAGATTGAATTGTCGCTTTGGTCTAAAAATTCCCCGTTGGCTGTGGGTAACCGGCCTTGGAGTCGGAATAGAAGTGGGTTGTACTGGGGTGGGTGTAGTGGGCTGACCCGGTTCTGGGTTGGACTGACGCGGCCTAACAATAGATGGAGAGGAAATGGGCTGGCAGGCACTGGGCTGCCACTTGTTGGGCCTGTCGATGCGGGCTAGGGTAGTGGGTTGGTTGGGCTGAGTTGGGCTTAGTATGGTCGGACTGGACTGTGCAGTAGGTAGCGGGCTGGAAAGTGTCTGCTGGGCCAGTTGATGCGGTTTGGTCTGGGCCAAATGGTGGACCATATATGGTGAAAGCCCATCATCCAAAAAACCATAAGAATGGGATGTTGAACTATGCAACTTAGCGAACAAAAATTGGATTTCATCGAAAATGACATAACGACTAATGACGATTTTATTAGATGATAGATCATAGCATTTGTATCCACGATGATTAGATGGGTAACCCAAAAATACACATAAGGTAGATCGGGCTTGAAGTTTGTTTATGGTAGTGGAGGAAAAGAAAGGATAACATAAACACTCAAATACCCGAAGATGAGAATAAGATAGGTCTTTTTGATAAAGAATTTTGAGTGGACATTGATAGTCTAATCCTTTGCTCGGGAGGATGTTGAGAAGGTAAGTTGTCATTTGTAATGCATGATGTCAAAATGAAGGTGGTAATGATGCATGGGCTAGTAATGTACGAACAATGTTATTAATGGTTCGTATTTTTCTCTCGGTTTTCTCATTTTGTGATGAAGTATGTGGACATGAGAGACGGAAAGATAAACCATTAACCTTACAAAATTCCCAAAATTGCCCATTATCAAATTCCATTTCATTATCACATTGAATGTTCTTAACATCTCATTCAAATTGAGTACGGATGAATGCTCTAAATGATAGAAATGTGGAATAAACTTGGGACTTTTTAGATAATGAAAATGTCTACAAAAAATTAGAGTAATCATCTAACAACAAAATATAATAACGGTGGCCCGAAGAGCTCAAATCCGGAGATGTCCAAAGATCACTATGGATACTATCAAATGGCAACATAGTACTAGAATTAGAAGCAACAAAAGGCAATTTAACATATTTCCCAAGAGAACAAGAGGGACAAACATTAGAACTATGAGTTCGATTACACTCAATAAACTTATTTTGTCTAAGGGAGTAAAAAACAGACGCTCTTGGATGACCCATATATTCATGCCATAAAGAAGGTGCTAAAGCTGTAAAAGTTGATAGTGTTGCTTGATTTGTGGTGATGATGGGATAAAGCTCGCCCAGACTATCACATCTTATTAGACGCATCCCCGTCTGAAAATACTTCACAGAAAACCCAAATGGATTAAATTCAACAGAAACCGAGTTATCAGTTGTAATTTCCTAATTGACACAAAAAATTTAATCAGTTGAGGAGCATGAAGGAAAATTTTCAAGGCTAAAGGTGGGTTCGAAGGAGACAAATTTGTGTGACCATAACCACAAATAGGAATTGAATGACTATTACCAACAATTATACTAGATTTTTTTTCAAATTAAAATAAGATGAAAGATTACCTTACGCGGATGTCATATGAGAAGTAGCGCCGGTATCCATGTACTAATTTTGCATCCGGAGGATTTAGCCCAAGAGTATGCATCGCTGCCTCGATATCCGTGGGAGTCGGTGGGGCTGCTGATGTGAAGGCCTACTGCGGTCTAGGCCCAAGAAGACTAGACAGTTACCTCTGCTGGTTGTTAGGCCTGGCCCAAGAAGCTGATAGATACGAACAAGGAGGAATGGGCCAAGTCCACTGCTGCCCGCTAGCCCACAGTTGTTGCCATGGTTGCTTCTGCCCGGACCCCTACTGGCTGCCACCACATTCGTCATTGCTGCCATTGTCGCCACTGCCCTTGCCGTCGCCGCAGTTTTTCTCACCGTTATTGCGGTTTTGATCCTTTTTTCCACCGCCGTTGTTACGATTTTGAGTATAATTTTTAAAGAATGAGGGAGAGTCATTTGTTTCTCGGGATGTGGCAGCCACCATGGCAGAATTTGCCCTGGTTGATGCCTTTTTAGCCAAACCTGCCTCTTCAAGAGTGACCATGGAACGAGCTTTGGTAGAAAGGAGGAAGAGGATTGCTTTGGCGAAGGAGAGTTCCAACCCCATTATAAGCTTCGGTGAGGCCCGCAACCATTTGACTAACGAGACAATCATTCGTGACCGGTGCTCCGACGTTCTTGAGTTGATCTGACAATTCCTTGAGACTTTGACAATATGCGGAGGCATTCGGAATATCCTCCGTAGTTGTGTGAGAGAATTCTTGCTCAAGTGTTACGGCACGAGAATTTTTGTTATCTTGGAATATATCACGCAACCTATTCCAAGCTTCCATTGTCGTTGCGTCGGGTTCGATAATTGTATGCAAGAGGTCCGTAGAGATGGTGGAATAAATCCATTGTAGGACCGTAGCATCAAAGGTTTCCCATAACAACTTTTCATCATCGGTGGATGGCACCTTCTCCTTGCCTTTTTCTGGTTTGACGATGTGATGGAGGACTATGAGACCTTGCGTGAATTTTAAAAAGCTTCGCCCATGTCGCATATTGGGCGTTTTCCATTTCAAGGACGATGGGGATGTTATTCTTGATGTTGGAGATTGCAAGAGCATGATGGAAGGTAGTCTTTGTGTCAGACATGGCTAACGGGAAGAGAGTTTGGGCGGAGGAGGAGAGCTAGGGCACGGCGGAAGAGAGGAAGATTTTCCCTAGGCTAACTGATATCATGAAAGAGGATAATTCCCTGATTATTTTCATTAGCTTAATTAACTTATATACATGAGGTACAATAGTGATTCTAGACTATAATTACGGAAACTAATTATACATATAACTAATACAAAAGATCACAAACAATATTTACCAAACATATTTACATATTCTAACAATTTATAATAAGGTGCTTTCTCATGTAATTGGTTGTGTATACACAAGAAAAGAGTATCTGATAGGCAAGCTCTTACGCATTTACACAACGTGTACGTCACGAGAGGAAAAGAGTAAGAGCTAAAGACTCAATGAGAGTCTGTGAAAGAGCTACAGGTTAAAGGAAAGAAAGCAAGAGTAGGTAAGGTAGACTGTTAGAGTCCGTTTGGGTTAACTGATTAAAAGTTGCTGGTAGCAACAAACGACGAGAAATAAATATAGGTATTGAAACAAATTTATGAATAAGTAGTTACACCTATAAATAAAAGTGTTGAAGTTGATAATAATCTATAGTGTGTTTGGGCAAAAGGTGTTGATAAGCCCTCTTATTATTTCAATGACTGAAAAGCTATTTACAGAATATGTACAAAATATAATTTATAAAATCTTACATAAAAAAGACGAATGAAGAAAATAAAATAGAGAAGAAACTAAAAATTATTTTAGGAAAGTACGAAGATTACAAAAGATATTGGAAATAAAATCCCGAAAGAGTTCATCTAATTAAAGGTGCTTTTCACTTTAATATCACCCCAGCTTGTGGTTTTTAATCGACTTTGGCTTATAAATGTATATCAAACGCGTAGATAAGTCATGAAGCACTTATAAACTAGCTTAACAAACTTAGGGGTCGTTGAAAACAAATTATTCTAGGATTAATTATCCTAGGATCAGTTATTCCAGAATTAGTTATCCTACCCTCCATAGAGATAAAATAACACTATAATCACAGAATAAATTATATCATAATTTTATCCCAATCAAACATGAAATAAAATCATCTTAAATTTAATTCTGAAATAATTATTCTCCCTCATACCAAACGAGCCCTTATATGTTAGCCAAATATCTTATCCTATAAAAGAAAAGGAAAATTTAGTTGGTAGATGTGTTAAATTGAGAGGCAGAATGTAAACATATTAAAATAAGTTGAACACAACACCACAAAGTCAAGATGGCCGAGTTGGTCTAAGGTGCCAGTTTCAGGTACCGGTCCAAAGATACAATTTGACTAGACACAGAGTTTAAAAAATAACGAAAGATTTTTAATTTTGTGGTATAACAAACCAAAGATATTTGTGTGCTTATAGATCATCTCGTTAGGCGTAAAAGTTAAAGTTTAAAGTTAAATTGTTGTCAAATAAAAAAATGTGTCATTCGTTTTTGAACTAACTAAAAAGAAAAGTGTATCATATAAATTGGGACAGATGGAGTATACAACTTACAAGCCTTTTGTTTTTGCCTGAAAGAGAAATGGCACTCAAGTAAAGAAACATTTTCTACCAAAGATGACCTTGATGACATATACTGATAATTCCCTAAACAGGAGGGGAGGGGTGGGGTGGAAGGACTAATATTAACAAGGGAAGAGCAAAAAAGAAGGATCTACATGTATTTTCCTATGCACAAAACTAATCCTGCCTAATTTATTGTGACACCAGACTAGTTGATCTGTTGTTAGCCTGGACATGTTGAGAACCCTAGCTACTAATTTCATGTCTACTTGAGAGAAAAAGTAGTGTACATGATCTGAATCATCATCTTCTTTGTACTTCTTGAACCTCTTCAATATGCAGCATTCACCTCTCAAAGCATCTTTTAGCTTCTTCTCTTTCTGCATTGGATAAGAATTAGGCAATGAGTTTAACTTCTATATATACACTTATAGATGAATTTTACATTGTCAGATCACTTAAAAGCTAATTACGTATAACCATCCATAACAAGTGAGATTAGTATTGCGCAAAATAAGACATGTCTATTATATCATTCATGCTAAAATACATTGATAGTGCAAAAATTCTTTACACGATTAGTTTAAGTTAAATTCTTAGACAATATCAGTAAAAAACTAAATCTTTCGTCCCAAAATATTCGTCATGTTTCGTGTCTCGAGAGTTAATTTGACCTATCTTCGGAGCTAGATTGGATTGAATTAATTCAAAATTTTAAAATTAAAATTTAGATATTCGAAAACTTACAGAAAGTACAATTTTGTAGTTTGACTCTCGACAAACGTAACGTAACAAGTATTTTGGGACGAAGGGAGTAAGAATTTACCTTTTCAAGACTTCTTTTGACCTCCATTAAAAGGTCCAAATCTCCCTGGGCTTTTAGCTCTTGATGTATTCCCTTTTGACTTTTCACCATTACTCTGGAGCACCCTCTGTCAGCTCTAACAAATTGCCAAAATATTCGTATTGATTCTTCCAGTATCTTCACTAACATGTCACTTGTAATGTAATATTCATCTTTCTCTCTACCGCTAGCCTTGTTTTTGTCTTTGATCCTCTCCTCTGTCCATCACCCTCATTATAAGTATATTGAACGATAAAACAGAGTTTTATGCACCGACAATATAAAATATATTTACACAAGAATGATAATCAGTGTCATATGTCTACAACTTTTCAAATGCTTACCTCTTATGACAGGAACTTGAAGTAGATTACGAAGATCATATCGACCCTTGATGTAATATTGAACTCTAGATCCTTGAAAAGGTTCATTTTCTACAAATCTTTGCAAGAGAACTTGAAACTGTTGAAATTCTCCAGCAACTTCATTATACGTACGAGTACCATGAGGGTCAGAATCCCACAAACTTAAAGCCTTGCCATATTGCCAGTGCAGAAATTCCCAAGAAAGACACATTTGTCCAACGTATATCACTTCAAGATCACTCTGCAATTCTTTGATAAACTGTACCACTGGGTCAATATTGTCATGCATTTTATGTTTGAATAACCTAATATTTTGTGAAATAAGTGATTTTAGTTTTGGACCTGAACTTCTCTGGCTTGAGACTTGTTGAAATGGATCTTTTAGTGTATCTTTCTGCGGATAACCTGCACAAATTCTGGATCAGAGCAGCTAAAAGTATAAAGAAAAATACTTAACATGTTTAGGTAATTTAAGCCGAGGGTCCGTCGGAAAAACCTCTCTCCCCCACAAAGGTAGATGTAATGTATGCGTACATCATACACTACTCTTTCCCCACTTTGTGGGGGTACACTAGATATGTTGTTGTTGTACTTAACATGTTTAGGTAAATGTTCATAACAAACATGATTTGAAAAGTAATCAACATTGTTAAGAGTCTCACATCAGATATGGAATGGAAACATGGACTCATTATATGGACTTAGTCAATCCTCACCCTACGAGCTAGCTTTTGGGGTTGAGTTAGGCCCAATATCCATTCTTTACATGGTAACAGAGTCAGGCTCATTCCAATTCTTTATCCACCGATGTTGGGCTCCAAATTATATTATTCACACTCCAGTTAACTGGGCGTGTGGGAGTGTTAAGAGTCCCACATCGGATATGGAATGGAAACATGGATTCCTTATATAGACTTGGACAATCTTCAGCCTACGAGCTAGCTTTTGGAGTTGAGTTAGTCTCAAGATCCATTCTTTACCAACATATTAAATTACATGTGTAGTGTAAAATTTATTGATGCTCTTGTTTATTTTAAGTGTCAAGAAAAGAAAAGATGGAATATATGCTAATAATCTTCCTCTTGTTTATGCTAAATGTAAGTAGAAAAAAAAAGAAGTTTATGCTAAATTGTCTTTAATTACTGTGTGTCTACACGGAGTTTTCACCTATGCAAATAGCACTAAACATTAAATGAATCGGTGAAATATTACGTAACAAATTTATTTTCACATGTGGACAACAAAAACAGAGGGAAAAAAAGGTAGCAAGTCTTTTCGCTTGTGCCTACTTTTGTTTGTTACATCATGGATCCAATGCTTTAGATTTCATTTTGTCAGTTTGGAAATGCCAGCTAACCAGATTTTGTGGGTCCTGTTATAAACTTTTGGATAATTAAAGATAAACTAAACTACTTTATCCATTTCACGTAATTACATTCAAAGAGATATAAAGATAAACCAAGAATAACTAATGCTAGTACGCCAAATAAGAAAAGGACCAAAAGAAATGATGCTTTTCTTAGCACTCTGGGCTAGGGCGGGTAATTTCACCATAACCCGATGGATATTCGATCCACCCGACCCGATTATATAAACGAAAATCCGACAAAACATGAATTTTAATCGGGTGACGGATCGGGTCGGATTCGGGTGGACATACTTCCAACCCACCACCCGACCCACCCACCCACCCGTTATAAATTAGTTATTTTTAATTCCACCGGACCGGTCCACCCTTCTCTTAAGTTATTGTAAATGTAAAGCCCAAAATATCAAAGCCCAATATTTGGACTGCCAATACACAACTCGTCAACTCCTAACCTAAAGACCTAAACTCTCCTCTCTTCACTTCAAAGGCGATTGGCGAAGGGCGAACTTCAGAGTTTAGAACTTCATCTCTTCACTTCTTCAGTCTTCAACCCTCTCTTCAGAACTTCAGTCTTCAGCCCTCACTTCACTCTCTTCAGCCAGCGTCTTCACTTTTCACCCAGAAATGGCAAGTCCTCCTGAACATTTAATGCGGCAAATCGCCACCACACAAGGTAAAATCCTCGCTCGTCTTCACTCTTCACCCAATACTGTTGAGGTAATAGTACTAAAATTCAAGATTTTAAGTTATTTTTTTGGTTGCATGTTGGAGGTGTTTTTGTGCATTTTCAGCACATTCATACCAATAGGGCAGTGTACTGTCTGATGAGCAGCAAAAAAGGTTTGGCAACAAGTGTGAGTTTTGTTCTGTATTTGTTTGTTTATTGATTTTTTATATTCCTTTTGACATATAATGACCCCCTAAAGTTTCTGAAGCTGTTATTTCTCTGTAGTTAAGGCTACAGCTGTTATTCCTTTTGACAATTAGTTATTCCAGTTTCTGAATCTGTTATTTCATAATGTTATTCGCTGTAGTTAAGGCTACGGCTGTTATTTCTATGTAGTTAAGGCTACGATAAATCAGTTAATCCTTTTGACAATTAGTTTCTGTTATTTCTCTGTAGAAATTATCAACATTCAACAGAATTTAAATCAATTTACTAAAAATATGTGGTCTTGGAAAAAAAGATAGTTATATTCTTGATGCATGAGTTTTTTTGTTGGTCAATTCAGGAATTCTAATTGTTTAGGCTGTGTTCTAACTGAATCGTCAATTTCAGTGAAAACACTTATTAAAAAGGAGACTTTCTAATTATTTTTTGTAATGTTAATGTATGACAGTGATGGACACGGGAGATAGTAGTGTTGGCTCCAAGTCTATCTCATTATCCCCTTCTCCGTTGTCTCCTGAAATCTCAGTCCCAATGCCTTCTCGTCTAACTACTCAACCTCAACAAGGAGAGGGAGAAGAAATGGGACCGTCACCTCTACGTCAGCCTAGGAGACATAAATCAGAAGTGTGGAATCACTTCGAGAAGACTGTAATCAATGGTGAACAAAAGGCTAGATGTTTGCACTGTAAGTTATTATTTTCGGACAATAGTAAGAATGGGACTTCTCATTTGAAAGACCATCTTGATCATAGATGCACTAAAAACACATTAAGGGTGATATACGTCAAAAATTGTTGTCGGTTAATCGTAGACAAGATTTAAGCTTAAGTCTAGAAAACCATGTCTTTATCAAGAAGAAGCAAGAAAGGAGTTGGCTCACATGTTTGTTCTCCATGAGTACCCATTGTCAATTGTAGAGCATATTGGGTTTAGGAGATTTGTTAATTGCTTGAATCCAAACTTCAAGATAATAAGTCGCAACACTTTAAAAAGTGATATTATGAAGATGTTTGTGATTGAGAAAGCAAATCTCAAGAAGTTGTTTGATGGTCATGTGGGAAGAGTAGCTATTACAACCGATATGTGGACTGCTTCACACCAAAAGAAAGGTTATATGGCCGTCACATCACAGTTCATTGATGATCAATGGGTTTTGCGGAACAAAACTTTGAGGTACTTAAAATTTGAAGCTTCTTGTTATTTATTATTTACTGATTAGTGACTGTATATATGCTTGTTTAATTTTATGCATATTGTTTTCCACCAAATTGATATATTGTTTTCAAAATAGGTTTGTTTATGTTCCTTGTCCACACACTGCCAATATGCTTGCTCAAGTTCTGGTGGATACGTTGAATGTATACAATATAGCTGAGAAAATATCTTTTGTGGTTCTTGATAATTGTTCCACAAATGATGCCATGGTTGATCTTTTACAAGAAATGTTTGATTCGGATAGTCTTTTGTGTTCTGGTCAATTTTTGCATGTGCGTTGTAGTGCACATATATTAAATTTGATTGTCCAGGATGGTTTGGAGGTGATTGGATCTGGAATAGAAAAGATACGCAATTGTGTTATTTTTGGGGTTCAACACAAAAAAGACTTCAAAAGTTTGAGGATAAGGCGAGATATTCGAAAGTTGATTGTTCTAGAAAGTTGTCTCTTGATTGTAAAACAAGGTGGAACTCGACTTTTTTAATGTTTGAAAGTGCTCTACCATATAAGAATATTTTTGCTAACTTGAAAACTCAAAATCCGAAGTTTAAATTTGTGGTTCCTACTCAACGTGATTGGGAGTTGGCTGAAATTATATGTGATAAATTGAAAAGATTTCACATAGTGACTCAGTTGTTCTCTGGCAGAAAATATCCCACTGCCAACTTGTTCTTTCATCAAGTATGTGAGATTAAATTAGCTTTGCGCTTGTGGAGAAATAGTAATAAGCAGGTTGTTAAGGATATGGCTCAAAAATGGTTGAAAATTTTGACAAGTATTGGTCTAATGTCAATGGAATATTGTCGGTTGCTGCAATTTTAGACCCTAGAAATAAGTTGGAATGTGTGGAGTTTTATTTTAATGAAATATTTGGTGATGAAGCTTATGTTGAGGTATTTAGGATAAAGAGTTTGTTGTATGATTTGTTGCATGAGTACCATGAGAAATCCGAAATAGAGGATGTTGTGTCTCCTACTTGTAGACATAATGTACTTCTTGGGAAGCGACCTAGTGATTGCAATGCTTCTGATAAATGGACTTTGATGAAAAAGACTAAGAAAAGAAAAGGCAATGTGTAGTGTGAGTTAAACCACTATCTTGAAGAGGATGCATTACCAGAGAGTAGTGAGTTTGATGTCCTTAATTTTTGGAAGACTGACTTGAAGTATCCTACTTTGAGAAAAATTACTAAAGATATATTAGCAATACATGCATCAACAGTAGCTTCTGATAGTGCTTTTAATATGGGCGGTAGGGCGGTTAGTCCCCATCGTTCGAGCCTTCATGCCGATACAGTGGAAGCACTTATGTGCATGCAAAATTGGATCTTTGGAGAGTATTCAGGTAATATATATTTTTGATTTACACTCACTTGAACCGTTTTTTTTAAAATTGATATGATGATAATTTATGAGTTCGGGTGGATTTTTTTTAGAATCTTCTTTTGATAATGCACACACATGTGCAACTATTTTGGATGATGCCGATGTGGGAAGTGATGGAAGCTCTACAACTACAAGTGAATTCATTGATGTTAACTCGGTAAACTAATCACATTTATTTCCTACGATAATGTTTGTTTTACTAGTGTTTTGTTTTTTATATGCTTTTATTTCATTAACGGCAGGATGGAGAGGACATGTATATGTGATTTAGAAAATGAATGGATCTTCAATGATGTGATATGAAGACGGAAGACCGGATGAATTTTAAAGTTTTAGTCTATTAAGATTGTCGCTAATTAGAAACTCAATTATTAGTATTATTAGAAGTGAAATGTAATTTATTGGTTGCATGTTTGGAGTCCAATGGAGGGACTCATTCTACTTTGCTATCAGTTTTCCGGTCCACTGAAGTTAAATTGATTTCAGCATGGTTTTAAGTTGGTTTTATCAGTAGTGTTTCAGAGTTTCTGCTATTTCTCAATAAGTGTATAACTGACGTTTCATTTTGAAATCCAGGTGGGGTTTAGTTTAGTTTAGTTTATTTCATTCTCAGAAAATAATGTCTTTAGTTTAGTTTAGTTTATTTCATTCTCAGAAAGTTGTTCCTTGCTCTTGCCTTAGTTTAGAAGACAGAGTTCAGTGGTCTCCAGAGCTGAGTTTCTTAAAGGCTTCTTCATTCTTCATATTGTGGATTTGTAGTTCAGTATTTCTTTATTGTAAAATACTGCCTATCTTATATGACTAAGAGATTTTTAGAGGGATTGCCCTTCAGTTTCTTACAGTGGATTGGACGAAGTTTGGTGTTGAATTTTACAATCTGCTTATTGTGTTGGGTTCCAGAATTTTACAACCGCGAAACACCTGATCCACCCGATTCACCCGTGGATGATGAGTGGATTGAATGTGGATTAAAAAAAAATAGGGTGATGAATGAGTCGGGTGGTGGATGGACCGTTGGCGGGTGGAGGCGGATTGAGCTCCACCCGGTCCATTGCCAGCCCTACTCTGGGCCGTGGTCTAGCGGTAGATAAATGACATTTATGGAAAATCAGGATTTACATTCCACTAGAAAGTGATTTTTTCTAATCGACCTAACCCTTTATTGCTAGTAATATTGGGTCAATGAATCACCATAAACCTATACCGGTCAATAAAGTGGCTTAAAATTATGAGAGACCAGAATTCAAATATCAAAAAAAGAGCCTTAGTAATCAATATATCAGGTAACTATGATGGTAGGAAATAATATGTATCCAATGAAACAAAAGAGGTACATCTAAACTAACCCAAACACCACCAATCTTTTCTTAAATTGGTTTTACCTTCTGAAGAGATAAGGTTTACGTACACACTAACTCTCCGGACCCACTTGCGGGATTACACAGGATTTGTTGTTATTGTTTATACTTTTCATGGTAATTATGCAGAAAACTTGAAAATAATGTAATTCATGAGTTGTCACTGACCTATTGCATGCATCTTCTGGTACGTCAATATGTCAAATTTTCTCATCCTTTCTCTGTAACTCTTATAAAACTTATGAAGTTCACTCATGCAATCTTCACTTTGGAACTTCCCATCAATCTTCCATGGCTGCAAATCTTCCATTTTCGCAGTATCCGATTCTTCCAAAATAGTAGGCAGTCCAGTATCTCTAACTTTTCTCAGTTCCATCTTTAATTGTTCAATTAATTCTTGATGTTCCCACAAGGTCTCCAATTTATTTGCATCTTCATTTCTTGACTCCACATTTTCATCAAATAACTTATCCATATCTTCATGAAAATCATCCTCGGATAAAAATTGTTGTTGTTTTTGTTGATCATGTACTAATTGTTGGGAGATTTTTCTCTTTATGGTACTTTATAAAGCAGTACGGGAAGTATATAACTATTACAAGTATTCGAAAGGATAAACAAAGATTCAATAGTTCAACTAGTAATCTGAAAATTACAAGATAACCACAAAACTGAAATTACAATTTTGTTGAAAATGAAAAAATGGAAACTGGTTTTGCTGAGTCGAGTGTGGCACTCTGTCCTTAAGACAATATTGCCCCGTATGTATCCTTTATACGTCCTGGACAATTTGTCTCCCAAGATAAAACAAACAATGGAACCCTTGAGCAAAGGAAACTCAAGAGCTACCGTGAAGAATATTGAGTAACGAAATGATGCTTGGAAGTTGTAGGAAGAAGATTTTTTCTGGTTGTGTATTTTCGTGCATATCAAGTGTGTTCAACAATGGTGTAAGGGGGTGTTTATATAGGTGATGGAGGGGGCTGAATACGGCCTGAAAACTGCCTCCATAATAGCCAAATAATGGCCATTATGGAGGTAGTAAAGTCACCAACATAAATGGTGAAAGACCAACTGTTTTGGCCATTATAGGAGGAGTAATTCAGCCAAAATAAATGGCTGAATTGAGAGCTTGGACGTTTCTGCTTTGACTGTCGAAATTCCAACTTTCTGGAAAACTTCGGGGACCAAACTCGTACATCTTGAAACTTCAGGACCAAACTCGTACATCCGAAAGAATTCTGGTCCAAACGCACATCTGAAACTTCTGGGATCAAACTGTACTTCTGGCAGAGTTTTCTGGCCCAAAAAGATAATATCAGAAGACCCACAGCCCACGACCCACGACCCGTGACCCGTGAACCCGAGAACCCGGAACTCGGAACCGGACCGGACGGGACGGGCGGGCGGCGGCGGCGCGCGTGTGGTCTTTCCTCGAACCGAAGCACATCTAGGTCCTCCCTCCTTTAAACACATGGGATACCCCTTGGGGTCCCAAACCCCAAACCAATTTCGAATCTTATATACACAACAATTCTTTCTTCCTCTACCGATGTGGGAGAATTACACACAATACCACACTTTCCATGCTTCAAACACCTTACTTCGTGAACCAATATCTCTTTCATTTCTCAATGAAATTTGACGATTCTTGGCCCTACGGTTATCTACGTACTTAGTAGATCATGCATGTGTGAAGAACCGGATTCTCCAACATACGTTACACTAGTGTTTAAGCCGTTAAAGTTGGTCGGTCGCAACTCCCAAGGCAAATTTCCAACAATCCCCTCTTGAAAGAGATTTTGGCGCACTCACATGGTGTCTTTTCATTTCCAAAGCAATATTTCAAATGGACCGATGTTGCATAAGGAGAGGTAGCCTCGCTTTGAACCTTCCATAGTTGAATACCATCGGACTTACTTACTCGCGCGGTGAACGTGATGTCTTGAACCGTCGGTGTTTAGTGTAAGCCAAGACAATGGTACCAACACAACAAATTCCCTTACTCTCTTCTTCGTAATGTTTTGTCCGTTTTGGCCATGGACAACGTCTTGGATTCTTAAGTGCGTTCAATTTGAGGCGGCCCGTCCTCGCACTTAAATAGGTGGTCTCCTACAAGGTATCCTGCTATACCCCACTTCACAAGTGTTAGGAACCATTAAAAGTTTCCCAAAGACCTAACCTCAACTGTTGAGGATCATTACGGTGTTTTGAAAACTTAACCTTTACCCATACCGCAGATAGCACTTAACGTCTATCGCGGGAACGGCTTTGGATTTGGTGTTTCTTTTCGAAATCACTATCCGAAGTGCTCATGCTTCGACCGAAGCGATCAACCGAACCTTTACAACTTAGTTTTCCCATTGAACCAAATTACCGGGATCTCCAGGTTCGTAAGGTTGGGTTTCCACCGTATTGGTTCGTATATTTTGGGTTTTAAGCCCATTCCCCTAGACAGCGAGAACACTTGATCTCTCGGGTAGTCCCTTAGTTTGTAAACAAGGAAGTGACACCCGTGATGATCAACCGCCATACGGTCTTATGTCTCCGACGATCCCGACAGATATGTCCGAGACGCCGTCATCCGTGTCCTTCCTAAAGCCGACCGGCTAGCCACGATGTAGAACCGCTGAAGGCACGGGTTTCTCCCAATAAGGGACGTCCTCTAATGAGTCGTGAAGTTACTCAACTTCTTTCATGCTTTGTATAAAGCGATAAACTCCGATTCCATCATGAATCGGTCGATGCAAGTTTGCTTAGAGGATTTTCCACGAACCACCATACACATTTACTTGTGGCTTTGGTGTTCTTCGATCGATGTCCAGTTTGCATCACTTGTGTTCTCTCGTAACCGCTGGACATCCGAATACTATAATCCGTAGATAAGCGAATAATTCGTATATCGTCATATCCGACTTAACGCCTTCTATTGATCATGTATTAAGATCATCGGTGAACCTTAGTTCAACTAATATGTTTGTAGGATGATACCAGTCGGTTGTAGTGTGTACAATACATTGAACTACACGTGACCCGTGCATATCACTCATTGTCTATGGGTGCACCATGATTCCAATCGCTTCTATGATTCATATCCATTGGTGGCTTCAACGAGACCGTCAACTATCGACCGATCCGTTAGATGTCTTAGAAATCCAATTCCTAAGATGTCATCTCGTGATACTCATATCTTTCATATCGAGACTTTGTTTCAATATGATTTTCACTCTAAGACCGTTGGTTTTCCAACCGTTGGCTTTCTAACTTCGTAGTCAATGTTTCGTGATCGATTCATTGTTTCGTTTTATCCGAGACTTTCGGACTAAAATGTAAACATTTCGGGGACCAAAATGAAAGTTCGGAAGAAGCCCAACAGTTCGAAGAAACCAATTCGATCCTCTTCTTCCAACTCTCCGGTTGGGAAGGTCATTTCAACACCCATGCCATGTAAGATTACAATGGCCCCGGATGTGAAGCTACTCACAGGGGAGCACTTTTTATAACCCAAAGGTTCTTTTCCGGAGGAAGATTAACTATTACACACGTATGGTTCTATATATGGAATCTATTTCTCCCTTTAGCTTCTTTCCAAAGCAAGACTTTTGGAGATAACAATTATTTGTTATTTGTCCATGGTTCGTTCTCAACCATACAAGCTAGAAGGACCGGAACAAGTCTTTGTCCCCTCTTTGCTCCGTCTTGGTTCAACATCTAGAATCCCCGAGTTCTGCGATCCGGAATATTAAGTTCCGGATAGACAACAACTTTCGAGTCATGAAGATACGGAACGTCTAGTTCCGGACAAATCGAGCCCTCGCGGGTTCTTGTTAACCTTAAGCAATTACTCCTTTTTCCTTTTTCCAAGGAAAGTTATCTCCAAAGAATTCAAAGATTCTTTGACGCCAAGAGGCGATAAAAACTATCGTTATTTGCGGATCCAAAGTGGATATGCAATCTACGATCTTAGGTATGAAACCACCCCACATCACAACATTTGTATGTGAGATCCTTTCCATGTCTCACACGGAGGGTTATCCTTATCCTTATGCGGAGTTCTCGTTGAGAATCGCATTAGCGGTAAGGATCGCCTTGCCCCACATAATTTGGGAGTACGGCTTTGCGCTTGGCTAACACCGTTAGACTGAGGTGAGTAGTGAGCAGTCGTTTAATAAACGATGCTTCAAATTCTCCCCCTCTATCACTACGAATTTCTCAATCCGTAGGCTTATTTGATTTTCAACTTCTGCTTTGTAGCGCTTATCCGCTTCAACAACTTCATCTTTGCTTTTTAACAAACAAAGGATTCCATACGTTGTACCATCATCAATGAAGATCACAACGTACTTGTCTCCCCCCTCTATTTTGTATAAACTTCAAATCACCCAAGTAGGTGTGACTAAGTTCTAGAGGAGCGGTGCTTCTTTCGCTATTCCCTTGACGGAATTTGGAAAGGTGATTTTGCCTCTTCGCCTACCTCACATTCATTTTTAGGGTTTATGTCGAAAGAAGGCAACAATCTCAATATCGTTAGCTTTTGAATGACTTGCTATTTAACGTGTCTTAATCTATGATGGCATAGATGCACGGATTCATTTGGCTACAGACATACTGTACCATTCTTAGTTATTACAGACCTGTTGGACTAGTCTCAAACCAGCTTGACCAACAGCGTCCCTTAAACCAAGTTAGGGATATGTATCACATCATCTTAGAGTGATCTCATTCCCTGAAGTCCTATTGAGGACAACCTCTCCAACCCCTTCTGCTTTAGAGGTGGTGTTGCTTCACATGAACAACCTCTTACCCGTGGTTAGGGCGTAACCGGATCATATGTGATCCAGATATTCTGGCCCACTCCGGTTGCTATGGCAGACTGAGTGTCCAATTTCTTTATTGCCTTTCTTTAGGCCTTCGATCATTAAGACCCTGGAAATTCGGCCCACCTTACTAGGTGTCCATTACTTTTCCTATGAAATGAATTCGGCACCACTCCGCCGCCGCCGGAGGCTTTATATGACCGAGTGTCCAATATCATCATATCAAAGGAATTTTGGCCCACTTCAGTCGCCCGGAGGCTTTTTATGACTAAGGTCCAATATCATCCTATGAAGGATCTTCTTGCCAAATAGTATGACAGGCTCAACGTCTTTAGCTTTTAGTCTTCTTCCGTTATGATTGGTGCCCAGATAATTCTTGGCGCTTACTTAAGAGAGGTAACAGTTTTCGCACAGTCAGTGGATCTTACTCCCTCGTATGTGCGAACATACTTTACACACTTTAGTAATTACACTTAAAAGAACGGATCTTCTTAAGTCGTTTACAAAATCCAATCTTTAAACGGAAAAGAAGATGAGATTAAACTTCTGATTTGTTAAAGCATAAGGAATATAAATTATTTTCATATTCCTCCTTACTTTAATCCATTTTTAATCAGACATCATTTAATCTTTATTCTTGACAAGTAAGAAAAATACTCATCATTTACTCTTTATCCTTGACAAGTGAGAAAAATACTTATCCCAATTTCGGATTCTGGCTCACTTCAGTCACTTCATCAGACTGAGTGTCCATTTCCTTCTCACCATTATTCGGATCCTTTGTCTGGGACAGATATAGGCCTTCTGCTACAAGATAGAATAACATCTTCACTCTTCTCCTCTTGTCCCAGTTGACATCCTCAGGCTCTCGAGAGCGCTTGTTTCCACCAGTCTTGGTAGCGGTGACACCATGAACACGTTCATCATCATCACTCTCTTCTACCAGAAAACCATTGCCATATGCAGATTTGGTCACACAACTTTTGACCGACATCTTTCGAACACTAATAGTAATACAATACAAATATTGTCTTAAGTTGTTGGGAGATTTTTCTCTTTATGGTACTTTATAAAGCAGTACGGGAAGTATATAACTATTACAAGTATTCGAAAGGATAAACAAAGATTCAATAGTTCAACTAGTAATCTGAAAATTACAAGATAACCACAAAACCGAAATTACAATTTTGTTGAAAATGAAAAAATGGAAACTGGTTTTGCTGGAGTCGAGTGTGGCACTCGTCCTTAAGACAATATTGCCCCGTATGTATCCTTTATACGTCCTGGACAATTTGTCTCCCAAGATAAAACAGCAATGGAACCCTTGAGCAAAGGAAACTCAAGAGCTACCGTGAAGAATATTGAGTAACGAAATGATGCTTGGAAGTTGTAGGAAGAAGATTTTTTCGGTTGTGTATTTTCGTGCATATCAAGTGTGTTCAACAATGGTGTAAGGGGGTGTTTATATAGGTGATGGAGGGGGCTGAATATCGCTGAAAATCGCCTCCATAATAGCCAAATAATGGCCATTATGGAGGTAGTAAAGTCACCAACATAAATGGTGAAAGACCAACCGTTTTGGCCATTATAGGAGGAGTAATTCACCAAAATAAATGGCTGAATTGAGAGCTTGGACGTTTCTCGCTTTGACTCGTCGAAATTCCAACTTTCGAAAACTTCGGGGACCAAACTGTACATCTTGAAACTTCGGGACCAAACTCGTACATCCGAAAGAATTCGGTCCAAACCGCACATCCGAAACTTCGGGATCAAACGTACTTCGCAGTTTTCTCGGCCCAAAAAGATAATATCGAAGACCCACACCCCACGACCCCCACGACCCGTGAACCCGGAACTCGGGACCGGACCGGACGGGACGGGCGGGCGGCGGCGGCGCGCGTGTGGTCTTTCCTCGAACCGAAGCACATCTAGGTCCTCCCTCCTTTAAACACATGGGATACCCCTTGGGGTCCCAAACCCCAAACCAATTTCGAATCTTATATACACAACAATTCTTTCTTCCTCTACCGATGTGGGAGAATTACACACAATACCACACTTTCCATGCTTCAAACACCTTACTTCGTGAACCAATATCTCTTTCATTTCTCAATGAAATTTGACGATTCTTGGCCCTACGGTTATCTACGTACTTAGTAGATCATGCATGTGTGAAGAACCGGATTCTCCAACATACGTTACACTAGTGTTTAAGC
Source organism: Anisodus tanguticus (assembly GCA_034509755.1). Classification (NCBI taxonomy): domain Eukaryota; kingdom Viridiplantae; phylum Streptophyta; class Magnoliopsida; order Solanales; family Solanaceae; genus Anisodus; species Anisodus tanguticus. Next base: position 24,698,012 of record CM067556.1, read on the forward strand.
CGTTAAAGTTGGTCGGTCGCAACTCCCGCAAAGGCAAATTTCCAACACTAATTTCCTTAGCTCTTCCATTATATCACTATCACTGTCATCAGATTCTTGATTTTGATCCTCTGACATTTCGATATCCTTTAGAGCATCATCAAGCTCAAATTCTCCTCCAAAGCCTTCATCTGTCAAAAAGCCATCGCTATACGAATCGACTATTTTTTTCATCAAATAACAAATATGCTCAAAACCAATTGACACAGTATCAGAATCAGTAGATATAGAATCCTTCTCAGATGGAAAAAGAAAGTCATCAGTAAAATCTGGTTCCTCCAGAAATTTCTTTTTTTCCAGTATCTGATTCTCCTTTCATGGAATTCATTTCCTCCTCATCACACTTTAAATTACTCAAACTGCCTTTTTCTTCCTCATTAAAGACTTCACTTTTACTATGAACTTCATTCAAATCCTCTGTTTCCTTCAAGTCCTCTGTTTTTACAACCTTTGTTTCTTTCAAATCCTCTGTTTTAACAGCCTCTGTTTCCTGAGAGATACCAAATTCACCTTTGTCTTCCTTGCTCTTACAAAATTCTTCATAGGTTGGGAATTTAAATGTTAAACAGAACTCTGTTTCCTGTGTCTCTTCATTATTATCCGAATCTGGGAATTCAGAAACATCCTTAAAATCATCATCCTCAGAATCTAACTGTTGCTCTGTCTCTGGAAAAACAGATTCTTTCTGATACTCTTCTTTAATGCCTGAATTTTTTTTTAAAGGAGCCTTACACCTTCTTAATCTGTGATTAAAAACATGAAATTAAATTAGAAAAAAATGGGAGGCTGAAAATAAAGACAATCCGGTGCACAAAGCATCAGAGTTCGGAGAAGAGCTGCACCCTCTTGGGTGTATGCCGACAGCATAACCTGATACAAATATTAGTGATCACTTTCACGGCTTGAATTCATGAACTTTACTGTTGCTCCAAGGCACTTCTTCAAATAAAATAAGGGTATTGGCAAAAACTGAATCTTGATTTACAGGAAGCAATTAAATAATAAAAATACCTGAGGACGAATGTGGTGATGAAGTTGAACAGAGGAGACAAATAGAGGGAAACAGAGGCAAATACAGAAGCAAGAGACAAAAATAAATTTCGATAGAGGAAACGAGAAAGAGAAGCCATATTCAGAGAAGAGAAAAAGAAAGGAAAGGAGAAGAAATATTAAGAGTAGCCATGGATTTTAATGAGCAATGAAAGTTCAGGTGGAAGCAAAGAAACAAAGTTTGAATTTGTCAAGGGGTGACATACACAAAGCACCTGTAAAAAAAACAACGAGCCCCATGTTAAAAGTTAGCAAGATCTGCAAGCAAATCAAGACTAATGTGGAAGTAGAAATTCGACCTAACAGTGAAAATGCATGGAGTGAACAGATTTACTAGCAGATAATAAGGGGAAATTAAGATAGTTACTTGTCAGAGACTTTGGCCTAATTGACATCTTTATTCTTGAGAAAAAGATAGAAATTTGTGATACAAATATGTCCACATAATGGGGAATTATCAGTTGAGATGTTCCTGTTTTTTCTGCATATTTCTTTGAGAGAAATAGAGAAGGGAAATTTGGGGTAAGATTGAATGTTGACGTCTTCTTTGTTTATCTCATTTTCAGGAGAAGGGGCTTACGTTGCATAATCTTTCTTACGCCAAGTGTCTTTGACTGTGGGTTCTTAAAATTTTATGAATTGGCAACTAGTTAATCAACTTGCATAAAAAGATGAAAGATATGAAGAAGAAAATATTGTAGCCTCATCCAATCGGTACATCTCATTGTCGGATATTTCATGTCTTATTCACGTATAATAAAACTTGCACTGTCTTTTTGTACTTAGGCGCACAACATGTCATTGGTAATGATTCTCAGTGCCATAAATTCGCAAGTTGTAGAAAATTTTCTATTATTTCCCAATCCGTGTTTGATATTAATAAATATTGTGCTCTGATTAAATTTAAATTCATGTCGAAAAATCTTTCATTAAGAATAAAGCGGTCCCTCAACTCCATAAAGGCTTGAACTCCAAACCTCTTAGGATAAATGTGTATTTACCACTCAACCACAATTAGTTTATTGATGAAAACTTTTAGTAAGCTTAGCCTACCCTAATCTAATTAATTCTAGGAAAAGGCACTCAAAATAAGTCAAATTTATTATCCGATATTTTTTTTGCTCAGAAACGTTCTCTAACTAGCCAAATAGCTTAAATATATAGTTCATACTGACGATTGCTAAAAAAAAATAAGGGAAAATGGGCAAATTTTGACCTGAACTATTCAAAATGAAGCAATTTTGCCCTTATTTCTTTTTTTTTTCTTGGGAAGGGGGAGGGGGTTGAATGTGTGAAACTTAAAGTAACAGCATAAGAAAAAAAGTAGTATAAACACTTCCAATTGTAACAAGTAAAAATCGCTGACATAATTATTTTTTTCTTATGGTTCCTTATGCATTAGGCATGAGTTACCATTGTTTATGAACATATCAAGTACCTTTAATTTTCTTACATAACTATTTAAAATTTTATTTTTCTACATTAATAGTAATAATTTTATTTTACTAACTCTAAGAATAATATGATAAAAGAAACCAAATTGAATTATATCTTGATACTCTATATTACTCATTGTAACTTTAAATCATCTGAGATTCAGTCGATGACCAGTATAATAATTTTGAAAGAAAATAGTAAAATAAATATATAGTTAAAAAATTAATGCTGTCAATTAAACTCTATATAACACATAAAATTAGCATTGTAAAAAAATCTCTTAAAATTGAAAAAATAACTTGATTGGCAGCCCATTTAAGCCCTATAAAAAATAAAGCTCTATTGCCCCAGGGCACAGGCGAGTTGGTAAGTGGCAAGGTGATTGGGGTACAATCACTCCGACGTCGCGGGTTCGAATCCCTGTGGTGACAGTCTTTGCTGAAATATGACAAGGGATGTTGATGGGTTCGTGTCCCGTTGATCCTCTCCCTTGCAGGGCTGCCGATCGCACATATCCCTCGATTTACATCCCATCTGACCAAGGAACCTCTGGTACAGGTGAGGGTTTCGCCTTCCGGACTTTCCCTTCACAAAAAAAAATAAAGCCCTATTCTTTATAACCTACACAAAATAGACAATCCGTCTATTGACATTAACAATTTTTAGCCGGCGAGTTCTTTCTCTTTCTACGCTTCTTCTTCTCACTGTTCTCCTCCCTTTTTTTTTTTTTTCTATAAACACTGTGGAGCTTCCCAGAAGACATACTTATCTATAAAATTGCTTTTTTTCTTTCTTTGAAAATTTATAACCTTTTCCTCCCAGAGACATAGATGTATTAAATCTTGTTTGAAAAGAATCCAAACGAACAAGGATGGTGATTGTCATGAAATTTAGTACTGGGTATTGTTATATGGAGATGCTTTTTCCCGGTGGAATGGATGACGAAACAGGTGGTTTGTGCTCAAAGTCTAGTATCAATTTCTTTTTTAAATTCTTGCCATCTAAGGGTTAAATCTAAATTGGTTCCTTGAAATACGATGGGAAAGAGGGATGTGAGTGTCAATTCTTATGTGAGTGTATAATCGGCATATACTCAAGTGTATAGTCAATATATACTCTGTCCAAAAAAAGAATGATTCACTTTCATTTTTATTACGTTAAAAAAAATGACATTTTTTTATTTGATAACAGTTTAATTTTAAACTTTATCTTTTATATATAAATATTTTTGACTTATTTTAAATTATAAGGTTAAAAAAAATCAGACAGATGAGGAAGTAATATTTATACATGAATTATACATCATTTACAAATGTATCGGCAATGTATATTCTGTCTATACTTAGTGTATCATCCTTACACACTTAATACGCATAAATTATACACAGTAGAAGGATGTAATGGCGGATTTCTATTTATGTCCGAAAATCAATATTTATGGATTGGATTGTTCTGTCAAGAAGAATTGGAAAAAAAAGATGGAGATAAAAGCCCATTGATTTTTAGAGTTTTGCTGGAGAAGAAGGAAATGTCGTGGAGCTAACCTGACTAGTAAAAAATTTATGGCTATTTACAGTTTAATGTTAGGTTGGGCGGTCATTTGTATTTTTATGTCAAAATAATCTTATAAATTTTTGCTAAGTCTTTACAATTAAGAGTACTTGTCCAGACTTTAAATGGAGAGCAAAATTGCCTCATTTCTAATAGTTTAAGAATAAAATTGACTCATATTTCTTTATTTTAGAGCAACCTTTCGTACGAAGGATATTTTTGAGAATTGTTTAGCTTGTTGAAAGGTACTTTTTATCCAAAAAAAACGTAGTGGAAAAAGCTTCTTTTTTTTTTTGCAAAAAACATAACGGAGAATAAATATAATCCATTTCAAATTCAAACAGTTCAGGATATATTTGGCCCTTTTACGAATAATCTGAGATTAGTAAATCACAGTTCGAATCAAAAGTCAATCTACCTTATGAGCCGTCCGATTTGAACCTCTTATTTGTTTTCCTCGTAAGAATGTGTGTTGCTTGTAACAAAAGAAAGCACATTAATATTCATCATCTAAATCTATTTAGCATAATTTATTGGTGACGATTGCAGCTTAATGTGAAAAACATGAAGCCTAAAATATCAGATTAATCCAAATCGGACGCCAGAGAGTTCTTTAATATTTGAACTTTTCAAATAACCAACATTAATTATGTGAAAGTTCACAATGTTAGACGTACTTATGAAGCTATTGACTAAAAGTTGGAAAAGAAAAACAAGAGCATTTGCCAACATTGAGAGTGCAAAATCTAAAAGAATTGACCAGACATTCGTTGGCAAGACTAGCACTTTGACATTTTGTTTGCAAACTGACCATGCATGTCTAGAGGATACCGTTATTAAAGACAACGTACGCTAATGTATTGTGTTTGATGACAGTTATCCAATTAGAATAGCCATAATTGCAAGAAAATTACTCCGTCTCTTTATTTCTTTTCATGTTCATTAATTAATATACGGAAAATAGTAAAAAATGTCCTTAATCTATTAGAAATAGTTCAAAATGTCCTCAATATATATATATATATATATATATATATATTATTTTCAATATCATTATTTATTATTATTATTATTCACATGTTTTACTATCATTTGCCTTTTTAAAGTCATAATCATAATTTTACCCTAATATTCTATGTTATTCTATTTTTCCCAAATCAACATTGCATTTTCCATTTTTAAGCATTAAACATTTCGCAAATATTATGTTTTATTATTACCACATTGTTATATCTTATTTTAAATAATTTACAGTTTTTCTTAAAATTACTTTTTAATATCAAACCTCTTTTTATATATTTTTTTAAACCCATAACCCATTGTATTTCCCAACCCAAAACAATTTCTACCCAAAACAAACAACACCAAATTTAAAAGAGGGCAGCCCAATTGACCACCCCCATTCTTAGCTCAAACGCACACCCCAAACCGTGGCCCAAAACCAATTCGCCCACCCATTTAACCCCCATTTCATCCGGCCCAATCGTCTAAACTCGAGCCCAAAGCCCAATACCCTAAACCCCCCAAATCGTCTAAATACCTTCAAACCAGCCACACACCCAATCACCCCTAAAACCAAAAACCAGACGACCTAAAAATCGGCAGCCCTTCACCGGTTCCACCTCCCTTTACCCGCCGGATATTCGCCACCACCGACGTCCCTGCCACCACGTCCTTTCCACCTCAGACCTCTCGCATAACCCCCAGTCCTTTTCCCCTTTTCTGCAAAACTCAGAGCTTGGAATAGCTCGTCCGAGTCAAATCGACCTGCGAGGCATGCATGCCACGGTCGATCCCTAGAATACCTTTAAGGATTCGGTGGGTAAGAACACAAACCCGTACCCCTTCATTATCGTCTCGGTTTTCGATGAAAAGAAAACCGTCACATTTCAATCTTGGGTTTGAATTCGAATTTCAAACTTTAGCCATTAGGGTCTCAGTTGGGACTATAAATAAAACCCTTTGTGGGTTGTTAAAGAGGGGATTTTCAGAGAACAAGAGCCCTCTCTTTTTTTAGTTGTTGCAAAGAATCGACCTATCTGGGGGTTTCACAAAAGAGTTTTCTTTTTTTTTTAGAAACAAAAAATCCTTTCTTGAACAAGTTTCATCTGAAAAAATTTGTTCTTTTACTCTCGTTTCTGGCTCGACACAACCACGAAACACTCGAAATCATTTTCTTTTCAATCGCATAAACACACTCCTCCGAGAGGACTCGACGATTCGAGACGACGCCTCTGTTTGCCGCCCGGAGAAGGTCGGTAAGCCCGAATTCCTTCAGTCTCTACTTCATTTTTGTGTTGTATATTTGTTGCTAGTTTAGTTATTCTGATTATTAAATGTCTAAATTATGTTGAGTATGACAGTCTGCCTAGTTAAGTTAATGCGAATTAGATATGCCTTGTTAGGCTCCTGATTAATGCGATGTAGATACTGTATTAGTATTTGATCAATGAAATCATGTTGCAGACTAGTTAATGCCTAAGTGTGATATTTGGCTAGCCTGTTTTAGATGATCTAAGTATTTTTAATTTATTAAGTTATTGTTTAGGTGTATGTTCAGTGTATTATGCTGAAGATGTTGTTTAATACCTGTTTGAAGGGATTGTGATGTTGATTAGTTGAATACCATATGATGTTTGCTTGTTTAGTTAATTATTTATGCTTTAGACATGTTGTGTTGGATTTATATCTATCCTTATGTGTTATGTGTGATATTCTAGGATTTTCTTAATGAAAATTGTGATGTAAATGAGCAACCTGATGTCTATTTTTTTTTTTACTTTTAAGGCCATAATCTGAGATAATTAAAGGATGAATGCGAAGTTCTTTGCGTGCCTAATATCACATGCTAAGAAGTGACTCAATTTTAGTTCTTTAGGGACTTGGACATATGTTTGTTAATCTGTTTACATGTGACTCTGTGATTAATGGGTGATATAGCGTAGGTTAGCTTTAAACCTTTGTTAGTCTTTTGTGAACCTGTGCATGTGATTTTAAGATAGTAAATTTGAAGCTTTAGGCATTCTGGATCTCTATTTGATTAGCTATGGGCTGAAAATGTGAAACATTGCTATCTGGATCATGTTCTCTGTCCAAATGTATAACATGAGCATAACTACATATTTTAGTTAGCCAAAATAGAGTTGCATATCTAAATGGTGTCCTTAAGTGGTTGTTTGGTCATTCATGTTTGCCTCACATGTCTATATAATTTACCACATACTAATCCTACCTACCTTAGTGTCATCACACCTAATGCATAGCATGAATGTGACTATATATGCTTAGTTCAGCTTATGTGATTCTACATATCAAATGCCATGTATGTTTAGTTACCTTTTTTATTTCTAGGTCTGCATGTTTATCAAATTGACTATATACTTGCCTTACTTGCTTAAGTGTCAAAATGCCTCCACATTAGCATGTAAAGCTCTCCTAAGCTATCTTGCACATGCCTTGTATGTTAAATTGTTAAATAAGACCTATGCTAGTGTTTTGTACCTGTCCGAACTAGCTGGTTTCATTTATGTTATTGCTTATTTGCCTATTATATTCAACTCAATCATGATCATGCAGTGGCATGTATAGGATAAGATTAGGTGTTGAGACTGTTTGAGTGAGTACCAGATCTTGGTATATGATATTAAATATATACAACTTAAGGATAGAAAGACCTTTGATTTTTGTTAAGTTATGCCCATGTCTATGCTATCTATTAGGAGCATTTGTTTGGCTTCTGAACTTTTCCATATGAGTATTTTTTATATTCTGCAATATGTTGTACTCTACTTTGATTTGGTTAAAATAATTAGGTGGCGATTCCTTAATCCAATCCAATCCAGTCCAGAAATCACCAATATGTTGTACTCTACTTTGATTTGGTTAAAATTGGGCGCGACATTTAATACATGAAAAAGATAAAACATTGAAAACAGACAAATAAGGTGTAAAGTTAATGGCATCTTTTACTATTCTTGAATTTCTGCAATTAATTTTTATTATGATTACCTTTACCCATTGTAATTCTAACGGATGTTTGGTGTGAAAGATGAAAATGAGCAACAATTAAAGCTTAGAGCCTCTAAATCATGCATTAGGTTTAATATAGTAAAAATATTCATTGAAAACAGACACTCGGTGTCTAACAGCATGTGACCGAGCGAACCACATAGCTTGCTGAATCAACATGAGCTTGATGAATCAACATGGGCATCAAACCATGCAATAGTAATGACAATGAAACATGTAAAAATTGTATATTGAAAGTAGTCTGAAATAATCATAGCGGAATTAATCTGAAAATATAATAAGTTTGAAAACCAATGCGGACATGACATACTAAACTAGTCTATGAAACCTCTGAACATGAGTCTGACTGTAAAACTGTTTACCATGACAAGACCATGTTATACCTCTACTAATAATGCATAATCATAAAATAACTAAATTATCACCCCGAATGAGATGGGGCTCACCAAACATCTGATACTGAAGCAATCCTACTAAGCAAATTTGTCACCCTGAAACTCAGCACCTGCACCGTGAAGTGCATGCCCCATGCAAAAGGGGATGTTAGTACATTTGAATTGTACTGTATGTAAAGCAACTGAAGAAATAAGCAGACACATGGAATAATAGGACATGGAACTGAAAATAAAACATGAGCATGATCTGACATAGTATAAAACATGTGTAAATATTTGTAAAGATGCATGTTTGTAAGTCTGAATATTTTTATATATGTATATATGTGGGGAGAACAGTAGCATAACCGACAACATGAATCACCACATAGGTACGTGGAGTCTGGTACCTTGCCCGGCCAAAAAAGCAATCACATACCTTGCCGGAGTATGAGACATAACATGGCATGAAAGAATCCAATCTGCAATCTGAAGGTATCCTCCTTTGGCGGAGCGACCCTTATCCTACGGTGGCATACATAGTTTTAGGCTATCTGAGCCTTCTCGATGAACTATGCAACTCTCAAAATATGTATTTAAAATAGTGGCTTGTAAGCCTATGGTTTCATGAAAGCAACTTGTAAAGCATGGTTTGAAATCATTATTTATCATGTGAACTAATATAACATATAACCTGCGTAAATTCATGAAAACGTATATATATAAGTTCATGAAATCTAATAGTAATGGTTCATGACTTGTAATTCTAGAACTCATGGAATTTGAGGTTATGGGCATTCATGGATTACGCACGGATTCCTAAAAATCATAATGGAATATCAGGAACACAATAACAAATTAATAATACAACAGGGTATATCATGATACATGTAATTTATGGCTATCGTGAAATTGGAATAAAACCTCAAGTTATGGAATTTTATGGATTTCACGGAGAACGTGACGTGGGGAAGAACATGGAAAGGACCTACCTTATTCGCATCAAAATGTGTCTTAAAAATCTGAACTTGGAAGGATAACCCCAAAGCTTGAACCTTAATTCCTTGGGTTGGGTAACCCAAGGTTAGAAATAGTGAATTTCGTTTAGGTATTGATTATACTTGATTAGAATTGCATGAAAATACATGGAAAGAACTTACTTTGGTATAGGAGATGATTGAAAAGAGATAACCTTCGTTCTAGGGCTTAAGAATTGTGAAAACTAATTTTTTGAATTAAGTCTCGCATTTATATTGTTTGATATCGGAAGAAATTGACGGTTGAGATTGATGGACCATCAATAATTTGACGGTATGGGTCTGGATCGTCAATAATTGTACAATCCATATAATTAGACCGTACTGTTATTTCTGAGAATTTTCAGAGAGTTGTGAAAGGTGAAGTTCTGAGACGGTAGAAATCGACGAGCTGTATAAATTTGAACGGTCCATAGAATCTATAGCATGCCGTCAATTTGAAAAATGAAATTGGTTGTTCATTTTGACAGGCTGTAGAATATTTTACAGTCCGTAATCCTAGCGTCAAATCTGATCTACAGAACTGCTACTGGTTTTCAACTTTAAACTTCCATTTTGGTTTCCTAAACCCCTAAAGAAACATGGCTTAGTTTGAAGTAGGGCTGGCTACTGGGTCGGGTCGACCCAGTCCCGCCTTAATCCCCCCAAAAATAAATGGGCACGGGACTCAAACTCGGGATGGGACCTGGGCTCGTCCCGCCACAGGCCCGATCCCGCCCAACCTGCCCCGATCCCGCCCAACCTGCCCCGATCCTGCCTTGGTCCCGCCCGCCCCCTCCCCTTTGCAAAAAATGGTTGTTGCACAACAGCCATTTTATATTTTAGCCATTGTGCAACGACCATTTTTGGCCTCCCCCCTCCTCCCTTAATATTTATTTTTAACCCCTAAGTTAATATATTTACACTTTAACCCTATTTCCCAACTATAAATACCTCATTTTCTCTTCATCTTTCTCACCAATCTCTCTAATCTCTCAATCTATCTCTCCACAAGTCTACATTGCTTACTAAATATTATATTTTATTTGTTCATTTGTATAACTGTATCAAAGTTTAAAAATTGGGAGTGAAGGTGACAACTAGCTTGAGGATCATCCATCGAGCAAAATTTCAATTTTCAACCTCAATTACACGTTGATGTTACATCGGCGTTTGTTACCTTCATTCCTTATTTAAATTATTATTGTTACTTTATTTTAATTATCACACTTAATTTCATCTTCTTTAATTATATATTTGCATAATTAAAATAGAAGGATAAGAAGTATGTTTAAGGGTAAGGGTGCTTCTTCTAGTAGAGGTAACAATGGCATGAATACTTCTTCTAGTCATCCTATTCTTAGACAAGATAATTTGATTGATTATACTCATATAGATGAAACTAAATTTTTTAATGATATACCATTAGACGATGAGATATATTCTGCAACTCAACCAGACTTTAATTTAGAAGATAATCTAGATGACACACCCACTAGTGCACCTCAAACTGAAATTGGAACGCCTCTTATTCCCCCTAGCATGAGACGAGGCCCTACACAAAGAATCAACTAAAGAAGAAGTTTTGTCTAGCATACACGATGAATGTAAAAAAGTATATACGCATTACCAACAAGAATGTGCTAGCAACCAACCGGCTTCCGTACCATCATCATCATCTTCTTCTTCTTCTTCATTACAACCTCAAAAAAGACATGATGTTTCTGCGGCTAGTATTGAAAGCCTTAGACATAGAATATTTAGTGGTACCACTACTAATCAAGTTAGCGAGTTTGATATTTTTATTTTGCAGGGTGTTGTACTGTACCAAGCAGTTCTCAATGAAGAAGGACGTGAAGACTTGCTAAAATACTAGAGGGAGAATGATAAGACATTTCCGACACTATCAAAGATGGCCCGAGATGTGTTGAACATTCAAGCGTCATCAACATCATTGAAAGAGTATTTTCTGCCGGAAGATATCAAATAGGAGAGCACAGACACATATTAGCGGGAGACAGCTTGGAGATTGCAGTTTTATTTAGAGAATGGATACGAGTGGAGCGTAGAAGGTGCGGTCAACTGGAGATCAACGAAGAAGACCACGAAAGCTACAACGAAATCTTATCTAACGGAAGTGGAAGCGACGTCGAGTAATTTGACCAACAAATTCCAATTCCAACCGAAAAACACAAGACATTGTGAAGAAACTAGATAATGTGTTTATAAATATGTGATTTTTTAATTGCAATTTTACTATGTTATTTGCAACTTTCAACACCAAAAAGTTACACTTTTGAAATTGTATTACAAAAAAGTCATTTCTATTAAATAATATAGGTGGCACAAAATAACCTTGAAATATTTTTATTACACTATCTTGTTCAATTATTGAGGTATTTATTTATGTTATTTTTTTTTTAAATTAAGTGCAAAAAAATAAAATTGGAAAACCCGATGACGCCCCGCCACGATAAGACCAGTCCCCTTTTCCGACGGGACTCGGAACGGGACGGGACATCGGCGGATCCCGCCAATCTCGCTGGAGGTCCCGTCCTCGCCCCAGTCCCATATGTTCCTGTCCCGCCGGGACCCACCCCACCCCGCCTCGCCCCGAACCCGGCCCACTAGCCACTCATAGTTTGAAGGTACGAGGTGTTACAATATCTCCCCTTTGGTATCATTCATCCTCAAATGATGGGTCATAGTTGAGAATGAGAATGGATATAGAATGAGTACATGAGCGTGAAGGAACATAACATGAAACATGAGAATGAATGACATGATTACATGAAAATATGAAAACATGAACATGTGACATGAGTACTGAATACATGAATATGAAACATGAGACATGGATATGCAAGGGACATGAGACATAGATATGCAAGGGACATGACATGACTGCTAAAGGTATTTACCTTGATTATTTTCTACTCGCTCCTCAAATAAGTGCAGATATCTGGACTTCATATCTTCTTTGGCTTCCCATGTAGCCTCCTCAACATTCTGACTTCTCCACAACACTTTCACTTTCTTAATTCTCAACTTCCGAATCTGATGATCCAAAATGGCCACAAGGATTTCTTCCTAATTCAACTAATCCTTAATTGTAATGGAGTCTGTAGGAACAACCAACGACGGATCTCCCACATACTTTCTCAACATGGATACATGAAACACTAGATGTACAACAACTAAATCTTGTGGAAATTCAAGTTCATAAGCCATTTGGCCAACTCTTCTTAAAATTCTGTAAGGTCCGATATATCTGGGACTGAGCTTTCCTTTCTTCTCAAACCTCTTAACAGCTTTCATAAGTGAAACTTTCAAAATTACCCAATCATTAACTTGGAACTCCAGATCTCTACGTCTCACATCTGAATAGGACTTCTGGCAACTCTGAGCTGTTTGTAAATGCTCCTGAATCAATTTGACTTTATCCATAGCCTGATGGATCAAATCTGGTCCTAAAAAATCTGTCTTACCAACTTCGAATCAACCAATTGGTGATCTACATCTCCGCTCATACAGAGCTTTGAATGGTATCATCTAGATACTAGCATGGTAACTGTTATTATAAGCAAACTCAATAAGAGGCAAATGATCATCCCAATTACCTTTAAAATCGAGAACACATGCCTTCAACATATCCTCAAGAGTCTAAATAGTATGTTCTGCCTAGCCATCTGTCTATGGGGTGAAAGGTCGTGATGAGATTTACCTTAGTACCCAATCCTTTCTGGAAAGACTTTCAAAAGTGTGCAAGTCCATATTTATCATCTCCCATTTTCAAATAGGAATATCAATATTTTGAGCCAACCCACCAGGCCTCTAGTGCTCGAATTTCACCTACTGATAATTCAAACACTTGGCTACAAAATCTGCCATATTTCTCTTTATGTCGCTCCATCAATAAATTTCCTTAGGTCATGACATATCTTTGTAGAACCTGGGTGAATAGAATACCTGAAATTATGCGCTTCTACTATGATTCTCTCTGAGTCCATCCACGTCTGGAACACATAATCTGCCTCGGTATCTCAAAGTACCGTTATCTCTCCCTTGTTCAAATGTCGTATTCTTGTGCTTGTGAATACCCTTCTTCATCTGCAACAAGAAGGGATAATTAAATTACTTCTCTTTCACCTCGGCTACTAAGGAGGACTCGGATTGTTCTGAATAACAACACTATCTTCGAAGTCCATGAGTCAAACTCCTAGACTGGCTAGACGATGAATCTCTTTTGTCATAATTTTCTTACCTTCCTCAACATGAGCTCCATGGATCACCGACTAAGAGCATTGTCTACCACATTCCCCTTCCCTGGATGATAGAGATCATCTACATCATAATCATTTATCAATCTGAGTCATCTCCTCTGCCTGAGGCTCAACTCTCGTTGCTTGAAAATATAATGAAGTCTCTTATGATCTATTAAAATATCAATGTGAACTTCATGTCTTCTTTGGCTTCCCATAGTGACGCTATAACTTGAGTGCAAAAATTATGGCTGCCAATTCTAAGTCATGAGTCGGATAATTCTTTTCATGAGGCTTAAGCTGCATGGATGCATAAGCTATAACCATACCGTGTTACATTACAACATAACAAAAACCAACTCCTGAAGAATCACAATATACAACGAACCCCTCGGTCCCCCCTGGAAAAGTTAACACTAGAGCGAAAGTTAGTCTCGTTTTCAATTTCTCAAAACTACGCTCATAGACATATGACCACTAAAATTTGACTTTCTTCTGAGTTAATCTAGTTAATAGAGGAAAAACCCTCTATGAAACATTTGTAATAGCCTGCAAGACCCAAGAAACTCTGAATATCTAAAGCAGACGTGGGTTTGGGTCAATTCTTAACGACATTAATTTTTTGAAAATCAACCTGGACGCATTCGCCTGAAAATCACATGGCCTAATAATGCTATTGACTTTAGCCAAAATTCACACTTGGAATTTTTTGCATAAAGCTTGCAGTCCTGAAGTGTCTGCAATACAATTCTGAGATGTTTTTCATGATCAGCCTCACTACGAGAATAGGCTAAGATATCATCAATGAAGACAATGACGAACATATCAAGATCCATTAAAGTAGTAGGGGCATTCGTCAATCCGAACGACATGGCACAAAAATCAAAATGACCATAACGAGTTCTGAAGTTGGTTTTTGAAATATCAACTTCCTTAACCTTAAGCTGATGGTACCCTAATCTAAGGTCGACCTTGAAATAACTGTTACACCTCGTAATTTTAAGACAATAATTAGAGGACGTAATTAAGGAGGTAAGATTCGAATCTTGGATATAGAGTATATTTATATATGCTAATCCGGAAATTAGTATACAAGAGGATGTGATTCCGGAAAGATGTTGGTCACAATAAGGGTGACGTTGGATACTTATAGCAATAATTGTATATTCCCGTTTTGGAATAGTATTGTATTATAAAATTATGACATTGAGGATACGAGGCTTATGAAATTCTCGGGAATTAAAAGAGGTGGGTTTAAGATCTATTAATTGAAGAACTTGGGGGCCAAAGTATAAAAAGGAAAAATCAGATTTTTTTATAAACCTACACTCTTCATCTTTCATCTTCTTCATTCCAAACTTAACAAAAACTCTCCTCTCATTCTCTCCTCTAAGCTCAGCAAAAATCACCCTCCACCCATAACCAAATTTAAGGTTTTTATCTTCTCTTCCTAGACTACATTTTTCACCAAAAATTAGAAGCAAAGCATCACCAAAAACAGTGGCAAAACAGCCACTGCTTGGCCGAAAATCTGCCCAGAAAATTGAGATTTTTGGGATGAAATTTTGAAAGAAAAACGTGTAGGGATGATGGCTTAACATTGTAGAACACTTGCATGTCAATTGGAGTTGAAGAAGTGAACAAAAAAGGGATAGAAATACGAAAACAGTGGGGATTTTCGAACAAACAGTGGGCAGAAAATTGCGGACTGTTTTGGACGAATTTGAGGTATAAAAATTCTTCTTTCTATGATATAATTGGAATGCATGTTGTTAGAATTAAGGTAATGAATTTGTGTTAAGGAAAAATTGGAATTTAAGCATTGCATGTGACAATTTTGGGCTAGTTGCCAATTTGGGACAGATTTTGGTGTTGTTGGATTCGATGGTTATTGCTGTTATTATTGTCACTAATTGCATGATGAAATTGAAGGGAAACATTGAGATTTAGTTGGAATTAGTTATATGGAAGTATTGAAATACGAAATTGGATTTTAGGAGTTAAGATAAGAGTTATGAAATTATGACATGTTGTGGCCAAGAACTTGCATGAAATTGTTGGACATGTTGTGATGTATATGGACTGTTTTAGGGACTGTTTTGTGGTGTTATAATGCTGAAAATTTAGTTACCATTATGCATGTTTAAGTGTGGTAATTGCTAATTTAAGTCCTAAAGGAATAAGGGTGTAGAAAGGCGTAGAAAGGCTTCACATTCTACCCTCGTTGTTGTTGGAACATGGACTGTTTTGTGGGCTGTTTTTAATGTGGATTAAGAGGCTAAATTTACATGAGAAGTGGGTGTGTAAATTCCCTTTATTATTGTTTTGGTTGTGCCCTTAATTGGTGCTTGGTTATTGATGTTATTAGCCTCGTTTGGAAGTTGTGGAAACATGTATAAACAGGGGAAGTGCTATCCGAATTTTTATAGAATAAGAAGTCGTTATTCGATATAAAGTATGCTAGTAATCATAGAATTGACGAACGTATTACCATTATTATAGGTTGAAGTTCTAAAACGAGACGTACTCTAATATTGAGTTGATTAGTTCGTCTACGAGGTATGTGAAACCCTTACTTCTTTCTTTTGGCATGATTTAATGAAAGTACGGCGGACGTACTTGATTCTTATACTGTTTAATTCTTAAAGAGGATTGTTATGAGAAGTGCCTATGATTTTTCAACAAATATTTTATTATGACATTATTATAATGATTTTATTGAGAGTCAAATGATAATTTTTACTTGCATATGGTTACTCATGATATCTACTCGTGCGTGTTACTACTTCACCTCACCGAGTCCCGGGCCGAGTTATGTTCGTGCACATCCTTGCATTTTTTCACCGAGACCCTCACTAGAGGGCTGGGTTACGTAGGATGGATCCATAGATGAGATATGACTTTACCGAGTCCCAGCATGGGCCGGGTTATGATATGATTCCACCGAGTCCCGCATTAGTGGGTCGGGTTACGTTACAGGTATATATATGTATATGGACAGGCATTCATGTTTTCTTGACTTGACTCTCATTTTTATAAGGCACAACTGACTTTTATGGTTTAATGGCACAGTTGGATTTGGATCCTAATTTTTATACTGATCTCCTGTTTTCTGTTGGCTACTTATGATCTCTGTTACAGCTTCATGTTTTACATACTCAGTACATTATTTCGTACTGACCCCCTTTCCTCAGGGGGCTGCGTTTCATGCCCGCAGGTACATGTTTTCAGTTTGGTGAACCTTAGGCCTAGGTTCCTACTCAGTAGGTTGGGAAGCTCCTTTGATCCAGAGCTTTGTCATTTTGGTACCGAACCTCTTTTAGACTTATGTTTGTATTTAGGGGCACGATGGGGCCCTGTCCCGTCATATGTCGTTGTCCTTCTTATAGAGGTCTGTATACAGTTGTCGGTTGTACTTATGTAAGGGTTATAACTCTGTTTTGGTCAGTCATGCTATTGTACTCTGTGTTGGGGTGTCCCCGTGTATATATGACATTATCTAGTGGCAACCTTGTCGGCTTGCCTGTTGTATTGTGTTGGCTAGTTGTGACACCTCAGGAGGCAGGTACATTCAGGGGTAAAGGCAGCCTTGTCGGTTGGCCTACCCTGGCATATGTTGTTATTGCAGCGTTATGCTGCCGGATTTCAGACTCATTAAGTGTTAGTTGGATTATGTGTGACAGGTTAGTATAAAGAAGTCCTTAGGAAGGTTAGTCGCGGCCCGTCGGGTCGGGTCGTGACAATAACACTGGGCACCCTAAAGTTGATTAAATAAATCATCGATTCTGGAAAGATGATACTTGTTCTTAATGGTGACCTTATTCAACCGCCGGTAGTCAATGCATATACGCAATGACCCATCTTTCTTCCGAACAAACAAAATTGGTACACTCTATGGTGAGATATTTGGTCTAATGAATCCCTTATCAAGGAGATCTTTTAACTGGCTTTTAACTCTCTTAACTCTGCCAGAGCCAGTCTGTATGGTGGAATAGATATCGTCTTTGTGCCAAAAAGTAGATCGATTCCGAATTCAATCTCCCTATAGGAAGGAACTCCAGGAAGATCTTTAGAAAAGACTTCTGGAAACACATGGACAATTGGCACTGACTGAAGAGTTGGGGTCTGGATATCTGCATTCCTAACCTGAATTAGATGGTAAATATACCCCTTGGACATCATCTTTCTGGCCTTAAGATAGGAAATAAACTTACACATGGGTGTTACTGAATCCCCCTTCCATTCTATGACTGGCTCACCGAGAAATTCGAACTTTACAATTTTTATTCTACAACCTACTATGGCATAACATGAATACAATCAATCGATACTCGTGATTACATCGAAGTCTACAATTTTAAACTCTACCAAGTAAGTTATTGCAATACGATGATAGACTTTAACTGGACATCCTCTATATATTCTCATGGCTATAACTGACTCTCCTACTAGAGTGGATACTTTAAAGGGTTCATGCAACTTTTCTGGTCCTATCCCAAATTTCTTAGCAACAAATGAGGTTACATATGATAGAGTGGATCCGGGATCCATAAGAGCATAAACATTAAAAGTGAAGACCGTTAATGTACTTGTGATAACATCTGCACGGACCTCTGTATCCTGACGACCTACTAATACATACAAGCAGTTTGGACCTCCACCTTTATTACCGAACTTAAGTGGACCATACCTTGATTGGGAGAATTACGAGAAGATGCTGAATTTATGGACTGAGCCATATTACCTCATATATCTGCCTCGCTGATGGATAGTCCCTCAAAAAATGACATTGCTGACCACAACCATAGCAGATATATATACTCATACGTCACTCCCCTTCTCCTACCACACTTGTCACAAACTGGATTACTGAAAGTACCTTGACCCACGTTGGCCTGTGATTGAGAACTCGATTTTGTGAACTTCTGCCTTTTGTAATCCTTCCTGAGCTTAGGGACTGGGGCACTGACTAAAGATGGAGTAGGTCCTGATGACATGTTCTTGAAGTGTTGTCTGCCTCCACCTCCCCCCTGACTGAAGTGACCGGAAGACTTGGTTCTCTTATTAAACTCCATATCCTTCTCTTTCTGCAAGGCTTCCTCTTTCTTCAACCTGCTCTCATTACCCTGTATGAAAGCAACCATCTTTGTAATAGTTATCTCTCTGTTCTGAGCTGTAATATTAGTTGCATCGTAAAAATAAGGATCAAGATCATACACGAAACGCCTAACTCTGGCCCTCATGTCTGGAACCAATGTGGAGCGTACTTTGCCAAAGAGATAAACTGAAGATAGTACTACTGCACACTCTTGCCGTTCTACTTAAGCTTTTCGAATTTAATGATCTTTGCCTCCCTGACCTCAACTGTCAGAAAGTGCCTAATAAAAGCATCAGCAAACTCATCCCAAATTGTTGAAGGTGCATATTTTCCGCGGGAATATACCCATGACTCAAACCCGATATTGGCAACATCATGCAACTGATAAACTCCCATCTTTGTTACCTCTATCTCAGTAACATGCATAACATGGGTGACTTTCTGCAACCCATCAATAAAATTCTATAGATCTTTCTTTTTTAAAGACAATGTGAACACCAAAGGGTGCATACACATAAACTCTCGAGTCTTGAAACTGGATAATTCTACATTAGTTCCCGTGCTTGGCATCGTTCCCTGACATTGGCCTTGAGTAGCCACGAGTTGGGTGAGTAGTTGAATAGCTCCCCTAATATCAGAATCAGTAATACTGGGCGGGGGAACTATGATCTTCGCAGGACCTATGGTATTGGGTGGGGGTGTTGTATCCGAATTGGCTCTTTGAGCCTGAGCATTCTCCTCACGCGCAGCATTAGTAACCGCTCTCTTGCTTGTAGCTGATTTCCTTCTCATAAGCATTTTTTTTAAATATGTAATACGCACGAGTTAGAAGGATATCCTGAAGGTATAGCTCTAACTGCACGATCTAGAGTATGAAAGAAGTGATACAATTCTAGTCGTCTTGGTGGTCAACTGTTTACATGAGTGGGGTCCTCACACACATAAAAGTGACCCTACTGGACACGATTTCATAGACTCCCTAAGATACCTGAACCTAGTGCTCTGATACCAAGTTGTGTAATACCCCAAACCATGGCCTGGACGAAACACGACACTCGATGCCTAACTACATGTGACCGAACGAACAACATGGCTTGATGAATCAACATAGGTATCAAAAGCATGCATTAGTATTGACAATGAAACATGTAAAAACTATATACTGAAATAATCATAGCATAAATAATCTAAAATTTTAATAAGTCTGAAAACCAATGATGACATGACATACTAAACTAGTCTATGAAACCTTTGAACATGAGTCTGACTGTAAAAATGTTTACCAGAACAAGACTCTGTTATACATCTACTAATAATGCATCATCATAAAATAACTAAATTGTCACCCCGAATGAGATGGGGCTCACCAAACAACTAATACTGAAGAAATCCTACTAAGAAGATTCGTCTCCCTGAAACTCAGCACCTGCATCGTGAAGTGCAGGCCCCATGCAAAAAGGGATGTTAGTACATTTGAATTATACCGTATGTAAAGCAACTGAATAAATAAGTAGGCACATGAAATAATAGGACATGAAACTAAAACTGAAACATGAGCATGAGCATGATCTAACATAGTATAAAATATGTGTAAATATTTGTAAAGTTGTATGTCTGTAAGTCTGAATATTTGTATATATGTGCGGAGAGCGGTAGCATAATCGACAACATGAATCACCACGTACGTGGAGTCTGGTACCTGGCCCGACCAACAGAGCAATCCCATACATTGCCGGGGTATGCGACATAACATGGCATGAAAGGATTCAATCTGCAATCTGAAGGTATCGTCCTCTGGCGGAGCGACCCTTATCCTACGCTGGCATACGTAGTTTCAAGCTATTTGAGCATTCTCGGTGAACTGTGCAACTCTCAAAACATGTATTTAAAAATAGTGGCTTGTAAGCCTATGGTTTCATGAAAGCAACTTGTAAAGCATGATTTGAAATCATGATTTATCATGTGAACTAATATAACACATAACTTGTGTAAATTCATGAAAACATACATATATAAGTTTATGAAATCTAACAGTAATGATTCATGACTTGTAATTCTATAACTCATGGATTACACACATATTCCTAATAACCATAATGGAATATCAGAACATAATAACGAATTAATAATACAACAGGGTATATCATAATTGGGACGTACTGTAATTTATGAAAATTTCCAGAGAGTTGTGAAAGTTGAAGTTCTGAGATGATGAAAATCGACGGGTCATATAAATTTGGACGGTTCGTAGAATCTACAACATGCCGTCAATTTCATTTTGACGGGCCGTAGAATATTTTACGGTCCTAATTCCTAGCGTCAAATCTGATCTGCAGATATGAAACTGATTTTCAACTTTAAACTCCCGTTTTAATTTTCTAAATCCCTGAATCATAACCATGACTTAGTTTGAAGGTACGAGGTGTTACACATTTAATAAATGATTTTTTTTACTTGCATATATTTTAAAAAAATATATTTGAGTTATTAAATTAAAAAAATCTAAAAATTAAAAATTTCCGTAAAAATATAATTTCTATGCTCTTTAGCAAGTTCAAAAAAGGAATAAGCCATAACAAAAAAGTATTAAGAGTATGTTTTACTTTTTCGGATGTCTAAGTAGAGAGTTCTATTAATTGGTAGAAGAGGTAAAATAAGATAAACTTTGCATTTATATATGATACACTTTTTTTTCTACATCAAAATAAAAAATGAATATCTAAAATTAATTTATTTAGCAGCAATTAAGGATGAAATTAGCCACATATATCGACTATAATTTTTTATTACTGACAACAACAACAACAACAACATGCCCAGTGAAATCCACATCGTGGGTCTAGAGAGGGTAGAGTATACGCAGACCTTACATCTATCTTGATAGGTAGAGCGACTGTTTCCGATAGACCTCGGCAATTTTTTTATTACTGACGTTTAACATAAATTAATTTAGAATAAAAATGACAAAAAACTAATATATATATTTGAAACCTTTTTTTTGTTCCACATCTGGAGCTCCACTAATTTCGGATTCAGACCGAAAGCTTAAATTCAAAACACCTTAGTATTACTACCCTGTATATACAAGTTAGTTGGAAAGAGCAAATTAATAGAAAAAATAATGAAAACTAACAGAATTCATATGAAAACTGATGAAACATGGATAGAGAAAAGCATACCTGATTTAATAGGTATAGACAGGTGTTGTGTGTCGGAGATGTGACAGGATGAATTGTCGAATTTGGTTCAACTCATGATTTAACAATAAAAATGAGAAAACATTTTTGTTTAATTCAAGCAGCTCATATGGTTCGTCATATCCAAATAAAATTGTTAACATTAGAAAATCTAGTTACAACCCTAAAAGAGTAACATGTAGGTGCAGTTCCATTAGTCTGATAGTTAACTTTAAACATAAAATACAACAAGCCACTAACACCCACAAATAACTGCAAGTAATAAAAAAGCAAATGAAAACTCTAGTTGTTATTCAACTTCGGCTTTTTTCCTCTCTTTATTATAACTCAAGGGAATTGAAACGTTTGCAGTAATGGACGAAATTCCAAGTAATTGTCTTTTCATTGGTACTTTATGTGTGACTCTTCAAGTTTTCTTACTTCAATGGCAAGAAGTGAAAGAGTTTCAGCTACATTATTATAGTAATTATTAGGAGAATATCAATTATGAATGATTTTATTATGAGCTACTTTCACTTTTTGGTACAAAAAGTATTACTAAGAGTAGTGTTTAATGAGGGGCTAAAAGGTCATTTAACTTCGGAAGGTATTATCATAATACAAATTTCAATAAGAGCTTTCCACTTTTAGAATATATATAGATATGATATGATATAGATAAGATATACTGTAGTTACTAAGAATAACTATTTCTTTAATGTTAAGGGTATAATTATAAATAACTGATAATTTTATTTTAAAATTTTTAAGGTAATAATTATTTCGGGATATTTTTTTAAGCTAAGCGATAATTAAAATGAGACAAAGGGAGTAAAAGACTTGAGACTTACTATTTTTTTTATGAAAATAAACCAAATCCAATCTCAAAATCCGTTTTGAAGTAAGAACCCTCTTAAATTATATGAGAAAACAGTTATTCATTTAACACAGACCTTGCATTGAAAACACACAACAAAAGGGATGGGCCGTAAACTCTTAACACCTCTCTCCCTCACAAGAGAGGACAACGTAACATGGACCAACATTATATTAAAAATCACATGAACTAAAGGATGAGTCAAACTCTAATAGTCGCATGTTAAGAAAGTGAATATTAAATCTGACTCAATTTAAGGATAGTTCAGACTACATAGGAAGACAACAATTCGATCAAACAACCTAACTATTATCATTCTTTCTAATATACTAAGTATTGTCAAGTCCCCTGAAATCTACCATTACCAAAAAGTTGTCAATCGGCATATCAAGACTAAGTTTTTATAAAGCCCATTTTGCTGGCTTGAGCCAATAGACTTTTAATTGCACGATTTGTCCTTCAAATGGGATGGTCTTTAATGTTTGTCCCTCAAATGGAACTTATGCTTATCACAAGCAGTATTTTAAAAGACAGTTTTGGGGCTCACCCCGGTACGGGACACTAACAAAACGTCTTGGGACTTACATGTGGGGCTTAGTTCTGTGATGCTTACACCCTAAGCGCCCGACTATACGCTTAAGAACGCCTAACGCCCAACGCTCGGAGCTCGCCTTAAAGTTTTGCACAAATTATGTGCCAAATTCCTTAATTAACAATATTGACCCTCGTAATTATTTAATAAATGAATGATGCTTAATGATTTTTTATCTATAGATATAAGAAGATTGAAAGTAACTCAAATAACAAGTCATAGTATTGTATAATTACTATTTGATAACACTGTGAGGGTGAATATTAGTTAATATTTCTTTTAAAAATACAAAGCTGAATTTTACATCTTCACTTGTCATTGATCTTCATGTTTTGTCCTATGTATCAAAATTATCATATTTTATTAATTCGTTATTTAAAAATAATTTTATTTTATTCATGAAGGAGTGATGTTTTAGTTATAATACTGATAAACCTTATTGATAATGTTCTTTTAGGGAGGTAAATATAGTATCGTTGTAATATATTTTATGAAATTGTGATTCTTTTATTGTTTGAAAGTTAAAATGTTAGAGTTGATTGCATCTCTTAATAGCTATTATATAATTTCAATATTTATACTTGTAAAATCATGTTAGAAGTTTTGTTTTTTCTATGAGTTTCTTAATCATGTAACTATTTTTTTAATTATTAATTTCTTTTTTCAATTTTTGTATTATTATAATATTTTACTACATTATAATTTAAAAATTTGAAGATCCATGGGGCTTAAGCCCCATGCCTCGTGGCTTATGCCTCCCTCGTCTCACGCTCCCAATAGGCATAAGTTTCATTTGAGGAGAAAAAAATAAAATTCAACACAAAATAGGGAAAAAGTGCAAATGACCCGCCAATAGAGGGGTTGAAAATGTTGAAAATATTAAGCAGGTTCTTGATAATATTATGGGGCACAAAGAGGTGAAAGAGAGAGAGTGACATATATATGTGCTAATAAAGTTTTTTAGAATAATGTTTATTAAGTACTTTCACACACTTAAATTTAACCACATTGATAACAATAATATTTACCTAAATAATACAAAAAATTATATACCTAAGATAATTAAAGACATATGAATCTAGACACTTAAACATTTAAGTAGGGATGGCAGGTGGGTATAATTTTGCGGATTCCGCACCGCATCCGCCCCATTTAGAGTGGGTATGGGTATAACTTTGGCGGGTAGTAGGCGGGGTATGGGTATTGAAAATGTACCCGTCACGGGTAGGCGGGTAGGTGGTGGATTTGCAGTCATACCCGCCTACCCGCCCGCCTATCCGACCGCCTTATACCCGCCCCAAGCCCAAAATATTAGCAACCCATAAGTCGTGCCTTCAGCCCATAAGTCACGACAAGTCTCTCATTGTCCAACAAAACTCAAAACCCTAAGCCTCTTCAGTCCTTCACGCCTTCACGCCTCCCTCTCTCTCGTTCCCCTTCACGTCGTCTCTCATCCTTCTCTCATTCTCGACGCCGCTGCCTTTTTCTTTAAAGGAGATGCTGATCGGGAAATATTGGAAAATATTGTTGTCTTTGCTTTGTGCTTTGGGGTTGTCTTGGTGAGGTCAATTTTTGTGCATTTGTTAAGTTTTACCTATTGGGTTTGTGGAGTTCAATTGAAAAAGTTGAAAAACTTTAGCTTATATAGCTGAAATAATATCTGAGTTTTGTCTACATTTATAATATATAGCTATTTGGGTGGATAATTTTTGGGTTTTCTTGGAAATTTTATTTTCTTGATTCTTTGTTGTACAAGGGGGAATAGGTGAAAAAAATGAGGATTTCTGATGGTGAAAAAATTCGGAATTCTCCTCCCTCTCTCCTAAAGAAAATGAGACCGTGACAGTATTGATTCTTGACACAAAAAATTGGGATAATTTTTGGGATCATGTTGATCACTAATTGATCACAAATGAATTGATTACAAAATATGGCAGGCGGGTATTGGCGGGTGACGGATATCCACTTGGGTGTTGGAGCGGGTGTGGATTTAGAAATATACCCGCCTAGGCGGGTATGGATGTTGAAAATTATATCCGCCACGGATGGCGGGTAGATGGCGGATATAAAATTTTATGACGGATACGAATGTCAGGGAGGAGGTACCCGCACCCGCCCCGCCCAATTTCCATCCCAACATTTAAGTTTACTATTTTTTAACAGAAAATTCCTAAAGCTTTCTCCTGCCAAGCAAATTCATTTTCTTTATGGCCAAAAGATAAATGTCCACCAAAACAATGATAAGAATGACAAATATTTCTACGATATTAGAAGAGGGAGTTAGTAGCCCGAGGGGCACAGGTGAGTTGATAAGTGGCAAGGTGATTGGGGTACAACCACTCCAATGTCGCGGATTCGATCTATGTGGTGATAGTCTTTGCTGAAATATTGCAAGGGCTGTTGCTGGGTTCGTGTCCCGTTGGTCCTCTCCTTTGCATGGTTGCCACTCGCGCATATCCCTTGATTTACATCCCACATGGCCAAGAGGCCTCTGATACAGGTGGGGGTTTCGTGTTCTGAACTTTCCACTTCACAAAGAAGAGGGAGTTAGCACACATGATTGCTTTGGTATTTGAAAGGATATTTTGATCGTTTCAGTTAAAAGGTAACAACATGACAGGTCAAAAAGGAATCTTACTGTAGCTTTAGTATAATTTATTGAGTATCTTGACTGAATTGCCCTTTACTGATGTCAGCAATCATTACACTCTTTCCACACAAATAACTGCCCAACCCACGTGTCCAGCCCAACTTATCTACCGTTTCGACCCTTCATATTTTTCAACAAAACAATTCATAAATTTTGTTACCATTATTTATTTTCTAATATTGTTTAGTTGTGTTATTATTAACTTAACGTTTGCATGAAATTGAATTTCTGATTAGTTATTATGGTACTTGTTAGATTCATTAGCGAAGCTAATTTAGTTTCCTATACGTAACTTGTAATATTGAATTAATTTCTAATTTATTTGTTTAATCTTGAATTTTTAATTGTAAATTTAACTTTTTTTAAAAAAAATTATGGGACAAATTAATAGAGTTACAACATTATTGGTATATGTTTGTCCCAATTTATATAGCATCATACTTGACTAGACACAAAATTTATGAAAAAACACTTGATATTTATGGTTTAAAACATGTTTTTGAGTTCATCAATAATTTATTCATATTAAAATTGTAACTATCACTTTTTAAAGTAAATATAAGTTTAAAGTGAGAAAATCACTTTCCCACGATATTTATATTAGACCATTAAATGTGAGAATACTAGAAAAAAAATAAAAAAGTAAAATTTAAATTGCCTTAATTAAGAGTAGAATGTATTCGAAAAGTAAAGAAGGAGCAACAAAAATAAGAATTAAATAAGCGACGAATATCCAAAGGAAAAGAACATAAAAGAAAATAAGTAGATTAGCTGCTCCTATGGTTCAAGATTTGAAGTTTAAACTAAAAAAAAGTTAATAATATAGTATGAATTTAAAATTTTAAAATATTGGTATTATAGAAGCATAATAATGATATCTATGCATAAAATTAAATAATATGATGATAGTTTATACAACTAAATAAAAATATGATCATAAGTGTATATTTCGATCTTGACGGTACCTAATGAACTCTCTCGAAATATAGCAAATGAAAAATATTATTGTACATAGTAACAAATTGTTATTTTCACCGTTCTAATTCATGTGACATTTTTATTTATGGAGGTTAATTCGATTACTTTTTTAAATTAAATTAAATTTAATTAATTCAATATTTTAATATTTTAATTTAACTCTTTAAAAATTAATGAAAAATATTAAAAATATTCAAAATTATAAATAAATATTGGACCCGTGCAGTCCTTTTTTTTTTTTATAATTTAAGAAGGTGTGAAATCCATGATGTGATAAAGGAAAGGGACTGAAATTTTAGGGCCTAGTTGATAGACCGGTTCTCCATAAAACCGACGGATAAAAACAAATGAACAGCCACCTTCAAAAAGACCTACATTTAAATAAATAATCGAAATAGCTCTTAGACCCAAAATAAAGATAAATTTAGTAAAATCATACTTTCTCCTCTTTCTTTCCCCCTCTCAATGGATGACCACCCAAGCTTCACGACAACGACGCCGCAGCCATGCTTCTCCGGCAAAATTAAACGTCGGGAGAATCCGAGGCCGACGAATCTCCGGGGGCCGGAAAATGGGAACGGAGAAGATTAAAGTTGATGTTGAATCTTCGTCCGCACTTCTTTTCTTCACTTGATCGCAGCAGAGCCACCAGAATGAATCCAAGATTAAAATAGAAACTAGGCACATTGATGCTCCTAAACTTGTGCACTATATATGTTGAGTTTGTAATTTCATTTGGTTCATTGATAAAGATGCCGCTTTTCCAGTTGGAATTTCATGTGTTTCTGGCAATGGGATGTTTATTTTCCTTCATTTTAATCCATTTGGGATCATTCTTATCAAAAGCAATTGAACTTTGTAGTTTTTGTCTAGCTTGATGACATGTTGAAGGGGAGGAATTTCCCTATATCATAATTCTACTGCAAATCAAATTGCTCCTGTACACATTTTCCTTATTAGTTTTGGATGGTTGATGTGGTTTCCTGATTTGCTTGTCAAATTTCTGTGGTGAGACTTCATATTTGAAAATGTATACTATGTGTATAATAATTGTATATGTTGATTATATATCTATTATGCATTTATCATACAACAATGATACATTTTCTATACACATAATGTAGTGATACATATTCTATATAACAATGATACACTTTTTATATGTATGATATATTTTCTATATATATAAAGTAGCGGTACATATTATATACAATAATGATACATTTCTATACATATGCTGAAATTAGTTAAAAAATGACTACAAAATGAAATTATTTTAAAAATGTTAAAAAATAACTTTTAAGATTCTTGGGCCACCTAATGTTCACTTGTATGGCTAGTTGTGTTCTTTTCCCAAAAAACAAACTGAACTGTTGATACCTAGGATCCACTTTCTTAACATGCCAGTAGACATGAATTCTTATAAATCTGGTATGTCAAGAATCTAGACGGGCTTCATTTTTCACATTCTTTTATGGACTATCACCGAGTCTAATGAAAACGTAGGAGAGGCCCAATGAGTGGAAGTGTTCAAGGTCCAAGTATACTTTGCACGTGTGAATATATCCTGGAACAACTTCATATTGTTGATCTATGGCAAAATTTCTTCAGGATTTTACAAAACCAAATGAAAATCAAGTTCAATAGAAACTTGAATTTCCACAAGAGGACAATGTTACTATTTGAGAGTGAAGAAGAGACAGACACTTTAAACTTCATCTTTCTGATTCAAAATTTAATTTAATAAATTTAAATGTTGAATTAATTAAACAAATGAATTTCTCGAAAGGTGAATTTTTTTATCTATTGCAAGCTATATCTATATATATAGTCAAATTTGAGTTTTTCTCTAAGAAAAGAATTTCACCAAGTATATAGGAGTATATTTCAAGTGATACAAGAAGTGTTTATGATATCTTTTTCTTGGTTGTATTCTATAATTGATGCGGGACAATATGTCTTATTTTCTCAATACTTGCTATTCTGTCATTCTGTGTCTATCTAATAATATCACAGGGCATATAGTTATTTATTACTCCCTTTGTCCCAATTTATGTGATACATTTTCCTTTTTAGTCTGTTCCAAAATGAATGATACGTTTCCACGTGTAGAAATAATTTAACTAAAAATTTCCCCTTTTACCCTTAATGAAATGATTTGAAATCACACAAATCTCTATGACTTTGTTTTAGACTACAAGTTTCAAAAGTCTTTTTTTCTTTCTTAAACTTCGTGTCCAGTGAAACTATATTACATAAATAGGGACGGAAAAGTATTAATTAGCTCGATGTGTGGACACGTTCCCAACAAGTAGACAGACAGACCTGTATGTTTTTCCAATACATACAACGAACAGGTATTATTGGTACGTCCCCAATGAGCGAATAATGTACTTGAGTTTATATTATACATGAATTAAGATGATGAAAATGAAATACGTGAGATCAGAAACGAAAAGAAGTTAATTTGATTCAATCAAATTGCATGATAATGTTAGTGAATGAAAAAGATAGGCAAATGGAGAAAGGCAAATTGAATGTGGCTAGATCAAGCTGCTCAGCAACACAGGATCATGGACCACCAATACTGTAGCTACATTTTTATGCCAAATTTATTCCAATTTCAAATACTCGGATCGGAATCGCTACAGATAAATCCGCAGCGTACCCGAAATAGTTTGTAACTGTTTTCAAGATATTATCAAAACTAAATGGTCCCTCTTTAAGTTTTTAGATGAGCAATTTTCCAAATTCAACATTAAAAGAAGTCACATGCTAGAAAGGTTCATAATAGAACAATGAGAGGTCATTTCCAATTCACAAATCTAGCTCTTCAAAAGTTACTGTCCTTTCTTTTTTCGTAACTGTGGACAACATTTCTTGAGGATTAATAGATATATATGGTGATGGGTAAAACATCAGTAAATTTTAAAAGGCATACTCAGTACTAACCCTTTATCATATTGATTGAATGGATGACTATATTGAGGGTCCTGCTCCGGCCTGCTGATTAATATGCATTATATGGATGTTTTGTGTCCCTCTGGCTTGTAATTAAATTTGCTACATACATAATGCACAAAGTGACTTAGATTTTTTGACATATAGATTTGATTGAAAGAAATAATCTCTTAATTATTTTTATTAATAAAAGAGTATATATACCATTTACAATTTTCATAATACGAAAATCTTATTTCTATTCTACTCCTAAAACCTTATTCTACTTGTACAATAATTATACAATTATGATAAGTGTACAATTCTAATTTAACTACAACAAAACATTTACCTAAACAAGACCACTAAACCGTGATATACACAATATGTATACACCGTGTATATCACGGGTTTAACAACCTGATTTTGAGCATTCAGCCCGTGATATACACGGTGTATATTCTGTGTATACCACGGGTATTTATCACACCCCCGAAGTCATAGCGGGCGATCTTCATACGCTGAGACTGTCTCTAAAATCTTCAAAAAGGACCAAGGGAAGACCCTTAGTAAAGATGTCTGCAATTTGATACATGGAAGGGACATGACATACGCGTACTTGTCCATGAGCTACCTTTTCGCGAACAAAGTGAATATCCATCTTGATGTGTTTAGTGTGCTAGTGTTGAACTGGATTTTCAGAAAGGTAGACGACACTAATATTATCACAATAAACCAAGGTAGCTTTCTGAATAGGACAATGAAGCTCTAAAAGAAGATTACGTAACCAACAGGATTCAGAGACCACATTGGCCACCCCTCGATACTCGACCTCTACACTAAAGCGTGATAATGTAGACTGATGCTTCGTAGACCATGAGACCAAGTTATTATCAAGAAACATACAATAGCCGGATGTGGAACGTCTGGTATCCGGACAACCACCCCAATCAGCATCTGTATACGAGACAAGTGTAGACGTCTATGAAGGATATAAATGTAAGCCATAGTCAAGTGTTCCCTAGATGTATCGAATAGTGCATTTGAGCGCATTCATGTGCTCAACCCCGGGATCATGCATAAATAAACACACATATTGTACGACATACGTAATATCTGATCTCGTGAAAGTAAGATACTGAAGAGCCCCTGCAAGACTTCGATAGTGGGTCGGATCCTCACACGGTGAGCCAGTCATAGCACCCAACTTGGGTTTAGTATCAACTGGGGTGGAAGTAGACTTGCATGAGGACATACCAGCTCACTCAATGATCTCAGTTGCATACTTCCGTTGTGATAAGAATAACCCACCTGCATGACGAGTGAGAGCAATCTCCAAAATAACTCAAGGACCCCAAGTCTTTCATAGCAAACTCAAAACTGAGCATTGTCATGATAGACTTACGCAAATCATCAGAAGAGGTAGTCAAGATAATATCATCCACATATAATAGTATATAAGTCAGGGAAGTACCACAATGATAAATAAACAATGAATTATCATACCTGCTGTGTGAAAACTGAATAGATGAAACATAGTCTGCAAACCTCTTATACTAAGCCTGTAGGGCCTGCTTAAGCCCATACAAGGACTTATTCAATAAACAGACATGATGAGGAAATTTGGGGTCTCGAAAACCCAAGGGCTGATGCATGTAAACGGTCTCCTTAAGATTACCATGCAAGAAAATATTCTTCACATCTAACTGATGGATGGGCCAAGCTTTCGAAAGAGCTAGACTGAGAATAATGTGAATGGTAGCTGGTTTGACCACCGGAATAAACATCTCACCACAATCCACGCCAACCTGTTGAGTCTTACCATCACCTACCAGACGAACCTTATGCCTTGCAAAAGAACCGTCAGAATTATCCTTATGAGTAAAAATCTACATAGACCGAATAATATTAACACCAGAAGGACGGGGTACTAACTCCCACGTCTTATTTGCAATAAGAGCATCATATTCGTCAGTCATAGCCAATTTCCAATTCGGGTAATTTAATGCGGACACTGGGTTACGGGGTAGAGGGGATTTAAGAATATTAGAATTAAAATTAAAATGTCTTTTTGGTTTAAAAATACCCCGTTGACTACTAGTGACCGGTCTGTGACTCGGGGGAGAATTGGGTGAATGTTGGGAAATATCGGGACATGTGACGGACTGGCCAGCAGGCAGTGGGCCTGCTGGACCAAAACTGGAACTGGGGCTGGGATTTGGACCGAGAACAGTAGTAGGGGAAGAACTGGGCTGAATATTTGGCCCAGTTTCTAGACCCGAGATAGAAGAAGTGGATAGAGGACCCGAAACAGTGGCAGGAGGTCTAGCGGGCAGTGGGCCCGCTGGCGGATTATGGGTACGGGATGAGTCCGAAAAATGGTGGATAATATACGGAGAGACGGCGTCGTCCAAAAAATTACACAAACTAGGCATGAGACTACTCGCATTAGCGAACGGAAATTGGGTTTCATAAAAAATAACATGACGACTTATGATGATTTTATAAGATGATAAATCAAAACATTTGTAACCACGATGATTAGACTGATAACCCAAAAACACATCAGGAGTAGAACGGCCCTGAAGTTTGTTAATTGTGGTGGACGGAAATAATGGATAACATAAGCACCCAAAGACCCTAAGATGTGAATATACAGGAGTCTTATTATATAAGATGTGAAGAGGGGATGAATATGCCAAACCTTTGGTAGGAAGTATGTTAAGAAGATATGTAGCAATTTGTAGAGCATGATGCCAAAAGGAAGGGGGCACGGAAGCATGGACCAATACAATATTATTAAAAGTACGATTTTTTCGTTCGTCTTTCCCATTTTGTGAGGACGTATAGGACTAGAGAAACAAAAATTTATTCCATTAGTACCACAAAAATCCCGAAACAACCCATTATCATATTCTTTGACATTATCACATTGAATATTTTTTATTTGTCGTTTGAACTGGGTACGGATGAATGCTCTAAATTTTAAAAAGGTGGAAAACACTTGAGATTTTTTCGCTAACGGAAAAGTCCATAAAAAATTAGAATAATCATCCAAAAATAGAACATAATAACGATGACCCAAAGAACTGAGAACAAGAGATGTCCATAAATCGCTATGAATAATATCAAATGGCATTAAAGTACGAGAAGTAGAGTCTACAAATGGTAATCTAACAAGTTTTCCTAGAGGACAAGATTGACAAATTGGAGTACTACGCGTACCCTTACAAGAAATAAAATTATTTTTATGTAAGGAAGAAACAATAGACGACCCAGGGTGACCCAAACGTGCATGCCATAAGGAAGGAGCGAGAGCTGCAAAAGTAGATGGAAAGGCTTGACGCGAGAGACTGGATGTGGGCGTGATAGGATAAAGATATCTCCCCTACTATCACATCTCATGAGAGGAATCCTCATCTTGAAATCCTTCACAGAAAATCCAAAAGGATCAAAATCAACAGAAACTCAATTATCAGTGGTGAATTTACGGACATACACCAAATTTTTAATTAACTTAGGGGCATGAAGGGCATTTTTCAAGACAAGAGGTGGATGGGGGAGACAAAGTTTTATGACTGTAACCACGAATTGGAATTGAATTGTCATTACCAACAATTATGCCACAATTGTTGCTCAAATTGAAATAAGACGAGAGAGTACCTTGGTCGGGCGTCATGTAAGTAGTGGCGCCGGTGTCTATGTACCAATTTGAATCTGGGGGATTTAATCCAAGCGTGTGCATCGCGACTTCAATGTCGATAGGAGTGGGGCTCGCTGCATGGTGGGCCTGCGGAGACCGAGGCCCAAGCACACCGGCTTGCGGTCCCGACCCAGAAACCTGTCGGGGACCTAACTGCTGGGCCGGTTGGGATATTGGACCCAGTTTCCTAGGAAAGAGGAAGGCGGTTAATAGGGGGCAGTGGGCCAAGAACTGCAGGCCCAGTTCCAGGGACACAGACCCCAGGGTTGTGGCCAGAGGGTTTGCGGCCCATTGCCCCGAGGCCCACCCCCGTTATATCCACCTCAATTTCCGCCATTATTTTTCCAATTTTTTTTCATTTTTGCCGCCACCATTGTTGCGATTTTGGCATGAATATTCGTGGAATGAAAAAGTAGCATTGGACGTGGTCATCATGACGACTGGATTTGCACTAGTAGCCGCCTTTTTAGCCAAGTCGACCTCTTCCAAGGTAAGCATGGATCAGGCTTAATAGAACTGCAGGAGAGGATCACTTTGACGAAGGAGAGTTCCAACACCACTATAAGCCTCGGATAGGCCAACAACCATATGGAGAACAAGACGATTATTGCTAACTGGCGCACCAACGTTGCGGAGTTGGTCCGCCAACTCTTTCAGCCTTTTGCAATAGGCTGAGACGTTCGGAAAATTCTCTATGTTAACATGAGAAAATTCTTGCTCAAGAGTAACATCACGAGAGTTTTTGTTATCTTGGAATATGTCACGCAGCCTATTTCAAGTTTCCATCGTCGTAGCATCGGGTTGAAGAATCGTTTGCAAGAGGTCCGTAGAGATAGTGGAATAAATCCACTATAGAACGGTAGCATCAAGAGTAGTCCATAATATCGGGTCAACTTCTGGGGCAGGCTCCATGCCTGCGGCTGAGGGAATGATATGATGAAGAACTTGATGCGAACGTGCATGAATCTTGAAAAGTTCCGCCCATGTCGCATATTGGACGTTTTCCATCTCAAGAACAATAGGGATTTGGGTCTTGATGCCGGAAACAGTAAGGGCATGATGAAACATGTTCTTTGACGTAGACATAACGAAAGAACAATAGGTGAATTAGGGATTAGGAAGAAAATTTGGGAAGAGAGGAGGAAGAAGTGCACGGAATCCGAAGAGAAGAAAGGAAACCGAGGCAACGGAAGGTTATTTTTGGACGAAGTGGTTGAAAACGTAGACTTCTGATACTATGAAAGAAATAATCCCTTAATTATTTTCATTAATGAAAGAGTATATACAATTTACAATTTCCATAATAGGAAAATCCTATTCCTATTCTACTCCTACCTTATTCTACTTGTACAATAATTATACAATTATGGTAAGTGTACAATTCTAATTTTACTACAACAAAACATTTACCTAAACAAGACCACTAAACCGTGATATACACGGTATGTATACACCGTGTATATCACGGGTTTAACAACCTGATTTTGAGCGTTCGGCCCGTGGTATACACGGGGTATATTTCGTATATATCGCGGGTATTTATCATTGATGAATGATGATTTACAATGACCTGCAAGGATACTATTTATAGAATCATTACAGATAAAGTGTTATGTAGTGTATCATCATCCTGGAGAGCTATCACACTTTACTTTGAATTATCTCCATAAACATGCTCTTGCGAATAAACTGGAAGAAGCAGAGAAACAAACCTAAAGCCAGGGGTTTGGCCTTTGTGTAAAGAATCTTGTGCTTTAGGCCGCCAACTTTTGGGGCCTTACTTTATACCAAATATTTTGTAAAAATAAAAGTACTACACACTTTTACTACATAAAGGGGCTTTAAAATAAATTGGTAAGGTGTAGAATAAAGAATTTATGGAAGGGAAGTAAAAAAGTTAGCATTAATTCTTCTTTTTACCTTTTTAATGAAATTATGATTTTTCATTTTCTTTTTGGGCTATGCAATACTCAGTCTTTTTTACATCAACGTAAACTTCCTCTTTATTTATATTTTCTTTGTTCCTTCGAGGCTTCAAAAAATTTCTCTTTATCAATATTATTCTCGAAACAAATAAGAGCAAAAGTGTGTGGCAAAAATAATTATTGATCTGCATTTTCTTGGATAAGCATTATTGGAAGTTTTTGAAGCAATAAGTTCTTATTTTCAGATCAAGTTACTTAAATCAGGTTCTATTTCTTCAAATTTTTAGTATTATATTTTCAATTTGAAGCTTATGAAAATATTATTGATTTTCTATTTAATAGTAAAAAAATTGAGATACTAGATAATGATAATTTAAAAAGACATTACCTTAACCTTGAGTGTTCTTTAAAATATAATAGTCACTCTTATATTGATGGTTTAGACTTATTTTTTGAACTAAAAGTGTTAACGAAGATAGTACAAGTATATGTGAATACTTTAATCAATATACTCAATCAGAAAAATAGAGTTGATTCTTTTCCAAATGTCTATATTGCCTATAGAATAATGTTAATAGTTGCCTCCGCGGAAAGAAGTTTTTCAAAACTAAAGTTGATAAACTCTTACTCAAGATCAACCATGTTTTAAGAGAGATTGAATGAAATAGGTATATTATTCATTGAATAAGAACTATTAGAAAAAATCGACTATAAGAAGATTATTCATGACTTTACATCTCAATATAGCTAGAGAAATAAATTTTGAATAAAATATATATGTTATGTAACTTTTTTTTTTATATAAAAGAAAAGTTAAGGCCTCTCATCAAAGTTTGGTTTTAGGCCACCATCAGTGTTGAGCCGCCCTGCCTAAAGCATACGTTTGAAGTAGATTCAATTGAACTCACTGTTTTCAGCATAATCCAAACACATAAATATATGTGCAGGGACGGAGCTAGCATGAGAAGTAAGGGTTCGACAAAAGTCAATACTTTTGATCCAAATCTGGTATATTTCTTAAAATTCTATCGAATATGTATATGTAATTATTAACATAGTACAATCCCTACACAATCCCAACACCATAATTAGAATATATCTCATATATTGTGTAAATATTTAGTGATGTATAATTATGGTAAACGTATGATTCTTATTGTATTAGGGTTCCCCTTTGTACTACTATATATATATGTATTAATGAAAAAGTCTTCCCAAGGGAGATTAATACAATCTTATATGGTATCAGAAGCCAAAACCTAAACCCTACTTTATTTCATCAGCCGTCGCTGCCCCTCGGGTTCTGCGAATTTTCTTTCTTTTCCTCTATTTTCCCTCTGTTCCCGAGACGTGTGCAGAAGCCTTTCTGTGTTTCCCTGCTCTACAACATTGCAGAGCCTAACTGTTTTTGCACGCTATCAACAGTGACAGCTCCCTGCACTTTTTCTACAATCTATCAACGTATCCCGAGTAGCCATTTTTTACCGCAATCTGTTCTTCCTTTCAGAAAATAATCCACTACAATGACTCCTCCCACAACAGCCTCAACCTCATCCGTCGTCACCCCTGATATACCCAAACCACCATTCTAACCCTCAGTTCATCCCGCACTCATCGTCACAAATATCAAGAACTTTATTCTCATAATTCTTGATCAAGAAAACGGTCAATATTCTCCATGGGTTGAATTATTCTATATCCATGCATATGTCTATAACGTGCTGGACCACATTGACGACTCCTTCCCTCGCCCCATTGAGGTTGACAACATCACATGGCGTCGTCTAGACGCCGTTGTCAAACAGTGGATCTACGACACTATCTTTCAGGACTTGCTACTCACTACTATGAAAATCGGCGCCCCTGCTCGCGAGTTATGGATTCGGCTAGAAGAAATTTTTCAAGACAACAAGCACACTCGTGCTGTCTATTTGGAATAACAGTTCAACAACGTACGTCTTGAATTTTTTTATAACATGTCCGAATACTGAAACAATTAAAAACTATTGGCGGACCAATTATCGAACGTGGAAACTCTTGTTTCCGAAATAAAGATGGTTCTCCAACTAGTCGCAGGTCTTCCCAAATGTGAGTATGATACCCAAGCCACGATGATACAACAGGTTGATCCGTTACCCAGTTTCAACAAGGCCCATTCACAATTATTGTTGGAGGAAACCCGACGTGCAAAATAGGACGAGCATAATCAAAAGGCGTTAGCAATTGACACGCCTCCCCAAAATAACATCATTGCCGGCCAACCACCACTGTCGGAAAATACTCAGTCACGGAATAACCATGACGGTAGGGGCAGCAGAGGCCGCGGTGGCAAAAGATGTGGGAAAGGGGGTCGCGGCCAACAAAATCATCAGCCGCAACAACCCATTCTCGTCGCCCAGTGGACTGGCCCGTCGACTCACTTTCAGCCACTGCAATGGGCAAATTTTCCTTCGGCCCAATACCCTTTTACACAACAAGGTATTTTGGGCCCCTTCCCAGGTACATAGTCAGCCAACATTCAGCCGCAGCATGCCCACTTTACGCAGGCCCAATTACCACAGCCTACCACTGGTCTGGCCCCCCACTGATTTGGGTCAGGCCTTCAGTAGTTTGACCTTACAACAGCCCGATGAAAATTGGTACATGGATTCAGGAGCCACATCTCATCTCACCTGATCTCTAGGTAATCTTTTCCAATTATTTCGTTTAAAATCTCCTCAATTTATTACTGTTGGCAATGGTCACCACATTCCAATTCAGGACTACGGTAACACTTACACCTAACTGCCTCACCCACTCTACTATCTAAATAACGTCCTTTTTGCCCCTAACATCATAAAAAAAAACTTAATCTCTATTAGGAAATTTACTCGTAATAATTTCGTGTCTGTTGATTTTGATCCGTTTGGTTTTACTGTGAAGGATCTACATACGGGGACACCTATTACGAGATGCAATAGCATAGGGGGCCTATATCATTTCACACCTTTTTCCGTTGCCACTTCGCGCTCACACACCTCCCTTGCTGCTTTGTCTCCGTCAACTTGACACAATAGGCTTGGACACCCAAGAGCTCCTGTTTTTAATTTCCTTAGAAGCAATAATTTTATTCGTTGTAATGGGAAACTTGCCTAAAACTGTGTTTCTTGTCAATTAGACAAACATGTTCGTCTTCCGTTTAATTCATCTGTTAGTGTTACGTTTGCTCATTTTGACATTGTTCATGCTGATTTGTGGACATCCCCGTTACTAGCTCTATGGGTCATAAATATTATTTAGTCCTGTTAGATGATTACTCTCACTATATCTAGATTTACCCACTGAAATTCAAGTCGGAAGTCTTTGCCAAATTTCTTGAATTTTGCACTTTTATCAAAACGCAATTTGAAAGAGGCATAAAATCTATTTAATGTGACAATAGCCGTGAATTCAACAATTCCACGTTTCAAAAGTTTTGCAAAAATAATGGCATGATTTTTCAATTTTTTGTATCCTCACACATCTCTTCAAAATGGCAAAACATAACGTATCATCTGCATCATAACTAACATGGTTCGTACTTTCCTGTTTCATGCTTCTCTCTCTCTCTCCTTCCTTTTGAGTCTATGCAGTTAAAATGGTAGAATACGTCTTTAATAATTTATCCACTAGCACCCTTCATAACATGACCCCAACCGAAATATTACATCGTCGGATCATATTCGGATATTTAGTTGTCTTTGTCATCCAAATCTCGCTTCCACCGCCCCTTACAAATTAGCACCCCGTACCATTCTGTGTGTCTTCAAAGGATTCCCGTCAAATCATAAGGGTTATCTGTGTTATGACTTGTCCATCCGTCAAATTCACGTCTCCCATCATGTAACCTTTGACGAGACCACGTTCTCATTTTTGAACATCCAAAAGTTCTGAAAATTGGACTATAATTTCCTTGATGAGTCCGACATCTCTCCCGTCACCATCCGTGAACTATGTCAGTCTTCCATCACCACCCAGTCTCTACCACCCACTGCCACCACCACATAGCCAACTCTGGCGTCTCTGCCTTCGGTCAAATCGCTGTCATTGTCACCGCCAGTTGCCATCAACACCGGCAACCGGCCAACCAACTCAGTGTCTTCACCTGTCCCCATCCCCGTCACTGTTTCATCTCCGTTGCACCAACACCAAGCCACATCACCACCAACCACCGGAAACCACCCTCACGCACCTGGACCACCACCAAATAACCCGAATCTCGGTCCCCACCCACCACCGACATTGTACCCCACCCTATCGTCCTTCGCCAGTCCCAATTTATTGAGACCGGCGATAACACCCAATACTACCACTGCTCACATACTCGCCCAACCCAAAACGACGGCAACCTATACACCAACCACTGTAAACAGTCACGAGTCACCCACCCTACCACAACACCCAATTCCGACACCCCGCAGTGAACAGAACCCGACCCCTAACAAAAATAGTGCACCAAACCCAATACCCATCAGCAATACCCAGCCCACACCATCACACCGTATGGAAATCCATGCACAACATGAGATTTTCAAACCCAAAGTCCAATTTAACCTGTCTATACAAACCATTTTCCCAATTCCCAAAAGCCCAAAATTAGTCAAACTAGACCCAAATTGGAATGCAACCATGTGTGAGGAGTTTAATGCTTTAACGAAATAACATACTTTGGATTTGGTTCCTTGATCGGAGGGGTGAATGTGATCCGGTGCATGTGGCTTTTTCGTCACAAGTAAAAAAACAATGGTGACTTAGAAAGATATAAGGCAAGACTTGTGGAAAATGGTACTCATCATCAGGAGGTATGGATGTCAATGGGGCGGGCGGGGGCGGGGGAAGGGTACCCCATACCCGTACCCGCCACCTAAAACCCACCCCTACACCTGCCCCACTACCCATGATGGGTAGCACTTTTGATACCCATACCTGCCCCCACTACCCACCAAACTATCCCCATACCCGACCCAACTGGAGCGGGTGCGGGGCGGTACTCACGTATACCCGCCTCACTGGAGATGCTTGGAGTATTATTGGGCAGAAGGTGACAAGTGTTGTGCTGGAGTTATTTGAGAATGGTAAATTATTAAGACAATTAAATTCTACCATTATATCTCTGATCCCCAAAGTGGCAGCCCCCCAATATGTTAGTTAATATAGGCCCATATCTTGCTGCAATGTCCTTTATAAATGCATTTCTAAATTAATTTCATGATATTAAAGAACATCATTCATATTGTTGTGACTGAGAATCAAACAACTTTTATAGCTGGAAGATCATTGACTCACCTTATCTTTGATGATGACTTGATGATTTTCTGCAAATGAAATATGAATACCATATCTAGAGTTATGGAGGCACTCAGGCATTTCAGTGATGTAACAGATTTTGTGGCTAATTTAGATATTAGTGGGGTGGGTAAATGCGGGTACCCATCCCATTATTTAGGCGGTGCGGGTACGGTGCGGGTCTTATATGAAATTCACCTCGCCCCACTACCCATGGCGAGTAGCACTTTTGATACCTATACCCACCCCACCACCCACTAAACCATCCCCCATACCCGACCCAACTGGAGCGGGTGCGGGGCGGTACCCGCATTTACCCGCCCCACTGACATCCCTAGTATGAGGGAATTTATTATGGGGAGACATTCAGTCCGGTTATTAAACCGGCCACTATTCGTACAGTCCTGAGCATTGCTATGGGTAAGCATTGGCCGATTCATCAGCTCGACGTAAAAAATGCCTTTTTACATGGGGATTTAAAGGAATCTATTTACATGCACCAGTCGCCCCTCAGTATGTATGCAGTCTCCGTAAGTCACTAAATGGTCTGAAACAGGCCCCAGAGCGTGGTATGATCGCTTTTCCCAATATATTATGCAAATCGGGTTTACATGCAGCAAGTATGATAATTCTCTATTTACTTTTCATAGAGGCAGTAACATTGCTTATTTGTTGTTATATGTGGATGACATTATTCTTACTGCTTCTTCTGATGTATTGAAAAATGAGATAATTGCACTGCTCAAAATCGAATTCGCTATGACTGACTTGGGGAAGTTGAGTTACTTTTTGGGGATCTTAGTGACTAGATCTGCAGACACTATGTTTCTTTGCCAGCGTAAGTATGTAGATGAGATCGTGTACATGGCTAAGATGGAAACTTACAAAATCATATCCACTCCAGTTGACTCTAAATCTAAACTTCGTGCAGTGGATGGTAATCCAGTGACAGATCCTGCCCTGTATGGGAGTCTAGCAGGTGCACTCTAGTATCTCAGTTTCACCAGGCCTGATATTGCTTATGAAGTGCAGCAAGTATGCTTATTTATGCATGCCCCAGAGAGCCTCATTTTACTACTCTTAAACGTATCATTCGATATGTTAAGGGCACACTTGATTATGGATTACACCTATACCCCTTCGTACCGAACATATTATTATCATATACAGATGCTGATTGGGCAGGTTGTCCGGACACACACCACTCCACATCCGTCTACTGTATGTTTTTGGGAGATAATCTCATCTCTTGGTCTGCCAAAAGGCAAGCCACATTATCCCGTTCGAGTGCAGAATCAGAGTATAGAGGCGTTGCTAACGTTGTTGCTGAGATATGTTGGCTCCGAAACCTTATTTTGGAGCTTCAGTGTCCCTTACGTAAAACGTCTCTAGTGTACTGTGATAACATATCCGCTATCTACTTGTCTCACAATCCGGTTCAGCATCAGCGAACCAATCATATTGAGATGGACGTCCACTTTGTTCATGAGAAGGTTGCTCTCGGTCATGTTAAGATACTGCATGTACCTTCTTACTACCAGTACACAGATATATTCACGAAGGGCCTCCCGAGACAGCTGTTCATTGACTTCAGATCCAGTCTCAGCGTCCGGCCTCCTCCCGCTCAGACTGAAGGGGGTGTATTAACGTAGTACAATCCCTACACAATTCCAACACCATAATTAGAATATATCACATATATTGTGTAAATATTTAGTGATGTATAATTATGATAAATCTAAGATTCTTATTGTATTAGGGTTCCCCTTTGTACTACTATATATATCTGTATTAATGAGAAAGTCTCTCCAAGTGAGATTAATACAATCTTACCGTAATGAACTTCAGAATTCATAAATTTTAAACCTGAATCTACCTCTATGTATGGGGTGAAATAACTGTTTAAATTACAACACGTCATTTTCGTAAAACTTTTTATATAATTAGATTAAAAATTCTAATAGTTGAGTAGTAAGTTTCTGAACTCATATTTTCTAAAATATCAAAACCTTGTTTCCACTAAGGACCCATTTGGCCATGATAATTTTTCACCTTTTTCCCGTTTTTTTAATTTTATTTGAAAATCATCGTTAGATCATAAAAAAATTAAATACAACTATCTAAAATCCTGCTTCTTCTTCTTTTTTTCCCCCTACTTTTTAACCTTTTCACTTATGGTAAATTCAAATAATCAAATATTCGTTGCAAAAACTATAATCAAATACAACTACAACTTCAACCTTTCAAGAAAATGTTGGAAATTTGCCTTTGGCGGGAGTTGCGACCGACCAACTTTAACAGCTTAAACACTAGTGTTACGTATGTTGGAGAATCTGGTTCTTCACACATGCATGATCTACTAAGTACGTAGATAACCGTAGGTCCAAGAATCGTCAAATTTCATTGAGAAATGAAAGAGATATTGGTTCACGAAGTGAGGTGTTTGAAGCATGGAAAAGTGTGGTATTGTGTGTAATTCTCCCTCATCGGTAGATGAAGAAAGAATTGTTGTGTATATAAGACTCGAAATTGGTTTGGGGTTTG
Organism: Anisodus tanguticus; assembly: GCA_034509755.1. Taxonomy (NCBI): domain Eukaryota; kingdom Viridiplantae; phylum Streptophyta; class Magnoliopsida; order Solanales; family Solanaceae; genus Anisodus; species Anisodus tanguticus. Next base: position 24,741,557 of record CM067556.1, read on the forward strand.
GGATCCCAAGGGGTATCCCATGTGTTTAAAGGAGGGAGGACCTAGATGTGCTTCGGTTCGAGGAAAGACCACACGCGCGCTGCCCGCCCGTCCCGTCCGGTCCGGTTCCGGGCTCCGGGCTGTGGGCCTTCTGATATTATCTTTTTGGGCCAGAGAACTTTGTCAGAAGTACAGTTTGGTAGCCATTTATTTTGGCTGAATTACTCCTCCTATAATGGCCAATCCGTTGGTGTCTTCCACCATTTATTTTGGTGGCTCTACTACCTCCATAATGGCCATTATTTGGCCAATAATGGCTGTTATGGAGGCAGTTAAACAGCCCTCCCTCACCTATATAAACACCCCTTACACCATTATTGAGGCACACTTAACATACACAAAATATACACGAAAATACACAAGCAAAACAGTTTCTTCCTACAACTTCCAAGCATCATTTCGTTACTCAATATTCTTCACGGTAGCTCTTGAGTTTCCTTTGCTCAAGTGTTCCATTGCTGTTTTATCTTGGGAGACGAATTGTCCAGGACGTATAAAGGATACATACGGGGCAATATTTGTTGGAAATTTGCCTTTGGCGGGAGTTGCGACCGACCAACTTTAACAGCTTAAACACTAGTGTTACGTATGTTGGAGAATCTGGTTCTTCACACATGCATGATCTACTAAGTACGTAGATAACCGTAGGTCCAAGAATCGTCAAATTTCATTGAGAAATGAAAGAGATATTGGTTCACGAAGTGAGGTGTTTGAAGCATGGAAAAGTGTGGTATTGTGTGTAATTCTCCCTCATCGGTAGATGAAGAAAGAATTGTTGTGTATATAAGACTCGAAATTGGTTTGGGGTTTGGGATCCCAAGGGGTATCCCATGTGTTTAAAGGAGGGAGGACCTAGATGTGCTTCGGTTCGAGGAAAGACCACACGCGCGCTGCCCACCCGTCCCGTCCGGTCCGGTTCCGGTTTCGAGTTCCGGGTTCACGGGTCACGGGCTGTGGGCTGTGGGTCTTCTGATATTATCTTTTTGGGCCAGAGAACTTTGCCAGAAGTACAGTTTGATTCCAGAAGTTCCCAGATGTACAGTTCAGACCAGAATTATTTCAGATGTACAGTTTGGTCTCTGAAGTTTCAAGACGTACAATTTGGTCCCTGAAGTTTCCAGAACGTCAGAATTTGGACAGTCAAAGCAGAAACGCCAAGCACTCAATTCAGCCATTTATTTTGGCTGAATTACTCCTCATATAATGGCCAAATCCGTTGGTCTTTCACCATTTATGTTGGTGGCTTTACTACCTCCATAATGACCATTATTTGGCTGTTATGGAGGCAGTTTTCAGCCTCTCCCTCACCTATATAAACACCCCCTTACACCATTGTTGAGCACTACGAATAACAGTTCATACAACACACGAAAATACACAACCAAAACAGTTTTCTTCCTACAACTTCCAAGCATCATTTCGTTACTCAATATTTTTCACGGTAGCATTTGAGTTTCCTTTGCTCAAGTGTTCCATTGCTGTTTTATCTTGGGAGATAAATTGTCCAGGACGTATAAAGGATACATACGGGGCAATATTGTCTTAAGGACAGAGTGCCACACTCGACTCAGCAAAAACAGTTTCCATTTTTCTGTCTTCAACAAAATTGTAATTTCAGTTTTGTGGTTCTATTGTAACTTTCAGATTTCTAGTTAAATTATTGAATCTTTGTTTATCCTTTCGAATACTTGTAATAGTTATATACTTCCCGTACTGCTTTATAAAGTACCATAGAGCAAAAATACCCAACAATATTGTCTTAAGGACAGAGTGCCACACTCGACTCAGTAATAACAAAACAGTTTCCAGTTTTACTTCTTCAACAAAATTGTAATTTCAGTTTTGTTGTTCTATTGTAATTTTCAGTTCTTGAATTACTTTGCAGTTACTTGTAATTCCCGTTTCCTGCAACCTTTGTATAACCAACAGAAAAAATGAAAACTATTTGGATTTTCATGACAAAGGTCTACTTAAACTTTGAAAATCCCCGCCAAAATAAAATGATGGTCATTGAGAGGAACTCATTGGAATGAGGAACAAGCTGGTGCTCAGTGACTGTGTTGACTGATGAGTGAAAACTATTGTAATTAGTGTTGCATGCCACAGTTAGCTAACTTTACTTGATGAAGCAATAGATGTAGTAAAAGAATAGAAAGCGCTATTAGGTATTGCTTAAAAGCAGAAGTAAATAATGGCAATAGAGAGACCATTGAATGCTACGCGGTTTCGAGGAGTGAGTGAGTCCATCAGCTGACTTTATTTGGTTCAGTCCCCATTGAATGCTCTCACCTTTTTTACTCTTTCACTAAGCTTATTTCATTTCTATATATGCAGATAATAAACCTTATCCCTTAGACCCTTGTCTCTGCTTTTTCCAAGAACACAAGAAAAAGCTGGAATCCATATAAATAAGCCATCTTTAGAAGATATCATTCATATATAGAATATAAGGACAAATTGCAAGAAATGAGTTAGAAGAATACTATTGTGTTTGAGATGGGTAGACTCCCTGGTTGTGATAAAATAGGGGTGAAGAAAGGACCATGGACTCCTGAAGAAGATATTATGTTGGTCTCTTATGTTCAAGAACATGGTGCCGGGAATTGGAGAGCAGTTCCCACTAAAACAGGTAAATTTCCTTTTGCTTCTTCATTTCTATTTCTATGCACTAATATTGTGTTTATTTAAAGTGGAAGTGCTTATATGAGGAATTCTAGTTCGAGGATTTAAAACAATTTAAAAATGCTATAACTGAAATTTCAATCACTATTTGTTCATATACTGCAATTTGTTTTTTATTTCGTACTTTTTTTTCAAGGATTGCGGAGGTGTAGCAAGAGCTGCAGGCTAAGATGGACAAACTACCTTAGACCAGGGATCAAGAGGGGTAATTTTACAGATCAAGAAGAGAAGATGATTATCCAGCTCCAAGCTCTTTTAGGCAACAAGTATGCTCTTAATCTCTTCCTTTTGCCTCGTAAATCTACTCAAATACGGACCTAGAATAGGTTCTTCGAGTTCAACTAAACTTGTTGCTTTCAGTATACATATGCAAATTAAAATAAACTAATCCAAAACTCACTGATTTTAAATTCTGGATTTGTAACCTAATTTCAGCCATTTATTCTTTATTACTTCTGGAATTCAATATAGTTAGCGCTATACTTATATAGCTCTGGATCTTCACTTGGCATATTCACGATCTTTAGTGAAAAGGTTTAGGGTTACCTCCTTTGGCTATTTGTCCATACTTGTATTTCTTTGCTTGGTTCAACATGTCGAGTATTAGAATTTAATTTCTACAAATACAGAGACAGGTTATAAATGTCGTGGAAACAGTCTCTGCCAGAAATGTAAGGTAAGACCGCGTACAACAGATCTTTGTGGTCCGGTCCTTTCCCGGACCCCGCGCATAGCGGGAGCTTAGTGCACCGGACTGTCCTTTTACAGTGACAGGTTATAAATGATTTTTACATTGTTAAGTAACTTAGAAAAAAATTATAGGTAAATGTTTATAATTAATAATGTAAATTAAAAGTAAAGTAAACATACTACCTACTACAACCTGTAAAATAATGTAAAGAATTGTTTTATTATCTGTATATAGGAGTATATGTTATTAAATCCTTCAAGTTAATGTTTCTAAATTGGTGTGACCATGGAACAGATGGGCTGCAATAGCTTCATATCTACCGGAGAGAACCGACAACGACATTAAAAATTACTGGAATACTCATTTAAAGAAAAAATTGAAAAAACTTCAAGATCAATGCACTGGATCAGATGATCAATTCTCTGTAGAAAATGGCACTCATTTATCATCTTCAAATTCATCAACTTCTAGAGGCCAATGGGAAAGGACACTTCAAGCTGATATAAACATGGCCAAGAAGGCTTTACATAATGCCTTGACACTGGATAACTCAACAAGCCCATACATTAAACAAGAAAATCCACAAGTTTCTTCTACCTATGCATCTAGTACTGAAAATATAGCAAGATTGCTACAAGGATGGATGAGGTCAAGTTCTTCCACAAATAATTCTGAGAATTCAAAAACTTCATCTAACAACACTGCTACAACTGATTCATCTTCATGTGATGGGACTCCTAGTGCTGAAAGCAAAGGTGAGTGATGAATATAGTACACTTATAATAATTTAATCTGCCTCGTTTTATATGTTATTATTATTATTTGGAGTGTTAAATAATTTTTTCCCCTATGACTAAGATTTTTCCCAAACTCTTTTTCTTATATTTTTTTAATATGTAACTTTTATTTTTAATAATTTGAAAAATATAAGCCCAAATTTTCACGGAAATTAGATTGGTTGACACATACAAATCCCTTCACAGTAAATAGTTAGGAGTATTTAGTCACGGATGATTTACACAAAATTTTCTTTTTAGGCTACCTTTTAAATTTTGTCCATATTTTAAAAGTTGTGTAAATATAACCCTTAGAAAAATTAATGTTCTACATAATATTAGGCTCGGATCTTAACGTTTTCTCATATATTGCTCAACCTAATAGATCAAATACTAAATTGTCGTCTGACGTTTGCAATAACTTAAATAAGATTTAGACAGTAGTCTAAAAATTTCTTATAAAAATTTCAGTTTGCTTAGAAGGGTTCTTTAAACGGTCCTCTAAAAAGTCAATAAGTTGCAAGAAGACAATTTACTAAACAACTGTCCCAATAAAAAACGATAACCAGCGAATATTTCACTTTAATTACGTCTTTAACAGTTCCCCTCGCACAGTTTCTTTAGATCCTCTGTGTTTATATATTATGTTGAGTTATGCACAATTTCACTTAAAAATTGAAAATGTTAAAGAGAACATTTTTTAATAATCTTTTTTTAAACAGGTGGAATGGGGTTGATGGAAGCGTTCGAGTCACTTTTTGGGATGGAGTCATTTGAATCATCAAGTTCAGACCAGTTCTCTCAAACAGCATCCCCTCAGGCTGAGGCTACTAAAGTTGAAATCAAGAAGGAAGAAAATGAACAAGTGCCAGTGCCAGTGCCAGTGTCACTTTCCGTCATATTAGAGAATTGGCTGCTTGATGAAAATACCCTCAATATTCAACCCAAAGATGATTTGACTAACTTCTCCTTTGATGAATCTGCTCACGGCCTTTTTTAGAAGTTCATTTTTTTTTTGGTGAATTCTTTTGAGGGATATCAAGAAAACTTGAATGCTCCATCTATCTTGTTTTTTGCACAATTACATCAACTTTTTCGAGGCATATCTGTGGACTGTGTTAACCCCATTTTGTTTTATCTGATCTGGCGATTTTAACAAGTATACGTGCAGGAAACGGAAAATTACAAGTAACTGCTAAGTAATACAAGAACTGAAATTACAATTCAACAACAAACTGAAATTACAATAATCTTGAACAAGAAATTTGAACTGTTTTTGTGTATGATGAGTCGAGTGTTTGCACTCTGTCTTTAAGACAATATTATCCCGTATGTATCCTTTATACGTTCTGGACAATTGTCTCCCAAGATAAAACAGCAAAGGAACAATTGAGCAAAGGAAACTCAAGTGCTACCGTGAAGAATTTTGAGTAATGAAATGATGCTGGAAGTTGTAGGAAGACTGAAATCTGTTTCTGTTTATGTATTTTTGTGTACATCAACAATGGTGACAAGGGGTCCTTTATATAGTTGAAGGAGAGGCTGATGAACTGCCTCCATAAGTGTCATTACTGGCCAAGTAATGACAATTATGGAGGTAGTAATTCCTCCAAAATAAATGGTGAAGATGTGCAACGGATTGGCCATTTAGTAAGAGTAATTCAACCAAAATAAATGGCTGAATTGAATGCTGGTGGACGTTTCTGCTCACTGCCCAATTCTGACTTTCTTGAAACTTCAGGGACCAAACTGTACATATGACAAAGTTCTCTGGTCCAAAAAAATAATATCAGAAGAAGCACAACCCGTGAGCCCGGAACCCGGACGGGCGGGCAGCGCGCGTGTGGGCTTTCCTTGAACCGAAGCACATCTAGGTCCTCCATCCTTTAAACACATGGGATACCTCTTGGGGTCCCAAACCCCAAGCCAACTTTGAGTCTTATAAACAAAACAATTCTTTATTCCTCCATCGATGAGGGAGAATTGATCACATACCACGCTTTTTCATGCTTCAAACACCTCACTTCGTGGACCAATATCTCTTTCATTTCTCAATGAAATTTGACGATCCTTGGCCCTACGGTTATCTATGTACTTAGTAGATCATGCACGTGTGAAGAACATGATTCTCCAACATGCGTAACACTAGTGTTTAAGCCGTTAAAGTTGGTCGGACGCAACTCCCGCCAAAGACAAATTTCCAACAACATTTAGTCCATTCTTAAAGCGACTAGTTCAGCCAAGAGTACTAGAGTTGTTTTACCATGACTAAGTTGTATTGTTTTTAAATTTCATTCAACTGATTTAAGTCATATACACTTATGGTAAAAAAGAAGAAGTTACTTTTACATCAGTATCAATGCAATTTAATTTACTGTAATATTTGCTCCTAAAGGTGGAATCTCCCACCCCAGGAGCCCCCACATCCCGGTCCGACAGGTCTGTGAAGGAGGTAAATCATGGTGACTCAATTGATTTCAAAGGTTAGATCAAATTTGCTATGAAGAGTTTCTTGCTAATGTATATTAACCTATCTGCTAATATAAAAGAAAAATCACATACAGTGAATGTGTGAAACTTAAAATCCTATTTCTACAGAGAACGTGGAGGATTTGAATTTGCATAGCCTTTTTTTTTTCATGACTAGCAAATATTCTATCGGGTAAAAGTTTATTCAATCGGATTTCCACACTAAATTATGTTAATTATCATGTCTAAGTAAGAAATTCAGATAAAAATATATATTAATTTTGTAATATATAACAACATCTGTTAATTTATATGTTAGGTGGTTAGTTAGCTCAAAATAAATACTTAGAGCGGATAATTTTTTTTGATAGTCTAGAGTCGGACAAAAATCTGGAGTGTTATGCTAATTTATCTTGGCCAGCATGACATCTGAGGACACATGGTTAGACAGATTGGATATGTCCAAACAATAGTATCTTTTTTTCAAGACCACCTGCATGTCTCGAGCATACCAAGGATCAAAGTCAACTAACATATATCCTCTGTATTTATCTTTCTCTAAAGCATGTACATCCAAAATGAAGATACTGTACTCTTGCTAGCTTCCAACATTTCAAAATCTTCAAACTGAAATGTTATACTAAGTCCTGGCCCTTGGATCAAGTTCCAATCAAAAATGTATATTATTGAATGTTCTACTATATTATATAAGCTAGAGATAGTAACATAACTTTTGGTTCCGGTAGGCGATTTTTCACCTTTGAAATAGAAATAGAAATAGAAATAAAAATAAAAATAAGTTACAAAGTAAATGCAAAATATAATGATCATAAAGAATGGGTTATTGATCTACATGATGTTAACTTAATTTCTCTAGGAAAAGCAAGCCTGACGCACCCACAAATTAATAAATGGATAAAAGGATTACAAAGAATAATAACAGTCTAGAATATCAACCTTATCGAATCAGACATTACCTTTAGAATACCGATTACGGATCCACCCACACCCATTGCCAGGCACCGTTCGAATTATATATGGTTGAATAACTTTAAAACATAAATTCTTATATGCTATTTTTTGCACCAATTGATATGAAAATATTTGTGCTAGAAGTTATATATCCTTTGGACTAGTTAACTTAAAATTCTAGATCAATTTCTATTCATTCATCTCCAAAATTTTAAAGTTGTGATGGAATATTTTTAAAGTCCCTATGGGGTCATCCCATAAATCAAAATGATACACAAAAGATTACGGAATATCTCATATATTAGTACTGCTTAAGTGATAAACTTTATGCTAAATTTCATTCAATTCACACCTTGTGACAAGCTGGAATTGCCCATCCCAGATATAGAAAAGCCCCACTGTGATAGACTACAAGTACAAACTTCACATGATTCACTGACTTTACTGAAAGATAATAATTTCTTAATTATTTTTATTAATAAAAATATTTATATACATGATATATAATATATAATTATGAAAAATAAATCTATCTTTTCTTAATACAAGACTACTATCATAATTATACATGTACATGAATTCTAATAATTATGGTAAGTAAATATACAATTGTCATGACCATATACACCAATATTACACGATACCGTGTATATTCTTTCACACCCCCGCAGTCATAGCTGGCGGTTATCGTACACTGAGACTGTCCCTAAAATCTTCAAACAGAACTAAGGGAAGACCCTTAATAAAGATGTTAGCAATTTGGTACCGTGAAGGGACATGCAAGACACGTACTTGTCCACGAGCTACCTTTTCTCGAACAAAGTGAATATCCATCTTGATATGTTTAGTGCGCTGGTGTTGGACCGGATTTTCAGAGAGATAGACTTCACTAACATTATCGCAGTAGACCAAGGTAGCTTTCTGAATAGGAAAGTGAAGCTCTAATAAGAGATTACACAGCCAACATGACTTAGACACCACATTGGCTACCCCTCGATACTCGGCCTCCGCACTGGATCGCGATAAAGTAGCCTGGCGTTTAGCCGACCAAGAGATCAAGTTATCACCAAAAAACATACAATAACCAGATGTCGAACGTCTGGTATCTGGACATCCACCCAAATCAACATATATATAAGACATGAGAGTAGATACAAATGATGTATATAATTGCAAACCATACAGGAGTACCCTGAATGTAACAAATAATGTGTTTGAGAGCGTGCATGTGTTAGTCCATCGGATCATGCATAAATAAACACACCTGCTGCACTGCATAAGTAATATCGGGCCTCGTGAATGTAAGATACCGAAGAGCCCCTGTAAGACTGCGATAGTGGGAGGATCCTCGTAAGGTGTGCTAGAATTAGCACTCAGCTTCAATTTTGTGTCAACCGGAGTAGGAGATGACTTACAAGAGGACATGTCAGCTCGCTCAATAATCCCAGTTTCATACTTTCTTTGGGATAGAAATAGACCACATGCATAGCGAGTTACAACTATACCCAAAAAATAACTCAAAAGCCCTAAGTCTTTCATAGCAAATTCGAAACTGAGAAGAGACATGATAGACTTGCGCAGTTTATCCGAAGAGGCAATCAATATAATATCATCCACATATAATAGAATGTATGCCAGAGAATTACCACAACAATGGATGAACAGAGAATGATCAAACCTACTGTGAGGAAACCCAATAGTAGACACATAATCTGCAAACCTTTTGTACCAAGCCCGAGGGGCCTGTTTTATCTCATACAATGACTTCTTCAGCAAATAAACATGGTGAGGATGATCGGGGTCCCTGAAACCCAAGGGATGATGCATGTATACTGTTTTCTTGAGATCATTATGTAAGAAAATATTTTTCACATCCAACTAATGAATGGGCCATGCTTTTGAGAGAGCCAGACTGAGAACAATGCGAATGATTGTTGGTTTGACCACCAGACTAAATGTCTCTCCACAATCTACGCCAACCTGTTGAGTTTTGTCATTACCTACAAGACGGGCTTTATGCCTCTCAAAACAACCATTCGATTTTTCCTTATGAGTAAAAATCAACATAAAACAAATAACATTGACACCAGACGGACGGGGCACCAACTCCCACGTCTTATTTCAATAAGAGCATTATATTCATCATCCATGACCATTTTCCAATTCGGGTCATGAAGGGCAGACACTGGGTTGCATGATAGGGGTGATTTAGTAACATTAGAATTGAGATTAAAATATCTTTTTGGTTTAAAAATACCCCGTTGGCTACGAGTAATGGGCCTTTAATTCGGAATAGAAGTGGGCCAGACCTGGGTCGATGTAGGGATGTCACGGGATTGGCTAGCAGGCAGTGGGCCTGCTGGCCGATGGACTAGACTGACGGAGGATGTAAAAATTGAGCCAGCATGCAGTGGGCCGGCTAGCCGATGGACTAGACTGACGGAGGATGTAAAAATTGAGCCAGCATGCAGTGGGCCTGCTGGCCGAGACGCTGGACTGGGAGGGAGAATTATTGGGCCAGCATGCAGTGGGCCTACTGGCTGAGAAACCGAACTGAGATCGAGACCAGATGGGCCAGCAGGCAGTGGCCCTGTTGGTCGAGAAACTAGATCCAGACAGGGGACATTTGGGCCAGCAGGTAGTGGGCCTACTGGCAAAATTGGGTCACGGGAATGCTTGGCCAAATGGTGAATGATATACGGTGAGATCCCATCATCAAAAAAAATATAAGAACTAGACACGGAATTATACAATTTAGCAAACGAAAATTGGGTTTCATAAAAAATAACATGGCGACTAGTTATGATTTTATTAGAAGATATATCAAATTAATTGTAACCATGATGATTAGTCGGATAACCCAAAAACACACAAGCGGTAGAACGGGCTTGAAGTTTGTTAATTGTAGTGGATGGGAAGAGAGGATAACATAAATACCCAAATACCCTAAGATGAGAATACGAAGGATCCTTACGATAAAGAATTTGGAGTGGAGAGTGGTATGCTAGTCCTTTGCTCGGGAGTATGTTGATAAGGTAAGTAGCCATTTGTAATGCATGATGCCAAAATGAAGGTGGTAATGAAGCATGAGCGAGTAATGTCCGAACAATATTATTAATGGTGCATATTTTTCTCTCGGCTTTTCCATTTTGGGAGGACGTGTGAGGACAAGAAAACCAAAAAGATATACCATTAACACTACAAAATTCCCTAAACGGCCCATTATCAAATTTCCTTCCATTATCACATTGAATGTTTTTAATTTTTCGTTCAAATTGAGTACGAATGAATGCTCTAAAAGATAGGAATGTGGAATAAACTTGAGTCTTTTTAGACAACGGATAGGTCCACAAAAAATTAGAATAATCATCCAAAAATAATACATAATAACGATGGCCCAGAGAGCTCAAAACAGGAGATGTCCACAAATCACTATGAATAATATCAAATGGCATTGAAGTACTAGAATTAGACGCTACAAATGGTAATCTAACATATTTCCCAAGAGGACAAGAAGGACAAACATTAGTACTACACGTACTATTACATTCAATAAAATTATTATTTTAAGAGAGGAAAGAATAGACGCTCCCAGATGACCCAAAGGCGCGTGCTACAAGGAAGGTGCTAAAGCGGCAAACACTGATGGTGTGGTTTGATTAGTGGCAGTGGTGGCGATAGGATAGATCTCGCCCCGACTATTACATCTCATTAGAGGTATCCCCGTCGTGAAATCCTTCACAAAAAATCCAAAAGGGTCAAAGTCAACAGAAACCCAATTATTAGTTGTAAATTTACGAACAGACACCAAATTTTTAATTAAGTGAGGAGCATGAAAGACATTTTTCAAGGCTAAAGGTGGGTTCGTGTGAGATAAATTTATGCGACCATAACCACAAATTGGAATTGAATTACCATTACTAACAATGATGCCCCGATTATTTCTCAAATTGAAATAAGATGAGAGATTACCTTCATGTGAGAAGTAGCATCGGTGTCAATGTACCAATTTGCATCCGGAGGATTTAATCCAAGTGCATGCATTGCTGCCTCGATATCCGTGGGAGGCACCGGTGATGGGCCTGTTGTGGACAAGGCCCAAGCAGGGCAGCCTACTGCTAAGGCCCAGTATGTGACTACTGGAACTGCTGGAGGCCGTTGGGCCTGACCCAACTCGCTGTTGGAAAGCCTGGAAATTATGGCGTGGGCCACTACCCACTGGCCCAGCCCCACTACCACTGTGCACTGGCCCAAGGCTGCAGCCAGTGGTTCTGCGGCCCAACCGGCTGGCCACTGCCACCACATCGTCTGCCACTACCATGCCCGCCACCGCCGCTGCGGTTTTTGCCACCATTTTTCTGATTTTGGCCCCTTTTGCCGCCACCATTATTACAGTTTTGGCTAGAATTATTCGAGAATGAGTGAGGGTCATCGGTGTCACGTGACGTGGCCACCATCATGGAGGAATTGGCTCCGGTTGTCGCCTTTTTAGCCAAGCCGACTTCTTCTAAGGTGAGCATGGAACGTGTTTGGTAAAACGGTGGGAGAGGATTACTTTGACGAAGAAGCGTCCCAACGCCATTATAAGCCTCGGAGAGGCTTGCAACCATCTGAAGAACAAGACGATCATTCGTGACGGGCGCGCCAACGTTCTTGAGTTGATTCGACAACTCCTTGAGCCTTTGACAATATGCTGAGGCATTCGGAAAATCCTCCATGTTGATGTGGGAGAATTCCTGCTCAAGGGTAACAACATATGAATTTTTGTTATCCTGGAATATATCACGCAACCTATTCTAAGTTTTCATTGTCGTGACGTCGGTTTCAATAATAATCTGCAAGAGGTCCGTAGAGATGGTGGAATAAATCCACTGAAGTACCGTAGCATCAAGAGTTGCCCACAACTCTATTTCATCATCGGTGGTAGGCACCTTCTCCTTGCCTTTTTCCGGTGGGACGATGTGATGGAGGACTCGATTAGACCGTGCATGGATTTTAAGTAGTTCTGCCGATGTCGCGTGTTGGACATTTTCCATCTCAAGAACAATAGGGATGTTGTTCTTGATATTGGAGACTGCAAGGGCATGATGAAAGATGTTCTTTGTGGTAGACATAATGAAAGAACAAGAAGAGAATTAGGAATTCGGAAAAAAATTGAAGGGGGGGGGGGGTATGGACGGCCGAAGATGGAGTTAGGGCGGCAGAAGCAAAATTTTGGAGAAGAAAAAGTTTGCCCTAGACTTCTGATACCATGAAAGAGAATAATCCTTTGATTATCTTCATTAATGAAAATATTTATATACATGATATACAATATGTAATTATAGAAAATAAATCTATATTTTTCTAATATAAGACTACTATCCTAATTATACATGTACAAGAATTTTAATAATTATGGTAAGTAAATATACGATATAGACGGCCAATATACATTAACGTGTATATTCTTTCAAATACTATCATTCCATCGCAATTGTATATGGTCAGCACTCAGCACTTCCTTTGGAAATTTGCATGCTTTATCCTTAAATGCTCACGTGTGAAGTGTTGCATTTTACAACTATTTGAATTTGTGGAAGTGCACAGTAACCGCTCAACTCAATTTGCTACATGACTTTATTTGACATTCACATTTTTATATGAGAATTGATAACGATGCTATTCACCAACATATAAATCTAATTTAAGATCATTTTGTTTTCTTCTGAATCCCTAGTTTTGATTTAACATATCAAAATATCTTAAATCATTGCGAAAATTATTATCCTATATATACAAGATTAAATTTATTTTTTATTTATATTTAATATATATTAAATTTACTTGACTTCTTCGTTTGTTTATTCCTTTATATTTTTAAACCCTTTAGTGAAAATTTTGACTCTGCAATTTATTCTAGTTGTCCTTCTTTCCTAATGTCATACAAATAAATATATTGTGACAAAACACAATGCAAACATCTTTGTATTTGGTGCTATCTTTGTTTGATCCGGATACATATCCATATAAAAAATTAACTTGTAATTTTTTTATTTATTTTCAGCCGGTGTATTGAAAGTTTAGGGACTAAAGTATAGCAAAAATAACTTGTAAGGGTCTAACTCAAGTTATTAAACTTGAGTTAGTTATAACCGACCTATGATTGTTATATTAGCACAAGTCAGTGCATTTGTTAACATTCAGATGATTGCAATCATAATAAAAATTCTCTCTCTATCTTTCTAACAACTAAGCTCTCTCTAATGGAAGTTCACATTGCATGTGAACATTCCAGTTAACTCTAGTAGTAATTTAACATTTGTTATGGTGTCAAAGCAGTGATTCCACAGATCGAAGCTGCAAATTGAAAATTGAAGGTAATCGAGCTTAGCTTGATTCAACAATGGTGATCGAAGAGATTGGAGAAGAAACTGTTGGGAGATTTTGCTCTATGGTACTTTATAAAGCAGTACGGGAAGTATTTAACTATTACAAGTATTCGAAAGGATAAATAAAGATTTCAATAATTCAACTAGAAATCTGAAAATTACAATATAACAACAAAACTGAAATTACGATTTTGTTGAAGACGAAAAATGGAAACCGGTTTATCTTTGAGTCGAGTGTAGCACTCTGTCCTTAAGACAATATTGCCCCGTATGTATCCTTTATACGTCCTGGACAATTTGTCTCCCAAGATAAAACAGCAATGGAACCCTTGAGCAAAGGAAACTCAAGAGCTACCGTGAAGAATATTGAGTAACGAAATGATGCTTGGAAGTTGTAGGAAGAAGATTTTTTCGGTTGTGTATTTTCGTGCATATCAAGTGTGCTCAACAATGGTGTAAGGGGGTGTTTATATAGGTGAAGGAGGGGCTGAAAAACTGCCTGAAAACTCGCCTCCATAATAGCCAAATAATGGCCATTATGGAGGTAGTAAAGTCACCAACATAAATGGTGAAAGACCAACTGTTTTGGCCATTATAGGAGGAGTAATTCAGCCAAAATAAATGGCTGAATTGAGAGCTTGGACGTTTCTCGCTTTGACTGTCGAAATTCCAACTTTCGAAAAACTTCGGGGACCAAACTCGTACATCTTGAAACTTCGGGGACCAAATCGCACATCTGAAACTTCTGGGATCAAACTGTACTTCTGGCAAAGTTTTCTGGCCCAAAAAGATAATATCAGAAGGCCCACAGCCCACAGCCCACGACCCGTGAACCCGTGAACCCGTGAACCCAGAACCCGGAACCGGACCGGACGGACGGGCGGCGGCGCGCGCGCGTGTGGTCTTTACTTGAACCGAAGCACATCTAGGTCCTCCCTCCTTTAAACACATGGGATACCCCTTGGGGTCCCAAACCCCAAACTAATTTCAAGTATTATATACACAACAATTCTTTCTTCCTCTACCGATGAGGGAGAATTACACACAATACCACACTTTCCATGCTTCAAACACCTTACTTCGTGAACCAATATCTCTTTCATTTCTCAATGAAATTTGACGATTCTTGGCCCTACGGTTATCTACGTACTTAGTAGATCATGCATGTGTGAAGAACCGGATTCTCCAACATACGTTACACTAGTGTTTAAGCCGTTAAAGTTGGTCGGTCGCAACTCCCGCCAAAGGCAAATTTCCAACAATCCCCTCTTGAAAGAGATTTTGGCGCACTCACATGGTGTCTTTTCATTTCCAAAGCAATATTTCAGCGGACCGATGTTGCATAAGGAGAGGTAGCCTCGGCTTTGAACCTTCCATAGTTGAATACCATCGGACTTACTTACTATGCGCGCGTGAACGTGATGTCTTGAACCGTCGGTGTTTAGTGTAAGCCAAGACAACGGTACCAACACAACAAATTCCCTTACTCTCTTCTTCGTAATGTTTTGTCCGTTTTGGCCATGGACAACGTCTTGGATTCTTAAGTGCGTTCAATTTGAGGCGGCCCGTCCTCGCACTTAAATAGGTGGTCTCCTACAAGGTATCCTGCTATACCCCACTTCACAAGTGTTAGGAACCATTAAAAGTTTCCCAAAGACCTAACCTCAACTGTTGAGGATCATTACAGGTTTTGAAAACTTAATCTTTACCCATACTGCAGATAGCACTTAACGTCTATCGCGGGAACGGCTTTGGATTTGGTGTTTCTTTTCGAAATCACTATCCGAAGTGCCCATGCTTCGACCGAAGCGATCAACTGAACCTTTACAACTTAGTTTTCCCATTGAACCAAATTACTGGGATCTCCAGTTCGTAAGGTTGGGTTTCCACTGTATTGGTCCGTATATTTTGGGTTTTAAGCCAATTCCCCTAGACAGGCATACCACTTGATCTCTGGGTAGTCCCTTAGTTAGTAAATAAGGAAGTGACACCCGTGATGATCAACTGCCATACGGTCTTATGTCTCTTGACAAATCCTGACAGATATGTCCAGACGCCGTCATCCGTGTCCTTCCTAAAGCCGACCGGCTAGCCACAGTGTATAACTGTTGAAGGCACGGGTTTCTCCCAATAAGGGACGTCCTCTAAAGAGCTGTGAAGTTACTCAACTTCTTTCATGCTTTGTATAAAGCGATAAACTCCGATTCCATCATGAATCGGCCGATGCAAGTTTGCTTAGAGGATTTTCCAAGAACCACCATACACATTTACTTGTGGCTTTGGTGTTCTTCAGATCTGATGTCCAGTTTGCATCACCGTGTTCTCCCGAACCGCTGGACATCCGAATACAATAATCCGTAGATAAGCGAAAAATTCGATATCGTCATATCCGACTTAACGCCTTCTTTTGATCATGTATTAAGATCATCGGTGAACCTTAGTTCAACTAATATGTTTGTAGGATGATACCGGGTCGGTTGTAGTGTGTACAATACATTGAACTACACGTGACTCGTGCATATCACTCATTGTCTATGGGTGCACCATGATTCCAATCGGTTCTATGATTCATATCCATTGGTGGCTTCAACGAGACTCGTCAACTATCGACCGATCCGTTAGATGTCTTAGAAATCCAATTCCTAAGATGTCATCTCAGTGATACTCATATCTTTCATATCGAGACTTTGTTTCAATATGATTTTCACTCTAAGACCGTTGGTTTTCCAACCGTTGGCTTTCTAACTTCGAGTCAATGTTTCGTGATCGATTCATTGTTTCGTTTTATCCGAGACTTTCGGGACCAAAATGTTAACATTTCGGGGACCAAAATGAAAGTTCGGGGAAGAAGCCCAACAGTTCAAAGAAACCAATTACGATCCTCTTCTTCCAACTCTCCGATTTGGAAGGTCGTTTCAACACCCATGCCATGTAAGATTACAATGGCCCTGGATGTGAAGCTACTCACAGGGGAGCACTTTTTACAACCCAAAGGTTCTTTTTCCGGAGGAAGATTAATTATTACACACGTATGGTTCTATATATGGAATCTATTTCTCCCTTTAGCTTCTTTCCAAAGCAGTGCTTTTGGAGATAACAATTATTTGTTAATTGTCCATGGTTCGTTCTCAACCATACAAGCTAGAAGGACTGGAACAAGTCTTTGTCCCCTCTTTGCTCCGTCTTGGTTCAACATCTAGAATCCCTGAGTTCTGCAGATCCGGAATATTAAGTTCCTGGATAGACAAGAACTTTCGAGTCATGAAGATACGAACGTCTAGTTCCGGACAACATCGAGCCCTCGCGGGTTCTTGTTAACCTTCAGCAATTACTCCTTTTTCCTATTTCAAGGAAAGTTATCTTCAATGAATTCAGCATTCTTTGACGCCAAGAGGCGATCAACACTACTGTTATTTGCAGATCCAGTGGATATGCAATCTACAGTCTTAGGTACAACTTGACATGTTTCAGTATTCCAACTTTTACCAAGCCACCCCACATAATTTGGGCGTACGACTTTGCGCTTGGCTAACACCGTTGGATCGAAGTGAGAAATGAGCGATCGTTTAATGAACGATGCTTCACATTCTCCCCTCTATCACTACGAATTTCTCAATCCGTAGGCTTAGTTGATTTTCAACTTCTGCTTTGTAGGCTTCAACAACTTCATCTTTGCTTTTCAATAAACAAAGGATTACATACGTTGTACCATCATCAATGAAGATCACAACGTACTTGTCTCCCTCCTCTATTTTGTATAAACTTCAAATCACCCAAGTAGGTGTGACTAAGTTCTAGAGGAGCAGTGCTTCTTTCGCTATTCCCTTGACGGAATTTGGAAAGGTGATTTTGCCTCTTCATCTACCTCGCATTTATTTGAGGATTTATGTCGAAGAAGGCAACAATCTCAACATCGTTAGCTTTTGAATGACTTACTATTTAACGTGTCTTAATCTATGATGGTATAGACGCACGGATTACAAATATATCATTCATTTGGCTACAGACATACTGTACCATTCTTAGTTATCACAGACCTGTTGGACTAGTCTCAAACCAGGTTTGACCAACAATGTCATCCCTTAACCAAGTTTGGAATATGTATCACCTCATCTTAGAGTGATCACAATCCATGAAGTCCTATTGAGGACAACCTCTCCAACCCCTTCTACTTTAGAGGTGGCGTTGCTTCACATGAACAACCTCTTGCCCGTGGTTAGGGCGTAACCGGATCATATGTGATCTAGATACTCGGCCTACTCCGCTTGCTTTGGCATCGAGTGTCCAATTTCTTTCTTGCCTTTCTTTAGGCCTTCGGATCATTCGGACCCGGAAACTCGGCCCACCTTACTAGGTGTCCATTGCTTTTCCTATGAAATGAATTTTGGCCCCACTCCGGTCGCCGGAGGCTTTATATGACCGAGTGTCCAATATCATCATATCAAAGAAATTTTGGCCCACTCCGGTCGCCGGAGGCTTTGTATGACCGAGTGTCAAATATCATCCTATCAAAGGAATTTTGGCCCACTCCGGTCGCCGGAGGCTTTATGTGACGAGTGTCCAATATCATCCTATGAAGGATCTTCTCGCCAAATAGTATGACAGTTCAACGTCTTTAGCTTTTATACTCCTTTCGTTAAGATTGGTGCTCGATAATTCTTGGCACTTACTTAAGAGTGGTAACGAGCTTTTCGCACGATCGGTGGATCTTACTCCCTCGTATGTGCGAACATACTTTACACACTTTAGTAATTACACTTAAAAGAACGGATCTTCTTAAGTCGTTTACAAAATCCAATCTTTAAACGGAAAAGAAGATGAGATTAAACTTCGATTTGTTAAAGCATAAGGAATATAAATTATTTTCATATTCCTCCTTACTTTAATCCATTTTTAATCGTACATCATTTAATCTTTATTCTTGACAAGTAAGAAAAACTACTTATCCCAATTTCGTATTCAGGCTCACTTCAGTCACTTCATCAGACCGAGTGTCCATTTCCTTCTCACCATTATTCGGATCCTTTGTCCGGGACGAGATATAGGCCTTCTGCTACAAGATAGAATAACATCTTCACTCTTCTCCTCTTGTCCCGCCTGACATCCTCGGGCTTTCGAGAGCGCTTGTTCCCACCAGTCTTGGTAGCGGTGACACCATGAACACGTTCATCATCATCACTCTCTTCTACCAGAAAACCATTTCCATATCCAGATTTGGTCACACAACTTTTGACCGACATCTTTCGAACACTAATAGTAATACTATACAAATATTGTCTTAAGTTGTTGGGAGATTTTGCTCTATGGTACTTTATAAAGCAGTACGGGAAGTATTTAACTATTACAAGTATTCGAAAGGATAAATAAAGATTTCAATAATTCAACTAGAAATCTGAAAATTACAATATAACAACAAAACCGAAATTACGATTTTGTTGAAGACCGAAAAAATGGAAACTGGTTTATCTTTGAGTCGAGTGTAGCACTCTCGTCCTTAAGACAATATTGCCCCGTATGTATCCTTTATACGTCCCGGACAATTTGTCTCCCAAGATAAAACAGAATGGAACCCTTGAGCAAAGGAAACTCAAGAGCTACCGTGAAGAATATTGAGTAACGAAATGATGCTTGGAAGTTGTAGGAAGAATATTTTTTCTCGGTTGTGTATTTTCGTGCATATCAAGTGTGCTCAACAATGGTGTAAGGGGGTGTTTATATAGGTGAAGGAGGGGCTGAAAAAGCTGCCTGAAAACGCGCCTCCATAATAGCCAAATAATGGCCATTATGGAGGTAGTAAAGTCACCAACATAAATGGTGAAAGACCAACTGTTTTGGCCATTATAGGAGGAGTAATTCAGCCAAACTAAATGGCTGAATTGAGAGCTTGGACGTTTCTGCTTTGACTGTCGAAATTCCAACTTTCTGAAAAACTTCGGGGACCAAACTGTACATCTTGAAACTTCGGGGACCAAACGCACATCCGAAACTTCGGGATTCAAACCGTACTTCGGCAAAGTTTTCTGGCCCAAAAAGATAATATCAGAAGGCCCACAGCCCACAGCCCACAGCCCGTGAGCCCGTGAGCCCGGGACCGGACGGGCGGGCGGCGGCGGCGCGCGTGTGGTCTTTACTTGAACCGAAGCACATCTAGGTCCTCCCTCCTTTAAACACATGGGATACCCCTTGGGGTCCCAAACCCCAAACCAATTTCAAGTATTATATACACAACAATTCTTTCTTCCTCTACCGATGAGGGAGAATTACACACAATACCACACTTTCCATGCTTCAAACACCTTACTTCGTGAACCAATATCTCTTTCATTTCTCAATGAAATTTGACGATTCTTGGCCCTACGGTTATCTACGTACTTAGTAGATCATGCATGTGTGAAGAACCGGATTCTCCAACATACGTTACACTAGTGTTTAAGCCGTTAAAGTTGGTCGGTCGCAACTCCCGCCAAAGGCAAATTTCCAACAGAAACAACTCAAAGAAATGAAGTAACACAACTCGATCACAATCATCCACTGTACCTACAAGCTTCAGATACACTAGGAGTAGTTTTGATTCTAACAATACTCACAGGGACAGAAAATTATGCATTCTGGAATAGATCGATGCGATTGACACTATTTGGGAAGAATAAGTTAGGGTTTGTAGACGAAACATGTGTAAAAAGCATGTATAAAGGAGATTTGATACTGCAATGGGAAAGATGTGATGCTATCGTATTGTCATGGATTGGATGTACAGTTGTACCAGAATTGATGACTGAAATTATGTTTGCAGCGAGTGCAAGAAACGTTTGGTGCGAGTTCAATGAGAGATTTGATATATCTAACCTAACAATGATCTATCAGCTATGGAGAATAATAATAACGTTGACTCAAGGTATGGACATTGTTACTGTCTACTATACGAAAATGAAGGACATGTGAGACGAACTAGACATGCTAGTGATTTTACCTTCATATGATTGTGCTGAATCTAGACCCTATATTGAGCATTTAACCTCTAAAGATTGTTGCAATTCCTTATGGGACTCAATGAGACCTATAGACATGTTAGGAGTGCTATTTTGATGAGAATGCTTGTGTGTACTATAAATGAAGCATATGCAACAGTAATACAAGAGAAAAGTCAAAGAACAATAGAGTAGGAGCAACAAACAAGGATCCATTGATCAAGTTAGCAGGTAGAGGGCAAAATAACTTTTATCAAAGACAAGGTTCACAAAATCAGAATTACTATCCCGGAGAGGGTTCATAATTTAGAAAATCTGGAGCTACGTGTGAACTGTGTGGGCACAAAGGACATGTGACTGATGATTGCTATAGGAAGGTTGGATATCCACCTGACTTTAAGAGCAAGAAGAAACAACCAGTGGGAAACAAGCCATACAACAACAATGGAGAACAAGGAGGCAGGAGGTCATATAACAACGACAATCTTGCACCTCAGACAAGAGGAAATAGGCCTTATACCAACAATGCTAATGCATATGCTCATGGAGAGATATAACTCATCTCATGCAGGGACAACACTTCTCAAAGGATCAATATGTGGACATGGTGAACAGGTTGAACAATGGAGATACATGTGCCTCATGTTCATCTAATATGGCGAGTATGACAGGCACATCTACCTTGCTAACCAATGAACTAAAGTGTGAATGGATAGTAGACACAGTTGCAACACATCATATTACTTTCTGCAAAAATGTGTTGAAAAATATAAGGGAAACTAGAAATTTAGACGGTGTTGGAGTACAAACTCCTACAAGAGACAAGTCTAGATCACACATATAGGAGACACACTTATATTAGAGAAGTGGATCGTTAAAAATGTGCTACATGTCTTAGACTTTAAGTTTAATCTGTTGTCAGTTTCCAAACTCACTAAGGAATTGAGATGCTTTATTTCATTTTACCCTAATTTTTTCCTTTTTAGGTCCTTTACAGTGGCAAGGTATTGGGGAATGATAAGGAGAAAGAGGGCTTGTACTTAATAAGGAATAATACTCAAATTACAGTAAATAATGTGACAAAAAAAAGCTGACCTGGTGTTATGGCATATGAGGCTTTAACATGCATCTCAACAAGCAATACAACATATCCCAGAGTTGAAGAATAAAGTTCACAGTAGAGAGCACACACACTGTGAAGTATGCCCTTTAGCTAAGCAGTGCAGACTACAATTTCCTAATAGCACTTCTAGTTCTACTCATGTATTTCAATTGTTGTATTTAGATGTGTGGAGACCCTATAAAGTAAAAATACATGATAGAAATAATTACTTTGTTACTATTATTGATGACTATAGTAGATACACCTGGATTTGTATGATGCAATCAAAAAGTAATGTTGTAATAAAAATAAAATATTTTCTCTCCATGGTACAGACTCAGTTTCATACTTGTTAAGATATTAATAACATATAATAGTACTGAATTTTTTAGTTCCAAAGTATTAGAATTATTAACTTCTCTTGGGATTGTGCACCAAAGTAGTTGTGCTTACAATCCACAATAAAATGGGATTGTGGAGAGAAAGCACAAGCATATATTGAAAGTAGGCAGGGCATTAAGATTTCAAAGTGGAGTTTCTATTAAATTATGGGGTGAGTGTGTTAAGACAACAATGTATTTGATAAACAAATTGCCTACACCTATAAATGTCAAGTCTCCATATGAGCTATTGTATGCTAAGTCACCAAAAATTGAACACTTTAGAGTTTTTGATTTTGTATTTTGTTGTTGTACTGCCTAGGGGTGATAAGTTTGCTGAAAGAGCAAATAAGTGTGTTTATTGGGTATTCAGAAGTGCAAAAGAGGTACAGATTATATGATCTCTCCACTCATTCTATACTAGTGAGTAGAGATGTGATTTTTCATGAATGTTGCTTTCCCTTCAAAGACTCAAACTCCAATTCCACAGATAAATTATTTGATGACACTCCCATTGGAAATGTTCCTACATCCATCTTTCCTTGGAAACATTTGATAACACTCTTACTTTTACTAATTCCTTCAATAGTCATTCTCCACAAATTGAACCATCGCCTAATCAAACTCAGCCTGAGGCAACCTCTACTCCATCAATTCTTGCACCCATATCTTCAGACCAACCTGCCATTGCACCTATTTCTTTAGGCTCTCTCCCAAATGATCCAAACATATATGATGCTGCTGATTGTCATGCTGACACTAACAATATTGTACCTACAGAAACATAACATATCCACCCTCTAAACACACTACCTACTCAACCCATTTCTTTTTCCAATACCTTACCAACTAGACCCTCTACCAGACTTACCAGACCATCTAACTGGCACCAAGATTACATTATCCAACCTAAACATACTACTTGCCCATATCCACTGTCTAATTACATTACTTGTACTCACATTCCTCCTCATTACCAAGCATATGTATCAGCCCTCAATACTTCTCATGAACCACAAACCTTTTAAGAAGCATCACAAGATCCAAAGTGGATAGATGCTATGAAGCAAGAAATTCGAGCCTTGGAAGATAACTATATTTGGGAGGTGGTAGATTTATCAACTGGAAAGCAAGCTATAGGATCAAAATGGGTGTATATGGTGAGACATAAGGCCAATGGTGAAGTGGAAAGGTACATAGAAAGACTATTTGTTAAAGGCTATGGACAACAAGAGGGATTAAACTATCATGAGACTTTCTCTCATGTGACAAAGCTAGTTATTGTAAGAACTGTTATTGGTGTTGCTGCTTTTAAAGACTGGCCTATTTTTCAAATGGATTCCATAATGCATTCCTTTAAGGTGACTTTTTTAAAGATGTTTACATTAAAATTACCTCAGGGTTTTTAGAGGCAGGGGGAGTACAAGGTTTGCAAGTTGATGAAATCCTTATATGGCCTGAAACAGGCCTCTAGGCACTGATTGATGAGGCAAAAGCAACACTGCATGAGAAGTTCAAAATGAAGGATTGGACCACTAATTTTTTCTGGGAATAGAAGTTTTTAGAGCAGACAAAGGGATACTTCTCAATCAAAGAAAGTATACTTTAGAAATTATATCTAGCACTGGATTGAATGATGCAAAACCAGTTGTTGTACCATTGGAAGCTAATGTGAAACTTACCACTTCTGACTATGATAGTCATGAAAGAATAAAAAGAGATGAGCTGTTGTAGGACATTGGAAGTTATCAGAAGATGATAGGAAAATTGATCTACTTAACTGTTACTAGGCTGGATATTTATTTCGCAGTACAACTGTTGAGCCAGTTTATGCAGCATCCCATGCAATCACACTTAAAAGCAGCCATGAGGATTGTTGGATACCTCAAGAGAGCACCAGGACAAGAATTCTGATGAAAAGAAGGCAGAAAGATCAGCTTATAGCTTATTGTGACTCAAACTAGGCATCATGCCCTAACACAGGAAGATCTATGACTAGTTATATGTTGAAACTTGGTGATTCCTTGCTATCTTGGAAGTCAAAGAAATAGCGAACAGTGAGTAGAAGCTCAGCAGAAGCAGAGTATAAAAGTATGACAGCAGTATCATCAGAGATTACATAGATGGTTGGTTTACTAGGAGAGTTGGGGGTGAAGTTGACTGGACCTGTGCAGTTGCATTGTGATAGCAAAGCAGCACTTCAAATAGCAACCAATCCTATATTCCATGAAAGAACTAAGCATTTAGAGTTGGATTGCCACTTTGTGAGAGAGAAGATCAAGAGTGGACTGATAGCACCACAGTACATACCAACTACACTACAACTGGCTGATCTTATGACTAAAGGTGTTGGGGCAGTTCAGCATCAGAATCTGTTGTCCAAGCTCCGAGTGTACAATGTGTACCAACCTCCAGCTTGAAGGGGAGTATTGGAAGTTTAGAGACTAAAGTGTAGCAAAGAGAACTTGTAAGGGTCTAACTCAAGTTAT
Source organism: Anisodus tanguticus (assembly GCA_034509755.1). Taxonomy (NCBI): domain Eukaryota; kingdom Viridiplantae; phylum Streptophyta; class Magnoliopsida; order Solanales; family Solanaceae; genus Anisodus; species Anisodus tanguticus. Next base: position 24,766,496 of record CM067556.1, read on the forward strand.
TAAACTTGAGTTAGTTATAACCGACCTATGGTTGTTATATTAGCACAAGTCAGTGCATTTGTAAACATTCAGATGACTGCAATCCTAATAAAAATTCTCTCTATCTTTCTAACGGCTAAGCTATCTCTAATGGAAGTTCACATTGCGTGTGAACATTCCAGTTAACTCTAGTAGTGATTTAACATTTGTTACAATGTTCCATATTTTCTTTGGAGCACGATTAATTTGAATTTGGATCGGGCTTATTTTAAATTACTACTTCCACGCAAGAAATAGAAAATGTTTTGACGGACAATATTGACATTGAAAGAAATCATCGGAAAATCCATCAAACATAGAAGAGCTTAATATTTTTTGTATAGTCTAATTAATATTATGATCGAGAAGAGTCATAAAAAACTGGTTGAAAATTGATATAGTCGAGGGAAAAACATACCCAAAAGGCCAAAAATTAGCTATTGAGGTGGAAGAGTTCAAGACTATATAAAATTTCACATCAGCATATTACAATACAATATCTATATGAGACTCTAAGTCCCATATCTTTCGATGTAACAAAAATCATTGGCGTCAAATAGCGAGAGAAATAGAGAAGCAAACTTTTAAATTTCCAGTATAGGCCACGCACACTTTGGGTATGATACTCATTCACATTCTTGATGCGTTTTTAATTAAGTTATAAATGAGTGAAATTTTAGGGATTGTGAAGCCACATGGTTTTGGACCCTACTCTTAACCCCACCTGAGATGGAATAGGTGCAGTAGATAATGAAAAGACAGAGGCATGTGCTCCATTTAGGACTACACCTTTGCTAGCTAGTCCACTTGATGCCTTGCATTTAACTCCACCCATGTGGTTTCCGTTTCCACATTGCAATTATTAACCAGAGAAGAAATTAGGATTTGAAGATAATAAATTCGAAATTCTACTCTTTCAAAATTATTTAATTTTAAATTAATAATTTTTACATATTTAAATTATTTATTAAGATAAATATTAAATTTGAATTAAAGTTATTGAATTCGACAAGCCATAATATGTACTCTAGCTCCGCCACTCATATTAAGTCCAGTCTTTAGCATTTATACACTAATGCACTATGCTCTACACTGCTAGCCTTTCTTGGCAAGTGCAATACAATACAAATACAGATCTAGTACTACAAACTTAAAAAGAACATGGGATACATTTTAGTGATTGACTTGTATCAATTGATCATTTCAGTTAAATAAGTTTGAGTGGAGTTTGGTATCCAGTAAATAAGATATAAGGGTGCCAATTTAACCATGACAATATAACTCGCTCAAATTCAGCTAGGTTAGGCTAGACATATATCGTTGGAAGATCAATTTGAAATACTAATCCAAATTAGTCCATTTAAAAGCTTGGGCGAATTTGGCAGTCTGCATAGCTCAAAAAATGATCATAAGATAACTTATCAAAACAATTAAAACATAAATTACCTGGGTTTTAGTTAGTTAAATAGTGTCATTACAAATAATAATAAAAAAACTTTTACTAGTATGATTTGTACGTGACTAAACAAATTATTAAAAACAGGATTTTGAGTTCGACAAATTAGATCATTATCTATTACTTAAGGTACGAATTCCCGCACATATTCATCTAAGTAGATTATGGAGGAAATATGATCAAACCCGTTATTACTCCAAAAAGGTGGAATCTCCCACCCCAGGAGCCCCACACCTCGGTCCGACAGGTCTGTGAAGGAGGTAAATCATGGTGACTCAATTGATTTCAAAGGTTAGATCAGTACCAGGCGAAAAAGAAACCTTAATTACCAGTTTTATAGACAACTTTTAACTATTACCCAACATAACAAAACTTTTCAAAATATAGCAATTTAGTAAGAAAAGAAGGTCCTTTGATTTTATGCTCATATTTTGATTTTTCTCCACCACCTAACCATAATCCTTGTCTCTTTCTACCACCTTTACTCTAACCGCCGGCTCATTCTGGAACTCCTATTCTGGTTGCCGCAATTCCGACCAGCGGCGCCCTCTTCGCAGATTGTCGGAGCTGGTAGTGGAGTTGCTTTATCCTCCTATTTCTTCCTTTTGGATGCATTCAGAGGCTAACAAGTAAGAATTTTCTACATTACAGATGACGACTAATACGTAATGATTTCTTCAACTCCTCCTTGGCCGGCTGTGAGTTGTCAAGGATAGTTCCTTTGTCGGCGAACAGATCTGTTCAGATTTAAAATAAAACTCCCTAAAGAAATATATTATTTTATTTTATTGATGAATGATTTATAATATATATAAGGTTATAAGAATATTTACTTTGATACAAATTACGTAACTAATTAACCTAATTACAAAAGGATTATAATTCTATCCAAAATAGGAGATATACAATTAATACAATTAATGAAAAAATATTGTAAAATATTCTATTACACCTCCGCAGTCGAAGCGACTGAGACTGCCTCAAAAATCATCAAATAGTATGCACGGTAGTCCATTGGTGAAGATGTCGGCAATCTTATATCTGGAAGGAACATGAAGACACGAACTTGACCACGATCCACCTTTTTGCGAACAAAATGAATGTCCATCACAATGTGTTTAGTGCGCTGATGTTGGACGGGATTGTCGGAAAGATATATCGCACTAATATTATTGCAGTAGACCAGTGTTGCCTTTTGAATCGGGTAGTGAAACTCAAGTAGAAGGTTACGGATTCAACAAGACTTAGAGACAACGTTAGCAACACCTCTATATTCTGCTTCTGCACTGGATCGGGATAGTGTAGGTTGCCTTTTGAAAGACCAAGATAATAGGTTATCTCTGAGAAAAATGCAATAACTAGACGTGGAGCGTTGGGTGTCAGGACATCCACCCGAGTCAACATCATAATAGGCAGTGAGATTAGTGAGCGAAGACCTGTATAGATGTAATTCGAAGTGAAGTGTACCTTGGACGTATCGTAAAATATGTTTGAGGGCATGCATGTGTGCTTCCGTCGGACTGTGCATGTGCAAGCAGATTTGTTGCAAGGCATATGATATGTCTGGTCTCATGAATGTGAGGTACTGTAGGGCCCCAGTCAGGCTACGATAGTGAGTCGGGTATGAATATGAAGGGTCGAAATCAGCCCTGAGCTTGGAATTGGTGTCTATAGGCGTGTATGAATTGCAAGATGTCATGCCTGCACGGTCAAGGATCTATTCGGCATACTTCTTCTAGCATAGAAATAGGCCTCCAGAATGTCGAGTGACAGAGATGCCCAAGAAATAACTCAGAGGGCCCAGATCTTTCATAGCAAACTCAGAGGAGAGGAGAGACATAATGGACGGCGGAGAGCATCAGATGATGTGGTGAGGATGATATCAAATAATAGGTAAGTCATGTCTGTACCCTTGTTGTAGATGAACATGGAATGATCGGATCTACTGTGTGAAAAACCAATAGAGGAAACATAATCGGTGAACCGATGGTACCATGCTAAAGGAACATGTTTCAATCCATATAGTGATTTCAGCAATAGACACACATAATCTGGATGAATAGGATTTATGAAACCCATAAGTTGATACATATATACCGTTTCATGAAGATCCTCATATAAGAAGGCATTCTTGACATCAAGCTGAGGAATGAGCCAAGACTTAGATATGACAATGTTGAGGACGGTCCGGATGGTTGCGGGCATTACGACCGGGCTGAACGTTTCATCACAGTCCACTCCCACCTGTTGAGACCTTCCACCACCTACAAGACGATCTTTGTACCTCTCAAAAGAACCATCAGATTTCTTTTAATGTCTAAAAATCCATATAGAACGAATAATGTTAGCATCAGGTGGATGGGGTACTAGGTACCACATCTTATTATCAATAAGAGCATTATATTCGTCAATCATTGCGGCTTTTCAATTAGGGTCGGACAAGGCATCTTTCGAGTTACGAGGGACAAGGGAAGGGACAACTGAATGGAAATGTTAAACAACCGTTTAGGTTTATGAATTCCTTGCATGACATGAGTTTTCATGGCCCGAGAGTGTATCTCGGGACGCGTGACGGGAGGGGAGTTTGCCGCGGGACTACCGGGAAGCATGGGTGACGGTATTGGCAGGCTAAACCTCAGTTTGTCAAGATGTGGTTACAAAATCACCCTGAGGCGGGCTGTTCCGGGCCACTATCGGTAGAACTAGGTGGGCAGCTAGTCCCGGACTAGCCGAGGTGGTAGTGGGTACCGGGGTCTTGGATGGCGGACTATGTAAATGGTGAATTAGAAGAGGGTTTAGGCCATCATCTAGGAAGTCGTAGGAATGTCGAGTTTACAAGAGTAGAGAGACAAAGGGGAATTGAGACTCATCAAATAGGACATGACGTGAAATAATAATTTTACGGCTCGACATGTCATAGCACGAGTAACCACGATGATTGACAAGGTAACCCAGAAACACACACGGGGAAGACCGAGGTTGGAGTTTGTGAGTGGTCGGATGGAGAGGGTAACAAAGACATCCGAAAATACTCAAGTGTTGGTAGGAGGGGTTCCTACGAAACAGAACTTGGGTGGACGACCGTTGAGCTAGAGACTTGTTTGGGATTATGTTTAGGAGATAGATGGCCATGGAGAGTGCGTAATGCCAGAATTGAAGGGAAATTGAAGTGTGAGCAAGTAGGGCACGAATGAGGTTATTTATGGTTCAGATTTTCTGTTCAGATTTACCATTTTAGGAGGATGTGTGAGGGCAGGAAAAACGAAAGGTAAGACCATTTTTGGAGCAAAACTGTTTGAATTGGCTATTATCGAATTCCCCGCCATTGTCACGTTGAAAATATTTAATGCTCTTTTCAAAATATGTTTTTACGAAAGCACTAAATAAAAAAAATGGGGTAGACCTGAGATTTATTTCCAATTGAAAAAGTTCTTAGAAAGTTAGAATAATCATCCAAAAATAACACATAATATCGCTAGCCAGCCGTACTCAAAATAGAGTATGTCCACAAATCACTATGTATGATATCGAATGGCATTAAAGTACAATTTCTGGATGCATAAAAATGGTAATTTGACATGTTTCCCAAAAACGAAAGATTCACATATAGGAGTCCTGGAAATACGGTTGCAAGTAATAAAAATATTTTTCCTAAGGGAGCATAAAATAGAGTCTCCCGGATGTCCTAATCTAGAATGTCATAAGGAAGACGAAAGAGCAACAAAGGTTAAGGGAACTGATGCTGGATTGTTAACGACGTTTGAAATAGGGTAGAGATATCCTGTGTTATCACATCTCATTATTCGTCTCCCTGTCATAAAATCCTTTACAGTAAAACCAAAAGGATCAAAGTCAAGGGAAACCCAACTGTCAGTTGTGAAACGTCACACAAAGATTAGATTTTTAATGAGTTTAGGGGCATGAAGGATATTTTTTTAAGATTAGTGGTGGATATGGTGGGGATAGGGAGAAATGACCATAACCACGGATGAGAATACCTTGTCCACTACCAACAATAATATTCTGATTTAAATTACTCAAATTGGAATAAGACGAGAGAGTACCTTGTGATGCCGTCATGTGAGATGTGACGCTTGTTTCCATATACCAATTTTTGTCTGGAGTGTTGAGTTACATGGTGCTCATAGCTGCCTCAATGTCAGTCGGTGTATAAGTTGATGGTGGGGGGCCTGTGATGTGTAGGCCTGTGATGGACGTGGGCCAAGTATGTCAGGTTGGGCCTGTCGGTTCTGAGGTGGAGTCCACAAGGATGTCGTATATGGGCAAGGATGGGAGGCCCATAACGGTGGGGCCCAAGAGGGTAGGCAGCCTACGATGGAGGTTAATGCCACTGTCGATGTTTTCGGTCGGTGAGGACTGCCCCATCACGCCACCGTTATTGCCGAAATTTCTTCCTCCGCGGCTCTTGTCGGATTGCCTACTCCGGCGGTTGTTACGAGAGGAAGTGGACTGTTACGAGTCATCTGGCCGACAGTTCTGGTTGCTGGACTGGGAGACCCTGTTGTAGGCGGAGGGCTCGACGGTAGTGGTGAGAGCGAAAATGCTGGCCCGAGTGGTGCTGCTCTTGATTTTCTGGGTTTCCTCAAGGATGAGCTTCGAACGGGCCTCATAAAACAGAGGTAACGGTGTGCATTGCTGAAGGATAGTGGCAACGCTGTCATAGGATTCGTTCAAACTTGCAATGAGTTGCATGATCAATCGCTGATTAGTGACTGGTGCGCCGACGTTGGAGAGTTGGTCGGCAAATATCTTGAGTTCTTGAAAATAGGCAGACACGTTTGGAAAATCGTCCTGATGAACGTCCTTGAACTGATTTTCAAGGTATAACGCTCATTGAGTTTTGTTGTCGTGGAAAATACTGTCCAAACGTTCCCACGTTTGGCGGGCAATGGCATCGGTCTCAATGATTGTGTGCAATAGATCATTAGAGATCGTGTCGTATATCCACTAGAGGACGGCTACATCTAAACGAGCCTAGAGTGCATCATCAGAAGTCGAAGCTGATGATACGTCTGTGGACTTCGGCGTGGGAGGGATGATGTGGTCGATATCTTCGTAAAGACGACAATGGATCTTAAAAAGCTCTATCCACGAGGAGTATTAACCATTTTCCATCTCAAGAGTCAGAGGGGTGAAGTTTTTGATGTTGTTTACGGCAAGTGCCGAATGGAATTTAGTTTTGTCAGCCATGGAAGATGAAATTTAGGAGAAAGAGGGAGGAAGAATGGCCGGAAAAACTAGGGTTCCGTCGTGGGAAAAAGAGGGCGGGGTGCAAGAGAGGTCAGTGGCTAGGGTTCCGACGTGGAAAAAAATAGTGGCAGCCGAGAAGGTGTATCGGCGGCTAGGGTAGGGTTTGTGGATTTAGGCTACTGATACCATAAAGGAATATGTTCCTTTATTTTATTGATGAATGATTTACAATATATATAAGGTTACAAGAATATTTACTTTGATACAAACTAGGTAACTAATTAACCTAATTACAAAAGGATTATAATTCTACCTAAAATAGGAGATATACAATTAATGAAAGAATATTGGAAAATATTCTATTACTCTCTTCCTTTTTTTCCCCACAAAAGCGGTTTTCATACTGTTATGGCAGAAAGTGTGGTGGTTATGGTGGTTTTTGGTGGTGCTTTGAAGGTGGAAATGAATGTATATGTTGTGTATCTCACATTTATCTCTGATGTATGTGTGTTGTATGTCATCTATATCACTATATATATTGTGACAGGCACACGACATACAACTGTGTAATGCATATGTCAAGTGCACACATGACATACAATAATATCAAGTGTACATAAAGTAAAGAAGTTATGGTAGCCAGTAGAGAGAACACCAGCAAAAAAGAAAACTTTGTTGAAGATAAAAGCAACGAACAAAGACATTCAATTTTCCGGCGAAGCCCCGGTGATTTCACGAATAAGAGGCGGCTGATATTGGAGAAGCGGAGGCCAACAGGTGGATGGAGACAACGTCGGTTACGATTTGCGTGAGAGAAGATAAAAAAAGAAAGAGAACAAAATTCCAAAATTTATAATTTTGTCAGATTTGTTGGATTCTATATATATGATTTGTGAAAAAAATTATTGCTATGTTTTGAAAATGAAATAATATTATTAGTTATGATAAGTATTGATTTATTTTAGTACCTCTATATGTTAAAGTCTCTTTCTTCTCTAACGGGCCCAGCTTTAACCCAACCGCTCATTTGACAACTAGACTAGAGCTATGCGATCGTCTGAAGTGGGCTTCGGCTTTTGTGAGGAGTAATGCCATGCTGATATTGTTCACATATTAGTGATACAAGATTACTGGAGTTTTAAACTCTTAAGTTAGAATAAACTCAAGACTCAAGTGAGATCCAATTGCTCTAGTACTAGATCTTGGTACTAATTAAAGATAATTAGGTTCAGTGTGTCTAATTTGTAGGTCAAAAGAAACAAAGCCTGCATCATTAATGAGGCCAAAGGACAAAGGATTTAACTCTTAACTCATAATCAATGGTTTAATGGTCACAAAAGCCAAATAATTATAAAAAGTGAGAAGTAATTTTCCCTGTGGTGGGCGTCAACAGCATGTGTTGTGTAGGTCAATAACCCTAATTAGTCATGATTCATTATCCCTCCCAGAAGCATAATCATATGCTTATCTTTAATTAAGTACCTATCAAACTCAAATTTATTCATCATTATTAATATTTACAAACTACATTTCTTACACATTTTAAGTTTACTTAACTAATGCCATAATCATAAATCATAATTATAATTCAACTACGTCGGTCTCCTCCTTTACCTCCCCTTTTAAAGCCTTTGAAACATCAAATCAAAGAAACTATAAATTCACACAACTAACGTCAAATTAATTCTTGGGCCTAATTCACACCCTAAAAGCTAACTCAAAGGGATGGGGATTGTCCAAGTCTTATAAGGAGTCCAGAAATCTTATCCCGCATCGATGTGGTATATTTCTCTATCAACTCCCCCCCCCCCCCTCCACTCCCACGCTCAAATCCGGACATTATTTATCCGGGGTTCGAATGTCCCTTCTAGAGTATGCACAATCATGAACCCAGAGTATTTTCACCCCTTCCAATTGATTCGGAGCATTCCACCCCCACCCCTCACTCGAGGGCCCACTTCGGACGAGACTGACTCTGATACCATGTCAAATTAGGTTTTGGTCCTAACTCACCCCCAAAAGCTATCTCAAAGGGAGGAGGATTGTCCAAGCCTTATAACGAGTCCAGGAATCTCATCCTGCACCGATGTGATATATTTCTCTACAACTAAGGTTGCTCGTATTGTTAATTTCTCATTATTGAATGATATGTAGTCATTTAATTTGTTCAGTAATTTTGAATTTTTTAGAAGATAATTAGGAATTTAAAATTAACTTCAAGGAGAAGCATCCGACATTGAAAGAAACACTTAAATATACTGACAAGAAGAAAGAAAGAAACACTTTCATGACCAAATTAAGATTGTGTAAAGTAATATGAAAGCAGGCAATGATGCTTCTAGCAAACAAGTGTATTTTGTTTAATTGAATAAATTGGTCAAAAGGAGAAGAAAAAACATATCGAAGACTCCGTTTAGATTATGCATCATCTAGTGCTATAGAGTATTAATTAACTGACACCTTAAAAATAGGGTCCATCTAATGGACATAATAATGACAAGATGAAGATAATAGGATTAAAACTCACAATGAGGAGCTCATATTCAACTTTCTAGTGGAGGAAAATAATGTACAAATATTGGATATCAGAATATTTGATGTTATAGAACAACTAATGTCATTTCCACTTTCACCGATCTAGCTGTTTAAAGATAATGTAGATTACCATGTCTACAAACATAGATCACTGTTAAGTTTATAATTAGTGAAAGATAAGACGTATGATTATGGTGATATTCATGCTAATTAAATAGGATCTCCCATATGCCTAACATGTAAGTCTCCCGATTACAGAGACGGATGTATAATTTATTCAATTGGTTCAATTGAACCTACCTATTTTTAGCTTAAACTATATGTATATTGAATTGTACGTATCTATAGAATCACATATATTCTCAACTCAAGCACTAAAATCCTCATCGCTTATGTTCCCAATTTGGGTCGCTATCCCATGTTCATTCTCTGTGTTGGGATATATTACGCTACACCAAAAGAATCTATATTTTATTTAAGAATCAAAGGCAAGAAAAGTTGTATGAGAAAATACTGCTCATGACTTATTGCATCCGTCACCAACGTGAACAAATTAAATTAATTTTTAATTATACTGTTCTGTTATGCATTTATTAAATGTTGCATGTGTTTCTTAACTTGAGATTTCATGCATTACTTTTGATTAGACATAACTCAAATTGTGTAGACATTATAGTATATGAGGCTTGACATTATTATCTACATGTCAGTGAACTTAAAAGAAGGCATCTGTCCCCACAATTTTGGTAGGTCCGTTATCGACTTTTATACAATTTGGAAGAGGCTAGCTGCAATATATTCTTGGCACTGCTGGGCTAGAAATACAACTGATCTTAATTTTACTATCAGTGTAGTTAGAAACCAATCAGTCATGTTGCAGGGTAATATAATTAACTGAAAGATAATTTTGTTAAGATCTTCTATAAAAGAAAATGAAGGACAAATCTTTTTAAGCTAACAAACAAATGGAGTTAGCTGTTGAGCAATCAATTCACAACTACCCATTCTAGAGAATTTACCAAGAAAAGACCCCAATTGACATGAATGAAAAAAATAGTAATCCACTGTAGAAAATAAAAGAAAAAGAAATGGGTGGTGAATGGTCAAAGTTGTAAATGCCATAGTAATCCACGAACAAGAATATTTTAGTGGGGCTGCTACTATAAAAGGGATTTAAATTATGTAATATGATAACGTAAAAAAGATTCTACTATTTTTATAGTATATTAATAACAGGTTAGTTATTATTTTATATAAGTTATAATTAATGCTTATCATAGAGATTTAGCTAAATCACTCAAATTATATCTATAGGTAAGATTCATTAAAATGTGGACTTGTAATCTTAAATATAAGATAGTTTACTAGCTACAACAAGTAAAGACGACCTGAATGTGTAAAAATTCATTGCACTTACGTGATATATAACTTTGTTGTGTTTGGTATGATGAAAATTTCCCCCCCAAAAAAGTGTTTTTTAGTTTTTTCGTGTTTGGTTGGTAAAATTTTTTATTTAACCTTTTTTAAAATGACAAAAATGACTTCTCTCATAAAAGTAGGGAAAACAAAGTTCCTACATACCCCAATCTAACCAGCCTCACACTCGTGTACCCACATCCACACGATCATGTTTGCCTGAATTATATATAATTAATATTTTAAGATAATATTTTCTGCTATCAAGCACCAAAAAATAAGTAACCCCCGCCCTCCTTATTTTTAAGAAAATAATTTTTCGTTAAGAACAATTTCCTTCCTACCAAACAAACCCTTAAACTCGTTGCTTTATAAGTTATTTTCTTGTACAAATATTTTTTATATGCCAGCGCATAAACTTAAACTCTATAAATATGACTTTACTTTCTAGCATTGAGTTGTAAAAATATTTCTTAGGGTTAGGGTTTGCTAAAGAACCAAGAAACACGACCTATATAGCTATATATAAGCGAGCGACACTTCTCCAAATCCCCCAAATATCTTCCACTTATATCCCATCAGTCTTTTTTTATATCTGAAAATTATCTAGCTATACTAAAGGAAATTAAAGATGAGAAAAATTCAACTGGTTTTGAAGAGAGACTCCTCATCATCATCATCAGAGAACTCTACGAATTCAGCCTTTACTATGACGAGAGTGAGATATAAAGAGTGCCAGAAGAATCACGCCGCGAGCGTCGGAGGATATGCAGTTGATGGCTGCCGAGAATTCATGCCAAGTGGTGAAGAAGGAACAAACAACGCCTTTATTTGTGCAGCATGTGGATGTCACCGTAATTTCCACAGAAGAGAAGTGGAAACTGAAGTTGCATCTGATTCTTCTTATTCGGGTTCTTCCTATACCACGTAAGAATGTGCTTTGCCACTATAAATTTGGGATTGATTTAACTTATTTACACTAACATTGTAACGGATTTCCACACTATTGGTATATCTTTTGCCTATTGTAATAGGTAACTTAACTTGTTTTACTTTCTTAGGGACGATTAAGCATAGTTATCATTTATTAGATGCGAGAATTATTATTTTGGACTATCAACTAAATTTACGATTTTTGAGCGGCGGATCTATTGGAAACAATCTCTCTACCCCACAAAGGTAGAGGTAAGATCTGCGTACATCATACCCTCTTCAAACCCCACTTTTGGGATACACTTAGTATGTTGTTGTTGTTTGTTTGGTTATGCTTTTGTGTTTGAGGATGAGTGGATGTTATTTTGGAAAGTTAGGAAGGCTTCAGCTTTCTTTTGTTTTGATTTCCGTTTTTGGCGTGTGTTTGGTTTATATATGTGAAGGTGAGATCGTTTGTAATGCTTTGCATGGTCGATCGTCAAGAGTGAAATATTTTATTATGGGCTTTTAACTACATATTCGCCTAGTTATTATCTCCGTATGTGAAGGTTATATATACTAGTATATACATTTTATTGTTTAAAATCGTTCATTTGTACAGTGATAACCGTATATATTAACCCTAAGGAAATGCAGCAGATGCCGTGAGACTGAGGGATATATATAATGAAGAGTTTAAGTTTCAGTAAGTAATTAAGATAAACTACCGCAGCGCAGTAATTAAGATAAGCATCACACATATATATTGTACTAATAACGTACACAGTTCATTAATTTGCGCTCAAACGTACTAACTTACTGTATATTCTATACTAATAACGTCGCTGGTAAATGTTAGTAAAAAAGTCTGAATTTAAAAAATAGTTAATGTGTCATGTATTTCAATTATTTTAGTTAGTTCAATGTTGTGGATTGGCAACTCAAAATTAATCCCTGGAGAAATTGAGCATACTTGGATTATTTAAGTTTGTCATCATGCCTTATCCTTGTGATTCTTTATTCTTTTTAACGGTAAGTCTGATATTCACGGAGAAGTTCGTCATTTAATTGTCATGTCTTTGTGATGGATAAATCTCCATAAAAAAAAGAGAGAAAGGCATGATAAGAATTTTCTCATATTTGAACAATTTTAATCATCAAATTTTGACAATTTTTTTTATTAAACTAATCTATCCACGGTTTAACTTTAAGTGGTGACGAAGAGTTTGACATTAACCTTTATATATTAAGATCCAACAAATAAATGCACAAGGGAAAGTTTAATATAAAATCTTACCTCCTCAAATTATACACGAGTGTAACTTCACGATAATATGAGTTTCTAGTGCTAAACTAACACCCATGCTGTTCCAGCAAACTAAAGCAGTAATTAAATGAGGATCTTACTTAGAGGCCGTTTGGACGGGCTTATAGCTTTTGACCTATATTCTAGGAATTCTAAATTATGAGTCAATTTGAATAGGCTTATGACTTTTGACTTATAAGTTAGGAATTCTAATTTATGACTTATTTTAATTATTTTAACTTAAAAACAAGTGCTTAAAAACATTTTTTTTATTTTATGCAAACACCACAAAAGTGCTTATACACTATTTTGGTTTAAAAGCACTTAAAATAAGTCAATCCAAACATGATTTATGTCTTTTCGATTATTTTTATTATTTTAGCTTAAAACAAGTACTTAAAAATACTGTTTTTATCCAAATAATATAAAAAGTATTTAAAAGCTGTTTTGGCTTAAAAAGTACATAAAATAAGCCAATCCAAACAGGCTCTTAAACAGACACGGGAGAAAACATCATCTAAACATAAAAATCTATCTATTTGCTTGCTTCATTTAATTTTCTACTGTAACTTCATGAAAATATATCCCAAATAAGATACTACCTTTTTGCTGTCTATTCCGTGCAAATGAGAAGGTCCAATCTTTTTTCACATTTTTTCTCTAGCGTGACTTAAACCTGGACCTATCGGTCATGGGTGAAGGTTCTTTACCAATTGAGCAACCTTTACATGTTATTTGCTAATTAGTGTTTAGTTCATCACATTTTTGTCCATTATTTCAACTTTTACTTGAAATTGTGAAATTGAAATTTGAAAAATTGATATGAGTATTACAAGTGAAATAATTATTTATTCACAAAATTTCAATAGTTTTTCCAAGTGAATTCATGTTCAAACAAAACTACTCCACTTCTTAATATATTTTTTTCAACTTTAAATACTCAATTTTTGGTCAACTACGACCAAATATTGTCAAAATGCCTACTAAGACTCTCTCTCTCTCACACACACAAAAAAAAGCTAGGACTTTAACCTGACAAACGGATCAAGAACTTGGGCCGTGTGAGAACTCAAGCATATGACATAGCTATTGTTGTATATCATTATAAATAATTAGAAAATGTACCCACGCTTAGCGCGGTGGTACAAATGAATCAAATACTGATACATAAGTAATTTTATAATTTTATAATAAAATTCCGTCTTTATATATTACAAATGAATCAAATACTGTTATATAAGTAATTTTATGATTTTATAATAAAATTCCGTCTTTATATATTGATCAAATAAGCGGCCAAAAAAAAAAGAGAGAAACATGGCAGTAAAATCACGGTCTCGAGATAGCCCCTAGAGCAAAAATGTTGCAAAAATCCATCCTCAAGATTGATTAGAATATAATCCCTCTTGTATTTTAATACCATAGCATTCATATAGAAATAATATTGAGAGTACAAATTTATTTTTTAAAATACAGAGGTTATTCAATTGTATTTTACCATTTTTATTGAAAGAAAAGAGAAAATTACAACTAACAATATTTTCTTCTAGTTACATAATTTCATTTTTCAGAATCCATTAAATTAATTTAAAATTTTACAATGGTTAGTTTATTTTTGTTATGTATATGGTTGCATGTATATTTAATTAGATAAATATTTCTTGAATAAATAATTTTTCTTCCTCTGCACATTTAATAGATGTTTGGTTTATGTCCTTAATTAGAGATTCAAATAATGTTTTTTCAAAAGTTTTCCCATTGTTAAATGTAAAGAAAGAACTAGGTTCCGATGGTGGGTGGCGACCGATTTAGGTATTTTAGGGCTATGGTTAATTTTTGGCTCTTGATACCATGAAGAAAATATTTTCCGTAATCATTTCATTCCATCAATGTAATATTATATACATGTTTACAAGACTTAATTTAGGCTACAATTATGGTAGAATATATTAAGAAATATTTACAACCTAAATATAAAATATTCAGGTTGGCTACCTGAACTCGCATATTATTGGTGAGAGTTCGAATTTCCACATCGTAATCCCCTCCCATTTCCCCCTTCCTGTACCCTATGTAATAAAAAAAATACTTTAAAACATGTACATTTATTTAGACAAATACATCTTAAATAAGTAAATTTCTTTCTATGCACATTTAATAGATGTTTGGTTTATGTCCTTGATTAGAGAGTTAAATAATGATTTTTCAAAAGTTTTATCCATTATTAAATGTAATGAAATGTAAAATTGTTGTCTTCAAAGTTTTCAATTTCCCTTTTCTTCTTTGTTTCCAGCACTAAAAGATTGCTTTGTTTCTCCAATCTATATCGTCTTAATGAAAGGGAGCGGTGGAGAAGTAATATGAATGGGTAGAGAATAAGGCAAGTAAACCTGGCCAGAGTCGCACATAGTTCTTCTTGAAAGTATTCTTATGATTATTTCAGAGAATTAGAAAAAAGATCTTATCTGCTTAAGCCTTTTCCCAACTGAATATATATGGAGTTGTGCTTCAACGTAATGGGATTACATTTTTTTCTAAATAATTGTTACTATTACAGGGTAATATTTAAAAAAAAAAAAAAAACTGGAAGAAAAGCCATTGCCGGAAGTCTCTGTCTTTACATTGACGGAAAAAAATATTTTCACATTTAACCTCGTTGAACATTTGTATTTGTGGTATATTTATTACTGTAGAGTGTAGAGACTCTAGGGGTTCTTTTCCTCCGTATATGAGAGATACGAAGGGGTGCAAGACTGCAACGGTATCTCTTGGGATGGGTACACGTTTTTCCGGCTTCCTAGATTAAAAGAAATATGAGGGAAAATAAGAAGAAAAAGCCAAAAATCTGAGAAAAAATATAAATATATTTTCTCATCTTAGAGACTGTCACATCACCAGACCTATTTCCCGGCTTTATATTAATATATAGATTGTGTATCTCATTGTATATGTTAACGTGAATTAGTGAGCACATCAAGTGAAACAAATAATCATTTCATTATTTTTATTAATGAATGAGTATATATACCCCGTTGACTATGAGTAACGGACCTGTGTGTCGAGGGAGAATTGGGTGGATTTGGGGAAAAAGTTGGATGGGTGATGGACTGGCCTGCTGACCCAAAACTAGAAACCAGAGGCTGGACTGGAGCCGAAACTATCTCGGTAGTTGGTTGGGCAATCGGCCAACTAGCAAAAATTGGGGCAGAAGCAGTGGGTGGTAGCGGACCAGCAGGCAGTGGGCCTGTTGGCATTTCGGGGTCACTGAATCGGCCCATGAAGTGGTGTATAATATACGGTGAGACTTTGTCATCTAAAAATTATACGAACTAGGCACGGGACTACTCACTTTAGCAAACAGAAATTGGATTTCATCAAAAAAAACATGGCGACTAATTATGATTTTATTAGACGATAAATCAAAATATTTGTAACTACGATGATTAGAGAGATAACCCAAAAACACACAAGCGGTAGAACATGCTTGAAGTTTGTTAATTGTAGTTGACAGAAACAGTGGATAGCATAAACACCCAAAGACCCTAAGATGTGAATACGAGAGAATCTTATTATAGAGGACTTTAAGAGGGGATGAATATGTCAACTCTTTGGTAGAAAGTATGTTAAGGAGATAAGTAACAATTTGTAGAGCAAGATGCCAAAAGAAAGGGAGTACGGAAGCATGTACCAATAAAGTTCAGACAATATTATTAATGGTACTAATTTTTCGTTCGGCTTTCCCATGTTGTGAGGATGTATGAGGACAAGAGAAACGAAAAACTATGTCATTAGCATAACAAAAGTCCCGAAACAACCCATTATCATATTCTTTGCCATTATCACATTGAATATTTTTTATTTCCCGCTCGAATTGGGTACGGATGAATGCTCTAAATTTTAAGAAGATGGAAAAAACTTGAGATTTGTTAGCTAACGGAAAGGTCTATACGAAATTAGAATAATCATCCAAAAATAGAATATAATAACGATCGCTCACAGAATTAAGAACGGGAGAAGTCCATAAATCGCTATGAATATTATCAAAAGACATCAAAGTACGAGAAGTAGAGGCTACAAATGATAATCTAACATGTTCCCCTAAAGGACAGGAATGACAAATTGGAGTACTACGTGTACCCTTACAAGAAATAAAATTATTTTTATGCAAGGAAGAAACAATGGACAACCCAGGGTGACCCAAACGTGCATGCCACAAGGAAGGAGCTACAGTTGCAAATGTCGATGGCATGGCTTGACTACTGGTGGCGGGCGTGATTGGATAAAGATCTCCCCTATTATTGCATCTCATGAGAGGTATCCCCGTTTTGAAATCCTTCACAGAAAATCCAAATGCATCAAAATTAACAGAAACCCAATTATCAGTGGTGATTTTACGGACAAACACCAAATTGTTAATTAAGTTAGGGGCATGGAGGTTATTTTTCAATACAAGAGGTGGATGGGGGGGGGGGGGGGGAGACAAAGTTGTATGACCGGAATTACGAATTGGAATTGAGTTACCATTACCAACAATAATGCCACGATTTTTGCTCAAATTGAAATAAGACGAGAGAGTACCTTGGTCGGACGTCACGTGAGAAGTGGTGTCGGTGTCCATGTACCAATTCGCGTCTAGAGGATTTAATCCAAGGGTATGCATAGCGGCCTCAATATATGTGGGTGTCGGGATCGGATTTGAGCCTGTAGCATTGAAGGCTTGCTGGGGCCGAGGCCCAAGTACACCGGCCTACGGACCTGACCCGAAATGCTGCTGGGTGTTGCTGTAAGGACCCGAGAAATTGGGCATGTGAGTGGGCTGGACTGGAGCCCAATTTCCCTGGAAATAATTGGGTGGGCAGTAGGTGGGACTGGGCTACTGGCCACTGGTCCAAGCCCACTGCCAAGGGGCCCAGGGCTGAGACCAGGCGGACTGAGGCCCTGTACCCCGAGGCCCACTGCCGGTGTTGTTACCACCGCCATTGTTACTGTTCCGTCCACCGCCGTTGTTACTGTTCCGTCCACCGCCGTTGTTGCCGCCATAATTTTTGTCATTATTTTTACGGTTTTGACCCCTTTTTGCCCCCACCGTTGTTGCGGTTTTGACCCGAATTGTCAACAAAATCGTGAGAGTTATCAAATGAAGTCATCATCGCCACAGAACTTGCGCTGGTAGCCACCTTTTTTTCCAAGTCGGTTTCTTCCAATGTGAGTATCGAACGGGCTTGATAAAAAGGTGGAAGCAGATTACTTTGATGGAGGAGGGTCTTAGCGTCATTATAGGCCTCAGATAGGCCTGCAACCATTTATAGAACAAGATGATTATTGGTAACAGGCGCTCCAATGTTACGGAGTTGGTCTGCCAATTCCTTGAGCCATTTACAATAAGCTGAAACATTCGGGAAATCTTCCATGCTGACCTGAGAAAATTCTTGCTCAAGGGTGACAACTCAGGAATGTTGGTTATCCTGGAATATATCATGCAATCTATTCCAGGTAGCCATAGTCGTAGTGTCTGATTCAATGATCGTCTGTAAACGGTCTGTAGAAATAGTGGAGTATATCCACTGAAGGACGGTAGCATCAAGAGTGATCCATAACTGAGGATCCTCCGCGGGTGTAGGGACAGCGGAAGGAATTATGTGTTGGAGGACTTGATGCGAGATTGTGTGAATTTTGAACAATTTCGCCCACGTCGCATATTGGACGTTTTCCATCTCAAGAACAATAAGGATGTGGTTCTTGATGTTGGAAATAGCAAGGGCGGGATGAAACATGTTCTTCGAGGTAGATATAACGAAAGAACAATAATTTAGGAGGAATTTGGGAAAAGAAAAGATGCTCGACTGAGAAGGGATGATCAGGAAACCGAGAACAAATTTGGGAGAGGAGCGGAAGTATTTTATTTCTAGACTTCTGATACCATGAAAGAAATAATTCCTAATCGTATTCTACTTCCAAAACCCTATTCTATTTGTAAAAGAATTCTACAATTATGGTAAGTGTACAAAGCTAATTATCAATAATTGCGTCCTAAAACCCATGATATACACGGTTCCTAGTTGATTTGTGTTTCCGTGATATACACGGTATACACAAGGCAGTGTATATGCCGTGTATACCATATATATTACGGGTATATTTATCATCAACAAGAATAAACTAACATCACTGAGGTTTTTTTATGTATTCAAGAAACTAAATGATAGATAAACTCAACAACCCCGTGAACTAAGATGTAACTCCATAATCGTATAGATTAGAATGGACGACATTTTAAGGAGGAGAAATTGGAATACAATCTTCTGAAGTGTACAGAGGAAAATATAGAATAAAGATTCTTAACTGCAAACTGTGTCTATTATGGTCGGTGAAATTTGAGGAGTATAAATTGAAATAAAATCTTAAATGAAACACTATTAGTAAGGGGAGAGAAACCAAAACTTATATTCCTTCCATTCCAAATTTTTTGAAGGTTGACTAATTTGAAAGTCAAACATCTCTTTCTTTGACTACGATTTTCTCCAACTCTTTTTATATATTATGAATGATTAATTATGCACTTATAATTTTTTTATGTAGTTTTTAAAATTTATAAATTTTATTATAAAATACTCAAAGAATCCATGATTAAAATTAAATAAAAAAAATATTTAATCTCCAAACTGGTCAACCTTCCGACAAATTGGGATAGAGGGAGTAACAATTTTAACTGGTTAAACTTTTGGTTATACTATTCCAATATAATATAATAGTGGGCTAACGAGGTATGCTGTTTTGTGCCAATTATTGGCCCACGTTGATATGCCATACAAATTTAGGCTGACACCACATAATTTTCTCATAATAATAAGTGAGACCATTAGAAATGGTCGAAAGAGAGCAAGCCCAGCCCAACAACCAATTTACTTGCCAAGTACAACCACAATTTAAGATTACTTGGAGAAGTGTTTGAACCTCCCTTTCCTGTTGAACCCAAAGGCTGCAAATAAAGTATCTGATGCGACCCAACTAGGAAGATTGGTAGTATATCTTTAGTCATAAAATAACTTTTCGCCTTTATAATTTCGTAAAACCTAAGATGAATTAATAATGAACATTTTATATATAATAATAAATGATATTGTAATATGAGTAATAGTATAAAGGAAATAATGGAATTGATATTGTTTCCAAATATTCATTCTTACTTCTAACACATGCGTTCTACTTAACAACTTTTTTCTTGCTTTCTCATTTTCAGAAGTGTCATATATCTTGAAACAAATGATACTTATACTATAGACTTGACACTTGTTTCTCTTAAAAAAAGCCAAACAAGGTAATTTTAATTTTAATTTTAATTTTAAGAAAAAGAATGCGAGGCAGACATTTTATCCAACGTAGGATCCTCTGACTAAGCATAACTTCATGTTGCCCACTTTTAAATAGCATGTTAAAAGAAAATAAGTTATATGTCCATGTTGTAGAGTTATGGGTCTGTAGTGGGCTTTCCTGGTATTTGGTTTTCATCTTTGTAATTTGGGCCCCATCTTTTTATCTAGAATTAGACGAGGGGAGTTATGTCTTTTCACGAAAATAAAACTCAAACATATGAAATACTCATTCCTTCCCAATTTATACTACATTCTTTTCTTTTAATCCGTTTTAAAAAAATGACTCACTTTTATATTTAACAATAAATTTAATTCTAAAATTCCAATTTACACTTAATAAAATTATAAAATTATTTCTTGCCATAAAAATTTCTTTGGCTTGTTTTACATCACAAGATTTAAAAATATTAATTTCTTTCTTAAATCATGTAAATTAGGATTGAGGGAGTATAAAATAATTTAAATATTAATTATATGTAGTTTTGATAACAATGAACCCTTGGAAGTAATTTTATACAAGTTAAACACCAACAAAAGAAAATGTAGGTTAGCTCCGTATGCACCCAACGGTTTAAACCTTTTGGAGTCCAAATGCCTATGTTGTGGTTGAATAATTCTAATTAGAACAGCATATTCGTACTAATTTTATGCTTTTTTCACAAATTATTAGTTGAACATAATTAATGATGAATTTCCTTTCTTATATTGATGGTGAGTTACATAAAATTCTGAACCATCCTAACATCGATCCCATTTTGGTGCCGTAAAGTGAAAAGGGAAGAAGTTAAGAACATAGTGAAATGGTAAATGTTCTCTCCTTAACATGATGAGATCTCAAATTTAATTGATGAAAATAAAATTTTATTTCATAAAAAAACGTTAAAATCTTCATAGTGTATTTTATTTTACGAAAATTTATACTAATAATTAGGTTCCAATTCTATACTAATAATTAGGTTGTAAATTCCGATATCATATGCTTGTATTTAAATTTATATAAAAGAAAAAAGACGGGCGGAGCCACCCAAGTCCGCAACCGTTGGCCTCCAACGAGTAGTGATCTTCTAGACCTTGCTAAGGAGTGTTTCTCCCGACCGGCAACATTGTGCACTTGTGTCATGCTCTGTTTTTTCAACTGGCAACATTGACTTTTGAAGTATGTGACCGTCTCATCAAAAAGCTTAAGCTGTTAGAGAGACCACACATTTAATACATGATTATATTTTCAACACGCCCCGTCACATGTTGGCCTGATTTTTTTCATGGTCCAAGCACGTAAAAATTCTTTTTGATAATAGGTGACGGTGAGTTTCGATCCCAGGACCTTTGGCCTGCTCTGATACCATGTTAAAGTGTGTGATCGTCATATGTAAAAACTTAAACTGTTAGAGAGACCACACATTTAATATATGATTATATTATCTGACAAATAAGGTTGGAGATGTGCAGTAAATTCTAATCTTGTGCTTAAATTACTCTCAAAAAGCAACCTACACTGGTGGCTTAATGAGTCTTAATATAACCCTCCAAATTAGTTTTCCTTTTTTTTTATCAGTTTCTATTACTCTATTGATTCTCTCTACCTAACACATAATCACGTTAGATGAGACACCCTATAATAAGTAACGTTGATAGTAATTAGTCGCCTAAAACCCTAATTGACCAAGGTATCTAAATTAATTAAATTTGTATGGATGTCAGTTAACCAATTGATTACTTATCCAAAATGAGAAGGCGACAAGAGAATTGCAATAAGCATTTAACTGATCAGAGGTATTTATTACACACATGACACCCCAAAGTCTACTACCAGCAAGTGGGGTGGTGGGATCAGCTGCAGGTTAACCATAGATTAGATTAGCAACCAAGGTCAAATAACACCAGTAGTTAACAAGGACAACCACAAAAACCAAGATTTTTATTATCAACATTCATTCATCCCTCATCATCTTCGTAACCCAAAAAAACAAACCCCTTTTCCTCTCTCACTTAACTAAAGCGTCTTCTTCTTTACTTCCTCTTAAAGATAAAAGATGCTTCTTTTTATGGCCCTAAATCTAATTATCTAACTCTTAACAAGTACTGTAGTAGATGTTTTGTTTCAGCCATGGACTTAACCACCAACAACACAACAACAACTACTACTACATCATCATCAGCTATCAAAACTCCAAAATTAGCTGAAACTGAAACTCCTACTCGGATCCAACAACTCAAACCCTTTCTTTTCAGTAATGGTGTCCTTAAACGCAAAAATCACCCTTCCCTTAACCATCATCATCATCCTGTGGTGGTAATTTACAAAGAATGTCTCAAGAACCATGCTGCTAGCTTAGGTGGTCACGCTGTTGATGGTTGTGGAGAATTTATGCCTTCTCCCACAGCTAACCCAGTTGAACCAACTTCATTAAAATGCGCTGCGTGTGGCTGTCACCGCAATTTTCACCGCCGTGAACCGGATGAACCGGTTGTGGTGGTCCCATCACCAGCTATTACAACCGCAGCGCTTGAGTACCAACCTCACCACCGCCACCATCCTCCTCCACCTCCGCCGCAGCAGCGTGGGGACCACAGTATCCCGAATTCCCCATCTCCACCACCGATTTCGTCTGCTTATTACCCAGCTTCTACACCACATATGCTGTTA
Source organism: Anisodus tanguticus (assembly GCA_034509755.1). Lineage (NCBI taxonomy): Eukaryota > Viridiplantae > Streptophyta > Magnoliopsida > Solanales > Solanaceae > Anisodus > Anisodus tanguticus. Next base: position 24,789,370 of record CM067556.1, read on the forward strand.
GCACTAAGTGCTGGGTTTTTGGGTGATAAAAACCCGAACCCAACTTCTGCTCCGGTAGTTAATTCTAACGGGAGGAAGCGTTTCAGAACGAAATTTACTCCAGATCAGAAGGTTAAAATGCTGGAATTTGCTGAAAGAGTTGAGTGGAAAATGCTAAAGCGAGATGAAGATCTGGTAAGCAATTTTTGCAACAAAATTGGAGTTGAAAAGAGTGTTTTAAAAGTATGGATGCATAATAATAAGAATACGTTTGGGAAGAAATTAGATCAACACGTGGACGACAACAACAACAACAGTGGTAACACTAACAACGTTAATGGTTTTTGTATTGTTAGTAGAAATAATAACACTGACTTGGAATTTCACATTCACCACGAAAGCAGCAATGTTGAGAACAAAAAAGACAATTCAAGTTTTGGTGCTAATAATGTTGTTGCTACTAATGGGTCTTCTTCTTCATCTTGATTTAATTAGATGGATGGTTGGAGATGCACAAATAAAGTTTTAATTAGAATTAGGATTAGTGCAAGGAAGAGAAAAACTTTGAGGCTGTACTACTATTCACGTTTATTTCTTTGTTCGTAAAGATTAGTGCTTAGCTTGACGAGGATAACAATGGATATTAAGATTGTTTCAACCAGCAATTTAATTTGTTAATTTTTCGTTTTATTTCTTGCCTTTGTACATTATGCCTACTTATATCTCATAATTCAGATACGTTCTTAGTTTTTAATCTTCCATAATGACCCCTTTCTCCCACTAATTTGCTTGACATGATCGCTGATGGGCATTGAATTCTTTCCCCTTCTGTTATAATTTACTCATTTTTTCTTTGTTTGCTTTAATTAAGTTCTTACAAATTTGCATGTCTGCAATTAGATACTGTATTAATTTCTGTGACTTTGCGTAAGAGAAAAGAGAGAGTGCCAGTATTCATTTTTTATTCTTGTCTGTGATGAAGAAGCAGAAAGTGGATTAACATGCATTTGGGGCGATTATGGATAATACTTTAATGATTACAGTAGCTAGCTTTAATTACTTTGGTTTTTCCTTCACAAAATAACATTGATAAGAATGCGTGATTATCTTTAACGGAGTATCTTTTTATCATCTTTAAAGGCCAAGCATTGTTCTTTAGATAGTTCTCTTATAATGATAAAATTTATTCACGTCCAATGTTTACATTAAATTAATAAATCTAAAATTTATGAATAAGATAAACTTATATATACATATATTATCACTTAATCATATTTAAATGCTATATATTATCATTTTATGTTTTAACTATTAAAATTAAATTTTCGTTACAAAATTATATTGTATAGATAAGTTAATTTTTTAATATAAAAATATGTTTTAAAAATTCCACCTGATAACTTAATTGATCTATTTTTGTTTGTCAACCGTAATCCCAGTGTAATATGTCTAATCTTATAGTCAAAATATTATAACCACCTGATAACTTAATTGCTAATCTAACTAACTTTACAAATATTACTTTACAGATTTGGTACTACTATGTACTATGAAACGGTTTCATAAATCAAATTCCGTTTGCTTGATCTCTTAATCACGTCCAAGGGTCACTTGAATTCATAAATTTTAACTTTTGAATTCAGACTCTGAATATAATATGTTACACTAATTGAATAAACTATATTAATATTAAATCATATAAAACTGAATAATCTAGTTTTCTCGAAATGTTCATCAAATGGATATCATGTCTAAGATTAGGGAGATTGAGATTGAACAACCTAAGCATGGGGTCGATGGGTTCTCCAGTCTGTTTATTACATAAGTGCTCTTCCAATACATGTTTGACTGTTTCCTTTATTCGGTAGATTTGAAATCATTATTTTGATTACAATGATTAGATCTACATTATGAAGTCAAAAAGTAATAATACCACCATTCTTCTCTCTGCCTAATCACCACATGCAACATTTTTTTTCTTGTCTTCTCGATTTGGATTAGTTATTCATAAGTTCTCATTTTTAGTCCTTTTGTAATATTTACTAGTAAATATATTTACCCGTATTGCATAAGAGTTCATTGTATAACATATGGCAGATTGGGGGAGTACATGGTATGTGGCGGGCGGAGCTGCCTATTACGGAAGGAGGTTCGATTGATCTTATTAGAATAAATCTTGTTTATGTGAATATAAATTATAAAATATTAAATATGATTCAAAAATTAGATATAATAATTTTGTATATTTTTAATCACATTACTGAAGGACGACTCCAAATTCCATTTGTGGAATTACATTGGATACATTGTTGTTGCGGAGGACAAAGGGATCTGAATATCTTAAGGTGTGTTCTTTTAGGGTAACTCTGCTACTTCTTTTGGGAAAATAGGAATAGGACGTAGTGGGGGCGTTTTTAGATGAATAAACTATAAAGCTGTACAAAATAAAGGTCTTACGAGTAATATAAACTTAATTTAAGAAAGAAAAAGAACATTGTGTCCAAAAGCTGTGCACACACAACGCGTTGTGTATATATTTTATCGGCTGATTATCACAACTCAAACTTATATGTGAGTTTAGATCTGAGAATATAGAGTCTGCAATACTTAAATTCTTATCCTAATTGATGATATTTACTTTAGTATATGAAGTAAATATTTTTCTTAATCCTTTCATTCCATCAATGTAATATTATATACATATTTACAAAACTTAATTTAGACTACAATTATGGTAGAATATACTAAGAATATTTACAACTTAAATATAAAATATTTACTTTGATTATGGAAGATTATTTCCATAATCTATCATTCCCCCGCAGTCTTAGCAAGAGGTTCTCGTACGCTAAGACTGTCCCTGAAATCATCAAAGAGTATCATGGAAAACCTTTTGTGAATATATCGGTAATCTTATAGCGAGACGGGACATGGAGAATATAGACTTGTCCACGCGCAACCTTTTCACAGACAAATAAAATATCCATCTCTATATGTTTAATGCGTTGATGTTGTATGGGATTCCCTGACAGATATATCGCACTCACATTATCACAATAAACTACGATTGTCTTTTTGATTGGACAATGGAGCTCCAATAACATATTTCGGAGCCAACATGATGCAGAGACAACATTCGCTACCCCTCTATATTCGGCTTCAGCACTATACCGAGATAGCGTGGGTTGGCGCTTCGACGACCACGAGATTAAATTATCTCCAAAAAATACACAATAACCCGAGGTGGAGCGTCTGGTATCAGGACAACCACCCTAATCAGCATCGGTATAAGACGTGAGATCGAAAATGGCTGACTCGTACAGATGTAAGCCAAAATCAGGAGTAACCTGAATATACTGCAGAGTTCATTTGAGAGCACACATATGCTCCTCCTTCGGGTCATGCATATGTAAACATATCTATTGAACAACATATGATATATCCAGTTCGTAAAGGTGAGATACTGCAATGCCCCTGCTAAACTGCGGTAATGTGTCAGATCGCCGTATGGAGACTCTGAAGAGTTACTTAACTTAGCCTTGGTATCCACCGGTGTAGGTGATGACTTACATGAAGACATACCGGCTCTGTCAATTATCTCATCAACATATTTTCTTTGGCAAAGAAATAGACCACCTACATATTGAGTTACAACAAATTCCAAAAATAATTTAAAGGACTCAAATCCTTCATAGCAAATTCAGATGCAAGAAAGACATAATTGATTGGCGAAGAGAGGCAGATGATGTTGTGAGGATGATGTCATCAACGTAGAGAAGAAGGTATGTCATGTCATTCCCTTTCTGATAAATAAACAAAGACTGATCGGATCTGCTATGTGAGAAGCCCAGTGTGGAAACAAAACCAGCAAACCTGTTATACCATGCTCGGGAGGCTTGTTTGAGACCATATAAAGATTTCTTCAACAAGCAAACATAATCATGATGAATAGGATCTCGAAATCTCAAAGGTTGGTGCATGTAAACTGTTTCCTGTAGGTGACCGTGGAGAAATGCATTCTTTATGTCCAACTGATGAATGGTCCATGATTTTAATAGAGCCAGACTGAGAACTGCCTGGATAGTCGCCGATTTAACAACTGGGCTAAAGTTTTCATCACAATCCACTCCAACCTGCTGAAACATACCATCACCAATAAGACGGGCTTTGTGTCTCTCAAAGAAACCATCAGATTTCTTTTTATGACAAAAAATCCACATAGAGCATATTATGTTTACATTAGAAGAACGGGGCACCAACTCCTACGTCTTATTTTTAATAAGAGCATCAATTTCATCTAACATGACATCCTTCCAATTCGGGTCCGATAGGGCAACTTTTGGATTTCAGGGAATCGGGGATGGTTGGACAGAGGATGTCAGATTAAAATGATGCTTAGGCCGAAAAATTCCATGCATGGCACGGGTTTCGATTGATCGGGTTGGGGCCGAACTAGACTGCTGGGTCATTGGGGTTATCGGGTTGTTGTGGGCTAGATTTTCGACCGAGTGGTTATTGGGCCTCGTCTGCCACTGGACCGCAGGAGAGGGAGCAGTGGGCTCTCTTGGTTGGGCTTGAGACATTGGGCCATTCACCCAGACCAATGGAGAGGGAGCAATGGGCTCCCTCATTTGGGCTAGTCCAATTCGGGGAAGTGACTGGACTGAGGCTGAGGAAGAGGGAGCAGTGCACTCCCTCATTTGGGCTAGCCCAGTTCCGTTAAGTGCCTGGATTGACGGAGAAGGAGAGGGATGAGGGGCTCCCTCATTTGGGCTTGTATATATGGGTTGTTTAAATGATATTGCAAGATTGGATATAGCCTAGTGTCCACAAAATTATATGAGGGCGGGGAAGACGTGTGTATGTTGGCAAACGATAATTTGGACTCATCGAAAACAACGTGACAAGAAATGATAATTTTCCCACTAGACATATCATAAACTTATAGCCCGCATGACTTTGTGGGTATCCCAAAAATACACACGGAGTGGAACAAGCTTGAAGTTTGTTTATGATTATGGAAGAAAAAAAGTATAACACAAACACCTGAAAACCCTTAAATGTGTGTAGGAAGTAACACGATGATAAAGAATTTGTGTGGGTGAAAGGTTTGAAAGTAATTTGCTAGGGTGAATGTTTAAGAGGTACGTGGCCATTTGAATAGCATGATGCCAAAATGATGGTGGTATGGACGAATGGGCAAGAAGTGTGCGAATACCATTTTTGTGACAAAATTAAATTGGTCATTTATGAATTCCCTCTCATTGTCACATTGGAAGCATTTGATAGGGGGCGGTTCTGCCCTTGCTGTCTGCGGCTGCTTCCTCCACCAGAGTGTTGTCCGCCTCCACAGCCTTGCCCCCTTCCACCATTATTTTTCCTTTGTTATTGTTGCGATTTTGACCCCGTTTTGGTCCATTGTTGTTGAAATTTGGACCACTGCCTGAACCAGAATTTTGAGGGTCAAAATCATCGGTAGACACGTTGGTGGAAAGGAGGGTGGTGCCGACATTGTTTGCCGACATCGTCGTCTGTTTTAGTTTTTGGATTTCTTCAAGAATCAATCTCGAACGAGCCTCATAAAATGGTGGTAACGGATTACTTTGTTGAATGAACGTAGCAACTCCATCATATTGTTCATTCAAACCCGCAATCAATTGGAGAACTAACCTTTGATTCATCACCGGTGCACCAACATTGGATAGTTGATCGGCAAACATTTTTAACACTTGACATTATGCGGAGACGTTTGGAAAATCATTCAATTTGACATTGATGAATTAATTTTCTGGATAAACCGCACGAGAAATCTTATTGTCTTGAAAAAATATTTTGTAAACGCTCCCATGCTTGTTGCGCCGTCGAATCTGGTTCCAATATAGTGTGCAAAAGGTCATTCGATCTGGTGCCGTAAATCTATTGAAGGACTATAGCATCCAAGCGAGACCATAGAGTCATATCAATGGTGGTGGACTTGTCTTTTTCCATGACACCCGATTGAGGCTTTGGAGGAAGAATATGGTCAATGACTTGGTATGCGCGGCAATGAATTTTAAATAATTCCGCCCAAGATGAATATTGCCTTTTTTCCATCTCAAGAATTACCGGAATAAAGTTCTTGACGTTATTTACGGCAAGAGTGGGATGAAATTTATTTTGGTCGGCCATTGTTACCCAAGAGAAACAAGAAAAGAGGAGGAGAAAATAATAAAAAATAATGATGTTGGCGGCCGATTTAGGTATTTTAGGGCTAGAGTTAATTTTTGGCTCTTGATACAATGAAAGAAATATTTTCCGTAATCCTTTCATTCCATCAATGTATTATTAAATACATGTTTACAAAATTTATTTTAGGCTACAATTATGGTAGAATATACTAAGAATATTTACAACCTAAATATAAAATATTTACTTTGATTATGGAAATAATTCTATCAGTATATTTTAAAATAATTGCAGTCTAATTTGTTTATACGTACATGTTTCTAATATATTATTTTCATATACATTAACAAATTTTACGATGAATGAAGGATATGGAATGACATTGCATATAGAAGGGTGTCCGTCGCTTGTGCCATGGATAGTATTGATTGTATAAAAGTGATAACATTAGTCATGTTATAAAATAAGTATTATAAAGTAAATACATCAAAAAAAAAAAATAGGGAAAGACTGATAATATATTCCATATTCTACAAATAAGCCTCAATTTATAAGAGAAAAAAATTGCTTGATGGCCAAGCAACCAAGATAATAGCTTGGTGAAAGCACAACTGAACATCAAATGCATGGATAGAAGATTCATGATGTTTCGATCTTAGGGAGTTCATACATGCAATGAAACATGTGGATAGACTTTATGTTGATGAATACGATATATTTCGTTCATACTTTCTGCTATTTTTTTTTTTGACGAATGAACCCGCAGCCGCTACTCTGTCGAGTGCGCACAGGGTAAACCACGGACTGACGCAATAGCCTGTAAACCACGTCAGCCGATTAACCACACTTGGCAAGCCATGTGTGACATGCTCAACCAAGAAGGTTTATGCAGGAGATCGAACTCGTGACCTTGCGGTCCCGCGCTCTACTGCTACACCAACTTGGCTACCCTTGCGGGTAAAACTGTGGTAGGGTAAACTTTTTAAAGTGACTGGTCCCACCACATTACGGCCCCATACCCCAGAAAACCCCACCTCCGACCTAGCCCTACGGATTAGTATACACCGCTTGGCCCTACGCGTATGGAGGGATTTTTTTGGAGGAACACAGTTCCACTCTCGCTGATCAGAGGACTCGAACACGGAACCTCAGACAGCAATACCCTATGATTCTTAACTAAAGACATCGAAATTTGTACACTAGTGTACTTTTTTACGCTTTTGGGTTATCTTCTATATTTAATAAGCGTAGAAAAACTTGTTATGATATTTACATTTCTATGGTAGAATTCACTTATACCCACATACCGTTAATAACTCAATCCAAGACTCTGAGACTCAACTTTGGAAATATAGGCCCCAATAACAATAAAAGCTGAATCATTCATAAGAACTTATTAATTTTCAGATACTCCTTGTGAATTTTCAATACCACTTTTTTTCAATATCATATAATTTTATGTCTGAACGCCTACTAAGTGTTTGAACCTCCCTTCGGTGTTGATCAAAAGGTTGCAAATAATGTATTTGATGAAATCAGGGGCGAATTCAGGGTATCGAGTGTGGCACCCGATAGCCTGAACTCTGTGGTTATATTGAGAGTCCGTTAATTATAAAAGAAATTGTTAGTTTGGAATCCATTACTGAAAGGAGTTGTTGGCTCAGCGGCAAAGGACCTTGTTTCAGCATTCACATCCTTAACGCGGGATCAGCTCCCCTTGGGGTCTTTTTATTCGAATATTAATGGATATTAGTTTATTTTACTGAAATTCACAAGCTTAAAATTGTGAATCCGCTTCTAAATGGAATACTATATTTTAGCAAAATGTCATGACTCGTCTCACAATTTGAGTTATTTTCACATTTATAATTGTTATATCTTACTAGAAATAAAGAAATATTTGAAAGCACTAGTTACTTGTTTTGTGTTGTTTAGACTTACAGGAAAAAAATCGAACCAAATGAAAACAATCGAGATCGAAAAAAATTATTTTATTGGTTTAATTTGATTCAAAAATTTCTAAAACCGATAAAATTGATTTGATTTAGCAGATGAATAAATCGAACTAGTCCGAGCTATATGCATCCCTAATTAGGGATACCTAATCCCTAGAAAAAACAAGCAAATGATAAAATTAGCCACCTCCAAAGCTTTTATTTCAAAGTCCTTTAAAAAATGAAGGTTTAACTGGATGTATAAAAAATTATCCAAGTTTGTCTACTATAAGACAAAACACATGTTTTTTATTACACAATATATATTTCATTTTTAATCAATTAACCAATCATCTATCAAAAATATTATTCACTAAATAATCATATTATTATTATTATTATTATTATTTAATCCTCACATTATAATTTCGATCTATTTTGTTTTCAAACTTAACTGACCCCGTGAGGGATTTTTTTTTTTTTTAATAGGAGAACATCATATTAAAGATGCACACTTGATTAAACGTAGTTTTTTGCCTTTATAATTGCGTACGATTATAAGATGAATCAAATAGAGGAGATTTTAGATAATAATAATAAATTTATCAAAAATGATATTACCAGATGAGTTATATTGTATAGTGCGAAACAATTGATAGAGATATATCAGCATATGAAAAAGCTTCGAGTTCCACAATTGGCATCGACATGCAGGTTTGAAGATAAGTTTGCAAGTTCAGAAATGAGGTGCATATATATACACGCTTTTAAAATGAAATCACATGACCAACATTCCATTTATAGTTGAAATTGGTGGAGATATAATATTGCTATACCTCTCAGCTTCCATTTTTAGTTAAACAAACGTGTTTTTCATTCTTATTTTAATTAATACACAGGCTGTAGTTTCACAATGGTTCTTCTTTTCCCCCATTATCAATGATTGTATATATCTTGAAATAAAACGTGTTCATATTCTAATTTTAATGCTCTTTTGCTTTAAAAGAAAAGCTGTGGTAAATGACCAGTTACAACTTAAATAGTGTAGGTAAAAATTAGTGTCCGAAAGGTTAAACAAAACAAAGGTTGAGACAAAATTGTCCTGTATAGATGCTTTTACGGTGATGAACAATAGTGTCACAAGATAAAACAACAACAATCAACAATACAAAACAAATACAGTTGATTCTAGCGAAGAAAATAAATATAGAAGACTGCTGAAGAGAGGAATGAATTTCTGACAGAAATTCGTATTTCTGTTTCAGTCTCTGTCTCTGTATTTCGAACAGAATAGAAGAGAAGAGTAAGAAATTCGTGTATATGTGTTTCTAATAGAAGAGAAGAAAAGTGTTTAGTTTATGTTGCGTGTTCTGTAAACTTAACAGTAATTCCAATTTATAGTTGAAGAGGAGGGCCGTTGCAATATTTCTGAAATCTTTCGAACCGTTGCAACGTTTCCGAAATCATCAGGGACCAAAAAGAAAAATTACGGAAGACGGCCCATGACCCGTGACCCGAGATCCGACCCGGACCGGGTGGCGGCGCACTTGTGGGGCTTAGCCCCGAACCTAAGCTCACCTAGGTCCTCCCTCTTCTAAACACATAGGTTACCCATTGGGGTCCCAAACCCTTACTAAAAAATATAACTTATATATTGCTCAATTCTTCCTTCTTCTACCTATGTGGGAGATTTGTTATTTGGCCAAGAAACCATTCATCTATTCATGTCTCAAACACCTTACTTTGTGTACCGATATCTCTTTCATTTCTTAACAAAATTTGGCAATACTTGACACTAATATCATCTACTCATTTAGTAGTTTAGGCATGTGCGAAGAAATGATGTTTCCGACATGCGGGGCCCACGTGTTTAAGTCACTAAAGACGGGAAGAACTCAATCCCACATAAATTTCCAACAATCCCCTCTTGAAAGAGGTGCACACAGGGGGCCAAAGATCAGCAATCTTTCAGCGGAAAGATATTGCATCAGGAAAGGTAGCTTTCGGCTTTGAACCTTCCTTAGTCGATTCCCATCAGATTTACTTACTGCGCGGTGAACTTGATGTCTTGAACCGTCAGTGTTTAGTGTAAACCAAGACAATGATATCAACACAATAACTCCCCTTATTCATTTCTTCTTATAGTTTTGTCCTTTGTGGTCATGGACAACGTTTTGGATTCTTAAGTGTGTACTATTCAAGCGGCCTGTCTTCGCACTTAAATAGGTGATCTCCTGTAAGGTATCCTTCTATACCCCACTCGCAAGTGTTAGGAATCATTAAAAGTCTTAGAAACTTATCATTTACTCATTATGCAGGTAACACTTAATGTCTATTGCGGGAACAACTTTGGAATTATATTTCTTTAAAGAATAATAATCTGAAGTGCTCTTAATTCAAGTGAAGCGCTAAAACTGAACCTCTACAGTTTAGTTGTCCCATTGAACCAAATTCTTGGGATCTCCAATCAGTAAGATTAGTTTACCACCATAAAGATTCTTTGTTGTTTGGGTTTTAAGCCCATTCCCCTAGACATGCAGAATATTTGATCTTTGGGTAGGCCTTTAGTTAATGGATCTGCTATGTTATCCTTTGATCTAACGTAATCAATGGAAATGACACCTTTTGTGATCAACTGCCTAACAATTTTATGTCTCCGATGAATATGACTAGACTTGCCGTTGTACATACTGTTTCGTGCCCTTCATAAAGCCGATTGACTGTCACAGTGAATCATAGATAAGCGATATCGGGTCGGGTGCAGTTTGTAATGTACATTAAGCTACCAATGACCTGCACATATCGCTCTTAGGATACGGGTGCACCACGATTCTTATCAATTCTATGATTCATATCCATTGGTGACTTCATAGGGGGATTGTCAAATACATCAAATTTCCTCAAAACATCTTAAATGTAATGAGATTGAGATAAAACTAGCCCGTCAGATGTCTTAGAAATCTTTATTCCTAAGATTACATCTACAATACCCATATCTTTCATGTCAAAACATTGTTTCAACATATTCTTGGTTTCTAAGATCAAGTTTAGACTACTTCCGGTGATGAGCATGTCATCTACATAAAGGCATATCATGGAAAATGAGTCAGAGTTTCCTTTGATATAAATACATTTATCACATTTATTTATGGAGAAACCTTTTGATAATAAAGTATTATTAAAATTTTCATGCCATTGTTTCGGGTCTTGTTTGAGTCCGTACAGAGACTTAGCAAGTCGACATACTTTCTTTTCTTGTCCTGGAACCACACACCCTCGGGTTGTTCCATGTATATTTCCTCTTCCAACTCTTCATTTAGAAAGGTTGTCTTAACATTCATTTGATGTATCTCAAGGTCACGCAAAGCTGTAATGGCTATGAATACCCTTATGGACGTTAATCTAGACACAATGAAGTATGTGTCGAAGTAATCAAGGTCTTCTTTTTGTCTGTAGCCTTTGACTACTAATCTGGCCTTATACTTGTCAATAGTTCCATCTGCTTTGTACTTTCTTTTGAGTATCCACTTACAACCCAAAGGTTTGCTTCCCGTAGAAAGATCAACAATTTCCCAAGTATATTTCTACATGATGGAATGTATTTCGCTTTCTATAGCTTCTTTCCAAAGCGGTGCTTCTGGAGTTGACAATGCTTCATTAATTGTCCTCGGTTCATTTTCAACCATATATGTTAGAAAATCTGGACCAAAGGTTTTATCCTTTTTTGCCATTTTGCTCCGTCTTGATTGAACCTCTGGAACCCATAAGTTCTGTAGGTCTGGAACATTAAGTTTCGGATAGTCAGTAACTTCTGAGTCCCGTAGATCTGGAACGTCTAGTTTCAGATAATCAGAAACTCCCGGGTCTTGTTGATTTTGAGCATTTTGTTCATAACTTCGTTTGCGCGAAATTATTTCTTTTTCCTTTCGAGGAAAGATCCATTCAAAGAATTCAGCATTCCTTGATTCCATGATCGTACCCTTGTGGATATTCGGTATCTCCAATTTATACACTAAGAAGTGATAAGCACTACTGTTATTTGCATATCCGATGAATATGCAATCTACTTTCTTAGGTTCAATTTTGACCTGTTTTGGTTTAGGTACTTCGACCTTTGCCAAACAACCCCACACTTTCAAATATTTGTAAGTGGGTTTTTTCCTTTCGATGATTCATATGGAGTTTTATCCTTACGCTTATGCAGAACTCTATTGAGAATTGTATTAGTGGTAAGAATTGCTTCGCCCCACATGTTTTGGGCTAAACCGGAATTGCTAAGTAAAGCATTCATCATTTCCTTTAACGTAGGGTTTTTGCACTCGGCAATACCGTTAGACTGAGACGAGTAAGGAGTGGTCGTTTGATGAACAATGCCAAATTGAGCATAGTATTCTTCAAATGGTGCTACGTATTCTCTCCCTCTATCACTACGAATTGCCTTAATTCGTAGGTTTAGTTGATTTTCAACTTCTGTTTTGTAACGTTTAAATGCTTCAGACGCTTCATCTTTACTTTTCAACAAGTAAACATAGAAATACCTTGTACTATCATCAATGAAAGTCACAAAGTACTTGTTCTTCCCTCTAGTTTGCACAAACTTTAAATCACATATGTCGGTGTGAATAAGTTCTAGAGGAGCAGTGTTTCTTTTGACTGAATGGAAAGATGATTTGATTAATTTTTCCTCTATGCACACCTCACATTTATGTCGAAGGAAGGCAACAGCTCCAACTTTACTAACTTTTGAATGGATTTATAGTTAACGTGTCCTAATCTATGATGCCACAAATTAGAGGACTCAAGCAAGTAGGTAGAATGCTTTATTTCATTAGATGAACGGATTACAGACATAGTGTTCATTTTAAAGAGGTCGTCACAAACGAAGCTCCTTCCTACAAATATACCATTCTTAGTTATTACAAATTTGTTGGACTCAAAAACTAATCTAAAGCCAGCCTGGACCAATAGTGGCCCAGAAACCAAGTTCTTGCGGATGTCAGGGACGTGCATCACTTCCTTCAGAGTAATTTCTTTGCCTGAAGTCATTTTGAGGACAACCTTTTCAACCCCTTGCACTTCAGAGGTAGCGTCGTTGCCCATGAATAACTTTTTTCCCGAGATTGAGGCGTAAGAGGAGAATGCACTCTTATCATAACAGATGTGACGGGTTGCACCCGTGTCTATCCACCATTGCCTTGGATCCTCCACCAGATTTTCCTCCAGCACTACAGCCGAGAAATCCACAATCATGTCGTCAAGGTTCGAAGGATCATCCTTGTCTTGCACAACGTTAGCCTTGGCCTTGCCTTTATTCTTGGCTTTTTCCTTCTGCTCTCGCTTCAGTTTGCGGCAGTCTTTGTTCATATGGCCAGGCTTTCCACAGTGATATCAGTTTCCTTTGAATTTCTCCATCGTTTGACTTTTGCCGTCTCCCTGGTACTTGCGATTTTTGTTGGCGTTTTCCTTCGAATCAACCAGATTCGCCTTTGCCTTCATTGGCTGGTTTCCCTTAGATATAGCCCTTTTTATTGTCCTCATGTATTTGCAGTTTGATGATAAAGTCTTCAAACCCCATTTCTTTTGTCCTTAGTTAGAGATAACTCGTGAACTCGTTTCATGAGGGAGGCAATTCCTCAATCAAAGACGCAACCAGAAACTGCTCATTTGGCTTCATTCCTTCCAAATCCATATGATGAAGAATCATTTGAAACTCCTGGATTTGGGACATCACTGATTTACCATCCACCATTTGAAATTTCAGAAACTTTATAACGATGAATTTCTTCGTACCCGCATCTTGTGCGATGTACTTTTTCTCGAGTTTTTCCCACAACTCTTTTGTTGTCTTCACGATGCAATACACAATATAGAGTGTATCCGACAGACCGTTCAGAATGCAGTTTTTGCACATGAAATCACTATGATTCCAGGCATCTAGGGTTAACTTCAGGGCATTTGTGACATGGATATCGTCGCCCACTTTAGTCGTTCTGTTCGACTGAGTGTCTACTGCATCCACACTAGAAGGAGGATCTTCTGTCAGAAAGCGTGACAGGTTCAACGTAGTAAGATAGAACAACATATTTTGTTGCCACCTCTACAAATTGGTACCCAGAAACTTTTCTAGACGTTCGCTATGGAAACTGGCAGGAGCAGGGACAACAATATTTCCTTAAGCAGCAATAGCAGAAGCAAAAGCAACAATAATTAAGACAGCCCACAGCCCGAGAAGACCGGACCGGGCGGGTGGCGACGCGCGTGTGGGGCTTAGCCCCGAACCCAAGCTCACCTAGGTCCTCCCTCTTCTAAACACATGGGTTACCTCTTGGGGTCCCAAACCCTTACTCAAAAATAGAGCTTATATATTGCTCAATTCTTCCATCTTCTACCTATGTGGGAGATTTGTTATTTGGCCGAGAAACCATCCATCTATTAATGTCTCAAACATCTTACTTTGTGTACCAATATCCCTTTCATTTCTTAACAAAATTTGACGATACTTGACACTAATATCATCTACTCGTTGTAGTTTAGGCATGTGCAAAAAAATGATATTTCCGACATGCGGGGCCCACATGTTTAAGTCACTAAAGACTGGAAGAACCCAATCCCATATAAATTTCCAACAAATAGCAGAAAAATAACTCTAAAAAGATCTCTTTTATTATATTTATCAATCTTTTGTATATAGCTAAAAAATAATTATAATCATAAAATCGATCTTCTCCGAAGGTGGCTAAGTTTTTCTAAACCAGAAAGGTAAGAGATAAAAGGTGAGTCACAACATCCAACCCAGAAAAGCCTCAAATAGTCCTTTATCGTTGGGCTTAATTAGACAGTCATTTTTGTTCTTTTACATGAAGCACTAATAGTCCTCCACGTTCGTAATACTGGTATATATTTTGTCTTCCCCAAACTTCCATCTATAACATCGGAATGTCCTTCACAGTTTAGTATGCAAAATATTCAGCTATCTTCCTTTTTGTTAAATGGAAAAACTGTTAAATATACATATGATATACTATATATCATATGTATATTTCGGATTTTGTATATTAGTTTAGGTAGTATTTGAGTGTAATTAGTATTGTATACTTATCATAAATTGTATTACCATAATTGTATAGTTAGTGTCCAAGTAGAATAAGGTTTTAGGAGTAGAATAGGAATAGGATTCTCGTATTATGGAAATATGTAAATTGTATAGGAATATGAGTCTCCTATTATGGAAATAAGTAAATTGTATATAAACTCTTTCAATCAATGAAAATAATCAAGGGATTATTTCTTTCATGGTATCAGAAGTATAGGACTAAATTGCTTCCGCTCTTCTCCAAAATTTCTCTCGGTTTTTCGTGCCCCTTCTCGGCCAAAAACTGCATTGATTTTCGTGCCCCTTCCTCAGATTTTGTGTTAAATTTTACCTCATCTCTTCCCAAATTTTCTACAACATCACCTATTGTTCTTTCGTTATGTCGACGACAAAGAGCACATTTTATCCTGCCCGTGTTGTTACTAACATCAAGAATCACATACCTCTCATTCTTGAAATTGAAAAAGTCCAATACGCGACGTGGGCTGAGTTGTTTAAAATTCACGCTCGCTCGCATCAAGTCATCCATCAGATAATCCCCACGGCTCCTGAGGATACGGAGGTGCCTCAACGTGAGGATGATCCTAAGTTATGGACAACGCTTGATGCCATCGTCTTTCAGTAGATTTATTCCACTATCTCTACTGACATGTTGCAGACGATTATTGAGCCAGACACTACGACAATGGCTGCTTAGGATAGGCTGCGTGACATATTCCAAGATAATCATAATTCCAGAGTTGTTACTCTTGAGAAGGACTTTTCCCACGTCAACATGGAAAATTTTCCGAATGTTTCAGCGTATTGCAAAAGGTTGAAGCAATTGACGGACCAACTCCGCAACGTTGGTGCGCCCGTTAGTGAAGATCGTCTGGTTCTACAGATGGTTGTTGTCCTCTCCGAGGCATTTAGTGGCGTTGGGACCCTACTTCGCCAAAGCAACCCTCTTCCAACGTTCTATCAAGCTTGCTCCATGCTTACTTTGGAAGAAGCCGGATTGGCTAAAAAGGCGGCTACCGGGGTAAGTCCTGTGGTCATGATGACGTTCTCCACAAGTTCTCTAGGGTGTGTTGATAATTCGGGCCAAAATCGTGCTCACGATGGCGGCAAGAATACTAGGAAATATAATGGAAGAAACCACGGTGGCAAATGTGGTGGTAACGTCAGTCGTACCAGCGGCAGTAGGCCCCACCCCATCAACAATCGGCCTCTGCCCCACTGGTACCAGCAGTGTGCCTCGACCAGTAGGCAGTGGCCCAACAATCTCGGCTTTTCAGCGCCTCCAGCCTACAGTAATTGGGCCTAAATTCAGCCTTATTTTTGGCCCAGCTACTCCAGCCCAGTCTCAGTTAAGCGATCCAGTGGGGTACCGGGTCAGCAGGGAGGCAGGCTTGGGCCCCACCAGGCCCATCATGCAGTGGGCCCCACTTCTACCAACATCGAAGTTGCGATGCACACACTTGGAATAAATCTTTCTGACCCAAATTGGTACATGGACACCGGCGTCACTACTCACATGACATCTAATTCAGATACTCTCTCGTCTTATTCCAATTTGAGCAACAATCGTGGTATAATTGTTGGTAATGGTAATTCAATTCCAATTCGTGGTTATGGTCATAAAACATTGTCTCCCCCTCATCCACCCCTTATTTTGAAAAATACCCTTCACGCTACAAAATTGATTAAAAATTGGATGTATGTCCGAAAATTCACAACTGATAATTCGTGTCCATAGAATTTGATCCATTTGGGTTCTCTGTGAAGAATTTCAAAATGGAGAGTCCTCTTATGAGGTGTGATAGTAGGGGAGATCTTTATCCTATCACGACATGTTCCGGTCCATCGAGTCACGCCTTGTCGTCAGCGTTTGCACCCTTGCTCCTTCCTTGTGGAATGCTCGTCTCGGTCATCCGGATCGTCTATTTTGTCTTCTTTAGAGAAAAACAATTTTATTTCTTGTAAGGTTGAGCGTAGCACTTTGAATTGTCAATCTTGTTCTTTAGGAAAATAGTTAAGTTGTCATTTGTAGACTCTAATTCTCATACTTTAATGCCATTTGATATTATTCATAGTGATCTATGGACATCTCATGTTCTTAGTTCTTTGGGTCATCGATATTATATTCTCTTTTTAGATGATTATTCTAAATTTTTGTGGACTTTTCCAATAGCAAAAAAAATCTCAAGTTTTTTCCATCTTCTTAAAATTTAGAGCATTCATTTGAACCCAATTCGAACGTGAAATAAAAAATATCCAATGTGATAATGGCAAAGAATATGACAATGGGGTGTTTCGGGAATTTAGTGCAAATAATGGGATCAATTTTCATTTTTATTTCCTCATACGTCTTCACAAAATGGGAAAGCCGAACGCAAAATTCGTACCATTAATAATATTGTCCGCATTTTACTAATTCATGCTTTCATACCCCCGTCTTTTTGGCATCATGCTCTCCAAATGGCTACATATCTTCTTAACATTATTCCTTCCAAAGGTTTGACATATTCGTCCCCCTTCAAATTTTATATAATATGATTCCTTCGTGTTCCCATCTTAGGGTCTTTGGGTGCTTGTGTTATCCACTTTTTCCATCCACCACAATTAACAAACTTCAGGCCCGTTCTACCCCCTGTGTGTTCTTGGGTTATCCGTCCAATCATCGTGGTTACAAATGTTTTGATTTATCTTCTAATAAAATCATCATTAGTCGCCATGTAATTTTTTATGAATCCCAATTCCTATTTGCTAAGGTTAGTACTCCCGTGCCTAGTTCGTATAATTTTTTGGATGATGGTATATCCCCGTATATTATTCACCATTTTCAGACGTCTTCCGCACCCAAAATTCTCCAGTAGGCCCACTGCCCACTACCCCGTCACTGGGCCAGTTTCAGGGCCAGTCCAGCCCAATTCTGAAACTGGTCCAGTTCTTACACATGTTTACCGTAATGGGCCAGCAGGCCCATTGCCTGCTAGTCAGTCCATCCCGAGTCCAAAAAATTGCCAAAATCCGCTCAATTCTTCCTCGAGTCATAGATCGGTCACTCATAGTCAACGGGGTGTTTTTAAACCAAAAAGACATTTTAATTTACATTCTAATGTTCTTAAATCACCCTTACCCCGTAATCATGTGTCTGCATTAGATGACCCAAATTGAAAAATTGCTATGACCGATGAATATAATGCTCTTATTGATAATAAGACGTGGGAGTCGGTACCCCGTCCATCTGGTATTAATATTATTAGGTCTATGTGGATTTTTGCTCATAAGAACAATTCGGATGGTTCATTTTCCCGACATAAGGCGCGACTTGTGGGTGATGGTAAGACTCAGCATGTTGGTGTGGATTGTGGTGAGACGTTTAGTCCGGTGGTCAAGCCGGCTACCATTCGCACTGTGCTTAGTTTGGCTCTTTCGAAAGCATGACATATTCATCAGTTAGATGTAAAGAATGTTTTCCTACATGGTGATCTCAAGGAAACAATCTATATGCATCAGCCTTTGGGATTTAGGGATCCCAAACATTCTCATCATGTCTGTTTGTTGAAGAAATCCTTATATGGGCTTAAGCAGTCTCCACGGGCCTGGTATACGCGGTTTTCCGACTATGTTTCGACTATTGGGTTCACTCACAGCAGGTCGGATAATTCCTTGTTCATCTACCATCGTGGTTCATCCTTGGCCTATATTCTATTATATGTGGATGATATTATTTTGACTGCCTCTTTCGATGCCTTACGTCAGTCTATCATGACAATGCTTAGCTCTGAGTTTGCTATGAAAGACTTGGGGCCCTTAAGTTATTTTTTGGGGATTGCTGTCACTCGTCATACCGGTGGGTTATTCTTATCCCAAAGGAAGTATGCAGCTGAGATCATTAAGAGGGATGGGATGTCATCCTGTAAGTCCACTTCCACTCCAGTTGATACTAAGCCCAAGCTTAGTGCCGCGGCCAGCGTACCATACGAGGATCCGACCCGCTATCGCAGTCTTGCAGGGGCCCTTCAGTATCTTACATTCACGAGACCTGATATTACGTATGCCGTACAGCAGGTGTGTTTGTTTATGCATGATCCCAGAGTTGAGCACATGAATGCGCTCAAACGCATCCTTCGGTATATTTAGGGTACGCTTTACTATGGCTTGCATTTATATCCTTCATCCACGTCGACACTTGTCTCGTATACAGATGCTGATTGGGGTGGCTGTCCTAACACCAGACGGTCTACGTCTGGCTATTGTATGTTTCTAGGTAATAACTTGGTCTTATGGTTTGCGAAGCATCAATCGACTTTATCCCGTTCCAGTGCAGAGGCCGAGTATCGAGGGGTAGCTAATGTGATCTCTGAATCATATTGGTTACGTAATTTGTTGTTAGAGCTTCATTGTCCCATTCAGAAAGCGACCTTAGTTTATTGTGATAATATTAGTGTCATCTACCTTTCTAGTAATTCGGTTATGCACCAGCGCACTAAGCATATCGAGATGGACATTCACTTTGTTCGCGAAAAGGTTGCTCGTGGTCAAGTTCGCGTCTGCCATGTCCTGTCCAGGTATCAAATTGCCGACATCTTTACAAAGGGTCTTCCCTCGGTCCTTTTTGAAGATTTTAGGAACAGTCTCAGCGTTCGAAGACCGCCCGCTATGACTGCGGGTGTGTGTTAAATATACATATGATATACAATATATCATATGTATATTTCGGATTTTGTATATTAGTTTAGGTAGTATTTGAGTGTAATTAGTATTGTATACTTACCATAAATTGTATTACCATAATTGTATAGTTAGTGTCCATATAGAATAAGGTTTTAAGAGTGGAATAGGAATAGGATTCTCCTATTATGAAAATATGTAAATTGTATAGGAATAAGATTCTCCTATTATGGAAATATGTAAATTGTATATAAACTCTTTCAATCAATGAAAATAATCGAGGGATTATTTCTTTCAAAAACAAACCCTCACATGAGAAAGGTGAGAAAAGAGTGATGCTTGTTTTTAAAAATACAAACATCACTGTCTTAATTAAGAATGTGTGTTGAGTTTTGGTCTATTCTCTGTATATTGCAAGCATTGCTTGAAAAGTATTTACGTGAAAGTCTCGTGTTTGTGATAAAAAACAAGTTTGAAATCAATACATGCATGAAGAATTTATAAATGTGACATAACAAAACAAGCTTGAGTCGAGCACTTGATCAAATCTGAAGCATGTTGAACTAACTTCTAATAGCCCTTAATTCTAACTGAATTTATAGCTGGTATTGGTGCTAGTTTGATTTAACAAAGAAAAGCCAATCACTAACTCTTTTATACGTTATTGTCCCATAAGATTAAGAATTCTTTTCACCGGAAGATATCATCTAAGGGATTGGAGGGAAGGAAAAGTGAAATGAAATTAGAAATTCTAAGTCTTCACACTAATTCAAGTTGTTTACAACTCGAATTCATATTATTTTCTGTATGAAGAAAAGAGATTTATGATATGTTTTTATTTTTAAATTATGATAGCACATCTTGTCACTTTGTTGTTACTCCCTCCGTACCAATTTATATGATGTAGTTTGACTGAGCACGAAGTTTAAGAAATAAATGAAGATTTTTGAATCTTGTGGTCTAAAACAAGTCAAATATATTTGTGTAGTTATAGATCGGCTCGTTAAGCGTAAATGTAAAGTTTAAAGTGAAATTGTTACCAAAATGACCTCTTAGCTTTGTGTGTGGGCGATATCGGATGGTTGGTATCTCACCGCATGTGTCAATGGAGTAGTTCATTAGTGCTTTTCCAAGGATGTCTGTGCATGCTCTTAAGGAAACGTGTGATATAAATTGGAACAAAAAAATTACCAATATTGTAGATAAGTAACATTGCGAGAGATAAAAGTTTGATGGAGGACCAAAAGTGCTCCAATGTTGCGAACATGAATGACTATTAATGTATTAATTTTAAGTTTAAGTCCAAAGATAAAGGACTATTTTGAGTTTTTTCTTACATTCAACCTAACCTCATTAGTTCTATTTATTTTTTGCTTCAAAAATTACATTTTGACAATCTTTATGCGAATTCCGTACCGCGTCTATAGCGATTCTTTTTAACCCATATGCATTGTGATAAGCCTTGCCAGTTTTTATGTGTTGAGTATAAATTCTTGTATCCGTAGGTGCAACGAATCCTGTTTCTTTATAAGTGATAAGTTAAAATTTAAAATTCTAAGCATCACAAGGCTAGTAAACAGGACATCCGAATCAATAAAAACATAAAACCATTTATAGGTTGGGCCAGACTCTTGGGAAATTCCATATATTTACCAGCAAGAAATTGATTGACAATTGAAAAAATTGCAGTCCACATTCAATTCAGATGTGATCTCTAAATTTGTAGGACCGCATTGAAAACGCAAGAAAGTGCAGTACCCTTTATTCCCATAATAAAAATGTGAGTGCCTGAGTGGTCCTCAATTTGGATGGGGCATCTCTTTCTAGTTTCTCCAAGGCAGATTTAGGTTGTGTTTGGTACCGAGAAATTTTTAATATTTAACTTGGTAAAATATTTTTAAGAACATATTCTCTAAGCGAATAAACTCCTAAAAATAGAAAATAACTTTCTAGCAAAAGCAAGAAAAAAATAAGTTTCATAAGTGATATTAATCGTTGACATGAAACACTAAACACGAAAACACCTCACCCCAAAAACCCTGCTTTAACCCCTGATCCCTACCTCTATGCTCCACCCCACTTCACCTCACCCTACTCCACCCCCAATACTCACCCTCCCCTCGCCCTCGCCCTCGCCCTCGCCCTCGCCCCCCCCCCCCCTCGGAACATCCCATGACACCTTACCCCACAACCCCTTCGCCCCCGACCCTCTTGAAAACCCCCACCTCCCACACCCCTTTCGCACTCGACCCTCTCGAACCCCTCCACCTCCCACACCCCTTTCCGTTTGGGATCTTCTCGAACCCCAAACTACCCCCTTTCATCCTGGACCCCTTTGAAGCTCCACCAACCCCCACCCCCTTCTCCCCACAATCCCCTCAACTTCTCCCTCACTATTCAACTCCATTGTATCTTTTTCAGATTTTATATAAATGTTACTTCCTTTGTCCTAATTTATATGATATATTTTTATTTTTAGTTAGTTTCAAATAGAATAATATATTTTCTTATTTAATAATAATTTAACTTTAAATTTTATTTTTTACGTTTAACAAGATGATTTACAACCATACAAATATCTTTGGCTTGTTTTGGACCATAAGATTCAAAAGTTTTCCTTTATTTTTTAAACTCCATGTCCAGTCAAACTACATCATAAGATTCAACTTATTTATCAATGCCCCCGGATAATAGATAAGAGAATCACTTTCTTTTTGGAAAGATATTTTTCTTCATTACCAAACACACTCTTTGAGTCAGTTGGTTGAAATTAAGCATGATATATTTTTTCATTTAAGGTAGTTGAATAAGTAAAAACTCGCCTTAGAGCTAAGGGTGGAAAATGGGGCAGGGCAGGTTAGGGCAAACCTTTAATGGGGTAGGTCAGGGAAAGATTCAAATAGGGCAGGGTAGGGCAAGGTAGAGCAGGGTAAAATAATATTTTTGAATTATTTAATGGGTTAGGGCAGGATAGGTCACAATTATGAAATGATAAGCAGTTATTAGTGTTTACCCATAATATTAAGGTATAAGAGATTTCAAACAGAACAAAATCACATCCAAAACAAATAGAACAATATGTGCTTACTTAAAAGACACATTGTACACATAATAGCCATGAAAATTGCAAAATACTTTGACAGGTAATTATGGGCAAAAACAGCACTTTAATGTTACCATTATCAACAACAAAAAAAACTTTAGAAAGATGAACAAAAAAAACTTTAGAAAAATGAATAATCATACTCTTCTACACATTAAAGTAAAAAATAAATAGGAGAAATGAAAGATATTGCCATCGAAAGATATTGCCATCCCTACTTAGAGCTGCCTATGCTCTCTTTGTTTCTTTCTTTAATGTTGTTGCAGGTTAGATCAGAGCTTCTAGTTCTATCTTTTTGTGAAAGCATATTATGGCTTTATTGCCGTGATATAAAGGGTAGACAGATTTGCTCAGTTTTAACATTTTAGTTAATTTTGCAACTTGTTTATATGGGAACGACTGAGAATGGCCTACAATATGACTAATGTTCTCACTTTATTTAACGCAACCAATAATGCCAATGGAGCAGTGTCCTTTATCTTTTTCAGATTAATTTAATACTTAGGGTGTGTTTGGTATGAAGAAAAATATATTTTTCTAGAAAATATTTTTTTGGAAAATAAGTGTTTTTTTATACTTACTTTCTAGTGTTTGGTACGTACGTAAAAAAATATTATCCTAAAAGCATTTATGTGTAACCTACCAAAATACTATGGGGTGGGGTGGGTGGGGAGTAGGTGTTCGGGGTGGTGGGATGAGTGGGGAGTAGGTGTTCGGGGTGGTGGGATGGGTGGGGAGTAGGTGTTCGGGGTGGTGGGGGGTGGGATAGTCAAGGGGTGGAGGTTGGGTGCATTGGGTGGATGGGGATGAAACAATAAACTTGAAATGTCTTTTATGAATTTATTTTCCTTACTTCCATTAGGGATGTCATTTTCTCCATTTTTAAGGAATTTGTTTTCCTAGAGAAAATGTTTTTCAAGACATTTTGACCAATTAAACATGAGAAATTAAAAAATATTTTGTACGGAAAATATATTCCTTCATACCAAACACACCCTTAATTCAGCTTTTTTTCTAACTCCATTTATTATTTTAACTCATATGTAATTGTGAAAGAAATAGGGAGGTGCACAACAGTACCATGAGATGCAGTACATGGAACACTTACTATTTAGATAGTTAGTTAGTTATAAGTTTGTTAAGTGTAATTAATGGTTAGTTAGAATATTTTAAGTATGTTAATTTCTGTATATAACTAACAATGTATACCTATTGATGAGCTTATCAGATATTTTCATTTTTTCACCCCAGTTTGAGCTCTTGCTTCTTCTTCGAGCTTAGCTTTCTTGTCAATGGCGATTACTGCCATTTGATCATTTTTCTCTGTTCTTCGATAACACAGTAACTCCACATGGTATCAGAGCGAGGCGAATCGACATAGATCAGGGGAATTCTTTAACATGCAATGAGGAATTCGGGGGATCTACATCTAGCACTGGAGAAATTGGGGATCGAGAAGTTGAAAACTGGTGAGTACAAGCACAATCCAGACATAAATTGTTGATCACAATTGCAATTGAGATCGAAAATCACGAAATAAGTAACAATGAGAGCTAATGGAGAAGATTTGACGAATGGAATTGCGGCGATTACGGTGAGCATTAATCACAATCATCCTCTATACCTCTTTCCATTCGATGCACCAGGTTCGTTATCTGTTGGGATCATATTAACTGGAATGGATAACAATACCTTATGGAGTAGGGCGATGAAATTAGCTACATTGAAAAAGAATAAAATAGGTTTTATTCATGGAACAATGAAAAGAGAGGCTTTCCATGGGGATTTGGCAAGGTTATGGGATAGATACAATGCAATTGTAGTGTCTTGGTTAATGGGAAATGTGAGCAAAAAATTACTCAGTGAGATATTATTCAATTTTGATTCACACATTATCTGAGAAGAATTGAGAGAGAGATTTGATAAAATAAACAGTTCAAGAGTTTTCTAATTACACAAAGAGATTTTCATATTGAGACAAGGGACATTGTTAGTATCAATGTATTATTCTAGACTTAAAGATCTTTGGGATGAGTATGATTCTATTGTGCCACCACCAACTTGTTGTTTTAAGTCCAAGGAATTTATAGATCATTTACAATATCAGAAAATGATGCAGTTCTTAGTGGGACTTGATGATAGTTACAATCAGGTTAGAAGTCATGTGATCATGATACAACAAGTGCCAACCCTAAACCAAGTATATGCAATGATTAACCAAGATGAAAGTCAAATGATAGTTGCAAGAACAAGTAGGGTGATGCAGGAAACAGTGGAGTCATCTGCCATGTTTACAGCCAGGAGTGAAAATAGAAGATGTGGAAATGGAGGTCCAAAGCAAAAGAAACCATATAATTCTAATGCATTTTGTGACTTTTGTCATGTGAAAGGTCATTTTAAAGTGGATTGTTTTAAGTTGATGAAGTGTTATTTTTGTCACAAAACTGGACATGTACAAGATGATTGTTACAAACTTAATGAATATCCTGGGAATTTCAAAAGTAAAACCAAGAAGCCAAATGTGGTGACAGGAGGAAGTTTGTCATTTGAATACACTAGACAAGAAGGTGAAATGCAATATCACCAGCATGACATAAAGCACATGCAGAAACAACAGTTTGGACAAAGCTCACAACAACAGTATGGATCAAGTTCAAACTCACAGTTCCATCCACAGGGTTCACAGCTCATGCCAACTTACATCTATAATCAAAGAATGCATTCACAATCTATGGCTCCACAGTATATACCAAATCAATTCACACCTAGTCAGCATCAACAGCTTCTCAACTTGCTTAACAACAAGGGAGAGACTAGTGCTAGTGCAAATATGACAGGTAAATGTACTTTTGATACAGAAGTACTGTTGAAATGGATTGTGGATACAGGTGCAACTAATCACATGATTAGTGATCAAAAACACTTACATAGTAAAAATTTGACAAAAAATATAAGAAAAATGCAGTTGCCTATATGTGATTCAGCCAAAATCTCACATCACTTAGGAGGAGGTGATGTTATTAGAAATGTCTTATGTGTGCCAACATTCAAGTTTAATCTCATGTCTGTTTCAAAGGTAACAAAGGAATTCAATTACAGTGTTACTTTCTTTCCAAAATGTTGTGCATTTCAGGATCTCTCATCTGGAAAGATGAGGGGGATTGGTAATGAAGAAGAGGGGATGTACATACTATGTTTGGACACACAAAATAAGAGAAGAGAGTTGACTAAATGTTTATCAGCAATTCAACATGTGGATGCAGTTACCTGACACCAGATGTTATGTCATGTACCTATGATTATTTTAAAGAAATTTCATGTTTCAAGAATGATGCTGCTTTTGTTTTGAATAAATGTGAAATGTTTCCCCTAGCTAGACAAACTAGAATCTCATTTCATGTTAGTACTAGTAGGAAAACATGACTATTTCAATTGCTGCACATGGATGTATGAGGGTCTTATAAAGTAGAAACATATAATGGAATGAAATATTTCTTGACTATTATAGATGATTACTCCAGGTGGACTTGGATTTTTTTGATAATATTAAAATCTGATGTAACTACACTACTTAGAAATTTCTTTATTAAAGTCAATACTCAATTTGAAGTGAAAATTCAAAGGGTGAGATATGATAATGACACTAAATTTTTTAATCATAGTTGTAAAAAATTATTTCTATAGCATGGTGTAGTACATGAGAGTTCATCTCCACATACACCACATCAAAATGGTGTTGTGGAAAGGAAGCATAGGCACATATTGGAGACAACTAGAGCCATAAAGATTCAAGCTAATTTGCTAAACAGATTTTGGGGTTTTTGTGTAGAAGGAGTTGTGTATATCGTGAATAGGATCCCTTATACTGTTATAGGCAATAAATCACCTTATGCGATGTATAATAAGACACCATCACTTACTCATTTAAGAGTGATAAGTTGTCTGTGTTTTGCAACTATCCTAACCAAACAAGACAAGTTTAGTCCTAGGGCTGTGAGAGTTGTCCTTCTTGGGTATGGTTCTGCACATAAGGGGTACAAGCTTTATGATATGGAAAACATGACATTCTTTATGAGCAGGAATGTAGTATTTATGGAGACAATATTTCCCTTCAAAGGTGGGACATATGACAATCCTAGTCCTATCAAATCACATGAGCATTTCTGCTTTGATGATTTAGTTCACCAACAGAATGTCAAGATTTCACAAATACATGCCATACTGCCATCAGATATTGAACATAACAATCAAAATTTGGAAGTCCATGATGTATGTGCACCTACTGACACCCAACATGAAAGCAATGCAGATTCAATACATGATCATAATCACCCTACTGCAAATCTACTAGAGCCTGCTACTAGAAAATCTACAAGAACTAGTAGACCTCTTATTTGGCATAAAGACTATATTACTAAACATGGCTCATCTAGTTGTTTGTAATCCATATCTGCTGGTGTAGATTATACAAGACTATCACCCAAGTATCAAAGCTTTGTCACTCAGGCTTCTCTTGATACTGAGCCATATAGTTATTTAGCAGCTGCAAAGGATAAAAGATGTGTTGAAGCAATGAATGCTGAGATCAAAGCATTGGAAGAGAATAAAACATGGGAGCTGGTACCACTTCCAGAAGGAAAAAAGGTTATAGGATGCAGGTGGGTGTACAAGATCAAATATAAAGTAACATTAGGAGTGGAGAGATTGAAAGCCAGACTGGTAGCAAAAGGATACAACAGAAGGAAGGTATTGACTATCAAGAGACCTTTTCATCAGTGGTCAAAATGTCTATTGTAAGGTCAGTCATCTTTATTGGAGTTATTAAGCAGTGGACAATTCATCAAATGAATGTCTACAATGCTTTCCTACAAGGAGATCTTTATGAAGAAGTGTATATGACAATTCAAGAGGGCTTTGATGTTAAAGGTGGGCAAAAACAAGTTTGTAAATTATTGAAGTCTTTGTATGGCTTGAAGCAAGATTCAAGGCAGTCGAACATTAAGCTTACTACAAAACTGGTTTCATCTGGATTTCTGCAAAGTCACGGGGATTATTTCTTGTTTACTAAACAGAAAGGTGACAAGATAGTAGTGGTATTGGTATATGTTGATGATATGCTACTTACTGGAAATTATCCAGCTCTTATTCAGTCTACCAAAGAGGCATTGCAGTCATCCTTCAAGATAAAGGATCTAGGAGAACTTGGGTACTTTCTTGAAATATAATTTGCAAGAAGTTCCCAAGGCATACTTATGCATCAAAGAAAGTATGCATTGGAACTCATATCAGATATGGGACTTGCAGGTGCAAAGCATGTTTCTTCACCTATGAAAATGAATTAGAAATTCACCACTGTTGAATTTGATGAACATGTTGCTTCCACACTCATATCATCCAATCCAAACTGTACCTCTTCATCAAAGCCATATCTATTTCTATCAGATCCTAGTACTTATAGGAGATTGTTTGGCATATTATTGTACTTAACAACTACCAGATCAAATATTTCTTTTGTTGTGTAATGTTTAAGTCAGTTCATGCATGCCCCTAAAGTATCACATATGGAAGCTGGACTTAGGCTTGTTAGATATATCAAACAATCACCAGGATTGGGCATCTTTATGTCCAATTCCAGTATCCCTCAACTCAAGGTGTTCTATGATGCAGACTGAGGTTCTTGTATTAATAGCAGGAGGTCAATTACTGAGCACTTAGTGTTGTTTGGTTCCTCACCCATATCTTGGAAATCTAAGAAGCAAGATACAATATCTAGAAGCTCAGCAGAGGCTGAATATAGGGTCATGGCTGCTTCAGTATCAGATGTGATATGACTTACTGGTTTGTATCGAAAACTTTGAGTTGAAGTTTAGGTACCAGTTTTAGTGTTTACTGACAGCAAATCTGCTCTTCAAATTGCTGCTAATCCAGTTTTTCATGAGCGTACAAAACGCATTGATATAGATTGTCATTTCATAAGGAAAATGATACAAGAGGGTTTAATCTGCACTACACATTTGCCTTCTGCTGATCAGCCAACAGACTTACTTACCAAGGCTCTTAGTCGACCACAACATGTTCATTTGATGTCAAATATAGGCATGAAGAACATCTTCATATCTCCTAGCTTTAGGGGGAGTGTGAAAGAAATAGGGAGGTGCACAACAGTACCATGAGATGCAGCACATGGAACACTTACTATTTAGATAGTTAGTTGCAAGTTTGTTAGTTAGTTACAAGTTTGTAAAGTGTAATTAATGGTTAGTTAGAATATTTTAGGTATGTTGATTTCTGTATATAACTAACAACGTATACCTACTGACGAGCTAATCAGATCATTTTTTTCACCCTAGTTTGAACTCCTGCTTCTTCTTAGAGCTTAGCTTTCTTGTCAATGGCGATTACTGCCATTTGATCATTTTTCTCTGTTATTCGATAATACAGTAACTCCACAGTAATTATCTTCTAGAACCTTATTCTAATTTATTTATGGAGAAGTTCGAAGTTCTATTTTTGGGATGGATAGACGATAAGCAAATCACGTCAACTTGCAAAACACTACAAGTTGAAGGCTAAAAATGCCCCCACCATGTCCTACTCCTCTACTAAAAGAGCAGACACACCTTAAGGAACACAACCAATTACCTCACACCCTATATCATATGTTGTTGAATATTTGGGTACTCTAATTCTTGTAATTGAAATTAACAATTTAGATCGATTTCAAATTCACATATAAAATTTCAGGATATTGTCTAGAGAAAAAATCCTGAAGGTTTACCTGTAGAATTTAAAATTTCATGATAGTGGTATTTTTTAAAGACAAGATGGTATATGCTCTTTTTGTTCCTGTATATGTTTTGTTTTAAAGTCCCCTCAATTATCAGTTTTAACATCGACCAGGACAACTCATCTACTAATTATGATCCTTTCCACTTTAACCACTTGTCTCTCCTACAAACAACGCCACACACCGAATTAGTAAATCATTTTTGTTCAGAATGTTAATCCTCGATAGATTCTTTAGTTCCATTTAAATTAATCATATTCTTGAACTAAATTCGTGTTGATTAATTTGGATAGACTTCTAGTTGTATTACGTTATGACAAACTTCCTATCATAATGATAGAATACCGTGTATCACGGTTTCTTTACCAAAATTAGAGTATTAAAGTAATGTTGTATAATTACCATAATTGTAGAATTCTTGTATAAGTATAATAAAAATAGAATTTTCCATTTTTGGAGATTGTAAATTGTATATATACTTATTCATTCAATAAGAATAATCAATGGATTATCTCTTTCATGGTATCAGAAGTCTATGTCTAAAATACCCTCTCCACCAACACTTCCGCTCCTCTCAACTTGTCTCGGTTTCCGTGATCCCTTCCCGGTTTCCGTGCACTTTTCCTCCTCCCTTCCCAATTTTTTTTCATTTTTCTCCTGTTGTTCTTTCGTTATGTCTACGTCAAAGAAAATGTTTCATCCAGCCCTTAAAGTTTCCAACATCAGGAACCACATCCCTATTGTTCTTGAAATGGAAAACATCCAATACGGACGTGGGAAAAATTATTCAAAGTTCACGCACGCTCGCATCAAGTCCTCCATCACATAATCCCCTCGGTCCCTGGCGTGGAGAAAGTGGCTACTCCCGAGGAAAATCCTACGTTATGGACAACCATTGATGATACCGTTCTCCAGTGGATTTACTTCACTATCTCTACAGACCTCTTACAGACGATCATTGAACCTGACGCTACGACAATGGATACCTACAATAGGGTGCGTGATATATTCTAGGATTACAAAAATTTCCGAGTTGTCGCTCTTGAGCAAGAGTTTTCACATGTCAACATAGAAGATTTTCCTCACGTTTCAGCCTATTGTAAACGACTCAAGGAAATGGCGGACCAACTCCACAACGTTGGTGCACCTGTTACCAATGATCGTCTTGTTCTCCATATGGTTGCCGGCCTATCTGAGGCCTATAATGGGGTTGGCACACTGCTTCGTCAAAGTAATCCTCTACCACCATTTTATCAGGCCCGTTCCATGCTCATGTTAGAAGAGGCCGGCTTGGCTAAAAAGGCGGCTACCGGAGTAAATTCCATCGTGATGATGACAACGTCTGATGACCCTTACTCATTCTCTATTAATTCAAGCCAAAACCGCAGCAACGGTGGCGGCAAAAAGGGTTAAAATAGTAAAAATAATGGCAAAAACTGTGGTGGCAATCACGGTGGTAACGGCGGCGGACGGAACAATATTGGCAGCAACAGTGAGCCTCGAGGCAGTGAGCCGCAGGTCAATTAGTCACAACCGTCTCTCTGGCCATGGAGCTGCGCCAGTGGTCATTGGTCCAACAACCCTTATTTCTCACCCAGTCCATATCAAGGTAACTAGGCCCAGTTTCAGCATTATTCCAGGCCCGGATTTTTGGGTCCAAACAGTGGCGGCAGGTTCTCTTCTGGGCCGGGGACATAGGCAGGCTTGCTTGGGCCTCGGCCTCCGCACGATTTTCATGTTGCGGGCCCAAATCAAATCCCAACACGTACAAATATTGAGGCAACAATGCATACACTTGGATTAACTCCTCCGAACGCAAATTGGTACATGGACATCGGCACCACTTTTCATATGACGTCTGATCAAGGTACTCTCTCGTTTTACTTCAATTTTAGCAACAATCGTGGTATTATTGTTGGTAATGGCGATAAAATTCCAATTCGAGGTCATGGACATACTACTTTGTCTCCCCCACATCCATCTCTAGTTTGAAAAATACTCTTCATGCCCCTAACCTAATTAAAAAATTGGTGTATGTCCGAAAATTTATCACTGATAATTGGGTTTCTGTTAATTTTGATCCTTTTGGGTTTTCTGTGAATGATTTCAAGACGGGGATACCTTTAATGCGATGAAATAGTAGGGGAGAGCTTTATCCACTCACAACCATCACCACTTCCACAAGTCAAGTCATACGTCTACCTTTGCCGCCCTTGCTCCTTCCTTCTGGCATGCACGTTTGGGCCATCCGAGGTCGTCTATTATTTCTAATAAGGGTACGCGTAGTACTCCACTTTGTCCTTCTTGTCCGTTATGGAAACATGTTAGATTACCATTTGTAGCCTCTACGTCTCGTACTTTGATGTCTTTTGACATTATTCATAGTGATTTATGGACATCTCCCATTCTAAGTTCTTTGGACCATTGTTATTATGTTATATTTTTGGATGATTATTCTATTTTTTGTGGACCTTTCCTTTAGCGAAAAAATCCTCTCAAGTTTTTTCCACATTCTTAAAATTTAGAGCATTCATCCGTACACAATTCGAACGGATTTAAAATATTCAATGTGATAATGGCAAAGAATATAATAATGGGTTGTTTCGGAATTTTGTGATGCTAATGGCATAGTCTTTTATTTTTCTTGTCCTCATACGTCCTCACAAAATCGAAAAACCGAACGAAAGATTCGTACCATTAATAATATTGTCTGAACTTTGTTAGTCCATGCTTCCGTACCCCTTTTTTGGCATCATGCCCTACAAATGGCTACTTACCTCCTTAACGTACTTCCTAACAAGAACCTAGCATATAATTCCCCACTTAAACTTCTTTACAATAAATATTCTTCGTATTCTCATCTTAGGATGTTTGGGTGTTTATACTATCCTCTTTTTCATCCACTACAATTAACAAACTTCAAGCTCGTTCTACCCCTTGTGTGTTTTTGGTTATCTAATCATCGTGGTTATAAGTGTTTTGATTTATCATCGAATAAAATCATAATTAGTCGCCATGTGATTTTTGATGAAACTCAATTCGTTTGCTAAACCGTGTAGTTTCGTGCCTAGTTCATATAATTTTTTGGATGACGGGGTCTCACCATATATTATACACCATTTATCCGACTTGTCCCATGACCAAAATCCACCAACAGGCCCACTGCCTGTTGGCCCATAAATTCTCATACCTGCTGGTCCTACAAGTCTACCCAGTGGGCCAGTATCGCGGCCCAGTACCGATCTCGGTACTGTTCCATTGATCCATCCCACTCGCATTATAGTTTTAGTTCTCGTTTCACGTGTTGGGCCAGTAGGCCCATTGCTTGTTGGCCAGTCCGTCACCAGCCCACCCACTGCCTAAAATCCACCCAATTCTACCTCGAGTCAAGGGCCCGTTACTCGTAGTCAAATGGGTATTTTAAAACCAAAATGACATTTTAATCTCAATTCTAATATCTCTAAATCCCCACTACCACGTAACCATGTGTCTGCACTACATGATCCGAATTGAAATTGGTTATGACTGACGAATATAATGCTCTTATTGAAAATAAGACGTGGGAGTTAGTACCCCGTCCATCTAGTGTTAATATTATTCGGTCTATGTGGATTTTCACTCATAAAGAAAATTCTGACGGTTCTTTTGAGAGGCATAAGGCTCGTCTTGTAAATGATGGTAAAACTCAATAGGTTGGAGTGAATTGTGGTGAGACGTTTAATCCGGTGGTCAAACCGGCTACCATTCGCATTGTTCTTAGTTTGTCTTTCTCAAAAGCATGACCTATTCATCAGTTGGATGTAAATAATGTTTTCTTACACTATGATCTTAAGGAGACAGTCTATATGCATCAGCCTTTGGGTTTTCGAGATCCCAATCATCCTCATCATGTCTGTTTGATGAAGAAGTCTTTGTATGGTCTTAAGCAGGCCCCGTTGGCTTGGTATAAGAGGTTTGCAGATTATGTATCTACTATTGGGTTTTCTCACAGCCGGTCTGATCATTCTCTATTTATATATTGTCGTGGTACTTCTCTGGCATACATTTTATTGTACGTAGATGATATTATATTGACTGCTTCATTTGATAACATGCACAAGTCTATCATGTTACTTCTCAGTTTTGAATTTGCAATAAAAGACTTGGGACCCTTGAGTTATTTCTTGGGCATTGCTGTCACGCGTCATTCATGTGGTCTATTTTTATCTCAAATGAAGTATGATGCGGAGATTATTGAGAGAGCTGGTATGTCATCTTGTAAGTCTACTTCTACTCCGGTTGATATCAAACCAAAGTTGAGTACTAAGTCAGGCACACCATACGAGGATCCTACCCACTATCACAGTCTTGCAAGGGCACTTCAGTATCTTACTTTCACGAGACCTGATATTACTTATGAAGTTCAGCATGTGTGTTTATTCATGTATGACCCACGGATTGAGCACATACATGCGCTCAAACGCATTATACAATACATCCAGGGCACACTTGTTTATGGATTACATTTATATCCTTCTTCCGTCTCTTCTCTTGTGTCATATACAGATGCTGATTGGGGTGGTTGTCCTGATACCAGACGTTCGACATCTGATTATTGTATGTTTCTTAGGGATAACTTGATCTCGTGGTCTGTGAAACGTCAGGCTACATTATCATGATCCAGTGCAGAGGCTGAGTATCGAGGTGTGGCTAATGTGGTATCTGAATCATGTTGGTTGCGTAATCTTCTATTAGAATTACACTTTCTTATTCAGAAAACTACATTGGTCTATTGTAATAATGTTAGTGCAGTCTATCTTTCTGAAAATCCTGTCCAACATCAGCGCACTAAACATATCGAGATGGATATTCACTTTGTTCGCGAAAAGATAGCTCGTGGACAAATATGTGTTTTACATGTGCCCTCTAGATACCAAATTGTTGACATCTTTGCGAAGGGCCTTCCCTCAGTTCTATTTGAAAATTTTAAGGACAGTCTCAGCGTACGACAACTGTCTGCTATGATTGCGGGGGTGTGATAGAATACCGTGTATCACAGTTTCTTTACCAAAATTAGAGCATTAAAGTAATGTATAATTACCATAATTGTAGAATTCTTATATAAGTAGAATTAAAATATTAAAAGTATAGTAAAAATATGATTTTTCATATTTGGAGGTCATATATTGTATATATATATTATTCATTCCATAAGAATAATCAATGAATTATTTCTTTCACGTAACTCAATTGAGAAGACTATAAACAAGTTGACATGTGGTGTCTAGGCAGATACGAATGATCAATGCTGGTAATATTACTTTTGACCTCTTGCCTTTTTACGAGAAATTTACAAAAATAGTCCCTTATATTGAGATATATTTAAAATAGTCCCTTAAATATATATTTGAACAGTTTTAGTTCTTTGAATTTATCAAAAATGGACAATTTTGATTTCTATAAAAAATTTAATAAATTGTGAATGTTAGATTAATGCGAACTATGAAAGGAAAAATTTAACCAGAAAAGTCTCATCAAATCTCATAAACTACCACACCAAAAACTTCACACCGAACGCTAATAATAAACCAAAAAATAGAAGAAATTATACCTAAAACTTGTATCATGCACTAGAAATTGACCGAAAACAGAAATTATAAAAACTACACTCCAAATGTGAATTCTCATTAAAATTTTCTTTTGCACTTCTCATTAATCCAACAAATAATTAATTCTATGGAAAAATACTCAATTTTAACAAACTTAAAAGATTGAAACTTCTTTAAAATATACTTAAGAATTATTTTGAACCTAACTATAAGGAACTATTTTGTCATTACATATCTGAATTTTTTTTTCTGATTAATCAAATCTGATTTTGATGTAGGGCGGTAATCAAAATCATGATTATAATTCTACCGAAAATAAAGGAGAGAGTCAAATTATGTGTAATGCAGAGGGGACAGCTATACCCAACCTTCAGCATTTATGAAAGGGCCAACTGACCCATAATGTCCCCAATGCTTAGCTTGTTAAAACTTCAAACTGAAATGATATGATCAAATTGATGCACATTTCGAGAAAACAATATTACTGACTTTTTTTTTATATCAATTTGTGGTACACACAGAACCTAAATAAAAATGATAAATATCCGTGATATACACGGTATATATGTTGTGTACATCACAGACAAATTATTGTATAATGGGTTGTTAAATCCCATAATATACACGGTATATGCATGCCGTGTATATCACGGTACGGTAGTCTATTTTAGGTTATGATTTGTTGTAATTAAATTAGAGGTGTACACTAACCATAATTGCATAATTATTGTACAAGTATAATAAGATTTTAGGAGTAGAATAGGAATATGATTTTCCTATTATGAAAATTGTAAATTGTATATATATATATATATACTCTTTTATTAATGAAAATAATCGAGAGATTATTTCTTTCATGGTATCAGAAGTCTAGGTTTTTCATACCTCTCCTCTTATTGTTTCCGCATGCTCTCGGTTTTCGTGCCCTTCTTCTCCCTTCTCTTCCCAAATTATTCCCAATCCCTACTTCACCTTTTGTTCTTTCGTTATGTCTAAGAACATGTTTCATCCTGCCCTTATTGTTTCCAACATCAAGAACCACATCCCTATTGTTCTTGATATGGAAAACGTCCAATATTCGACGTGGGCAGAGTTGTTCAAAATTCACGCAATCTCCCATCAAGTCCTCCATCACATTATTCCTACCGCTACCCCTACTCCCGCGAGAGGATCCTCAGTTACGGATTACTCTTGATGCTACCGTCCTTCAGTGGATTTATTCCACTATTTCTACCGACCTTTTACAGATAATTATTGAGCCGGATACTATGGCTATGGATACTTGGAATAGATTGCGTGATATATTCCAGGATAACCAGCATTCTCGCGTTGTCACCCTTGAGCAGGAATTTTTTTCCAAGTCAGCATGGAAAATTTCCCGAATGTTTCATCATATTGTAAACGTTTCAAGGAGTTGGCGGACCAACTCCATAACGTTGGGGCACCTATTACCAATAATCGTCTTGTCCTACAATGATTGCAGGCCTATCTGAGGCCTATAATGGAGTTGAGACTCTACTCCGACAAAGTAATCCACTTCCCCCCTTTTATCAAGCCCGTTCGATGCTCACTTTGGAAGAAGCCGACTTGGCAAAAAAGGCGGCTAATGGCGTAAGTTCTGTGGCGATGATGACCTCATCTGATAACTCTAACGGTTTTGTTGAAAATTTAGGCCAAAACCGCAACAACGGTGGCGGCAAAAAGGGTCAAAACCGTAAAAATAGTGGCAAGAATCGCGGCGGCAACAATTACGGTGGCCGAAATAGTGGTGGCACCGATATTGGGCCTCGAGGCAGTGGACAACATCCCAATTGGTCTCAATAATGAGCCCATGGCAGTGGAACTGGGGCAATGGGTCGTGGGCCAACATTGGGTATTTTTCTAGTAACCCTTACTAGAGTAACTAGGCCCAATTCCAGCCACAGGCCAGGCCCAGTTTCTCGGGTCCAGCTTCAGGCGGCGGGCAGTATTCTGGCCGGGGCAATAGGCCGATATGCTTGGGCCTCGACCTCCGCAGGCATTCCAGGCAGTGGGCTC
This sequence comes from Anisodus tanguticus, assembly GCA_034509755.1. Lineage (NCBI taxonomy): Eukaryota > Viridiplantae > Streptophyta > Magnoliopsida > Solanales > Solanaceae > Anisodus > Anisodus tanguticus. The sequence goes on from CM067556.1 coordinate 24,826,715, forward strand.
CACACCGACTCCGTCAGATATTGAGGTCGCAATGCATAAAATTGGATTAAATCCTCCAGACCCGACTTGGTACATGGACACCGGCGCAACTTCTCACATGACGTACGACCAAGATACTCTCTCGTCTTATTCCAATTTGAGCAACAATCGTGGCATGATTGTTGGTAATGGCAACTCAATTCCAAATCGTGGTTACGGTCATAAAACTTTGTCTCCCCCTAACTTAATTAAAAATTTGGTGTATGTCCGTAAATTCACCACAGATAATTGTGTTTCTGTTGATTTTGATCCTTTTGGGTTTTCTGTGAAGGATTTCAAGACGGAGATACCTCTCATGAGATGTGATAATAGAGGAGATCTTTATCCTATCACGCCCGCATCCAGTCTCTCGAGTCAAGCCTTGCCATATACTTTTGCAGCTCTAGCTCCTTCCACGTGGCATGCACGTTTGGGTCACCCTAGGTCATCCATTGTTTCTTCCTTGCATAAAAATAATTTTATTTGTTGTAAGGATACGCGTAGTACTCCAATTTGTCAATCATGTCCTTTAGGAAAACATGTTATATTACCGTTTGTAGCCTCTACTTCTCGTACTTTAATATCATTTGATATTATTTATAGTGATTTATGGACATCTCCCGTTTTAAGTTCCGTGGGCCATCGTTATTATGTTCTACTTTTTGAATGATTATTCTAATTTTTATGGTCCTTTCCGTTGGCGAAAAAATCCCAAGTTTTTTTCACATTCTTAAAATTTAGAGCATCCATCCGTACCCAATTCGATCGGAAAATAAAAAATATTCAATGTGATAATGGAAAAGAATATGATAATGGATTGTTTCGGGATTTTTGTGACACTAATGGCATAGTTTTTCATTTCTCTTGTCCTCATACTTCCTCACAATATTATCCGCACTTTATTGCTCCATGCATCCGTACCCCCTTCCTTTTGGCATCATGCTCTACAAATGGCTACTTACCTTCTTAATATACTTCCTACCAAAGGTTTGGCATATTCCTCCCTTTTTCAAATCTTATATAATAAGACTCATTCGTATTCATATCTTAGGGTCTTTGGGTGCTTATGTTATCCACTATTTCCGTCAACTACAATTAACAAACTTCAAGCCCGTTCTACCCTTTGTGTGTTTTTGGGTTATCCATCTAATCATCGTGGTTACAAGTGTTTTGATTTATCAACTAATAAAATCATCACTAGTCGCCATGTTATTTTTTATGAAATCCAATTTCCATTTGCCAAATTAAGTAGTTCCGGGCCTCGTTCGTATAATTTTTTAGACGACGATGTCTCCCTATATATTATCCACCATTTATCAGACTTGTCCCGCACATAAAATCCACTAGCGGTCCCACTGCCCTTTGGACCTCCAGTCCTGTCTCTAGTCATGGGTCCAGCAACTGGGCTTAATATCCAGCCCAATTCTTCCCCTGCTCCTGTTCTCGATCCAGATTCAGTTCTGCTTCCAATGTTGGGCCAGCAGGCCCACTGACTGCTGGCTAGTCCGTCACCCCTCCGATTTTGTCCCAAAATCCACCCAATTCTCCTCGAGTCACAGACCGGTCACTCGTAGTCAACATGGTATTTATAAATCAAAAAGACATTTTAATATAAATTCTAATGTTCTTAAATCTCCCATACCCCGTAACCCAGTGTCCACATTAAATGACACGAATTGGAAGTTGTCTATGAAAGACGAATATAATACTCTTATTGAAAATAAGACGTGGGAGTTGGTACCCCGTCCTTCTAGTGTTAGTATTATTCGGTCTATGTGGATTTTTACTCATAAGGATAATTCTGATGGTTCTTTTGCGAGGCATAAGGCTCGTCATGTAGGTGATAGTAAGACTTAGTAGGTTGGCATGGATTGTGGTGAGACGTTTAGTCCAGGTGGTCAAACCGGCTACCATTCACATTGTTCTCAGTTTGGCTCTCTTGAAGGCTTGGCTCATTCATAAGTTAGATGTGAATATTTTTCTTACATGGTGATCTTAAGGAGACCGTCTACATGCATCAGTCCTTGGATTTTCGAGACCCCAAATATCCTCATCATGTCTGTTTATTGAAGATGTCCTTGTATGGGATTAAGCATTCCCCACGGGCTTGGTATAAGAGATTTACAGACTATGTTTCATCTATTGGGTTTTCGCACAGCAGGTCTGATAATTCATTATTCATATATCATCGTGGTACTCCCTGGCTTATATACTATTATACGTGGATGATATTATCTTGACTGCCTCTTCTGATGTTTTGCTCAAGTCTATCATGGCAATGCTCAGTTCTGAGTTTGCTATGAAAGACTTGGGGCCCTTGAGTTACTTTTTAGGGATTGTTGTCACTCGTCATGCAGGTGGGTTATTCTTATCACAATAGAAGTATGCCGCTGAGATCATTGAGCGAGCTGGTATGTCCTTATGCAAGTCTACTTCCACTCCAGTTGATACTAAACCCAAGCTGGATACTACGACTGGATCACCTTACGAGGATCCGACCCACTATCGCAGTCTTGCAGGGGCTCTTCAGTATCTTACTTTCACGAGACCACATATTACGTATGTCGTACAATAAGTGTGTTTGTTTATGTATGATCCCAAGATTGAGCACATGAATGTGTATTCGATACATCCAGGGGACACTTGACTATGGCTTACATTTATATCCATCATCAATGCCTACACTTGTCTCGTATACAGATGATGATTGGGTGGCTGTCTAGATACCAGAGGCACCACGTCTAGCTATTACATGTTTCTTGACAATAACTTGGTCTCATGGTCTGCGAAGCGCCAATCTACATTGTCACACTCTAGTGCGGAGGCCGAGTATCGAAGGGTAGCCAATGTGGTCTCTGAATCATGTTGGTTACGTAATCTTCTCTTAGAACTTCATTGTCCCATTCAGAAAGCTACCTTGGTTTATTGTGATAATATTAGTGTCGTCTATCTTTCTGGTAATTCACTTCAACACCAGCGCACTAAACACATTGAGATGGATATTCACTTTGTTCGCGAAAAGGTAGATCGTGTACAAGTACGCGTCTGTCATGTCCCTTCCAGGTATCAAATTGCAGACATCTTTACAAAAGGTCTTCCTTCAGTTCTATTTGAAGATTTTAGGGACAATCTCAGCGTATGAAGACCGCCCGCTATGACTGCGAGGGTGTGATAAATACCTGTGATATACACGGTATATACGTATCACGGGTAGATTGTTGCATAATGGGATGTTCAATCCCGTGATATACACAGTATATGCATGCCGTGTATATCACGGTTTGGTAGTCTATTTTAGGTTATGATTTGTTGTAATTAAATTAGAGTTGTACACTTACCATAATTGTATAATTATTGTACAAGTAGAATAAAATTTTAGGAGTAGAATATGAATAGGATTTTTCTATTATAAAAATTGTGAATTGTATATACTCTTTCATTAATGAAAAATAATTCAGGGATTATTTCTTTCAAAAAAAACATCCACCATGAGCCACAGTAGTAGGTGATGGACACGGATGTATTCTTTCGTCTCCTCCTAATAATTATTTGACTAATTTCAACTAGGGCTGACAATTTCACCCTAACCCGATGGATATCCATCCATCCGATCCGATTATATAGACGAAAACCGACAAAACATGGATTTTAATCGGGTGACGGATGGATCGGGTGACGGATCGGGTCGGATTCGGTGGACGTACATCCAACCCACCACCCGACCCATCCATCCACCCGTTTATAAATAGTTATTTTTTGTGTAGTTCAGTGATAACATACCCCTGACTCATGTCGTTACTACTTGGTTTTATTTCCAATAGTTGTCTTTATTTTTCTAAAGTGAATGAAAATTCTTTTTCAATTTCAACATGACAATAACGATGATTCCTAGTATCAAAAATGTTATTTTTGTACTACGTTATACATAATTGACATTTTCTATGTTGAACATCACTCTATATATGACTATAATTGTTAGCAATATAATAGGTTGAGGAATATTACCATGGGATCAAGATCAAATTATAATGGTAAAGCAAGATAGTACGAAAAGCAAGATAGTATGAAAACTGAAAAATAAACCAAAAGTATCAAACTGATTGTGCTATAATTTTCATCCGCGAAGCACCCGATTCACCCGTGGATGATGGATGGATCGGATGTGGATGAAGAAAAAATAGGGTGATGGATGGGTCGGGTGATGGATGGATAGTTGGCGGGTGGAGGTGGATTGAGCTCCACCCGATCCACCTCTGATCCATTGCCAGCCCTAATTTCAACATGTTAGTAGACTCCCTCCCTTAAAAGGAAAGTTAAATGTCCTATGCATTGGCTCGCTCTAAAACAGACTTGAATTGTTTTTCTTATATACTCCCTCTGTCCAATGTTATTTGATTTTGTTTGAATGGACCCAAAGTTAGGTTAATAAAAAAGACTTTTGATATTTATAATTTAAATAAGAAATAAATTTCATAAATAGTCATTTTTTATTCTTTGTAAGTGAAAAAAACATGATTCCTTTTTAAATAGGGTCGAAAAATAATCTCTAATTCTTAAAATAAGAGCTCTGAAATTTTATGGCTTTGAGAGAGATTTAGCCAACCCTAAGCTTTTTTAAAAATAAAATTGAATTATTTTTAAATATAAAATTATAGTAATTTTTTAAGATAAACTAAAAAAAAGTGTGTACATAAATTGAAATTAAAGAAATAGTATAATAGGTTTTAGGAGAGCTTGCAAGTACATACACACACAAACTTTTGATCAAAACTCCCATTAATTAAGATTATCTTAGTGGATAGAGTTTTGTCCGTGTCAAGCCCACCAAACTACACTACGCGCATACCCTCAAGACGCTTATAAAGCTAATTTCGACATCATGACGGAATTTTCTTTTATTAAACCTCTTAAAAGTAGGGGTGGCCAGTGGGCCGGGTTCGGGGCGGAGGGTCTCGGTGGGACAAGACTTGACGGGATTGGGGGAGGGCGGGACCGGTCCTCCGGCGGGACTGGCGGACCGGGATTGGCAGGATACGCCGATGTCCCGTCCCGTCCCGGTCCCGTCGAAAAAGGAAATCGGTCTTATCGGGGCGGGATTGGGTTTTCCGATTTTTTTTTTAATTTAATTTTAAAAAATAACATATATAATAAACACCTCAATAATTGAACAAGATAGTGTAATAAAAATATCTCAAGACTGTTTTTGTGCCTCTTATATTATTTAATAGAAATATAATTTTTTTGTAATACAATTTCAAAATTGCAACTTTGTTGTGTTGAAAGTTGCAAATAACATAGTACATAAAAAAATCACATATTTATAAACACATTTTTTAGTTTCTTCACAATGTCTTGTGGTTCTTCGGTTGGAATTGGAATTTGTTGGTCAAATTGCTCGACGTCACTTCCACCTCCGTTGGATAAGATTTCATTGTAGTTTTCGTCGTCTTCTTCGTTGATCTCCGGTTGACTGCACATTCTACGCTCTGCTCGTATTCAATCTCCGAATAAAACTGCAATCTCTAAGCTGTCTCCCGCTAATGAGTGTCTGTGCTCTCCTATTTGAAATCTTTCGGTAGAAAAAACGCTTTCAGACGTTGTTGATGACACTTGAATGTTCAACACATCTCGGGGCATCTTTTCTAGTGTCGGAAATGTCTTCTCATTCTCCCTCCAGTATTTCAGCAAGTCTTCACATCCTTCTTCATTGAGAACTACTTGGTACGGTACAACACCCTGCAAAACAAAAACATCAAACACTCTAACTTGATTAGTAGTGGTACCACTAAACATTCTACTTCTAAGACTTTCAATACTAGCCACAAAAACAACATGTCTTTTATAAGGTTGTACTGAAGAAAAAGATGGTATGAAAGTCGGTTGGTTGCTAACACTTTCTTGTTGGTAATGCGTATATACTTTTTTGCATTCATCGTGTATGCTAGACAAAACTTCTTATTTAGTTGGTTCCTTAGGTGATTGTTCATTTGGATTTTTTGGAGGTGGAAGTATTACTATACAATCATAAATAGTTTGAATAAGTGCTTTACAACCGTCTATTTTAATAGTCGGATTTAATACAACACCAAAAATATAAATAGTGGGAATAGGAAAAAAATATTTTTTAAATTTGATAAACATTTTTTTAATAGGTGCCTTATAAGATGGATTTTCCATATATTCACTAAGTAACAAAAATATTAGAGCTATATAAAATAACATAGTTGAAATAGTATGATAATATATAAAATTCTTTAGTTGTTTGAAAAAATTTCTCTAAAAATACAATAAGTTCTGAAATTTTTTTCCAATCGTTATCTACACCCATATTAGTTGAATTTCGATTATGGGCGTTAAAAAATAAAGTTATAGGTCTTCTATAATCATAAGCAACAAGTAGTTGTTCATATAAAAAATTTCACCTAGTTGCTACTTCTTCGGAAATTTTCTATAAGGTAGTCCACAATCGTGACAAGTTTTTTATATTTTTTTTCTTTGTATTCTATTACTTCTAAAAATAAAGTTTATAGGAAATTATACTTTATTAAGAATGTCTTCAAAAAGTGATAGACCATCATTTACAACTAAGTTATAAATATGACACGCACATTTTAAACGAAAATGATTAGGAAAAAATGGAGTTAAAAGATCTTTTAAAAGTCTAATAACATAATTATTAGAAGAAACATTATCTAACGTAACCGTCATTATTTTATCAGTTGTTCCACAATAATTGCAAACTTGATGAATATTTTCTGCAATAAAATTTCCGGTGAGCCTATCATCAATATATCTATATGCTAGAATACGTTTTTGCATAAACCATTTATAATCTATCCAATGACATGTTATAGTTAAATAATCATGGTCGTTAATACTACGACCTATATCAGACGTGATAGATACTTTGTCAGGAAAATGATATAATGAATAACGTAAATATTGTTTATATTCATGTGCAAATTTAAAAATGTCTCTCCTAACAGTTGATCTAGAAAAACCGTTAAAAGCACAATTATACATATATCTTGAATAAAATAAGGAGAGGAAGGAAATGAAAAAGGCAAACCCTCCACCATAACTAATTTTGTTATTGCTTCCATATATATGTTTATCCTATTTAGGGTCTACAATTCCCCCCGTCATCGGGTTAATTGGACCATGTACTTGGTCGGGGACACTATGTGAACTTTGTCCCAACTGAGAGCGCATTTGGCGCACCCGACTTTGTAGCCTCATATTCATCCCACCTAGCTTTGTGAAAGTTTTGTACATGTCTTAATAAACCTCCCGTACCACCCTGACCTTTTTTCCATTTTAAATTTATAAACATTTTTACAAATTTTGCATCTAACTACTTGATTCTCTTGGTCCCTATAAAAAAAATCCAATGCAGCAGATTTTAATTTTCGTTGTATGGGGCCTCTCTCATGGTAGGGGGAATAAGAGACGTTCCAGTTTCAGTTTGAGGTGCACTAGTGGGTGTGTCATCTAGATTATCTTATAAATTAAAGTCTGGTTGAGTTGCAGAATATATCTCATCGTCTAATGGTATATCATTAAAAATTTCAGTTTCATCTATATGAGTATAATCAATCAAATCATCTTGTCTAAGAATAGTATGACTAGAAGAAGTACCCCTACCCTTGTTACCCCTACTAGAAGAAGTACCCCTACCCTTGTTATCCCTACTAGAAGAAGCACCCTTACCCTTAAACATATCTCTTAATCCTTCCATTTTAATTATGTAAATATATAATTAAAGATAATAAAATTAAGTGTGATAATTAAAATAAAGTAACAATAATAATTTAAAGAATGAGCGAAGTACCAAACGGCGATGTAACGTCGACGTGTAATCTAGGTTGAAAATTGAAACTTTGCTCGATGGATAATCCTAAAGCTAGTTGTCAACTTCACTTCCAATTTTTGAACTGTGATACAATTATACAAATGAACAAATAAAATATAATATTTAGTAGGCATTGTAGACTTGTAGAGAGATTTGAGACATTGTAGGAAGATTTGTGAGAAAGATGAATAGAAAATGAGGTATTTATAGTTGAAAAATTGAGTTAAAATATAAATATATTAACTTAGGGGTTAAAAATAAATATTAAAGGAGTAGGGGGTTGGGGGAGGCCAAAAATGACCATTGCACAACGGTCAAAATATAAAATAGCCGTTGTGCAACGACCATTTTTTGCAAAGAGAGGGACCGGGGCGGGACGGGCGGGATCGGGCTTGGGACGGGCTCGGGCGGGACGAGCCGGTTCGAGTCCCGTGCCCATTTTTTAGGGGGGCGGACCGGGTTGGGGTCGGGTCGGGCCAACCCGGCCCACTGGTCAGCCCTACTTAAAAGTACTCGTACCAACCATTAAATTATTAGTAGAACGATTAGTTGACAATTAAGTTATCAAGTGATTATTATACGAGGAAATCCTTAATTAGACAATTCAATAGGAGGAGCCCACAGCCCCCACACATCCTACACTGAAGATCACCATCCTTTTAGCATGGTGGACACACTTAAAATAGACCTCCAAAAATCTAAGACGAAAAAAGAAAGATTTTAAATTTTGTGTACTAATACCGTATATTTAGTAGATGTAATATTTAATATGTAAATGTTCAAAATAATCATAATATGATAACTTTAAAAAAGTCAAATAACTTCTAATAACATATTAAATTATAACAGTATCAATATGTATAACTAAAACCCACAAAAGGTCTAAATAATAGTACCGTCTAAAGAAAAATGCTAGGCCTTTAGAGAGGATATAGAACATTAAAACGTACTCCCGTATCAATTAATGTGACACTTTCTCAAGAATGAGTTTGATTAAGTTTTGTGGTCCAGCCTCTCCAGACCTTGAGCATAGCAAGAACTTAGTGCACCGAATTGCACTTTTAATTTGATTAAGTTTGACATCTAAATTAGATTATATTAATTTAATATTTAAAAATTATATTAAAAATATTATAAGTTATAATTTGTTTCGTGTCAATATGATAATAAAATATTAATTATTTAAATAGTTTAAATTTTCGATAAATGAAATTGAAGGGGAGAATATATAAAATTAATCAAGCAAATAAGCATTGTTATTTTATGAGACGCTAATAAGAGCCAATGTGATCATTACATTACCAACCACAAACATATCCAGTGCAATCCCACAATGTGGTAGAGCGTACACAGACCTTACCTATCTTGGTAGATAGAGCGGCCGTTTCCGAGAGACCTCGGCTCAGAACAAGCAAAGCAGAAAAAACAGTCATCCCCGGTGAAATTTTTTTTAAAAAAAATTAAAATTTAAAAGTTTAAAGTAGTATAAAAATGATGACAGCAAACGGGAATACGCCATAATAGCGCATCATGAAAAGAAAAAGAAGAATGAAGAAGCATTAACTAACACTGATAAATGAGATAAACCAAGTATATTAAAGAACGCAAATCAATAAAAATAAAACTTCAGAAGCTATAAATTACGCCTATTATTATGATATGTTAAGCGGGTCTACCTTAATAAGGTTAAGGTTATTAGTTTGTAAGCATAAGTACTAAGCTATCATTAAATTATTATCGGTAAATCGACCTAAATTAATGCATGTTAAGTCACTTTTGTGCTTCTGCATCTCAGACAAGAATCGAAATGAACACTGCCCGACCCCTCAGTCCATAGTCCCCTACTACCTCCTGCCATTCTTCTATGACAAATAGCCACAGAAATTTATACAGTAGTACCTTATTGCAGACATGCAAATGTTTTAAGAACTTAAAAAAGCAAACAGAAAAAAAAGAGTAAAAGATAAACAGAAGGGTAAAGTAAAGATTAGAAAGTAAACGAGTGTCTGAATCAAATTAGATATAAGTAACATAATAATTTACAAGGCCAGCACTAACAAATTAAATAGCTCGTTGGAACAATCTTGATTTCCATTGTTATCCTCATCAAGTTGAGCACTAATCTTTGCGAACAAAGCATAAAATAGGTCTAAAAAAATAAAATAAACGTGAACTAATAATACCAGCCTCGAAGTTTTTTTTTTCTTACTTGCACTAATTCTAGTTAACACTTATTTCTCCATTTTTTTCAGCTAATTAAGATGAAGAAGAAGACCCATTAGTAGCAACAACACTATCACTTGTGTGAAGATGGTGAATTATGCCAGCTTGGATATCCTTTTTGTTTTCACTGTTGCTTTCATGATGATCAAATTCTGAGTTGATGCTGTTATGATGAGTGTTATTTCTACTAACAATACAAAAACCATTAACGTCGTTAGTGTTACCATTGTGGTGGTGGTGGTTGTCTTCGCCGTCGCCGCCGGCGTGTTGATGATCTAATTTCTTCCCGAAAGTGTTCTTGTTATTATGCATCCATACTTTTAACACACCCTTTTCAACTCCAATTTCATTGCAAAAATTGCTCACCAGATCTTCATCTCGCTTCTGCATTTTCCATCCAACTCTCTCAGCAAAGTCCAGCATTTTCACCTTCTGATCTGGAGTGAATTTCGTTCTGACACGCTTCCTCTCGTTAGAATTCGCCACCGGAGCTGAAGTCGGGTTCGGGTTTTTATCACCTGAAAACCCAGCACTAAGTGCTAACAGCATGTGTGGTGCAGAAGCTGGGTAATAAGCTGATGAAATCGGCGGTGGAGATGGGGAATTCGGACTACTGTGGTCCCCACGCTGCTGCGTCGGAGGTGGAGGTGGATGGTGGCGGTGGTGAGGTTGGTACTCAAGCGCCGCTGTTGTAATAGCTGGTGATGGGACCACCACAACCGGTTCATCCGATTCACGGCGGTGAAAATTGCGGTGACAGCCACAAGCGGCGCATTTTAAGGATGTCGGGTCAACTGGGTTAGCTGTCGGAGAAGGCAAAAATTCTCCACAACCATCAATAGCATGGCCACCTATGCTTGCAGCATGGTTTTTTAAGCATTCCTTGTAAATTGCCACCACAGGATGATGATGATGGTTCAGGGAAGATCGATTTTTCAGTTTAAGGACACCATTACTGAAATGGAAGGGCTTGGGTTGTTGGATCTGAGTAGGGGTTTCAATTTCAGTTAATTCTTGGGTTGTGTTGTTGTTTGTTAAGTCCATGGCTGATGAAACATCTACTCTCTTTATCTCTTGTTTAAGAGTTAGTAGATGATTAGATTTAGGGTCAAGATTTCAAACATCTTTATTCATTGGGACAGGTTAATAAGGAAGTGAGAAGAGAAATGAAGGGTTTGTTTTAGGTTGATGAAGATGATGATAATGAGGATATGACTAGTGATGACCATAGATAATAAAAAGACTATATAATTATGCTTTTCATCCCTTAACTTGTGACATACTTCAACTTTGGTCCTTACAATTAATAGTTTTTTTTTTATATAATTGTGGTATCTAAATCACTAGTATGTGTTAACTCCTATACCTACCACTTTGATAGATGCAAAAAAATCACTAAATATTCTCGTTTTCATTAAGTAATATTTAAACTTGGAACATCAGGGGCCACAGTTTTGAAGGATTTCAAGATATTAATCAATCTTAAATTAATTAAAATGCATATTTTTCTCCCATTTAGATAAGAAAAGTATTATATTTAGGTTATTTTTAATAATATTTCCTCCAAATATAACATATTAGTGAATATTTAACATAAAACACATTTACGAAGATTTACATATTGTTCAGCAATGAGTAATTTACAAAATTTATGAAGATTCAGGAATAGAATGATCAAAAGTGGATATATCAACTAATTGAAAATTTAATATGCTTAATTAAATACTCCATTACTTATAAAGAAAAGTTCAGGGATTAATAGTGAAAATGTTTCTAATAAAAATCTTGATTTTGTGGTTGTCCTTCTTAACCACTTGTGTTTTTTTGACCTTGATTTCTAATCTAATCTGTGGTTAACCTGCAGCTTCTGCTGCTGACCCCACTTCCCCACTTGCAGGTTTTAGACTTGGGTGTCATGTGTGTAATAAATATCTCTGATCAGTTAAATGCTTATGGCAATACTCTTGTCCTCTTCTCATTATGGATAATCATACTTAAGTAATAAATTGTTTAAGTGAGAGGATACAAATTTATCATACTATAAGGAAAATACTTCACCTTTGATACAGAGTAATTAAAATGATCATGCTAAATCTATTGTTTAAGTGAGAGGAATACAAATTAATCATACACTATAAGCAAAATACTTTACCTGATATGGTGCAGAGTAATTAAAATGATATACTATTTTAATTGACTAATTCCAGCTACTTTATTGTATTTGAAAAAATGGAATAGTCTATTGAATTTAATCAATTTTGAATTCCAAAGTTGATAGGGTCATTCAGGGGACTAATAACTGTCATTGTTTAATTATAAGGTGTCCCATCTACTGACTTTAAATTGATACAGAAAATTAGGGGTGATCAGTGGATCGGGCTCGGGATTGAGTAAAAATTTCTGAACTTATTATATTTTTGGAGAAATTTTTTCAATTTCAAAAGAAGTACCCACTAGGTGGAATTTTTTATACGAGCAACTACTTGTGGCTTATGACTATAGAAAACCTATAACTTTATTTTTTAACTCTCATAATCAAAATCCAGCTAATATGGTTGTAGATAGCGATTGGGTAAAAAATTTCGAACTTATTGTATTTTTGGAGAAATTTTTTCAAGGAACAAAAGAATTTTCCGGTATATATTATCCTACTATTTCAACTATGTTGTTTTATATAGCTCTAATATTTTTAAAAATAAAGTTTATAGCAAATTGTATTTTACTAAGAATGTCTTCAAAAAGTGATAGATCATCCTTTACAATTAAGTTATATATATGGCACGCGCATTTTATATGAAAATGATCTGGAAAAGATGGAGTTAAACTATTTTTTAAAATTGTAATAGTGTAATAATTAGAAGAAGCGTTATCTAATGTAATAGTCATAATTTTATCAGTTATTCCGTAATAATCGCACACTTGATAAATATTTTCTGCAATAAAAGTACCAGTGTGCCTATCATCTATATATCTATACGCTAAGATACGTTTTTGCATAGACCATTTATAATCTATCCAATGACAAGTTACCGTTAAATAATCATGGCCGTTAGTACTACGGCATATATCAGAAGTGATAGCCATTTTGCCATTAAAATGATATAATGAATAACGTAAATACTGTTGATATTCATGTGCGAATTTAAATACATCTATCTTAACAGTTGATCTAGAAAAATCATTAAAAGCAAGATTATACATATCTCTAATGTAATGAATAAAACAGGGAGATGAAGGAAATGAAAAAGGCAAACCCTCCACAACAACTAATTTTGTTATTGCTTCCCTATCTCTATGTTTATTGTATTTAGGGCCTACAATTCCCTCCGTCATAGGGTTAATTTGACCTTGTACTTGGTCCGGGACAGTATCAGTATGTGAACCTTGTCCCGATGGAGCGGGCGTTTGCGCACCCGGTTTTGAAGCCTCGTATTGGGCATACCTAGCTGGATGAGCCCTTACTACGTATCTCATTAAACCCCTCGTCCCACCGTGACCTTTTCCAGTTTTAAATTTTAAAACATCTTTACAAATTTTACATCTAGCTACTTGATTCTCTACGTCCCTATAAAAAAATATCCATGCATCTAATTTTAATGGTCGTTTTGCTGGACCTCGTCTCATACTAGGGGGAATATGAGGCATTTCAGTTTAAGGTGCACTAGTGGGTGTGTTGTCATCTACATTAGTGGGTGTATCATCTAGATCATCGTCTAAATTAAAGTCTTCTTGAGTTCCAGAAAATAGCTCATCGTCTAAATCTAACGGTATTCTAGGAAAATGTTCAGTATCAACAAAATCATCCTGCGTAGGAATAGGATTCTGTCTAGAAATATGACCCTTGCCCTTGTTGCCCCTACTTGAAGAAGCATGACCCCTACCCGTAATCATACGTTTAAATCCTTCAATTATAAATTTATAATTATACTAATAAATAATTAAAGTAAATAAAATTAAGTGCGCTAAAAAAAATAAACAGACAATAATAATTTAATGAAGGAACGAATGTACCAAACGCCAACGTAACGTCAACGTGTAATCGAGAGGTTGAAAATTGAAACTTTGTTCGATGGAAGATCCTCAAGCTAGTTGCCAACTTCACTCCCAATTCCCAAATGAATAAATAAAATTGAATATTTAGTAAACAATGTAGAGATAGATTGAGTATTGAGAGATTAGAGAGATTGTAGGAAGATTTGTGAGAAAGATGAAGGGAAAATGAGGTATTTATAGTTGAAAAATAGGGTTAAAGTGTAATTATAATAACTTATGGGTTAAAAATAAATATTAAGAGAGTAGGGGTTTGGGGGAGGCCAAAAATGGCCGTTGCACAACAGCCAAAATGTAAAATGGTCGTTGGTGCAATGATTATTTTTGCAAAAGGGAGTTTCGGGCGGGATCGGGGCGGGACAGGCGGGCCTGGGGCGGGTCGGGACAAGACCATGTCCCGTCCCGGTTCGAGTCCCGTTACCGCGATTTTTTTAAAAATTATCGGGTTCGGGGCGGGATCGAGGCGGTGTCAGGCCGGGACCCGGCCGACCCGGCCCACTGGCCAGCCATACAGAAAACCTACTAGTACTAGCCAGTACTATAAGTGTTATTTTGACTAAACTCTCGGTTGGGGGAGCATGGGGAGGAAACAACTACTATATGTCTACATATATTCAGGGCATGATCAATTGTTTTATGGTATGATTTTGGGTAATTCATCTTCTTATAAGTAAATTTTTTAAATTGAATCACGCCTAATGTTTATTTATTTTTATATGATATCAAAAAGCTTTCTCTATTTGTACTTATTCGATGTCGGATATTCTTATTATATTGTCCACACACTGATTGTTCAATCTTGAGTGTTCAAAGAATGTTAATCGAGTTGTTTTCTTCTTATATTTTTTTAGATTTTTATAATTAAGTTACCATATGTGTAATTTTTCTTACCATATGTGTAATTTTTTGGTAAATTGATTGGTTAGAGCAAAGTCATTGTCATAGTTGAGTTGATGTAGTACCTATTGATCTATTGTGCTGATTGTATGTATTAATGTTGAGATAATTATCGATTGAGTAACAAAAACTGAACCACAGAAATGGATTTTACTGCAAGTCTGATAGCATTTACTGAACACAACCATATTTGTCAAAGTTACAGTTGGAAAAGCAGAACGTGAACCCAGAGCTCCCAATTTTCCAAGACCTTGACTACATGGTTAAATACAAGGGGTGGCCAGTGGGCCAGGCTCGGGTCTGGCGGGGTCGGGGTCGGGGCGGAACGAGCCAGGGGGTCGGGGTCGGGTCTAGCGGGGTCGGGTCTGGCGGGACCTGCTCCAGTCCCGTCCCGATCCCGATCCCGTCGGTATCGGGGCGGGGTCGGGCTCGGGGCGGGGTACGGTCGGGTTTTCCTTTTTTTTTTTTAAAAAAAACATATGTATAAAAAAAACAAGATAGTGTAATAAAAACATCCCAAGGCTGTTTTTGTGTCTCTTATATTATTTAATAGACATATGATTTTTTTGTAATACAAATACAATTGTCTAAAATCTAAATTGCAACTTTGTGGTGTTGTCCAAAAGTTGCAAATTACATAATAAAATTGCATTTAAAAAAATTACATTTTCAAAAAAACCTGTTCTAATTGCTTGATGATTTCATGTGGTTCTTCGGTTGGAATTGATATTTGTTGGTCAAATTGATCCACGTCGCTTCCACTACCTTCGGTTAAGATTTCGTTGTTGTTTTCATCATCTTCTTCGTTGATCTCCGGTTGACCGCACCTTCTCTCTCGCTCCGCTCATATCCAATCTCTCGAATAATACGCAATTTCCAAGTCGTCTCCGCCAATGAGTGTCTGTGGTCTCCTATTTGATATCTCGCTGCAGAAAAGCGCTTTCCAACGCAGTTGATGACGCTTGAATGTTCAAAACATTTCGAGCCATCAATGAAAGTGTCGGAAAGGTCTTCTCATTCCCCTCCAAAGATTTCAAAAGTCTTCTTGTCCATCTTCATTGATAACTTCTTGATACGGTACGTAACCCCGCAAAACAAAAATATCCAATTCGCTAATTTGGTTAGTAGTAGAGGTACGGCCGCACATTCTATTTCGAGGCTTTCAATACTAGCGCGAAAACAAGATGTCTTTTGTGAGGTTGTGTTGAAGATGAAGAAGATGGTATGGAAGCCGGTAAGTTACTAGCATTTTCTTGTTGATAAAATATATATATATTTTTGCATTGGTGTTCTACGCTAGACACCACTTCTTCTTTAGTTTGTTCAATAGGTGGTGGGTGATTTAGATTTTTGGGACTTGGAGGTGGTAGTACTTCTATACAATCGTAAATAGTTTCAATTAGTGATTTAGTACCGTCTATTTTAATAGTAGGATTTAATACGAACCAATAATATAAATAGAGGGAATATGAATAAAATATTTTTAAATTTTGACAAACATTTTTTTAATAGTTTTCTTTTATAAGTTTGGTTTTTCCATATATTCACTAAGTAATAAAAATATTAGAGTTATATAAAATAACATAATTGAAATAGTAGGATAATATATACCGGAAAATTCTTTTGTTGCTTGAAAAAATTTCTCTAAAAATACAATAAGTTCGGAATTTTTTACCCAATCACTATCTAAAATCATATCACCGGCTTTTTATTATGAGAGTTAAAAAATAAAGTTATAGGTAATTTATAGTCATAAGCAACAAGTAGTTGCTCGTATAAAGAATTCCACCTAGTGGATACTTCTTGTGGAATTCTTCTATAAGGTAGTCCACAATCGTGACAAGTTTTTTTATATTCTTTTCTACGTTGTACTTTATTACTTTTAAAAATAAAGTTTATAGCAAATTGTATTTTACTAAGAATGTCTTCAAAAAGTGATAGACCATCCTTTACAATTAAGTTATATATATGGCACGCACATTTTATATGAAAATGGTCTGGAAAAGATGGAGTTAAACTATTTTTTGACATTGTAATTGCGTAATTGTTATTAGAAGCGTTATCTAATGTAATAGTCATAATTTTATCGGTAATTCCGTAATAATCGCACACTTGATAAATATTTTCTACAATAAAAGTACCAGTGTGCCTATCATCTATATATCTATACGCTAAAATACGTTTTTGCATAGACCATTTATAATCTATCCAATGACAAGTTACGTTAAATAATCATGGCCGTTAGTACTACGACCTAATCAGACGTGATAGATACTTTGCCATTAAAATGATATAATGAAAAACGTAAATATTGTTGATATTCATGCGCGAATTTAAATACATCTCTCTTAACAATTGATCTAGGAAAACCGTTAAAAGCGAGGATTATATATATCTCTAATGTAATGAATAAAACCGGGAGATGAAGGAAATGAAAAAGGCAAACCCTCCACAAAGAACTAATTTTGATATTGCTTCCCTATCTCTATGTTTATTGTATTTAGAGCCTACAATTCCCCCGTCATAGGGTTAATTTGACCTTGTACTTGGTCCCGGGACAATATCGGTATGTGAACCTTGTCCCGATGGAGCGGCGTTTGCTACCCGGTTTTGAAGCCTGGTATTGGGCATACTTAGTTTGGATGAGCACTTACTACGTGTCTAATTAAACCCCCGTCCCACCGTGACCTTTTCCGAGCTTTTAAATTTTAAAACATTTTTACAAATTTTACATATGGCTACTTGATTCTCTACGTCCCTATCAAAAAATGTCCATGCATCTGATTTTAATGGTCGTTTTGCTGGACCTCGTCTCATACTAGGGGGAATAGGAGGTATTTCAGTTGAAGGTGCACTAGTGGGTGTGTTGTCATCAACATTAGTGGGTATATCATCTAGATCATCGTCTAAATTAAAGTCTTCTTGAGTTCCGAAAATAGCTCATGGTCTAAATCTAATGGTATTGTACAAAAATGTTGAGTATCAACAAAATCATCCTGTGTAGGAATAAGATGACTAGAAGAAGTACCCTTGCCCTGGTTGCCCCTACTAGAAGAAGCACTCTTACCCTTCCCCTTAAACATACCTTTTAATCATTCCATTTTAATTATGATAATAAATAATTAAAGACAATAAAATTAAGTGCGCTAAATAAAAATATAAAATAAACAGAAAATAATAATTTAATGAAGGAACGAATGTACCAAACGCCGACGTAACGTCGACGTGTAATCGAGAGGTTGAAAATTGAAACTTTGCTCGATGGAAGATCCTCAAGCTAGTTGCCAACTTCACTCCCAATTCCCAAATGAATTAATAAAATTGAATATTTAGCAAACAATGTAGAGAAATATATTGAGAAATTAGAGAGATTGTAGGAAGATTTGTGAGAAAGATGAAGAGAAAATGAGTTATTTATAGTTGAAAAATTGGGTTAAAGTGTAAATATAATAACTTATGGGTTAAAAATAAATATTAAGGGGTAGGGGGGGTTGGGGGAGGGGGGGGGGCCTAAAATGGCCGTTGGCCAACGACCATAATCTAAAATTGTCGTTGGTGCAACGACCATTTTTGCAAAGGGGGGAAAAGGGCGGGGTCGGGTCGGGCTCGGGGCGGGGACGGGTCAGGCGGGCTCGGGTCTGGCGGGACGAGACATCGTCCCGTCCCGAGTTCGAGTCCCGCCCCCATTATTTTTTTTTTTTTTTAAAGCGGGGTCGGGGCGGGGGGGGTCGGGGACGGGGTCGGGTCGGGGTCGGGCCGTCCCGGCCCACTGGCCAGCCCTATTAAATACTAACTTCAGTACTGTGTTATTATTGAATTTCAATATTTTTAAATATGTTTTTTTGCTAAAATATGTTTTGTTACTTATAAAAATTAAATATTAATTTAAATGTGTATCTCCGGTAAGATAATTACTCATTAAATCTCCTTTCTCGAGTTTCAAGTGAATTCCATGTCTGAATATAACTTCACCTTAGAAAAGTAAATTAACTTAAATATCGTCAGAACGTTTTCCTATATTCTTTGTTGTTTTAGTCACCTTATATTATTTGATTCACACCCAAATTATCTATAAATTATTTTATGAGGTATGCGATAAAATAATATAGATATTATTATACATAGGATGCTTACTTTTTTTACTTTATAGTTGCACCCCTTTATATGTTGCTAATATATATTCCTTCTTTATAATCTAACACACAGATAATTTACAGATTCTAGCATAACGTATGTGGATATTAGCATTGCGGCAAAGGAAAATTTAACTCATAGATAATAATTATACCGTAATTATTACTTTATTTCTTGTACATATCCAATAATCTTTTAAGCATTTTGTCTGGGGCGGTGAATACTGAAATTATGTAACACTTAACGCTTGTCCAGGAAAGAAACAATAGTCCCTCTCGCACTGTAGCAGCCAGACAGAAAACACTGTGCAAATCTTACGTAAGAAGAGTAGCGTACAAACCTCGAACTTAACCTTTTTTCGCTTCTGGAGTTTAGTGCATGAAAAACGAGTAGTTAGCAATTAAATAAGTATGATTAAATCCTCAAAACCATGCCACGTGTGCTCCGCTAACAACACGTGGACGTGATTATTTAGCTCGAAAAGCTGCCACGTACTATTAGTTTCGTATTTTTTATTAACTTTGAAGAAGAACAAAGTATGATTACGTACTAAAGTTTGAATTTCTTAATTGTCAGCTTGTCACTTCCTTAATTCAAGTCATTTAAACATGGGAAAAGAACAAAGTAATCAGAGAATCTCAAGAAGAGTGGAGGAGAATACATCTTAATGATCTCATCATTGTTAATTTTTTATTTGCTCTTTTGACTCCAAAAAGTTGAAACCGTTGGGTGCACACAATACGGAGCTCCTCTCTTTTACTAGTAGTATTTTTATATTATTTGTGCAATTTGATTTATTATAAAAATAGTACTAATTACTTTCTCTGTTCAGTTTTTACTTATTCACTATATTAAAAATAAATTTTTATTTTTACTTATCACTTTTAACATATCAAGAGAAAATATTTTTTTTCATATTTACCCATAATATTAATTACTTATTTCAAATCATTTTTCAAGTCCATTAAAATTATGCATTAATTAATTTGAATATCATGAACACTTCATTTATTATTTTTTAAGGGATGTTGAAAGTCAATACTCTCTCCGTCCCATATTACTTGATCACTTTTATTTTACACGCCCTTTAAAAAATCATAAATAAGAAGGATATTTTTAATAACTTATTGGTTACTTTAAAAAAATATTGGTAATGTGGCCAAGTAATATGAGACGGAGGGAGTAGTGGACAAGTAAAAGTGAATGGAGAGAGTACTATTTTGATCCCGTTAACAATTATTCAATCCAATAATCACAGAACTAATTATAATTAATCAGATAATTGTGAAATTGTTAGTGTATAAAATTTATACTAGTAATCATATGTTCGGCTTAATAAATATAGAAAAGTTCGATATATCCAAACTTACCTTTGATGAAGTAATTGATCTGGAATGAGGAATTAATTACAGTATTTGACTTTATTTCAAACCCTCAACAAAAATAACTTTTAGTTATTTATCTTAAATGCAAATATTATTCAAAAATAGTTTCAGGAAATTAAATTCAACCACACATGTCTACATGCATTATTTTTCTAAAACATTTATGGAACTGCTAGTTCCTAATCAGACCCACAACCAAATTAAATCAAATGCCATTGAGAATCAAAGTTTGGGCAGAAAGAAAATTGGGAGAAAAGGTATGATTCGTACGTGATCATCAGGCCTTTAATTAATGTTTAATCAAAGCTTCAAACAATGGTTTGACAAATTGCATATCAAATCGCAAATTAAAACACTAGATCTAGTGTCTTCTAGAAGACAGGCTCTTTTTATGTGGCCAATAACTGTGAATATAACAATACAAAGAACAAATTATTACAAATTAAGAGCATGTAGAGTTTCTAACGGTTAAGCAAGGTATATACCCGTGATATACACTTGTTATACATGGTATATATCACGAGTCCTTTGAGTTGAAGCCCAAAACGGTACAAGCCAGACCAGCCCATCTCGGGTTGGCCCATCACGGATAAGGGGCAGTATATTACTTTGTATATTAATGTAATATTGTAGTGTAAATGTTACTTTAGTTAGTCTTGTACACTTACCATAGTTATAGGAGTCTTGTACTACTAAAATAGGGTTTTGGAGTTAGAATAGGAATAAAATTATCCTATTATGAAAATATGTAAATTGTATATATTATCTTTTAATTAATGAAAATAATCAAGGGATTATTTCTTTCACAAACCATTTTACTGGAAGGGTGGTCAGATACAGCTAGACCTCGAGGGAGAAACTGAACCAATCTAAACAAAGAAATCAAAACTGTTGACAGATGCTATGTTTCCCTTACAAACCAACATCAGATCATCAGCAAAAATTGAGTAAGCTTTGTAGTTATACAAATAGGATGAAATTGAAAGTCTGATAGATCATTCATCTTATTCTTATTCATCTTACTAACTAAACAAAAGGAATAGGAAATCCATACTCTATCAGAGATTTTTCCAAAAATGCTCAACTTATTATATCATATGCCTTCTTGAGATCAATCTTCATTAAGCACCTAGGAGTTGTCTTTCTATTATAGTGCCTCGAAAGATCATGACATATCAAAATATTATGAATAAGAGACCTCTCTTCCACAAAAGCAGCTTGATTCTCAGCAACCAGTACAGATATAGCATTCCTGAGCCTCTGACAAATCACCTTAGAAATGCATTTATAGATAGCATTACAACAAGTTATTAGCCTATATTTTTTTTTTTTTTTTTTGATAATCCAGGTTTCCAGGCTTGCGCCTGACTACTTCACTGGTATTACCCAGACGTCCTGGAGGTAATAGCACCGGTCCTTCAACAACTATCACCAGGTAAATCGCGGGATGTGCTCCGGTGGCCAGTTTTCTGGGAGCGTACAACTGATCAATGAGACAAGGTCAAATTCCCCAACATGCAGAATTTCTTTGTGCTTGCGGGGAATCGAACCCACGCTGTCCCATGCCAGAGCGCCTTATAGCGCCCAGGCTTTGCCACTGGATATTAACTTGCCATTTGAGTGTCCTCTACTTTTGGAATCATAGCAATAATGGTAGAATTCACCTGACCAAGAAATTGCCTATTATCAAAAAATTCAAGGATAGCATTTGTTACCTCATCACCAATAATATCCCAAAAAGCTTTGAAAAAACCACTCCCAAAATCATCTGGACCAGGGGTCTTATTTTCTCCTATACTAAACATAGCATTTTTGACTTTCTTTGCTGTATAAGGTCTTAGCAGGACCAATTATTGATTTGTATTCAACGCAGGTCCATTCTTTTTTTTTTTTTTTTTGATAATCCAGGTCTCGGGGTGGCCTTAGTACCCCCATATCGCTAGTACTGCACAAGTACGGTACTAGGCTCCTGGAGGTGATGGGACCGGTCCTTCAAGCACCCCACCACCGGTAAATCGCGGGATATGCACACATGGTCGGTGTCGCTTGCGTCCAACGGATCAATGCTACAAGGTTGACCCCCCCACAAGCCCCATCCCTAAAGCTTGGCGGAGACCGAACCCACACGCAACATGCCCGCGCGGCTTTTAGCGCCCGGGCTTTACCACGTATGTGCCCTGGAGGACGATATCCTTAGGGGGGAATCGAACTTGCGACCCTAAGGCCGCAAACTTGACTCCCCGCCAAAAGTCGACCCCTTTGGATAAAACTTTGAGGGTAAACTTTTTATACTAGCCATCCCCACCGCATCACTGCGGCTCCACACACAAGAAACCCCACCCCCATCCTGGCCCGTCGGACTGAGTACCGCTAGGCTTGCAGGCAAAACTTTGAGGGTAAACTTTTTATACAAGCCATCCCCACCGCATCACTGCGGCTCCACACACAAGAAACCCCACCCCCATCCTGGCCCGTCGGACTGAGTACCGCTAGGCTTGCAGGCGGATAGTGGAGGGATTTTTTATGAGGCTTGGCTCTAGTCTCGCTGGTCATGGGAATCGAACTCGAGACCCAAGGCAGCAATACCCTTAGTGTAATGACCACTTGGCCAAACACCTCGGATTAAACTTTGAGGGTAAACTTTTTATACTAGCCATCCCCACCGCATCACTGCGGCTCCACACACAAGAAACCCCACCCCCATCCTGGCCCTACGGAGTGAGTACCGCTAGGCTTGCAGGCGAACAGTGGAGGGATTTTTTATGAGGCTTGGCACTAGTCTCGCTGGTCATGGGAATCGAACTCGAGACCCAAGGCAGCAATACCCTTAGTGTAATGACCACTTGGCCAAACACCTCGGATCAAAACTAAGGTAGGGTAAACTTTTTAAAGTGACTGGTCCCATCGCATTACGGCCCCATACCCCAGAAAACCCCACCTCCGGCCTGGCCCTACGGATTAGTATACACCGCTTGGCCCTACGCGTATGGAGGGATTTTTTTGGGGGAACACAGTTCCACTCTCGCTGATCAGAGGATTCGAACACGGAACCTCAGACAGCAATACCCTAATGTATTGGCCACTGGGCCAAACACTTTGGATCAGGTCCATTCTTGAACACACTATCCAAAGAACCTACCCTATGCACCTCTTTAGTACCAAGTAGCTCCTGATAATACTCCACAAAAATAGAAGCAATGGCTTGTGGCTAAGTTTGTACTATCCCCTGCTTATCAGTGAGCTGTACTATAGCTTGCAGTTGCTATGTTTGATCACTAAGAAAAAATACCTGTTATTGTCATCTCCCAACTTTATCCATGTTGCTTTGCTTCTCTGTTGTAAATGAAAGAAATAATCCCTTGATTATTTTCATTAATTGAAAGGCTATATATACAAGTTATATAATAGGAGAATCCTATTCCTAAAACCTTATTCCATACATTTATGGTAATACACTAATTACACATAATGGTGTATATTTAACACACCCCCGCAGTCATAGCGGGCGGTCTTCGAACGCTGAGACTGTCCCTAAAATCTTCAAAAAGGATCGAGGGAAGACCCTTTGTAAATATGTCGGCAATTTGATATCTCGACGGGACATGGCATACGCGAACTTGACCACGTGCAACCTTTTCACGGACAAAGTGAATGTCCATCTCGATATGTTTAGTGTGTTGGTGCTGAACCGGATTACCAGAAAGGTAGATGACACTAATATTATCGCAATATACCAATGTTGCCTTCTGAATGGGACAATGAAGCTCCAAAAGCAAATTACGTAACCAACATGATTCTGAGACCACATTGGCTACCCCTCTATATTCAGCCTCGGCACTTGAGCGAGATAGAGTCGCCTGACGCTTCGCAGACCAGGAGACCAAGTTGTTGCCAAGGAACATACAGTAGCCAGACGTAGACCGTCTGGTGTCTGGATACCCACCCCAATCAGCATCTATGTATGAGACAAGTGTGGATGTCGATGAAGGATACAAATGCAACCCATAGTCCAGTGTACCCTGAATATACCGGATGATGCGTTTGAGTGCATTCATGTGCTCAATTCGGGGATCATGCATGAATAAACACACCTACTGGACATCATACGTAATATCCGATCTGGTAAAGCTAAGTTACTGAAGGGCCCTTGCAAGACTGCGATAGCGGGTCGGATCCTCGTAAGGGACTCCGGCCGCGGCACCAAGCTTGGGCTTGGTATCAACTGGAGTGGAAGTGGACTTACAGGATGACATCCCAACCCTCTCGATGATCTCGGTGACATACTTCCGTTGTGACAAGAACAACCCATCGGAATGACGAGTGACAACAATCCCCAAAAAATAACTCAAGGGCCCCAAGTCTTTCATAGCAAACTCGGAGTGAGCATGGTCATGATGGACTTTGCTAGGCATCGGAAGAGGCAGTCAAGATAATATCGTCCACATATAACAGAATGTAGGCTACGGACGAACCACGACGGTAGATGAACAAGGAATTATTCGACCTGCTGTGAGTGAACCCAATAGTTGAAACATAGTCAGCAAACCTTGTATACCAGGCCCGTGGAGACTGCTTAAGCCCATATAAGGACTTCTTCAACAGACAAACATGATGAGGATGGTTGGGATCCCTGAATCCCATCGGCTGATGCATATAGACAGTTTCCTTGAGATCACCGTGTAGGAAAGCATTTTTGACATTCAATTGATGAATAGGCCATGTCTTCGAAAGAGCCAAGCTAAGCACATTGTGAATGGTAGCCGGCTTGACCACCGGACTAAACGTCTTCCCACAATCTATACCAACCTGCTGAGTCTTACCATCACCCACAAGCCGCGCCTTATGTCGAGCAAATGAACCATCTGAATTCTCCTTATGAGCAAAAATTCACATAGACCTGATAACATTAATACCATATGGACGGGGCACCAACTCCCACGTCTTATTATCAATAATAGCATTATATTCATCAGTCATAACAATTTTCAATTCGGGTCGTTTAAGGCACACATAAGGGCAAGGGGGATTTAGAGACATTAGAATGTAAATTAAAATGTCTTTTAGGTGTAACAATACCCCACTGACTACGAGTGACTGGTCTATGACTCGAGGAAGAATTGAGTGGATGTCGAGAATTTGTTGAGCTCGGGACGGACTGGCCAGCATGCAGTGGGCCTGTTGGCCCAACTCGAAAAGTAGTACCAGTGGCGGAAACAGAATCGGACTCAGCCCAAGATTGGGTGGACAAGCCCAATTGCTGAAACTGACCCAGTGACAAAACTGGGCAGAGAGGACTGTGACGGGCCAGTGGGACCAGCGGGCAGTGGGCCCGTTGGAGAATTTTGGGTGCGGAAAGATGTCCGAAAAATGCTGAATAATATACGGGAATATTTGTTCATCCAAAAAATTATACGAACTAGGCACGGGAGAATGACTTTTAACAAATGGAAATTGGGATTCATCAAAAATTACATGACGATTAATGATGATTTTATTGGAGGATAAATCAAAGCATTTGTAGCCACGATGATTAGAAGGAAAACCCAAAAACACACATGGAGTAGATCGGGCCTGAAGTTTGTTAATTGTGGTGGATGGAAATAACGGATAACATAAACACCCAAAAACCCGAAGATGAGAATAAGAAGGATATTTATTATATAAAATCTGAAGAGGGGAAGAATATGTCAAACCTTTGGAAGGAGTTATGTTAAGTAGATATGTAGCCATTTGAAGAGCGTGATGCCAAAAATATTGGGGTACGGAAGCATGAATTAATAGAGTACGGATAATGTTATTTATGGAACGAATTTTACGTTCGGCTTTCCCATTTTGTAAAGATGTATGGGGACAAGAAAAATGAAAATTTATGCACAAAATACCCCATTGTCATACTCTTTTCCATTATCACACTGAATATTTTTTATTTCACGGTCGAATTGGGTTATGATGAATGCTCTAAATTTTAGGAAGATGGAAAAAACTTGAGATTTCTTCGCAATTGGAAATGTCCATAAAAATTTAGAATAATCATCCAAAAAAAGAACATAATACCGATGACCCATAGAACTAGGAACATGAGACGTCCATAAGTCGCTATAAATAATATCAAATGGCATTAAAGTATGAGATTTTGAGTCTACAAATGGCAACTTAACAATTTTTCCTAAAGAACAAGATTGACAAATTGGAATATGACTCATACCCTTACATGAAATAAACTATTTTTATCTAAAACTGACAAAATAGAGGACCCCGGATGACCAAGACGAGCATGCCACAAGGAAGGAGAGATGACTGCAAAAACTGATGGCAGGGTTTGACTCGATGGACCGGGACTGAGTGTGATAGGATAAAGATCTCCCCTACTATCACACCTCATGAGAGGACTCCCCGTCTTGAAATCATTTACAGAGAAACCAAATGGATCAAATTCAATAGAAACAGAATTGTCAGTAGTGAATTTACGGACAGAGACTAAGTTTTTAATCAATTTGGGGGCGTGTAGGGTATTTTTCAAGATAAGAGGGGGATGAGGGGGAGATAATGTTTTATGACCATAACCACGAATTGGAACAGAATTGCCATTACCAACAATTATACCGCGAGGGTTGCTCAAATTGGAATAAGATGAGAGAGTACCTGAATCGAATGTCATGTGGGTAGTGGCACCGGTGTCCATATACCAATTCGGGTCCGGTTGAGTCAAACCCAGTGTGTGCATCGCGGCCTCGATATCTGTCCGAGTGGGGCCTGCTGCGTGATGGGCTTGCGGGGGCCGAGGCCCAAGCACCCCTGCTTGCGGTCTCGGCCCAGACGTTGTTGTCGTAAAAGGACCAGCCGAATTGGGCCTCGGATTGCTCTGCTAGGGTTGCCACTACTTCTTTGGTCGGGCCACCACCGCCGGGAAGTAAATCGGCCGGGCCCAAATCGCTGCTTGTGGGGCCCATCCCATCGCATAGGGGCCCATCGTGGGCCCTGCATAGGGCCCACCGTGCATGTTGCTGCTCGCCGCCGACCACCGCAAGGACCCCCACTGCCACCACCATTCTGCCGGCTGCCGCCGTTGTTGTTGCCGCCGCGGTTTTTGCCATTTTTCTTATTTCCACCCTTTTTGCCGCCACCGTTGTTGCGGTTTTGGCTCGAGTTGTTGGAACCGGTAGGATATACCGTGGACTCGGTCATCATGACTACGGGACTAGTACCGGTAGCCGCTCATTTCGCTATGCCTGCTTCTTCTAGTGTAAGCATAGAACGAGCTTGATATAATTGCGGAAGCGGATTTCTTTGCCGAAGAAGCGTTCCCACACCACTATAGGCCTCGGAGAGGCCGGAAACCATTTGGAGGACCAAACGATCATTCGAAACCGGCGCGCCAACGTTGCGAAGTTGGTCCGCCAATTCCTTTAATCTTTTGCAATAAGCTGAAACATTAGGGAAATCTTCCATATTGACTTGGGAGAAATCATGCTCAAGGGTAACAACTCTAGAATTTTGATTATCTTGGAATATATCACGCAGTCTATCCCAAGTCGCCTGTGCCGTAGCGTCAGGCTCAATAATTGTTTGCAAAAGGTCGGTAGATATTGTGGAATATATCCACTGAAGGATGGTAGCATCAATAGTCGTCCACAACTTAGGATCATCCTCGCGTTTTGGCACCTCCGTATCCTCGGGAGCCGCGGGGATTATGTGATGGATGACTTGATGCGATCGTGCATGAATTTTGAACAGTTCGGCCCACGTCGCATATTGGACGTTTTCTATTTCAAGAACGAGAGGGATGTTATTCTTGATGTTAGAAACTGTAAGGGCCGAATGAAACATGTTCCGGGATGTAGACATATTGATAGAACAATATGTGATTGAGGGATTAGGGAGAAAATTTTGGGAAGAAAAGAGGTCCCGTCGGCACACAAACCGAGAGCAAAACGTCTCGGAAGTGGAGGGAAGTCGACGGAAAATTTAGGAGAGTAGATAGAGGATTTTAAGACCTAGACTCTTGATATCATGAAATAAATAATCCCTTGATTATTTTTATTAATTGAAAGGCTATATATACAAGTTACATAATAGAGAATCCTATTCCTATTCTATTCCTAAAACCTTATTCTATACATTTATGGTAATACACTAATTACACATAATTGTGTATATTTAACAGTAAAAAAATCTCAACAAGATAAGAGGACTGCATAAAGTTCTAAAACTTTGCCTTTTTCTCCTACTTTAATCTCACATCCCTTGGATACAGGTGCAATGTTGCTTGTGCTTGGACAATGGCCATTCTATCTTCATCTGCAATGGTAACAATGTTTCTAAAATACTAACCATTCAGAGCTCTCAACTGCTTCTTCAACATTTTTAACTTCCTTACAATTTTAAACATACTGCATCCCTGGACTGATTGGTTCCAACTTACCCTTACTATTTTAACAAAATCTGGTTGGGTAGCTCATATATTGCAATATTTAAAAGCAGTTTTAGCTTTTCTAGGTGCATTAAGAAGAGATAATTTCAAAGGGCAATGATCACTAATCCCTTCATGAAGGTATTGGACATTATATGCAGGCATGAAACTTAGCCATTCAGTATTAATAAAAGCCCAGTCGATTTTGGACAGTACTCTATTATCCCCATGACTATCACTCTATGTATACCTGCTCCCTCTAGCTGGTAACTCAAACAAACCACACTCCTCTATACAATCATGAAACTCTACTATTTCAGTCATACTTACAAGATTACCATCAATCCTATCTTCAACATTCAATATTTGTTAGCATAATACAGATTGTAGAATATTTACATTATAATATTCTCTATATGGTGAATATGTAAGAGATACTCTGCATATATAAAATATTATTAGGGATATTCTACATTTAATGTAGAATATCGTGTAACATTAGTTGTAGAATATTATGAAGAATATTTTGTATGATTACATTTAGTGTAGGATATTTACTTCCTTTCATCTCTTATTTCTCTTGTGTATAAATACCAATGTATTCTGATATATATAAATCAAGTAATTGAGATAGACATTCTTCAGTTTCTCTTGTGCTTTCTTGTTCTTGACATGGTATTAGAGTTTTTTTTTATTCTTAATGTCTTTCATCTATGGTTCCTTTAAAAAAAAATTGGAAAGTTTAGTTCTCTTGGTTCTCGACTGTTCGTCAACAATCAGTCCTAAGCATTGAGGGCTTTTGGTCTTGGTCTTGGTCTGGGTCATTCTAGCTATTTTGTTTTTGTATCATTGTGTTTTTAATTTTCTTTATTCAAAAACATGACTTCACATCAGTTTGAGTCTTTCAGTGTTCGTTTCACTGGAAAAAGTTATTCTGCTTGGTAATTTCACTTTCAACTATTTGACACGGGAAAAGAATTATGGGGCTATATAGATGAAAATGATCATGATCTTACAAAGTTAGGTCAGTGGAAGGTCAAAGATGCTCGGGTGATGACACAAATTTTAGGGTCAATTGACCCTCTTATTATTCTTAGTCTCAGCCCGTAAAAGACTGCAAGGGCCATGTGGAATTATTTACAAAAGGTTTACAACCAAGACAAAAGCGCACGACGATTTCAACTAGAGCATGAAATTGCTAATTACTCTCAAGAAAGTCTCTCTCTTCAGGATTATTTTTCTGGATTTCAGAACATATGGACTGAATTTATAGATATTGTTTATGCTAAAATACCCGCTGAATCTCTCTCAATAATTCAAGCAGTTAATGAGCAAAGCAAGCGAGATCAATTTTTATGAAGTTACGATTTGATTTTGAGAGTGTTCGCTCTAACTTAATGAATCGTGATTCGTCTCCCTCAAACAAAAAAATGTTTCTAGTGTTGCATTTGATGCTCAAGGAAAAGGAAAGGGCATGAATATGAGCAAAACTCAATGCTACAGTAGTTGTAAGGGATATGGTCATATTGCTAGCAATTTAGTAAAAAGTTCTGCAATTATTGTAAACAACACAGACATATTATCAAAGAGTGTCTTACACGTCCTCAAAATCGTAGGATCATTGGTTTTCAAGCAGGGTTAAATGGTCCCACTGATGATAACTCTTCTTCAACTGAAACTAACAACCAATTTGCTACTCCAACAGCTGGACAAGTTCTTACTCCTGAAATGGTACAACAAATGATCAAGTCAGCCTTTTCAACTTTGGGGCTACAAGGTAACAATATTATATCTAATTTTTGACTTGTTGATTCTAGTGCTTCCAATCATATGACCAACTCAATTGGTATGCTAAAAACGTCTGTGACTATCACGGTCCATCATAAATTCAGATTGCGAATGATAGTAATTTATCCATTACCAAAGTTGGGGATATAACTCACACTTTCAAGAATGTTTTTGTATCACCAAAGCTCTTCACTAGTCTTATTTTAATTGGACAATTGGTAGATAACCATTGTGATGTGAATTTTTCTCGTAATGGTTGTCTTGTGCGGGATCAGGTGTTGGGGATGATAATCGCGAAGGGGTCTAAAGTTGGAAGACTATTTCCTATATGCTTTTGCATTCCGCATGTTCTATCTTTTGCTTGTACTTCTACAACTAGTAAAACTGAGGTTTGTCATAAGCGTCTAGGACATCCAAATTCTACCGTGTTGTCTCATTTATCAAATTCTGGTTTATTAAAACTCTTTCTTTTCCTAATTTCGACAGTCATGCTAAAAAGTGTTTTGATGTCATTCATAGTGATGTTTGGGGCAATCCACCAATTATTTCTCATGATCATTTTAAGTACTTTGTGACATTCATAGATGATTATAGTCGGTTTACATGGGTGTATTTTCTCCGTTCCAAATTTGAGATATTTTTCATATTCAAGACATTTTTGGCTTACATTGAGACTCAATTTTCTACATGTATCAAAATATTAAGATCTGATTTTGGTGAGAATATCTCTTCATGAATTCAATAATTTTTTGCTTGAGAAAGAAATCGTCTCACAACGTTCTTGCCCATATACACCACAACAAAATGGGGTTGCTGAGCGTAAAAATCATCACCTTTTAAATGTAACTCGTACTTTATTGATTGAGTCCTCTGTTTCATCTAAATAATGGGTGGAAACTTTGTCTACTGATGTCTATTTAATTAATAGACTTTCATCTAAAGTGTTAAATCTCGAGTCTCCGTATTATCGTCTTTATCACCATAATCCTAGCTATCATAATTTTCATACATTTACTTCTGTTTGTTTTGTGCATCTGCGTCCTTCTCATCACAATAAACTTTCTGCTCAGTCTAGTAAATGTGCTTTTATGGGTTATAGTACTTCACAGAAAGGGTTTATTTGCTATGAGCCAAGTTGTAACAAATTTCGTGTTTCTAGAAATATTGTTTTCTTTGAGAATCAGTATCTCTTTCCTACTTACGTTGAGTTATCTTCTGTTTCTCCTAGTCTTTCTACTTTTGAGGATTTATCATCTTCTTCTAAGCGGTTCAAACCTGGATTTGTGTATGAACGATGCCAACCAACTTTACTCCATCCCGAAACTGATCCGTCACCTAAAACTAAGGCTGGCCAGTGGGCCGGGACGACCCGACCCCGGCCCGACCCCGTCCCGACCCCGCCCCGGTCCCGCCCCGACCCCGCCCCGGTCCCGCCCCGACCCCGCTCTAAAAAAAAAATAAAAATTTAACGGGGCGGGACTCGAACTCGGGACGGGACGATGTCTCGTCCCGCCGGACCCGAGCCCGCCCCGAGCCCGCCGGACCCGAGCCCGCCCCAGAGCTCCCCGTCCCCCGACCCCGACCCCGACCCTTAAACCCCTTTGCAAAAATGGCCGTTGCACCAACGACCATTTTAGATTATGGCCGTTGGCCAACAGCCATTTTAGCCCCCCCCCCCCCCAACCCCCCTACCCCTTAATATTTATTTTTAACCCATAAGTTATTATATTTACACTTTAACCCAATTTTTCAACTATAAATAACTCATTTTCTCTTCATCTTTCTCACAAATCTTCCTACAATCTCTCTAATTTCTCAATATATCTCTCTACATTGTTTGCTAAATATTCAATTTTATTAATTCATTTGGGAATTGGGAGTGAAGTTGGCAACTAGCTTGAGGATCTTCCATCGAGCAAAGTTTCAATTTTCAACCTCTCGATTACACGTCGACGTTACGTCGGCGTTTGGTACATTCGTTCCTTCATTAAATTATTATTGTCTTTTATTTTATTTAGCGCACTTAATTTTATTGTCTTTAATTATTTATTATCATAATTAAAATGGAATGATTAAAAGGTATGTTTAAGGGTAAGGGTAAGGGTGCTTCTTCTAGTAGAGGCAACCGGGGCAAGGGTACTTCTTCTAGTCATCTTATTCCTACACGGGATGATTTTGTTGATACTCAACATTTTCCTACAATACCATTAGATTTAGACGAGGAGTTATTTTACGGAACTCAAGAAGACTTTAATTTAGACGATGATCTAGACGATACACCCACTAATATTGATGACAACACGCCCACTAGTGCACCTTCAACCGAAATACCTCCTATTCCCCCTAGTATGAGACGAGGTCCAGACAAAACGACCATTAAAATCGAGATGCATGGACATTTTTTGATAGGGACGTAGAGAATCAAGTAGCCATATGTAAAATTTGTAAAAATGTTTTAAAATTTAAAAGCTGAAAAAGGTCACGGTGGGACGGGGGTTTAATTAGACACGTAGTAAGTGCTCATCCGGCTAGGTATGCCCAATACCGGGCTTCAAAACCGGGTGCGCAAACGGCGCTCCATCGGGACAAGGTTCACATACGATCATCTGTCCGGACCAAGTACGGTCAAATTAACCCTATGACGGGGGAATTGTAGGCTCTAAATACAACAAACATAGAGATAGGGAAGCAATATCAAAATTAGTTCTTTGTGGAGGGTTTGCCTTTTCATTTCCTTCATCTCCCGGTTTTATTCATTACATTAGAGATATATATAATCCTGCTTTTAACGGTTTTCCTAGGTCAACTTTGTTAAGAGAGATGTATTTAAATTTGCGCATGAATATCAACAATATTTACGTTTTTCATTATATCATTTTAATGGCAAAGTATCTATCACGTACGATATAGGTCGTAGTACTAACGGCCATGATTATTTAACCGTAACTTGTCATTGGATAGATTATAAATGGTCTATGCAAAAACGTATTTTAGCGTATAGATATATAGATGATAGGCACCTTTGGTACTTTTATTGCGAAAATATTTATCAAGTGTGCGATTATTACGGAATTACCGATAAAATTATGACTATTACATTAGATAACGCTTCTAATAACAATTACGCAATTACAATGTTAAAAAATAGTTTAGCTCCATCTTTTCCAGACCATATTCATATAAAATGTGCGTGCCATATATATAACTTAATTGTAAAGGATGGTCTATCACTTTTTGAAGACATTCTTAGTAAAATACAATTTGCTATAAACTTTATTTTTAAAAGTAATAAAGTACAACGTAGAAAAGAATATAAAAAAATTTGTCATGATTGTGGACTACCTTTTAGAAAAATTCCACAAGAAGTATCCACTAGGTGGAATTCTTTATACGAGCAACTACTTGTTGCTTATGACTATAAATTACCTATAACTTTATTTTTTAACTCTCATAATAAAAAGCCAAATTGATATGATTTTAGATAGTGATTGGGAAAAAATTTCCGAACTTATTGTATTTTTAGAGAAATTTTTTCAAGCAACAAAAGAATTTTCCGGTATATATTATCCTACTATTTCAACTATGTTATTTTATATAACTCTAATATTTTTATTACTTAGTGAATATATGGAAAAACCGGCTTATAAGGCACTATTAAAAAAATGTTTGTCAAAATAAAAAAAATATTTTATTCCTATTCCTTCTATTTATATTATTGGTTACGTATTAAATCCTACTATTAAAATAGACGGTACTAAATCACTAATTGAAACTATTTACGATTGTATAGAAGTACTACCACCTCCAAGTCCCAAAAATCTAAATCACCCACCACCTATTGAACAAACTAAAGAAGAAGTGGTGTCTAGCGTAGAACACCAATGCAAAAATATATATAGATTTTATCAACAAGAAAATGCTAGTAACGTACGGCTACCATACCATCTTCTTCATCTTCAACACAACCTCACAAAAGACATCTTGTTTCGCGGCTAGTATTGAAAGCCTCGAAATAGAATGTGCGGCCGTACCTCTACTAACCAAATTAGCGAGTTGGATATTTTTGTTTTGCGGGGTTACGTACCGTATCAAGAAGTTATCAATAAAGATGGACAAGAAGACTTGTTTGAAATCTTTGGAGGGGAATGAGAAGACCTTTCCGACACTTTCATTGATGGCTCGAGATGTTTTGAACATTCAAGTGTCATCAAGCTGCGTCGAAAAGCGCTTTTTCTGCGGCGGAGATATCAAATAGGAGACCACGGACACTCATTGGCGGAGACGACTTGGAAATTGCGGTATTATTCGAGAGATTGGATACGAGCGGAGCGGAGAAGGTGCGGTCAACCGGAGATCAACGAAGAAGATGATGAAAACTACAACGAAATCTTAACAAGAAGGTAGTGGAAGCGACGTGGATCAATTTGACCAACAAATTCCAATTCCAACCGAAGAACCACATGAAATCATCAAGCAATTAGAACAGTTTTTTTTGAGAATGTAATTTTTTTAATTGTAATTTTATTATGTAATTTGCAACTTTTGGACAACACCACAAAGTTGCAATTTAGATTTTAGACAATTGTATTTGTATTACAAAAAAATCACATGTCTATTAAATAATATAAGAGGCACAAAAACGACCTTGGGATGTTTTTATTACACTATCTTGTTTTGTTTATTGAGTTTTTTTTATACATATGTTATTTAAAAAAAAAAAAAAAAGGAAAACCCGACCCCGCCCCGCCCCAGGCCCGAGCCCGCCCGCCCCGATACCGACGGGATCGGGATCGGGAGACGGGGCTGGAGCAGTCCCGCCTGACCCGACCCCGCTAGGCCGCTAGTCTCGATCCCGACCCCCGGATCGTCCCGCCCGACCCCGACCCCGCCGGACCCGGCCCGCCCGAACCGAGCCGAGCCCGCCCACTGGCCACCCATACCTAAAACTGCTCCACAATTAGAAATTGAGAATTCTTCAAGGCCTGCTCCTCTTGAGCCTACTCGGCTATCTACCAGAGTACGAAGTACTCCTAATTGGTATGTCTTTTCCTCTACTTTATCCATCATTTCTATTCCAATTTGTTACTCACAAATTTCCAAGCATGAATGTTGGCGAAAGCAATGAATGAAGAACTTTTAGCTCTTAAAGAAAATAACACATGGGACATTGTTTCATGTCCTTCAAATGTCCGCCCAATTGGATGTAAATGGGTTTATTCAATTAAACTTCATTCTGATGGAACTCTTGATCGGTACAAATCTCACTTGGTTGTCCTTGATGACAAACAAGAGTATGTTGTGAATTATGAGGAGACTTTTACACCAGTAGCAAAAATGACTACGGTGCGAACTATTATTGTCATTGCTGCATCACAGAACGGCCCTCTTCATCAAATGAATGTAAAAAATGCTTTTCTCCATGGTGATCTGAAAGAAGATATTTATATGAAACCTCCACCTGATTTGTTTTTATCACCTACATAAGATGTTTGCAAGTTGAAGCGGTCTTTGTATGGATTAAAACAAGCTCCTAGAGCTTGGTTTGACAAGTTTTGATCTACTTTGCTTCACTTCTCTTTTGAACAAAATAAATATGACTCATCTTTATTTCTTCAAAAAATATCTACAGATTGTGTTCTTCTTTTGGTATATGTAGATGACATCATTATCACAAGAACTAATTCTTTATTAATCACTAGCCTTCAACAACGGCTTAAGGATTCTTTTCACATGAAAGATCTTGGTACTCTAACATATTTTTTGGAGTTGGAAGTTCATTATAATTCTTCAGGTGTGTTTTTAAACTAATACAAATATACTCAGGATTTGATTGTGTTGGTTGGTCTTCAAGAATCTTCCTCTGTTGATACTCCATTGGAATTGAATGTAAAGTATCACCATGATGAAGGAAATCTTATTCCTGATCCAACTTTGTTTCGACAATTAGTTGGGAGCCTAAATTATCTTACTATTACTCGGGATGACATCTCTTTTGCAGTTTAACAAGTCAGTCAATTTATGCAGACTCCCTGTCATCTACATTTGGTGGTTGTTCGTCACATCATTCTCTATCTATCAAGAACATCTATTTGTGAATTATTCTTTCCTAGTGGTTCTCATATTCAGTTGAATGCGTTTAGTGATTCTGATTGGGCTGGATTTCTGATACTCGATGCTCCGTCACAGGATGGTGCATGTTTCTCAGAGATTCTTTGATATCTTGGAAGAGCAAGAAATAAGATCGTGTTGTAAAATCTTTAACGGAGTATGAATATCGAGCAATGTCTACTGCTTGCTCTGAGATTATTTGGCTTCGTCGTTTACTTTTAGAAATTGGATTTCCTCAATCTAGTCCTACTCCTCTCCATGCTGACAACACAAGTTGTATTCAGATTGCAACCAATCCAATTTATCACGAAAGGACCAAGCATATTAAAGTGAACTGTCATTTTATTAGAGAAGTTGTAGATAGAAGAGTTATTACTCTTCCACATGTATCGAGTGATCTTCAAATAGTTGATGTGTTTACAAAATCAATGGCACGACAACGCCATCGCTTTCTAGTAGACAAATTGTTGCTTTTCGATTCACCGACATTAATTTAAGGAGGAATGTTAGCACAATGTACAGATTGTAGAATATCTACATTATGATATTCTTGATATGGTGAATATGTAAGAGATACTCTGGATATATGAAATATTATTAGGGATATTGTAGAATATCGTGTAGCATTAGTTGTAGAGTATTATAAAAAATATTTTGTAGGATTTACATTTAGTGTAAGATATTTTACTTCCTTCCATCTCTTATTTCTATTGTGTATAAATACCAATATATTTTAATGTATTTAAATCAAGTAATTGAGATGGTCATTCTTTAGTTTCTCGTGCTTTCTTGTTTTTTGACAAATACAGAGTTGAAATCCCCCAGTACTATCCAAGGCATGTTTATCCCCCCACTCAGAGTTTCCAGATAGTCCCACAAACCTCTTCTATCCTCTTGTGTGTTGAAAGCATACACCACAGTGAGGAGGTAGCTTGCTTGCAAACCCACTTGATGCACTTGACAAGTAATTGTCTAAGCCATTTTGCTTATTAGTACCACTTGAAAATAATCGAATCTCCAAGTTAACCATACTCTCCCATTATAATGATGAGATAAATACTCTCCCAAACATATTATTAGCTATATGATCAATTTTATTCACTTTGATCTTTGTTTCCACAAGACCTATCAACCCAATATTTTCCTTATTACAAAGGAGTTTAACCTCCTTCTGTTTGTTAGGGGCATTCATATCCCTAACATTCCAACACATAATATTATTCGTTTGTTGATGGAGGATGAACAATACCACCCCCTCTCTTAACTGTACTCCGTGCCACTTGCACTTCTTTTGCCACTTGAACACTTGCCCCTGCCTTGTCCAATGGTTGAAAAGAATTTTGCTTCCTTATCCCCTCTTCTTCTCCCCCTGGTTGTTGCTGCCTCTGCCTTGAAACATTCAGTGTTGTTATCCACCCTGAATCCTTTTGCCCTATATCTTGCCTTTGAGTCACTGTATTAGCTTGTGTCCCTACTATTGCACCTTCATTCTGCACTATATCATGCACCTGTACTACTGTATTATCATCAACATGCTGCTTAGGAGAAGGTGGTTGAGGCACCTTCTTTGTCCTACAAGCCTGTCCATCATGTCCATATTTCTTACAAGCCTTACATAGTGTAGGCGTCCATTCATATTGCACCTTCTGCTCCATTAACCTCCTCCTTTCATTGTTAAAAAATACCTTATCTGGTAATTAAGTATTCATTTCCACCTTAATAAGTAATCGAGCAAAGCTCAATCCCATCTTCTTTTCTGTATGATTGTCAACCATCAATGGCTTCCCTATTAAACTGTCAATTTTACTCAGACCGTTAGGACTCCAATATTTGAATTCCAACCCTGATAATTTTACCCAAATAGAAACTGTATAGATTTCTTCCTTGGTAAAGTTCATGTCAAAATGTCAAGATTTCTCTATAAAAGATTTGTTATCAAAGTGATAAATGCCCCCCTTGTAGCACCTCATTCTTCCCCACATCAGTATCAAACCTTACCAACACAATACCATTTTTTTAGCATTGAAATCTTATTAATTCCATGCTTACCCCACAATATTCTCATATACCCATTCAAAATCGAAAATGGTGGATGAGCCCCCAAAATATAGCATACAACAACATTCTTTCAGTAAGCCAATTCAGTACTAATATCCTCTACTTCAATTTCACATACAGGTGCATCATCATGGATTTCAGGTGCTACATATTCAAGTTTAAAGTCTGCATTAGATACCTTTGCAATGTCAAAATTGTCCTAAATTGAACCCTTTTGATGCAATTTCGGTGAAGATTCAACTTCATCAAGACATGACAACCTAGAACTTGATCTTGATTGCACAATTTCCGCCCAATCTTTCGTCACTGGTGTAGTTCCTGCCTCAATCGCACTTGGATTCACTGTTCCATTGATCTCCCTGCTTGATTCACTGAGATTCTCTTCTACAACCTCTATAGTACCATTCTGAACTCCGCTACTCTTACCTGGCGAACCAGGTGTTTGAACTACTGCAGTTTTCGCTCTAGTCCCCTTTTCTTGTGCTGCTTTCTTCGGCGCAGCCACTCCCTTCCTCACAGGTGTAGCTTCGACTACCCTCGATTGTTCTCCCTTATTCCGATATTGACCTCCACCATATGTATTGGACTCCTGAGCCATGAGTGCCTTCTGAGAGGGCATCCGAGCTCTCTTCCCCATGGACGGCGTACGTTATGCTAACCAAACAAAGAAATTAGGGATCATTTAATAGCGGGATTCATTTATTAAATCATGCATAACTAATATCATATTTTGGTAGCATTCAACACATCTAATTGGTTTGTAATTTAGAAACTCGCATAACTAATATATGTATAAATTATGAGGGAATCTATATATTATTTTATATATGATTAAAGATTAAATAACTAATGCATGCATAACTAAACTCGACATAAAATAATATATAAAATCTCTCATAACTAATCATTACTATATTACTAATACATGCATAACTCTAACCCGCTAATAAACGTCCTTAATGCCTGCGGGCTAAGATTATTGACCCTAAGATAGTTATTAGCTTGTTAGGAGTATTCATACCTTGTGTTAGTTCTTCTTACCATACATTTGAGGCTTTGACTTAGTGCTATTCATGATTACGTTTTAAAATTTAAAGCATTCTAAGAATTGATCCAATTGCAACACTTTTAAATTAGTATACTGATATTAGGTCCCCCATCTGACAAAAAGAACAAAAAAAAAGGTATCCTCTCTCGTCCTGTCTATACAAATACTTATTAGTTGTAGACTAAACATGGGCCCCAAATTACAAAGATGAAAACCAAATACCAGTAAAGTCCACTAAGACCCATAACTTTATAACATGGATCAACTCATGGGCGTACCTTTTTTTATTTTTTATATCCAGAACATTCCGAACTTACGCCGTACTATTCCAGGGATAGTAGTCCCGGTCCCTCAACACTACTATCAGTAAATCGCGGGATGTGCCTGAATGATCAAGGTTTGAGAACAGAGCAACTGATATCACCTACAAAGTCCTACCTCAGAAGAGAGCAAATTGCTCCTACCAGGGTTCGAATCCACGCTGCAGGCCTCTAGCTGGATTTTAAGTTCCCCTAGCTATGTGCTATTTAAAGTACGTATTATTTAAGCACAATTGTATTATTAAATGGGAGCCTTGGAGTAACTGGTAAAGTTAATGTCATGTAACTAAGAATTCACGGGTTTAAGCCGTGAAAACAACTCTTTTGCAGAAATACAGGGTAAGACTGCATATAATATTAGACTCTTATTATCCGGCTCTTTTCCAACCTCGCACATAGCATGAGCTTAGTACACCCGACTACCCTTAATTATATTATTGAATGAAAACTTAAGAATTTATTTGTGTTATTCATTTTTATTTGTTATGGTATCTTCTAATCTTATAGAATTAGATTATAAGAATTTGATTTCTACAAAATATTGTGCAATCTTTATTATTTTGTTTTGTTTTGATTACTTTCCAAATGACTATTTTAAAATGGTAAGAGTGTTCACCATATATTTATTATTTTCATTGTAAACAAAGAGAATTGGGAATGAAGAAAAGGGGGAAAATGCATTGGCTCGTCTATGGTTCTTGTTTATGTATCAATTGAAATTTTACAGTATTTCTCATATTTTTTGAAGCCTTTTCTAATTGTGATCTTGACTCCAAAGCAAATTTAGGTGATTTAGGGCGAATGTGCACTTAATGGATATAACTCAGTTAAGAACTCATATACATTAGGTAGAAAGTGTAAAGCCAAATCTATAAACAACCTTCTATGGTTGATATCGGTTCTCATTTAGACACTTCGATTGAAGTTGCCTCAGTTGAGAAGTGGTTGCGGGTAACTTGGTTGTGTTTGAGTTATAGGTATGAGATGCCAGTAAAGGAGGAGGGTGGAGATGAAAGAGATGATGAGGATGACAAAGATATAAAAGGAAGATGGAGTGATCTTCTGTTACATGTTATCGTTAAACGAGATATATATCATTGGGACTAAAAGTTAGAGTCAGCCTCGCAATCGTAAGTGAAAAAAAATCCACTGATGTATTAATAGTGGCCGTATGAATCAAAAGCTCAAGATATGGTCATTGACAACAATTTATTTGGTTATTCTTGTTTATTATTTGGTATCTTTTTAATTTCATAGGATTGAAGTATAAGAATTTGGTTTATATAGAATATTATACAATTTTAATTAGTTTCGTCTTGATTGATTCCAAATGGTTGGACGTCCAGAACATATACATTACTTCCATTATAAAAAGAGGCCCAAAATAAAAGAAAAAATACATCTTTTATCTATGATTCATGTCTATGTATCAATATAAATTTACATTACTTGTTTAGGTGATTTAGGGCGAGTACATTGATAAGGTCGAAAATGTAAGACCAAATATATAGGCCACATTCTACGGTTGATATGACTTTTCATTTAGACACTTCAATTTAGATTGCCTCAATTGAGAAGTGGTCGAGGATCAATAGGTATCAAATGCCAGTGGATGAAGAGGGTAGAAATGAAGGAAATGATGAGGGGTGCAAGGAGATTGAGGAAGATGG
Organism: Anisodus tanguticus; assembly: GCA_034509755.1. NCBI lineage: Eukaryota > Viridiplantae > Streptophyta > Magnoliopsida > Solanales > Solanaceae > Anisodus > Anisodus tanguticus. Next base: position 24,868,676 of record CM067556.1, read on the forward strand.
AATGATGTTTGTGTTCCATGCTATCGTTAGACAAGATATAACCCATTGAAATTCTAATTCAGAGACGTGTCAGGGTTGAAAGTGCAAAGAGTGATGATGTTGATAGCTGCTACACATGACGATGAATTGGGAGCTTAAAATATAATCATTGACAATAACTAAATTTGTTATACTTTTTATTTATTTTTGGTGTCTTCTACTTTTATAGAGCTGGATTATAAGAATTTGATTTGTACTAAAAAGATCTTAATTAGTTTCGTTTTGATTACTTGCCAATGTTAGAAATATTTTTCGTTTAATGACAAGTAAAATGGAGGATTACGACAAGAAAGATAAAGGTGAATAAGATTATAGTTATGCAGGTTATACATAGGTATGATTATTCCAGAACAGCGTAAGGACCAACGGTAAATGAGGGACAATAAAAACTCTTCGGCCAAAGGTGACGGACCTCTGATGTCCAGGAAGAAAGTATGAGAAATACTTTGAGATAAGAGACCCCCCAAGGCAACTTAAAATGGAAATGTAAAGGTAAGACGAATGAGCACGCGGTCGATAGGAAATCTAATAATGATAAGACAAGAAAGCTTGACAGGTCATAGGATCATGTAACCCCGTGAATTGGATCTAAACATATGAAGTATCGTTTCCACAACATATGCAGTCATACCTCTCAGAAAGTATGTAAATGGAAGTAACAATGAGTAAAGCTCGTGATTAGCATCTAAACAGGTGAAAAAGGGGCCAATGATGCCTATGGATACAAGATAGACATTAAAGATATATGTCAAAAGATAATGGCATATAATGAAGATAAAATGTCAGGCAAATACAAATGTCTATGAGTATTTTTTAACTGACCAAAGGTTCTACGAGATAGATAAAGTAATAGGTTTACAGCTTAACGAGATCAAGAAAGTCTTTTCCCAAAGCGTCATTGACAGAAAGTCTTAGAAATAAGGCAAGTGAAGGAATTTGAATCTAAGTATAATGACCAGGATTGGATATAGTAGGCCAATGTCATGTAATGCAAATTCTTCATAATCTTCCACGTATAGAATAAGGGAATAAGTTAACAACTCATCTTTTAAAGGGTAGTAATGCCAAGGATTGGAATCAGGAGTAATGTTTGAGAATTACGTATGTATACCCGAATATTTTAGAATTAAGAAGAGTATGACAAGTAAGAAAATGAGTGAACAAGTGTCAAAATAAGTGAAGAAATGATGTTGTTTATAATTACGAGTAGTGAGAAAGTAAAAAAAAAAGATTCCTTTCAGACCATGAATAAGAGTTAACTACGATGATACACACTTCCGATTCGATGACATTGTCCATAAAGTGTTCACGATTGAGATACTACACATATAAGAGTTTTCAACACACCAGTTAGTAAACAATTTTGAGTTGACAATAGAATCATTCACCCACAAGCAACTTGACTAATGTGAGGACTAAGGAGAGAAGTTGACCTGAGGGAACCCCAGGTGGAAGGTCCATTTGTGTATTACCAATGTAGCAGGATTATGAGACAAGACTATGACGGAGGTCCATTGCTCACGATATTCCATTCACCCTGGATCTACTAAGATGTATCATGATCTCAAAGGTATGTATTGGTGGAACAACAAGAAGAGGAGCATTGCGGAGTTTGTAGCTCAGTGTCATAATTGTCAGCAAGTAAAAATGGAGTACCAAAAGCCCAGTGGCTTGACTCAGAACATTGAGATTCCGATATGGAAATGAGAAATGATTAATATGGATTTTGTTACGGGTTTACCTCGCTCTTATCGTAAGTTTGATTCTATTTGGGTGATTGTTGATAGACTGACCAAATCAGCTTATTTCCTGGCGGTCAAAACTACCTACACAACCGAGGACTTATGTAAAGTTATACGTTAAGGAGATTGTTCACCTTCATGGTATGCCTAGTTCTATTATATCTGATCGAGATGTGCAGTTCACAGCTAAATTTTGGAGATCGTTTCAAAAAGGGTTTCGGCACTCAAGTTAGTCTTAGCACAACTTTCCACCCTCAGACAGACAAACAAGACCAGCGTACGATTCAAACGCTCAAGGACATGCTACGAGCTTGCATATTGGACTTTAAGGGAAATCGGGATGATCATATATCCCTTATTGAATTTGCATACAGTAACAGTTATCATGCTAGTATCAAAATGGCTCCATATGAAGCTTTGGATAGACGGAAGAGTAGATCTCATATTGGATGGTTCGAGGTAGGCGAATTAGAATTATTTAGGCCTGACCTGGTGCACCAAGCCATAGAGAATGTGAAGCTTATCCAAGAACGGATGTTAACCGCTCAGAGTCGTCAAAAGTCGTATTCAGATGAGTGGCGGCGGGACTCAGAGTTCTAAGTGGATGATTGGGTCTTCTTGAAGACTTCGCCTATAAAGGGTTTAATGAAGTTTGGGAAAAAAGGAGGCTCAACCCAAGGTATGTTGGGTCATATCGTATAATTCGACGAATTTGACCTACCTCATGAGTTAGAATTTGTTCATCCAGTTTTCCATGTTTATATGTTGAGAGCGTGTATTGGAATCCTTTCGGGATTTTACCGATTGATGATGTGAAGGTTACAGAGGACCTATCATATGAAGAGGTTCCTATTGCTACCTTAGATTGATAAATCCGCAAGTTGAAGGCTAAAGAAGTAGCCGCCGAAAAAGTTCTACGGCAGAATAAGAATGTAGAAGAAATGACACGGGAGGCGAAAGAGGAGATGAAACACAAATATCCTTACCTATTTTAGACCAACGCCAAGGTTCTGGAGAGAAGCATGAGGTGAGTTCTATTCCAGATTATTATAATTAATGCTTGATAATCATGTGAGGTATGATATAATGATATATGTTATATTATATGGCCCTGTGAAGCGGTGGTTGTGTTTTCTGGCTATATGACGGGGATTAGATATGTCACCCCAACATTTGAGGACGAAGGTTTCATAGGGGAAATGATGTAACACCCCGTACTTTTGAGTGTTGTTTTGAACAGCTAGACGTATGCAAGTAGACCCGAGCCTTGGATGATTTATGACAATGTTATTATAAGACCCCCTAAGTTTGATAATCTTGAAACCATTAGATATTATTTTGGATATTATATTTTCTTTTAAGTGAAATACTTTTGTAAAAAAAGTTTTATAAATATGATTTTATATAGTTATTAATATTACCACTTTTTCGATACATTTAAATTATATAAATGACACCAGGAAGTTTATAAATGTGATATTTATTTAATAGAAATTATCTTCTCATTAGAAGAGTTATTTTCTCCCATTTTGAAAATTAATAGTACAAAATTTGTTCTCTTGATATTGGATTGGGAAAAAAAATAGAATTTGATGATATATATATATATATATATAATTTATTTGTATTTTAATAGAGTGGAAGTCCATCTACTTGGAAAATATTAATTATGATATTTTTCATCTTGCTAAAATCATTTATTGCCATGGAACATTTTTCAACGTAAAGTGGTGACTAAGAGATAAGATTTACCTACTAGTAAGACAAGTGGACACCATTTCTATACATAGAAAGCACCACCGTTTCCTATGTATATATTATTTAGTTCTCTGTAAAACTATAGAATCCAAAGATATTAGCATTTCCATGTAAAAAAAATGCACCAGTCATGGGATTTCAAGCTACTGGTTCAACTTGAAAATGGGGATTTTGGCCGCGCAAGTGAGATTCTCCAAGACCACGTATAGTAATTTTCCTCCGTCGATTTTGTTTTATTTTATAACCTCAGTTCCTCTGGATCGAAGAAAGTCAAAAACTACTTCATGAAGAACTAAGGTGTCGGGAATCCTTTATGGAGGCAACCCAAGTACGATTGATCATTTACGATCTTCTACGAGCTCGTATGAGTGTCATAGGTATGTTAAGACAAATCCTTCTTTCTTTTGGCATGCTCCATGTAACGAAACGTAAACGTAATATTGTTCCATAAATTATTCTACTCTTAATAGTTAAGAATGTTCATGTTATTGATTCCTATGTTGAAAGCATGTTTAAATATGTTGCCAAATCCTTATTGAGTTATGTGGGAAATATGTTAATATTCCCAATGTTAGCCGAAGGTGCAAGGATATTATGTCACTCAGATAAATTCAGAATGTTTTATTATCATTCATGCATTTTATTCATGTATTACCCTGGACCATATATTGGGGATGGGAACGGGATACGCAGACCACCTGATCAGCTGGGATATGATGATGATTATGCCCACAGAGGCCGATATGATATGATGCCCACAAAGGCTATTATGGGAAGGAAAATGCCCAATGAGGCCAATATTTATATGTATACCACATTGTGCATGACACTTAGACATATTATGGCCCTCAGAGGCATTCCACACAGATATGATATGGCCCTCAAAGGCATTCTGCACAGAAATGGTACTTAGGCATATTATGGCCCTCAGAGGCGTTCTCTACTGGTTGGTTGTTTCTAGTCTCAGGTTACTTCCAGGTCTCACAAAGCTTCTGCATCCTCCGAAGTCGTCAATGATAACCCCCTCCTCCTTCTGCCTCTTCTTTCCATCCGGCATTTACCATCACAAATATCAAGAATTTCATTCCTTTAATTCTTGACCAAGAAGATGGTCAGTATTCTTCGTGGGTTTAACTTTTTTCATATTCATGCATGCGCGTACATCGTGTTTGACCATATTGACGACTCTCTCCCTCGCCCTCTTGACTTTGCAGACTCGACATGGCGTCGTCTCGACACTATTGTCAAACAGTGGATATATGGCACCATCTCTAAAGATTTGTTTCACACAATCATGAAAATAATGCGTCGGCTCGTGAGTTATGGGTACGTTTGGAGGAAATATTTCAGGACAACAAACATACTTGTGTTGTGTATTTGGAGAAGCAGTTCAACAATACACGTCTACAGAATTTTGCCAACATGTCTGAATATTGTAAACAATTGAAGCTAGTTGCGGACCAATTATCTAACGTGGGAATGCCTGTTTTTGAAACCAAAATGGTCCTACATCTTGTTGCGGGCTTACCAAAAGGTAAATATGACACTCTCGCGACTCTGATTCAACAAGCCGACCCACTTCCGAGTTTCAACAGGGCACGCTCACAATTACTTTTGGAGGAAACCCGACACACAAAACAGGACGAACACAAGCAAAATGCGTTAGCAGTTGAAAATCCAGCATCAAACGCTGCCCCCACCATCGGAAAACCACCAATCACGGGACAGCCGCGGTGGTAGAGGCGGCAGAGGCCGCAGTACCACAAAATGGTAAGGGTCGTGGCAGAGGAGGAAAAGCTCACCAGCAGTCCAATTACAGTTCAATGCGGGCTGGCCCAGGGCAGTGGCCCGCCACTAGACCTTGGGCCTCGGTTCCTTTTCCCTACAGCCAGCAAACGCCGACCTAATTCCAGAACCCGGGAATGCCCAGTGTTCTAGGCTGGTTCCCAGGCCCAAGGCAGGTTCCCGGTTCGCCCCGGCAAGATAATTTTGTGATGGCCCAGTAGCAACCCATTTTGGGTCTGGCCCCCACTAACTTGGGCCAAGCCTTCAGCACTCTATATCTCCAACAGCTCGATGAAAATTAGTACATGGATAAGGGTGCCATATATCACCTCACCCGCTCTGCAGGTAATCTTCCCAAACTGTTTCGTTTAAAGTATCATCAATATATTACTGTTGGTAATGATCATCACATTTCAATGCAGGGTTATGGTACAACCTACACCCAACCGCCTCACCCACCCTTCTCCCTAAATAATGTCTTGTATGCTCCCAACATTATTAAAAACCTAATATATGTCCGAAAATTTACTCGTAATAATTATGTTTCTGTTGATTTTGACCCATTTAGTTTTACTGTGAAGGACCTTAGTACGGAGACACCTCTTACGAGATGCAATAGCACAAGGGATCTCTATCCTTTCCCATCCACTTCCGCTGCCAGTCCCCGCACACACACCTCTCTCGCTGCTATCTCTCCATCAACTTGGCATAACAGGCTTGGACACCCAGGAGCTCCTGTTTTTAATTTTCTTAGAAACAATAATTTTATTCATTGTAATAATGGGAAACTTGCCCAAAATTGTGTGTCTTGTCAATTAGGAAAACATGTTCGCCTTCCTTTTAAGTCGTCTCTTAGTATTACGTTTGCCTCATTTGATATTATTCATGATAATTTATGGACTTCTCCCGTTATTAGCTCTCTGAATTAAATATTATCTAGTCTTATTAGATGATTACTCTAACTTATTTTGGATTTACCCACTAATGTGGGAAGTTTTTGCCAAATTTCTTGAATTTCACATTTTTATCCAAACGCAATTTGAAAAAGCCATTAAATCTTTTCAATGTGATAATGGTCGTGAATTTAATAATTCTATGTTTCACAAATTTTATAAAAATGATGGCATGGTTTTCTTATTTTCGTGTCCTCACACATCTCCTCAAAATGGCAAAGCAGAACGAATCATTCGGACCATAAATAATATGGTTCGTACTTTCCTGTTCTTGATGGTGATCAGTGTCTGATCCTACCCTTTACAGGAGTCTTGCGGGTGCACTAGAGTATCTTACTTTCACCAGGCTCGATATTGCTTATGATGTTCAGCAGGTATGCTTATTCATGTATGCCTCCGAGAGCCTCATTTTACTGTTTTTAAGTGTATCATTCGGTACGTTAAGGGCACACTTGATTATAGATTACATATATATCCCTCAACACCGACCAAGTTATTATCATATACTGATGTTGATTGGGCAGGTTGTCGGACATGCGACGCTCCACCTCCGGCTACTGTGTGTTCCTATGGGATAATCTCATTTCATGGTCTGCCAAGAGGCAAGCCACCTTATCCCATTCGAGTGCAGAAGCAGAGTATAGAGGAGTTACAAATGTTGTTGTTAAGATCTATTGGCTCTGAAACCTTCTTTTGGAGCTTAGTGACCCTAGCGTAAGGCGTTTTTGATTTACTATAATAACATATCCGCCATATATTTATCTCATAATCCGGTTCAGCATCAACGAACCAAGCACATTGAGATGGATATATATTTTGTTCGTGAGAAGGTTGCTCTCGGTCATGTTAAGGTGTTGCATGTGACTTTTTCATATCAGTATGCGGATATCTTCACGAAAGGTCTTCCTAGACAGCTATTCCTCGACTTCATATCCAGTCTTAGCGTCCGGCCTCCTTCCGCTTCGACTGAGGGGGTGTATTAATGTGTATTACTAAATATGGTCTATCTATTTTGTAATATTTAGTGTTGTATAATTATGGTAGATATAGGATCCATGTTGTATTAGAATTTTCCATTGTACACACTAGATATATTTATATTAATGAGAAAGACTCCCCAAGGGAGATTAATACAATCTTACAATTATTGAGCCAATAAACTTGAAAGAAATATGTTACTTGATTGTAGTCATCAATAATGTATAATATATATATAGTAGTACAAGAATATTTAAACTAGGTAACTAATAAACCTAATTACAATAGGAAATATAATTCTACCTAAAATAGGAGACCTAATTACAATAGGATTACAATTCTACCTAAAATAAGAGATGTACAATTAATGAAAGAATATTCGGAAAATGTTCTATTACACCTCCGCAGCCAAAGCGGGAGGTTCACGAACACTGAGACTGACTCAAAAATCATCAAATAGTATGCACGAAAGTCCATTGGTGAAGATGTCGGCAATCTGATATCTGGAAGGAACATGAAGGACACGAACTTGACCACGAGCCATTTTTTGTGAATGAAATGAATGTCCATCTCAATATGTTTAAAGCGCTGATGTTGGATGGGATTGCCGGAAAGATATTATCGCAGTAGACCAGTGTTGCCTTTTGAATCGGGTAGTGAAGCTCAAGTAGAAGGTTACAGATCCAACAAGACTCAGAGACGACGTTGGCGACACCTCTGTACTCTACTTCGGCACTAGATCGGGATAGTGTAGGTTGCTTTTTGAAAGACGAAGACAATAGGTTACCTCTAAGGAAAACGCAGTAACCAGACGTGAAGCGTCGAGTGTCAGGACATCCACCCAAGTCAGCATCATAATAAGCAGTGAGACAATGAGCGAGGACGTGTATAGATGTAATCCGAAGTGAAGTGTATCTTACACGTATCGTAAAATATGTTTGAGGGCATACATGTGTGCTTCCGTCGGATTATGTATGTGTAAGCAGATTTGTTGCACGACATAGGATATGTTAAGTCTCGTGAATGTGAGGTACTGCAGGGCCCTAGCCAGGCTACGATGGTGAGTCAGGTCTGAATATGGATGGCTGAAATCAGCGTTGAGCTTGGAATTGGTGTCTACTGGCTTCTGGGATGGTTTACAAGATGTCATGCCTGCACGGTCAAGGATCTCTTCGGCGTACTTCTTCTGACACAGAAATAGGTCGCCAGAATGTCGAGTGACAGAGATGCCCAAGAAATAACTTAGGGGGCCCGATCCTTCATAGCAAACTCAAAGGAATGAGAGACATAATGGACCGGAGGAGAGCTTCAAATGATGTGGTGAGGATGATGTCATCAACATATAATAATAATAGGTAAGCCATGTGTGTACCCTTGTTGTAGATGAATAGGGAATGATTGCATCTATTATTTGAAAACCCGATAGAGGAGACATAATCGGCAAATCGTTGGTACCATGCTCGATGAGCCTGTTTCAGTTCATAGAGCAATTTCTGCAACAGACACACATAATCTGGATTAATAAGATCCCTGAAACCCATAGGCTTATACATAAATACCATTTCATGAAGATCTCCATGTAAGAAGGCATTATTTAAATCAAGCTGGTGAATGGGCCAAGACTTCGATAGGGCAATGCTGAGGACAGTCCAGATGGTTGCGGACTTTACGACCGGGCTGAATGTTTCATCACAATCTACTCCCACCTATTGAGACCTGCCATCACCTACAAGATGAGTCTTGTACCTCTCAAAAGAACCATCAAATCTCTTTTTATGTCTAAAAATCCCTATAGAACGAATAATGTTAGTATCAGGTGAATGGGGTACTAGGTCCCACGTCTTATTATCAATAAGAGCATTATATTCATCAATCATTGTGGCTTTCCAATTAGAGTTGGACAAGGCATCCTTCAGATTTCGAGTGACAGGGAAAAGGACAACTGAAACGGATAGGTTAAACAACCGTTTAGGTTTATAAATTCCAAGCATGACACAGGGGATGGGAGAGAGGTGTGCCGTGGGACTGCCGGGAAGAGGAGGAAGGGCAGGGTGGCGAGACCAGTTGGCCGATGCTCGGTTTACTGAGAGGTAGTTGCATAATTACCCTGAGGCAGGACGTTTCGGGCCACCATCGGCAGAACTGGGTAGACAGTGTGTCCCGGACTGTCCGAGGTGGGGGCGAGTACCGGGGTTTGGGATGACGGACTATGTAAATGATGAATTAGAATAGGGTTCAGGCATCATCTAAGAAGTCGTAGGAATACCGAGGTGGCGAGTTTAGGGAGGCAAAGGGAATTAAGACTCATTAAATAGGACATAACGTGAAATAATAATTTATTGCTTGAGAAGTCATAGCACGAGTAACTATGATTATTGGCGGGGTAACCCAAAAACACACAAGGGGAAAACCGGGGTTGGAGTTTGTGAGTGGTCGGATGGAGAGGATAACAGAGACATTCAGAGATATGCAAGTGTTGGTAGGAGGGGTTTCTACGAAATAAAACTTGAGTGGGCGATCGTTGAGCTAGAGACTTGTTTGAGATTATGTTTAGGAGATAGTTGGCCATGGAGAGTGTAATGCTAGAACTGAGAGGGAATTGAGGTGTGAGCAAGTAGGGCACAAATTAGGTTATTTATGGTTCGAATTTTCCGTTCGACTTTACCATATTTGGAGGAGTTATGAGGGCAGGAAAAACGACAGGTAAGACCATTTTTGGAGCAAAACTGTTTGAATTGATTATTATTGAATTCCCTGCCATTGTCACATTGAAATATTTAATGCTCTTTTCAAATTGTGATTTCACGAAAGCACTAAATGAGGAAAAAATGGGGTAAACCTAGGATTTATTTCCAATTGGAAAAGTCCATAGAAAGTTGGAATAATTGTTCAAAAATAACACATAATATCGATGGCCATACGTACTTAAAATAGGAGACGTCCACAAATCACCGTGTCTGATATTGAAAGGCAGTAAAGTACAATTTGTGGATGCAGAAAATGGTATTTTAACATGTTTCCCAAAAATGCAGGATTCACATATAGGAGTCTTAGAAATACGGTTGCAATTAATAAAATTATTTTTCCTAAGGGAGCGTAAAACAGAATCTCCCGGATGTCCTAATCTAGAATGCCATAAGAAAGACGAAAGAGCAGCAAAGGTTAATGGAACTGAGGCTGGATTGTTGATGGCGTTTGAAATAGGGTAGAGATCTCTGGTGCTGTCACATCTCATTATTCGTCTCCCAGTCGTAAAATCCTTCACAGAAAAACTAAAAGGATCAAAGTCGATGGAAACATTATTATCAGTTGTGAAACGTCGCACAAAGATTAGATTCTTAGTGAGTTTAGGGGCATAGAGGACATTTTTTAAGATTAGTGATAGATGTGGTGGGGATAAGGATGAATGACCAAAATCGCGAATAGGAATACCTTGTCCACTACCAACAATAATATTCCGATTTAAATTACTCAAATTGGAATGAGACGAGAAAGTACCTTGTGATGCTGTCATGTAAGATATGGCGCCTGTGTCCATATACCAATTTGTCTGGAGCGTTGAGTGACATTGTGTTCATAGCTGCCTCAATGTCAGTCGGTGCATAAGTTGAGGGCGGGGGTCATGTGCTATGTAGGCATGTTGTGGACGTGATCCGAGTATAACAGGGTGGGCCTGTCGGTTCTGAGGTGTAGTCCACGAGGATGTTGAATACGGGCAAGGAGGAGAGGCCATGATGGTGGGGACCACGCGGCCCACGCAGGTAAGCAGCCCACGGTAGAGGTTGCTGCCACTGTCGCAGTCGCTGTTGGTCGTTTTCTGCCGGCGGGGACTGCCCCTTCCCGCCGCCGTTGTTGCTGAACTTCCGTCCATCGCGGCCCTTGCCGGACTGCCTGCTCCCACGATTGTTACGGGAGGAAGTGGACAGTTACGGGTCCTCTGGCCGACGGTTCTGGTTGCTGGACTGGGATACCTTACTGTCGGCGGAGGGTCCGACAGTGCTAGTGAGGGCGACGTCAGCAATGCTGGCCCGAGTGGTGCTGCGCTTGAATTTTTGGGTTTCCTCAAGGATGAGCTTCGAACGGGCCTCATAAAACAGAGGTAAGGCATACATTGCTGAAGGATGGTGGCAACGCTGTCATAGGATTCGTTCAAACCTGCAATGAGTTGCATGACCAATCGCTGATTAGTGACTGGTGCACCGACGTTGAAAAGTTGGTCGGCAAGCATCTTGAGTTCTTGACAATAGGCATACACATTAGGGAAATCGTCCTGATGAACTTTTTTGAACTGATTTTCAAGGTATAACGCTCATTGAGTTTTGTTGTCATGGAAAATATTGTCCAAACGTTCCCACGTTTGGCGGGCAGTGGCATCGGTCTCAATGATGGTGTGCAACAGATCATTAGAGATCGTGCCGTATATCCACTGGAGGACGGCTGCATTTAAACTAGACCAGAGTGCATCATCAGAAGTCGAAGCCGAGGGTAGGTCTGTGGACTTCAGTGTAGGAGGGATGATGTGGTCGATAACTTCGTAAAAATGAAAATGAATCTTAAAAAGCTCCGCCCACGAGGAGTATTGACCTTTTTTCATCTCAAGAGTCAGAAGGATAAAGTTTTTAATGTTATTAACTGCAAGTGCATGATGGAATTTGGTTTTGTCAGCCATGGAAGAGGAAATTTAGGAGGAAGATGGAGGGTAGAATGGCCGAAAAAACTAGGGTTCCATCGTGGGGAAAGGGGGCAGCTGAAAGATGAAGTCGGCGATTAGGGTTCCGAAGTGGGAAGGGTGGCGGCCGAGAAAAGAGGTCATCGGCTAGGGTGGGATATTTAGGGTTAGGCTTCTGATACCACGAAGGAATATGTTGCTTGATTTTATTCATCAATAATGTACAATATAAATAGTAGTACATAGGGGCTTCACTCCTTTCCTTACAGTGACGACCAAGAAGTTGACGTCCGGGGCTTCCTCTTTCCCTTTAAAATAAAAGCGGTGAAGTCCATCCTAAAGTTCCATAGTTCAAGTCATGCACTCCCATAATCCATTTTCTCTTCACAAAATTCCCTTCAATCCCACCGTTTAGGAATCGAATCTCTCTGTCCTCTAACAGAATTAGCGCATCTTCCTTTCTCTTTGTTGAATGGTAATATTAATGATAGATAAAAAAAAAAAATCAACGCATAATCTTTGAATGAATAATTTTATAAAATAAAAGCTACTAATACGTTTTTCCCCAAAGAAAGTTCACCACCAACCGTAGCAGCACCGTCGGCTAAAATTTAACTAGGTAACTAATCAATCTAATTACAATAGAAAATACAATTCTACCTCCTAAAATAAGAGATATACAATTAATGGAAGAATATTCGGGAAATATTTTATTAAAAACATATTTATTGTTTTCATTAAAGAAAAAATTCGAAATTATTTTGGCTCAAAGAAAAGTTAAAAAAAAAAGACATTGGCCCGATTCATGTCTATGTATCAATTTGATTTTACATTGTTTTCCAAGATCTTTCAGAGTTTTTTCTATTTGTATCCTCGCTCTGAAGCGGGTTTAGATGATTTAGGGTGACCATTTACAATAAAGGACGTAATTTCGTTAAAAATTCATATATTGTAATAGGATAGAAAGTTTAGATTTCCTTCTAAGATTGATATCACTTCTCATATAGACAAATAAGGTTGCGTCAGTAGAGAAAAAGTTGGGGGATAAATGACGTGTCCAATTTGTAGGTATAAAATGCAGTGGATGAAAAGAGTCAATATGAAAAAGATGATGAGGGAGGCAGAGAGATAGGGGAAGGTGGAGTGACGTTTGTGTTCCATGTTATCGTTAGAGGAGATACAAATCATTGAGACACGTATTTAAAGTCAGTGTCAGAGCTAGCCGAAAGTACAAAGAGATAGATGATATTTGATACCACAGATTAGGGGTGAGCAAAGGTAAGGATAACCATATACCCGATTGAAATCGATACTAACGAGTAGAATCTGGATAGATATATTATAATAACAGATAGGTTTTGGATAGTAAAATTAGGAATCGATTAATGTCGGATTTTGTTCCGGTTCCGACAAATAGAGACAGAGTATCCGAACCCGAAATCGATATCCGAAAATATTAAATATTTTTACTTTTTTAATTCCACTCGCAGTGTCTTTCCCTCTTCATTTTCACATTTATCTTCCTCTCCAATTAAAGCAGCAAATTCAATCTCTCCTCCATCGACACACACCACAGCAGGTACTATTTTCCCAACTTCCCTAACCTCTGCGAATTGAAAGTATTTGCCATTAATCGAGTTGTTGCTACCTGCGAATTGGAAGTGTTTGCCAACTTCCCTAACCCCTGCGATTGTGGTTTAACTTTTCATATTCGAGTTGCTACCTGCACTATCATTTCAATGTAATTTGAGAGGGTGAAACACTGGTTAGGTCACACTACACTCCACTGCCCAACATGTGTTCGATAATATGCCACACCGAATTTGGGCCTAATACAGCAAATTCAATTAGGTATTCTGATAAAACCTAACACAGCTACAACTTAGGAAGCACTCTACAGGGTACCCGGGAACCTACCCGGGATCGCAGGGTCCGGGTAGGTTCTGGGTAATGATTGTTACGGGTAGGTTTCGGGTAGTAAATTTAGGAATCGATCTTTTACTGAGTAAGATCCGGGTAATTCAAAAAAGTTAGGGTATCCGGACCGGCTCATCCCTACCAGAGATGGGATGAATCAAAAGTTCAAGATATGTTCATTGACAACAACTAAGTTGGTTATTATTTTTGTATTTATTTTTGGCGTCTTCTAGTTTCATAGGATTATATTATAAGAATTTAATTTGTACAAAATATAATACGACCATAGTTAGTTTCATTTTGATGGCTTTCCGCACAACTATTCTAAAATGGTAGGGTGTCTAAAATATATTCTTTGTCCCAGTTTATATGATATACTTTTTTTTAGTCAGTTCAAAAAAATTGATACATTTTTTTATTTGACAACAATTTAACTTTAAACTTTACTGTCACAATCCAAAATAGTGGTCATGATGACACCTACACTTATCCCACTGATAGGCGAACCATCCCCCATTTTCACAAATAACAAATTTCATATAGCGGAAATAAAAGTTAGATAAAATTCTTAACTTAGATTGTCATACATATTAGAAATCAACCACTGCAATCCCCAAAATCTAGTCTGAAGGTACAAAAGCTCTAAAAATCAGAAGATAAATACATGTCTCATAGGACGAAAATAAATGTCTATCCGAAGATTAAAGTATAGAAAGCAGTAAGAGGAGAATCCAGGGGTCACGATAACGATGTAGCTCACCCTGAAAGTCTCGAAAGCACTCACTCGCGATCAGCCACGAGGTCTGGAGCTGGAGGAAAGATCGGTAATTGTATCCAAATAAAGATGCAACAAGTATAGTATGAGTACAATCACACATACTCGTAGTATCATAGGCCAACAACGAAGAAGCATGCATAATGCAAAAAAATACTGAACATAACACCTACGTCATGGATTCTGCTGCTACTTCCAATTATATCCACAGAATCACGAACAATTAGAGAACATGTAAGCATATAGATCATAAAAGGGAAAGTGAATGCATATGATGAAATGTATGAATGCAATGCATTGACCAACTTACATAAATCGGTATACATATGCTAGCGGTCATTCCGTCTAGTCATGACTCATGAGATATTCACGAGGTCCATATACATGACATCGTATCGCTCGAGGTCCTTGGCCTTCAGACTATGATCACTCACTGTACTGTCCGACTTTACCGTCGGACTGTGAGAATATCAATTTTCCTTCATCTCATTCTTATATCAATTCGGAACTCATTCTTGCATAGGTCATCCACAATATCACAAGACATGTAATGAATGTAAAATGAATAATATCTCATGCCAACAGTATCAAGGTATAGGATGTGGATGCATGATGTCAACAAGTTCACATAATAACTCTTATGTTCAATTAATCCTCTCCCACAATTGTACGGGATAAAGAACGATGAAGGAAGTAAATTACTTATAGCAATTACAAGTCAGATCTTGCTATCATAGCCCACATAACAACAGTCATGCCAACTAAGTGGATTCATCACCACAACCATACCGTAGGCCTATCATGCATTCCCAGTCAATTACTCAGCAATATCCAACATTACACACCAGTACCCATATGAGTGTCCATCGCAATCACTAAGGTGGGACCCCCTTTCACATCTGATACCCCTTCAATATTTACAAAATAATACACATTTTTCTTTTGGAATTTAAAGATAAATCGTAACCTACCTCAGAGCCGAGCAGTAGCCACAAACTCAAAAACTGGTGTCTTTCCTCTTCAAAGTGTCTCCGAATGATCAAAGTCCCCAAGTCGAATCTTGAAGAATGCCCTTGAAATCTCCCAAAACTGACCTCTAAGTCTCAAAATATGAAAATGGAAAAAGAAGTTCGGGCTAGGATATTTTATTCACTGCCAAGGGTTCTCATAATTGTGAACCCCTTACACGCAATTGCGAGCTCTGCAAATGCGGATACCTAGTCGCATATGTGGAACCATCAGATCCGGCCCACATCGCAATTGCGGGGCTTACCTCGCAATTGCAGACCACACAATTGTGGAACAGACCTCGCAATTACGGGTCTCGCAATTGCGAGCTTAACATCGCAATAGCGATGACACTAGACATCAGCGAAAATCAGTCAACTCTCAATTTTCAATCCGACACCCAAAACCCATTCGAGACCTCCCGAACACAAACCAAATATGCAACTAGGCTATAATCGACACTACGAACTTGCTCACGCACTCAAACACCCATCCAACATTGTTACGACGCACTTTTTTTCACAAAAACACTAACTTTCTCAAAATTTAACATTAGCCAACTAAGTACACAAAACGCACCTGAATACCTCGGGACCCGAACCAAAGACTCGACTAAGTGATAAATGACGTTCCGAACCTAATGAAATCGACGAGACTCGAATACCAACACATTTACCGAGAAGTCAATATTTGATCAAACCTTTCATTTCTAAAAGTCAAGAAAGTTATAACTTAGGATTTTATTTCCGAAATGAATATGAGTTACCTCGGGAAGCGTGTTTTCCTCCCCCGCAAGATATAAACACCAAATTAAGGTCACGAAAAGCACATTTTAGGGGAAATAGGCTGGAAAGAGCTAAACAACCAAATGGATAGTTACATATACCTTTTACACTTAATTAGATAATTTATAACCATACAAATATTTTAACTTGTTTTAGACCACAAGATCCAAAAGTCTTCCTTTATTTCTTAAACTCTGTGCCAGTCAAACTATATGACGTAAATTGAGACGGGGGAGTATTTATTATTCCCTTTATTTCAATTTATTTGGGTTGATTTCAAGTACGGGGGTCAAATTAATAATGCTCGATGTGAATTCGGATATAGAATCTTCAATATCTTTGAAATAAAATTTACATATTTAAAAAATAAAAAATATTACAAGTCACAATAGTTAACAATCATGGTCAAATAAAATATTTTTTGCATGTTTAAGTAGTAACTAAGACAATCAAACTAAAACGGATCGAAAAATAGCATTTTTGATCCTTATGTTATTATCTTATTCTAATTTTAGTCCTCGTGATATTCCACTAAACACATATAACCTTCAATTAATGTGGGTGATTTGGTCCAATCACTGAACCAAAAGAAACAAACGGACAGTTAACCGCTCAGAAGGGTTGTTTGGGTATTTAAATTTTCATATTGATAATACTCAAAGCCAAGCACTGATCAGTGAACATTAGATGGTGGTTTACTGGTTCCAGTGAGTCTTTCAATCCCTTTTTGATTGTATCCACGCCAAAACGCTTCGAAAGAACAGTGATAATACCCAAATTGCCTATTATCAATTATTTCAAGGAGTAGTCTTCTTCCACCCTGCCTAAGTCAATTCTCTTGCTGTCTCCCTGCTTATCAAATATTCATTCATCACCAAGATGGTTATTTTTCAACTTCCTTTGGAGCTTTTTCTATTTGTAACCTCGCGCTCTGAAGCGTGTTTAGGTGATTTAGGGCAGATGTACACTACAAAAGATGTAATTCAGATTAGAATTCATATTAATTAACGACATAGAAAGTGTAATGTCAAATACATGGACGACCATATAAAGTTGATATTATTTCTCATTTAGACATTCTAAATGAGGTTGTTTGTAACTATTAAACCGTTCATTGCTAATTATGAAAAAGAAGATAAGAATGCCTGAAATTTACATGTGATGATGCTGTGCTAACTATAAAAAAGAAGTTGGATGCTTGAGTTTCACACACGGTGATATGGAAAAATAGCGAATGAAGCAAAGTCATATGACTCAAGTATCCAACTAACTCAAAAAAATACACTTTTGAGGAAAAAAAGAAATGAGCACTATTTTCAGAAGAAAAACTTGTCCCTCCTAATTATCTTCAACTTTTGTGTTTCTTCCTTTATTTCTTTATGAGTGGTGATCCCTTATAAACATTGGGTTAAACCTTTCGTCATCTTCCGCTCTCCTTATATAAATTGGGAAAGGGTCGGATTTCTTGACAGTTTCATTCTTTTACTAATTCTCCCGGCCAACAACTTGCTAACACTAAGTTTACAGTCACATCTAAGTTTCTATTCAATTGTTCTATTAGAAACGGAAAGAAAGCTATTCTTAATCCCTACTTTCAGTGAAGTTTCTTCTATTTTTTCCGTCCACGCGCCACTTCAAAAGTCAAAATATTTATACAGAAGCGTGTGACAAATTGTAATAAAAATTAAAAAAAGAATCAAATTTTTGGGCCGAAATAATGGAGTGGATGAATTAAGATCACGGGTTGAAACATCATCTATATGGGATGACATAATAGTAGCGAGACAAAGGAGGATGACATTGGACTATAATAGAGAGAATCTTGGCAATCCTTATAACTCAGCAGTGGCTGAGAATTAACTCGGTTGCTTTATCAGTATTGTCAATGTAGCCGTTAGTTCTTGAGCGGCTAATTCTTCTGTAATCCCATGCTTAAATGTTGTTGCAAAGGGAAGGGTGGAGTGGGTGGTGGCGGAGTGATGGTTTATCTTAACAACAAGTTATGATAATCGTTAGGATTTGTAGTCAAATTCTAGTGATCATTATAACATATAGTATAGAAATTTACCAACACAATATATTATGGAAATCATCCAGATTAGGCGACAAAATCCTAAAGAATTGCCAGAATTTAGTATTTGTGAATGAAAATCCTGACAACCCGTCAAGATTAATGGTCAAATCGGGGAGATCATGATAACACATTGTGTAGAAATTTACCAACACAATATGTTATAGTGATTATCAGGATTTGTAGAAAAAATCTCCATGATCACCATAACTCGTGTAAAAATTTGAACAATACTTTTTGTTTCAATTGATTCAAATTGTTTCAATTGATTCAAATTGTTTCAAATCAACTCCAAAGACTCATAATTTGATATACATTGTTCTAAAATGAGCCTCAATAATTTTAAATTGTTATAGTCAACTTAAATCTTAAAAAAATCAATAGACACGCTTGTCTTCTTTTACAAACAAACTCAATAAAACTCAACAGTAATGTTCTTCAAGTTTCTTTCTACCAAAATAACTATAAATAAGCAATAAATTTTCAAAATTCTACTGTACAACTCTCTTAACCGGAATTAAAATTAAATGGATATCTTAGGAAAACGTCCACATAAATTCTAGAGAGAAAAAAAAAACCCAGCACATATGGGCTGAAATTGCTCATGAATTAAGATAAAGATGTTAGAATTGAAGAAGTGGCAGATACGACATTCTAAGATAATTATTAATAATAACTATCTTTTAATTTATTTATATTTAATATATATAAGAATTTTATAAATTATATTAGTAGTTATACCAAAATACATTAGGTTTATGGCATATATTTTTCCCTCACTCCTCTCTTCTCCTTCACCTCTCTCTATTTCTCTCTCCGACCAAAAAGCATTTCCTCTCTCCGACCAAATACATTTCCCTCTCTCCGACCAAATTCTTTCCCATATCACCGGAACATACCCTTGTAGTTCGGCCCTTCCCCGGACCCGCGCATAGCGAGAGCTTAGTGCGTCGAGTTGCCATTTATCTCAGATCTTCGCTGCCGGAATATCTCAGATTTTCGCCGCCAAAATATCTCAAATCTTCACCGTCGGAGTATTAGAAAGGATGATATCTGGGAGAAAGTGGGAGTGGCCTCGGTGGATGAGAAGATGCGGGAAGCGAGGTTGAGATGGTTCGGCCATGTGCAGAGGAGAGACACAGATGCCCCAGTGCGGAGGTGTGAGAGGTTGGCTATGGACGGGTTCAGGAGGGGTAGCGGTAGGCCGAAGAAGTATTGGGGAGAGGTAATTAGACGGGATATGGCGCAAGTGCAACTTACTGAGGACATGACCTTAGACAGGGGGTTGTGGAGGACACGGATTAGGGTAGAAGAGTAGTAGGTACTCGAGCGTAGTCCTACTTATGCTTACAAATTGATAATTGTAGTGTTATTAATGTAGGCCCGATTAGCCTATCACATTTATAGACACATTATTGCTTTATAATCCACTGTAGTTTGATTTTTGCTACTATGTGTTCTTTAGTGTATTTTGTTTAGCTTATTTAGTTGTATTAGCTATTGCTCCCTTTTGCTCGAATCCACTTTATACTGCTTAATTCCTTATGTGAGTCTGATTGTTTCTCTTGCTTTACTCTTTACTCTTGCTTTGTTTTGATTGCCTTGTTTGTGATTATGCTTTGTCTTGAGCCGAGGGTCTCCCGAAAATAGCTATTCTACCTACCAAGGTGGAGGTAAGGTCTGTGTACACTCTACCCTCCCAAACCCCACGGTGTAGGATTTCACTGGGTATGTTGTTCACCGTCGGAGTATCTCAGATCTTTGTCGCCTTCCTACATCACCGTTAACTTCGCCTCTTAGAACTAGTCGGCGCCTCCACCTGGCGGCGGAGATGCATCGAGGGCTCAGATGGCGGAGATCTGGATAGCGCCTCCACCATGACAGCATCTTCCTCCGCCACCGGTTGCACTACCCAAATTTTACGACACCGCCACTTCTCTTCCTCGACGGCAGTGGTAGTTCACAACTATGGGATTTCTACTGTAAGGATAGTAGTGAAGGCGAAGAAAGTGCAGTGCATCAACAAACCCTCAAATTCCAACGCCCGTCGATCATTAAACAACACTCGTTTCTCCACAACTTTGTTCCTCAGATCTAGGTGTTTTCTAGTGTATTTGTGTGATAGGAATCCATGGCTTCTTCCCCTTCTTGTATCTTAGGTCTGAGTGTATTCATCATTTTGTGTGTAAATATAAGTTATATTATTGACTGCTTGTATTTTGGGGGCAAACTAGGTGTATTTGTCTCTGTGTTGTTTGAATGATAAATATACATATGTTTGTATACAATTTTTCGAGTAAATACGGTGTACTTTGTTGAAATACATTCAAATACAGTCGAATACATTCAGCTTTGCGACGTGGTGGCGACCTTGCTGATCGAAGCTAGAATACATTCAAATACAGCCAAAACAAAAGGATATATCAATATATAAATACAGTAAAATATACAACTCCAATCAACAAACACTATCATTTAAAGAATTTCTGAGTGCAAATACAGTCGAATACATCCAAAATGACTTCTTCATTAATTAAAAGGATTTTTGCGTATAGATACATTCAAATACAATTGAATACATTCATCTTTTGATTATGGAAGATGAAATCGAAAAGGCGTGATATGTGGGATTTGTGATTCTGTTTGCTATTTTAAAATAAATTTCTCCCACGTTAGGGCACTAAAATCTCGTCCAAAAATATAGGATACACAAAATACATGTATTTAAATACATCGAAATATACCAGCAAATAAGCTTAAAAAAAAAAAAAAAAGAAGCTACGAATGATAATTTTGAAAATGCAGCTATAATTAGTTAGAATCCTTCAAAATATGGTGCTTTCTGTAAATTTTCCGATTATTAGAAAAATTGAGTTATGTTTTAGTAAAATTGCAATTAAGCTCGTTGATCTATTCAAGATAGAATCCTAAACAAGACATGAGTGGTACTCACGTGGATTCATGATTTAAAGTTTATGAGTTCCTACAAAAATCTTAAGTAAGCATATAATAGTAATTGGGTTTACATTAAAATATTTATATATATTTAGTGAATATTTTAATATATATATAAAGTTTGAGCGAAAGTTATTGGGTTGCCGCAAACCTTCAAACTGGACTCTCCATCGGTCACTATACTCACTAGTGAAGGCGAATACACATCCAGATAAAATGCACTCAAAGTAAGTATAATATTACTATATGCATGCTATTTATTGTTTTTGCATATGCACACAGCACACATAATTTGAATTGAAAGTAATGGGTTAACTGAACATGCAGAACCCACCCTAGATCTACCTTTACTCATGGGACAATCAATTAGCTGATACATATGACCCAAGATTAAAGTAATTGTTCACACTATGTTGATCATATTGAAGTATTGAACCATCCAACATCCAAAGTTCTGACACTTTTCAAGAAAAATTGCATATTAAGCAACAACCAAGATCAAGTTAAATAGTTGCACTGGCATTTACTGGAGTTATGCGCTTCAGAGTGGCCCATTGCAGTGATGGGAAAGTGAACTATTTAGCAGAAAAAGTGCTGAAGTCAGAAATGCAATCTAAAGACATTCCAATCTCAAGTGAAACCCCATATGAATTCTGTTAGGAAACTTACTGTCACCCTTCTTCAAGAAATTATTTTCCCTTAACCATATTAAAGTAAAATTTCGAACATACTCCCCATTCTCAAAATCCTAAAAGGGAAGGGAAAAACATTACAGAAATATTCTACAGAGATACTGCTAAAGAATCAAACAGAGCACACAAAGGCCACCTATCGTATTCACGTAACTGAAAGGCGAAGAGCCCCAGACAAGAATTGAAGTATCGTAATTTCTTGTTACTAAATATTCAAGCCAACATCGAGACATCAACAAAGTAGAAAATGCTGTTCAAATTGGCAATTACATACATAGCAAAATTCGTTAGAAATGAAAAGAATGTTTCTAACAACTAAGTAGAAAATGCTGTTAAAACTGAGCAGTGTAGAAACATTCCTTTCATTTCAAATTGTTGAAAAACATGAGTGAAACCTTCATTTCATGAATTGTACAATTCTGGCAAAAGAATTGGCAATTAAATACAAGCAAAAGTTGTTTTTTTTATGACAAGGGAACCCGCAACCGCTACCCTTCGGGTGTGTGAACTTCACTCCTGTGCAATAGCCCGCACAAGCAAAGGTTTTTTCATTCAGTACTTGTAGCACTCTTGCACCTAGGCACACTTTAAAAGTTTACAGTATAGGAATATACTGAGACATCTCAATAAAGCATCATACCTTATAGTCTAGTTGCTGCAATTTTGAGTCTCACTATTATCTTAGCCTAGGTCATAATACTACCAAATTTATTGTAAAGGTCTAGCAATCAAAAATCAGATAATGAGCAACAAATGTAGCTTGGGAAAAGATTGATACAGGACACTTGAAGACATAAAGTGCAATTAAACTAATGCCACACATAGAGCAAATACCACTAAAGTACCAACATAAATAAAATGAAAAAGCCAGCAAGAGAAATGATTCCAATATACAACAACAACAACATACCTGGTGAAATCCCACAAAATGGGGTCGGGGGAGGGTAGAGTTTACCTAGACCTTATCCCTACTTTGGGAGGTAGAGAGACAGTTTCCAGCAGACCCTCGGCACACGCAATCCAAATATACACACTACAAATGACTTTTCCATATAATCCATTAGCTTTATTTCGATAAGCTTATTGAAGGAAATAGTATATTCTTATCATCCGATCATTAGGCCTACTTCAGTATAAAATAACTGCAATTTATCAAGCTTTTCCCAAGCTTATACCACTATAGTACTAACATAATTAAACCATAAAGCTAGCAAGAGAAATGATTCTAATATACATACTACAAATGACTTCTCTATGTAATCCATTAGATTTATTTCAATAGTATCTTCTTATCAACTGATCATCAAGCCTACTTCAGTATAAAACATGTTTTACAGACAAAACATTACTCCTATTTCTTAACCTTTCGAGTCTTTTTCGGTCCAGGCACTTCCATTGTACCTACAGAGCATCCACATCTCCCTCGAAATATCAAAACAGCTCTTCCATTTGGAGGTGCCATCCTTTTGAGCTCAGCTTCCAATTCTTTATGATGATCGCGAGGTAACTCGAACAATCCCTTTTTATTGACTCCATCTTTTGCTGCAAAATTCGAGTTCTTAACACAATCTTCTGTCTCTAACTGTATATCAAATTCAGCAGCTTTTTTAAGCCCGCGACAACCCGATTTCCCACATCTCCTACCAGTACATATTGCAACTGCACAAAGAGATATTCCAGCAAATAAAATACTAAGTCCTAAACACATGTATACCACTGGAGCTTCGAAAATTTCCTCTTTCACCTCAGAACTGATTAATCTGATAAATTCAGCTACTTTATTCACTAAAAGATTAACAGAAGGATACAACAGAACCCCACAAGCACCAATCACAGCAATCAAAATCATTACATCAATCAAAGCATAAGGAGATTGCTGACAAACAGGTATGCTTAAATGATTCTTGGAATTTTGGGGCATGTTCTTTTTCTTTTGCATTTGATTGATTTTCCCCAAATTCAAACAAGGGTCAGTTGAATTCTGGGATTTGGCTAAGGTTATTTCTTGGTCAACTGGCAGTATACAGACCATTTGGGTTGAATCAAGAAACTGGAAAAAAATCCAAAAATCCAACCTTTAACTTAAACCAACAACAATTTACACAATCCAGATCAACCCATGTTCTAAAAATTCAGTAAAAAAATCATGGGTTTGAAAGAACCAAAAGATTTGAAAATTGTTTGTAGCAAAATTTGACAAATTCAATCAGAGTGAATTCAAGAATATAGGGGAGGAAAAAGACTGGATTTTTTTACAGTTACTGAAGGGATACGGTGTTTGGGGTAAGCAGATACGGCAAGGAAGATTTTTAATAAGTCAAAATAGTTAAAAACCACTTTTATCAGTTTGTAAGGTATGAAAGGGTTCATGTATTGACGAATTGAACAATTATACACGGCAAGGATATTTCCTTTTTTTCCCTATCTATTTGGGCTATGGCCAAGATGGGCCATACTGGATGGGGTCCCACACGTTATTACAAAGCCCAGACTTTACTTGACTTGGATCTCTTTGGAAAAAAAGATTTTGGGAAAGCTTTTTTTAAAATATGGAAAAGTTTTATTTATTACCAAAAAAAAAGTGTTTAGTCGCTTGACTTGTTTAAAGTTAAACTTACCGTTTGGGAAAATTTGAAGTTGAAGTTCGCAAAATGGAATAATTGCACTTTTGGTCTCTCAATTATTAAACAAATTCTGGTTCTGATTTTCTAGTATTTGACTAAATACATGTAATTTTTATTTAACTAGGATATGTGTTTTTGTTTCTTTATAAAAGAAATATGTGATATTTAGATTATTTTTATATTAAATTTCCTCAAATATGTAGTAATATAAACGTAATATAATACACCGATAATTGGATGATTAACACTTACTAATTAATTTGTTAAATTTATATAGATTCATAATTAGAGGGTTCAAAATGCACACATTAATTAATAGAAGGTTAAATGTGCTTAATCAAAACTTACAAGAATTAAATTTAAAATTAGAATTATCAATATTTAAGGGACTAAAAGTGTTTATTTAATTATTTAAGATCAAAGTTCGAGAAAAGTTTATGGAAGTTGTTGTGCTTTCCTAGGTGGTTTTTGGAGAAAATATGTGGAAAACAATTTGAAATTTTGGAAAACTTCATTCGAATTACACCTTATGGTCACAAATTCTGGCTTCAAGAAAGAAATGCCAAACTTAAGAGGTCATTTGGATTAACTGTTATAGATGTTTGATAAGCATGAAGTGTTTGAAAATAATTATATGAATAATCAGTTACACAGTTAGATAGAAGTGTTAAAGCTGATAATAATAGTTGACGTAAGTTTATTAAATAAATGTTGATTGTCTATTGTTGGAGTGTTTTTTATTATTAAAACGAGTTATTCATCTTCCATATTTGTTAGTGGCCATAAAAGCTAGAAGATGGTTATAACTCTCTCTCCCCCACTACTCTATGATGTAGAATGTGGTTATTACTCCCATTAACCACATTTTTATGTTATTCCTCACTTAATTATCCACCACTCTCTATATTTACTATATGGATGATTTCTACATCTATATATAGAGGTGTTTCTTCCATGAGTTGATATGAAAAAGTATTGTATTGTGTATGAGGTGTGGAAAATATTGTGGTGTATAGTGAGGTTGGAGTAGAGAAAAAAAAGAGTTAGAGAGAAAGAAAATATTCTAAGTCTCCAACTTAGTTACTACAAAATAGAGTAATTTTATATTGAAGGAAGGTGTTCTTAATAGTGGAACTTTGACTCTTCAACTAGTCCAGAGTTGGTTGAGTCACACGACGTTGTCGGACTGTTGTAACCTGGCGGGGACAAGTCAAGTGTGTTACTGCTAGACCGATGAAGATTATGTCTCATTGGGCTTGAATTTCCTTAAAGAGAGCGAGATAGCTGCGCCTCAGCCTGAATATTTATTTATTTATTTATTATTCATTTTATTATAATTTTCAACTGTAATAATTTGTAGTATATTCACCGACACCTATTCTTTTCATAAAATGACAAATTTAAAAATATATTTGTAAGAAAAAAAAAAGAAACGATGACTATGGAATGTAGAAGAAGCTAGGGGATTAATTTTGGAGAGACAGTTTGAGAAAATTAAAAAAAGAAGATATAATAGTAAAATTCTTGAGGTACTAAAAATGCTTATAAATTGTAAAATAATAAGTTGGAGTAACGAATAGTTTTTGGTAATTTTTGCCTTATAGGTACTTAGGTATTTATCAACTGCATCATTACCAGAAATTTGGCTATTTCGACTGCCAGATCCATCAAAAAGTAGTTGGAAATAGCCTACTTCCGATGTCGTTTGGAATGTTTCACCTGTCGAAAATAAGATGTGAAACAAAACTAAATTTATATAGTTTGCCATTTTTTTACGGAAGTATTCAGGCTGTTTATTAATTACATTGTTTTTTTACTTTTACATTTCGACCACGGTGTTCGAAACGACGATTGTGGGTAGGGCTGACAATTTCACCCTAACCCGATGGATATCCATTCACCCGACCCGATTATATGAATGAAAAACCGACAAAACACGAATTTTAATCATGTGACGGATGGATCGGGTGACGGATCGGGTGACGGATCCGGGTGGACATACATCCAACCCACCACCCGACCCATACATCAACCCATTTATAAATTGGTTATTTTTTGTGTAGTTCAGTGATAACATACCCCTGACTCATGTCGTTACTAGTACTTGGTTTTATTTTCAATAGTTGTCTTTATTTTTCTAAAGTGAACGAAAATTCTTTTTCAATTTCAACATGACAATAACAATGATTCCTAGTATCAAAAATGTTATTTTTGTACTACGTTATACATAATTGACATTTTCTATGTTGAACATCACTCTATATATGAATATAACTGTTAGCAATATAATAGGTTGAGGAATATTACAATGGGATCAAGATCAAATTATAATGGTAAAGCAAGATAGTATGAAAATTGAAAAATAAACCAAAAGTACCAAACTGATTGTGCTATAATTTTCATCCGCGAAGCACCCGATTCACCCGTGGATGATGGGTGGATCGGATGTGGATAAAGAAAATCGGGTGATGGATGAATGGTTGGCGGATTGAGCTCCACCCGATCCACCTCCGATCCATTGCCAGCCCTACTGTGGCGTAAACATTGTTATTTTTGCAAAAAACATACAAAACTTTCTGATGGATTAACTTTTTAAGTTTACACAAACATCTAGGGTAGGGTGTAAAACCTGAACTTCTAAAAAGTTGGACCCAAGAGAATTAATTTGGGTCTTCGATTTTAGTTTTTCCTGCCGATCTTTGATATTGATTTTTTAAAAGTTTGCTTTGTGGTTTGGTTTTTTATTTTATTTCGGAATCTTGGTTAATCAAGAAATAAACTATTATATATATATATATATATATATATATTAGCGAAATAAATAATTTGCATTCAATTAGCTTAATTTTTTTTTGTTTTTCCCGCTTGGTTACTTTTTTATCTCATTTTCCTTTATCCGCTTGTGACGCTCCTGACAAGGGGCGGACTGATTTGAGTGGTCAAGCAGGACTGACAGGCTTTTAGGCTGTCAATTTCTGAATATGAGTTGCACATGACATTTTAGGTGAATCACACATTGAAAAAGAGAGAAAAGTGAAGATCCTTACAAGGCATAGCTCGAATTCAGATGGTACACACGCTTTTGGAGCTCGATGTTGCATAACCCGAAGATAAATTTGTACGGGCCTACACGCAAAGCGAATAATAAGTACCATAAACTTGGGTCGTGACATAGCTAAATGCAAAACAAAAAAAATATCTTTAATTCTATGATTGGTAGCAATTTCAGAACCCCATCCTCTAGGGACGAAGCCAACCAATTTTTTCCGAGAAGGCTAGTACTATATTATACAAATTTTAAAATGTAGGTAATAATTTAAATTTTAAATAACACAAATATAAATCGTTCAAGAATAATGAAAATATAATCACAATTTTTCTCGACGAGATTTGATAGTCTGAAACTATTGCATAACGGCTTCGTTCCTGATCTCATACAAAATTTCATTCTTATATCGTACTAATAAATAATTAAGTCAATCTTCCCTAAATTTTTCTCGATCCCCAACTTTTATGACAATTACTGTCGCTCAAAAGTCCAAAAAGGATAATGAATCTCCAAAAAAAGGGTAGAAAACCCCAGATTCATAAAAGAAAAGAAAGATCTCCAACAACCAAAAGCAAAAGAAAAAGAAAAAGAAAATCTAGATCTTTAAGAGATGAAGAACTACCACTCAATTCCTCACAGACCCAAGTGTATAATTAATCTATAAATAAAATATAATAGTGTATAAAGGTATATATACAACTTTTATATATAGTTATACAATGTATATGTTGTTGGTTGCTATTGTAGTAAAGCAGTACGAGAAGTAAATAACTATTACAAGTGTTCGAAAGGATAAACTAATAGGCCAATGTTGATAACTGCCGCAAGCTTGTTGTGTCTTGAATCTTGATAACCTGAAATCAAGAAATAACTAAATCTGAATGGTTACAGCGTTGTGTGTTGAGTCGAGTGATTGCACTCTGTCCTTAAGACAAGATTGCCCCATATATATGCTTTTACGTTAGCGGGCAATAGTCTCCCAAGATAAAACAACATTTTAATCTCAACGCTACAAAGCAAATAGTTGAGTCTGACGAAGAAAACAAATATGAATCGACTTGCTGAAGATATGGAAAAGGAAGGAAGAGTTTCTGTTTTCGTCCAACGTTATTGGACTGGCTTTATCTTCTGTTTTGTCTCTGTGTATATAGTGTGTCTCTGTTGTGTATATCTTGTGTATATGTGTGTGTTTGCTCACTGTTTTTCAACACTGTTTTGCTATCTTTTTCGTGTTGTATATGTTGCATAATTGAGCCAAAAGGCATCAATATATAGCATGGAGGAGGGACCCTTCAACTGCCACAAACAAGGCTGTTAATGGCATTAGTGAGGGTTGTTAATGGCATTAAAGAGGGTTGTTAATGGCCATTAGAGAGGTTGATGATGGTCATTGAAGGAGGGTTGTTTATGGAGTAGTTAACAGCCAAGTAATGGCTGGTTAATGCTCCAAAAAATAGTCCAAAATGTAGGCAGAAAGTTTCTGCCTTCCGTCACTCCCAAAATCAACTTTCCATAAACTCTAGGGACCAAACTGTAAATATTAAGCAATTTGGGGTCCAAAAAGACAATATCAAAAAGTCCCCACAGCCCACGACCCGGACGGGACGGGCGGCGGCGGCGGCGCTCGTGGGCTTAGCCTTGAACCCAAGCACATCTTGGTCCTCCCTCCTTTAAACATATGGGATACCCCTTGGGGTCCCAAACCCTTTACCACTTTAGAGACTTATAAAGAGAGCAATTCTTTCTTTTCCCACCTATGTGGTAGATTTGTCCCACATCATATTTTCATGCCTCAAACACCTTACTTCGCGGACCAATATCTCTTTCATTTCTCAACGAAATTTGACGATTCTTGGCCCTACGGTCATCTACTCACTTAGAAGATTATGCATGTGTGAAGAGACAAAGCCTCCAACATGCGGAACACTAGTGTTTAATTCATTAAAGATGGGTGGACGCATCTCCCCGCCAAAGGCAAATTTCCAACATATGTATATGTGCATTATTATTAATATAAGCAGTGTATATACAATATATAACAATATACAAATGTATATAGACATCTCCTGTATATATAATCTCTCACGAGGACTCATAAATTCCCTTAAAACTCCACCATTTAAGTCATAAAAAGAAAAAACTAGAATCTGTGCCCCATCAGCTTCGGATATCTTCTTCACACACAAAAAACCTACTTTTCATCATCTACTCATTCTTCATCCACCATGTTACACCACCAGAAAAATGTTTCATTTCTTCTACCATTTACCTAGACAAAAAAAAGCTAAAAAATGGATGAAAAAATAAAAAAGTGAAGAGGTTTTTCTCCGGTAAAACTAGAGAAAAAAACTGAAGCAAAAGTTTTTTGTAGTAGGTCTTATTTGATTCATGGTATGAAGTAAAAAATAATTAGAAAGTCAAATGACTTCGGGAAGAGTTGAATAAGGAGAGAGAGAAAGAAAGATCGATAATGAAGGGGGCAGGGTGAAGAATTATACTTTTTATATATATATATATACTTGCTGAGCACCTTATGTATATCAAATAAACACTTCTTAATGCATCACATGAGTATTAGAGTATTGTAATAGAATGGATAATATAATGTATCACACTTCTCAACGTATATATATATACACTTGCTGAGCACCTTATGTATATCAAATAATGTATATCTAAACACTTCTTAATGCATCACATGAGTATTGGAGTATTGTAATAGAATGGATAATATAATGTATCACACTTCTCAACGTATCACATTATGTATATATAACTTGTATCACAGTTCTTCTCATTGTATCGCATATATATATATATATATATATAGGTCTTGCCAAATGCCCTTACTAGCATACTACCAACAGCCTAATGGGAGGGTTTTTTCTGTATTTGCACTAAAAATAAGTGTATTCTCTTTTTTCCCTCTTTTCTTTTCAATCTCTCTGTTGAGTTGTAGAGCCTAATTCAACGCCGACACTATGAAGACTTTACGCAGAGTGTGGAACATTGATCGACCTAGTTTATAATGTAAGATTGTTTAGTGGAAGGTATTTTGGGAATTTCAGGCTTGTATTATGTTCGCCCTAGTTTTCGCTATATATAGACTAGGGCGTCGTTTTCTTTCTTTGAGGTCGAGCAAGAGAGAAAGAGAGAATTATAAACTCAAACTCCCTATTTGATTATAGTAAAATACGCAGCGGCAAAGTGGACGTAGCTCTCGCATTGAGGGTGAACCACTATAAATCTGTGTGTGTTATTTGTTCTTCGCTTATTTACTGTTTTCTGATTATGTAGGATTTGGGACTCAAATTCTAACAACTGGTATCAGAGCACAAGTTGGGTTGTGATTCAGAAAACTATGGGAGGTGAATATGGTTCGGCGCACGGCATCGGGAAATTCGATGGTATGGATTATGCGTTTTGGAGAAACCAGATTGAAGATTATTTGTACGACAGAAAGCTTCATGAACCGCTGAGTCCGAAGCCAGATGAGATGAATGATGCAAAGTGGAATATCCTTGACAGACATGTTCTAGGAGTCATTCGATTGACGATGTCTAAGAACGTTGCTCACAACGTGGCGAAAGAGAAGACCACCGCTGGCATTATGAAGGTTTTGTCCGACATCTATGAGAAACATTCGTCAAACAATAAGGTATTTCTCACGAAGAAAATCTTTCATCTAAAGATGGAGGAAGGTGCTCCTATTGCAACGCACGTGAATGAATTCAACACGATTGTCAATCAATTGTCATCTGTTGCAATCGAGTTTGACAATGAAGTGCAAGCCCTGATTTTGCTGGCGTCTCTACCAAATAGCTGGGAGGTGATGAGAGCAGCGGTTAGTAATTCTGTTGGCAGTGATAAACTGAAATTCAACGATGTTAGAGATCGTATCCTTGTTGAGGAGGTTCACATGATAGATTCTGGTGAGGTATCGACGAGTTTTTCTTTGAATGTTGAGAACAGAGGCAGAAATTATGATAGAAACTACGATCGAAATAAGGGCAAGTCGAAGTCAAGGAATGACAGGGATCAATCAAGATCCGAACGAACACTTGAGTGTTGGAACTGTGGAAAATCGGGTCACATCAAGAAGAATTGAAGGGCACTGAAGAAGGAGAACAACAAGGGGGTGGAATCAATGCTGCCACTGAAGACATTGGTGATGCGTTGTTATTGTCTGTTGACAGCCCGATCGACTCTTGGGTGCTTGACTCAGGAGCGTCTTTCCACACCACCACACACCATGATATAATGATGAATTACGTTGATGGGTATATCGGGAAAGTCTATTTAACATATGGTAAGCCTTTAGACGTTGTTGGTATTGGAGACATTAATTTGAAGATGTCAAATGGAAACGTGTGAAAGATCACAAAGGTCAGACATGTGCGGATTTGAAGCTTAATTTGATCTTAGTGAGTCAGCTCGATGATGAGGGACATGATCTTAACTTTGATAATGGGTCCTAGAAGGTGACGAAGGGTGCTATGGTGCTTGGTCGAGGTAAGAAAATTGGTACTCTTTATATAACGACGAGTTGTCGTGATACAGTTGTTGTTGTTGACAACACCAAGAAGACAAAGTTGTGGCATTGCAGGCTGGGCTATATGAGCGAGAAAGGAATGAAGTTTTTGGTGACTAACGGCATGATTCCAGAATTGAAGTCGGTGGATCATCATATGTCTGAGAGCTGCATTCTCAGAAAATAGAGGCGAGTAAGTTTTTCAAATGCAGATAGAGAATTGAAAGCTGAGAAGCTTGAATTGGTGCACACTGACGTGTGGGGACCTGCTACTGTCCCCTCACTCGGAGGATCACATTACTACGTGACCTTCATTGATGATTCAACTAGGAAGCTATGGGTCTATTTTATGAAAAATAAATCTGAAGTGTTCGCTGTCTTCAAAAGGTGGAAAGACATGGTCGAGAATGAGACAAACCTCAAGTTGAGGAGTCTGAGGTCCGACAACGGTGGAGAATACATTGATGGTGACTTCAAACAGTATTGTCCTGATAATGGGATCAAGATGGTAAAGACTACCCATGGAACGCCCCAACAAAATGGAATAGCAGAAATGATGAATCGAATATTGAACGAGTGTGCACGGAGCATGAGAATACATGTTGGACTGCCTAAGACATTCTGGCCAGAAGTAATCAATACCGCAACCTTCTTGATTAATAGAGGACCGTCTGTTCCTTTGAGTTTTAGAATTTCAGAAGAGGCTTGAAGTGAAAAAAAGGTAAATCTTTCTTTTTTGAAAGTGTTTAGTTGTTTATCCTATGTTCATATTGATGCTACTGCTAGAAGTAAACTTGATCCAAAATTTAAGAAGTGTTATTTCATAGGCTATGGTGACACCGAGTTTGGTTATCGATTCTGGGATGACCAAAATCGAAAGATTATCCGAAGCATGTACGTCGCCTTCAATGAACATGTGTTGTACAAGGACAAGTTATGGAAGAGTTCAGAATCTAAGAACAAGGAATCGGAAATACTTGATTTGAGAGACATCTCGGCACCCGAGCTACAGCAATGTACTACTGCGGCAGAGGAACAAGCAGTACTAGAAGAAGGCCGACAAGCCAGTGATGGTGAGGTTGATGAAAATGTTGATTTTGAAATAAATCAGCGAACGTCGATCACAGAATTATGCAGATCATCCAGGATCAGTAAGCCGGTTCACAGGTTCTCTCCGTCCCTCAACTACATTATGCTCACTGAAAGAGGGGAGCCGGAATGTTACGAAGAAACGACGCAAGTTGATGAATCGATCAAGTAGGAGCTGGCAATGAAAGATGAGATGGACTCACTGATGTCAAATCATACATAGGAGTTAGCTAAGTTACCAGATGCGGAGAAGGCATTGCAGAATAAATGGGTTTACCAGATAAAGGAATAGGACGATGGAAGTATGCGCTATAAAGCAAGGCTGGTTATGAAAGGATTTCAACAGAAAGAAGGCATTGACTACACAGAGATCTTCTCTCCCGTAGTCAAGTTAGTGACAATCAGAACTATTCTTGGGCTGGTAGCAAAGGAAGATTTGCATCTTCAACAGATGGACGTGAAAATTGCTTTCTTCACGGTGACTTAGAAGAGGAAATCTACATGAAGCAACCTGAGGAATTTGAGGTCAAAGGGAAAGAGAAGCTGGTGTGCAAGCTTCAAAAGAGCATGTACGGACTGAAACAGGCTCCAAGACAGTGGTATAAGAAGTTTGACAACTTTATGAAGAAATCCGAATTCCTAAGGTGTGAAGCAGATCACTGTTA
Organism: Anisodus tanguticus; assembly: GCA_034509755.1. Taxonomy (NCBI): domain Eukaryota; kingdom Viridiplantae; phylum Streptophyta; class Magnoliopsida; order Solanales; family Solanaceae; genus Anisodus; species Anisodus tanguticus. The sequence continues at coordinate 24,902,761 of CM067556.1, forward strand.
TTACTTCAAGAGATTTGAAGACTCCTATATGATATTGTTCTTTTATGTTGACGACATGTTGATCGTAGGAGCAGACCTACATGAGATTAATAGGCTGAAGAAGAATCTGTTAGAAGAATTTGCAATAAAGGATCTGGGAGCCGCAAACCAAATCCACGGGATGAGAATCATCAGAAGTAAGGATGGCCTCAAGCTCTCACAAGAAGAATACGTGAAGAAGGTTCTCAAGAGGTTCAACATGGATGATGCCAAGCCAGTCAGTACTTCCTTGGCTGGACACTTTCGTTTGTCAAAAGATCAGTCGTATATGACCGAGGACGAGATGAAGCATATGGACAATGTACATTATGCCTCTGCTATTGGCAGTCTTATGTACGCGATGGTATGTCCGAGGCCAGACAATGCACATGCAATGCGAGTTGTTAGCAGGTTTATGAGCAATCCGGGAAAACAACACTGGGAGGCTGTGAAGTGAATTTTCAAGTATCTAAAATGCAGCTCAAGTTCAGTGTTGTGTTTTCGGAAGTCCGAGACATGATTGCAGGGATATGTTGATGCTGACAATGGTGGTGATGTTGATAGCAGAAAGAGCACATCCGGGTATGTTTACACCTTCGAGGTACTGCGATTTACTGGATTTCAAAGTTGCAGAAGATAGTAGCTCTCTCTAGTTGTGAGGCTGAGTACGTTGTTGTGACGGAGGCCACGAAGGAGATGATGTGGTACAATCTTTTCTGCGGGAATTGGATCAGGACCACGAGGGGAGTGTGTTATACTGTGATAGCCAGAGTGTCATTCATTTGGCAAAGAACCCGGTCTACCATGCTCGCACGAAGCACATACAACTCTGGTACCATTTCATCATATCAGCTTTGGAAGATGGAGTATTAGTGCTTGAGAAGATCCCATGTAGTCAGAATCCAGCAGACATGCTGACGAAGGTCGTGCCGAATGATAAACTGAAGTTGTGTGTGCAACTTCAGTTGCACTTCTTGGATGAGGATCGGAGTCGCCGCTGCAGATGGAGACAGATGATTGAAATTAGTCTCCAAGTGGGAGATTGTTGACTCGTGGAGCCTAATTCAACGCCGACACTATGAAGACCCTACGCAGAGTGTGGAACATTGATTGACCTAGTTTATAATGTAAGATTGTCTAGTGGAGGGTATTTTGAGAATTTCAAGCTTATATTATGTTCGTCCTAGTTTTCGTTATATATAAACTAGGGCGTCATTTTCTTTCTTTGAGGTCAAGCAAGAGAGAAAGAGAGAATTGTAAACTCAAACTCCCTATTTGATTATAGTAAAATATGCAGCGGTAAAGTGGACGTAGCTTTCGCATTGAGGATGAACCACAATAAATCTATGTGTGTTATTTGTTATTCGATTATTTATTATTTTCTGATTAGATAGGATTTGGGACTCAATCCTAACCCTCTCTCCCGTCATTGGTGATTCTACCACAGCAACAAACATAAAATTGGGACAGAGATTAAACACAAACAACAATTTATCTTGTTAAAATCCTTTTTTGTGACGGAAATTTCTTCCATTGTTCTTTACTTTTTTTCTTCCTCTACATTATTATAAGCAAATATGAAATTGAAAGATGCAGACCTCGCCGTAACTATTGCTGAGTAAATTATTATTGTGTTTTGAGATTTCTGAATTAGATTTAAAAAACTGAAGTTGAGTGTTTTTGAAAATTATTTGAGATTTCGAAGAAGCGGCGAAGCAAGCTTGCGGAGAGTGAAAGTGGGTATGCTATTGAAATTGGGTAAAAATCTCTATTTTAAGTCTCCCTTGCAGAAAATATAGCTCGATAAAAAAAAAAATCAATGAAGACAAATAAAGCTTAAAGAGCTCAAAAGATTTTAAGTAAATCCAAATCCTCAATGATTGATCGGTTTCTATCTTTATGGTTTTAGTTATGCCATATTATTAACGATGGACTTGGAAGGAGCAGAGAGTGGAGAAGAGGAATTGGGTTTAGTTTTTTAGGTCAATGGTGAAATTTTGGTGAAGGACAAAAATATCCTTAAACTTAATGTTGTAGGCTTTGTGGCAACAAATAATAAGTACCTTTTGTGGATATGTTAGCAAGATTCTATATATATAGATCACACTAATCACTATATCTCATTATGTATATAAATATATGTATATCCAAACTTTGAAATCACTGCCCATAAACATATAGTATTATTTGTGTCACGTACCAAGAAATTAAATCGAAACAAACGATACATTATTGTTCGGTATTTGATATGGACACTCAAAAAAGCCAAAGCCAAAAACAGAGGGGACCTATATCTGTTCCTATCCACATTCACTGTTAGTGTCACTCCTCCCACCGTTTTAACAATCATACCTCCCTCTACGTGGCATAGTAAACTTGATCATCCAGGGTCTCACGTTTTTTATTCTCTTAGAAATCAAAATCTAATCCAATGCAACAAAGGGAATCTTCTCATAGTTGCTCCTCATGTCAGTTAGGAAAAAACATGTTAGACTACCATTTACGACTTCTATGAGTACTACTTTCTCTCCCTTTGATATTATTCATGCTGATGTATGAACATCTCTCATAACCAGCAACTTAGGCCACAAATACTATCTGGTATTTTTGGATGATTTCTCTCACTTTCTTTGGATCTATCCACTCAAACTCAAATCTAAGTGTTCTCCAAATTTGTTAAGTTTCGTACACTGGTTAAAACGCAATTTGAAAAAGACATAAAATCGTTTCAATGTGATAATGGTCGTGAGTTTAATAATTCCTTCTTTCATAACTTTTGTGCGGCTAACAACATGATTTTTCGTTTCTCATGCGCTCATACCTCCCCTCAAAATGGAAAAGCCGAAAGAATTCTCCGAACCATTAATAATATGATTCGTACTCTTCTTTTTCATGCGTCTATCCCCCCTAATTTTTGGGTATATGCATTAAAAATTGCAGAAAACATTCTCAACATTTTACCTACCCGTGCGATTCAAAATAGGACACCCACCGAAATTCTTTATCGTCGGATCCCCACCTAAATTCTCTATCGTCGGATCCCCAACTATGACCACCTTAGATTTTTCGATTATCTGTGTTACCCAAATTTGACATCCACGGCACCTCACAAATTAGCACCCCTGTCTACTCCTTGCGCCTTCCTAGTTTTTTCGTCAAACCATAAGGGGTACTTGTGCTATGAGCTCTCTACCGACAAAATTATATTTTCTCACCACATCACCTTTATCGAATATGTCTTCCCGTTTGACAACATTCAAAAATTCTAAGTCACTGATTACAAATTTCTCGATGATTCAGACACAAAACCTTTTGTCCACCAAGCTCTCCGACATGCTACTACTGTTCCGGCAACAGTGAGCTCTCTGCCACCCATTGCTACCAACCCAGAACTGCTACAGTCCCCCACTGACAATCCCACCCCATGCTCAGTCGCCGCCACCGAAAATCAGACAGAATCTCCTTCGTCCTCTCCGATTGCGGCAACTCTCATTCTGTCTCCTCCAATCGTTGGTCCTCCCTCAAACTGGCAAACTTAGATTCCGGTCACTGCAACACCTACAATCGCTCCTCCGACCTCACAGACTGACTTCGTCACACCCCTGACCTAACTGCGTCACTATACCGGCCACCCAGCCCTCGTCGTCGATCTACACACATCGACACCTCCACCAAACCTGACTACCAACCCAGAAACCTAAACCTCAAGAATCTGCCCCGACTCCCCACCCAGTTCCTTGCCTACTTTCGAGACTGACAACCCCACCCCTATCCCCACACACCACATGGAAATCCGTGCCAAACACGGAATTTTCAAACCCAAAGTACACTTTAACCTGTCCACCCAAACCGTATCTCCAATTCCAAAAAACCCAAAATTGGTCAAATAAGACCCTAATTGGAATACGGCCATGTGTGAGGAATTTAATGCTTTAATAAAACAACACACTTGAGATTTGGTTCCTAGACCGGAGGGGGTGAATGTGATCCGATGTATGTGGCTTTTTCATCACAAATACAGAGACAGTGGTGAGTTAGAAAGATATAAGGCGAGACTGGTGGCTAAAGGCAATAATTAGCATGAGGGTATTGATTGCGTGAGACATTCAGTCCGATTGTTAAACCGGCTACTATTCGCACAGTTCTGAGAATTATTATGGGTAACCGTTGGCCTATTCATCAGTTTGATGTGAAGAATGTGTTTCTTCATGGGGATATAAAAGAAACTGTTTATATGCATCAGCGCCTGATTTTGTACATCCAGCAGCCCTTCAGTATGTATGCCGTCAGCGTAAGTCACTCTATGGTTTGAAACAGCCCCTCGAGCGTGATATGATCACTTTGCACAGTACATTTTACTGATTTGGTTCGTATGTATCAAGTGTGATACATCTCTATTTATTTTTCATCGTGGTAGTAGCATTGCCTATTTATTGTTGTATATGGATGACATAGTGCTTACTGCCTCATCTAATTTGTTGAAAAATGAGATTATTGCATTGCTTAAAACTGAATTTGCTATGACTGACTTGGGGAAGTTGAGCTATTTTTTGGGGGTTTCAGTGACTAGATCTGCAGATACTATGTTTCTTTGTCAGCGCAAGTATTAGGGGAGATTGTGTACAAGGCTAAAATGGCAATTTGCAAGATCATGTCTACTCCAGTTGACTCTAAATCAAAGCTTAGTTCTTTGGATGGTGATCCCGTGGCAGATCCCACTCTCTACCGGAGTCTTGCAGGTGCACTACAATACCTTACTTTCACCAGGCATGATATTGCTTATGTTGTTCAGTATGTATGCTTATACATGCATGCCCCCAGAGAGCCTCATTTTACTGCCCTTAAACGTATCATTCGATACGTTAAGGACACACTTGATTGTGGATTGCATCTATACCCCTCAACACCGATCATGTTGTTGTCATATACGGATGCTGATTGGGCAGGCTGTCTGGACACGCGACGATCCACCTCAGGCTATTGTGTGTTCTTGGGGAATAATCTCATTTCTTGGTCTGCCAAGAGGCAAGCCACATTATCCCGTTCGAGTGTAGAAGCAGAGTACATAGGTGTTGCTAATGTTGCTGCTGAGATCTGTTGGCTCCAAAACTTTCTTTTGAAGCTTCAGTGTCCGTTCCGTAAGGCGTCTTTGGTTTGTTATGATAACATATCCTCCATCTATCTATCTCATAATCCGGTTCAACATCAATGAACCAAACATATTGAGATGGATATCCACTTTGTTCGTGAGAAGGTTGCTCTCGGTCATGTCAAAGTATTACATGTGTCTTTCTCTTATCAGTATGCGGATATATTCACAAAAGGTCTTCCTAGACAGCTCTTCGTTGACTTCAGATCCAGTCTTAGCGTCCGGCCTCCTCCTGCTCAGAATGAGGGGGTGTATTAGAGTGTATACAATATTATTTATCCATATTTAGTCTTATGTAATTATGGTAAATATAAGATCTCTGTTGTATAAGGATTCCACATTATATACCCTATATATATATATATTGTATTAATGAGAAAGACTCCCTAAGGGAGATTAATACAATCTAACAGTGGGAAGCATAATTTTATTTTAGATAATCCGTAATCTTGATCTCTCCATCTTCTGAAACATTGTTTCCCTATTGTCATTATCTTCCATAGCAAGGTCGGCTTTTCAAATATTTATGACACTAACAACAACAACAACATACCTAGTGAAGTCCCACAACGTGGAGTCTGAGAGGGTAGAGTGTACGTAGACCTTACCTCTACCTTAGCTTGGTAAGTAGAGATGTTGTTTCTGAAATATTTATGACACTGTGATACCAATATTTTGCGATGATAGTCTGACAAGTATTCGTTACTTTTGCTTTTTCCTTTTAAATCAGTTTTGATATACGTCACTGAAAGTATGTATGTTCTAGAGACAATTATTATTAGGGACAAAAGTACTTGAACACATTCGTATTATTAATAAGATTAATATTTATGGCATTTGCAATTATTGAATTATTATTTGATTGTTTGTAATTATTCATTAATGTGCATCCCTTGAGCTTACGTTGTCATTAATAGAGAGATATTGATGATAGAGCGTAATTCTAAAATAGCCTCGACTAATGATCATCGAGAATGGGATATCGATGATATGTTATAAGTCGACATGTGGTTTGCGTCACATTCTTAAAGAATGTAGTATGTCTCACCTGCTACTAGTAATGATTACTAGTGATGGACACATCAATACATTTGGAAAGTATTGGTATACCCTGCTGATAAATTATTTGTTATACATGTCTAAAGTGTTATCAGTGTGTGGGAGATGAAGGTCATTTTACTTGAGGTCAATACACACCTTGTTTACAGAGTAATGTACTTTGACCCTGCCCTAAGCTTAAACTCCTTATAGGATAAGATACGGCTTGTGTTGGGTGCATTATGATGTAAATTAAGGTGGTAGTTGAGCCAAGAATAGGATTCATTCCTCGATTGAATATTCGAGAGAGCACTCAACTTCTCAGTGATATTAGGTCGACCAAGTCATTGGCCAATGCAAGAGACATATTTTTAATATGATCTAGTTGTCGACTAATATAGATGAGATAAAGTGATCAAGCCATTTGGATAGACACATGACAAATCCTAAGCTTGATCGAGTGTGTCGCGAATGAAAAGAATTTATCATCTCACAAAAAGGTTATGTTTGTTGGATTCATGTAAACGTACTTCATATATTGAGTTCGTCGTACGACGCAGTCTAGGAGTTCTGTATGGACCTTAATTGGATTAGTGTCGATATGTGAAGGCCTATAGGGTCACACTATGTCGATTGTCTCTTTGATCTAAGGGTGTATTGAGAAAGTATTAAATATTCGATTTGAAATCGAGATATTTAGATTGATAATAACTTTGGGATAATTTCTATTAGATGGAAATTATTTAATTAAATCAAAATTAGATTTTGGATTTAATGTGTTGATTATATATATTAAATGAAAACGAGAAATGGAATTTTATGTAAGGCGTCGCGGCGCGACCCGGCAGTGAGCCCAGTCAGACTGGCAAACTGCACCTCGGGTTTTGGGCCAGGCTTAAGCCCAACCCTAAAACATTTTCTGACCTAATTGTAACTATAAATACGGCACTAAATCATTGTTATTATACACCAATTCTCATAATCAATTCTAGACTTAGAGTCTAGGATAAAACTCTCTCAAACCTCTGCCAAGATTTCCTAGCTTTCTTGACAGAGGAATACACCGTAGCATTGTGCTTGCAGTCGAAAAGAGAATTGCGTGTCCACCCTTTAGTAAAGACTCCAGATAATACAACATGTAAGTGTTCATGTTTTATGTTACATGTTTTGATTGTCATATAACCATACCAGAAGAAATTGTTGGGGTAAGTAAGAATAAAATTTTAAACTTCCGTTGTGCCTTACTTATGTGTTTTGAACCCAACAAAACCCTACAATCACTTGAGCTAAAAATCTTTCGGAAATAATATTTCTACCCCACACGGACTAAACTAGGTATGTTGTTGTAATCTAAATCATTTAATCTAAGATAAATCATATTGCTAATTAATTTCATCTTAACCAAACTTTCCATTAATTGCTTCTATATAACACTGACCTCCTCGTAATTTTAAATCTTACACTGAAATCATATTGTTATACCTAGAGATGGCAGTGGATCCTGGATCCGGTGGATCCGGTGGATCCAGATCCGTTTTATAGGATATGGATCTTCAAAATTTGGACCCGGCGGATTCGGATCGGACCCGGATCCGTTTCTGACGGATCGGATCTGGATTTGGATCTTGTATTTGATATCCGTATCCGGTCCACATCCGACCCGTGGATCCGTTTTTTATTAAATATATTCATAACCTATAATATAATTTTATAAGTATTTTCTTAAAATTGCTAAGCACATCCTTGCAAGTTTAATTCTCAAAACAAGTTTAATTTATCCCCGCGTTAACTCAAAAACCAAAAAATAAAGAGGTAACTTCTATAATAAAATCAATGTTATATCAATGAATGACTAACATCTCCATAGACAAGTAGTTAAAATTATATTCACTTCATTTGTGAAGATTTCAATCACATGCAAATTCTGCATTGTGGAAATACTAGTAAGCATTTTCCACAATTATTGTCATTGTCCAACATTTTCAATCAATAGCTCACAATCAAAATGAGACAACGAACAAAATATCTCATATGAACATTTCAAAATTAAAACACAGTAAATTGTTAGTTAAGTAAAAATCGTTTGTCAGTTCAAAAAAATGTTCTTAGCAAGGTTACAATCTTAGCAAGGCAAATTTTTTTACATGTGGATCCAGATCCGATCCGTGGACCATGTGGATCCGATGGATCCGAATTTGGATCTGGTTTTTATTGATCCGACGGATCTGGATCCGGATCTGGATTCAGGTATGAAAAATGGAATCCGGTCCAGATCCGATCCGTTGTCATCCCTAGTTATACCTCTTTTTATTTCTATTTGCATGGACTCCAGCACACTCAACTTCTTCCATTGGGATATCCAAAGTTCTCTTCCTTCTGTAGCTGATGTGATATAATTAGAGATTGATTGTTCTTGCTATATTTAGTAGGAAATTGGTCATATGGTTATGGGTTGCGGGTCAAAAGGATAATCAAGTGAAATTGGGTAATTGAAAGGAAATTGGAGAAAATTGTTAATCGGATGGTAAATTTGAAAACTTTGTTTACGGTTGAAAGAAAAAACAGAACTCTGAATGAAAGTATTGTTGATTTCTGATTTCAAGTTGTTGGTAAATATTACTCAGTCAACGGTTCCCTTAATTTAAGTTCCTTGAGAATTTGGGTTCTTTTAAGTTGGAAGAAGGCCACATGGAGGGTTTTAATCCATGTTAAACAGCCACGTCATTATTTATGCCGTGTGTTGTTAGCCGTGTGGTCTTAAAATTAGACGGCGGGGATAAAATTGCTAACAAAACTTAATGAAGGATAAAATGGCTTATTTTCAATAGATTTAAGGATATTTTTTTATCCTTTTTTATTTTATTTTATTTTTTTCTTATAACAAAACTTGAATTTAGACAATAAATTTATTTTATATTCCAAATTGTCCTTCTTCAAGCTTTATTTGGTATATGTGAAGTTCTGTAAGACTAAAATATTCTCATACTACATTGAACGAATCTAACGTTGTATAGACAATGTTTTCAAGTGAAAGAAATGAAAAAAAAACATTTTGCTTATTGGATTTTAAAAAATCAAGGGCAGTGATATATTTACTAATCATTAAAAAATATTAATTCACCTTAAGCAATTCTCATTGACACTTTCAAAGTGTAACACATAATATATATATATTTGCACCTGATGATGTATTATTTTCCATCATGAGGATGTTAATTTACTTTTTCTGGTGTGTTGTTCTCTTTCTTTGCACCAAATGAGGCATAGACTGTTCCAGCTTAGGTGATCGGAAATCACCATTTTAATTTGGCATTAAGAGATTTATTATTAGGCTAGCACTTCGTGAAAACAAAAAATTTCATTGATTAAGCTGGCTAGTGTAATACTGTACATATAAAGGTACTTTCAACACTACTGAAAAATCTTTGTTTTCCACTAAATTTTTCACTCAAAAATATTTAGTGGTTATTTCTGTTGGTACTCTATTGTACTTTATAAAGCAGTACGGGAAGTAAATAACTATTACAAGTATTCGAAAGGATAAACAAATATTCAATATTCAGAAATTGAATCTTGTTGAACAAATAGGCCAATCTTCAAAATCACCGCAAGCTTGTTGTGTCTTGAATCTTGATAACTTTGAAATCAAGAAACAACTAAATCGGATGGTTACAACGTTGTGTGTTGAGTCGAGTGATTGCCCTCTGGTCCTTAAGACAAGATTGCCCCGTATATATGCTTTTACGTTAGCGGGCAATAGTCTCCCAAGATAAAACAACACTTTAATCTCAACGCTACAAAGCCAATAGGTTGAGCCTGACGAAGAAAACAAATATGAATCGACTTGCTGAAGATATGGAAAAGGAAGGAAGAGTTTCTATTTACTCTTCTCTTTTGTCTCTGTGTATATAATGTGTCTCTGTTGAGTATATCTTGTGTATATGAGGGTGTTAACTCACTGTTTTTCGTCACAGTTTTGCTCACTGTTTTGAGCTGTGTTTTGTGTTATTTTCTGGTTGTTTTGCTCACTTTGTTTTGTGCTGAATTTCAGTCACGTATGTGTCTTCATAATTGAGCCAAAACGGCTCAATATATAGCATCACAAGAGGGTTGTTCAACCGCCCAAAACACACTGTTGTAAATAGCCATTGGGAGGGCAAATGGAATTAGAGAGGTTGTTAATGGCCATCAAGAGAGGCTGAATTATAGACATGAATGAGGGTGATAATGGAGGAGTTAATCACCAAATAATGGTGGTTAATGCTCCGAAAAATAGTCCAACGGTAGGCGATTCCGTCACCCAAAATCAACTTTTCGAAACTCTAGGGACCAAACTGTAAATATTATGCAATTTGGGGTCCAAAAAGATAATATTAGAAAGTCCCCACGCCCCACGACCCGTGACCGGACCGGACGGGCGGGCGGCGGCGCGCGCGTGGGCTTAGCCTTGAACCCAAGCACATCTAGGTCCTCTCTCCTTTAAACACATGGGATATCCCTTGGGGTCCCAAACCCTTTACCATTTTAGAGACTTATATAGAGAGCAATTCTTCATTTTCCCACCGATGTGGTAGATTTGTCCCACACCACATTTCCATGCCTCAAACACCTTACTTCGTGGACCAATATCTCTTTCATTTCTCAATGAAATTTGACGATTCTTGGCCTTACGGTCATCTACTCACTTAGTAGATTATGCATGTGTGAAGAGACAAAGCCTCCAACATGTGGAACACTAGTGTTTAATTCATCAAAGATGGGTGGACGCATCTCCCCGCCAAAGGCAAATTTCCAACAATCCCCTCTATGAAAGAGAGATTTTGGCGCACACACAAGGTGCCTACATTTCAGCAATCTTTCAGCGAAAAGATATTGCATCATGAGAGGTAGCTTCCGCTTTGAACCTTCCCTAGTTGAATACCATCGGACTTACTTACTGCGCGGTGAACGTGATGTCTTGAACCGTCAGTGTTTAGTGTAAGCCAAGACAACGATATCAACACAATAACTCTTCTTATTCATTTTTCTTCTTACGTTTTTGTCCGTTGTGCCGTGGACACACTTGGATTCTTAAGTGCGTTCATTTGAGGCGGCTATCCTCGCACTTAAATAGGTGATCTCCTACAAGGTATCCTGTTATACCCCACTTCACAAGTGTTAGGAATCATTAAAAGTTTCCCCTACCTTAACCTCAACCGTTTAAGGATCGTTAAAGGTTTTGAAGCTTAACCTTTACCCACCATGCAGGTAGCACTTTAATGTCTATCGCGGGAATAGCTTTGGATTCATGTTTCCGTACAGAAATCATCATCCGAAGTGTTTCTTACTTCCACCAAAGCGCTCAACTGAACCTTTTACAACTTAGTTTTCCCATTGAACCAAATTCTTGGGATCTCCAATCAGTATGGTTGGGTTACCACCGCAAAGGTTCGTATTGTTTGGGTTTTAAGCCTATTCCCCAAGACAGGCAGAACACTTGATCTCCGGTAGTCCCTTAGTTAGTAATCAAAGAAGTGACACCCGTGATGATCAATTGTCATACGGTCTTATGTCTCCGACAGATCTTGACAGATATGTCCAGACGCCATCATCCGTGTCCTTCCTGAAGCCGACTGGCTAGCCACAATATATAACTGCTGAAGGCACGGGTTTCTCCCAATAAGGGACGTCCTCTAAGGAGTCGTGAAGTTACTCAACTTCTTTCATGCTTTGTATAAAGTGATAAACTCCGATTACATCATGAATCGGCCAATGCAAGTTTTCTTAGAGGTTTTTCCAAGACCCACCATACATATTTTCTTGTGGCTTTGGTGTTCTTCAGATCTGATGTCCAGTTTGCATCACTGCACGCCTTCTATCGTCATATCCGACTTAACGTCTTCTATTGATAATGTATTAAGATCATCAGTGAACCTTAGTTCAACTGATCTGTTTGTAGTCCGATACCAGGTCGGTTGTAGTGTGTACAATACATTGAACTACACATGACCTGTGCATATCGCTCATTGTCTATGGGTGCACCATGATTCCAATCAGTTCTATGATTCATATCTATTGGTGGCTTCAACGAGACTGTCAACTATCGACCAGTCCGTTAGATGTCTTAGAAATCCAATACCTAAGATGTCATCTGTGATACCCATATCTTTCATATCGAGACTTTGTTTCAATATGACTTTTACTTTCAGACTGTTGATTCTCCAACTGTTGGCTTTCTAACTTCAGAGTCAATGTTTCGTGGTCGATTCATTGTTTCGTTTTATCTCGAAACTTTCGGGACCAAAATGTAAACATTTCGGGGACCAAATGAAAGTTCGGAAGAAGCCCAACATCCGAAAACCAACTCTGATCCTCTTCTTCCAACTCTCAGGTTGGGAAGGCTGTTTTAACATCCATGCCGCGCAAGACTGCAATGGCCCTTGATGTTAAGATACTCACATGGGAGCACATTTTACAACCCAAAGGTTCTTTTCCCGGAGGAAGATCAACCATTAGGCAAGTATGGTTCTATATGATGGAATCCATTTCTCTTTTTGTAGCTTCTTTCCAAAGCAGCGCTTTTGGAGATGACAATTATTTGTTAATTGTCCATGGTTCATTCTTAACCATACAAACTAGAAGGACTAGAACAAGTCTTTGTCCCCTTCTTTGCTCCGTCTCGGTTCAACATCTAGAATCCCTGAGTTCTGCAGATCTGGAATATTAAGTTCCAGATAGCCAGCAACTTTCGAGTCCTGTAGATATGGAACGTCTAGTTCCGGACAGTCAGGCCCTCGCGGGTTCTTGTTAACGTTGAGCAATTACTTCTTTTCCTTTTCAAGGAAAGTTATCTTCAAAGAATTCAGCATTCTTTGACACCAAGAGGCGATCAGCACTAACTTTTATTTACGGATCCAATGGATATGCAATCTACAGTCTTAGGTACAACTTGACCTGTTTCAGTATTCCAACTTTTACCAAGCCACCCCACATAATTTGGGCGTACGACTTTGCGCTTGGCTAACACCGTTGGATTGAGGTGAGAAATGAACAGTCGTTTAATGAACGATGCTTCACATTCTCCCCCTCTATAACTACGAATTTCGCAATCCATAGGATTAGTTGATTTCCAACTTCTGCTTTGTAGCGCTTATCCGCTTCAATAACTTCATCTTTGCTTTTCAACAAACAAAGGATACAATATGTTGTACCATCATCAATGAAGGTCACAACGTACTTGTCTCCCCCCTCTATTTTGTATAAACTTCAAATCACCCAAGTAGGTGTGACTAAGTTCTAGAGGAGCGGTGCTTCTTTCGCTATTCCCTTGACGGAATTTGGAAAGGTGATTTTGCCTCTTCGTCTACCTCGCATTCATTTTGAGGGTTTATGTCGACGAAGGCAACAATCTCAACAACGTTAGCTTTTGAATGACTTGTTATTTAACGTGTCTTAATCTATGATGGCATAGATGCACGGATTACAAATATATCATTCATTTGGTTACGGACATACTTTGTACCATTCTTAGTTATTACAAACTGTTGGACTAGTCTCAAACCAAATTGACCAACGGCGTCCCTTAAACCAAGTTTGGGATATGTATCACCTCATCTTAGAGTGATCTCATTCCCTGAAGTCCTATTGAGGACAACCTCTCCAACCCCTTCTACTTTAGAGGTGACGTTGCTTCACATGAACAACCTCTTGCCCGTGGTTAGGGCGTAACCGGATCATATGTGATCTAGATACTATGGCCCACTCCAGTTGCTTTGGCAGACTGAGTGTCCAATTTCTTTTCTGCCTTTCTTTAGGCCTTCAGATCATTTAAGACCTGGAAACTCTGGCCCGCCACACTAGGTGTCCATTACTTTTCCTATGAAATGAATTCTGGCCCCACTCCAGTCGCCCGGAGGCATTATATGACTGAGTGTCCAATATCATCATATCAAAGGAATTTTGGCCCACTCCAGTCGCTCGGAGGCTTTGTATGACTGAGTGTCCAATATCATCATATGAAGGATCTTCTGCCAAATAGTGTGACAGGCTCAACGTCTTTAACTTTTAGACTTCTTCCGTTATGATTGGTGCCCAGATAATTCTTGGCGCTTACTTAAGAGTGGTAACATTTTCGCACAGTCAGTGGATCTTTCTCCCTCGTATGTGCGAACATACTTTACACACTTTTAATCATTACACTTAAAAGAACGGATCTTTTTAAGGCATTTACAAATTCCAATCTTTAAACGGAAAAGAACAAGAGATTAAACTTCTGATTTTTAAAGCGTAAGGAATATAAATTATTTTGCAAAATATTTTCATATTCCTCCTTACTTTAAGCCATTTTTAATCAGACATCTTTTAATCTTTATTCTTGACAAAGAAGAAAATAACTTATCCCAATTTCGGATTCTGGCCCACTTCACCACTTCATCGGATTGAGTGTCCATTTCCTTCTTACCTTAATTTGGATCATTTGTCTGGAACAGATATAGACCTTCTGCTGCAAGATAGAACCACATCTCCAGCCTTCTCCTCTTGTCCCAGTTGACATCCTCAGCCTCTCGTGAGCGCTTGTTCCCACCACTCTCGGGAGCGGTGACACCATGAACATGTTGAACTTCAACAATATCATCATCACTGTCTTAAAACAAAAAATCACAGCCATATCCAGATTTGGTCACACAACTTTTGACCGACATCTTTCGAACACTAATAGTAATACAATACAATCTTGTCTTAAATTGTTGGTACTCTATTGTACTTCATAAAGCAGTACGGGAAGTAAATAACTATTACAAGTATTCGAAAGGATAAACAAATATTCAATATTCAGAAATTGAATCTTGTTGAACAAATAGGCCAATCTTCAAAACTGCCGCAAGCTTGTTGTGTCTTGAATCTTGATAACCTGAAATCAAGAAACAACTAAATCTGGATGGTTACAACGTTGTGTGTTGAGTCGAGTGATTGCCCTCTGTCCTTAAGACAAGATTGCCCCGTATATATGCTTTTACGTTAGCGGGCAATAGTCTCCCAAGATAAAACAACACTTTAATCTCAACGCTACAAAGCCAATAGGTTGAGCCTGACGAAGAAAACAAATATGAATCGACTTGCTGAAGATATGGAAAAGGAAGGAAGAGTTTCTATTTACTCTTCTCTTTTGTCTCTGTGTATATAATGTGTCTCTGTTGAGTATATCTTGTGTATATGAGGGTGTTAACTCACTGTTTTTCGTCACAGTTTTGCTCACTGTTTTGAGCTGTGTTTTGTGTTATTTTCTGGTTGTTTTGCTCACTGTTTTGTGCTGAATTTCAGTCACGTATGTGTCTTCATAATTGAGCCAAAACAGCTCAATATATAGCATCACAAGAGGGTTGTTCAACTGCCCAAAACACAGCTGTAAATAGCCATTGGGAGGGCTGTAAATGGAATTAGAGAGGTTGTTAATGGCCATCAAGAGAGGCTGAATTATAGACATGAAGGAGGGTGATAATGGAGGAGTTAATCAGCCAAATAATGGCTGGTTAATGCTCCAGAAAATAGTCCAACGGTAGGCAGATTCCGTCACCCCAAAATCAACTTTTCAGAAACTCTAGGGACCAAACTGTAAATATTATGCAATTTGGGGTCCAAAAAGATAATATTAGAAAGTCCCCACAGCCCACGACCCGTGACCGGACCGGACGGGCGGGCGGCGGCGGCGCGCGTGTGGGCTTAGCCTTGAACCCAAGCACATCTAGGTCCTCTCTCCTTTAAACACATGGGATATCCCTTGGGGTCCCAAACCCTTTACCATTTTAGAGACTTATATAGAGAGCAATTCTTCATTTTCCCACCGATGTGGTAGATTTGTCCCACACCACATTTCCATGCCTCAAACACCTTACTTCGTGGACCAATATCTCTTTCATTTCTCAATGAAATTTGACGATTCTTGGCCTTACGGTCATCTACTCACTTAGTAGATTATGCATGTGTGAAGAGACAAAGCCTCCAACATGTGGAACACTAGTGTTTAATTCATCAAAGATGGGTGGACGCATCTCCCCGCCAAAGGCAAATTTCCAACAATCCCCTCTATGAAAGAGAGATTTTGGCGCACACACAAGGTGCCTACATTTCAGCAATCTTTCAGCGAAAAGATATTGCATCAGGAGAGGTAGCTTCCGCTTTGAACCTTCCCTAGTTGAATACCATCGGACTTACTTACTGCGCGGTGAACGTGATGTCTTGAACCGTCAGTGTTTAGTGTAAGCCAAGACAACGATATCAACACAATAACTCTTCTTATTCATTTTTCTTCTTACGTTTTTGTCCGTTGTGCCGTGGACACACTTGGATTCTTAAGTGCGTTCATTTGAGGCGGCTATCCTCGCACTTAAATAGGTGATCTCCTACAAGGTATCCTGTTATACCCCACTTCACAAGTGTTAGGAATCATAAAAAGTTTCCCCTACCTTAACCTCAACCGTTTAAGGATCGTTAAAGGTTTTGAAGCTTAACCTTTACCCACCATGCAGGTAGCACTTTAATGTCTATCGCGGGAATAGCTTTGGATTCATGTTTCCGTACAGAAATCATCATCCGAAGTGTTTCTTACTTCCACCAAAGCGCTCAACTGAACCTTTTACAACTTAGTTTTCCCATTGAACCAAATTCTTGGGATCTCCAATCAGTATGGTTGGGTTACCACCGCAAAGGTTCGTATTGTTTGGGTTTTAAGCCTATTCCCCAAGACAGGCAGAACACTTGATCTCCGGGTAGTCCCTTAGTTAGTAATCAAAGAAGTGACACCCGTGATGATCAATTGTCATACGGTCTTATGTCTCCGACAGATCTTGACAGATATGTCCAGACGCCATCATCCGTGTCCTTCCTGAAGCCGACTGGCTAGCCACAATATATAACTGCTGAAGGCACGGGTTTCTCCCAATAAGGGACGTCCTCTAAGGAGTCGTGAAGTTACTCAACTTCTTTCATGCTTTGTATAAAGTGATAAACTCCGATTACATCATGAATCGGCCAATGCAAGTTTTCTTAGAGGTTTTTCCAAGACCCACCATACATATTTACTTGTGGCTTTGGTGTTCTTCAGATCTGATGTCCAGTTTGCATCACTGCACGCCTTCTATCGTCATATCCGACTTAACGTCTTCTATTGATAATGTATTAAGATCATCAGTGAACCTTAGTTCAACTGATCTGTTTGTAGTCCGATACCAGGTCGGTTGTAGTGTGTACAATACATTGAACTACACATGACCTGTGCATATCGCTCATTGTCTATGGGTGCACCATGATTCCAATCAGTTCTATGATTCATATCTATTGGTGGCTTCAACGAGACTGCCAACTATCGACCAGTCCGTTAGATGTCTTAGAAATCCAATACCTAAGATGTCATCTTGTGATACCCATATCTTTCATATCGAGACTTTGTTTCAATATGACTTTTACTTTCAGACTGTTGATTCTCCAACTGTTGGCTTTCTAATTCAGAGTCAATGTTTCGTGGTCGATTCATTGTTTCGTTTTATCCGAAACTTTCGGACCAAAATGTAAACATTTCAGGGACCAAATGAAAGTTCAGGAAGAAGCCCAACAGTCCAGCAAACCAACTCTGATCCTCTTCTTCCAACTCTCAGGTTGGGAAGGCTGTTTTAACATCTATGCCGCGCAAGACTGCAATGGCCCTTGATGTTAAGATACTCACATGGGAGCACATTTTACAACCCAAAGGTTCTTTTCCCGGAGGAAGATCAACCATTAGGCAAGCATGGTTCTATATGATGGAATCCATTTCTCTTTTTGTAGCTTCTTTCCAAAGCAGCGCTTTTGGAGATGACAATTATTTGTTAATTGTCCATGGTTCATTCTTAACCATACAAACTAGAAGGACTAGAACAAGTCTTTGTCCCCTTCTTTGCTCCGTCTCGGTTCAACATCTAGAATCCCTGAGTTCTGCAGATCTGGAATATTAAGTTCCAGATAGCCAGCAACTTTCGAGTCCTGTAGATATGGAACGTCTAGTTCCGGACGATCGAGCCCTCGCGGGTTCTTGTTAACGTTGAGCAATTACTTCTTTTCCTTTTCAAGGAAAGTTATCTTCAAAGAATTCAAAGATTCTTTGACACCAAGAGGCGATCAGCACTACTGGTTATTTACGGATCCAATGGATATGCAATCTACGGTCTTAGGTACAACTTGACTGTTTCAGTATTCCAACTTTTACCAAGCCACCCCACATAATTTGGGCATACGACTTTGCGCTTGGCTAACACCGTTGGATTGAGGTGAGAAATGAACAGTCGTTTAATGAACGATGCTTCACATTCTCCCCCTCTATAACTACGAATTTCGCAATCCATAGGATTAGTTGATTTCCAACTTCTGCTTTGTAGCGCTTATCCGCTTCAATAACTTCATCTTTGCTTTTCAACAAACAAAGGATACAATATGTTGTACCATCATCAATGAAGGTCACAACGTACTTGTCTCCCCCCTCTATTTTGTATAAACTTCAAATCACCCAAGTAGGTGTGACTAAGTTCTAGAGGAGCGGTGCTTCTTTCGCTATTCCCTTGACGGAATTTGGAAAGGTGATTTTGCCTCTTCGTCTACCTCGCATTCATTTTGAGGGTTTATGTCGACAGAAGGCAACAATCTCAACAACGTTAGCTTTTGAATGACTTGTTATTTAACGTGTCTTAATCTATGATGGCATAGATGCACGGATTACAAATATATCATTCATTTGGTTACAGACATACTGTACCATTCTTAGTTATTACAAACCTGTTGGACTAGTCTCAAACCAGCTTGACCAACAGCGTCCCTTAAACCAAGTTTGGGATATGTATCACCTCATCTTAGAGTGATCTCATTCCCTGAAGTCCTATTGAGGACAACCTCTCCAACCCCTTCTACTTTAGAGGTGACGTTGCTTCACATGAACAACCTCTTGCCCGTGGTTAGGGCGTAACCGGATCATATGTGATCTAGATACTATGGCCCACTCCAGTTGCTTTGGCAGACTGAGTGTCCAATTTCTTTTCTACCTTTCTTTAGGCCTTCAGATCATTTAAGACCTGGAAACTCTGGCCCGCCACACTAGGTGTCCATTACTTTTCCTATGAAATGAATTCTGGCCCCACTCCAGTCGCCCGGAGGCATTATATGACTGAGTGTCCAATATCATCATATCAAAGGAATTTTGGCCCACTCCGGTCGCTCGGAGGCTTTGTATGACCGAGTGTCCAATATCATCATATGAAGGATCTTCTGCCAAAAGTGTGACAGGCTCAACGTCTTTAACTTTTAGACTTCTTCCGTTATGATTGGTGCCCAGATAATTCTTGGCGCTTACTTAAGAGTGGTAACATTTTCGCACAGTCAGTGGATCTTTCTCCCTCGTATGTGCGAACATACTTTACACACTTTTAATCATTACACTTAAAAGAACGGATCTTTTTAAGGCATTTACAAATTCCAATCTTTAAACGGAAAAGAACAAGAGATTAAACTTCTGATTTTTAAAGCGTAAGGAATATAAATTATTTTGCAAAATATTTTCATATTCCTCCTTACTTTAAGCCATTTTTAATCAGACATCTTTTAATCTTTATTCTTGACAAAGAAGAAAATAACTTATCCCAATTTCGGATTCTGGCCCACTTCAGTCACTTCATCGGATTGAGTGTCCATTTCCTTCTTACCTTAATTTGGATCATTTGTCTGGAACAGATATAGACCTTCTGCTGCAAGATAGAACCACATCTCCAGCCTTCTCCTCTTGTCCCAGTTGACATCCTCAGCCTCTCGTGAGCGCTTGTTCCCACCACTCTCGGGAGCGGTGACACCATGAACATGTTGAACTTCAACAATATCATCATCACTGTCTTAAAACAAAAAATCACAGCCATATCCAGATTTGGTCACACAACTTTTGACCGACATCTTTCGAACACTAATAGTAATACAATACAATCTTGTCTTAAATTGTTGGTACTCTATTGTACTTCATAAAGCAGTACGGGAAGTAAATAACTATTACAAGTATTCGAAAGGATAAACAAATATTCAATATTCAGAAATTGAATCTTGTTGAACAAATAGGCCAATCTTCAAAACTGCAAGCTTGTTGTGTCTTGAATCTTGATAACCTGAAATCAATAAACAACTAAATCTGGATGGTTACAACGTTGTGTGTTGAGTCGAGTGATTGCCCTCTGTCCTTTAGACAAGATTGCCCCGTATATATGCTTTTACGTTAGCGGGCAATAGTCTCCTAAGATAAAACAACATTTTAATCTCAACGCTACAAAGCCAATAGGTTGAGCCTGACGAAGAAAACAAATATGAATCGACTTGCTGAAGATATGGAAAAGGAAGGAAGAGTTTCTATTTACTCTTCTCTTTTGTCTCTGTGTATATAATGTGTCTCTGTTGAGTATATCTTGTGTATATGAGGGTGTTAACTCACTATTTTTCGTCACTGTTTTGCTCACTGTTTTGAGCTGTGTTTTGTGCTATTTTCTGGTTGTTTTGCTCACTGTTTTGTGCTGAATTTCAGTCACGTATGTGTCTTCACAATTGAGCCAAAACAACTCAATATATAGCATCACAAGAGGGATGTTCAACTGCCCAAAACACAGCTGTAAATAGCCATTAGGAGGGCTGTAAATTGCATTAAAAAGGTTGTTAATGGCCATCAAGAGAGGCTGAATTATGGACATGAATGAGGGTGATAATGGAGTAGTTAATCAGCCAAATAATGGCTGGTTAATGCTCCAGAAAATAGTCCAACGGTAGGCAGAAAGTTCCGTCACCCCAAAATCAACTTTCCAGAAACTCTAGGGACCAAACTGTAAATATTATGCAATTTGGGGTCCAAAAAGATAATATCAGAAAGTCCCCACAGCCCACGACTCGTGACCGGACCGGACGGGCGGGCGGCGGCGTCGCGCGTGTGGGCTTAGCCTTGAACCCAAGCACATCTAGGTCCTCCCTCCTTTAAACACATGGGATACCCCTTGGGGTCCCAAACCCTTTACCATTTTAGAGACTTATATAGAGAGAATTGTTCATTTTCCCACCGATGTGGTAGATTTGTCCCACACCACATTTCCATGCCTCAAACACCTTACTTCGTGGACCAATATCTCTTTCATTTCTCAACGAAATTTGACGATTCTTGGCCCTACGGTCATCTACTCACTTAGTAGATTATGCATGTGTGAAGAGACAAAGCCTCCAACATGCGGAACACTAGTGTTTAATTCATTAAAGATGGGTGGACGCATCTCCCCGCCAAAGGCAAATTTCCAACAATTTCCCGCTGAATGACGATAGGAAAAAAGCCTAAATAGTAGTGTTTTCACACAAAAAAATTAACAAGTTTCTCAATGTTTTAATGAAAACCTGTTTCACATACATTTTTCAAGTGAGCTGGTTCCGTGCGAATGAGTTAGAAAATCATGTTTTATAATACAATTTCCCATAAATGTCGGCGGGACCTATTTCTGTATCGGTTCCTGAAGAGCGAAGAAAAAGGGGATGTTTTGTTTTTAGTGGTGTAACGTCTATATAACCATTGTTATCTCCACTATTTCTTATTTAATCTATGTAGATAAGATGATTTCTTTTATTTTAGCTTATTGTTGATATGGATTTTCAATATTTATACACTAATTACGTAATACGGATCGGAGAATATCTAAAGAGGTTTTTGTGTTAAAAATTTAGTATCGATAATAGCACTACAAAAGAATAATATAGGAATATTACCAAGGGATTAATCAAGCACATATACCTACAGCTGATAGGGTCCTGTCCCAGAATGAGATGGGAAAGTCTTATGTTTCAAGATGCAGCTCAACCTAAAGCTATTTTCACTCTTTTTTTTTTTTTTTTTTGACGAAGGAACTCGCAGCCACTACTCTCTCGAGTGCGCTCAGGATAAACCCCGGACTGACGCAATAGCCTGCAAACCACGTCAGCTGATTAACCACACTTGGCAAGCCATGTGTGACAGGCTCAACCAAGAAGGTTTATGCAGGGGATCGAACTCGTGACCTTGCGGTCCCGCGCTCTACTGCTACACCAACTTGGCTACCCTTGCGGGTTAAACTGTGATAGGGTAAACTTTTTAAAGTGACTGGTCCCACCGCTATTTTCACTCTTTGACTGCAGTAACATGGAAGATTGATGACAGTTGATAGGTTAGCTTCTTGGGGAATGAATGTGGATCCCAAATGTAATTTCTGTACTGTGGCAAATAAATTCAGAGATCCATATGTATGTTTAACGTCCATACTCACAACACCTATAGGAGAGATTGCTACAATGGCGCGAGATGCAAGTTTACTGTGCTATATACACTACTAAAAAGTCTTGGTTTACCTACGGGATTTATCGAGGGACGTCCTTCGGTAACCAGGATTTACCTAGGGATGACATCGGTACTAGGCTTGTGGGTAATTTGACCCTGGGTAAATGATACTGAGGGACACTCTCCGCAAATATCGATAGAGACCCTCACAAATCCCTCATTATTTTCCTTACACAATATTCATGCAAAATTAACTATACCGAGGGACTCTCTCACTACTTGAAAATATATATAATATTTACATATTATTTATTGAGAGACAGCCATCGGTATGTTAAAGTTAATTAAAATAAAAAATTTAAATACACCGAGGGTCGACCCTTGATAAATATAAATATTTCACAATTATATTTTTCAATTTATCGAAAGATTTCACTCTATAAGTTAAATAAAAATAATTTGATATTTAAAAATTACTGAGTGACATCCCTCAGCAACCTGAAAGTCTGAGCTTTGCAATTACACTTGTTACTGAGGGACTCTATCAATAAGTCCCTCGGTATTTCTCGTATTATTTTTGCTAGTGCCTATTTTATATTGCACCACTTGCTAAATAAAAGATTTCAATAGCTGATTCAATAGAAACAAAAACACAATCAATA
Organism: Anisodus tanguticus; assembly: GCA_034509755.1. Classification (NCBI taxonomy): domain Eukaryota; kingdom Viridiplantae; phylum Streptophyta; class Magnoliopsida; order Solanales; family Solanaceae; genus Anisodus; species Anisodus tanguticus. The sequence goes on from CM067556.1 coordinate 24,925,943, forward strand.
ACAGTCAATTAAACAATAATAAAAATACTCGGAACTAATTCAAATATTAATATTAAGCCATCAAACATCGTACGAATCCAACCAACTTCGACATTATGCAAACATATATCAAAAGCAGCCCACTAGACTTCAAACAATCCAAAACAACATAAGTCATAACAAAAATAACAATTGACACCTAATATTCCATTTCAGCCTCTCATGCTCTCTATTCTCCTGATCCTCCCCATGCTCTACATCCTCTCCATCATCATGATCGGGGCTTGGGGGCGGAGAACGCGGCAACTTGATGAAGTTACATACTTGAGCCTTGGGTGTTTTGACGTCTGACTCAAACATCATCCTATGTCACTCCTCCTTCAACCTTTTATTCCGTTCCTCCTCGTAATCCTAGCAAGCTCCCGAAGCTCATGTCGCATCTCCTCAAGCTGCTCATTTGATACCGGGCAGAACTCCCTATACCTTGCAATCCACACTGGAGGCGGTGAAAGTTCTTCTCGGAGGAAAGGCCGTACGCTCTTCCCTTATACATGCCGCCAACCACGTCCAACCAACAGGAGATAGTTTGTTCCTCCGATGGCATGATTATATTTCCTTGATCATCGGTCGGCTGACTCCTAATGAGCTCCTCCATCGCTTGATCAAACCAATTCTACATTAAAAGTAAAATTTAGCAATAAACAAACGGTATAAAATATATTCTGAAAAGGAAAAAAACAAGACAAGATAACTTCATTATACTTGAGTAGCTTTTGAAACCAGATCATTTCTGCAGATGATAGGAAGATATAAATCAGTAAACAATCACATATGTTCTGCAAATTTAGAGTTTGGGAGATAATACCTTTATTACATCATCATCTTTTGTTTATTCTTTCTGTTGGACACATTATAATTGATGTCTAATTATCTTTCCTAACATGTATGTAATACAAAATGATATTCAATCAATTGGAATAAAAGGGAATTACATAGCACTGTTTTGAATAAAAGAAAATGTGCAATCAGATCTTTATTCTTATTAAACTCGAATTAGTGGGGTAAGCTTATAGAACTATTTTTAGCTCACCAAAAGCTCTTGATAAGCCTACAGTGGACATCTTTGAGAGATTCCACCAGTCATATTTGATTAGCTAGTTTTAATAATGGGCAAAAGCACGAATTCTCAATAGTAATTGTTGCCTTTTTGGTTGTTTTGAGTTGTTAATTCCTCTAATTTAGGGGATGTTCTAGTTGGTTTATGAAGGAGGTGAATAACCAACTTTATGCACTTTCCAGTTCCCTTAAAATTTGTTCTAAGCTCCCATGAGTTAAGATTTTGAAAGTAGCAAAAAAAAGCAATTATGCTATCTAATTCTAATTTCTGGATTTCTTTGCCTTTCTTTTTCTTTAGGACAACTGGAGAATTACTTGTTGTAGGAGTATTATGAATCATTCCTTAGGTTCAGTGGTGCTGTTCTGGTCTCTTTTGACGTAAAGATACTTGCTAAGCTACTTCAGTGCAAGAATAATGTATCTTCTTAAGGAAGTTATAATGCAAAAGTAATACTGCACCAAACATTTTAATGCAAATACGACAAAAGGTGAACGCACAAAGTTTAGAGCTTATACATTTGAACTTAAGAAGGAATAACAAATAACCAACCAGTAACCATAAAAACAATAAGGAATAACAAATAACCAACCAGTAACCATAAAAACAATGGCACTTGTCAAATATATTCTAAGTAAGTTTAGAGCTTACATAGGTATCATCTGCCCGTGGCTCGACCCATTCTTCTTTTCAGTCTTTCATTTTCGTATGGGTCTTCTTCCATACCTCATGACGAGTGGGTGGTCTACGAAGAGAAGCTTCCTGCAAATCAAATAATCAAGCTTAATGTTGTTTAAGTCATTATTTGTATTTGCTACCATCTAAATGTTTAAGCAATTACCAATTTCCTCCTAACAGTCCCCATGGACACTGAATCACAAGTGTGCAATGAGCCACCCTTCTTAGACTTTCGAGCTGCCTTTGTCTGGGCGCTTTTCTTTTAAAACTCCGGCGTAGCCCAGTATTGATTAAGCTCCTCCCAGTAATCTGCCCCAAGCCAACCAGGCTTTAGACCCTTTTTTCGAGCGTCAGAAAAAATGTTTGACAACCGAGCACTTGCCTTCGTTGTGAAATTGCTTCTAATAACATGATCCTCGACAGGGTTCCATGTACACTTTTTCTGCAAACAAAACATGTAACAGGCAACAATAAGGCTAAATCAAACTGTCGACTTTCTCAAAATTCTGAACTAGGACATACTTCCATACTCCCAGCAAGCTTATACTAACAAGTTATGTGAGAACCCAAAATACAACCATGAGTTTTAAATAATACATCAGCAAATCAACTCCCACTTTTTGTCTAATGTCTTAACCAATCTATCCTAAACATATTTCATCTTTGGTGGCGATAAGGAATAATGAAACTTCATCAACATATTTAGAGAAACTAATGATAGCTAAACTTCAACATAAAGAATCCTGATATGCATATTGAATATCATATTTCATAATATCTAATTTTAACATGAACACTCGACATGAGACGAATCAAACAGAGCACAATACTTCAACTTAAACTCATCTTAAGTTTCCAAAAGTACATAAGATAGCAATAGTTTTCCAGGCAATATTATGATCATACAAAAAATAGGAATAATAAATACAGCTGCTAAACTAAGTAATCACATGTTTACATTTTTTTTATGATTCATACAAAGCCTATCAACTTGCTGATTTTTAGCAGAAATCAAGTGAGTGGATCCTAATAATTGTTAAAGCAGAACTTAAATGAGTGATAGATGTTCATAGGTTCGGTAAGTTGAATCATCATTCTCCTAAGCGTTCTTAGTCTCCATTAGTCATTTTACATACTGATTTTCACATCCCTAGTTGAGCTCCATCATATATGTAAGTTTCTGAAATTCATGAGGTCCCTCTCGCACTTCCATAGTAGAGGAATTGACACCAGCACCTTTTTTATGCAATGGAACTTCTGGAAGAGACCAACTCTCAACAGAAATGTGAGTTGAACATAATAAATATGAAGAATGAGATGGACTCAATGTAAAAACGGTTGATTTCCCTTTACTCTTAGCAGTACTCTTCCCACGCACACTACTACTCCGATGTCGCTCATTTTTGGGATAGACTATGTTTGTGGTCCACAATTTGGATATTCTCTATTTAAAGATATCTGTAAAGAATGAGAATATTTACTTATTATATGTATTATGATCTAATTCAATTCAAAAACTAGCTTGTAGGATGAGAATTGTTCAAATTCATATAAAGAGTTCATGTTCTTATTTGAATCTGAAACTTTTAACATTAGTACACACGTCTATACCTTATTAATTGGAACGTGGTTTACAATAATAAGTTATTTCTATCACTGACTGTCACAGTTAAATTTACACTTATGCCATCAAACAAAACAAAACCTAATCGTGTAGCCCTCTTTTGAACAGAACCTAAGTTGAAAAAGTACTGGACTTTGGTTGGCTGAATTTCTGGCGCTTAAGTTTCCCGCTTTTGTACTTTTTCCTTTTAAGTTTTCTCTAAACTTTTTTTAGGTTCTATTAGGGGTGAGCATGGGTACGGGATATCCAGATATCCGATCGGAATCGACACTAACGAGTAGGTTCCGGGTAGATATATTATAATAACGGGTAAGGTCCGGATAGTAAAATTAGGAACCGATCAATGTCGGGTCCGATTCCGGTTCCGGCAAATAGAGACAGGGTACCCGGACCCGGAACCTATAAAATATTAAATATTTTTACTTTTTTGAGAAACATTTGGACCACTTTTAACTTTCTCCAAAATTGTTTGTTGCACGCCTACACATTGATTTTCCCCACTCCAAGACGCAAATATTTCAACTTTTTCGCCTCTTTATTCTATAATGTTTTTTGTGCCCTAAGAGAAAACACACAAAACTCTCTCAATAGCAATGGCGTTTTAGCTACACCACCGAACTTCATCATCGTCGTTGTTGAAGCTTTCTCTCAGGTACTTTCATCGTTGTCGTCGTTGAAGCTTCACCTTTGCATCTTTCTCTCCTTTGCTTGTGTTCACGTCGTTCCTAAAATGCATATGGGTTCATATCTAACTCTTCAATTTCTTTTTAATAACCTATGCTTCTGTTCTATTTCAGGCGATACTCATCTTCAATTTGTATTACTTTTTGATTTGAAATGTAAATCTATTTTTAAAATTTGTGTATATTTTTGTAGCTCGAAGATGAAATTTAGAGATTTACTAGTATAAGAAAGCTTTTCTTTTGTATCGAAGAGCCTATGAACACGAAAATAAGTTTAATTCCAGATATTTCCAAATTTATTTTGAAATCAACACGTTCAATTAATTGAGTGTCAAATTTGGCTTACAATTTTAGGTTTTGGTTACAGAATTAGTTTTTCTACAATGAATAGGTTTTCTAAAACTTCTTATAAGGGTACTAAAAACTCCGATTGCAGTTAAAAAATCACTGGATGAAATTATTTTAGAACTCTTTTTGATTCTCATAGGCTAAAAATTGTTGCTTAATCTGTGTTTTTTTATTTACAGGGTACCCGGGAACCTACCCGGACCCGCAGGGTCCGGGTAGGTTCCGGGTAATGATTGCTACGGGTAGGTTCCAGATAGTAAATTTAGGAACCGATCTTTTACAGGGTAGGGTCCGGGTAGTTCAAAAATGTTAGGATACCCGGACCCGCTCACCCCTAGGTTCTATGTTCTAACGGAGTATATATTAAACCTTTTATAATTTTGGAGATAATAAGTAAATAAAAAATTTAAATTTAGATAATAACCATAAAATTCTGCAGAAAATAGCGAAAAAATCACTTTAAATATTTATAATTTAAATTAGAACTAGTTTAAATTGAACCACCAGATGTATAAATTTTAACTTAACCAAAGATATTTTATAATTTGTTAAGACAAAATTGAGATTGTTTTAATAAAAGATGAATTTATCCTAAAAGAGTGAAAAATAAAATTTTGTTTGGAAATGTCAAATCAAATTATCTCCAAACAAAAAAAGAGTCACTAAACTTATACAATTTTTTACATGAATATTGTTTTCTCAAAATAACTAGGGCCTCATTATTTTTATTAAGATTAAGACGTCAAAATCTCAATGCACATTTGAATATTAAGATGTGCTTTAAGATTATATGTCTTAATCTAAATACACATATAAATTAAGATATTGTATTAAGGTCTGAATACTACATTATTAAAATTGTTTGCTTTCCGACATCTAAATGTGTAAATATGTCTTTGTTTTAAGAAAATTAGTATGAAATGTAATACAATAAAAAACTAATCTAATATTTTATCAATAAAATATCTTTTAAAATGTTATATGAAGGTTGGTGGCTGCAATGATTAGAGGTGGTGTTGTCGGTGTCAATTGAAGATAGTGTCGGCTAATGATGGTATTGTGGGTAGTAGAAGTTGGTGGTGATAGCTAATAGTGTTGGTAAATGATGACGGTATATACTGGTGAATGATGATAGTGATTGACGATATATGGTGATGACTGGTGGTGGTAGCGATACTTAAATGGAGGAAGGGGTGAGTTGTCATCTTTATAGAATTTTTTTTAATCGACATCTTAATAATATTAAGATTTTGTTACAAATCTTTAATTATTCAGAATCGTTAAATGGTTTAACATAATAGAATATCACAAATACAATTCCACTTGTTGTAGTTATTGACGTATAGGCTAATCGATCAATAATATTTCTTCAAGATGCCACTAATGCACTGCTCCTTAGTGTAATTATCAATTTATAAATAAATCACTCAGTAATGTTACTTAAGAATACCGTTAATATACTTATACTTACTGTATTTATCATGCATAGACTTATCAATCACTAAGATTACTTAAGAATACCTCTGATACAACGCACTTTAACAATTGTCAATCTCTAAACTAATCGATCATTAGCTTTTATTAAGGATGCCACGTTAAATATACATAGTATACACACGATATACATGTGTATATTATGTATATTGCTCTCGGGTTCTACATGATAAACGTATATGGTGTATATAATTTAGGTAATGTTTTAGTCTCCTAGTTTAGGTAATGTTGTGGTGTAATTAGTAGTGTACACTTACCATAATATTTATATTACCATAATTGTATAGTTAGTGTCCAAGTAGAATAAGGTTTTAGGAGTAGAATAGGAATAGGATTCTCCTATTATGGAAATATGTAACTTGTATATATAGCCTTTCAATTAATGAAAATAATCAAGGGATTATTTCTTTCATGGTATCAGAAGTCTAGGTCTTAAATTCCTCTCTAAAAAATCCTCCCAATTTCCGTCCACCAACATCGATTTCCGAGCCTCTCCTCATCGGAATTCGTGCTGACGGTTTATCCTCTCTTCCCAAAATTTTCTTCCAATCCCTCAATCACATATTGTTCTATCAATATGTCTACATCAAGGAACATGTTTCATCCTGCCTTTACAGTTTCTAACATCAAAAATAACATCCCTCTTGTTCTTGAAATAGAAAATGTCAAATATGCGACGTGGGCCGAACTGTTCAAAATTCACACACGCTCGCATCAAGTCATCCATCACATAATCCCCGCGGCTCCTGAGGATACGGAGGTGCCAAAACGCGAGGATGATCCTAAGTTGTGGACGACTCTTGATGCTACCGTCCTTCAGTGGATATATTCCACAATTTCTACCGACCTTTTGCAAACGATTAGTGAACCTGACGCTACGGCGCAGGCGACTTGGGATATACTACTTGATATATTCCAAGATAATCAGAATTCTAGAGCTGTTACTCTTGAACAGGATTTCTCTCACGTCAAGATGAAAGATTTCCCTAACGTTTCGGCCTATTGCAAAAGATTGAAGAAATTGGCGGACCAACTCCACAACGTTGGTGCACCGGTTTCGAATGACCGTTTGGTCCTCCAAATGGTTTCAGGCCTCTTCGAGGCCTATAGTGGTGTTGGCACGCTTCTTCGTTAAAGCAATCCACTTCCACAATTTTATCAAGCTCGTTATATGCTTACACTCGAAGAAGCGGGCATGGATAAAAAGGCGGCTACCGGTACTAGTCATGTGGTTATGATGACCGAATCCATTGTCCATCCTCTCGGTTCCAACAACTTGGGCCAAAACCACAACAACGGTGGCGGCAAAAAGGTGGAAATAAGAAAAATAATGGCAAGAACCGCGGCGGCAACAACGGCGGCAACCGGCACAATGGTCGGTGGCGGTGGTGGCCAGTGGGCCCCTATACAGTGATAGTGGGCCCCACAGTCACAGTTTGGGCCAAGCAATTTTTCACCTCACTGGCAATGGGCTACCCAGCAACAATCTAGGCCCATCACGCCCTGGTCCACGTACAGTCAGCCTTCTGGGCGAGGCAGCAAGCAAGGTACTTGGGCCGAGGCCCCCGCAGGCCCATCACGCCGTAGCACCTACGTCTACCGACATCGAAGCCGCAATGCACACGCTTGGTTTAAATCCTCCTGACCCAAATTGGTATATAGACATTGGTGCCACTACCCACATGACATCCGATTCAGGTACTCTCTCGTCTTATTCCAATTTAAGCAACTTTCTCGGCATAATTGTTGGTAATGGTAATTTTATTCCAATTCGTGGTTATGGTCATAAAACTTTGTTTCCCCCTCATCCACCACTTATCTTGAAAAACACCCTATATGCCCCCAAATTGATTAAAAACTTAGTGTCTCCGTAAATTCACTACTGACAATTCCGTTTCTATTGAATTTGATCCATTTGGTTTCTCTGTGAAGGATTTCAAGATGGGGAGTCCTCTCATGAGGTGTGATAGTAGGGGAGATTTTTATCCTATCACACCCAGTTCCGGTCCATCGAGTCAAGCCTTGCCATCAACATTTGTAGCCATTTCTCCTTCCTTGTGGCATGCTCGTCTTGGTCATCCGGGGTCGTCTATTTTGTTGTCATTAGATAATAATAATTTTATTTCATGTAAGGGTACGTGTAGTACTCCAAATTGTCAGTCTTGTTCTTTAGAAAAAATTGTTAGGTTGCCATTTGTAGACTCAAATTCTCATACTTTAATGTCATTTGATATTATTCATAGCGACTTATGGATGTCTCCTATTCTTAGTTCTTTGGGTCATCGATATTATGTTCTCTTTTTGGATGATTATTCTAAGTTTTTATGGACTTTTCCGATAGCGAAAAAATCTCAAGTTTTTCCCATCTTCTTAAAATTTAGAGCATTCATTAGAACCCAATTCGAACGGGAAATAAAAAATATTCAATGTGATAATGGCAAAGAATATGACAATGGGGTGTTTCGGGAATTCTGTGCTAATAATGAGATCAAATTTCATTTTTCTTGTCCTCATACGTCTTCACAAAATGGAAAAGCTGAACGCAAAATTCGTACCATAAATAACATTGTCCGAACTTTATTGATTCATGCTTCCGTACCCCCGTCTTTTTGGCATCATGCTCTACAAATGGCTACATATCTCCTTAACATAATTCCTTCCAAAGGTTTGACATATTCCTCCCCCTTCAAATTTTATATAGTAAGACTCATCCATATTCACATCTTCGGGTCTTTGAGTGTTTATGTTATCCGTTATTCCCGTCCACCATAATTAACAAACTTCAAGCTCGGTCTACTCCGTGTGTGTTTTTGGATTTTCCGTCTAATCATCGTGGTTACAAATGCTTTGATTTATCCTCTAATAAAATCATCATTAATCGTCATGTCATTTTTTATGAATCCCAATTTTCGTTTGCAAAGGTGAGTAATCCCGTGCCTAGTTCATATAATTTTTTAGATGATGGTATATCCCCGTATATTATTCAATATTTTTGGACATATCCCGCACCCAAAATTCTCCAGAGGGCCCACTGCCCGCTGGTCCGTCACAAGCTACGTTTCCCAGTTCAGTCACTGGGCCAGTTTCAACAATTGGGCCAGTCCAGCCCAATTTTGGAACTGGTCCAGTCCCTGCGTCCGTTTATCGTGTTGGGCCAGCAAGCCCACTGCCTATTGGCCACTCCATCCCGAGCCCAGAAAATTCCCAAAATCTCCCAATTCTTCCCCGAGTCATAACCGGTCACTCGTAGTCAACGGGGTATTTTTAAACCAAAAAGGTATTTTAATTTACATTCTAATGTTCTTAAATCACCCTTACCCCGCAATCCTGTGTCTGTTTTAAATGACCCGAATTAGAAAATTGCTATGAACGATCAATATAATGCTCTTATTGATAATAAGACGTGGGAGTTGGTACCCCGTCCATCTGGTATTAATATTATTAGGTCTATGTAGATTTTTACTCATAAGGACAATTCAGATGGTTCATTTGCCTGACATAAGGCGGGGCTTGTGGGTGATGGTAAGACTCAGTAGGTTGGTATAGATTGTGGTGAGACATTTAGTCCGGTGGTTAAGCCGACTACCATTCGCACTGTGCTTAACTTGGCTCTTTCGAAAGCATGGCATATTCATCAGTTAGATGTAAAGAATGTTTTCCTCCATGGTGATCTCAAGGAAACAGTCTATATGCATCAGCCTTTGGAATTTAAGGATCCCAAACGTCCTCATCATGTCTGTTTGTTGAAAAAGTCCTTATATGGGCTTAAGCAGTCTCTACGGGCCTGGTATACGTGGTTTGCCGACTATGTTTTAACTATTGGGTCCACTCACAGCATGTCGGATAATTCCTTATTCATCTACCGTCTTGGTTCATCATTGGCCTATATTCTGTTATATGTGGATGATATTATTTTGACTGCATTTTCCGATGCCTTACGCCAGTCTATCATGACAATGCTCAGCTCTGAGTTTGCTATAAAAGACTTAGGGCCCTTGAGATATATTTTGGGGATTGTTGTCACTCATCATGCATGTGGGTTGTTCTTATCTCAAATGAAGTATGCAACTGAGATCATTGTGAGAGCTGGGATGTAATCATGTAAGTCCACTTCCACTCTAGTTGATACTAAGCCCAAGCTTAGTATCGTGGCCGGCGTACCATACGAGGATCTGACCCGCTATCGCAGTCTTGCAGGGGCCCTTCAGTATCTTACATTCACTTGACCGTATATTACGTATGTTGTCCAGCAGGTGTGTTTGTTTATGCATGATCCCAGAGTTGAGCACATGAATGCACTCAAACGCATCATTCGATATATTCAGGGTACCCTTGACTATGGCTTGCATTTATATCCTTCATCGACGTCCACACTTGTCTCATATACAGATGCTGATTGGGGTGGCTGTCCGGACACCAGACGGTCTGCGTCTGGCTATTGTATGTTTCTTGGCAATAACCTGGTATCATGGTCTGCGAAATGTCAGTCGACATTATCCCGATCCAGTGTCGAGGCCGAGTATCGAGGGGTAGCTAATGTGGTCTCAGAATCATGTTGGTTACGTAATTTGATGTTGGAGCTTCATTGTCCTATTCAGAAAGCAACCTTGGTTTATTGCGATAATATTAGTGCCATCTACCTTTCTGGTAATCCGGTTCAACACCAACGCACTAAACATATTGAAATGGACATTCACTTTGTCCGCGAAAGGGTTGCTCGTGGTCAGGTACGCGTCTGCCATGTCCCGTCAAGGTATCAAATTGGCGACATCTTTACAAAGGGTCTTCCCTCGGTCCTTTTTGAAGATTTTAGGGACAGTCTCAGCGTTCGAAGACCGCCCGCTATGACTGCGGGGGTGTGTTAAATATATATAATATACACACGATATACATGTGTATATTATGTATATTGCTCTCGGGTTCTACATGATAAACATATATGGTGTATATAATTTAGGTAATGTTTTAGTCTCCTAGTTTAGGTAATGTTTTAGTCTCCTAGTTTAGATAATGTTTTAGTCTCCTAGTTTAGGTAATGTTGTGGTGTAATTAGTAGTGTACACTTATCATAATATTTGTATTACCATAATTGTATAGTTAGTGTCCAAGTAGAATAAGGTTTTAGGAGTAGAATAGGAATAAGATTCTCCTATTATGGAAATATGTAACTTGTATATATAATCTTCCAATTAATGAAAATAATCAAGGAATTATTTCTTTCATACCAGCCACTAACAACACTTCTATTTATTCTATCACTTTTAAACTTAACACTTATAACATTCTTTAGATTGCTCTCACTAATATACTTTTACTTAGTACAACAAATAAGTGGTACTATTTTTTTTTTTAGGATCATCTAGAAAGGTAATGTAAATGAAAAAAGAAAAAAAATTAAACAATTACCGAGGGACTTATAATTATTTATTAAATACTCAATTTAACATATTTAATTTACCGATAGACGTCCCTCGGTACTTTAAAAAATAAAACTAAAAATACTTATATCTACTTTATCGAGAGACTCCCTCGATAGATTTTATTTATTTTTTATTTATTTTTTTATTAATATACTGATGGTGGCCCTCGGTACAGGAATACATAAATTCAAAATATTTATATTTGTATTACCGAGGGTGTCACGACCCAAAATCTCATTGTGCCGTGAGGGCACCTACCCTAACCCGTAGGCGAACCCTATTCATACAACATAAGAACATGTAGAAATAAATGCATAAATTAAAGAAGTAGAAGAGAAGTGATTAACAAGTCTTTAAATAGAAATACAAAGTCAGAAGAAAACCCCAATAGATTCGGTAGTCATGAGTGCAAAGCTCTAATATGAATACAAATTTAAACTGAAATAGCAACACTGTCTGAAAGTAAATGACAGAAAGGTAAAAAAAGATAAAGAGATCCAATGCCGAGAATGCATCAACGGCTCACCCTGAAGTCTCCAAATGATCACCACGCACTAAGCACGATCAGTTGCTTCGTCACCTCCTAGCTCAATACCTGCACATAGAGTGCAGCAATCGTAGAGTGAGTACGGGAAACACGTGTACTCAACAGCATCGTCGACCGACCCTAGCTATAAGGGTGGTGAGGGTTGGTACTTTCCGATAGCTCTCTACTAGTTAGTCACTTAGGCATAATATAATCAGTTAACCAACCTAGCAATAAGTATACGGTTAAGCAGTGTACAAGTTATCCCCTATTCTCAGGTTTGTACAAGATCCATCCTAAGAATTAATGCAATGCATCTAGTCCCATCAAGTCTCACAACTCAACCTCACAACAGTTACGAGTCTCAACTATCAATATTTCCTCTGTCAAAGTACAAAATCAAGTAGTATATCAGAAATCCACACCGAGTACACACAACATCTAAAACATATCAAAATGAGAATGAATGCAATGCAGATGATATGTATGTATGCAATGGTCATATGTACTCGGTATACACACACTGCTACTATAGCTGTTTCACATGACCCATGGGGGACTCATGAGGTCCATATACCCATCTGGAATGTCCCATCTGATACCAGTTGTGTGGCTGAAGTGTCATCAACAGTCATCACTCTCGTAATCATGTACCATATCCTTTAACCCGACTTTCCAAGCCGTTTGTCAATAATATATCAGTAAACCAATGCCAATGATAGGATGTATGAATGGTATGGATATGCATACACTATTCAATCATCATAATCAATTTAATCAGTATTTATCAGCTTCCATTCAAGTGTTCAGACGAGATGTGGAGTGATGAATGCATGACAAGTCTAATATCATATCAAATGGCTACGAGTCCAAGTAAACATCAATCATATCAACCTAAGCGGACTCTTTCACCGCACATTGTGGCCCGAAGGCTAAACACATAAAATCTTTCACATGCATATTTCTAGTTCATTAATTACCCCATTTAAGTTCACCGGTACTCGTATTAGTGCTCATCACTTCAATAATACGGGACCCCCAAATTTCCATTACTCCCCTTAGTTCGTTACAACACATACAAACACGTAACACTACATTGGAGTCTATAAAGTCTCAACTTACCTAGTTAGAGCCGAAGAAGTCACGCGGTAGCTTTCCCCTTTCGTGGAGACTCCTCACAAGCCCACTCTGATCAATCATATCGATTATATAAGATTACGGTCTAGTTGATAGCCATAATCCCCAAGCTAGTTTACAAAGGAAGCCCGGGACTACATTACCAAAATACAAACTTTTCTATCCAAATAGGGTTCATACGTGCTAGATAGTAATTTAGGGGTTTCTAGGTAAAATAAGCAAAACGAATTTTCGAGTTGTTATAGAGGGACTCTTTCAGAAATTTTAATTTGTTTTTTATTATGCACCGAGAGAGTCCCTCGGTATAGTCAATTAAATGTTGACTTTTAAAAAGTTGCATAATTAAATGGGAGGTTTTTAGTAGTGATAGTATATACTAGGAGCAACATAGCAGATGGACAATTATGAAGGCCAAAGACATATCACAAATAGCTCAACTGCTTCGGATGGTTTATACTGAGTTTATTCATGCAATTTGGATTGAGAACGGAGAGCCTTTTCAATAGCACAAATCTTTAAGCTAAACTTTTCAGGAAGAGAACGGAGAGCCTTTTCAACAAGTTGAGTGTTGGTTAATGGTTCACCAAGCACTTGACATTCATTTGAGATGTCAATCAACTTTTCAAAATAAGATTTAATAGCATCCGCTTCTTCCATCCTTAAACGTTCATATTTACTCATGAGCATGCGTATTTTTGTTCGACGAACACTTGAGCTCCCTTCACAATGAATTTGTAAAGTATCACATGCGTCCTTGGCCGTGGAGCAGTTTTGAACGAGTTTGAACATGTAAAGATCAACACATCCAAAAATTGCATTTAAGGGCTTTTCGTTAAAGCTTGCATTATTGGTTTCTTCCGCAGTCCATTCCGATTCAGGCTTAACAAGAATGTCACATTCCTCATCCGGTTGCAACATTGGAACAACATACTCATTGGTTATAGATCTCCATGCCCTAACATCAATTGATTTGATATAAGAATTTAGGCGAATCTTCCAATTAGCATAGTTTGAACCATCTAAAATGGAAAGCCTACTAATAGTTGGATTTGCCTGATCCATAGCTTGAAATAACAGGACCAAGCACTTATTGTGTTAAGTGTTGGCTCTGATACCACTTGAAGGGAGATACGGATCAAATAAAAACAAGATGAACAGAATTCTATCGACTACAAGTACAGTTTCCGAATGTCGGCAATTATGACGTCCGACACCAGTAACAACACTTCGTAAAACAGTAACTTTAAAGAGTAAATGCAGCGGAATTTAAAGAACACAAGTTTAAATTCTCATAAGTTATATATATTATATAACTTATGATGGTCAATAACCAAATGTATTGTATATATATTATATACAAAAATATTCAAATTCTTTTCTTTATAGATTTACAAGATAAAAAGGAAAGGAATAAAAGGGTGAAGTCGCAAATGACTTCTGTCTGAAAAATCTAACTAAGTAGACACAGACAACATCTCATTACAATCGCTCCATACAAAACTAATGTAGAATCTAAACAACAATTGCAATGTTGGACAGAATGTTGTTGACACACTCAGGCAACACTTGTGATCCAGATTTCTGAAATGAAATCATGAGAGCTCTCTTGGTATTTTTACATTTTGATTCTGGATATCGATACATTGTTGTGGCCTCTCTATTTATAGTAGAGAGCCTTCCTAGAAAAGTTCATCGATTGGTTGTGGAAGTTGAAGGAAAGGTGGGCAGCTTGTGGTAGATGATTAAAGAGTGAAAATCTCAACAACTTTGACTTGTTCCTTACTCGACTTCTTCCCCAAGCTTTTGACTCTTTCACCCACGTTTTACACAGCTCCAATTCACCACCCCTAAGTCGTTTTTACCTCACATTAAAATATTACTGCTTACCATGAAGTAAGGCATAACTATTCTAAAAAATATTGATTCGAATGTTGTGACATTTGTCCCAACATTTTTATGCATTCAAATCAGTACTTCAGAAGATATGTTGAGTCAAATGTCACAACACCAAACCCAACATTAACAAATTGAATGAGATAATATTTACATTAAATTCAGGTACGTGTAAGCTGACACAGACATCAAAGTTATAAAGAAAATGATCAAACAAAAGCTAGCTTAATTTGAAAACTACAATTTGTTTATTTTGAAATTCTCCAGCAAGATAGACAAGTATAGAATGAAAAGAAAGAAGTTACCTAAATATTCAAGATGTTGAATTTCCATTATGAGTCAGAAGTTATATCCATTAGGTCACCTTTTGGGAAAATTAAAGTAGTGGAAAGCTTGGTGGGGAATTCATCTTCTTTATTTTCTTCCACTTGAATATATACGAGACTTGACATTTGTGCTTCTCTTTTAACTTTTAAGTACGGAAACATGGAATCCGACCGAATGAAATAAAGAGTAAATAATTTTCTTTATAGCAATTAATGTATGAAAAACGTAAATTTACAATATCAGAGGAATCACAAATGAAAGAAAACATGCACAAAATTACATCTCGTTTATCTTATGACGTAATCTAATAACATGTCGAGCACTTAAGCCGAATTTGTGATCACTCATATATTTTATTAGGTGCAAGGTCAGAAAAGATTGAAGAAAGTGCATGCATAGATTTGAAACTTTCGAACTCATAGCTGGTTATTTTGAATTGAATGCGCCATAAATTTTTTCTCAATTAAGAAAAATAGCAGTAACCTTCTTAATTTCGATATTTGTTAAGCCAAGGGAGGAGTTTTTTTATTTAATTTGCTATAACATTAACTCTTTCATAATCTACAAAGCATCACCTACACTTCGATCACCTTAACGAACTAATAAAGGCAGAATATTTAGTATCCACTAAAATTGACATGTTTTATTCGCTGCATACCTAAGTCTTAATAGGCGTTTGGTCAGAGAAATTTAAAAAAATCACCTTTTTTTTTTGAAATTTTGAAGTTGGAGTTGGAGTTTGTGTTTGACAATTGTTTTTGCAAATAGTATTTGGTTGTTGGAATGTATTTTTTTTTTAAATATGAAATATGAGTTATACCCTTCAATTTTAAAAACTAGCAAAACCACCAAAAACAAACAATAAACATAATCAGTGTGTAAACACTGCCCGTCAATCATTTTCTATTACATTAACCATGATTTATACGAGCTACAGAACTAAAATAACCCGATGCATTTATTTTCACCTACGAGCTACTAATATACTATTACACTTCGTCAATTCTAAATATTATTATAAAGAATCATTAGTTCTACAAATCAACAACACTAGTAATAGCTATTCTTTAATATAATCTCTCACATTGTGTGAACAATCTGCTCCCGTCGAGCATGTATTTTTCGATCAGCTGAATTAAATGGGGTCAAATTTATAAAATTAAAAATTGTAGGGTAAAATTTGAAAAGTGAAAGACAAAAGCAACAATCAAAAACAAAAAGTGAAAATTATGAAAACAAGGTTTGGAATGTTTTCCAAATTCTACATACAACTTCAAGTTGTATTTAGAATTTTTACGGCCAAACACTAATTTTAAAAAAATGAGAAAAAATTCTGGAAAAATAAACTATTATCATGACCAAACGGGTCCTTATTTATTCTTATATATCCATATAAAGAGATTATCAATTTAACTTCAAACAAAAATTGACATTATTAGGTCGCCTATGAATTAAAGGTGTGTAAATGATTATCGGGATAAGTTTAGAGCAACTTATGTATTTTTTAAAATTTTATCATGAGATCATAGTTAGCTGATATGTAATTAAAAGAAATAATTCCTTAATTATTTTTATTAATGAAACAGTATATATACAATTTACAATTTCTATAATAGGAAAAATCATATTCCTATTCTACTCCCAAAACCTTATTCTACTTGTACAATAATTATACAATTATGGTAAGTGTACAACTCTAATTTAATTACAATTAATCTACCAAAAATAGAGCCATTAATCCGTGATATACACGGTATATCATACCGTGTATACCACGGAATTTACAGCCCATAAGCAGTGAATATACAGCCCATTGCCTGTGATATACACGGTGTATATCCTATGTATATCATGGGTATTTATCACACACCCGTAGTCATAGCGGGCAGTCTTCGTACGCTGAGACTGTCCCTAAAATCTTCAAATAGCACCGATGGAAGGCCCTTGGTAAATATGTCTGCAATTTGATACCTGGACGGGACATGTAGGACGCGTACTTGTCCACGAGCTACCTTTTCGCGAACAAAATGGATATCTATCTCAATATGTTTAGTGAGTTGATGTTGAACCGGATTGCCAGAAAGGTATATAGCACTAACATTATCACAATAAACCAAGGTAGCTTTGTGAATGGGAAAGTGAAGCTCTAAGAGGAGATTACGGAGCCAACATGATTCAGACACCACATTAGCCATTTCTCGATACTTGGCCTCGGCACTAGAGCGGGATAAGGTAGCATGTCGTTTGCCAGACCACGAGACCAAGTTATCACCAAGGAACATACAATACCCAGACGTAGAGCGTCTGGTGTTCGGACAACCACCCCAATCAACATATGTATATGAGATAAGTATAGCCATCGACGATGGATATAAATGTAAATCGTAGTCAAGTGTCCCCTGAATGTATCGAATAATGTGTTTGAGCGCATTCATATGCTCAACCCTGGGATCATGCATAAACAAACACAATTGATATACAACATACGTAATATCCGGCCTCATAAAAGTAAGATACTGAAGAGCCCCTGCAAGACCGCGATAGTGAGTCGGATCCTATTAAGGTAAGACAGCCGCAACACCTAGCTTGGGTTTAGTATCAATGGGAGTGAACGTAGACTTGCAGGAGGACATACCAGCTCGCTCAATGATCTCAGCGGCATACTTTCGTTGTGATAAGAATAGCCCACCTGCATGACGAGTGACAGCAATCCCTAAAAAGTAACTCAAGGGCCCCAAGTCTTTCATAGCAAACTCAGAACTGAGCATGGTTATGATAGACTGGCGCAAAGCATCGGTAGAGGCATTCAAGATAATATCATCCACATACAAAAGAATATAAGCCAGTGAAGAACCACGACGATATATTAAAAATGAATTATCAGACATGTTATGCGAAAACCCAATACACAAAATATAGTCTGCAAATCTCTTGTTCCAAGCTCGTGGGGATTGCTTAAGCCCATACAAGGACTTCTTCAATAAACATACATGATGAGGATATTTGGGGTCTCGAAAACCCAAGGGCGGATGCATATAAACAGTCTCCTTGAGATCACCATGTAAGAAAGCATTATTCACATCTAACTGATGAATGAGCCATGCTTTGGAAAGAGCTAGACTGAGAACAGTGCGAATGGTAGCCGGTTTGACCACCGAACTAAATGTCTCACAACAATCTACGCCAACCTACTAAGTCTTACCATCACCTACAAGACGAGCATTGTGCCTCGCAAAAGAACCATCAGAATTATCATTATGAGTACAAATCCACATAGATAGAATAATATTAACACCAGAAGGACGGAGTACCAACTCCCACGTCTTATTTGCAATAAGAACATCATATTCGTCGGTCATAGCCAATTTCCAATTCGGATCATTTAAGGCAGACACTGGGTTACGGGGTAGAGGAGATTTAAGAACATTAGAAACTAAATTAAAATGTCTTTTTGGTTTAAAAATACCCCGTTGACTACGAGTGACCGGTATGTGACTCGGGAGAGAATTGGGTAGATTTTGGGAAACATTGGGATAGGTGACGGACGCGGCGAGTGCGGGGGCCCGCTGGCCCAACACAGGAACTGGAACTGAAACTCCGAAACAGAACTAGGCCAAGAACGCACCCGTAATGAAAATAGAACCGGGCCGAACCGGGCTAGATAGATGGCCCGATTCTTTGGATCGAGGACGGTAGATGGCAACGTTACTGGAGGACCAGCGGGCAGTGGGCCCGCTGGTGGATTTTGGGTGCGGGACAGGTCCGATAAATAGCGGATGATTAATGGGGAGACATCGTCATCTAAAAAATTATACGAAATAGGCACGAAACTACTCACTTTAGCAAACGGAAATTGGGATTCATCAAAAATAACATGGCGATTAATGATAATTTTATTAGACGATAAATCAAAACATTTGTAACCACGATGATTAGATGGATAACCCAAAAACACACAAGGGGTGCAGGCCTGGAGTTTGTTAATTGTGGTGGACGGAAATAGTGGATAACATAAGCACTCAAAGACCCTAAGATAGAAATACGAATAAGTCTTATTATATAATATTTGAAGGAGGGAAAAATATGTCAAACCTTTGATGGGAATAATGTTAAGGAGATAAGTAGCCATATGTAGAGCATGATGCCAAAAGGAAGGAGGTGCGGAAGAATAGATTAATAAAGTTCAGATAATATTATTATTGGTACGAATTTTGTGTTCGGCTTTCCCATTTTGAGAGGACGTATGAGGACAAGAGAAACGAAAATTGATACCATTATTATCAAAAAAATCCCAAAACAACCCATTATCATATTCTTTTCCATTATCACATTGAATATTCTTAATTTTTCATTTGAATTGGGTACGTATGAAAGCTCTAAATTTTAAAGAGGTGAAAAAATGTGAGATTTTTTCGCTAACGGAAAAGTCCATAAAAATTAGAATAATCATCCAAAAAAAGAACATAATAACGATGGCCGAAGACCTGATAATGGGAGATGTCCATAAATTGCTATGAATAATATCAAATGGCATTAAAGTACGAGAATTAGAGTCTACAAACAGCAATCTAACATTTTTTCTAAAGAATAAGATTGACAAATCGGAGTACTATGTGTACCCTTACAAGAAATAAAATTATTTTTATCTAAGAAAGACAAAATTGATGACCCCGGATGACCTAGACGTGCATGCCACAAGGAAGGAGCAAGAGCTGCAAAAGTAGATGGCAAGGCTTAACTCGAGAGATCGGATGTGGGCGTGATACGATAAAGATCTCCCCTACTATCACATCTCATGAGAGGAATCTCCGTCTTGAAATCCTTCACAGAAAATCCAAAAGGATCAAAACCAACAGAAACTGAATTATCAGTGGTGAATTTACGAACGGACACCAAATTTTTAATCAATTTAGGAGCATGAAGGGTATTTTAAAGATAAGAGGTGGATGGGGGGAGACAAAGTTTTATGACTGTAACCACGAATTGGAATTGAATTTCCATTACCATCAATTATGCCACGATTGTTGCTCAAATTGGAATAAGACCAGAGAGTACCTTGGTCGGACGTCATGTGAGTAGTGTCTACAGTGTCCATGTACCAATTCGGGTCCGCGGTATTTAATCCAAGTGTGTGCATTGCGGCTTCAATGTAGGTCGAGGTGGGGCCCGCTGCATGATGGGGCTATGGAGGCTGGGGCCCAAGCACACTGACTTGCTGCCCCTGCCTAGAATTGTTGCGGAATCCATTGGGCCATGTCGAATTGGGCCGAGAAAACTGTTGGGCAGCCCAATTTCCAAAGGCTGAAAACGTTGTAGCATAGGGGATGTTGGGCCACTGCCCATTGGCCCAGACCCACTGCAAGGGGGCCCATGGCTAGGACCAGTGGGACGGTGGCCCACTGCTGCCTGGACGGGGCCCACTGCCATTATTATGGCCATCGCCACCACTAACGGAACCTCTGTGTTTGCCCCCGCGGTTTTTGTCATTCTTTTTCCGAGTATTCTTGTTGCCACCGTGAGCACGGTGTTGGTCCGAATTATCAACAAAATCTGGAGAATTAGTGGAGGACATCATCATGACCACGAGACTAGCGCCGGTAGCCGCTTTTTTTGCCAAGCCGGCTTCTTCGAGCGTAAGCATGGAACGAGCCTGATTAAAGTGAGGAAGAAGACTGCTCTGTCGAATAAGTGTGCCAACACCATTATAGGCCTCAGATAGGCCTGCAATCATTGTAGGACCAAACGATCATTTGTTACGGGCGCGCCAACGTTGCGGAGTAGGTCCGCCAATTCTTTCAACCTTTTGCAATAAGCTGAAATGTTCGGTAAATCTTCCATGTTGACGCGGGAGAATTTCTGCTCAAGAGTAACAACTCTAAGAATTTTGATTATCTTTGAATATATCACGTATTCTATCCCAAGTAGAGATGGCAGTGGATCCTGGACCCGATTCCGGATCCGGTGGATCCAGATCCATTTTATAGGATATGGATCTTCAAAATTTGGACCCGACGGATCCGGATCGGACCCGGATCCATTTCTGACGGATCGGATCTGGATCTTGATCTTGTATTTGAGATCCGTATCCGGTCCAGATCCGACCCGTGGATCCATTTTTTATTAAATATATTCATAACCTAGAATGTAATTTTATAAGTATTTTCTTAAAATTGCTAAGCACATCCTTGCAAGTTTTATTCTCAAAACAAGTTTAATTTATCCCGCGTTTACTCAAAAACCAAAAAATAAAGAGGTAACTTCGATAATAAAATCAATGTTATATTAGTGAATAACTAACATCTCCATAGACAAGTAGTTAAAATTATATTCACAAGCACGTGCAAGTTCAGTATTGTGGAAATACTAGTCAACATTTTTCACAACTATTGTCATTGTCCAACATTTTCAATTAATAATTCACAATCAAAACGAGACAACGACAAAATATCTCATATGAACATTTCAAAATTGAAACACAGTAAATTGTTAGCTAAGTAAAAATCGTTTGTCAGTTCAAAAATTCTTAGCAAGGTTACATTCTTAGCAAGACAAAAAAAATTACATGTGGATCCAGATTCGATCCGTGGACCCGGTGGATCCGATGGATCCGAATTTGGATATGATTTTTATGAACCCGATGGATCTGGATTCGGGTATAAAAAACGGATCTGGATCTGGATCTAGTAGGATCCGATCCAGATCCTATCCGTTGCCATCCCTAATCCCAAGTAGCCTTCACCGTAGCGTCAGGCTCAATAATCGTTTGCAATAGGTCGGTAGATATAGTGGAGTAAATCCACTGAAGAACGGTAGCATCAAGGGTTGTCCATAATTTAGGATCATCATGGGGTTTAGGCACCTCCGTATCAGCAGGAGCCGCGGGGATAATATGATGGAGGGCTTGATGCAAGCGTGCGTGAACTTTGAACAGTTCGGCCCACGTCGCGTAATTGACTTTTTCTATTTCAAGAGATGTGGTTCTTGATGTTATAAATTGTAAGGGTAGGGTGAAACATGTTCTTTGACGTAGACATAACGAAAGAACAAAAAGGACTTTTGGAAGAAAAAATTGGGGAGAGAGAAGGTAAAAGTCTACACAAAACCCGAGACATGAGCTCAGATATTAAGGCAGCCGAAGGCTGGGAGAGAAGGAGACATGTGTAACCTAGACTTCTGATACCATAAAAGAAATAATCTCTTGATTATTATCATTAATGAAATAGTATATATACAATTTATAATTTCATAATAGGAAAAATCATATTCTTATTCTACTCTCAAAACCTTATTCTACTTATACAATAATTATACAATTATGATAAGTGTACAACTCTAATTTAATTACAACTAATCTACCAAAAATAGAGCCATTAATCCGTGATATAATATATCGTGTATACCACGGAATTTACAGCCCATAAGCAGTGAATATACAACCCACTGCCCGTGATATACACAGTGTATATCCTGTGTATATCACGGGTATTTATCAGTAATATTTTAATATTTCATCTATTTCTTAAACTTTACGAATTTGCATTTTGCATTCTCTTTAAAAAATAGTTAATTATATTTTTATATTACTAAATCACCTCTATTAACTATGATTTGGAAATTTAAATTTGTCTATTCTTAATTCAATAAATTTGAGAAATAATTATGTACTAATAAAAATAAACTTTAAGAAATTAATTAATTTTATTTTAGTTTGTTAACACAAATAAGTAAAAAAGAATCTTAATTTGCTAACATAAATAAGTAAAATATAAATTTTGGTATAGTACAAGAAGAGTTACTCTCCGTGCCAATTTATGTGATGTAGTTGGACCGAACACAAAGTTTAAGAAATAAAAGAAGATTTTTAAATTTTGTAGTCTAAAACAAGCCAAAAATATTTATGTAATTACAAATTATCTCATTAACCGTAAAATGTAAAGTTTTAAATTAAATTATATCAAATAAAAAATATGTTATTTTTTTAGATTGATTAAAAAAATATGTTAAATTGGGATAGAGTACTAGAGTATTTGAGTATGCTGGTTCTACACGCTTTGTAGTGTCGATCGTTTTTTGCCCAACTTGAAAATAGAAAATAGAAAATAGAAAATAGAAAAGTCCATAAAAGAAATTAAAAATACGGAAAGTTCAGTGACTTTTTAAAATGTGGGGGCCGAAAAGGAAGAATTTGGGGATGAGAAGAACAAGGTAATATTGATTTATAGAGAATCAAAAAAGAGAAAAAGCAGAAATAGAAAATGTCAAAGCCACAAATAACACGTGGCTAAGAATTGTTTTCTCTCTCTAACGTGGCATACCTAGCTGTATTTAACACTTTACGCACGTAGTCTCCATAAACAAGCTGCTCCTAATTTTTTAAATTCACCAAAACATAGTCTAAATTTAACTATTACTAATATTGATTTGATTTGATTGTCTTCAAATCAGCAAATTATTTGCTTACATTTCATGATAGACCCGACTATTGCTAAACTGAATAATTCATTCTGCCTTTGGTTTTATTTTAATAAAATGAATTTCAAAGTATATATAAACTAACTAGTTAGACTTAACTATACTTATTTTTTACTCATTTAATAAACTGTATTAAATTCTAAATTGTAATCAACCACCACTACTCTACTCTATCTCCAACAAAGTTTTATCTAAAACGCTTTAACATAAAGTACATTTTTCCCCCTCAGACGCTATTTATAAAATTATATTAAATTTATTATTATTATTATATTTTAAATTATAAATATAAATTTAACATGTACATATGTCATGTTCAACGTTAGAATACTTACAAAGAGCACCCATTAATGAAAGGTGAGAATAAATTGTTTAAAAATTAAAACTCATCAAAGGATATGATAAAGCGGATAGAGTTGCTCCTTCCTTGATCAGAATTTTCAGGTTCGAGCCCTATCTATTGAAAAATTCTTAGTATGGAGCGCTTTTCCATGATGAATCCTACGTGGACGCGAATTTAAATATAATCGAGCTCTGATACGACTGAGACAAAAAAGAATGTTTAAAATAAAAAGAAAAAATACGCATACACACATATTATGGTGTCGGGGGTTGTATGTGTTTATGTGTCAGATCTGTAGGGACAAGGTGGCCAGTGGGCCAGGTTCGGGGCGGGTCCCTGTGGGACGGGACGGGATTGGGGGAGAGCGGGATCGGTCCTCCGACGGGACTGGCGGGATCCGCTGATGTCCCATCCCATTCCCTATCCCGTCGGAAAAAGGGACCGGTCTTGGCAGTGTCGAGATCGGGTTTTCTATGTTTTTTTCTTCACTTAATTTAAAAAAATAACATATATAAACACTTCAATAATTGAGCAAGATAGTGTAATAAAAATATCGCAAGATTGTTTTTGTGCCTCTTATAATATTAAATAGAAATATAATTTTTTTGTAATACAATTTCAAAATTGCAACTTTGTAGTGTTGAAAGTTGCAAATAACATAGTAAAATTACAATTAAAAAATTACATATTTATAAACACCTTTTCTAATTTCTTTACAATGTCTTGTGGTTCTTCGATTGAAATTAGAATTTGTTGGTCAAATTGGTCGACGTCGCTTCCACATCCGTCGGACAAGATTTCGTTGTAATTTTCGTCATCTTTTTCGTTGATCTCCGATTGACCGCACCTTCTACGCTCCGCTCGTATCCAGTATCTGAATAAAACTGCAATCTCCAAGTTGTCTCCCGCTAATGAGTGTATGTGCTCTCCTATTTGAAATCTTCCGACAGAAAAAGCATTTTTGACGTTGTTGATGAAACTTGAATGTTCAACACATCTCGGGCCATCTTTGTTAGTGTCGGAAATGTCTTTTCATTGTCCCTCAAGTATTTAAGCAAGTCTTCACGTCCTTCTTATTGGTATAGAAGAAGAAGAAGAATGTATAGAAGCCGGTTGAATGTATAGAAGCCGGTTGATTGTATAGAAACCGGTTGATTGTATAGAAGCCAGTTGATTGCTACCACTTTCTTATTGGTAATGCGTATATACTATTTTGCATTCATCGTGTATGTTAGACAAAACTTCTTCTTTAGTTGGTTCCTTAGGTGGTTGTTCATTTCAATTTTTTAGAGGTGGAAGTACTGTTATACAATCATAAATAGTTTCAATAAGTGTTCTACAACCGTCTATTTTAATTGTCGAATTTAATACGGCACCAATAAGTACATGTCTCAATAAACCTCCCGTCCACCCTGACCTTTTCCCATTTTAAATTTATAAATATTTTTTACAAATTCCGCATTTAACTACTTGATTCTTTTGGTCCCTATCAAAAAAATTACATGCATAAGATTTTAATTTTCGTTGTGTGGGGTCTCGTCTCATACTAGGAGGAATAGGAGACGTTCCAGTTTCAGTTTGAGGTGCACTAGTGGGTGTGTCATCTAGATTAGTGGGTGTGTCATATAGATTATCTTTTAAATTAAAGTTTGTTTGAGTGGCAGAATATATCTCATCATCTAATGATATATCATTAAAAAAAATCAGTTTCAGCTATATGAGTGTAATCAATCAAATCATCTTGTCTAGGAATAGAATGACTAGAAGAAGTACCATGCCCTTGTTACCTCTACTAGAAGAAGCATTTTTATCCTTAAACATACCTCTTAATCCTTCCATTTTAATTATGCTAATAAATAATTAAAGATAATGAAATTAAGTGCGATAATTAAAATAAAATAACAATAATAATTTAAAGAAGGAACGAAGGTACCAAACGCCGACATAAAGTCGACTTGTAATCGAGATTGAAAATTGAAACTTTGCTCGATGGATGATCTTCAAGCTAGTTGCGAACTTCAATCCCAATTTTTAAACTTTGATACAATTATACAAATGAGCAAATAAAATAAAATATTTAGTAGGCAATGTAATTGTAGACTTGTAGAGGGGAGATAGATTGAGTTGAGAGATTGTAGGAAGATTTGTGAGATAAAATGAAGAGTTGAGAGATTAGAGATATTGTAGGAAGATTTGTGAGATAAAATGAAGAGAAAATGAGTTATTTTATAGTTGAGAATTTGGGTTAAAGTGTACATATAGTAACTTATGGGTTAAAAATAAATATTAAGGGGTAGGGGCCAAAAATGGTTGTTGCACAACGACCAAAATATAAAATGGTCGTTGTGCAACATTCACTTTTGCAAAGAGGGGGTCGGGGGCGGGGGCGGGTCTGGAGCGGTACAGGCCTGGCGGGACGAGCTCAGGTCCCGTCCCGATTTCGAGTTCAGACACCACTTTTTTAGGGGACCGGGCAGGGTCGGGTCGGGACCGGGCGACCCGGCCCACTGGCCAGCTTAGTAGGGAGTAACATGAGACCCAATATTTGTTTGTTGGATTCTCTTCTTTAACTTGGGAACTTGAAAAAGCACATACATACCACCAACACATGTCGGAACTCGAAGACCCTGCAATAAAACTCTTCGGCAGGACCATTCAGTTGCCGGATATTCCAGAATCTTCTGGAACTCCTCAAGCCGATGAGGACACCAACGGAGAAGAAGATGTAGAAGCTCACAAGGTACTTAGTTTAATGACTAATGTTAGAATATAATCTGTTGATTTCTTGTTAGTAATTTTGTAGGTGACTGTTGTTGACTTCCCATTGGACTCTGCTTCACCTCATTTAGGAGCATTTCCTTAGGGTTTTCAATCAGAGACAAATTATAAACCATTTACAGTATTTTGGATTGAAATCGATTAAATTAAATCCTTTAAAAGGAAGGCCGTGTTTTTTGAGTTTTTGTTGATATTGTGATCATGTATTAAATAATTTATAATTGGGGTCTGTTCTTCGTGTTCTCAATAGTTAGCTCTTTATTTCGTTAATTTTACAATGGATCAGTGCAATACAATTTTTTCACAATAAGTGCAAATTAACATGTTATATAGAAGGTTGCTTGGAGTATTTTTCAAGTTACTATTTTTTCTTCTTTTTGGTAATTTTGGCGTTTTTTGTCTAGTTTTAATTCTACTTGTTATAGGGAGTATAATTATCTTTTAAATGATATAATAGTGTGAAAAATATTTTGTCTTTCAGTTTATAGAAGTTGAAACTATTTTACAATTGTTCAGAGATTCATTAGAGTTCGATTTTATTCCATCAATCAAACCATCGTGGTTCAACATCTTTCAATCTCTATATCTAAGATTTGTTTACTTTCCTATTTTTTAATTCCTGTAATGAGCAATCTATTAGCGTGAAAAAAACGTAGTTTAATTCTAAGACTTGCTAAATGAGAAAAGTTTTAACTTTTTACTTGCTAAATGAGAAAACTTTTTCTTCATAGCTTTTATTTATGTAATGATAAGAACACACCTAATTCCAAACTCAGCAGAGTACAGATACTTAATTTGTTATGCTCTCGTATTCTTAGTCCTTCATGATATATAACTTACTGTTGTTGTCTTGTTTTTGCTTTTGGTCTCAATATTTCTAGCTACAACCTTGACATGCTTCTTAACGATGGAGAAGCTTGGTTGTTGCAATAGTTATAAAAGACTAGTGAAATCTCGATGAACCTTTTATTTTGAAATCTGCCTAAGTTTCCAATAATTTCAATAGTTAAAAAGAAGAGTTACTCCTCTGTGATAATGCATCACACATACAGGATAACTTTGAAGGAAACCTGGATGTTGATAAGGATCAGATAGAAACTTTGACTGGCGAGGAGTTACAGGATCAGAATTCAGATCCAACTAGAACTGATAGTATAAAGGGGCCAGCTGTTGATAACGACTGTTCAACAAGACCCTCAAAAAGTGAAGATGAGCAAGGTGAAGCAAGTAATTCGCAAGAGAAAATCCTCAAAAAGCCAGACAAGATACTTCCGTGTCCCCGGTGTAACAGCATGGAAACCAAATTTTGTTATTTCAACAATTACAATGTGAACCAGCCTAGACACTTCTGCAAGAATTGCCAGAGATATTGGACAGCTGGTGGGACCATGAGGAATGTACCAGTAGGTGCTGGTCGTCGGAAAAACAAGAACTCAATTCCACATTACCGTCAAATATCTGTCTTTGAAACACTTCCGAATGCCCAAACAGATTATCCAAATGGAATCCAGCAACCTATTGTAGCATTTGCCTCCCCCACGCCACTCTGTGAATCAATGGCTTCAGTTTTGAACATCGGTGACAAAACAATGCATAATTGCTCACATAATGGGTTCCATAAACCAGAAGAGACCGGGGTTCCAGTTACTTATGGAGCTGGAGATAATGGAGATGACCATTCCAGAAGATCTTCAGTCACTACTGCAAATTCAGAGGATGAAGTTAATAAAATTGTACCTGACCTGCTAAGGACGAACTGCCATAACTTTCCACCTTACTTGACTTGCTATCCTGGGGCTCCTTGGCCTTATCCATGGAGCTCTGCAGTCCCTCCTCCTGGTTATTGCCCTCCTGGCTTTCCTATGCCGTTTTACCCAGCAGCTTCTTATTGGGGTTATACTGTTGCAGGTTCTTGGAATGTCCCTTGGGTGTCCCCAACTACTGCTTCCCTAACCCAAACATCTCAGACTTCGGGTCCTAATTCTCCTACTCTGGGGAAACACTCAAGGGATGAAAACATACAAAAACCGTTGAGCAGCAAGTTAGAGCCTTTGAAAGAGAGTAACCCTGAGAAGTGCCTCTGGGTTCCAAAACTCTGCGAATTGATGATCCAGGAGAGGCTGCAAAGAGTTCTATATGGGCGACATTGGGAATAAAACATGATAGTGTTGATTCAGTTGGTGGAAGTCCTTTCAGTGCTTTTCAGCCGAAGAATGATGACAACAATAGTGTTTCAGAAAACTCTACTGTATTACAAGCAAACCCAGCAGCATTGTCTCGGTCAGTAAATTTCAATGAGAGCTCATAAGCAGTTGTTATATATCAGACAATGATGGCAAGGCTAGGCAGGAATTCTTCAGCTCAGTAACTCTCATCTACTGTTATCTGTCACGGTATATTTTGGTTAGACCAGTTCTTCACGCCGTAGAGTTGGCGAAAGTGTGTGTAGATTCTTTCAATTTCCTTCAGATCAGAGTAGATGAATATCTAGCAGCTAATTTCTCCTTTTTGTGTGGAAAAGAAAGGTGCTTTTTGGTTGAGAGTGTTTTCTTTTTTCTATTTTTCCTTTTTTCCACTTAGTTGATGTACATACTTGTATTTGAGAAAGTGAGAGTTAAACTGGACTATTTGTGTACCAAATTTGCCATGCAATGAATAAGTGAAGGTAAAAAAACAAGTTTATTATTTGCTTAATGGTTTGTTGTGAATGTTACTATTAATGCGCTACGACGAATGGACTGTCAGTATATATTTCCCGAGGATACTTTAATGAGTTATTTGAGCTTATCTAGAGATGTATCTTTGCTCATTTGAAGAACCTTATCTTTCAATTCTTCCTCTAGGTGTTGGCCTTTCATGTCTGTAAATTGAAGGGTAATGATTATTTAAACTCTCTATGGTGCTTTTCTATACTATGTTTCCAGAGGATGGCAGAAAGGAGTTAATTCCACCTATATCAGTAATGTATTAAGTTTCAGAGGGCTGTGCTGAAAGGGAACAAATAAAGTCATTGCAAGAGACACTTGGTGCATCTTTATCTTTAGCAGGTTTGATTCTTTAGTGAAGAAGAGACCACCATTTTAGTGCCAGCGTGCCAAGGGTAAAGGTAATGGATAATTTTCAAGTTTCATGGTCCTCTTCCTATTGATTACTTTACTTTTCAAATCATCTCTATCTATGTAAATAAATAGAGCCTAGAGCTAGGGACGGAGCCAACCCTTTAGCTACGGTTTCGGCAGAATCAATAGCTTTGGCTCAAACCCTGTATTTGTGTTAAAAATTCATTTGATGATGTTATCAATTTCAAAAAAATAAAAAAAATCATTTGATATGTGTAACAAATATATCCAGAACCCAATAAACAAAAAAATATTGTAATCTAGAACTCATAAATTAAAAATCTTGGCTCCGTCTCTGCCTAGAGCAATCAAGACCATGTTAACAGTAGGTTGCTATGTAATGACTGATTTTATCGGTTATATTGGGTCCGTATGAATCAAATTATCCATGTCCATCATTGCTTATGCTTCTATAGCCATGTATAAGAGGCTTACTTCTTTTGGGTAGCTTGGGGGCTTTAGTCAAACCTTAGCTGGGCATAGTCTGAGCTTCATGTAAGCTTTTACTTTGCCATCTTGTTCTTGTACATGTTGTAGTCGGAAGAACTACTACAAATTGGTGCGACAAGTAGATTACTGTAAACTAATTCATCCTTGTAATGGGAGAGATGGGAGTGTGGAAGTGTTTTCAACAAAAAATTTATACTCTCTTTTCCCCCTTCTTTTTCTGGCATTCCTCTGTTTGTAACAGCCAAATTGATTGGCTTCTCTTACACGATGTCTGTAAGAGATTCTTTGCTCAAATTGGACATGCTGATGTGATACTCTTATCTCCTCATTCATCAGTGTTGTGTAGCAAAGTTAGTAGGCTAAGTCTAAACGGCTGATCTTGTGTGATTTGACGGGAATTGGTAGCTTTTTGATATCCAGCTTACACCAGACTATTTCTGCAGATAGTAGTCCCGGTCCCTCAGCACTACTACCAGTAAATTGCGGGATGTGCGATATCACCTACAAAGTCCTATTCCAGAAGAGAGCAAATTGCTCCCACCATGGTTCGACCCCACGCTACAAGCCTGCAGCTGGATTTTAAGTTCCCCTCCTTTGCCATCCAGCTATGCCTCGGGAGATAGCTTCAGATGTTCTTTTGATCAATATTTAAGTCAACTAGGATCTGAGATAGTAGCACGGCAAAGTCATAGGGAATGAAATGCGTAAGTCAAATCTAGGATTAAATAACTTTTGTGGTTGTATGAATTTCTAGTTCTTGAATCCCACTGCTCTCCTGGCTACTGTTGCACATTTCAGTCTCCTCTTCCGTAAAGAGAAGTGAACGGTCTCGATCTCCAAGCGGAACAAAAGGACAGTGTGAAAGCGGCCGGATCTTCATTCTTGTTCAAGAAGAAGTCTTAGAAACATTCTCCTTCATTAGTTGCACAGCAGAGAGCATTTGGGAAATGAAGAATGATCTTTGTATGGAGTAAAATTCGTATCATACACCCGGACGAATTATATTATGACGCGTGACAAAGAGGATGAGTCAGATTCAGTTCAGCCACAAGTGCCCCAGAGGCACTACAAGATCGCTAGTACCAGGAAGCAAGGAATGAAAAGACGTATTCAATCACCGGCGGACGACCGTTACGAAAATGACCTTATACCTTCTAAAGAGCATTAATGGCACTAATGATCACCTTTATTGTACGTTATTCCATAGCACATATTAATGGGGGCATAATGCATGGAATGTGTACTCCAGAGTCCACTACAAGAAAGTATGAAATATGCAATAAAACTTTAGCAACAATAAATATATTGTCGCTAAAACGTAAATGGCAATAAAAAGTCAATGTATTGTTGCTAAAAACATAAATAGCAACAAAAAACAACTTGTTACGAAATTTTTTCGCATCGGAGGTTATTGCAACGGCACACAATAATTTTTGTCGTTACGAAAAGTACTTTTGACAACAACATCCAACATATGACAACAAAAATGTTATTGGCAAATGTCTTTCTTTCGTGTAGTGGTCCATGTATAAATATGGCTAATCATTTTATTGTAAGGACATCGAAAAAAGGAGATATACTACATAATTGCTACTTGTACTATTTTGTATTTTCTAGTTCTTGTCTTAATTGAGCATTCCAATATAATTAGCTGCTTGCCTAAGGCTTTAGCTCAAAACTCCTCCAAGACTCAGGCTATTCTAACCCTTTAGTTTCAATTATATTATGTTTATGTTAGTTTCAATTATTAATTATCTTGCTATCTTGGTCACTTGAAATTCACGTGTCCTTGATCACATATATAAATTTAATTGTACTAATTTATGGGTAAACAATCTTACTAT
Organism: Anisodus tanguticus; assembly: GCA_034509755.1. Lineage (NCBI taxonomy): Eukaryota > Viridiplantae > Streptophyta > Magnoliopsida > Solanales > Solanaceae > Anisodus > Anisodus tanguticus. The sequence continues at coordinate 24,958,172 of CM067556.1, forward strand.
GCACTTGACATGGTTAGTAGCTGTCTTTCTACTATTGGTAATAGTAGTGAGTAATTGAGGAAGGGTTTAGTGTTGGTCATAGCCGCACATAATATATTCGTCTCATTTAGATATATGTAACATGTGTCTTTTTTTTTGTTATTATGTGAACTTTCTATTATTTACTGCTTCATGCATGCTTAAAACTTCCCCTTTTCTGTAACAAATATTTGTTGACAATTTATCCTTTTAGTCAAATCCGGATAAGGACAAATAACTAGAGCGTGGATGAAATGATCTGATGAAGGATTCTGTGGTTGAACTTGTCAATTAGATAAGGAGGAATTTTAATCATAATTTGTAGGGTTTATACGTTCAGATAGAAGCTTATTTACTCCGTATTTATACCTAGCTAATGAACAGCTGGCATGTGTTTTTACGTATATTGACTTAACCATGGTTATGTATATTTTAAATATCGAACCAGGGGTGGATTAGTTATTTCCATGTATTTAGCAATATCTTTTTTGATGATTAACCTCAAAGAGTTACAATATAAAATGAATGAAAGAATATTTTTCTCAATTGTATTCTTCCAGAATGTGTGGTAAATATACCACAATTATTCTCAGGATATTACAAACATAATCTAGGGATATGATAGGATAAGATAAGGCTAAGATTGGGCTAATTTGTCTAGGGATAAGATAAGGCTAAGATTATGCTAATTTGTTGATGACTAGATCACACCCCACAGTCGAAGCGGGAGGTCGGCGTATGCTGAGACTGTCCCAAAAATCTTCAAATAGAATCAGTGAAAGACCTTTTGTAAATATATCTGCAATCTGATAGCGTGACGGGACATGTAAGACACGCACTTGTCCACGAGTGACCTTTTCGCGAACAAAGTGAATATCCAGTTCAATATGCTTAGTACGTTGATGGTTAACCGGATTCTCAGAGAGATAAATAGCACTAACATTATCACAATACACCAATGTTGCCTTCGGAACCAGACAGTAGAGTTCCAGAAGAAGGTTCCTGAGCCAGCAAGATTCAGACATCACATTGGCAACCCCTCGGTATTCTACTTCGGCACTAGATCTGGATAAGGTCGCTTGTCATTTGAAGGACCAAGATACCAAGTTATTGCCAAGGAATATACCATAACCAGATGTGGAGCGTCTGGTGTCCGGACAACCACTCTAATCGGCATATGTGTAGGAAACAAGGGTGGATGTCGACGACAGATATAGATGCAGGCCATAATCTAGAGTGCCCAGAATATAACGCACAATGTGTTTGAGTGCATGCATGTGATCCTCCATCGGGTTATGCATGAATAGACAGACATGTTGTACAACATAAGAAATGTCTGGCCTCGTAAAAGTGAGGTATTGCAGGGCCCTGCAAGACTGTGGTAATGTGTCGGATTAGCATAAGGCTTGCTAGAGAAGGCGCTCAACTTAGGTTTAGTATCTACTGGAGTTGCAGATGACTTACAGGATGACATGCCAACACGGTCAACTCGATGCATACTTCTTTTGGGATAAAAATAAACCACATGCATGACGTATCACATCTATCCCTAAGAAGTAACTTAGTGGCCCTAGATCTTTCATAGCAAACTCAGATTCAAGCAGTGACATAATGGACTTGCGAAGAGCATCAAATGAGTCAGTTAATATAATATCATCCACATACAAAAGAAAGTAAGCAATATTATTACCCTGGCGGTAGATAAACAAAGAATAATCCGAACGGCTGTTAGAAAACTCAATGTGTGAAACATAATCCGCAAACTTCTTGTACCAGGATGGGGGGGCTGTTGAGCCCATATAATGATTTTTTTCAACAGGCACACATGATTTGGATAAGTGGAATCTCAAGTCCCAAAGGTTGGTACATGTATACTGTTTCATTTAGATCACCATGGAGGAAGGCATTTTTGACATCTAGATGATGAAACGGTCATGCTTTCGACAATGCCAAACTAAGAACCTTTCTTATAGTTGTCGGTTTAACCACCGAACTGAACGTCTCACCGCAATCCACACCAACTTGTTGTGTCTTCTCATCACCTATAAGATGGGCTTTATGCCTCTCAAAAGTACCATCAGAATTTTCATTGTGACTGAAAATCCACATAGATCGAATCATATTAGCATTAGTGGGACGGGGGACCAACTCCCACGTCCTATTTTTAATAAGAGCATTAAATTCATCATCCATGGTCATTTTCCAATTTGGATCATTAAGAGCAGACACAGAATCACGAGGCAATAGTGATTTTGTAACACGAGTGTGAAAGTTATACTTTGTGTTGGGTTTGTTAATGCTGTGTTGACTACGTGTGACAGGCCGCTGGGCCGTAATGGGAATTGGACCAGCATTGGGGACGGTACTGCTTGGCAGTGGGGGCATTGAATTGGGTCGTGACCCGAGCCACTGCCAGGTAGTGGACTGTTTGGTATTAGGTTGCTGGATGGAGGCCCAATTCTGCCAGAAGTGGTTGGGCTCATACAGTGAGGCCCAAACCACCGGGAAGTGGCAGATTGCATTTGGGCTACTGTTTCTGGGCCCAACTCACCCAAATTTTCTAGGTTGGCCGAAACAATAGGTGTGGGATGGGACAAAAATGTGGGGCCAAATACGGGTGTATGCCATCATCTAAAAAATCGTAGGTAGGTAGCCCGGACTCATGCAATTTGGTAAATGGGAAAGTTGCTTCATCGAAGATTACGTGATGACTCACAATGATGTTATTGGAGGATATGTCGTAATATTTGTAACCTCGATGATTGGAGGGATAGCCCAAAAAAATACAATGAGTTGACCGGGGTTGAAGTTTGTTGATTGTGGTAGACGGAATAAGAGGATAGCATAAGCACCCGAACACCCGTAGATGAGAGTAAGATGAGTCCCTTAGGTATAAGATTTTTAGAAGGGCTTGATAGGACAAGTTTTTGTTTGGATGTTAAGTAGATAGGCTGTCATTGCAGTACGTGATGCCAAAAAGAAGGTGGTAGAGCAGCATGGCAAGGGATATTCTAATAATGTTATTGATGGTTCAGATTTTTCTTTTTGCCTTTCCATTTTGAGAGGATGTATGAGAGCATGAAAAACGAAAATTTAAACCATTTGCATTGCAAAAATCCCAAAAAGATCCATTGTCAATTTTTCTTCCATTATCACATTAAATATTTGTAATATCCCGTTCAAATTGATTTCGGATGAGTGCTCTAAAATTGAGAAATGTGGAAAAAACTTGTGATTTTTAGACAATGGAAATATCCACAAAAAATTAGAGTAATCATCTAGCATGAGTAAATAATATCGATGGCCAGTAGAGCTCAAAACGGGAGAAGTCCAAATATCACAATGGATAATATCAAAAGGCATAAGTGTGCATGAAGTAGAACGAACACATGGCAATTTAACATGTTTTCCAAGTGGACATGAACGACACATATTGGAATTACGTGTTTGAGTACATGAAATAAAATTATTTTGTTTAAGGGACGCTAAAATCGGTTCTCCCGGATCCCAAACGTGCATGCCACACTGAAGGTGTTAAAGCTGCAAAGGTTGATGGTAACTTGGCTCGATGATTTTGTGTGGTGATTAGATATAGCTCGCCCTGACTATCACATCTCATTAGATGCATCCCCGTCTGAAAATTCTTCACGAAAAATCCAAAATGGTCAAAATCAACAGACACTCAATTATCATTAGTAAACTTTCTAACTGAAACCAAACTTTTAATCAATTGTGGAGCATAAAGGACATTCTTTAAAGTTAATGGATCTTGAGCCTAACTCAACCCCAAAACCTAACTTGTAGGGTGATGATTGTCCAAGTCCATATAAGTAGTTCATGTTTCCATTCCATACCCGATGTGGGACTCTTAACACTCCCCCGCAAGACTGAAACGTGGATAATATAATTTGGGGGCCCAACATCGGTGAACAAAGAATTGGAATGGGTCTGACTCTGATACCATGTAAAGAATGGATCTTGGACCTAACTCAATCTCACATTCTTTACATGGTATCAGAGTCAGACTCATTCCAATTTTTGTTCACCGATATTGGGTCCCCAAATTATATTATTCACACTCCAGTTAACAAGTTTGAGCGTGCGGGAGAGTGTTAAGAGTCTCACATCGGATATGGAATGGGAACATGAACTGCTTATATGAACTTGAACAATCATCACCCTACAAGCTAGCTTTTGAATTGCGTTAGACCCAAAATTCATTCTTTACAAATAACTCTATAATCGAACCACTACTCTAAAATAAAAGTTCTCTAAAACCTCCCGCCCATTAAACAAAAACCCCATAATTCCATTTTCAATAACCCTCAATTAAGCAGAAATAAACGATGGGGCGCTTCATTTGTTTTACATTTCTTGTGGCTGCTGTTCTTCTGATTGCCTTCTCTCAGTGTCAACTGTCACGGTTATCCATTTTTTTTTCTTTGAATTTTCTATTCTTTTCCTTCATTTCTTGCTTAATTGGAATTGGCAACCAAATGTGGATTGGTAATCTGTGTTGGAATATTTCTCTGTTGTTAGTATGTTCACTAAATTTACTCTGCTGTTTTTGATTGTTTAGGATTCGGTAGAAAAACAATGGGATCTTTTGGTTATGTAAACACCCATAGAGTTTTGCTCCAGGTTCGTTTCTTTTTCTTTTCTTCTTTTTTAATTTTATGTGTATTGTTCGGTCACAAAAAAATGACATTATTATTGGTAATGAAATATGTTTTTACTATAAATTAATAACCAAATATCATTTATGGTAAAATAAATGGTTGAGTAATTGAAAAATGAGATGTTGGGAATGTTGAGATCAGTTACTGAATTCTGATAATAGATCCATAATGAAAGACAAGTGTCTTAAATAATTCTAGAAGAAATGAAACACTCCATGCACATTTTATACAATACAGTTACTATTGAGAGTTAAATAATTCTTTTCCGGACAATTTTTCCATACTTCTTTAGTATTATCTTGGTTTTATAATTTTAGCACTTCTAGTTCTTAAAAGATTGAGGAAATGGAAGTCCAAACTTGAGACCACAGTTTATACGATTTGATTCCTTTTTGGGGTATATTGGAATAACTAAACAACTTTCTTAATATCTTTTATAAGCTACATGATTTAAGTCTACGAAGAGAATAAACTTTATTTTTTTGGGCATCTTTCAAATTAGCAAATCTTTTTTGTATTTGTGACTTTAGTTTGCCAGAAAATTTGCACATTAGTTTGTCTCTGTCCAGATATATTTAAGTGATAGTGGTTTGTTCACCACATTCAAGAGTGTGGCCTAGTGGTCGATGAAGTGGGTTGAGCATCATGAGGCCTCAGATTTAATTCCTAGCTGAGACAAAAACATTAGGCAATTTCTTTTCATTTGTTCTATCTCTGATACATGTCTTTGGTGGGCGGTGACAGGTGTCCCGTAAAATTAATCGAGGTGCGCGCAAACTGAGCTGAACACCACTACTTTTTAAAAAGGTAGTTGTTTTTACACTTTCAATAAATATCTACAATAGTGACCTTAAAGATGATGACATTGTATGTTGTTCCCTTCTATAAGTGTTACAATAAGGAGGCAGTCTCAATCTTTCTGACACTTTTTTAACCTAAATTTAGAACTTATTTGATACTTCATATAGTTCTTTAATGTGATTTGAAGTATGTTTCATTTTTTCTCAATATCCCGACAACCACTTTCCTTGATCATATGATTTGATTTTCACACTCTTGAAATATACTCTTTTTGAAACGGAAGGAAATATGTATACTTTTTATGTAATCTCTGAAATTTGTATATCTTATTTCAAAAGAAATTAATAAATTGACATGCAAATTAATTTTCAAAACTACGTGTATGGATATTCGTACTTGCAATTCAAATTTTCCTTTTTTTTCCTTTACTTTTTCTTAGGGTCTAACTGTAGATTAATGTAAATCTCCTTTTGTGAAGTCTTTTCATTAATACAATATATATAGTGTGTACAATTGTAATTCTAATGGGCAGTGTGTCGGGTGACTGGGTGACGGGATGGGTAACGGGGCAGGGTTGTTTGTGACGGGGGCAGTGGGTGGGGCGACGGGACTGGGGCAGTGGGGTCCGTAACTGGGGCAGCGGGTGGGGCGGTGTTCGACGGGATGGTATTTGACCAATGTAGTGCATTTTGAAGGAGAGGTGAGGTTCTGCATCATCAAGGAATCCATAATCGGAGGCTCGAAATTGGTGGATGTTGGCATAGGGAAAGACATTCTAATCAAACATGAGATAGCGGGAGACTATGATTTGACATGTGGACACGTTATAGCATAAGTACCCCCTATGGTTCGACGGAAATCCAAGAAGACACATGAGGTTGTACGAGGTGCTAATTTGTGAGGGACGGTGGAGGCAAGATTTGGGTAGCATAGACAATCGAAAATTCGAAGGTGATCATAGGTAGGGATCTGACAAAATAGGAACTCGGTAGGAGTCCTATTTTTGGAGCGTACGGATAGGTAGTATGTTAAGAAGGTATTCTGCCATTTTTAATGTATATACCCAAAAGTTGGGGGGAAGAGATGCATGAAAAAGTAAGGTACGAATCATATTGTTAATGGTGCGGAGAAGTCGTTCGGCTTTACCATTTTGTGGGGAAGTATGGGGGCAGGAGAAACGAAAGACCATGCCATTAGCCGTACAAAATTTATGAAAGAGAGAATTATTAAACTCACGACCATTGTCACACTGAAACGTTTTTATTTCATTTTCAAATTATGTTTTAACATACGTACGAAATTCAAGAAACTTTGAGTAGACTTGTGATTTAAAGTGAGCGGATAGACTCATAGGAAGTGAGAAAAATCATCTAAGAATATTAAATAATATTTATGACCCAATTTGCTAGTAATATGAGAGGTCCATAAATCTGCATGAATATTATCAAAGGGAGAAAAAGTAATACTCAAAAATGACGTTAAAGGAAGTCTAACATGCTTTTCAAGATGACAAGAGTAGCAATTTTGGGCAAGGTTCCCTTTATTACATTTAATGAAATTGTGATTTCCATAACTCGTGACCGAAGCTCTGGTCTTCATAATGGTATGAAGCAAATCCTTCGAGATAGTGTCATAGATCCACTGCTTTACGATGACATCAAGCCTTGTCCACGTCGTGTCGTCCACATCGGGTGGGTGGGGATGGGTGGTATCAATGTGATCAAGCACGTTGTAAGCATATGCATGAATATGGAAGAGTTCAACTCACGACACGTATTGTCCATCCTCTTAATCAAGAATCAACGGGACGAAGTTCTTGATATTGGTTACGGCGAAAGCCAGATGAAAGGTGTTTGGGGTGGAAGAGGGAGGAGGATTTGTGACGCAGAGTGTTGAGGAAGAGGAAGCGGAAGAAGCTATGTGGGTCGCGGGTGACTCCATGAGGGTATCCGAAATTTAGTAGAGAAATAAAATGGTGTAGAACTGTTGTATATCAGTTGTATACCATGGGTATACGGCCTGTTGGAGAGCTAGAGAAGGTAAGAAGGTTGTATATTAGTAGTATACCAGAGGTATACGGGGTTGGTTGTAGAAGTGGAGGGCTGCGCAGTTGTATATCAACGTGTATATATATATATATATATATATATATATATATATATATATATAATTATAATTCCAATGAAATAAAGATCTCTAATATACATAATTACATTAAAATATTAATTACATAATATATTAAAATATATTAACTATCACTAACGTTTAAAATTCATTTTGGATAATTTAACAAAACAGAAGAAACCTAGGGCGGCGTACGAGGCCGACTATGACTATGCTGGGCCCAACTACAATTCCCATTCTGGTTTTCTTCCATCTCCTCGAGACTTGAATTGACCTTTAAAGCTTCATGGGCTTTTATATGAGTAGGGGTTTCTTCATCTTCCCTTGTTCATGTTTAGTTTTTGGTATTTGCAAATGTTTTTTTATGATTGTTTTCATTTTCTTGATGTTCATCACCAACTAGACTACTAAAAGTTTGGTATGTTAAATGCCAAGTTCAATTCTTGCAGAAGTTGTTATACCAACACCTATGAGAAGCCATTTGACACTTAGGCCCGAAACAACCTAAAATCAAAATATTGCACATATTCCCTTTCTGCCAATCTATGTGATATTATTCAACATTAAAAAAAAAAAAAGAGTTAAAAAGACTTCAGACATGTAAGACAAATATGTGAATTCTCGAAATTATCCATTTAAATGAGTGATGGTCAAGATTCACGTTTTTTTTATATATATAAAATAAGTGGTGGTGAAGGTTTCAACTAGTCATAGGTGTAGAACTTGATGTTAAAATGAAATAGTTTTCAAAAAGAGAATCATTATTTTGGGATAAAATAATAACAAATAATAACATGTCCAGTCTATTTGCTATGAAGGTTCTTTGCTCTTGACTTTAAGTGATTTAATAGTTAGTGTATAGAAGTGAAACATTTTTTTAATTAAGTTCTGATTCATAATTAATGGGAGAGTAAGGAGTAATGTACCTAGCTGCACTTCGTGAAAAGCTGCTGGGAAGCTGTAAGATTACAGTTGAATGGTGATATTAATTTCTCAGTATTGGAAAGGCTATGGCAATAACTCACTACAAGAAAATAGCAAATTTGTGACGGACGATTCTGTCACAATTTCGTCACAACTTTATGTTTGTGACGAAATGTGACGAAAATTTTAATGACGAAAAATATTTCCGTCAAATATTAGGGACAGATTTATGATGGACATGTCTGTCACACAATTGTAACGGATGTGTTATTCCGTCACAAAATTATTTGACATCATAAACTGTGATGGACATAAAATTCTGATACAAATTTGTGACAGACAAATTCCGTCACAAAATTTTATTTTTTAAATATAGAATAATTAACTATTTTTTTATTATCAATTTTAATATATATAATTAAATTTATATTTAATTATTTATAAACTATTATTTATTATTAAAAGGAGATTAAATTTCTAAAGGCTACACCATCTTACTCCTTTATACACACCACATTGCCTTCATATATGCTTGTCTTCCGATTTGGGAGAATTGTTTTGCTAAAATTTGTGACGGAATTACAAATCTGTCACTAATTTGTGAAGGGAGTTTTCGTCACAAAATCAATTAGATTTAATTAAAATTTATATTATTAAATAACTTATGATAGAATTTTTAAATTTTTAAAATTTGTGACAGATAATACATCCGTCACAAATTCGTGACGGACAGAACCGTCATAAATTTTATTTTTGAGATAAAGAAATTATCTTTAAAAAATTGTGATAGATTATTTTGTTCGTCACAAATTTGTGACGGATTTGTGAGAGATCTTCATTTCCGTTATAAATTTGTGACGGATTTATAACAAATCGGCATTTTAGTCTCAAATTCGTGATGGAATTGTGATATATTAATTTTTTTCATCTTAAATTTGTGACGGAATTGTGATAGATAATCGTTTCCAACACAAATCCGTCACAAATAACTTAATTCTATCACAAATCCGTCTCAATTTTGTGACATACTTGTCTGTCATAAATATTCTGTCACAATTTTATGTTTTCCTTGTAAAGACTTATCTATTATGGATCACGTTTTCTAAATAGATCCAAATTACACCCATTGACAGTTTTAAGAAACATTATTAATATAATTTAACTAGATATAAGATATTATTAATTATTTTTATCATCATATCAGAGTTGATACGAATAGTTACTTTTTATTGTAGGTCTAACTTAATTTAATAATTTAAAAAGTTTATATACTCTCAATGCTCATAATTGGAACTTTTTATTGTTGTTTCCAGTTTCAGGTTGAAACTACTTATTTGAAAGTTCAAATATATCTCCGGAGGTTTTTTTCTTCATTTTGCAAATTAGTAGTAGTAAATTGAACGTGCATAGAATAAAATAAATAGTAGTAGTAATATTTTAGAGCTATCGTATAGAAATACTCCACTACACGTCAGAATATTCGAGTTTTCTGACCAAACCAAGATGTGACTTTTCAACTTCGCAAGGAATGTTATGCTACACAATTTACCAGTTATAGTAGTCTCTACTCTCTATCTTTTTCTTTTTTATATCCAGTTTTCTGACTTATATTACACTAATCCTAGAGATAGTAATCTCGATCCCTCAACACTACTAGTAGTCTCTATCTTTGATTTATTTTTGGATGGAGGGAAAAGCAGAGGCAAATTTAGGATTTTTAGAAAATAGGTACATCACTTTAAAAAAAAGGAAAATAACTCAACGTTCAATTAAGTACACCATTTAATCTTTTTTAACATAGATGCCAACATTTAATATTATATTAATTTTAAAGACTATGTACATAAAATATCTAATTTTACGAGGAGATCATTAATTTATATTCCCCGTAATTTACCTGTAAATTCGCCCCTGACGAAGGAGCCATCTCTTTCAAGGAGGAAAGAGAAATCAGAAGAAAGGCGATTTCTCCATTATAATAAATATCTGAACGGGTAAGTGGTTCTAAGTTCATGTTGTAAATGACTGCAACCTTGTCACCAAAGGCTGTGATGGTAAGTAGTTCTAAGTACTTATCCTTTATCCATCCTAATTAATTAAAAGTTTGGAGTTCGAATTTTGAGTATAAAATTGCCTTTGAAAAAGAGCCGTTTATTTCTATCACATATTTGTATTAAAAGGCCCCATAATAGGTACCAGATTTCCAGGTTTGGGTGGGTGGGGGGTTGTAAAAAAATAGCTGCAAACTTATCATCAATTCATTCTTAAAGCAGAAAAGATGAAAAAGGAAAATAAAGTTTTCAAAAGAAAAAGAGTAATAGCTGCCCAAATTGGACCATAGAATCAACAATATACACTTGAGTTCAACCTTTACTTTCAAAAAACAAAAAAAGAAATGTTCAGTCTTTTCGCACTATATCATTTAGAGAGTAAAATAATTTTATATTTGACTACAATTTTGAATGTTTGTCAAATATTCAAATATGAGTTATAAAATATTGTGATTGGTTACACTTCTTGTTAAATATTGTAAATCTTATTTAAAAAGAACAAGCAATCAAATTCTTGGCGAAGTTCAATTCCTGAAACTTTGCTTTAAGTTGTGATTTTTGTTCTTAGTTTTGAAAAGTGGAATTTGATTTTCCAAGTATTTAGAAGTGTGATTTTGCTGACAGATATTTCACGTTGAACCACTTGGTCAACTAGAAAATTCATGCTAACTTGATAGGAAGGTTAAGTACCAAAGATTTCAACTTTGAAGTCAAGGACGAAAAATGTGTGAGGGAAAAATTATCTACAACAATATTTACACCAATTCATATTAATTTATTTGAGTATAAACATAGTCAATACATCTATAATAAAAAAAAATGTCTAAGTAGGAGTATGAAAAATTCCATAGAAATTGGGTTATTTGCACTTTTTCCCCATTTTGTGTTGGTCTTTAACTTTTGCCCCTCAAGACAAATATTTAATTTTTGCATCATAATATCTCACAAGTTCTACCAAATTTTTTAAAAAACTTATTCCCTATTAGGCGTAAATTCAATTTTGAACAAAAATTGAAGGTGAACCCATTGTAGAGCAAAAAACAAAGACGGCCCATTTGAAGGGAAAACCGTGCAATTTCTTCACAGAAATTCCCCATATGGGCTGGCTAAAGCATTTTTTTTATATTTAACCGTCTAATATCCAGTACTTATGATCCAATTTATCCTAAATCACAACATATAAAGTTCATTTCGGGGAAAAACGTTCCCTATAAAAAAAATCATTCTCAGAGTTTGCACTCGAAACTTTAACTTAAAAAAAGAGTGATCTCATCGGTTATACCACATATATTTCTTGTAGTTGCTAAGGAAATTTCAATCACATCCTTTAATGCATAAAAACAACACATTAAGAAGGGATGATGACAGGAAGTGCACTATCAAGATCAATAGAGCAACTTCTTTGAACTTTTTTTGTCATATACTGTATAGTCAAATGAAGTACTAATTAAAACAATCAAATAAAACCAAAAGACAACAATTAAGGGGGGAAAAGAAAAGGAATAAAAAGCAGGCCACCAAATTTTCAACCATAGGAGCACAAACGACTCCAACAAAAATACCCCGTCTCCTTCGCATTCTTTAACACTTGGGCAAATGACCAAATTTTTTAAGTACAGTAGTACTTATTAGGGAAAGTTACATAAATACTAGCAAATGAGTAAAATATTTCATAATCTACAATATATACTCTATAATATATAGGAGTGTATATGATTCTATACCATAAATCAAGAATGTTTGTTATGAATAAAAGACTACAAATAAGGAGTTTCATTTATTAGTGATAATCAAATTAAATACATACAAAAACACATCAATTTCTTCTCTAAAAATCTCTAACATACTTAGCTAGCATTCTAAACCATAAAAAAGTATATTATTATTTATATGATATATATTATACAATTCTTTGAATAAGTATATATATTATTATACTTTTATATTACGTATATTGCATATTATATACTATATAATATTATTTGTTATGTATATTAACTATTATATACTATACATAATATCATTTCTTATGTATATTACACAAAAAATATTATGTGTGTGTTCATATTTGAGCACATATACTATTGTATTCATATATAAGGTATATAAAAAATTTCATAATATAATATTCATAAATTAAGTATATATTGTATACTATATTAAATATATACAAATTAAATATAATTGAGTTAATTTTCCTATTTCATGGAAGAGAGAAAAAAATTGAATAATAAATATGTGATGACATAAAGTAAGTCAAAGTTGTATGGAATGGGGTGTCAAATAGTATTAATTAAGATCCTACGTTAGTGGTAATTCATAAGTAATTAAAATTTCATGAAAGCCAATTTTTCCATTTTAATGCATTTTATAGAGATATTTAAGGAATATGAAAATTTGTACACAATGTAATTAAAAAGTTAAAAATTAAAATTAATTGTATTTATGTAATTTTTTTAAGTAGTTATAACTCTTTTAAATACCTTTTTAAAAAATGTATTTGTGTAATTTTTCCTACTTATTATTTTAAGTTTCTAACCAACTGATTTTATCAAGGAACCCAACAAGCACTTTCCTCAACCTCTTTGGTCAACTTTTTTGCATTTCAATTAAATCACTGAATATTTGCTATCTCACCACATAAGCATAGATATCATATAACTACCTACACAAAATTACGCAAATGATAAAAAATTACATAATATTTTCTTTTATGCATCTTTAGAATTTAACTTATGACCTCATATATTTGAGAACCATAGTATTCGGAAATACAAAGTAACAATAGAAACTTATCTATAACATATGAGTAACTAAGAATGTACTAGTGTGAAGACATGTCACGTATCCACAACTTTATTGAGAAGTACTCGAACAACGTATTACCAGGGGTGATCTCCTCTCTTTATTAAATTTGTAGAGATTTCGATATTAAAGTAGACATTTCAATTAATTGAAAGTTAAATGTATTATTTTTCTTTTATAAATTACTTATTGTGATTTTTAAAATTATCTGTCTCAAATTATTTATCGTTTTATAATTAAAAATAAAATTAATTTTTTTATTTTATTTTACCTTTAGTTGTAATTATTCACGAAGACTACAAACACCTTAATTGTAGGGTGATGACATATTAAAAAAAAGGTAGCCCGGTATACTAAGCTCCCGCTATGCGTGAGGTTTGGGGAAGAGCCGGACCACAAGGGTCTATTGTATGCAGTCTTACCTCACTATTCTTCAAGAGGCCGGGGTTCGGGGAAGGGCCGGGTCACAAGGGTCTATTGTACGCAGTCTTACCTCACTATTCTTCAAGATGTTGTTTCCACGGCTTGAACTCATGGCCTCCTGGTCACATGACAACAACTTTACCAGTTACTCCAAGGCCCCCTTTCAGGGTGATGGCATATAAATAAAGTAAAATATTCAATGAAGAGAGATTATACTTTTAAGCACATAAATAAGTATAAAATAGTCAGAAACTCCTTCTAAATAATATTTTCTTAAGAGGCGAACATAATTTGAGACGAGTGTTCTTAGAAAAGAGAGATGATTGGCATCTCCCCCGATAGGGACAGGAACAGCCTTCAGACTTTACCTGTTACCACACATCCGGTTAAGATTCTCTACTTTGGTGGATCTTATCCCAATATTTTTATAGGATTTAGTAGCTTAGTTTATTGACTACATGAATTTTTACCTTATTGGTGAGGATGCGAATCTCAACGTTGTAATTCCTTTCTCATTTTTTCTTCCCCTACCACCTATTTTTTTTAAAACATAATTTGCGACGGAGGAAGTAGTTATTTATTGATACTTAAGGGACTGCAAAACAAATTCAACAGCTTCCTAATTAAGGGTCACTGAATTTTTCTGAACAATAAAGCAAAAATAAATAAACAGCTTTGTTTTGTTTATATATAACGCACAACATATATGCAATTCCCTATCAATCCTCTCCACCATTCACACAACACTTAAAAACAAAAAACAAAAAACAAAAATACACCATTTCTTTCCTCTGTTTCTCCCATTTCAATCAAGAAGCTCCATTAGGCAATATATGCCAATGGCAGCTCCTACTTATCTTAATCGCTTTTCCATCAAAAAGTTACCAATAACTACCGTTCCAGTCCCTCTAGTTATTCATGGTTTAATTGGGTTCTTTTTATTGTACATTATTTTTGATTGGGGTAAAAAATTCTTCAATTTCTTATCCCAAACACAAAAATGTACAAAATCCAAAGTTGGTTCATCAGAACACACAGAAAAAAACATTAAAACATCCCAAAATTTGCCTTTGATGTTAGTCGATGGAAGTTTATGCAGAGAAGAGGTAGAGAAAATAATGGGTAAATTGGATATTTTTTGCAACCCAGAAAGTGAAAAACTTCAAGAGAGATTCGATTCGGATAATTTTTGTAACTTATTTGGAGATGAAGAAGAATATGATGATAATAATATGGAGGAATTAAGAGAAGCATTTAATGTATTTGACGAGAATATAGATGGTTTCATTGATGAAATGAAATTGCAGAGAGTTTTATGTGCTCTTGGATTAAAGCAAGGTGCAGAATTGGAGAATTGCACGAAAATGATCTTGGCCTTTGATCAAAATGGAGATGGAAAGATCGATTTTGAGGAATTCGTAGAAATGATCTAAACTTTTTGTTAAACAGTAAATTCATTTAAGCTATCAATGGAGTTTATTGTTTTTGCGAAACAAGAAAATATTATAAATACAAACCACTGATCACATTCTTTTTGTTGGATACATTGTTTTTCGTTTCAGATTTGGAAGTAAATAGTTTTACTTTGTCATCAAATTTTTGCTCCATTACTTTAAACTTAGGACCTCCTAGTTCTAAACACATCTTTATTGTGTTGGTGCTATTGTTGGTATATTGTCATCGCTTGTTTATTTTGAAATATATTGATATGATTTTACTTTGTCCTGAAATATTGAAGGAGCAAAAAGTTGTCTTTCTTGAAGATTTTATCATACTTTTATGTATAATCATTATGGTTTGGCGGAGGCAGAATTTTCGCATAAAGGAATCAAAATATAAAAAGTAAACTCACAAACAAATTAAAAGAATTCAACATCTACGATATATATATATAGATAAAAATTATTTTAATAATATATAAATAATGTGATTTTCGCCGAACCTAGCTTTGCCCTGAGTATGGTAGTATAAGGAAGACCATTCCAATTTGCTTATTTTTTCATGAATCATGTGTGTTGGGATTTTATTTAAATATAAATTAATTAGAGTATTTTAAAAGAAAATGTGTCTTTTAATGAAAGAGTGTATCCTTTCATTTTTGGGTTACTCCCCAATTACTTTTAATCCAACTTAACTTTTCTTTCTTTCCATAGAAAAACTTTTTTTCTTCTACAACAAAATCCTGCACTTTAAAACCATAAAAATTCTTACTTTTCTCAGACAGATTTTTTCACTGTTTGCTCAGTGTAGATTTCCAAAAGGCTTGTCATATTCACTAAAACTATTGCGTACAATCTCATAGCAATCTCACAAAGGAGAGGAATCAAATATCATTTTTAGAAAAATATTTCGCACATGTTTTAAGTGCCCAACTTCATCTTTGTGTTCTTTTTCATATGATTTCTGTGTTTTTGATATAATATTTTTCAATAATCTAAAAACGATATTTGTGTTGCGAAGAAGATGATGATTATAGATCAAAAGAGTGAACGAGACTGCAGAAGAAAATATCGTAAAAGAGAATCAACGCAAAATTTCTTGATTGTGGGTTTCATGTGTGTGAGATGATTTTTCAGACGGGATGCTATGATTTTACCGACTTCTTGGTGGAAAGTACCAAATTTACAATTTAATGCTTCTTAACAATTTTGATTGAAGGACAGTGAATTGTTAAATATACGCAATATACATGTGTATATTGTGTATATTAAATCTCGGATTTGGTCCCAATAATAGCTCTCGGTTTTGGCTGTTAATGTAAAGTAATTTATGGTAAATATTTAGTATCCTAGTTTAAGTAATATTGTAATATAATTAGTAGTGTATTACCATAAATGTATAGAATAAAGTTTTTATAATAGAATAGGAATAGGATTCTCCTATTTTGTAACTTGTATATATAACCTTTTAAGTAATGAAAATAATCAAGGGGATCATTTCTTTCATGGTATGAAGAGACTAGGTCTAAACAAAAGTTTTCTCTCCCAACTTTGTACCCTCTCTCGGCCAAGACCCCTCCCCTCGAGTTTCTCTCCCAAATTTCGTCTTCCGCTCTAAAAAATCTCTCTTAAATTTCCCCTCATTCTTTGTTCTTTCAATATGTCTAAGAACAATTATCATCCTGCCCTCATGGTTTCTAACGTCAAGAACAATATCCCTATTGTGCTTGAAATGGAAAACGTCCAATATGCGACGTGGGCAGAATTGTTTAAAATTCACGCTATCTCCCATCAAGTTATCCATCACATAATTCCTCCCGCTACACCTCTTCCCGCGGAGGATCCTCAGTTATGGATTACGCTTGATATTACCGTTCTCTAGTGGATCTATTCCACTATTTCGGTTGACCTTTTACAGACGATTATTGAGCCGGACACCACGGCTATGGTTACCTAGAATAGATTGCGTGACATATTCCAAGATAACCAACATTCACGTGCCGTCACACTCGAACAGGAATTCTCTCTAGTTCGCATGGAAGACTTTCCAAACGTATCAGCATATTGCAAGAAACTCAAGGAGTTGGCGGATCAACTCCGTAATGTTGCCGCACCTGTAACAAATAATCGTCTGGTTCTACAATTTGTTGTCGGCCTTTCGGAGGCCTATAATGGCGTTAGAACTCTCCTTCGTCAAAGCAACCCTCTTCCCGCCTTTTATCAAGCCCGCTCCATGCTTACTTTGGAAGAAGCCGATTTGGCTAAAAAGGCGGCTACCGGAGCAAGCCCCGTCGTCATGATGGCGTCCTCCCCAAGTTCTTCAGGTTTTGTTGATAATTCGGGCCAAAACCGTACTCATGGTGGCGGCAAAAATAATCGTAAGAATAATAACAAAAATCGCGGGGGCAAACGCGGCGGTTCCGGTGGTGGTTTCGGTGGTCAGCACGCAGGCAGTGGGGCCTGTCCAATGAATAGTGGCCCACCACCCTACTGGTCCCAGCAGTGGGGCTGGGGCAGTGGGCCGTGGGCCAACAACCCCTACGTTCCAGCAGCTCCCAGCAGCCAGTGGGCTGGCCAGCCTTTCAGGCCCAATAATCAGCAGTGGCGGCCCACTGGACACTGGCCACTGGCCCAGTAACGCAACAACCAGCAGCTACGGTACAGTGCAGCCCAGTCCTGGAATACTTGGGCCCCGACCTCTACAAGCTCACCATGCAGCAGGCCCCACTCAGACAGATATCGAGGCCGCGATGCACACATTGGGTTTGACTCAACCGGACCCAAATTGGTATATGGACACCGGTGCCACTACTCACATGACTTCCGATTCAGGTACTCTCTTATCTTATTTCAATTTGAGCAACCTTCGGGGTATAATTGTTGGTAATGACAACTCTATTCCAATTCCGGGTTATGGTCAGAAAACGTTGTCTCCCCCCAATCCACCCCTTATCTTGAAAAATATTTTACATGCCCCCAAATTGATTAAGAACTTAGTGTATGTCCGAAATTTCACCACTGACAATTCTGTTTCTGTTGAATTTGATCCTTTTGGTTTCCTTGTGAAGGATTTTAAGACGGGGAGTCATCTCATGAGGTGTGATAGTAGGGGGATCTTTATCCTATCATGCCCGGTTTCAGTCCATCGAGTCAAGCCTTGCATTCAGCTTTTGCAGCCCTTTCTCCTTCCGTGTGGCATGGTCGCATTGGTCATCCGGGATCTTCTATTTTATCAGTTTTAGATAAAAATAGCTTTATTTCTTGTAAGGGTACGCGTCGTACTCAAATTTGTCAATCTTGTTCGTTAGGAAAAATTGTTAAGTTTCCATTTGTGGACTCAAATTCTCATACTTCAAAGCCATTTGTTATTATTCATAGCGACTTATGGACGTCTCATGTTCTAAGTTCGTTATTATTATGTTCTTTTTTTGGATGATTATTCTTAATTTTTGTGGACGTTACCAATTGTCAATAAATCTCAAGTGTTTTCTGTCTTCATAAAATATAGAGCATTCATTATAACACAATTCGAAAGAGAAATAAAAAATATTCAGTGTGATAATGGGAAAGAGTATGACAATAGGGTGTTTCGGGAGTTCTGTGATAATAATGAGATTAATTTTCGCTTTTCGTGTCCTCATACATCTTCTCAAAATGGGAAAGCCGAACGCAAAATTCGTTCCATTAATAACATTGTCCGCACTCTCTTACTTCATGCTTCCGTACCCCCATATTTTTGGCATCATGCTCTGCAAATGGCAACATATCTCCTTAACATAATTCCATCCAAATGTCTGACATATTCTTCCCCCTTCCAAATCCTATATAATAAGAACCCTTCTTATTCTCATCTTCGGGTTTTTGGGTGCTTGTGTTATCCGTTATTTCCATCCACCACAATTAACAAACTTCATGCTCGGTCTACTCCGTGTGTGTTTTTGGGTTATCCGTCTAATCATCGTGGTTACAAATGCTTTGATTTATCCTCCAAGAAAATCATAATTAATCACCATGTCATTTTTATGAAACCCAATTTCCTTTTACGAAAGTTCATACTCCCGAGCCTAGGTCGTATAATTTTTTGGATGACCAAATATCCCCGTATATTATTCGGCATTTTTCGGACATCTCCCGCACCCAAAACTCTCCAGCGGGCCCACTGCCCGCTGGTCCCACTGGCACGTCTCGGCAAAGACGCCCGATCCTCTCACCGGGCCGCCGGTGATTGGGTCGGGCCCACCCACTACTTGAACTGGTCCAGTCCCAGGTACCGTTCTCGGCCCAGCTTCTGCGTCCAGTTTTGGGCCAGCAGGCCCACTGCCTGCTGGCAAGTCCATCCCGAGCCTAGCAAATTCCCAAAATTCCCTCAATTCCTCCTCGAGTCATAGACCGATCACTCGTAGTCAGCGGGGTATTTTTACACCTAAAAGAATTTTAATTTACACTCTAATGTCTCTAAATCCCCCTTGCCCCGTAATTCTGTGTCTGCCTTAAACGACCCGAATTAGAAAATTGCTATGACTGATAAATATAATGCTCTTATTGATAATAAGACGTGGGAGTTGGTGCCCCGTCCATCTGGTATTAATGTTATCAGGTCTATGTGGATTTTTGCTCACAAGGAGAATTCTGATGGGTCCTTTGCTCGACATAAGGCGCGGCTTGTGGGTGATGGTAAGACTCAGCAGGTTGGGATAGATTGTGGGGAGACGTTTAATCAGGTGGTCAAGCCGGCTACCATTCGCATTGTGCTTAGCCTGGCTCTTTCTAAGGCATGGCCTATTCATCAGTTGGATGTCAAAAATGCTTTCTTACATGGTGATCTCAAGGAAACAGTATATATGCATCAGCCGTTGGGGTTCAGGGATCCTAACTGTCCTCATCATGTCTGTTTGTTGAAAAAGTCCTTATATGGGCTTAAGCAGTCTCCACGGGCCTGGTATACGAGGTTTGCTGACTATGTTTCGACAATTGGGTTCACTCACAGCAGGTCAGACAATTCTTTGTTCATCTACCGACATGGTTCATCCTTGGCCTACATCTTGTTGTATGCGGATGATAACATGTTGACGGCCTCTTCCGATGCCTTACGCCATTCTATCATGACCATGCTCAGCTCTGAGTTTGCTATGAAAGACTTAGGGCCCTTGAGTTACTTTTTGGGGATTGCCGTCAAACGTCATTCAGATGGTTTGTTTTTGTCTTAAAGAAAGTATGCGGCTGAGATCATCGAGAGGGCTGGGATGTCATCCTGTAAGTCCACTTCCACTCCAGTTGATACTAAGCCCAAACTTGGTGCCACGGCCGGCATCCCTTACGAGGATCCGACCCGCTATCGCAGTCTTGCAGGGGCTCTTCAGTATCTTACCTTTACTAGACCGGATATTACGTATGTTGTTCAACAGGTGTGTTTATACATACATAATCCCATAGTTGACCATATGAATGCAATCAAACGCATCATCCGGTATATTCAGGGTACACTGGACTATGGTTTGCATTTGTATCCTTCATCGACATCCACACTTGTCTCATACACTGATGCAGATTAGGGTGGTTGTCCAGACACCAGATGGTCTACATCTGGCTAATGTATGTTCCTTGGCGGCAACTTGGTCTCCTGGTCTATGAAGCGTCAGGCGACTCTATCCCGCTCAAGTGCCGAAGCTGAATATCAAGGGGTAGCCAATGTGGTCTCAGAATCATGTTGGTTACGTAATTTGCTTTTAGAGCTTCATTGTCCGATTCAAAAGGCAACCTTGGTTTATTGCGATAATATTAGTGTCATCTACCTTTCAGGTAATCCGGTTCAGCACCAACGCACCAAACATATCGAAATGGACATTCACTTTGTCCGTGAAAAGGTTGCTCGGGGTCACGTTCGCGTATGCCATGTCCCATCAAGATATCAGATTGTAGACATCTTTACAAATGGTCTTCCCTCGGTCATTTTTGAAGATTTTAGGGACAGTCTCAGCGTTCGAAGTCCGTCCGCTATGACTGCGGGTGTGTGTTAAATATACACAATATACATGTGTATATTAAATCTCGGATTTGGTCCCAATAATAGCTCTCGGTTTTGGTTGTTTATGTAAAGTAATTTATGGTAAATATTTAGTATCCTAGTTTAGGTAATATTGTAATATAATTAGTAGTGTATTACCATAATTAGTGTATTACCATAAATGTATAGAATAAGGTTTTTAGAATAGAATAGGAATAGGATTCTCCTATTTTGTAACTTGTATATATAGCCTCTCAAGTAATGAAAATAATCAAGGGGATTATTTCTTTCAGAGTTTCTGCCGGAGATCTGACCATTATGTCAAAAAATTTAAAACGTTATTAGAAGTGGATTTTTGGTTGTTGCCTGTTGCAATTAGAGATGTCAGTAGATTCTGGACCCGATCCGAATTCGGTAAATTCAGATCCGTTTTATAGAATATGAATCTTCAAAATTTGGACCCAATCTATTTCTGACAGATCGGATCTAAATCTTATATTTGAGATTCGTATCTGATCCAGATCCGATCCGTGGATCAATTTTTAATTAAATATATTCATAACCTAGAATGTAATTTTATAAGTATTTTCTTAAAATTGCTAAACACATCCTTGCAAGTTTAATTTATCCCCGCGTTAACTCAAAAAGCAAAAATAAAGAGGTAACTTCGACAATAAAATCAATGTTATATTAGTGAATGACTAACATTTCCATAGACAAGTCGTTAAAATTATATTCACTTCATTTGTGAAGATTCCAAGCACACGCAAGTTCAACATTGTGGAAATACAAATCAGCATTTTTCATAACTATTGTCATTGTCCAATATTTTCAATTAATAGTTCACAATCAAAACGAGACAAAGAACAAAATATCTCATATGAACATTTCAAAATTGAAACACAGTAAACTGTTAGTTAAGTATAAATCGTTTGTCTGTTAAAAAAAATCTTAGCAATGTTACATTCTTAGCAAGATAAAAAAATTCACATTTGGATCCAGATCCGATCTGTGGACCCGATGAATTCGTATCTAAATCTGATTTTTATGGATCCGATGGATCTTGATCCAAGTATAAAAAATAATCTGAATCTGAATCTAGTAGGATCTGATTCAGATCCGATCCGTTGTCATCATAGTTACCATTAATTTCATGATTTCTTGTTGAGAAACTTCTACAGAGTGGACAGTGGGGCATGGATTAAAACAGCGAAAATTTGGCTCTTTCTTGGGAGAAGTTGTTAAAGAAGTCAAATTTGGAGATGACGATTTGATTTTGATTTTGATTTTGATTTTGATTTTGATAAAGTGATCATATCAGAGCACATATGGAGTACAATCAGGTTCTCTTTTTTTAATCCTACTTATTATTTATTTATAAAAAAAAATCTCTTTGTAATTTTCTGCGAAATCTAATTTTATAAATATTAGAATAAATAATTTATTCTTTGATAATCTTGAAAGCATGATTATTGTGTTTAGATTTAATATGTCGTTACATGAATAAAATTATGTGAAAGTTTATTGTTAAGTTGTGTGATGGTATGATGTATTTTATTTGGAAGACCATATCTGTTAACACTCAAAAGTAATTTAAGTGTTTAGCCGAATTCGGTGACAGTCGAACTGTTCCAAAGCCGAATTTACTCATAGCCCTCGACTACAAGAACTTCATCGACTACTAAGGCATCTTAGCCGAGTTATTAGTTAGAGGTACGAATGGGACCCACTTAGATACAGACGCCTCAACGACCAAGTCAAAAGAGTTTTCAAACCCCTAGAAGCGGTAACAGCCAACAACAGATAAAAGAAAGGGTCATTATCCGAGCAAGAGGAGTAGAGGACGAGAAAATCGGCACCACCTTTCCCATAGTCGGCCATTGAACTTAGTGGGTTACTTGATGGCTGACATGGGGGGATCACATTGTACAATTTTTTCCTTTTTTTGTACTATAAATAAGATCATTCTTTGTATATAGGAGGAGAACCAATCAATCAAACAACTCAATGTTTATCTATCTTTATCCTTTACTTTACTGTACTCAGTTGCATTCATGTTTCTTACCTCTTAGTTTATTCATACCACCGCCCTAACGCTTTCTGGAGTTGTTGGCGAACCCATTACTGGAAATTAGAGTTCTGTTTCCAGCCAAATCGCTGAAGTTAAGGAATCAATTTGTTTGCCGATACGGTCAGTCGATAAAACGACAGAGAACAGAATTCGGGGTGAGAACAAATTTGGCACACCCGGTGGGACCATAGGTGAATTAATAGCAAAGTTTGATTCTCCACGTCATGATCATTCTTGGCGTATACACCTAAGGTCTAGTAAGAAAATGAACCCCGAGTCCACTCCATATCTTATGGAAATGAGACAAGATAGAAATCATCCCAGCGAATGATAACCCATTCCGACCAGGGGTTCAGAACGTAGATGTTGTCCTCTATTCACCCTATGTGGCTCCCATAGCCGTCACGGAGCAGTATGAAGAAGGATCTTGGGAATCCTGTAATCTTACCTTGCGATGGTTTGATATAAAATAATTAGTCGAACCACGACTTATCTTGGAGGATTTAAATAGTTGAGGAAACCCAAATCATATGTGACATGTGGCATCGGCTGACCGCCCTATGTTCTGAGGCAAAGATAGCCGAGGCATCGCAGATGGGGAACCACAACAACAAACCAATGTTGCCGATGAAGTTGAGCTACCGATGAAACTTGAATCGCCCATAAGAAGGGCTATGCCTAGTTTTGAGTCTCAGGATCCTTTGGAAGATATCAACTTGGGAACTGAAGAAATCCCTCAGCTAACACATATTAGTGGTTTGCTGAAGGAAGAAGATAAACAAGGTATAACGACCCTTTTACTGTATATAAAGACTGCTTCGCATGGGATTATCATGAAATGTCTAGGCTGACACGTACTTTGATAGAACATAGGTTGCCAATCAATGAGGGTTTCAAACCCCAAAAACAGCCACCCAGAAGGTATCATCCTCAACTGATGCCTCAAATCAAAGCCAAGATCGAACGACTACTGAAAGCTGGGTTTATTAGAACGACAAAGTATGTGGAATGGTTGGCAAACGTCGTACCAGTCAAGAAGAAGAATGGCAAGGTTCATGTATGTATTGATTACATGAACCTAAATATAGCCACTTCTAAATATGAGTACGTCATGTCGATAGCCGATATGCTAGTCGACTCAGCAGCCGTTAATGGCGTATTGACCTTCATGGATGGATACTCTAGCTATAATCAGATATCGGTAGCGGAGGACGACGTTCACAAAACCACCTTCAGATGTCCAGGAGCGTTGGGCATTTACGAGTGGGTAGTTATGATGTTTGGTATGAAGAACGCTGGTGCCACTTATCAAAGGGCAATGAATACCATCTTCCATGACTTGATCGGCAAGACTATGGAGGTTTACATCGATGATATAGTAGTGAAGTCTAAGGACTTCAAGGATAATTTAGCCGATCATGAACAAGTATTAAAAAGAATGAGGATTCATAATCTCAAAATGAATCAAGCCAAGTGCATGTTCGAAGTATCGGCTGGCAACTTCCTTGGCTTTTTTGTACATAAGAAAGGCATCGAGATAGATCGTAACAAAGCCAAGACAGTAATGGGATGCGCACCACCCAAGACAAAGAAGGAGTTACAAAGCTTATTGGGAAAGATCAATTTCTTAAGGAGGTTCATATCTAACTCGGCTGGCAAGATGAAGGCTTTCTCACATTTGCTCAGACTTAAAGAGTCAAAAGAGCTAGTATGGGGTCTGGAACATCAAAAGACCTTTGATCAAATTAAAAAGGCCTTAGCTACTTCCCCCGTACTGGTGCCTCCCGTGCCAGGGAAGCCGTTGAAATTGTATATTTCGTCTGCAAAATTATCTATCGGTTGTTTGCTAGCATAGAAGACCGATGATGGAACTGAAAGAGCGGTTCATATATTAGTTGAATGCTCAACGATGTTGAAACTAGATATACTCCTTTGGAGAAGCTTTGTCTATCTTTGTTCTATGCTTGCACAAAACTCGAATATTATCTAATGTCTCATGTTATATACGTTTTGTGCAAAGTTGATATTGTCTGGTACTTACTAAATAGACCTGTCTTGCAAGGTCGATTAATGAAGTGGGCCATCAAGCTTACCGCGTTTTCTCTCGAGTATATGCCACTCAAGGCCATCAAAGGCCAAGCAGTAGCCGATTTCTTGGCAGAACACCCTTGTGTAGACATAGATGATCTATGCGCTCCTTCTACTACATGTATAGATGTCGTGTCGTAGGTACTAACCTTTGACGGTTCTAGAATCCAGAAAGGAGTTGGAACCAGAGTCATGATAACAAATCCGAGAGAGAAAATATGGAGGTTCTCCTATCGGCTAGATCCTAAATTGACAAACAACCAAGCCGAATATGATGCTCTCATCATGGGTCTCAAACTACTAGTTTTTATGAAGGCGAGGTGCATCGAAATCCTAGAAGACTCTTAGCTAGTGATCAAACAGCTGGCCGGGGAATATGACTGCAAAGACCCAAATTTGATGGCCCATCATAGGATGGCTAGCAGGTTGCTTAGTGGGTTCGCATCATCCACGTTAAGTTATGTTCCCAGAGGCATGAATGTTGAGGCTAACGACTTAGCACAAGAAGCTTCAGGTTTTAGGAAGTGTCTATTCACCCTAGAGCACGATGAATTACCAGCCGAAGTGTTAGCCATTGATCAAATCGACTCATGGAGGCACTTACTAATTGACTATCTAAAAGATCCCTCCAATTGCAAAGACCTCAAGGTTAAAAGAAGAGCCTTGAAATACGTGCTCATTGACGATGACCTCTATAAAAGGAGCGTGAATGGAGTACTGCTCAAGTGCATTGCAAAAGCAGAGGCCTTGAGGGTCATGGGAGAGGTCCATGAAGGAGTATGTGGATCACACATAGCGGGGCCAACGATGAAATGGATGATCTATCGCCACGGCTATTATTGGCCTACTATCACAATTGACTGCTTCAATATGCAAAAGGATGCGGAGAATGTTAGAAACATGGACCAATCCAAAGGGTACCAGCCGAGTTGCTGCACCCAGTCGTAAAACCTTGGCCCTTCAGAGGATGGGTTATGGACCTCATCAGTAAGATTCACCCATAATCGGCTAAAGACCACAATTTCATTATCGTGGCTACCAATTACTTCACTAAATAGGTGGAGGCTCAGCCGATGAAGAGGGTCCATCAAACATATGTCATTTAGTTTATCCAACACCAGATCATATACATATATGGTATTCTTGAGACAATTACCACCGATCAATGGATAATGTTCACTGATTCTAAGGTGGCAGCCTTTGCTGAGAAGATTCGATATCAAGATGATCACCTCTTCGCCTTATTACGCACATGCGAATGGGCAAGTCGAGGCAACCAACAAACTTATTGTGAACACAATTAGTAAGAACATGGAAGATAAACCAGGAATGTGGTATCTCACTCTGGATGAAGACGTTTGGGCGATCAGGAATTCTAAATCTACAGCTACTGGGATGACACCTTCTCGACTAACCTATGGCCAAGATGCAATATTGCCGTTGGAAATTAATGTCAAGTCCTTATGGGCGGCCAAGCAGAACTCTCTAAGTTTAGAGGAGTATCAACATGCCATGCTAATGGAGTTAGACCATCTAGATGAAGATCGACTGATGTCCCTAGAGAAAATCGAAGTCGGTAAACGTAAAATGGCTAAAGCATACAACAAATATGTTAAGCCTAAGAGGTTTGCCGAAGGAGACTTAGTTTGGAAAACCGTTTTGCCGATCGGAATAAAAGATCGTAAATTCAACAAATGGTCACCAAATTGGGAAGGACCTTTCGTAGTAAGCCAACGGATCGCCGACAACGCATATCGATTAATAAACATGCATGATGAAGAAATGGATAGGAATATAAATGACAAGTATCTAAAAAAGTACTATCCTTCAATTTGGGGCATGCATGAATAAACGACAAGCACAAATTGGCTGCCTGGTCGCACAAAATAAGCTAATTCCCTTCGACGGGAGATATATGGCTAAATGACAGCCACAGACCGGCTTCTAGGTCACAAAATACAGAGAAAGCCATTTCTTTCACACGCCTATGTTGTAAGGTTGGTCACACTGCTCAGGCGAATAAACGCTATCCCAAGTGGTCAAAGATAATGGCCTATCAAATCTGCAGGATTTATTCTAAATTTACTAAAGAATGCTGAGAGCAATGCTGAAGTTAAAGGGTGGTATATGGATTCGCACATCCAAGTAAATGAAGCACAAAAACAGAGGCGTTGAACATACCCGAGCCCGACGTTACAACAGAAATCAAATTCTGACAGTGCGGCGGCATCAAAAGGACCCATGCGCCTCCATTCGTCTTCTGTGTCCAACTTCACTCGATCCAACCAATCCGAATAATGAGCGACCTTAGTCGGGCTGAGGTACTAAAATAAGAGAGAATCACCTTGTTCCGGTCCACCGTACGGAGTCAGAACCAGATGTTCATCAAAGAAGGCCAAGGCAGGGGTCAGGTCACTATCGGCTAGAATGATTTTTCTTGATCTTCGAGATGAAAAAGATGAGGCCATGGTTTCCGATAAATAAAAGGGCCAAAGATTAGGTGAGAACCCTATGGGGGAGGGGATACCTTTTCTTAAATAACCTTCAGAGGCGCGACTGAGATTAATTTATTATATTTTCAAAAGCACGACCGAAAATCATCAGAGCCAATTCGTGGTAATGAAGACGCCTCGGTTAAAGGGGGAACACATTTCAAAAAGTGATCATCATTGCATGCACTAGAGACGAGACGATTGAAGTGACATGCGCGGCTGTCATACTGAAATGATGACTACTTTCGGATACATCAACTCAATAGTCAAACTCGAGTTAATGTGTGGGGGGTCAATTGTTAACACTCAAAAGTAATTTAAGTGTTTAGCCGAATTCGGTGACAACCGAATTATTCTAAAGCTGAATTTATTCCTAGCCCTCGACTACAAGACATCGGCTACTAAGGCATCTTAGCCGAGTTTTTAGTTAGAGGTACGACTGGGACCCACTCAGATGCAAACGCCTCAACGACCAAGTCAAAAGAGTTTTCGGACCCCTAGAAGCGGTAACGGCCAACAACAGCTAAAAGAAAGGGTCATTATCCGAGCAAGAGGAGTAGAGGGCGAGAAAATCGGCACCACCTCCCCCATAGTCGGCCATTGAACTTAGTGGGTTACTTGATGACAGACATGGGGGGATAACGTTGTACAGTTTTTTCCTTTTTTTTGTACTATAAACAGGATCATTCTTTGTATATAGGAGGAGAACCAATCAATCAAACAACTCAATGTTTATCTATCTTTATCCTTTACTTTATTTATCCTTTACTTTACTGTACTTAGTTGCATTCATGTTTCTTACCTCTTAGTTTATTCATACCACCGTCCTAACGCTTTCTGAAGTAGTTGGGGAACCTATTACTAGAAATTAGAGTTCCATTTTCAGCCCAAATCGCTTAAGTTAAGGAATCAATTTGTCTCCCGATACGGTCAACCGATAAAACGGCGGAGAACAGAATTCGGGGCGAGAACAATATCTTTATTGAAAGTTATTACTATATCATTTTGAGATCATGAAAATTAAATGATATTTCTTGTGCTATCATTTTATTCGTGAAAATTTGAAGATATCTTATTAGACTAATGTCTTCTCGTGTGATAGAATTTTAGTGCTATAATTTGGCAGATGAAATGATTTAGTCGAGTATGAGTTAAAAAATGGGTGATGAAAAGGTTCTTGAAACATTAGATAATTAATTTTATGCCTTCAAAATAAAAAAAGTTGTGTTCTTTCATGAAGGGGTGCCATTATAAAAAAATGTATTTTTTCATGAACACTTGAAAAATTGTATACACATCAAAGTATGTGATAATTATTTGTGCTACTTAATTTGTTCATATGTTATTGCAAGAGGTGATATGAAGAACATAATAGAAATAAAGAGATTTCTACAGTATAATAGAAACAAAGAGGTTTATATGAAAGAATAGAAATGATCAGGTTTTCTTTCTTCCACATTTGATATAAAGGATTTTGGACAAATTGATACTATATTGAGCATCAATATTAAACAAAATAGTGGGGGTAATGTATTGAGTGAATCTCGTTACATTGAGAAGAAAGCGCTAAATAAATTTAATCACGTATACATACTGTTGACACCCAATTTTGTCCCATCTTTTATGATTTTATTCGTAATTTCTAATATTTTTGACACTTTTAAAACAATTTTAAAATATAGGCATGTATGTGTATATATCTTATTATTATTATTATTCGCATTTTTTACTATCATTTGCATCTTTATCATAATCATAGTTTTATCCATAATATTCTATGTTATTTTATTTTTTCGCAAAATGGCATCGCATTTCCGTTTTTTATCAAGCATTGAACATTTCGCAAATATTATATTTTTTATTATCACTTCGTTATGTTATTTTAAATAATTCACATCTTTTACAAAATATATATATATATATATTTAATGTTAAAACCCTTTTATATTTTTAAACCCAAAACAATTTCTAACCCATTTCATTTTCCCAACCCAATACAAATCTCCCAAACCCAATTCCCTTTCCTTTTTCCCAAAAACCAAAGCCCAACTCCCCTTTTCTTATTCCCCATCGCCCAAGCCCAAACTCTCCCATTAAATCCCCCACTCGGCTGGCCCAATCCCCCAACCCGTCGGCCCAACCCGTCGGCCCCAAACCCGAACAAGCCCAAAACCCATTCCCCCTTTAAAACCCCAAAACCCAAAAAACAAAACAAAAAAAACCCAAAAATCAGAAAAACCTAAACCCTACCCCCCCCCCGAACCGCGCCGCACACCCCACGCCCCCGACCCCACTCGCCGGTCACCTCGCCCCTGCCATCACCGACCCCTGACACCACCAACCCCCCTCTGTTACGCCGACACCCGAAAATCCGCGACCCATGCCCCTCAAATCCGCGATTTTGGCTCCTTTATTTTGAATTTCAAACTCGTTTTTTAAGGGGGAATCCACCTATAAATACCCCATGTTGTTCTTCATTTTGAGGGGGGATTGGACAGATTTTTGGGAGGATTTTCCAAGGAGAGATTCGGGGATTTTTCGGAAGACTATTCCATATATACATAAAAATATTTGTGGTGTTCTTGATTTTAAAAGTATTTGTCTTCCTTGTTATTCAAGAATCAAGTCCGAAAAGGTTTGTTCTCCACTTTTGATTCTCTGATTTTGACACTGGTTCGGGTCGGGTCGACTGGTCGGTCGACCTTGGTTTGGGTAATATTTTCGAATTCTTGCATTTTCATATTCATGTATGTTGGTTATCCGAAATTGGTGAATATTTGATTTCGGATTTTGGATACCGATTCGGACCGGTCACGACCGGATCGGGTCGACCGGATCGGGTCGACCGGATCGGTCGACCGTTTGGGTAACATTTTCGAATTCTTGCATTTCATATTTTTGTATGTTTGGTTATCCGAAATTGATGAAATTAGTTGATTCCGGTTGAACACATGATTCGGGTCGGGTCGACCGGTTTGACTTTTCCAAATTTCTTGCATTGTTCTATTGTTATTATTGGTTATCTCAAATTGATGAAATTAGTTGATTCCGGGTTGAACACATGATTCGGGTCGGGTCGACCGGTTTGGGTTTTCCAAATTTTTCTTGCATTTCATATTCTTGTTATTGATGTTATCCACAATTTGGTGTTAAAATCTTGATTCGGGTTTTGATCATCGATTTGGTCGATTCGGGATCATCACCGGGTCGGGTCGACCGATTTGGATATTTCCGAATTCTTGCATTTTCATATTCATGTATGTTGGTTATCTGAATTTGGTGTTAAAATTTTATTCGGGTTTGGATCACTGATTCGGGTCGGGTCACCGATCCGGGTTGGGTCGACCCGATCTGGATATTTCCGAATTTTAGAACTTGGGTCGGATACTTTAATTGCTCACTTGCTCGTTGCTTTTACTTGTTTTATTGTTTTATTAATATTGCATTAAGGCCGACGAAATTGAGTTCGAGGCCGCGCTTTTCTTTCGTTTCATTTCTCTATTTTTCAAAGATCGTTTTGAGTATCCGGACAACGGATATTTTATCTTGTTTTTTTTTACTTGTTTTAAACTAAACACCGCCTCTTTTTCGGAAATTATTTTCTCGCTTCTTGTTTTACCGTCTCTTTCTTCTTTCTTGTTTCATTTTAATTTTACTTGATTTGAACACGATACTACACCGGCCAATGAAAAATATCCGTCGATTTTGAGGCCTCCACAGGTTGAAAAGACGGAAATATAACTTCGGGGCAATGATGAAGACTTAAACCTTTTATTTCATCCGAGATCAACATGTTTAGTAGGCGAGGTGAATTATATATTCGCAGCCACGACGTGATTATAGTGATCTTTTCTATTTCACCCGAGAGACCAACACGTTTAGTAGGCGAGGCTATCAAAATAAACCACATTAGTCATATGTTTGCAGCCACGACATGATTGGAATGTTCTTTTCAAAATTTAAGTTTGAGCCCTCCGTGATCAAAACATTCACTGTTTTGAATACGGATATGAAGTTATTTGTATTTAACTGTTTCTAACCATTTGTTCTTGACAGCTTGCAGGGATTAAAGTAAATAAAGGCAGATTATTCCTCGGTGTTAATTTATTTTATTTCTTTCTTTAATTCAGCTTTTATCCCGCTTTGTATTGTAATATTATTTATCGCACTTATGTAACTATTGAAATGCTTAGAATAGGCAAACTTAGGATTAATTCATAGGGTAGTTTAAGATTTGAAACCTGTCGCTAGCTTATTTATTTGTAGGCTCGGTTAAATTCAAACTTAGAAATCCTTCGCTAGTTTATTTATTTTAGGCTCGTCACGCGTATTCAAGATTTTCAAAACAACTTTTGTCATCTTTTATTTGCTTTATTAAATCATACCGAATAAGTTTTTCTTTTGTCAATTTACAATTCATTGACTTCCCAAATTTTACTTCTTTGGCATTATAAATAATTTGTTTTACTATCAATTGTCAAATACATATTTTTCCAACTCTACATGTATTTCTCTTTAAATACCATACAAATGCATATTTAAAAAATCTCTACATGTCTCTTTCTTTTTAAAATGCATCATTTACTAATTATTTGCAAACATCTTTAAATATGTTATACTTGTAAAAACATATATTTTTAGTAATAATTAACCTGAGTTTGACCGGATAACCGCAAGTTAGCGGATCTTAAAGGATGCCTAACCCCTTCCCTTTAGGATAATAAAGAACCCTTACCTAGAATCTCGCTAGTTTCGCATACCTTAAAATTGGAGTTACATTGCAGCATTTAGTTTAAATATTTAGGTGTCCTAATTCACCATAAAAAATAATTAGGTGGCGACTCCTCAATTCTTTACCCAGGAATCACCGAACACGTCCGTGCTCCCCTTTAACCTCGAGCCAGGTCGAAAATAGGGCGCGACACATACAAGAGCATAATATCTTGTTTGATCCAAGATCGAGTGAGTTAATAAATAATAAAAAAATGATGGAATATTTTGATTTAAATTGAGTTTGAAAGAGTCATTGCTCATTTATGGCTTTAGCGGAAGCGTATTAAGGAGTTGATTGGTTGAGAATTTTTTTGTAGGAATTCCATTGACTTACAAAGTGTGAGCTCCACTTTGTGATAGTCAAGTCATTAGCGTATAAAAATATTTGTATAATCAGAAGTCAATACATGTGAGTCTTTGACATGATTAATTATATGAAAAAAATTATATCAAGATGAATTTATCTTGTTCACATTGTGAAGTCAAAGAGTAGTTTGACTAATATATTTATAAAGTCTCTTACAATGAAGTTGGTGAAACAACTTCAAGTGGTAAAACTCTAAATTTAGGTCCACCAATAATGACAACCCTACCCAACACTTGAAATGAATAGTTATGGGTTCAAAGGGTAACAACAAGTTATTGATACGTGGATGTTTCAGTACTTAAGTAAGAAATATACTTGTAATGGTTGTCACAAATTAGAGGGTTGAGTTCTTATACTCTTAATGAAATTCAGTTCAAGGAACAAGTGTCTCAATGTGACAAAAACACTTAAAGAATTTCACCTATATGCAACATAGAAGTGGTGCCGCTTCGATTGAGATGTGGAGTTGTTCTCATTGATGTTCATGAATTTTGGATAACACATAGCCATAAAAGTACTAAGTATGTTGAGTGGAAAGCAAGAATAAAATATTTATGTGTATAGTGTCACCGATGTAATCACAATGAATAACATGTTCAAAGCTATTATGCTATCTGAGATGTTGATTTCATCTTGTGATGCTATACTAAGGTAACGTTAAAATCGAAAGATACATTACTCTATGCATAAATATTATTTGATTTTTAAGTCTTAATTTATATTTAAATAAGTGGGGGATTGTTGAGGTTTTTATATAAATATAAATTAATTAAAGTGTTTTTTAAAAAAAGTGTCTTTGTCCTTTCATTCTTGAATTACCCCCATTCTATTTAAACCCAACATAACTTTTTCTTTCTTTCCAGAGAAAAACATTTTTCTTCTACAACAAAATCTCGCAAAAATCAGAAAAGTTCTTACTTTTCCAAGACGGATCTTTTCACTATTTGCTCAATGTAGATTTTCAAAAGGCTTGTCATATCCACTAAAACTATTTGCGTACAATCCCATAACAATCTCGCAGATGAGAGAGAGCAAATATCATTTTTAAGAAGCGTTTCGCGCATGTTTCAAGCTCCTCTGTTCGTTATTCATATTGTCAAACTTCATCTTTGTATTTTTTTCATATAATTTTTATGTTTTTGGTATAATATTTTCCAACAATGTGAATAATAATCCGCCATTTTTTCTTTACTAATGTCTTCTTTTGACGTTACTAGGATTTTCTTTTCTTACCACCTTACTCCATTATTAGCTCTCCACTTCTTTTCTTTTTATTTTTTTATTTTGCACATGAGAGAAAAGAAGAGAGTGAATGCACACACAATACTTTCATCTTAAACTTTCATTATTTATTTTTGCACAATAACAATTTCAGTTCAAACATTGAATAACTAATTAGTATGTTTAATTTCAAGACAATTGGAACTTTAAATTTCAGGATATTGTATTTTTAGTTGTTCTGAAATCAAGTTCTGCGGTTCAGGAGTAAAAATCACTTTCTCTATCAGTTTTGTCTTCTTTATTAAAATCGCAATTTTAATAATCATGTCATTTTCATACAATTTTGAAATTTGCTTTTTCATTTTTTTCCATATGATTTTATTCTTTGGTCATTGTTTTTTCGCTGTTTAATTACCCTTACATGAATTAAAAAAATTAAAATATCATGAAAAGAACTTTACAATAATAACACACTATCTTGAAATTTGAACTAAAAAGTTGAACTTTATGACTTACTATTCATATATTCAAATCGCAATAAGCAGAGAAGAAGAAGAAGAAAAAGCGGCCTACCATTTTTTAGTTATGGCTAAAGTTTAAATACTTTACACACTTTTATCTTTTAAACAAAATTATTAAAAGGGTTATTTGTGCATTACCCTATTTATTTGTACCTTGTATTGACAATGTTTACATTGGAAAAGCGCATCTCTATAATCAAACCAATATTTAGAAGACTTAACTTGTGAGAAATTCAAATAATTTTGTTTATGATAGATTAAATTAATATTAATAATTTCTTTTATGATATAATAGAATATTTCCCGAATATTCTTTCATTAATTATATATCTCTTATTTTGGGTAGAATTATATTCCTATTGTAATTAGATCTTCTATTTTAGGTAGAATTATATTTTCTATTGCAATTAGTTACCTAGTTTAAATATTCTTGTACTACTATATATATTGTACATTATTGATGAATACAATCAATAAACATATTTCTTTATGGTATCAGTGGCCTAAAAATACATCCACCGCCGCCGACCATAGCTCTCGGCCGCCACCCCCCATGGAACCATAGTATTTTTTCAGTCATTCTCTCTCCCTTCTTCTCATAAGTTTCATCTTACATGGCTGTGGAAGAGATAGACCTCTTTCGGTTAGTTGGATTACGGGCGTTTGTGAAGGTGACCTTCTTTCGGGTCCGGCATGAAAACAAAATAGTTTGTGACGCTGAACTAAACTCCCGATAGATAAGAGAAAATCGGAAATACCCCTTATCTGACAAACCAAATTCCATCATGCACTTCCGGTAAACAACATAAAACACTTCATCTCTATCACCCTTGAGATGGAAAATGGTCAATACTCCTCGTGGGCAGAACTTTTTAAGATCCATTGTTGTGTTTACGAAGTTATCGACCACATCATCCCTCCTACACCGAAGTCCACAGACCTACCCTTGGCTTTGACTTCTGATGATGCACTCTAGTCTCGTTTGGACGCAGCCGTCCTCCAGTGGATATATGACACAATCTCTAATTAGGGATGGCAACAAATCGGATCTGGATCGGATCCTACTAGATCCAGATTCGGATACGTTTTTCATACCTGAATCCATATCTATTTTTCATACTTGAATCCAGATCTATTTTTCATACCTGAATCCGATCCGGATCCAGATCCATCGGGTCCATAAAAATCATATCCAAATCTGGATCCATCGGATCCGCCGGGTTCACGGATCGGATCTAGATCCACGTGTAAAAAATTTTGACTTGATAAGAAATTTTTTTTGAACTGACAAATGATTTTTACTTAGCTAACAGTTTACTGTGTTTCAATTTTGAAATGTTCATATGAGATATTTTGTTCGTTGTCTCGTTTTGATTGTGAGCTATTAATTGAAAATGTTGGACAATGACAATAGTTATGGAAAAT
This sequence comes from Anisodus tanguticus, assembly GCA_034509755.1. Lineage (NCBI taxonomy): Eukaryota > Viridiplantae > Streptophyta > Magnoliopsida > Solanales > Solanaceae > Anisodus > Anisodus tanguticus. The sequence goes on from CM067556.1 coordinate 24,994,398, forward strand.
GCTGACTAGTATTTCCACAATGCATAACTTGCATGTGCTTGAAATCTTCACAAATGAAGTGAATATAATTTTAACTACTTGTCTATGGAGATGTTAGTCGTTCACTAATATACCATTGATTTTATTATCGAAGTTACCAATTTATTTTTTGGTTTTTGAGTTAACGCGGGAATAAATTAAACTTGTTTGAGAATTAAACTTGCAATGATGTGCTTGGCAATTTTAAGAAAATACTTATAAAACTACATTCTAGGTTATGAATATATTTAATAAAAATGGATCCACGGGTCGGATCTAGATCGGATACGGATCTCAAATACAAGATCCAAATCCAGATCCGATCCGTCAGAAATGGATCCGGATCTGTCAGGTCCAAATTTTGAAGATCCATATCCTATAAAATGGATATGGATCCACCGGATCCGGACCGGGTCTAGGATCCACTGCCATCTCTATCTCTAATGATTTGTTTCACTCCATCATTGAGACCGATGCCACAACCCGCCAAACGTGGGATCTTTTGGAAAGTATTTTCTATGACAACAAAAACTCAACGAGTGTTATACATTGAAAATCAGTTCAAGGATGTTCATCACGACGATTTCCCAAACGTGTCTGCATATTGTCAAGAACTCAAGATGCTTACCGACCAACTCTCCAACGTCGGCGCACCAGTCACGAATCAGCAATTGGCCATGCAACTTATTATAGGCTTGAACGAATCCTATGACGGCGTTGCCACCATCCTTCAGCAATGCACGTTGTTACCTTCATTTTATGAGGCCTATTCGAAGCTTATTCTTGAGGAAACCTGGAAAATCAAGCGTAACACCACTTAAGCTAGCATTGCCGATGCGGCCCTTACCACCACTGTCGGGCCCTCCACCGACGGTAGAGCCTCTAACTCCAGCAACCAGAACCGCCGGCCCGAGGACTCGCAGCAGCCCACAACCAGCAGCGACCGTGGTAGCAGCCTCCATCGTAAGCCGCATGGGCCCACCGTCATGGGCCGCGTGGGCCCACCATCATGGGCCGCGTGGGCCCACCATCATGGGCCTCTCCTTATAGCTCGTATCTGACATCCTCGTAGACTCCACCTCAGAACCGACAAGTCACCATAGCATACTCGACCCACGTTCCCAACAGGCCTACACAACATAGGTCCCCGCCCCTCAACATATGCACCGACTGACATTGAGGTAGCTATAAACACAATGTCACTCAACGCTCCAGACGAAAATTAGTATATGAGCACGGGCGCCACATCACATAACGACATCACAAGGTACTCTCACATTTTATTCTATTTGGAGTAACTTAAATCAGAATATTATAGTCGGTAGTGGACAAGATATTCCCATTTGATGTTTTAGTCATTCATCCTTTTCCCCCCACATCCACCGCTAATCTTAAAAAATGTCCTCCATTGATATGATCCTAGAAAGCTCATGGGCGACTATGAAGGCTAAAACTCGTGACAGAGCTTCGGACATGCATTTCCATGCCACATGTCTTTTGGTGATAGAGACATGGCCTTTGGAGGACATGGAAGGACAAGTCATAAAGGCTTACATTGTGTGGATGATTGCTTGGAAGAATCATGGAGATGATGGCCAATTGATGGAAGCCATACAATGTGGTTAGAAGTGCAAACATGGTTAGAAGTGCAATTCACGATTAAAGAGTGTAATTAGTGGTTGGGAATGCAATTCATGGTTAGGAGTGCAAATACGAGGATAAGATTGCAATTCAAGAGGAGAAGGGCCCATGTTGGGTTATTTGTGCAAATAGCACTTTTGGATCTTTGTTGTAATAGGGATACTAAATAAGGAACCCTTAGCCTTATTTTCATCCTTAGCTTGAAAATGAATCTTGAACTCATATGAGTGTGTTAGTATTATCTTAGGATAGTTTGTAGTGTTAATTAGCGTTTAGTGATAGATAATTAAGGTGGATTCCTTAGTTGGTTATTGAATTCCCAAAAAAGAATTGTGTTAATTTTGTTGTTTTGACACTAGATTATTGTTCCCTAGTGTTATTTGAACCTAAATTTCAAGTTTCGTTCAATTTGAAGGTGTTTTGAGCATTCTACCATTGTTGAAGCTTCAAGGTTTGAAACTTGAAAGTGGGTTTTGGTGAAAGAATGTGATATTGGCTTCAAAAGTTGGTGGGTTTTGTTCTCTATATCAAGGGGAGCTTATATTTAAAATTTGGTGCAATTTGGAGTTGATTTGAAGGTGTTTGGAAATTTGGTGTTCTTGAAGAACTTCAAATCTTCATAGGAAAGAAGACACAAAAGAGGTGTGTTTGATCCAAAAATCTTCAAGTCAAAGGTTGAAAAGTGTTTGTGGGACGAAGTAAAAAAAAAAGGTCCACGCAGCTGCCACGTCAGCCACGCACCTGTAGGGCAAGCCTAGTCGCGCCTGCATGGAGCGTGCAACCCAACTTCAGAGGGCAAATTGCCCTGCTTTGCTCTGTTTCAGTCCCTGTTTTGGGTATTTTTACTCGGTTTTCGCCCAAATTTCTTCCAGTTTGATTTCTTATCATATTCTTAATACTTTAATACTTATAATTAATTAAAAATAAGTGATTAAACATACTTGTTTGCTAATTAATTCTTGAATTTCATCACTTTCTTCCCAATTTTTCCAAATTTTTTCTAAGTGTTGAAATTCAAATTTTCTTTTCCTTCCCATTTCTTTAATTTTCTAAGCTAATTAACAATTAGTAATTGTTCTTACTTGATTGTTAACTAGTTTTTGAGTCTCATTTTTATTTCGTGCTAATTTTTCTTAAGTTTTTCTATTTTATTCCGTTGAACTTCTTTGGCTCTTGTCCGTTGTTTTGAGTCATCCATCATTCCTTAAACAAGAATCTATTCTTCCACAAAACTTAGCAACCGTATGAATTGATTGGACAAGTGGTTTCTATACCAACTTTGGAAGAAGCATTAGGTTGTGGTAAGACTTGAGTGCAAATACGAGTAGTGTGATGAGCTTTTGCTACTAACTTGTTTGCTCATTTTGTAGGTACACAAAGAGGGGTCATAAGGAGAGGAGTTATAAGGAAACATGTCATTTATCGCTTTGGGATCTTGTGATGATGATATGGGAGGCTATGGCTCTAGTGACGGAGGTTATAACCATGAGATGATGGAACTTATGGACACGATGGTGGTCATTATGATCATGAACCATATGATGGTGAAGAGCACTACTCTGGAGGCGAATATGAGGTAAATGGATCTTATGGATCTTATGAATAAGATGAGGGAGTAGAAGAGACTAATGAAGAGTTCTATGGTGAAAATGATGGTTATGAAGATCATCATACTACACACCATGGATATGGAGGCGACTTGAGGTATAGTTCTTTCTCACACATACCTCATGAATTAATTTATGAAGAGTCGCATGAAATAGGGAGTTGTGATGAACATGAATCGAGTGGTTATGCACTTTGTGGCGAATATGACCGTGAGGGTAGTAGACTTAAGTGTGAACCTTGTGAAGAACTTTGTAAAGGATATTCACGTGCATCCCCTCGTGATACTTCCTATACTAAGCGAGATGATATAAATGTGTGGGTTGGAGGAGGTAAAAGTTGTCCTAGAAGGAAAAGAGAGTGTACATTTCCTACTTCAAGAAGTACAATGTCTTATGTTCCTTATCCTAATACAAATGTGTCATGTTCTCAATATGGATATGATGTTGAAGGTAGGAGGGAAACATCGATAGGCATTGGGAGTAGAGGGAACCCAATGTATCAAGAGGCGAACTATCAAAACCAAGGTGAATGTTTGTGGATGTGCGAGATTCTCTCTTATGCTTGATGATGATTGTTATACAAACTTCATCACCCCTCATGTGGTTGAATGGTTGAGGATACCTTATGTGATGAGACGATATCCTTATTATGATGAGGGAGGGTATTGGGTTGATAGGAGAGTGAAGGTATTCATTACACATGGTGAGTACCAAGAGGAGATTTGGTGTGATGTGATTCCCATGGATACTTGTCACATATGTTTAGGATATTCTTGGTTCCAAGAACATAGGATTCCATATGCGCATGAATGGTACAAGTGCATAGTGGATGCTAGAGGAAAACTTCTATTTCCACCCATGAATCCTAATCTAGAGGCGAATGCAAGTAAGCAACATTCCAACATAGAGTTGCCAACTTTGTGTACAAAATCTAGTGAAGAAGATTACTTCCAATGGGAGCACAAGTTGGATGAGATCTTTAAATGCTACAACTACTTGGAAGAGAAGAAAGTGGAACTAGCTTCAAGCACCCTAAGAAGAGCCCTTATTAAGCATTGGGAGCATGAGAAGATAAAGGGGCACCCGATTGAGACTTGGAGTTCCTTGAAGGAATTTTGGAGGTGTCGCTTTGTCAATACATATAGAAAGAAGGAGAGAACCAAACACATTCCGAAAAGGAAAGAACCACTACAAGAAGAGAAGGCTACTTCAAGTGAAGCCAAAGGGAAAGAAGAAGTGAAGGGTTCACCAAATCATTCACAAGAAATTCTTAGCACTTGCCTCAATTACCATAAAATTGAGAGAGAAAAGATTGATAGGAGTACGGGAGAGAAAAGTGACAACTCTAGAGAGGAAAAATGAGAGATTGTGTGGAGTGATATGAGAGGGTTATCACAACCCAATTCTAATACATGTAACTTTTCCTTATTTTCTAGTTGTCTTAATAATGATGCAGATATTCTTGGAAGTAAACTGAAAGATGAACCTCAAACTTTGAAATTTTGTGAGGTAGTTGAAGGCTTCCCAAAGGAGCAAATGTGCTCCACTATTGAAAACCATGGTAAAGAAGATACTTTGTGTGAACTTCAAGGTAAAATAGCTAATCTCAACACTCCAATTAATGTGAATGTTCATGTTGTTGACTTGAGTGTAATGATGGCTTGTCCTTAGTTGAACTTAATGAATCTTTACCATGTGATGAGATTAGTTCTTTAAAGATTGTTGACAATGTTGTTGAAATGAGTGATTCCACACTTGTTGATCTTTTTTATGATTGAATTGATTCTTTTAATGAGATCAATTTGTGTTCACCTAGTGTTGACACTTATGATAAGAGTGTTTGTTCATTATCATGTACTGAGATTGCTCACCCACTAGTTGATCCTATTGATGACTGGATTGGTTCTTCTAGAAAAATTGATTTGTGTCCAACTAGTGTGGATATTTGTGTTGATCAACTTGATAGTTATGATAACCCACTAATTAAGGATCTTTGTGATGTGCTTAATGAACCTCAAATTAGTGAAGATATTGATATAGTTGATCATGTGGATAGTCATGGAAATAAAAATGCTTTGAAAAATGACGATTTTCTTTATGAGAGTGAAATTACATGTTTGCAATCCTCATCATTCAATGATTGTTCTCTCTTTAAAGATAATGTCTTATTTGATGATGACATGACTAGTGAAAATGAGGTGCATAGTGGTATGTGTTGTGATGATGAACATGTAGCCACCTTTGGAGGCTACAAAGTATTTGGTAATCCACTATGGGGGGATGATGCCCTCCCCGATGACGGAATGTCCTTCTTGAGGGTTTGTGGCCTACTTGATGGACCAACGCCATGTTTGGAAAAAGCTTCCGAAAGTGAAGAGTGCTCTTTAAAGAAGGGGAGCGATTTGGAAGGAATAGAACATACTTTTTGGAAGGACTATGCTAGATCTTCTAACCTAAAGGGGGAGGAGATGCTACTCAAAGCTTGACATATGATCGATAAGCTTAAAGGTAAAACTCTTTCTCTTGATGAGCTTAAAGGTAAAACTCTTTCTCTTGATGAACTTAATTATGCGATTAACTTGTTTGTGAAGTTTCACCAAAGGAGGAGACTTGAAGAGGGATTTTTTTAGGGAACCTCATTGGCAAACAACTTGGTATGATGTCACATCTTATACTTCCTTCGAGGGCGGCATGTATTCGTGACTCATGCTTATTCTTGGGCTTTCTAAAGCCATGGAGGTAACTTCTTTGTGTGATGAATATGGTAGTAACACTTCTAGTCGTTCATGTGATTCTTTACTAGTGTTATTACTTCATTTTATGTTGGGCTTTCATGGAGAATGTGAGCAAAATAGTATGGGGGATACCTTTGTATTTGACCCCGATGTTGACTTGATAATGGATCTTTTCTTGGGATGGGCTAGTGTAATAATTAGACTCTTGACTTGGGTTGGTTTTGTTTGTGATATTGCACTTAGCCGGAAGGGAGATCACTTGATTCTTGACTTAAGGGAAGATATGTGCTTCTTGAATGCTAGGATCAATGTGAACTTGCATGTTTGTTTTCCTAAATGCATTGGGTTCCTTAATTTACCCTTTTGTCAACATGTCTTGAATAACCAAGTGTCTTAGGCATTATTGGAATACATAGTCTTTCTAGATCCTTATGATGCTTGGTTATATCATAAAAGTGAGCCATTTAGTGTGTTGGTTGCATGCTTTACTTACTTTAGGTATTATGATTTGCCTTATGACGATTACCTTGTTTGTTGTGTGAGAGGTTATGCACTCATACTCTTTTATATCTTGCAAGGTACGGATTCGAGGACGAATCCTTTTGAAGAAGGGGTGGATGATATGATCCTAGGAAGCTCATGGGCGACTATGAAGGCTAAAACCCGTGACAGAGCTTCAGACATGCATTTCCATGCCACATGTCTTTTGGTGATGGAGACAGGGCCTTTGGAGGACATGGAAGGACAAGTCATAAAGGCTTACATTGTGTGGATGATTGCTTGGAAGAATCATGGAGATGATGGCCAAATCCATAGAATGTGGTTAGAAGTGCAATTCACGATTAAAGAGTGTAATTAGTGGTTAGGAGCGCAATTCATGCAATTCATGGTTAGGAGTGCAAATACGATGATAGGATTGCAATTCCAGAGGAGAAGGAGCCATGTTGGGTTATTTGTGCAAATAGCACTTTTGGATCATTGTTGTAATAGAGATACTATATAAGGAACCCTTAGCTTTATTTTCATCCTTGGATTGAAGATGAATCTTGAACTCATATGAGTGTGTTAGTATTATCTTATGATAGTTTGTAGTGTTAATTAGCGTTTAGTGATAGATAATTAAGGTGGATTCCTTAGTTGGTTATTGAACCCAATTCTATCAATTTCATAATTGAGTTGTACACTTGTGGATTCATTTGAATCATCTCTTTTGTTGAAATTGAGTATTATAGGTTCTTTTGGTTGAATTCAATTGGGAGGGTTTGGATTTCATATATCCAAGTTTGTCCATAAACTCATTACCAACCGGGTCTTGCTTCTATCCCTCTATTCTCATCCCAATTTCTTCAATTCTCACCCTTAATTTTCTTATTATTTTAGTTTCCGCATTTTTGTTGTTTGAATTTGTGTCTTCCACAAGCCGGATCGTATCATCCATGCCACTAAACTCATTAAGAATCTAATCTCTTTGCGATGTTTCACAACTGATAATAATGTTTCACTTGACTTTGATCCTTTTGGTTTTCTGAGAAGGATTTTACGACAGGGAGATGAATAATGAGATGTGACAACACCGGAGATCTCTACCATATTTCAAATGCCGTCAACAATCCAGACTCAGTTCCATCAACATTTGCTGCTCTCTTTCGTCTTCCTTATGACACTCTAGATTATGACATCCGAGATATTCTGTTTTACGCTCCCTTAGGAAAAATAATTTTATTAATTGCAACCGTATTTTTAGAACTCCTATATGTGAATCCTGCATTTTTAGAAAACATGTTAAATTACCATTTTCTGCATCCACAAATTGTACTTTACTACCTTTCGATACCACACATAGTGATTTGTGGACGTCCCATATTTTAAGTACGACTAACCATCGATATTATGTGTCATTTTAGACAATTATTCTAACTTTCTATGGACTTTTCCAATTGGCAACTTTTAAGCCCGGTCGTAAAGCCCTCAACCATCCGGACCATCCTCTCCAAGTTTTGAGCTTTTTTCGATCAAAGAGAAAGGATTCAGGCACTGTTCACAGTTCCAAATTCATTCGGCTGCATAGAAATGATAGGAACTTCACTGAGACCTGGTTAAGGGGAGAAGGTTTATCATCCTCTTGTTGGCATATCTGTAAAACAAAAAAATACGTCGATCATGCATACTATGTGTAATGATTCCCCCATTCACGATAAATAAAAAGATAAAAAGAAAATCCATTACTGTCTGGTTGAATATAAGTGTTCCTAAGTCAACTTTCTGATTCCTTCCAATCTTAAAAAGTAGTGATGCTTGATCAAGGGTCACTACTGTCTCGTTGAGAGAGGGTAGCCAGTTGTATATAGCAAGTTTGTGCAAAGTGGAAAACAAGGCAGTGAGTTTCGACACACGGCTGCGAGGAGCCCAAACAGTGATCAAATTCCATGTAAGGTACTTGATCATTGAATTGAGTTATTCCACAGTGGGGTTTGGTTGAGGTTCTCTTTTACTAATAATTATCCCAAGGGTGGAGTTGCTGATATTAGGTGTAAAATTGTATACCTTGTTGTATAGGTACACTTTCCCAAATTTCTTTGAGGTTATGTCCTTAACAGCAAGAATCAGATTAGCATAGAACACCCTAATCACCTTCTCACAATAAGGATTCTTACCAGATACAGAGCTTAAGATGTTTCGACTACTTAAGAAATCAACTAAATCATTTTTGGAGAATGAAGTTAGGTCAATCACCTTCTCCCCTCTAACTCCTCTATTCTTAAACCAATTCCAATTGCTGGAGCATGATTTAGTTTGAAACATGGAAGAGTAGGGAATTACCTCAGAATCTATTTCAGATTCTGTGTATACTTGTTCGGATGAGGTGGCTGCAGGTGTTGCCTCGGATATTGGGGCAACATAGTCTGGGTCCATTTTCTCGTCTGTTGCCTTTGATGTTGAGGAAACATATTTATCAAAATTCCAGTATGTTCTATGGACCCCTTTAGGAATGAAGTTTCGTAGAGGTGTGTCATCAGACATCTCTTCTTCTTCTTTTTCCTTCTCAGATTCTGCTTGTGGAGTGGAAGTCGATGGAGTTCTGGAGGAACTGGGCTCACTGAAATTGGTGTCAGTGCTGCTGCTTATGGTAGTATCAATAGAGAAAGTCGACTCTTCCCTGGATCTTTTGCCAGACTGGTATTCATCGAATTGGTTTTCGAAAACCCTCTTTGACCTTTGCGTCGGAAATGTCGATTTTGAGGCAAGGTTCGAGAAATCAGATGTTGCATCAACATCGATTGGGTTTTCATTATCGCCTAGGTAGCTCACCTGTAATGGCTTATCTGAACCAAGCAGAATCATAGCATGTGTGCAGTCCTCCTCGACAGGTCTCAAGTCATTAATGGAAGTATAATGCTTGTAAACCTTGTCATTATTTGCTGGACTAGTCGACATTGGAGAATAATCTTTGGTGTTTGTTGATTTGGGGGACACGGACATGGGAGAGGCTTTTGAAGGATTGGGCGTGTTGGAGAAGCTTTGGGTTCTGAGAAATGACGGCGTTGTTTGGGCTGCCATGATTTAATGGGTTGGTAGTCGACTGATGTGATAATACCAAGACAAAAAATGGGAGGTTTTATTATGGCAAAGTATACTTACACTTAAACTCATTTTTCTTAAATTTAGATTGTATAGAAGAATAAAAACTCTTTACACACCTAAAATAGGATTGTCATAGCACATATCATCATCTTAAAAAACGGTCGTCTAGAATTTTTGGACTTCCAGATAAAAACAGAGACGTTTTAAATACCAAAAACATGAATAAAATAAGATAAACCAGTTTGATCAATATATTGGAACACGGTGTTGTTAATGATGTTGGCAACATTTCAAAGTTAAACAAGCATTATGAGACTCCAAGGATTTTCTGATTTGACAGATAATATTTCCGTACATGTTCCCTATGAGATTGATCGCTGGACTAATGTAACATTTTACCATTGTCCTTAATGAACTTAGTTGAATACATACAGATTGAAAAAAATATTGAGGAATTTTCAATCCTTTTGAACACGTGGTACTTCTATAGAATAGGAACGATACCAATCTTAGAGCTTTGCTCTTTTTGTATACATCCAAATCTTTTAGTAGAGGCTTCGCCTTCAGATCTTGTCTTTTTAGAGTTATGCTTGAATCTTTTTTTTTAAATGCAACATCACTACAACACTTATCCTGTATATTGACTCAACAGAAAATGTTACCCAGAATGTTAGGGCAAACATTTCAGACAACATCTACCTAGTCTGTCTTATTTTCAAAGAAAACAGAGACCAAGAGATTTTTTCAAGCTAGAAAATCTCTCATGATTTAAAGGTTTGGTAAAAATGTCAGCCAGTTGAAAAAGAGTATCAACATGTTCGATTTGAACTAGCTGTTTTTCCACTAAGTTTCTTAAAAAATGATGTCTTATGTCTATGTGCTTTGTACGTGAATGCTGAACTGGATTTTTGGAAATATTGATAGCACTCAGATTATCACAATATCAAATTATGGAGTTATTAGATATGCCATAGTCATCTAGCATATGTCGTAACCAAATCAGTTGAGCACAACAACTTCCGGCTGCCACATATTCATATTCGGCAGTCGAGAGTGATACACAATTTTGTTTACGACTGTACCATAAGACTAGATGATTGCCAAGATAGAAACACCCACCACTAGTGCTTTTTCTATCGTCTATATCACCGGCCCAATCCGAGTCACTATATCCTATTAGATTAGGATTAGTGTCTTTGGAGTACCAAATTCCCAAGTCACGTGTACCGGCAACGTATCAAATGATACGTTTCACAGTATTAAAATGAGATACCTTGGGACTGGCTTGGAACCTGGCGCAAACAAATACGCTAAACATGATATCGGGGCGACTGGCAGTAAGGTATAGAAGGCTACCTATCATAGATCGGTATAATGTTGAATCAACATTTTGTCCAACATCGTCTTTACATACCTGTTGCGCAGAGCCCATTGGAGTCTTAATGTGTTTAGCATTTTCTAGACCAAATCTCCTAACAAGATTCTTGGCGTATTTACTTTGAGATACAAAGATCCCATCTTCATTCTGTTTAATTTGCAAGCCTAAGAAAAATGTTAGTTCTCCAATCATGCTCATCTCAAATATTGTCGACATTGCTTCGACAAAAGAATTTACTAGAGATTCTGTAGTCGAACCAAAAACAATATCATCAACATAGATTTGAGCTATTATTACATCTACATCGTGTCTTTTAATAAATAATGTTCCGTCAGCTTCTCCACGGGTAAAACCAAACTCAACAAGAAAGTTAGTTAGACGACCATACCATGCACGTGGTGCTTGTTTTAGTCCATACAAGGCTTTCTTGAGCTTGTACACATGATGTGGATGGTGAGGATCCTCAAATCCCTTTGGTTGTTCAACATAAACTTCTTTGTCCAAGTATCCATTAAGAAAGGCACATTTAACGTCCATTTGGTGCAAGGTAATCTTTAGATAGCAAGCACTAGCAAGAAGTAACCTTATTGACTCAATTCTAGCCACATGAGCGAAGGTCTCGTCATAGTCGATACCTTCTACTTGTGTATATCCTTGAGCAACAAGTCGAGCTTTGTTCCTGACAATCTTCCCTAACTCATCTGATTTGTTTTTGAATATCCACTTGGTCCCAATAGCATTTGTGTTGTTGGGTCATGGTACCAAGTCCCAAACCTCATTTCGGGCAAATTGTTCAAGCTCTTCTTGCATGGCTTGAATCCAAAAATTATCTTTTAATGCTTCCCTAATATTTTTAGGTTCCAAAGTAGATGTAAGACAAGAGAGACTTACCTGTTGATATATTGTGGACATGCACACATACCTTACCATTTCTCGGTAATTTACTGGCTCTTTCCATCTTGTACGCCTCTCCTCAAAACTCCCCCTATCACCTGGTCGGGTGGATGGTTCCTTCTAATCCTCGATGGAGGGTCTCTTCTCACTTGATCATTCAGTTCAGTAGCAGATTCCTCCTCGATTTCGTCCCTTGTGTTCTCTTTTTGAGGTTCAGATGTTTCTTCTGATGTTGGGACTACATCTGTTTCATCTGTGGGTTGCTCCTTTTCAACTGTAACCACAATGTTGTTTTATGAACATCTACCAGATATATCCAGCAGGTCATCGAAAATAACATTTGACTGATTCTTGTATGGTCTTTGTCCGAAGATTGTATATTCGATAAGCATGGCTATTCTGAGAGTAGCCAACGAATATTCCCTTGTCACTCTTAGAGTCAAATTTGGCCAGTTTATCCCTGTCATTAAGAATATAGCACACACACCCAAAGACATGAAAGTACCGCACTGTAGGTTTCTTTCCATTTAACAGTTCATAGGGTGTCATCTTGGTCCTTGGCCTTAAATAAATTCTATTAGTTATGTGACATGCCGTGTTCAAGGCTTCTGCCCAAAACCTTTTTGACACTTGCTTAGAACTTAACATAACTCTAGCCATTTCTTGTAGAGTTCTGTTCTTTCTCTCGGCAACCCCATTTTGTTGTGGTGTTTTTGGTGCCGAAAATTCATGGAATATGCCTTTCTTTTCGCAGAATTTTGCAAAGATTTGATTTTCAAACTCCTTTCCATGATCAGATCTAATTCTGAAAATCGAAGAACAAAATAGATTTTTAATCCTAGAGTAAAGTGTTCTAAACATCTCAAAGGTTTGTGATTTTTCTTTTAAAAAATAGATCCAAGTGAATCTGGAAAATTCATCTACTATCACATAAGAATATCTCATTCCTCCTAGGCTATCTACCTCGATTGGACCCATAAGATCCATATGCAATAATTGGAAACAATGAGACGTACCTGAATGTTGTCCGTCACGTTGGACAACATTATGAGAGACTCGTGTCTGCTTTCCTTTCAAACAATCTTCACACAGTGTTTTATCTTTTGGATCCAGTCTAGGAATGCCTCTGACAGCTTCAAATGAGATCAACTTCTCCAAGGTGCCGTAGTTGACATGTCCCAACTTTTGATGCCAAAGTGTCAGGTCACCTACCTTTGCAGAGTTGCAAAACTCTTGTCTACCGACTAGGTAGCAATTATCTCCCGTTCGAGTTCCTGACATGACACATTTATCTGTAGAATCTGTAACCTTGCATCCAAGCTTGTTGAATTTCACCTCAAGATCATTATCACATAGTTGGCTTATGCTAAAAAGATTAGCAACCAAACCTTCTACATGAAGAACATTTTTCAAGGCTGGTACATCCGGAACATTAAGAGTTCCTTTACCAATTATCTTACTCTTACTTCCTCCTCCAAAGGTCACGTATCTTCCATTGAATGCTCCATACTCCTTCAATAGGCTTTTGGTACCCGTCATATGACGTGAGCAGCCACTATCGAAATACCAAGACCCTGTAATGTTAGTATGCAAAGCAGTTATGCACACATTACATTTCAGATTCAATTTGGGTACCCATTCCTTTTTCTTCCTTCTGCTTTCAGGCAGGAAGCTTTGAATGTTGTCAGTGATGTTGGGCAACATTGCTGACAACATTTTAGGCAATATCTTGAGAGCGGAGTTTTGAAGTTTGTAGCAGTAGGGCATAAGATGTCCTAACTTTTTACAGAAGCTACATACAAACTTCGATCCAATTTCAGTGATATGAGAGTTGCCAATATTTTCTTTGACAAATTTTATCCTCTCAGTTTTACTATGGATTCTGAAAGTATTTGTTTTGCTATGAGATTGGTACCCAAGCCCAGCCCTTGAAGGATTATTGAAGTTTAATATTTCATCCAGTTTGGAGGTTCCCATGTTGAGCCTTTGAAAGGTGGTCTCAGCTACGTTCAGTCGTGCACGAATCTTACTAAGCTCTAGGTCCTTCTTGGTAAGTACCACCTCTAATAAGTTGATTGTGCCTTTCAGATTGCTATTCTCAAGAGCCAATAATTTTGCTTTTGAGTCTAGTTGCTCAGATTCAGTGATTAAGGCTTTACACATATTTTGTAATTCCTTTATTACGTCATCTTTGGAGTCAACTAGATCCAAATTTATAGCCTCAGATGAAGAAATAAATCCACTAAAACAATTTACATCAGAATAGTCAAAGTATACATACCTCTCTGATGTTGAAGACATTCCATATGTTGAGTCTGATGTTGTCGCAACACTGTCAATAACATCTTCATTGTCGGACAGTGAATGTTCGAACATGGTTGCCAGCATTGCATGTAGTTCTTCTTCTTGATCTCCTTCCTCCTCTTCGTTCTCATAATCACTGAGAGTTACCCACATAACCTTACCAATTTTTCTAAGGGTGTTTGCACACTCATTAGCATAGTGTCCCCAACCCGAGCATGCATGACACTGCACTCCCTCGAGTTGCTTGGGATTGAAATTGGTACTGTCGGAGTTAGATTTCCTCAGTGGATTGTGATTTCTTTGCTCAGAAGGTGACCTATTCGGCTGTTTATTGAAGAGTGGTTTTTGATGTTGTTTGTATTTGGCTTTATTGCGATCAATGTTGATCTTTCTCACCATCGAATTGAATCGACGAGTAAGTAAGGCAATAATTGCACCATTTTCCAGATCCTCCAAGTTTTCTTCCTCTTTTTCCAATTCAATTTCAGAGGTTTGTCCTTGGAGTGCCAAAGTCTTGTCTTTTTACAGATCTCTTTGGCTCTTCATGTTCATCTCATATGTTTGAAAGATGCTCATCAAGGCATGTAGATCTATAGTAGCAAGATTATGGGCCTCTTCAATAGCACAAATCTTAGTATTAAACCTTTCAGGAAGAGATCTGAGAGCTTTATCCACAAGTTGTGTGTTGGTTAAAGGAGAACCAAGCACTTGACACTGATTAGCAATGTCAATTAACTTTTCAAAATAGGATTTTATGTCTTCAGATTCTTCCATCCTTAAGCGTTCGTATTGGCTCAAAATCATGCGAAGCTTTGTACGTCGTACACTTGAGGTACCTTCACAATGAGTTTGTAAGGTCTCCCAAGCGTCTTTGGCCGTAGTACAATTCTGGATTAGTTTGAACATATAGAGATCTACCCATCCAAATATCGCATTTAGGGCATTTTCATTGAAGCTCGCATTGTTGATCTCTTCCGCGGTCCATTCAGATTCGGGTTTGGTAAGTACATCACCATCATCGTCTGTTGGGTACTTGGGAATCACATAGCCTTCGAAAATTGATCTCCACGCTCGAACATCAATGGATTTGATGTGCGAACGTAGTCGGATTTTCCAATAGGCATAGTTAGATCCGTCAAGAATTGAAAGTCTACCAAAGTTTTGTATAGCTGAGTCCATAGCCGTAATATTCAGAATCAAATACTTATTGTATCAAGTGTTGGCTCTGATACCACTTGTTGGGTCCGGGGCTACGGATAAGCAGGAATATGTAAGAATAAAACGATAAATGACTAAAGCAATTAAAACAGTTTCTGGATGTTGCCTTCAATGTTGTGTCAACATTGAGGCAACATTGTGATAAAACAGTTATAAACCTTTAAAGAGTAAATGCAGCGGAAAAGTAAAGAGACACAAGGTTTATATTTTCAAGGGTATATATTAATATATCCCTTGATGGTCAATGATCAAAGAATTGTATAAATTATATACAATTACAAATGAATTTCTTTTTACAAGATTGAACAATAAATGCGAAAAATAAATTACAAACAAAAATGAAGTCGCAGATGACTTCAGCCTAAAGTTAAAAGATCTAAAAAGATAAATACAACATCTTCATTACTATTGCTTGAAATATAAGCTTGATCTAGAATCTGAGTAGCAGTAGTAATGTGGGACTAGATGTTGTTATACAACTTTAGGCTAAGTGTGTTGATCCAGTTTCTAAGGTGAATATCCGAGAGCTCTCTTGGTAATTCTTCTCGTTCAATTCTGGATATCGATACTCTGAAGTTCTATTCTATTTATAGTGTGGAACTTCCCTTGAAGTCCTCACTGGTTGGTGGCGAAGGCTGAGTAAAAGAAGGCTTCAGCTTGGACCGATTCTTGCTCCTTCAAAAGCTCAACGTTCTGGACTTGGTCTTCACGCTGCTTCTTCTCCAAGCTTTGACTGTTTCTTTTACCATGTTTTAAACACAGCATCATTGTTAGTTTGCCTAGGTCATTTTTTACTCACAATAAACCCAACATGTTTTGGCGGAAGAATAGGCAAAATCGTTACAGGATGTTGTCACAACATCGCAGGCAACATTCTTATTTTCATAAGATGTTGTCCTGAGCATTTACAGATGTTGTCACAACATCCATCCAACATCAACACGAGTATTTTGAACCAACAAATTATATTGGATCATAGTAAATCACTATTTTGTAATGATGTATAATTATCTATAATATCATCTGAAAAGTTAAGTTACATTGACTGTCCTAAAGTTAGTAAATTAATTAAGCATGAGATGAATGAACAAGAAATTCAAATCATAATAACGAGGAGAGAAACACAAGCAATAAAAATTTACTACGAAAAACAGGAAAAAATATAATATATTTTATATTTTAGAAAAATTTAATTGAGTTACGAGAGTCAAAGAACTTCTAGTTTATACTTTATAGTCTAATAACTCGAATATTAAATTTCACCCACTTTTAATTATATAATATAAAAAGTACTATGAGAAAAGGTATTTAAAATGCATATTAGAAGTTATGTTGAAAAATCGTAATGTTGTTTAACTTTAATAATAATAATAATAATAAAAATAATAGTTGCAGTAATAGTGGATGGTGGTGAAAATTTTATTACTAGTAAAAACTATTTATTTGCTTGATTTGACTAAAAAAATAATTTTTTAATTATTAATTTTTTCGAATCCCGCGTATAGCGAAAATTTAGTTCTCCCCCGTAATTTTTTTTCCTTTTATTTTCGTAGTAGGCATATTTTCTATTTTGGGAAAACAAAATACTCCAAAAAAAGGAGGAAAATCCAGCAGATACCACGGAGCGACGTAGCCCGTTAGATAAGAAAAGGAGGCCTTACTCTGTCGGGTCAAAACCCTAGCTATTAATCAACACCCGCACAGTAATCTCTACCTTCTGCTTGCCTTGCATATTCCTTAGCAGTTTATTCCCAGGTATTTTCAGTTTAGGATTTTATATTTCTAAATAGATTCATATCTCGTTTTTCTTTGTTAAATTCAGTATTTATATAAATTGGATCTGCAGAATGGATATAAAGGATTTATATATAGTTTGGACTGATTTGTAGTTACTGTAGTTCCGTAAATCTCTGAATATAATCATATTACATGGAGTTTAGCCTCGTTATTTTCAGATCTGTGTTTCTTTCCGGATCCGTGTTCTTTGTTTTTACTGATTTTTTTTTTACCGTTTTGAGAGATAATTTTTGTTTATATTCTTGTGTAAAGTGTATTTTGTGTATCGATTTTTTTGTCTTTAGCACAATTAATGTATTTGAAGAGATAAGAAAAAGAAAAAAATGGATTTCTAGTATTGATAATGTTCTCGACCTAGAGTTCGTGAATTGATCACTTGTGTATAGGCTCAGGCATTATGTGATACCGACTTGTTTAACTTGTGCTTCCTCTGTGTACGAGGAATTCATGATACAATTTATTCTGATATCCAAGCTATGTTGCTCGGACTCTCCAAATATGCTGTCACACGTGTTGGATCCTCCAATAATGTACTACTTTTGGAGGATCCTACACGCACCCGGCGTCATTTTTGAAGAGTCCGAGCAACGTAGATCCAAGTTTAATGTTTTCATGCTGTCAGAATCTCATTCATATTTCCATCTAGAAGAACTTTAGAAATTTGGAAATCCTGCTGATGTAGGATGTATATGTCGAACAAACTGTATTATGGCTACATGCTGAGTATTTGAGGAAATATGACATGAAATTGGATGAAATTTGAGTAAATGTATCTTCTCTTTTTTGATAAGAAGAGTGATGTATCTCCAAGTTTTCAACTTTGGCACTTTTAACCTATTCTAGTTTCTTAGGTTTGACTGGGATTAGGTTATGGGAGATGACACACTTGTGCTGGTGGAAAATTATTTTCTATCTTACTTATTAGAAGTTTTAGTAAGTGGATTTACTCTTTATGACTTTCTCCTTGCAATTTCTCAATGATAAACAGTGTTTATTCCATAATTTGTAATGGCTGGTCGACGGGATAGCTATGGGAAGCGGTCTCATTCTCAGTCGGATTATGGTGAAAACGGGGCAAACAAAAGGAGAAGTACTAGAAGTGATAAGGATCCTTTCTCTATTGGCCCTGATGATACAGTATATCGGTACTTGTGCACAGTAAAGAAGATTGGCAGTATCATAGGTAAAGGCGGGGAGATTGTTAAACAATTAAGGGTGGACACTAAAGCAAAAATTAGAATTGGAGAGACAGTACCTGACTGTGAGGAACGTGTTGTCACTATCTACAGCTCAAGCGAAGAAACAAATGAGTTTGATGGAACTGAAGATCGTGTTTGTCCAGCTCAGGATGCCCTTTTCAGAGTGCATGATAAAATTGTTAGTGAGGACACTATTGATGAGGACTCTGAGGAAGCACCACAGCTTACTGTTAAGCTTCTTGTACCTTCGGATCAGATTGGATGCATTATTGGGAAAGGGGGACAGATAGTTCAGGACATTCGAAGTGAAACTGGTGCTCAGATTCGTATTTTGAAAGATAAGCATTTGCCTGGATGTGCATTGAGCTCAGATGAACTTGTGCAGGTAATGCAGGATCACCTTCCTATCTCTCCACTTGTGTTACTTCTGCACCATCAAACTTGCAATGTTGTTTCAATAAATTTTCTTGGTTAGTAAGTTTGATTAAGTGCGTGTTCTGCATGCTTGAACTTGCTGGCTGTCACATTTCTGCCTAATTACTTTGGGGATCTTCTTTTACAACTTGGTTGACTGTCTGATTTAGAATTTAAAGGGATTAATCATACTGCACTTCTGTTTCACACCACCTCTTGAAATTTAACTTTGACGGCCCAAATTGCATGATTACACACATATGGATGGCTCAGTTTCTTTAGTTATAAATGTGTGGCCAATTTTCTTGGTAGTCCTCGGTCTATCAAGCTGGGATTCAATTTGTTATCATATTGCTCTTAGCAATAGGGAATTATAAAATAAACTTAGTTGAATTAACGTACTGCTCATCTGGTTGTTGGTTACTTGGTTTTAGGTATCTGGTGAAGTTGCTGTAGTGAGGAAGGCTCTCTATGAAATTGCATCTCGTCTTCACAATAATCCATCCCGTTCTCAACACATTCTAGCCTCTGATGCACCAACTATCTACTCTTCGAGCAGTTCACTTATGGGTCCCGCTGGTGGTGCTCAAATAATGGGAATTGCTCCGCTAGTGGGGCCATATGGGGGTTACAAAGGGGAGAGTGGTGACTGGTCAAGGTCTATCTACTCAGCTCCAAGGGATGACTCATCTTCAAAGGAATTTTCTCTTCGTTTAGTGTGTCCTACTGCAAATATCGGAGGTGTTATTGGCAAAGGTGGCGTCATAATAAACCAAATTAGACAAGAGTCTGGTGCAGTGATCAAGGTGAATAGTTCTAATGCTGAAGGTGACAATTGTGTGATTTCTATTTCTGCAAAAGAGGTAAGTATTTTCTATTTAAATGGATGTTTATCGGAATATGCAACTTGAGGGCTTTTGTTTTCTCAGTAAAGATGCGTTTTTATGTTTTGTCTAGTTTTTTGAGGACACATATTCTCCCACAATAGAAGCAGCATTGCGCTTGCAACCAAGGTGCCGTGAGGAAGTTGAACGAGATTCGGGTCTTATATCATACACCACAAGGTTGCTGGTTCCAGCATCTCGAATTGGCTGTCTTATTGGGAAAGGTGGATCCATAATTAATGAGATGAGGAAAATCACGAAAACCAATATTCGTATACTCTCGAAGGAAGACCTTCCGAAGGTTGCATCTGAAGATGATGAGATGGTACAGGTAATTATTCATTGTTAATAGTAATTGGGTACTTTGTGTATGTTAAGGATACCCCTCATTAATCAAAAGAGAAAAAAAGTCAGTGGTTTCTCCCTCCCGCTTTACAAATCCAGCTAGTGGAGGTATGAATATACAATATTAATTTAGGGGGGGGGGGGGTCTGATGTAGATTTGACATCTTTGAAAGCCACAAGTTGCTTTGCATTTGGATCCGTATCTGTTCTTGATTAGTTTTGGGGCAAGGGGTATGCCTGGATGGAAGTATTGTTTCATAGGGCTTGTCCTTCTCTCTATTTATTTTTTTCCATTTCCTGTGCTGTACCTACTGTTCCCCCAAATAATACCTTCAAAGAGGGGGGAAAAAGAAGCGGAAAGATCAACATGTCATTATGAAAAGATAAGGATGCTGATGCAACATAAGTTTATTTATACAATCATACTTATTCTCCACGTTTTTCTCTAATTTAATTAGGAACTTTATGCTATTTTATTTTATCATTATACTTGTTATTTTACTCTGAAGAAGTTACTCAAAAGAACATTTGTGCTTTGTTATTTTTCTTAACTGAACCCAATTATATACTTCCAACATTCATCAGATATCAGGAGATCCCGATGCTTCAAAGGATGCACTCATGCAAGTAACATCACGTTTAAGGGCAAATTTTTTTGAAAAAGACGGGCCCATGCCTGCCTTTGTGCCAGTTCTTCCCTACCTCCCCATGTCAGCTGATTCAGATTCCTTGAAATATGACAACAGAGATACTAGAAGACATGCACGTGAGCATTCCTACTCAGCTGGGTATGGTGGTGCTAGTGATCTTCCACATGCTGATGGTTTTGGAAGTTATGGTACTCTCCAGGTAAACTTTGTTTCATTGGTTAATACAAAGGAGTTTCTGGAAGTTGCAGTGCTCTCCAGAAGTTCTAGGACTTGTCTGTTTCAGTTGCTTTCTACTATTTTTTGGAATGTATATGTGCAGCTTTTGATATTAATTTTCTAATTTCATTTGCAGAGTAGTAGTAGTGTAGGATATGGGGCATATGAAGGATATTCCCCTGCTTATCCAAAAGAAGGATATTCCCATGGGCGTTCTGGTGGATCAGGGTGAGTGTCCTTGTCTTCCCTTCACCTGTCTTGAGTAGGTTTAGTGTCCTATGTAGTGGTGATAACTGTGATCATGCTGCCTCTAGATTTTCTTGAAAGAACAAGAATGAGCTCGTACTTTCATTCTCTCATTGTAATGCTTATCAAGAAGCTAAATGTTTTGATCACATATTTGGATCTTGCTCGTTTATTCTGACCTAATGGCATTCTGGTTTGAACTTGTCATTGGTGATTTTGTTCTGCCCATTTGTTGCAGAGGATTCTTATTTAGCTCGTCTTCTTTCAACTGCTCTAAAGAAGTCAAAGTTACTTCTCCAATTCTTATTCATTATGTTAAGTTTATGTTACCAGGTCATCAAGGCAAAACTCTGCTTCCCGGAGAAAAAGTTATGGTTACTAGAGCTTGTAACAGGACCACAGGTAGCTCATGAATTATGGTTCTATTGCATTGCATCTTTCATTTGATTCGCTGGTTTTATATATCTAGCCCCACTCATACAAAAATTCTAAACATTTTGGTATGATGACCTTAACCTATCTTCCAATTATGAAACTAATGGTATTCTTTTCCCTTTGTTTCCTTTCCCTCGCTACAAACAGCCGAGATATCTGAAGCCTGAAGCCAGCCTACTGTCACCTTTGATGAAGCCTCATGCCTAAACCAGATGACCAGATGAATGCGGACATCCCTATCTTGATGTTTCCCTTAGCAGGACCATATCCGAAGATCTTACCTACTATTGAAATTTGCCATGCCCTGACACCATATATTTCCGAGCTCAAACTCTTGTGCTTCCAAGAACCTGTCTAGCCAGCAGCCTCAGCCTTTCTTCCCTTTTGTAGTTGTACTGTAGATGAATTCAACTCTTAAATCTAGGCCATGTGTCCTGATGTCTTGTTTTCAGTTTATTGCTATTTGTATGAATCTACTGTTAGTTGGACTTGCCTATTTGATGCTCTAGATGCTAGACCCTGGTGCAGATTTCCAAGTGTCTTTCTAGTTTTTATTATGATTCAATGTTGGACATGAGCCCTTTCAAAATATCTTTACAGTATTGCTATGTTACTTACTAGAAAGCCTACATGTTTTTTATTATCTGTGATAATATTCAATCATGATTTTGTGTCCTTGTCATTTTATTGGCAAAAGTTCTTGCTAAAAAGATTGCTCTTCTGAAGAGGATCTTGTAGCTATGGAATGTGCATACAGCTTTAGCTACAGGGGTGCCTGCAGTTCTCTGTAGACCCTGGATCTTCAATGCAGTGATCTGTGTGGTTTAGTAGTGCAAGATGTATCAGTATATGGCAAAATGCAGTGATAATTTTCACTGCGAAGTCACTGTGGAATCTGATAGCTTTTGGGAGTACTGGTTGTAATTAATCGAAGCAGGTAAAATCTTATGGTAAGTCTCAGATTCTTGTTATCACATGCTTGCTTTTGTTATATGATTCACCTATCAAACGGAACAATACCTTTGTTATATGATTTATCTGCAAGCTCTTAAGTAATTGCAATGAATCAGCATGTTAAGTGGAATTTACTCATGTATGCTAGGTAGTTATATTTTCTCTGCATTTGTTTGACGAGGGTGTTGTTTCAAACATGTCTGCTCCCATCTGAAGTTAAGCCATGTCTTCTTTGTTCCATTGGATACAGTCAGTGCGTTTACTTCTTTTGCTGATGCCTTTTCTTATTGCTCATCTTATGCAATGCTCTATTATTTGTTCTTTCTTGTTGAGAGTGATGGGGGGTTGAGTTGTAGGGGTGTCTGTCTTGAAAGAGAGGTTTTATGATATGAGAAGATACTTGTTTACAAAGATAAATCAATCATGGGGTATGCGAAGTTGATCCGGAGTTGAGTTGATCTTTTACAAGTACTTGCACCAAGTTGAGGCTTAATTTTTGTTGATTTCCTTCAACTAATCATATCAAGTTAGAAGTTGCTCCTATTGCATAGAGTATAGATTGTGTCATGTGTTTCTTTCTCCCTTGACCCCCCCCCCTCCCGGTTGAGGGTACAGACGGTTGTAAATGGTTGGCCCGATTGGTGACTGGAATTACCTCCTTATATGATCCAGTTTTTTCTTAGGGCGGTAGATCTTTGATTTTTGTAAATATTTTGATATATTCATCAAGTATTTGTAAATACGACCATTTGGACGTATTAACTTGCGAAAGATTGGGAGGTATACCTTAGAGGCCTAATGACAATATTATTTAATTACAGGGCCTTATCCTATTCAGAAGTTAAACTTCTGTTATTAGGCAAGTTAGTGCCTCATTCTCGAAGATAGATGTAGTCTTGTAGTTGTTGATTACTGCACAGTTTATGATAAGTTTGGTGATAAAAAATGGATGTGGGAGGGACCTCTGAACAACTAAAAAATTAGATAATAGTTAGAACTTTAATCTTTTTAAGCATGGGCTCCAATAATTTAGAAAATGACAAGCTAATTCTCCATTTATATTCTGTTGCACAGGGCTCTTACATGCCAAAAAATGGGGAAAATACAATGCCGAAACAAAATGATGAAGTAAGTTTTGTAAGATGGGTTCGAGAGTTGGGGCTCAAAATTATGTGACGAGAACATTAATATTAACCATATAGTGATGGATTTAGTTGCATTAGAATATTAATAAAATCAAACATGACTAGATACGAGGAAGAAGATATACATGTTTTAATTTCTAGCCGTCGGGTAAATTACTAAGTGTATATCTTCTCATCTGTGCTGTTGAAAATTTAGGCTAGTGCCAACCAATGTTTTGTTAGGATAACAAGGCTGATCAGGACACGGGTTGCGAACGATGCTTTTTAGCAATCTTGAGACACTTGTTATAAACCTCGTCGCTCTTGGACTTGATTTCATTTGGCTTTAGATGATTTAGGTGCATCTTCTGTAACCTCTTGATCATTTCATGGTGGCATTCGTTTCCATGTTTACTAGCTTGATGCAGCATTTGTGGCTGACCTTATTCTCAAACACGGCCGTGGCAATCTCTTCTGCGCATTTTTCATTCATCTTTTTCGCACATCCTTCCAAGAACTTTTGATGTTCTGATGACTCTTCACTAGGTTGATGACTTGGCGATTCGGCGGTTTTTCCTGGATGTTCTTTAGGGACATGGGAAGAAGTCTTTGGTTGATGACTCGGGGGTTTGGAGGCATATCCCCTGTGTTGTTCTGTAATTTGGGAAGAAGCCTTGGGTTCGTAACTCGGGGGCCTGGAGGCTTGTCTTAACTGTTGCTTAATAATATGGGAAGAAGCTTTGGGTTGATAACTCGGGGGTCTGGAGGCCTGTCTCAACCTTTGCTTAATAATATGGTAAGAAGCCTTAGGTTGATGACTCGGGCCTTAGAGGCATGTACCGATTGTTGCTCTGTAATATGGGAAAAAGCCTTGGGTTGCAGACTTGGGGGTTTAGAGCAGGGGCGGGGGTTCTACTTTGTCGTCTTTCCTTTAGAAAAGTTTGGATATAAGTTGTTGTACCATCTCTCTATATCTCCCACAACATTGCATACAAGGTATAGTATAGAAAATGGAGAAGGCATCAACCGTTTTGCTCTCTATTATTGTCTTGTTCGTTTTGTTAGGTTAGGTTCCCCCTCGGCGAAAAATTACACTATATATACAAGGTTAAAATTTTTTTTTATGTATATATAGTAGATGTTGAACTCCCTTGATTTTTTTGTGTATTTACTTTGTATTTTTGAACCACCTAGATGAAAATCCTGACTCCGCCATTGATTTAGAGGCATGTCTCCGGTGTTGCTCGGTCAATATGGGAAGAAGTCTTATGTTGATGACTCGGGGGTTTTGGGGCATGCCCCCAATATAGCTCGGTAATATGGGAAGAAGCCTTTTGCTCGATACTATGGGAAGAAGCCTCGATCGTCACATTGGCTATTGTTAAAACGAACACCACCATGGCTGTGAAACCTTTGGCCAATGAGGATGATGCTGCCATTATGCTTTTAGTAATTACAAGTTGGAACCTTTAATTAATGGTTAAGGGAACTACTACTACTATAGGGTTTTAAAAACTTGGACCCTCTTTAAAGTCTTGTTTAATATTTCAGTTTCTCATTTTGGAGTTTGTCCAGAATCGTTGTACGTGTAACGCATATTATGCGATGACGGTTAATTATCTAAATTCTTGCTGCTGCTATTGTAGTTCTAATGACTCAAATCTCAAACTATTTGAAGATGACCCCTCCGTTTTAGCTATGGGATACATTCTCTGTTTTAGTTTGTTTCAAAAATAATTATATTTTTAAATTTGAAAATAATTAACTTTATACTTTTTATTTTAATGAGAAGTTTTTTCAACTAATCAAATATTATAGTATGTTTAAGATCATAAACTTTAAAAATTTGACTCATCTACTTTATTTTATTAGCTAACTTTATCTTCCGTTAGTGATAGTGAATAAAAATACCCACGTTGTTATCAAAATATACACATATACCCCTATTTGGATGGAAATTCACAAATCAAATCCAATTTTCAATCACTTAAAATTACCCGTTGACCTGCCTTGATCCACCAATTAAACACAACCCAACCCCCAAATATACCCCTCTACTTCAACAATCTTCTTCAATAACAACTGAAATTTACCAAAACAAATCTCAAATTCTTCACCAAATTATTTCAAATTTCATAACGAACTCGTTTCGTCATTATCATTATCATGAGATAGAGAGCAATATTTGTCAGTGCGCGAGGAGAACTTCTCATTGATATCAACGTCTTGGTTCTGCAAAGAGACGAGAGCACATAATAGAAACACTAAAAAGCTCAATTTTCGTGTAAAATCCATGGGAAAATATTGAAACTTGCCGAGGATTTTTTTGATAGCTTTGAGAGGAAGAAGGTGGGTTTTAAATTGGATTGCCGCAAACGAGCTTCGTTTTGAGTGAATATTATTGCAAACAATCGGAAACGTCTTGGAGAGTTTATATCTGAAATTTGAAATAATTTGGTGAATGATTTGAAGTTTTTTTGGTGAATTTCAGATGCAAATTCGCTATCGTTGAAGAATAAGATTGTTGAAGTAGAGGTGTATATTTGGAGGTGAGGTGGGGGCTGTGTTTAATTGGTGGATCGGGGGGGGGGGGGGTAACATGTAGTTTTAAGTGAAATTGAAAATTGGGTTTGATTTGGGGATTTTCATCCAAATAGGGGTATAGGTGTAAACTTTGATAACGATAGATGTATTTTTGTTTACTATCGCTAACTGAGGGTAAAATTAGCTAATAAAAGAAGGTAGAAAGTATATTTGACCCTTTTTCCTAAATTAAAACTTGGGTGTGTTTTATGGCTACATGAATAGTCAACCTAGCACAGTGCTCCTCTTTTATTGAAGTTGGTATTCATTGTGTTTTGCTCATAACGGAGGTCAACTATGTAAAAATCGGTTTAAGTGTTGCGTGTGAATAAATATTTGCTCCTCAACCATCCGGATTTTCAAGTACTAATAAAGTTTGGATTGAATGAAACAATGAAATTGTCATATCTAAAACGTAGAGCTGTAAAACAGGGTCTGTACAATTCAGCTTAAGCCTCGAGGGCTGAGCAATTTGATGGGCTAGGGCGGACCGGTCCTTCATTTAGAAGAGCCTTAAAATGACTAGCCCAACCTAGCCGTAGAAGGGTCGCGGGCTAGGGGCGTTTATAGGCCTCAGTTTTAAATGGGTTTAAAAAATCTTAACCCAACCCTACCCTACCCTAATAACGGATCGGATTGAATTGTCCTCAAGTGTCAAGCCCATTTTGATGGCTCTACTAAAAAGAAATGATTCTATGAATCGGAAATACTACAAAGAAGTTCAAAAAGAAAATAAAAACTAAAGATTGTAATCACACGATTCGCGAAGAATATAGTACTTAGTTTTGAATTTATTAATGGAAATAAATTCAACCAGTTGCAACGGAAAAAAGTTTAAACTTTGGATGTGTTTGGCCCGGAGAAAAGATATTATTCATTTTTTTTCATGTTTGATTGGTCAAAAAAAAAATTAAAGTTTTTCTATAGGTATAAACAAACTCTTCAAAAATGAGAAAAATGATTTCTCTAACGGGAGTAGGGAAACAAGTTTCATAAACGACCTTCCAAGCCTATTGTCTTCTTCTCGCCTCCAAATCCTTATCACTTGACCATCCCACCCCCAAATACCCAATCCCACCCTCATCCTACTCCATAATATTTTCCTATATTACATATAGATGCTCTTGGAACATTATTTGTATGCTTACATATCAAATACTAAAAAATAAGTAAGAAAATCACGTATTTTTTATCATATCAAACTAAGGGTGGCCAACGGGGCGGGTCCCGACGGGACGGGGGTAGGGCGGGACCGGTGGGTTTCGTCGATGTCTCGTCCTGATCCCGGTCCCGTCGAAAAAGGGGACCGTTACATATCGGGTCGGGGTGGGACGGGGTCGGGCCGGATCGGGGTTTTCATTTTTTTTTTTGCACTTAATTTAAAAAAAATAATATATATATATAAACAACTCAATAATTGAACAAGATAGTGTAATAAAAACATCCCAAGACTGTTTTTGTGTTTTTTTGCAATACAATTTCAAAATTGCAACTTTGTGGTGTTGAAAGTTGCAAATAACATAGTAAAATTACAATTAAAAAAATTACATATGTAAAAACACATTTTCTAATTTCTTTATAATTTCTTGTGCTTCTTCGGTTGAAATTGGTATTTGTTGATCAAATTACTCGACGTCGCTTCCACCTCTGTCGGATAAGATTTCGTTGTAGTTTTCATCTTCTTCTTCGTTGATCTCCGGTTGACCGCACCTTCTCCGCTCCGCTCTTATTCAATCTCTGAATAATACTGCAATCTCCAAGTTGTCTTCCGCTAATAAGTGTCTGTGCTCTCCTATTTGAAATCTGCCAGTCGAAAAAGCGCTTTCAGACGATGTTGATGACGCTTGAATGTTCAACACATCTTGGGCCATTTTTGACAGTGTCGGAAATGTCTTCTCATTCTCCATCAAATATTTCAGCAAGTCTTCACATCCTTCTTCATTGAGAACTGCTTGGTACGATACAACACCCTGCAAAACAAAAACATCAAACTCGCTAACTTGGTTAGTAGTGTTACCACTATACATTCTACGTCTAAGACTTTCAATACTAGCCGCAGAAACGGCATGTCTTTTTTGAGGTTGTGTTGAAGAAGAAGAAGAAGATGGTATGTAAGATGGTTGGTTGCTAGCACTTTCTTGTTGGTAATACCTATATACTTTTTTGCATTCATCTTGTATGTTAGACAACACTTCTTCTTTAGTTTGTTCAATAGGTGGTGGGTCATTTGAATTTTTTGGAGTTGGAGGTGAAAGTACTGCTATACAATCATAAATAGTTTCAATAAGTGCTTTACAACCGTCTATTTTAATAGTCGAATTTAATACAACACCAATAATATAAATAGTGGGAATAGGAATAATTTTTTTTTATATAAACATTTTTAATAGGTGCCTTATAAGCTGATTTTCCATATATTCACTAAGTAATAAAAATATTAGAGCTATATAAAATAACATCGTTGAAATAGTAGGATCATATATACCGAAAAATTCTTTTGTTGCTTGAAATTTTTCTCTAGAAATTCAATAAGTTCTGAATTTTTTTTCCAATCGTTATCTACAACCATATTAGTTGGATTTCGATTATGGGTGTTAAAAAATAAAGTTATAGGTCTTCTATAATCATAAGCAACAAATAGTTGCCGTATAAAGAATTTCACCTAGTGGCTACTTCTTCGGGAATTTTTCTATAAGGTAGTCCGTAACCGTGACAAATTTTTTTATATTATTTTTTTCGTTGTATTCTATTACTTCTAAAAATAAAATTTATAACAAATTGTATTTTATTAAGAATGTCTTAAAAAAGTGATAGACCATCCTTTATAACTAGATTATAAATATGACACGCACATTTTCTATGAAAATAATTTGAAAAAGATGGAGTTAAAAGATTTTTAAACTATAATAACATAATTATTAGAAGAAATATTATCTAATGTAATAGTCATAATTTTATCAGTTATGCCATAATAATCGCAAACTGAATAAATATTTTCTGAAATAAAAGTACCAGTGTGCCTATCATCTATATATGTATACGCTAAAATACGTTTTGCTTAGTCCATTTATAATCAATCCAATGACATGTTACCGTTAAATAATCATGGTCGTTAGTACTACGGCCTATATCAGATGTGATAGATACTTTATCGGAAAATCATATAAAGAATAACGTAAATACTGTTGATATTCATGTGCAAATTTAAATACATCTCTCCTAACAGTTGATCTAGTAAAATCGTTAAATGCAGGATTATACATATCTCTAATGTAATAAATAAAACCAGAAGAAAAAGGAAATGAAAAAAGGCAAACCCTCCACAACAACTAATTTTGCTATTGCTTCCCTATCTCTATGTTTATCGTATTTAGGTCCTACAATTTCTTTCGTCATAGGGTTAATTTGACCATGTAATTGGTCCGGGACAATATGTGAACCTTGTCCTGACTGAGAGGGCATTGGCGCACCCAATTTTTCAGCCAGGTATTGGGCCCACCTAGCTTAGTGAAAGTTTTGTACGTGTCTCAATAAACCTCCCGTCCCACCATGACCTTTTCCCATTTTAAATTTATAAATATTTTTACAATTTTGACATCTAACTACTTGATTCTCTTCGTCCCTATAAAAAAAAATCCATGCATTTGATTTTAATTTTTATTTTGTTGGGTCTCGTCTCATACTAGGGGGAATATGAGACATTCCAGTTGGAGGTGCACTAGTGAGTGTGTCATCTAGATTAGTGGGTGTCTCATCTAGATTAGTTTCTAAATTAAAGTCTTGTTGAGTTCCATAAAATAACTCCTCGTCTAAATCTAATGGTATTTCAAGAAAAAAATCAGTATCAACCAAATCATCTTGTCTAGGAATAGGATGACTAGAAGAAGTACACATGCCCTTGTTACCTCTACTAGAAGAAGTCTGACCCTTACTCTTACCCTTAAACATACCTCTAAATCCTTTCATTTTAATTATGCTAATACATAGTTAAAGATAAAGAAATTAAGTACGCTAATTAAAATAAAGATGTACCAAACGCCGACGTAACGTCGACGTGTAATCGAGATGTTGAAAATTAAAACTTTGCTCCATGGATGATCATCATGCTAGTTGCCAATTTCACTCCCAAATGAATAAATAAAATTGAATATTTAGTAGACAATGTAGACTTGTAGAGAGATAGATTGAGAGATTAATTAGAGAGATTGTATAAAGATTAGTGAGAAATATGAAGAAAAAATGAGGTATTTATAGTTGAAAAATTGGATTAAAGTGTAAATATAATAACTTAGGGGTTAAAAATAAATATTAATGGGGTATGAGATTGGGGGAGGGGGAGGGGAAAATGGCCGTTGCACAACGGCCAAAATATAAAATGGTCGTTGTGCAACGGTTATTTTGTGCAAAAGGGAGGTTTTGGGCGGGACGAGTCTATCGGGACTGGGGAGGGACGGGCCCTAGCGGGATGAGCCCAGATCCCGTCCCGATTCGAATCCCGTTACCGGTATATTTTTTTTAAGCGGGGTAGGGCTGGACCGGGGTGGGGTCAGGTCGGGACCGGGCCGCCCCGCCCCGTTGGCCAGCCTTATACCAAACACACCATTTGTATGTATTATGTACCCCATACCAAAGTCAAACAAGAATTACTACCCATGACGTAGATGTGCGACTATGACTATTCCTCTAGTTTTGGCAATCATCCGTGGACATGCTCTCTTGTTTTTAATTTTTGTTTTAAAAAAACTAGTACTCCTAATAGAGATAAATGTATCATTCATCTGAAAAATTTTGTTTCCAAAAGTTTACTCTTTTATGAACTCTATTTCTCGTTTATCCAAAGCAAAGGAAGAGTGAGCTATGATTCCCAGTTCGTTAATCAATAGAAGATACCCACAGATTGGTTCCTTTCGATTGGAGCCTGTCTCTACTATGCACACGGACACAGATATACATACATACTTCATATTTTATTTTTCTACAATATCAGCTTTTCCTTTGTGAAGAGGAAAGTCCCGAAGGCGAAACTCCCCATCTGTATCAGAGGCCCCTTGGCCAGATGGGATATAAATCGAGGATATGCGCGAGTGGCAGCCCTGCAAGGGACAGGACCAACGGGACACGAACCCAACAACATCCCTTGCAATATTTAAGCAAAGACTGTCACCACACGGATTTGAATCAGCGACGTCGGAGTGGTTGTACCCCAATCACCTTGCCACTTACCAACTCGCCTGTGCCCCTGGGGCGATATCAGCTTTTCCTACTCCTATTATCAATATATATATACTCCTTTAGTCCTTCTTCATCTCATCTCATTCCTTCTAATTATTTTGGGAACTTCACACAGTAGCATAATCATGGGGATTTCTTTAGAATCAAAATCAACAATGAACGTGGAATCCAACTTACCATCCAAGGAGCAATCGAACATGACTACCCACAAGTCGGCTACGAGATCTCCTCGACCATTGACGCTGCTGGCAATGAACGTACCCGCAACGCCATCATGACTGAGAATTTGAACCGCGAAAAGGCCAATTTTATTGTCAACCCAAGGAATCCACCTTATAACCCTCCGCCAACTGCGTTCATATCAAATTTGGAAGAACTCGGAAATGCCACTCGAGGGCATGGAAACAGAGTTTTTGCAAGAATCCCGACAAATGTGCCACGCCCTTTGAAAGAAAGAATAGTAACCACAACAACATTTAGGGTAGTTGAAAATTGAAATCCCCTATTTTTTTTAACACTATCATAAAGCACAACTATTGAGAGTAAATCAAGTTACGGCCCTCCTTGCGAAGGAAAAGGCCAAGATAATTTTTTTAAATATAATTTTGAAATATAAAATCTAGAATTTTCTTGATTAATTTCTTCAGAAAGGCAACCTGCCAGTCTTTTCAGTCCTCTTTCAAGTCATCTGGTTTAGAGACAACCGTCATGTACAAATTGAGGTGGTACTTCAGGTTTCTCAATCTGTCCAAACCCATAAGGCATACCAAAATATTTTTATTAGCGAATATTCTCAATATATTTTTCATATATTGTATAATTATGAATGTAGATATTTGTAATATATTAGGATCCTTAAAATTATTTCACTTCATTTGATTCCAAAGTTCTGCACACTATATTTTTTCACAATAATTGTCCAAGATTTTCCCAAATAAGATTATTACAATCTTACGTAAGTAAAAATAGTATCAAAAAAAATTCTAGTCAAATCCTAAATCTTTTCTTCTATTTCCGCCCCCCCCCCCCCCTAGATTTTCTCAAACCACCGGCGGCCACCACTCTTTGGCCGGGAAGACACTTTTTATTTTTTTTTGTTCTTCCTTGTCTTCTTTCTCTTACTTCCATAAAACTAATCCACTATAATGACTCCTTCCACAGCAACCTCAACCTCATCCGTCGTCACCCCTGCTATACAAAAATCATCCTTTTCACTCTATGTTCATTCAGCCCTCACCGTCACCAACATCAAGAACTTCATTCCCATAATTCTTGATTAAGAAAACGGTCTGTATTCTCCATGGGTTGAACTTTTCCGTATTCATACAGGTGTTCACTTACAAATTTGAACCTTGGGGTAGATGTTTCCAAATGCATATTGCTTCGGATTCAATCCTTGCCAATCGGTTAAGGACATATGAATTTATGTCTGAATTTTGCGGCTCATCATTCTTTACTTTGAATGATTCTTTAATGTATCAGTTAGCTCTTTGACTAGCGACCTCGGTAGATACTTGTCTTCCGATGGCAAGAACTGTTCCCTTAATAGCGCCGCTGCCTCCGAAGACAAAATATTTATCCCATTTCAGCCATTTGTTCCATCCGCCTCCTGCTTTTCCTTCGCCGCCTCCTGTGTTCCCTCCGCCTCCCACATTTCCTTCACTGCCGCCTTCGTTCCCTCCGCCTCCTGCATTCCCTTCGCCGCCTCCTGCCCTAAGCTAGCTCCTAATCTAATTTCATTTTTTTTGTAACCTCGTGCGAGTCTAGCTCTTACAGGTCTAGGATTCCCGTTCCTTCCGTTGCCTCCTGCGTTCCGTTCGCTGCCGCCTTCGTTCCTGTTCCGGTAGGCCGAAAAGGTGGAGCGGTAGGCGCGAGAATTGTACATCGTGGAGAGGCGGAGTATCAAGGACGACATGTTAGGGAAGGTATGGGTATGGGTGTCGAAATCCTCTATTTCATCAGTGAAGATGCAAAACTTTTTTTTTCCTTATTTTTTAACGTTTTAGATTATTTGTTATATGTAATTATACAAGCAGTCATGGAATTAAATAGGTCCAAAATTGTATAGATGTGAATGGGCCAAACTAGTTTGGGAATGAGGGGTTTATCATAAATAAGAGTGTCTCAATATTAGAGGCCTAAAATTAAACACATATAAAAGAATCAGTGTTGCCTTTTTATTTTTTATACTTATTTCCTTTTACTTTCACATAGTAACATTAACATTTATAATAGAGAGAATTAGTTCAAATTAATAAGATGTTAGCCATATGTTTTAAATGCATCATCTTGAATGTCATTGTAAAAATTTAATAATATGACGATTTGAATAATTTAGTTCAAAGTTCTAAATTATTTATCTTAAAAAGTAGATAGTTATTTTCTATCTTTTATTATATGAACTTTGTATTTTTCTTTTTACAATCTTTAATATTATCTAAGCGAAAATAAAATTATAAAATTCATCCTTAAAATTTTTTGAGACCAGTTGGGGGCTAAAACAAAAGCTTTACTAACCTCATCCTTGACCCATCCGTGATCATAAACATATAATGATTCCTAATTGCTTTAGTTATTTTTTATGATGGTAAATTTAACAGTATCGCACCAAGAAGGTGCGAAGATGTGCAAATTAAAGATGTACAAAAAAGATTGTTTCATTTATTATAGCTAGTGATATTAGTATATGGTGAAAGGGGTCTTTTGGCCAGTGTCTCACAAGTAGGTAATACCA
Organism: Anisodus tanguticus; assembly: GCA_034509755.1. NCBI lineage: Eukaryota > Viridiplantae > Streptophyta > Magnoliopsida > Solanales > Solanaceae > Anisodus > Anisodus tanguticus. Next base: position 25,028,588 of record CM067556.1, read on the forward strand.
TGACTGATCACTTCTTTTGCAATTAATTGGTGGATTTAACTTTCGGAAACTCATGCCTTTTTTTTTTTTTTTTTTTTTTTTTGATAATCCAGAGTTTTCAGTGCTTGCGCTCGACTACTTCACTCCAGTATTACTTTAATAGTACTTCCCGAACCCACACCGCACGACTCAACATAAGTGTTGTGTTTTTCATTTACAAGTGTTGTGTTTTTCATTTACACGCTCTTTAAAAAAATGTTAATGTAGATAGTGTTTGATTATTTTATAAAATATTTCACCATATGATCTCTCCTCATGAATAAATGTTTAAAAGCATAAGGCTAAACTTTTTTTTTTTTGTATGTATACTCATAACGTCAGCCTATTAATGTAATTAATACTAAGGGTAAAATGAAAAAGATAACTTAATTTTATTTTGATTAAATAAAATGTCAAATATTTTGAGATAAATATTTTTGGTAAGGACGACAAATATTTTGAGACGAAGCTAGGGAATACTAGTTAACATATATTTCTTCATGTCTTCCCCATTTCATGATTCCAGGATTTTGGAATTTCGGATTAGTTCGTATATCACATTATAGTTGTTGTGCCTGATGATCTAGGATAACACCATTTTACTACACCTCAGTCCCGATTAATCTAAAGTAAATTCCACAATTTGTTAAGTAAAACTAACTCGAAAAGATAATCATGTAGAGAGAGCAAAAGTAAAAAAAGAATTTTCTGATCTATTCTATAGTTATCTCTCAATCATACAAAAAAAATACCAATATGTATATCCTACATAATTCATTAACTGGGGGACTTAAAATTTTCCACAATCTACAATCTAAACATGATTTAATCAAGAAAAAAAGGATGACGTGACGGCAACTAAACTGACAAGGGAAAAAAATGAATTAAATTAAAGAATCATCTAAACCTCTAACGGGGCTAAAGGCGTACCCAACAACGCTAGCATCTTAGTTTGCCTCTTGACGTGTCTTTCCGCTATAGCCGAACACAAGGGAAAGATCATTTTTTTGACCGGAAAAGATCGTTTGTACCGTCTATCGAAATAGTCGCTCTACTTTTTCAAAATAGAAATAAAGTCTACGTATATTCTATCTTTTCAAATTATACTGGGTAACAATAATGGTGTGCATTTTATGCCACGTCCCAATATTGCCTCCTAATCAGTAGACGTATGCTACATCCAGCTAAAGGGCAAAAAAAAAGTACTTTGTCGTCTACTATAGTAGGATTTTAAAAAATTGGACCCTCTTTAAAGTCTTATTTACTATTTCAGTTTCATTTCCGATTTTTTTTTTCATAATAGGAGTGATCAGTATTTTCTCATTTTGGAGTTTGTCCAGAATTGTACGTGTAATGCATATTATTCAACGGTGGTTAATTATTTAAATTTTTGTTGCTGCTATTATACTTCCAGTGACTCAAATCTCAAACTAATTGAAGATGACTACTCCTCCGTGGTAGTCTGTGATACATTTTCCATTTTAGTTTATTTTAAAAATAATATATTTTTAAAATAATATATTTTTAAATTTAAAAACAATTAACTACTATATACTTTCCATTTTAATGAGAAGTTTTTTTCAACTAATTAAATATTATGGCAAGTTTAAGATTATAAATGTAAGATAGAATAATTTTCCTTAGGGATTTATTTCATTATTCACAATATATATATATAGATGTACAGAAGTTAATTCCTAATACAGTAAGAATCCTAACTTACCTTAAATGGTTGATTCATAATACAATAAGAATCCTAAGTTACCTTAAATATACATCTATCATAATTACAAAATATACTGTGAATATTCGGAGAATATTCGCTAATACTCCCCCTCAGACGGAGCGGGAGGAGGCCGAACGCTAAGGCTGGATCGGAAGTCGGTGAATAGCTGTCTCGGTAGTCCCTTTGTGAAAATATCTGCATACTGGTAGGAGGAAGACACATGTAATATTTTGACCTGACCACGGGCAACCTTCTCTCACACAAAGTGAATATCCATCTCAATATGCTTGGTCCGCTGATGTTGGACCGGATTATGAGACATATAGATGACAGATATGTTGTCACAATAGACTATAGACGCCTTTCGTAGTGGACACTGGAGCTCCAAAAGAAGATTTCGGAGCCAGCATATTTCAGCAACAACATTAGCAACTCCGCGATATTCTGCTTCAGCACTCGACCGGAATAGCGTGGCCTGCCGCTTGGCAGACCATGAGATAAGATTATCCCCAAGAAATACACAGTAGCCTGAGGTGGAGCGACGTGTGTCGAGGCATCCTGCCCAATCTGCATCCGTGTAGGATAGTAACTTGGTTGGGGTAGAGGGGTAGAGATGTAATCCAAAGTCCAGTGTGCCCTTAACGTATCTGATAATACGTTTGAGGGCGGAAAAATGGGACTCTCGGGGGTCGTGCATAAACAAACACACCTGTTGAACGACATATGCAATATCAGGCCTAGTAAATGTAAGATACTGAAGGGCACCTGCAAGACTCCGATATAGAGTGGGATCAGAAACTGACGCACCGTCATTGGCACTGAGCTTGGATTTCGAGTCAATTGGAGTTGGCATAATTTTACAATTTGCCATCTTAGCCCTGTATACTATCTCTTCTGCATATTTACGCTGACACAAAAACATGTTGGCTGCAGATCTGGTCACTGATATACCCAAAAAATAACTCAGCTTGCCCAAGTCACTCATAACAAATTCAGTTTTGAGTAGAGCAATGATTTCATTCTTCAAACCGTCAGATGAGGCAGTAAGAACAATGTCATCCACATATAATAGCAAATAAGCAGTGTTGCTACCTCAATGAAGAGAGAGTTATCACACCTGCTACATATAAAACCAATCTGCATAAGATACCTGACAAATCGATCATACCAAGCGCAGAGTGCCTGTTTCAAGCCATACAATGACTTCCTGAGACGACATACAAACTGCGGAACTGCCGGATGAACAAAGTCAGGGGGTTGATGCATGTACACAGTTTCTTTCAAATTCCTATGAAGAAATGCATTCTTGACATCAAGCTGATGAATCGGCTAATGCATGCCCATAACAATATTGAGAACAGTCCGAATAATGGCTGGTTTAACAACCTGACTGAATGTCTCACCACAATCAATACCCTCCTGCTGATTAGTGCTATTGACAACTAGTCTTGCCTTATACCGCTCCAAGTCACCACTGTCTCTGAACTTGTGAAGAAATAGCCACATACACCGGATAACATTCACACCGTCTGGTCTAGGCACCAAATCCCAAGTGTTCTGCTTGGTTAAAGCGTTAAACTTGCACATGGTCGCATTCCAATTAGGGTCCAATTTTGCTAGTTTTGGATTTTTTTGGAATGGGTGATAAGGTTTGTGTGGAGAGGTTGAAGTGAACCTTGGGTTTGAAGATCTCGTGTTGTGCACGAGTGTCCATGCGATGGGTAGGCAGTAGTGGGAGGTATGGACTGAGAGGTTGCATTTCCACTGTTTCGGACCGAGAGGCGGAGGGAGGCAGCAATCTTTGCCGGGACCGGGAGAGGCGAGAACGGCTGTCCGGGGGGTGACCGGGAGGCCGCTGGAGGGGGACGGTGGGGGGACGGGATCGGAGGTGGCAGGGGTATTGATGAAGTATTCGACCGAGAGCAAGGATCTATTTGGGTGGTGCCGACAAAGGACGGTGTCATTCGCATGAAAATTGGTATAGAGTTTGGTTGGCGGGGGACGGACTCGGTTCATCGAGAAAGATGTAATCGGTGGTCGAGATTTGGAAAATGTTAGGTTGTCTCATCAAATGTGACGTGACGGGATAATTTTACGAGTGGCAATGTCATAGCACGGGTAGCCCCGATGAGTAGGATAGAGACCAACGAAGACACGGGCGAGGGTGCGAGAGGCAAGTTTGTTGCCTATGTTTAGCATAAGCATCCGGAGAGATCATATACGGTACTTATATAAGATTTCGGAAAATCATACCTTGTTTAAGAAGCTACCATTTTAACAAAGATAGACCCAAAAAGTGAAATGCCGAGTTATTAAATTCACATCCATTTTTGGGATCACATAAAAATGGAAAATCATACCTTGTTTAGATTTATTAAATTCAATCCATTATCACATTGTGATTTGATTTTTCAATGAATTTTTGAAACTCAAGGAATTTGACAAAAACTTCAGATTTGAATTTCAGTGGGTAAATCCAGACAAAATGTAAAAAATCATCTAAGAATACTAGATAAAATTTGTGACCCAAAGAGCTAACTAGACCTGTCCAAAGGTCGGGTCGGGCCGGGTGGCTTTTTTTTTTTCTTCCTTGCCCGACCCTGACCCTATATTTTTTTAAAAATTCCGACCCTGGCCCTGACCCTTCGGGGACCCGACGGGTCACGGGTCGGCCCTGACCCGATGATTTTTTTGGCGGGCCATGGTCGGGTCGGGCCGAGTCGAGAATTTTTTTATTTTTTTTTAAAATTGAATTTCCAAAACTGAAATTGGTATTCACCCCTACATTACCACAAAATTTCGACGTTGAAATGTATTATATATCGTGAGATCTTGACTAAAGAAAAAGAAAATTAGAAATCGATTTGGGGAAAAACACAAATTGATTGGGAAAATAAACGTTTTCGTAAAAATTGGCTGCTCCAAACCGCCATGTGGCAGTTTGGCCGGCCACGTCTCGAAAAAATATGCAAAAAATAAATAAATCGGGTAAAACGGACATTCGAGCGTAGAGTTATGACCATTTAAAGTTTCACCAATTTACAACTACTTTCTCTCCCTACATTATGCTTCCGTGATATTAACAAAACGACTAATAATATAAATATATAATTAATAATCAACTACCATTTTTATCTTATTTTATGTTGAGCTCAATGTAGATTAGAGCAATACATATATATATAAAAACATGCATTATATCACTTATTAATGACAAAAATATATATAAGTACAAAATAAATATTAATGAAGGAAAACTAATATAAATTATATTAAAGAAATATGCGGGTCGGGTCGGGCCGAGGTCGGGTCGGGTCGGGTCAGACGGGTAAAAATTTCTGACCCTGGCCCGACCCTGACCCTGATCGGGTCGAGTGGCTCTCGGGTCAGCGCTCTGGCCCTGTTTTTTTTCGGCGGGCGGGTCCCCGACCCGGTGGACAGGTCTAGAGCTAACAATCGGAGATGTCCACTAATCAGCATGAACAATATCAAAAGGAGAAAAAGTAACACTGTTTGATGTCATAAATGGAAGACGAATATGTTTGCCGAGCGGGCAAGAAAAATAGTGTTGGGCAAGTTTCCCATTATTACATTGAATACGCTTAGTAGTCCTAAGAAAAGAAAAAACTAGGTCTCCGGGGTGTCCGAGTCTGTTGTGCTAAGTTGATGGAGAGATAGCCGCAAAGATAGATGTGATTGCAGTCTGACAACGGAAGATTGAGTGAAGGGGTAGAGGTCTCCCACACTATTGCAGCGCGTAAGAATTTTCTCCGTATTGAGATCCTTCACAGAAAAACCAAAAGGGTCAAATTCGATAGACACAAAATTATTTCTACTGAATTTTTTAACAGAGATTAAGTTTTTAATGATGTTATGAGTGTAGAGGACGTGACTTAGGGAGAAAGGCGGGTGGGGATGTTTGGTATGTGTGTTACCGTAACCATCAATTGGAATGCGATGACCATTGCCGACATTAATAAATTGAGGACACTTTAGCCGAAGTAGTTGAGATAAGTTACCTGACGACCGGGTGAGGTGAGATGTGGCTCCGGTGTCCATGTACCAATTTTCGTCGGGCTGTTGAAGGTTCACGGTGCTAAAAGCCTGACCCAAGTCGGTGGGAGCCGGGCTGTTGCCTTGCGGTTGCTGCTGGACCGATATCAGGTGGGCCTGCTACTGCTGCTGGTGGGCCTGCCTGTTGGCTGGGGCAGAGCCCAATAGGCCAATCGACCATGCAGGCTGCTGGAACTGGGCCCCTGCAGTTGGGTAAGGGCATGCAGGCGAGGCCCAATTCTGCTGATTAAGCCAAACTTGATGTTGTCCAGGCCATGGGAAATAGGTAGCATTTGGGCCTGGCTGTTGGTTGCGGTTGCCTTTGCTGTGACCCTTCCCTTTATTGTTGTTACCGCAGCGTCTGCCGCCACGTCCTCCGCCGCGGGACTGCTGTTGCTGCTGGTCTTGCGGTGGTGGCTGGGTGGTGTTGGCCGCCAGTGGAGTCATGCCGTCAACAGCTAGTGCCTTGTGATTGTGCTCATCTTATTTGGCACGACGTGTTTCTTCTAACAAAAGTTGTGAACGTGCTTTGTTGAAACTTGGGAGAGGATCGGCTTATTGAATCATCGTTGCGAGTGTATCATATTCACCTTTCGGTAAACCAACAACTAGTTGAAGCACTATCTTGGTTTCTGAAACAGAAGTCCCTACATTGGATAGTTGATCGGTTATAAGTTTTAGTTGCTTACAATATTCGGATATGTTGTTAAAATTCTCGAGACGTGTATTGTTGAACTGCTCTTCCAAATATACGGCCCAAGTATTTTTATTGTCCTGAAAAATTTCTTCTAGCCGGACCCAAATTTCACGTGCCGTAGCACCTGTTTTCATGATAGTGCACAACAAGTCTTTAGAGATAGTGCTGTAGATCCATTGTTTGACGATGACGTCAAGGCGACGCCAGGTTGAGTCTGTAACATTGGTGGGACGAGGAACATAATCATCGATATGGTCGAGCACATTGTATGCACATGCATGAATATAGAATAGTTCCATCCACATGGAATATTGACAGTTTTCTTGGTCAAGAATTATAGGAATACAATTTTTGATGTTGTTAAAGGCGAATGCCGGATGAAAAGAAGACAATGAACGTTGAGAGGGGTTGTCAAGTGTGCCAGTGGATGAACCGGAATTAGTGGGGGAAGACATGGTGGCAACGTAGTTGCCGCTGACCGAGAGGAAGGGAGAAGGTAGGGTTTCGGCCATGGGAATTTTTTTAGAGAGGGGATTAGAGTTTGGCACTTGATATCATGTAAGATATAATAATTTCCCTTAGGGATTCCTTTCATTATTCACAATATATATATAGATGTACAGATGTTGAATCCTAATACAGTAAGAATCCTAACTTACCTTAAATGGTTGATTCATAATACAATAAGAATCGTAAGTTACCTTAAATATACATCTATCATAATTACAAAATATACTGTAAATATTCATAGAATATTCGCTAATAATAAACATAAAATTTTTTAGTCATAAATACTATGACATGTTTAAATCTCGAGTTTCAATAATTTTCAATTCTTTTTCCATTCACGTTGATTCAAATTGCACATAAATTAAAACGACGGAGCGTGTTTATATGGCGACATGAATAGTTAACCTAGCACAATGCTCCTCTTTTATTGAAGTTGGTATTCAATATGTTTTGCTCATAACAGAGGTTAACTATGTAAAAATTGGTGTAAGTGTCGTGTGTGAATAAATATTTTCTGCTTAACCATCCGAATGCTCAACTAATAAAGTTTGGATTGAGTCCCCGGGCAATGGATGACAAAGGAGGGGAACTTAAAATCCAGCTAGAGGCTTGCAGCGTGGGTTCGAACCCTGATGGGAGCAATTTGCTCTCTTCTGGGATTGGACCTTGTATGTGATATCAATTGCTCTGTTCCCAAATCCTGGTCATTCAGACACATTCTGCGATTTACTGGTAGCAGTGCTGAGGGACCGAGACTACTATCTCCAGAAATAGTATGGCGTAAGCCGGAAAAATGGATATAAAAAAAAAAGTTTGGATGGAATGAAACAATGACAGTGTCATGCTTAAAAAGTAATGACTCTCTGAAGTCTGAACTGGAACAAAGAAAGTTAAAAAAGAAAATAAAAGCTCGAGACTGAATGAAAAGACCCCAATCACATCCCGAGAACAAGAGATTTCTTTTTCTGGTAGTTGTCACTAAGTAAAATTTGTTAGATTAATGAAGCATGTATTTTTACTTTTAACAAATTTGAAAGATTAAAATTGTCGAAGGTTATATGTAATGAACTATTTAAACTTATCTTTGAATATAAAAGTTTTTTTTTTTTTTTTTGGTCATTTTCTCCCACAAATGAATTGGTTGATAAGTTCGAAATTACTGCTGCTTTAACTTATACTAGCAAATAAGTGAATAACCAATACATCACTTTTATTTCTTTCACCTTTTCCTCTTGATTTCGTCATACTCATTAACATTTTAAATCATTTCTATACTCGCTCGTGACATAACTTATATGCATGATACTCTTTCTATTTTGAACTATCTCAAAATGTTTAATAAAGTACCATTTTAGCAGTAGTAATAATCTAAACAACATTCACTAATAAATTATGATACAAATCAAATTAAAAATTAACTGTGTATCAAGTCAAATAATAGGAATATATGAATTTAAGGTCTGCGACGAGTCCGAAAGGATAGTGTGAAATATAGCTGTTTTGCGGACTCCTACTTAAAGAATTGTCGAACTTTGTAATTGTAAGTTTAACCATTTCAAAATCTAATTTTAGACTGACAAACATGACTTCCGACAACTATGGTGGAATCCAACAAGCTTTCACACAACTATGAACTAACTCACAAAAGGACTGCAACGGAATGCGAAAGAACTGTTGTATTTAACCTATATGTATGTTCTCATGTCTGTAACATATTCGGTTGTATTTACATCAACTAAGGAGGAGGAAGATAACACTTTTGTTTGAAGTTTGCCAGTACTGACTATGTTTTAAATATGTTGAAATAATTGAATATAACTTAAAATAGTAGGACGGAAATTGACATTCATGAAACTTTTACAAAAGGAAAGGCAGGAAATTACACTTAATGGCTTGAAAATGGATGGTCTTAAACTGTTGAGTCCAGTTTGGCCCATAGGCAAATCTTTAAGGTTAAAAATCAAAAGTTGTCAAAGTTCAAATTTTTCCCGTTGGGCAAGCGGGGTTAAAATATCAAGACTACTCATCTCCAAAATCATTCTCATAAATGGGCTATTGACACTTATATACATTCCTTAGTAATTATTGGAATATGTTTAGCCAAGGACTGATATTTGTACATTGTGTGATATACGTTATTTGATATAAATATAATATGAACTGATATTTGTATACCAGTGTGTGATATAAATTATTTGATATAACATTATTGGGCTATTAGATGCCAAAAGCTAAAAGCTGGGCTATTTTGAACCAATAGAGGTGGGCTTTATCACCTTTTGCAGCCCATAGTAGTAAGCCCAATAATCATACATGAACTTTGAAGAAGCCCAACAACAGCAGCCTAGATCAGGAGTAGGGGAGTATCATCCCTGTAACTCCGACCCATCCCGGCTGTCGAATGCTTCAAGCTCTCCTTAATTCCATCAAACACAAACCTCCTATCAAACAGGTTGGTTCACTTCTCTTTCATCTTTCTTCTTTTCCCACAAAACTTCAACTTCAAGATTTCCATCAATTTCCTTCATATTCTACAAAAACAACATCATATACTAGCCAATATTCATCTTCAACTATAAAATCAGGGAGTTTAAGCTTATTGGTTAATAAAGGTGAGATTTTGCACGACCCCATCATTAAAGATTACCTTTTTAGGCTATGTGAGATCTCCCCTCCAACTATTCGTAGATTTTGGAGAGTTTCTGTGCTGAACCCTCATGATGTTCTTGAAATTTTATTGGGTTTTGAAAATGATAGTGGAAATTTTGAGGTTGAGGTTAAAAAGATTGAATCATTGTGGGGAATTTATATGTGGGTTAGCAAGGAAAATAAGAATTTTAAGCATCTACCTAAGGCCTCTAGGATTATTGCTTCAATGCTTGTCCGTGCCGAGTTGTTTAAGGAAGTTGAATGCTTGGTTTCATGGTTGGATGACCAAGGAATTTTCTTGGATAATCATGAGATTTACAGTAATCTAATTGAAGTGTTTGTGAGTGATCATCGATTAGAGAAAGTTATTGCATATTATGATCGAATGAGGATGCGAGGTTTATCCCCATCAATTTTGTGTTACTGGGTGCTTGTCGAGTTTTTGATTCAAATAAATGAAACGCGATTGGCATTTCAAATTTTCGCTGATGCTTTAGATATATTGGCTTGGGAAGGAGTGTATCTGAAAGGGGAATTTATGAGGGTGTTATTAGACTGTTATGTTCTGATGCGAAAGTTCAGGACGCTAGGGATCTGGTTAAGAAGGCCCTGGCTTTTGGAATTGAACCTAATTATTTTGTACTAAATTCTGTTGCTTCTGGTTATTGTGATAAAAGAGATTATGATGATCTGCTGAGTTTCTTTGTTGAGATCAGTTGTATGCCTGATGTAACCATAGTCAATAAGCTCATCCACTCTGTCTGTAGACAGTTTGGTATTGCAAGTGGGAACTCATATGTGTTAAAGTTAGATCGACTGGGTTTCTGTATGGATGAAATAACATTTGGGATTTTGATTGGATGGGCTTGTCGTGAAGGATGCCTTCTTTTATCTCTCAGAGATCCTGGTGAGAAATCTAAAGCCCCATATATATTCCTATGATGCTATTCTTAGTGGGCTTTTCAAGGAGGGTATGTGGAAGCACTACAAAGACATTCTTCAAGAAATGGAAGATCAGGGTGTAGAGCCCCAATTATTGACTTTTAGGGTTCTTTTATCTGGATTTTGTAAAGCTAGGCAATTTGATGAAGTGAACAATGTGGTTTCTAAGATGGTAGATCGTGGCCTGATCCAACTATCGCCTTCAGAAGATCTACTTTCCGGAGCATTCAGATTCTTAGGTCTCGATTCTTCTGCTGTGAAAATCAGAAGAGACAATGATATAAGATTTCATAAAGCAAAATTTTTCGATTATCTTGGGAATGGGCTTTATTTGGATACGGATGTGGAAGAGTACGAGAGAACTGTTAACAAAGTCCTTGATGATGCCATGCTTCCTGATTTTAACTCCTCTGTATGGAACGATTACATGAGAAAAGACACGAATAAAGCTGTGATGATGGTGGATCAAATGACTTGTTGGGGGCAAGAAATATCTATGGGTGCTCTGGATCCCGTTGGGGGCAAGAAATATCTATGGGTGCTCTGGATCCCTTAGTGAAAAGGCTGTGTGCATCCAGCATTTATAGAAAAACCATTTCTAGTCTATTGGAGAAAGTGCCAGATTTGACACGTCGGCTCGATCAAGAAACTCTGAATGTGCTTGTTCAGAAACACAGCAAAAAGGGATATGTGCACAGGGCAAAAGCAGTTTTGCAAGGCATGCTAGGAAGACATCTAAGAGTTGATAGTGAAACTCATACTGCTCTACTAATGGGCTTATGCAAGAAAGGTGATCTGAGAGGTCTAACTGCTTACTGGAAGCTTGCACGGACTAATAACTGGTTACCTGATTTGAAGGACAGAAAAGCAACTCTTCAGTCGCTTATGTAGGCGAAAACGGCTAAATGAAGCACTCGAGCTTTTTAAAGCCTTGCTGGTGCTCTACCCTAATGAAGTATCTGATGATTTTCACGTGTTCCATGAAGAGCTCAGTGCTGAAGGGTTCACAACCCCTGCCAAGGTTCTGGCGAAAGAAATATTAAGCCAGGGTTATATTTTGAGTCGCTCGGCTCATAGCCATCTTATTCAGGAGTTTTGCAAATGGAGAAGTTTTCGAGAAGCTGTTGTTGTCTGTGATAGCATGCTTGCTAAGGACTGGGTCCCGCCCTTGGATGCATCTCTTCAATTAATTCCTCAATTGTGTAGGTCCGGTAATTTCGGCAAAGCTGTTGTGCTGAAAGATATTTGTTTAAGAGACGAGCCTTCTGGATCAGAGAAGCAACCAGTCTCTTCCAAGAGACATTGGCAAAGGATCTATTTCTGAGTACTGAAATCCGATGTTCTGTTTCAAGGCTACTGTCAAGCTAACAAGAGAAAGAAAGTTGAGGAGCTGCTTGGTTTCGTGATAAGTAAGAAGTTAGGTATCAGCATTGAAAGTTACCGCAATATAGTACAGTTGATGTGTACAGAAGGCAAGGTATCTACAGCATTATTCCTGAAAGAACATATGCTTAAACAAAGCAACCCTCATACTACCGTGATTTATAATATTTTGATTTATTCCCTTTTCTCAATTAACAAAACATCGGTTGTTAATACTCTTGTACACGAGCTCCTAGGTAAAGGACTGCAACTAGATGAGGTGACTTACAATTATCTCGTTCAGGGGTTCTGTCGTGGTAAAGATTTATCGTCTGCCACACAATATCTAAAATCTATGACGGAGAAAGATCTGAGGCCAAGTAACCGTAGTTTGAGAGAGGTGATCAAATGCCTTTGTTGTTATGGGGAGCTTGAAGAAGCTCTAACCTTGAGCAAAGAAATGGACTTCAGAGGTGGGAATCATGGTTCAGTTATCTCGTGGTGAGCTAGGTGAAGCCGTAAACTTTTTGGACGGGATGGCAATAAAAGGCCTCATTCCTGAAAATATTGATTATAATTATCTTATTAAGCGACTTTGTCAGCACGGAAGGGTGGATAAATCAGTAGATCTTATGAATATTATGTTGAGAAAAGGGAATGTGCCAGAGTCTAACAGTTTCGACTACGTGATTCAAAGTTTCTGTACCTTGCGTAAACTGGATGTAGCGCTGAATTTCCATGCAGAGATGTTATGTAGAAATCAAAGGCCAAGCATAAACACTTGGAGCGTTCTGATCAGGAGCTTAAGTGAAGTAGGACAACTTGCAGAGGCAGAAAAACAACTTGATTCGATGGTTCAGCTTGGTGAAATCCCGAGGAGGGAAACGTATTCTTTGATGATCAATAAGTATCGCTCCCAGAACAATCTTAACAAGGCATCCGAGCTCCTACGTTCCATGCAACGTTGTGGATATGAACCTGACTTTGAAACTCACTGATCCCAAGCAATTTGATGGATTCAAGTAATAATATAAATGATGGCAAGCAGAATGCGGGATTTTTGTCTAAATTTCTTTCTGAAATTGGATTTGCTAGGAAGAATAAAGGGTAATGAGACATATTTTGTACATTAGTTTGTGAATGTATAGGCTTCATATTTGTTATTCTCTTATGCTATATATGTATCTTTGGTTTTAGTTGGTCTTAGTGTAGAGGAATGTAATTGCCTCTGTCATTCTTTTATACTAAATCTCACATAAATGAATACCCCTGTAGCTAATGGTATTCAGGTCATTGTAAACTAGACCTGTTCAAAGGTCGGGCCGGGTGGCTTTTTTTCCCCTCCTTGCTCGACCCTGACTCTATATTGTTTTAAAAATTCTGACCTTGGCCCTGACCCTTCGGGGACCCTACGGGTCACGGGTCGGCCCTGACCCGTCAAATTTTTTTGGGGGTCGGGTCGGGTCGGGTCGAGATTTTTTATTTTTTTAAAAAAATTGAATTTTCAAAACTAAAATTGGTATTCACCCCTACATTACCACGAAATTTCGACGTTGAAATGTATTGTATATCGTGAGATCTTGACTAAAGAAAAAGAAAATTAGAAATCGATTTGGGGAAAAACACAAATTGATTGGAAAAACGGACGTTTTTCTAAAAATTGGCTGCGCCGCGATTTGACAGGCCCTGTCTCAAAAAATATGCAAAATAAAATAAAAATCGGGTAAAACGGACATCCGAGCGCAGAGTTATGACCATTTAAAGTTTCACCAATTTACAACTACTTTCTCTCCCTACATTATGCTTCCGTGATATTAACAAAACGACTAATAAGTAATAATATAAATATATAATTAATAATCAGCTACCGTTTTTATCTTATTTTATGTCGAGCTCAATGTAGATTAAAGCAATACATATATATATAAAAACATGCATTATATCACTTATTAATGACAAAAATATATATAAGTACAAAATAAATATTAATGAAGGAAAAATAATATAAATTATATTTAAAAAATATGCGGGTCAGGGTCGGGCCGGGCCAGACGGGTAAAATTTTCTGACCCTGGCCCGACCCTGACCCTGATCGGGTCCCCGCTTTTTTGGGTCGAGTGGCTCGCGGTCAGCTAAAAGCTGACCCTGGCCCTGGTTTTTTTAGGCCGGGTCGGGTCGGGCCGGGCGGGTCCCCGACCCGGTGGACAGGTCTATTGTAAACTACAAGAATTAGTAGGCGTTTGGACAAAATATTTGAACTTGAAGTTGAAAATGAATATTCGGAAGTAAGTTGTGTTTGAATATGCACTTCAAGTTGAAAGATTTGTGAATTAAATCATTATTTCACTCTAAATATTCCTTAAATAAATAAGTTTTTCAATATCCTACTAGTATTTGTAAATCCTGAAAATCAAACTGATGTTTGCAGGGGTGGGAGCAAGCGCATCGGTTATGAGATCGGTTGTATCTAATAACTTTGGTTTAAACTTTGTATTTTTTAAAAACTTTGTATTTGTTTTAAAAATTTATTAAATATGTATATATTATTAATTTATAATCCAATAACTTAAAAAAGTTAGAATTCGTTACCTATAAACTTCAAATCTTGGCTCCGCCTTTAGATATTTGCAAAAAATGGACTTCAACATTTGCATGTACTTTTAAGGCTTGTTTGGTTGGGGAACAAGTTATCCCGAAATTAGTTATTCCGGGATTTTTATCCACCCTCAATGTGAGATAAAAATAACACTACAATTCCCGATTTAATTATCCCGGGATTTTATCCCAATCAAACATGAAATAAACTCATTCTAAGTTTAATTTCGAATTTAGTTATCATTTATCCGTCGTACTAAAATAGCCTTTAGAGGTCAATTTTCGTCCCCCCAAAAAAGTGATTTTTGGTTATATTATATTGTTGGCATCTACGGAGGAAGAAAAATCTAGACTCAAGCTAAATAACTTTATTGTCTTTGGTTGTATATATGAGAGGTCGAGGGTCGCAATTAGAAATATTCTATTTGAGACCACACATCATGATAACTAATATCCCTACAGAGTTATAGTACAGCCATTTAAATGGATCATAGGATTCTCCAAAAAACATTCATATTTAATATCTCTGCAGAGTTACATGCCTTAAAACGAGGCCTAAAAATTGATCTCCTATGGAATCTACTGCTTATTGGAATTAATAATATTGACTCTGAGGTATCTATTGATATGATTAAAAAAATGGAAACAACATATTCTCATATATTATTTCAAATTGTAGACTAGCTTTGGTACGCGGGATATAGTCACGTCTTCGGGAAGATGAACCAAAACAAGCGTGCGCTCGACATTTTCATCAAACCAGTGAATACAAAACATGTATTTTTCCTTTAATTTTTAACTTCTACTGTTAAATTATTTGATTTTGTGTTAACATCTATTTACCCCAAGTGGCGATGCAGGGCTCGAGGCTGAATTCAAACTACTTCTTTTTGATTTTTTAAACCCCTCCCCACTTTGTAAGTAAATATTATATTATGTGAAAGATGAGTCAATCGGGCTAGTTCGAAACTAAAATACGTGTAACTTTATGTTTCAAGTAATATAAAATATTATCTATTCGAATATAAGCTGTCTCTAACTAATCAATGAAACATACATGATAGTACCAAAACCAAGCCCGGATTCTCCTTAGACCTTGGAGGGATTTTATGTTTTAATTATGTGAGAAGAAAATAGTGTTCGAGTACTTGTTAAAAGGTAAAATCGCAATAAGAGTTATTAACATATGAACAACATGAAAAACTTAAATAGAACTTCAATATAAACGATAACTATATATGTGAGAATACGAGAACAAGGATGATGTACATATAACTAAAAAAAGTTAGAATTAGCTATTAATTTCGTTGCTAACCCGTTACTAAATAGCTTGTAGCTAATATTTTTTTTTTATTTATAATTTATCGCTAATCCGTTATTAAATAGCTCATAGCTAATATTTTTGCTACGAATTTGCAGTTTAGCTAGAGAATTGTCCGTCGATAATTTAATATCTTTAATTTTAGTACTCATGTTCCTATTTATGTAACACTTTGTTTTTCGAGAGTCAAACAAAAAAATCTTTGACTGCGATTTGTTTGTATCAATAGAGTGGGCTTAGTTGGAGATAAATCACACATGTTTATGGATTGAACGAGATTCAAACAGATCCCGTTTAAATATTTTAAAATATTAATTATTGTAACTTATAATACTTTTTTGTAGCTTCTAAATATGTAAATTATTTTTAAAAAACTTAAAGATTGTATGTCTGAATTCACGATCAAAATAAAAAAAATTAATTCTCAAATCGAATTGCGTCACATAAATTTGGACGGAGGTATTAGCGAATATTCTCAGAATATTCTCCGTATATTTTGTAATTATGATAGATGTATATTTAAGGTAACTTAGGATTCTAATTGTATTAGGAATCAACCTGTGTAAGGTAAGTTAGGATTCGTACCATATTAGGAATCAACCTTGTACAACTATATATATTGTGAATAATGAAAGGAATCCGAAAGGGAAATTATTCCATCTTTCATGGTATCAAAGCCTAAAACCTAAATCCCTCTCTTCCTCATTCTCGGCGAAATAGGCATTTTTTTTTTCGATTTCACAAAAAAAAAAAAAAAAAAATTCGGTTTCTTCCTCCTTTCTCGGCCAAACCGAAAATTCCCTTCCCTCGGCGGCGGCAACCATGTCTTCCCCCACAAATTTCGGTTCATCCACCGGCACACTTGACAACCCCTCTCAACGTTCGGTATCTTCTTTCATCCGGCATTCGCCGTTAACAATCAAGAATTTTATCCCTATAATTCTTGACCAAGAAGATCGTCAATATTCCATGTGGATGGAACTATTCTACATTCATGCATGTGCATACAACGTGCTCGATCATATTGACGAATCTATTCCTCGTCCCACCGATGTTACAGACTCAATCTGGCGTCGTCTTGACGCCATCGTCAAACAATGGATCTACGGCACCATCTCCAAAGACATGTTGTGCACTATCATGAAAACAGTGCTACGGCACGTGAACTTTGGGTCCGGCTAGAAGAAATCTTTCGGACAATAAAAATACTCGGCCGTATATTTGGAAGAGCAATTCAATAATACCCGCCTCAAGAATTTTAACAACATGTCCGAATATTGTAAGCAACTGAAACTCATAACCGATCAACTATCCAACGTCGGGACTTCTGTTTCAGAAACCAAGATGGTGCTTCAACTTGTTGCGGGTTTATCAAAAGGTGAATATGACACACTCGCAACAATGATTCAACAAGCCGACCCTCTCCCAAGTTTCAACAAAGCACGCTCACAACTATTGTTGGAAGAAACTAGACGTGTTAAACAAGAGGAACACAATCAAAAGGCCTTAGCCGTTAACGGGATGACAACACTGCGGCCAAGAAGAACCAAAGAAATGCAGCGGGTCCAAGAAGAGAGCAAGACGAGCCGGTGGCGGAGGTCGTGGCGGCGCAGGTCGCAACAACAAAGGCAAGGGCCGCGGAAAGGGCCAACGCAACCAAGCCCGAAGAATCGCAAGCTGCACAATCACGCAGCAAGTCCAAAGCAAGAAGATTGACCGATGCAGGGGCCGGGCCCAGGCCGTGGTCGATCGGCCTCTTGGGCCCCGCCCCGGCCCACCGTAGGCCAACCAAAGAAGCAGCGCGCCCCACTGTCAGCTGCGTCCAAGAAGCCGGCAGCAGCAGCCAGCCAGCAAGAAGCCACGCAGCTCCGGCCCCCGACCGCTTTGGGCCAGCCTACACCACCGTGAACCTTCAACAGCCCGACGACAATTGGTACATGGACACCGGAGCCACATCTCACCTCACCCGGTCGTCGGTAACCCATCTCAACTACGTCGGTTAAAGTGTCCTCAATCTATTACCGTCGGCAATGGTCATCGCATTCCAATTGAAGGTTACGGTAACACACACACCAAACATCCACACCCACATTTCTCCCTAAACCACGTCCTATACACACCTAACATCATTAAAAACTTAATCTCTGTCGAAAAATTCACTAGCAATAATTCGTGTCCATCGAATTTGATCCTTTTGGTTTTTCTCGTGAAAGAACTCAATACGGGGTGAATTCTTACACGCCGCAATAGTGTGGGAGACCTCTACCCATTCACTCAATCTTCCGCCGTCGACCGCAAGCACCTCTATCCCTTGCGGCGATCTCTCCCTCAACTTGGCACAACAGACTCGGACACCCCGAGACCCGCTTTTACTTTTCTTAGGACTTCTAAGCGTATTCAATGTAATAATGGAAAAATTGCCCAACACCGTTTTTCTTGTCCACTAGGCAAACATACTCGTCTTCCCTTTATGTCATCAAACAAAGTGTTACTTTTTCTCCATTTGATATTGTTCATGCTGATTTGTGGACATCTCCGATTGCTAGCTCTTTGGGTCATAAATTCTATCTAGTATTCTTGGATGATTTTGCACATTTTGTCCGGATTTACCCATCGAAATTCAAATCAAGTTTTTGCAAAATTCCTCGAGTTTCAAAAATTCATTAAGACACAATTTGAAAAACCTATTAAATCATTCCAATGTGATAATAGACGTGAATTTAATAACTCGGCATTTCACAATTTCTGTCTAAACAAGGCATGGTTTTCCATTTTTCTTGTCCCTATACTTCTTCCCAAAACGGAAAGGTCGAAAGAATTATACGTACCATCAATAACATGGTCCGCACACTTCTGTTTCATGCCTGCCTACCATCGCCTTTTTGGGTCTATGCTGTCAAAATGGTAGAATCCCTTCTAAATATTTTACCAACTAGCACACTCCAAAACAAAACTCCTACAGAAATCTTATACCGTAGGCAGCCATCATATGATCACTTACGTATTTTTGGATGCTTATGCTACCCCAACATAGTCTCCATTGCACCCCACAAACTTGCCCCTCGCACTCTTCCATGTGTCTTCCTTGGTCTATCTCCTAATCATCGGGGCTACTTGTGCTATGACATTGCTACTCGCAAAATCATCGTCTCCCGTCACGTCACCTTTGACGAGACAACCTTTCCTTTTTCAAATCTCCAAAAATTTCGGACCACCGATTACATCTTTCTCGATGAACCAAGTCTCGTCCCCTCGGTCATCCAAAATCTATACCAACAAGCCTCACCTGTTCCGACAAAGCCAGTCCCACCGTCCGCACCACCCCACCAGCCCTCCTGCTCACCCCTACACCCCCCCGTCGAGTCACTGCACCACCAACGACATCGCGCCCACTAGTCCGAACCGGTGGACCAAAGAACCTCACAACCCCGACCCACCACCACCGCCCTCACATCGCATGGAGACTCGTGCACAACACGGGATCTTCAAACCCAAGGTTCAATTCAATCTCTCTACACAAACCTTATCACCCGTTCCAAAAAATCCAAAACTAGCAAAATCGGACCCAAATTGGAATGCGGCCATGTGCGAGGAATTTAACGCTTTAACCAAGCGAAACACTTGGGATTTGGTACCTAGACCAAATGGTGTGAATGTTATCCGGTGTATGTGGCTATTTCGTCACAAGTTCGAGACAGTGGTGACTTAGAGAGGTATAAGGCAAGACTAGTTGCCAATGACACTAATCGACGGGAGGGTATTGATTGTGGTGAGACATTCGGTCCGGTTGTTAAACCGGCCACTATTCGGATTGTTCTCGCATTGCTATGGGCATGCATTGGCCGATTCATCGACTTGATGTCAAGAATGCGTTTCTTCATGGGGATTTGAAAGAGACTCGTGTACATGCATCGCCCTCCGGCTTTGTTCATCCGGCGCCTCCGCAGCTTGTGTGTCGTCTCGTGGAAGTCATTGTATGGATTGAAACAGGCACCCCGCGCTTGGTATGATCGGTTCGCCAAGTATCTTCTCGCAAATTGGTTTTGTATGTAGCGGTGTGTGATACATCTCTCTTCACTTTTCATCGAGGTAGCAGCACTGCATATTTGCTATTATATGTCATTGACATTGTTCTTACTGCCTCATCTGATGGGTTGAAGAATGAAATCATTGCTCTACTCAAAACTGAATTTGCTATGACTGACTTGGGCAAGCTAAGTTATTTTTGGGTATATCGGTGACACGATCTGCAGCCACTATGTTCCTGAGTCAGCGTAAGTATGCAGAAGAGATAGTGTACAGGGCCAAGATGACAAATTGTAAAATTATGCCAACTCCGGTGGACTCAAAATCCAAGCTTAGTGCCAATGACGGTGCGCCAGTTTCTGATCCCACTCTATATCGGAGTCTAGCAGGTGCTCTTCAGTATCTTACATTCACTAGGCCTGATATTGCATATGCCGTTCAGCAGGTGTGTCTGTTCATGCACGACCCCCGAGAGTCCCATTTTGCCACCCTCAAACGTATTATCAGATATGTTAAGGGCACACTAGACTTTGGGTTACATCTATACACCTCTGCCCCAACCAAGTTGCTAGCCTACACGGATGCAGATTGGGCAGGATGCCCCGACACACGTCGCTCCACCTCAGGGTACTGTGTATTTCTTGGGGATAATCTTATCTCATGGTCCGCCAAGCGGCAGGCCACGCTATCCCGTTCGAGTGCTGAAGCAGAATATCGCGGAGTTGCTAATGTCGTCACTGAGATCTGTTGGCTCTGAAATCTTATTTTGGAGCTCCAGTGTCCATTGCGCAAGGCGTCTATAGTCTATTGTGACAACATATCTGCTATCTATATGTCTCATAATCCAGTCCAACATCGACGGACTAAGCATATTGAGATGGATATCCACTTTGTGCGGTTGCCCGTGGTCGGTCAAAATTTTACACGTGCCTTCCTCTTATCGGTATGCGACATTTTCACAAAGGGACTACCGCGACAGCTCTTCACCGACTTCCGATCCAAATTTAGCATTCGGCCTCCTCCCGCTCCGTCCGAGGGGAGTATTAGCGAATATTCTCAGAATATTCTCCGTATATTTTATAATTATGATAGATGTATATTTAAGGTAACTTAGGATTCTAATTGTATTAGGAATCAACCTGTGTAAGGTAAGTTAGGATTCGTACCATATTAGGAATCAACCTTGTACAACTATATATATTGTGAATAATGAAAGGAATCCGAAAGGGAAATTATTCCATCTTTCAGGAGGAGGGAGTAGTAAACTTGTTTAGCACGAAAAAGAAGAAGAAGGCAACAACTCATAAATCATAATGCAAACCATTCAATAATTTCTTGTACAGAAGAATCACCGATAACACATCATAAATAGACATAAAAATACAAGGAGAGAGAACGAATACATGATACAGGAAACTAAACAACAAGAACAGAAGGAACCGTCATAAACATGAATGATACAGAACTCTCACACACATTAATTAAATCCACGTACAAATGATACCTAGAGCTGCAAATTAAAGAAGAAATGAATCAATCAACGACGAGAAAGGGCGATAGAAGAGAGCAAGACCAAGAGTATGAAGAGTATAACTCCTGCAAAGGAGCCAACTAAAGATCCTGATGTTCTATGACAAAACGAGTCGAATTGTTGTCATATTGGGAACCAATTTGCCTTTGTATTTCCCTTGTGTGCTAAGTATACTATTGCTGCTGCTGCTGATGCTCCCGTTGTCAATAGCGCCAGCATTGCCTTCATTTCAACCACACAACAAGGTTAATTTAATTAGTTCTATATACTGACCGCGTAAAAAATATGTACATATTTAGGGTGTAGTCAGCATGCAGGGAAATGTTTTCCATAAAAATATTTTTTTGAACAACAAATGGCTTTCTCACTTATTTTTTAGTGTTCGGTAAGTAAGCAAGAAAATATTATCCTAAAACATGTATATGTAGTCTAGCAAAACACTATGAGGGTTCGACGGGGTGCGAGTGAGGGTTTGGGGGTGGTGGGATGGTGGTTGGAGGCTTTAGGCGGGTAGGGAGGAGATAATGAACCTGGAATGACACTTGTGGAACTTGTTTTTACTACTTGCATTAGGGAAGTCATTTTTCTCATTTTTAAGGATCTTATTTTTCTAAAGAAAATATTTTTCAAAAATTTTAACCAACCAAACATGAAAAAATTAAAAAATATTTTTTCCATACCAAACTCACCCTTAAAGATAATTACAGATAAATCTATATGATGATAACTTGGTACAAAGTGTAACTAACCTAGCTACTATCACAATTAAAGCTACATTAGTGATAGTGTAATAAACACTACACAAAAAAATAGGAATTTGCGAAGTACAACTTATGTTGGTAACAAAAAATCGTCTCTAATTCTATTCAGCGACAGATTATCAAAAAAATATGTTACCTATGAGTTATTTAGTAATTGATTAACAACGAATTTTAAACTACTTTCTATTTAGTATTTTTTGTAGTAAAATAATTACAATGTTAGTATATACTATAAGTTGAATCCTAATTTCAATATTCATTTAATCCAGCCGGCATATAAAAAAGAAGAGTTTAAGTTAATTCTATTTATGCAAGATATTCACAAAATTGGTTAATCATGGGGTAATTATAAGTAAATCTTTATGATAACTACAACTAATTTTGATGATCTAATAAAGGTAATTATCAACCTACTATCACCGATTAAAATTAATAAAAAATCTTTATACCGCGTCAAAGAATATTAAGGCAATCCTGCTTGCTTGTGCTCGGCTCCTCATGATGTGGAAAATAGACATCCCCAGAGAAAGTATCAAATATGCACTTACTATGGCATTTGCCACCACAAAGAACCTGTGAATATTAATATGTAAAAACATTATTAAGGTCCATGCGTATATAATACATTACAAAACAACAATAACATATTCAATATAATCTCACAAGCGGGATATGGAAAGGATAGGACGTATATAGACTTTACCCCTATCTTTGCGGAATAGAGAGGTTGTTTGATCCGATAAATCTTCGGCTAAAAAAAAAGTGTTGCAAGAAAAACATTACAACACATATAATACATTAATGCAAATATATACGTTGATGATGAGAGATATATCTAGAAGTGCTTACGTGAAGGTTGGAAGATCGTTATACTTGGCCCTGAAACGAATGGACTGAGTGAAAAAGGGTAGTGTTTCATTAGTAGTTCCCATGGCAATGGCACTTCCTAAAGTGGCAATTATGGCAATTATTCTTATAAAAAAGTCAAGTATAGACATTCCTCTATGCACCCCATGACTTTTTGGAACTGAACATATAACCTTTGAAGCATGTCCAAGTTCAAGAGCACCTGCCTTCATTTTTTCCAAAAAATGTTGTAAGAAATTATCGAGTTTTAACAAGAAAAGAAGAAGAAGATTTTGGCTTTAGCTATGGTATTTTAGTGATTGGTTGAAGGAGTGACATGCCAATTTATAAGCGTTGAGAAACACATTAGGGTACACCTTTTTTACTTTTTGCCCCAATATACCAGCTCACCGTACATGTTAGCCAAGTGGCATCATTCATCATAAGGCAATATATTCCTCTTTGGATTTTAATAATTTAGGTGTCATTCTCTTGCCAATTTTCTAATGTTTACTCATTCTTTTTAAACTATGGAACCCGCAGTTACTTGTAAAGTCCCGGATGTTTAATAATATATATATATATATATATATATATATATATATTTAAAAAGCATTCTCTTATTTAGGAGTTTTGTAAGACTCAAACACTCAACTTTTTACTATATCTTCAAAAGCCAAAAACCTCAAAGGAAAACCTCTCCTCTCCCCTCACCTTCTTGGACGGAAATTTACCTTTTTGGTGAAGTTTTTGTCTCCTTTATTTATTTTTGGTTTTCCAAGAGCAAGCTTGGGAAAAGATCAACTGTGCAAGAAGGAGAATAGTGGCAGTGTAATAAAAATCGTGAAGAAATAAATGTGAGTTCTCTCACTCACAAATTCTTAGTAAAATCCTTTGGTTTTGAGTTACAATGCATGTTAAAACATAATATGGATGTTGGAAGAGAAATCATGAAAAAAAGAGTGTAGTATAACTTGTGATGAATTATTGATATAGTATTATCTTGCAATAAGTTTGAGTCATGGTGATTGTGGATTGTTTTCACTGAGTTATCCTTGTTATAGTGAGACAAAATTTTCCAGGGTTGTATATATCTGTTTCACGGTTAGATTGAGTCCAAACGGGCCAAAACCGACATACAGTTTGAGAGTTATCGTTGTTTAAAGTTTCTAGCTCGGATCGATTGAAATCTGGAAGGGCAGAATGTATAACGAAAAAAAGCTGTACAATACAGTAACGAATTTGAAAGTTGGTGATAAACAAAAGTTCTAGTTTTCTCTGTTTTTGACAGTTTAAGACCTTACGAAGATCGATCCGACTTACGGATAAAGAGTTATGAATGTTTTAAGATTGTGTCTTATTTTACAAAATATCAGACGAGACCGTTTTCATAAGTTTCTTTCGTGAATTTGTACTAGTTAAACTAAGTATTTTCAGAAGAAACTGGATATAGTGATAGGTCACCGTGTTACCTTCAATTTAGCGCAAAAAATGCCTTATTTGGGGTTACGATTTGAGAGTTATAGTCCTTGCAAGTGAGAAAAAAAAGGAGTTGAAAGAAAGAAATATTAATTGAATCTTCTGGAAATATGACTAAGTATGGAAGTCTATTATTGTGATATGCATGACTTCGTGATCTTATGTTCCCAGCATTGTAATCATGTATGATGTGATTTTTGTTGACATTGAAAGCTTCTTTCCAGTAAAGATTCTCTAGGGTGAGCTGGGGAGGACTAGAAGTATAACATCCCTTCTCGGTAAAGATTCCCGAAGGTGAGCTGGGGAGGAGATTATTCATAATGTGCTTATTGTAGACTTGAATGCTTCTTTCCAGTAAAGATTCCCTTGGGTGAGCTGAGAGGATCAGAAGTATAGCTTCCCTTCTCGATAAAGATTCCTACGGGTGAGCCGGGAGGGCCAGGAGTGGTTTTCCTCCCCAGTAAAGATTCCCGAAGGTGAGCTGGGGGAGGAGATTTATGGGTGAATATTTATTATTGGCTTGTACACTGAAGGTGTTGTAAGATGGTTTCATAACATGCTTATTGTGTTTATAGTATGATTGTACTTAGAACATTGCGAGGTTGCTTTGAATTGTAAGGCAAGATTCTCACTCAGCTCCGGATGGTAGGGCTGACTATTTTTATCTAACATGTTTCAGGAAAGCATGATAAAGGTAAAGCTCCGCAACAGGGTTAGCGATCGTTCTACAACCTCACTGTTCCACCAATCCATTGCTTCGGATTTGGTGAATGTCATCCTTGAATGAGTCTATTTGAGGGACTAATTTTTGTTATCGCGGGGAATGCCCCACATGAGATTGTTTTCTTTTAGTTTCTAATTTCTCATTCTATATCTGAAACTTCCATTGAGTCTAGATAGAAATTGTGGTTGCACGAGTATGGGCTAGCGCATTCATTAAAGAAATATAAAGATGGAGCTAACATGATTATATTATTTCCGCACTTAGATACATGCTTAATTTAGAAAGAATAGTTTTTAAATGGTTCGCCTGGGAAGGGATAGTTGCTCAGGTGCCATCACACCCTAAGGGAAGACTTGAGATAAGTCGGGGCGTGACAAGTTGGTATCAGAGCCCAACCAGGTTAGGAGATTCTAGGAAATTTATTTGAGTTGGGTGTTGAACGGTTATTTATTGCGACGGTGTACGCGCCACCTTAGTAATAAGTGAAAGGGATAACATCCTAAATAATTTCGCTTCTTTCATACTCTCTTCGTGCCTATCTTTAGTCTTGTCAAAGACTTGGTTCTCGTACTACCTCCTTCAAAGGATTGTGGAAGGGGATTGTGCAACGGTAAACAAATTAACAGTTATTTTTGTAGATATGGTTACAATACGAGTTCCAACCAAGAGGGAAGCGCTCATAGAAATGAAAAGGATAATGCGAGCTCAGGAGGAGTTCATGGACCGTAAGATGGATTAAGGAGATGATTTTGGTACGTATATAGATGACACAATCACACGTTGTACAGATTTGCTTAGGGCTAGACGGAAGAGGCGTTCATTTGACCCGACCTTTTTCAATTATCCGATTGGAGTCATACTACAATTAATAGTCAACTCCATCCCGAGAGAGTTCCACTTCTCGTTTAGAAGAGCAAAGAAGCAATGTGGAGATAGTAAATAAGGCTCATTGCTCAAATTTCTACGTCAAGTGAAGAAAGTCTGGAGGATGAAGGAAAGAATGGACAATAGGGAAAGGGAGGCAAAGAACACGGTTCACAAGGGGCTGAATGCCAACATGCGGAATAAGCGAGTCACGCGGTTAAGCCCTTTAAAACGTGCTGTGGTAAATGCAAGTTTGAGTTGGAGATCCATAATGGGCGATGGAGAATTATCTGATAGGATTTAGTATAATGTTACGTTATTTTAGAATAGGAAGGAATGAAGTATTATGAATGTAAGAAGGAAATAATATTTTTTTCTCTTGTGGTGTTGCATGCTTATGAAGTATAAGAAAATTTTAGGGAGTTAAAATAGACGTCATGTCTTCTAAAATATGGGAGCGCTTGTCTTTACAGAAAATGGTAGACTCACAAGTATCGGTGGTGCGAAAGTCGATCAGAACTACCCCGGGAAGAGCGAGGGGACAATGTCAACCCCCAAGAGTTTCGACATAGGAACCGGGGACTCAAGAAGAGGTTCACCATGAAGATTCTATACCTTCGGTTGAAAGAGCAGTGTCCCAAGATAGCGTGGAAAATGTTGAAGAAAATGAGAGTCAAGCGACCCAGGAAACGGTGGGACAAAAGTTAGATAGACTCATAGAGTTCATGACAGTTGTAGCCCCATACATGGTTCAGCTTACAACTAGTGTCTCAGTGATGGCCCCGATCCAGAACCCGCCGGCCCAGGAACCAGTTGTGACTGCACCACTGGCCGAAAAAGTAGGAGCTCAGTCGGTACCGGATAGACTATGAACAAATTTTATGAGGAGAAGGGAACCTATCTTCACAGAAAATGACTCCAAGTATGACCCTATAGTATTTCTCGACGAGGTAGAAGACCTACTGTTTACTCTGGGATGTGTAGAGACGCACAACGTCAATTTGGTAGGCGTACGTCTAGTGGACGACGATGGGGGTGTGGTGGAGAAATTTTAGAAGGAATTTTCCCCCGATGTCATCACCGATGACGAAGGGGGATTTCAGAGCCACATTCATTGAAAAGTACATGCCTAACGCCCGAAAAGATGCGCTCAGACGTGAGTTTGAACAGTTGAAACAAGGAGACCGCATTGTGCAAGAATACGATACCCAGTTCGTGCGATTGTCGGCATACAACACACACATTATTCCTATAGAAAGGGAGAGGGTCAAGAGATTTATCGAGGGTTTGAATCCGAACTTGGCAGAGAAGGTAGTGGCATTAGCCAATGATCGGACCTACCTTCAGATCGTCGACATGGCAATGAGTGTAGAAAGTTTTGCTAAAGCAAAAAAGAGAGTATTCACAGAAGAGGTTTCGATCATCGGGATCCTTTAATCAGAATCAAAACCAGAGGCAAGAAGGTAGTAGGTGTTCTTCAAAGCCGAGATAATCAGTAGACCAGTCTCATCGCGGGCCCCAAGGACATAAATGATTCAATCATCAAGGTAGCAATGTCAAGGCCACCAACCCTAATGCGGAAGGTGACAGACCGGTATGCAAGGTCTATCAAAAGAAACATTTTGGGGAATGCAGGTTCTCACAGAGAGATTGTTATAACTGTGGAGAACCAGGCCACTATATCAAAGATTGCAAGAAGAGAACCCAAACTCAGGTTTCTCATGGGAGGTCAAAAGCAACCACAACTGCCCACAAGAGAAATCAGGGCAACCAGTCATGACAGAGTTAGGGGGGTCAACAGTCCAATAATCCTAATCGGCTTTACGCTTTGCCCTAGAAGAATGAGGCAGAGATATCTAATACGGCGGTCACATGTATTTTGTTGGTCTAAAGTATTCCTGCACTTGTATTATATGATCCCGGTTCTACATTTTAGTACGTGTCAATCGATTTTGCTAAGAATCTACATATAGAACCTTCTTATTTAAGTGAACCCTTTGAGGTCATGACACTAGTGGGGGCCTCGATTTGCGCCTTTCGAGTATTTAAAAATTTCTTGTTAGAGGTAAATGTAGGGATAGCAGCGGATCGGATCTGGACCGGATCCTAGTAGATCCAGATCCAGATCCATTTTTCATACCGGGATCCAGATCCATCGGATCCACCATTGTCCACGGATCAGATCTGGATCTACATGTAAATTTTTTTGGCTTGAATAATATTCCCACATGTTGAAACTTTTATGACAAAATGAAACGCAATCTGATTGAA
Source organism: Anisodus tanguticus (assembly GCA_034509755.1). NCBI lineage: Eukaryota > Viridiplantae > Streptophyta > Magnoliopsida > Solanales > Solanaceae > Anisodus > Anisodus tanguticus. The sequence goes on from CM067556.1 coordinate 25,056,963, forward strand.
AAAAATGATTGAGTTCATTCAATCAACCTACACAAACATGACACCATTCTTCCAAAATACTGAACAAAGTTTTAGCATCACAAGAAAATAAAGACGATTGACTTCATTAGTGATGTTCAACATGTTGCAACTTTGAGCTAATTTTTGGAGGCTTTAGTGATGCTCCACTTGTAGTTCTACTGATTGACTTCATTAAACAACATAAAACAATGTTAGTCATATATCAAAAGTCCAAGTTTTTTTTTGCTGATCAAACAAATGAGAGAAAGATACTTAAAGCTTACGGCTAGCAGATTTAAGAAAGGAAAATTTAAAGAAGAGTGATAATTTTTTCTTTTTATAGAAATGAAAATATGGGAAACTGCAGAGAGCATATATGTAAAAGAAATGAAACTTCAAAGACAAATTACATGGCTGTGTGACTTGTGCCTTTTCCTGGTTCAACCCTTTACCCAATACATAAATTATGAAAAACATTTAAGAAAATACTTATAAAATTACATTCTAATTTATGGATATATTTAATAAAAAATGGATCCACAGATCGGATCTAGACCGGATATGGATCTCAAATACAAGATCCAGATCCGATCCGTCAGAAACGGATCTGGGTTCGATCCGGATTCGTCGGGTCCAAATTTTGAAGATCCATATCCTATAAAACGGATATCGATCCACCGTGTCCAAGATCCATTACCATCTCTAGGTAAATGGTAGAGGAACAATAACAGACTTAGTATTACTTGATATGTTAGACTTTGACATTATTTTGGGTATGGATTGACTGGCAGCATGTTATGCCACGTTGGATTGTCGACAAAAGGTTGTAAAATTATCTTTTTACCGGGGAACCAGAAATGTTTATAAAGGGTAGTATTGGGACATTCTCGGGTCAGCTTATTTCCTACCTTAGGGCTCAAAAGTTATTAAGGAGTCACGAAGTGGAATACTCTTACCTGACTAACATAGTAAATACCCCAAAAAAAAGTCCCTAAAGATACATACTGTCCCTATTGTTCGCAATTTTCCGGAGGTTTTCCCTGAGGATCTTCTAGGCCTTGCTCCGGATAGGGAAGTGGAGTTTGCCATAGAGTTAATTCCGGGTACAAACCCATCTCCATTCCTCCATATAGAATGGCCCCAGCTGAACTGAGAGAGTTAAAAGAACAATTGAAAGATCTTCTGAATAAGTGCTTTATAAGGCCTAGTGTTTCCTTCTGGGGAGCACCAGTCCTTTTTGTGAAGAAGAAAGACGATTCGCTCCGAATGTGCATCGATTATCGACAACTCAATAAGGTCACGATCAAGAACCGGTACCCATTACCAAGAATCGATGATGTTTTTGACCAACTTCAAGGAGCCAGTTATTTTTCCAAGGTTGACCTTCATTCGGGATATCATCAGCTGAAAATTAATCTTGATGATATACCTAAAATAGCCTTTAGGACCCGATATGGCCATTATGAGTTCTTGGTCATGTCTTTCGAGTTAACCAATGCCCCAACAACTTTTATGGATCTTATGAACAGAGTCTTCAAACCATTCTTAGATTTGTTCGTGATTGTATTCATCGATGATATTCTAATTTATAGCAAGAGTGCTGAAGAGCATCTAAGGGTAGTGCTTTAAATCTTAAGACATGAGAAACTTTATGCTAAATTTTCAAAGTGTGCATTTTTGTTGGAAAATGTGGCTTTCTTGGGCCATGTTGTGTCAAGGGATGGAGTCATGGTAGACCCCTAAAAGATAGAAGCAGTGAAGAGCTGGCCAAGACCTACCACTCGGACAGAAATTAGGAGTTTCTTAGGTTTGGCTGGGTATTATAGAAGATTTGCATAAGGTTTCTCTAGTCTCGCTGCTCCCTTAACCTAATTGACTCAGAAATCGATTAAGTACCAGTGGTCAGAGGTGTGCGAGGCAAGTTTTCAGAAGTTGAAGGAGTTATTGATTACTGCGCCAATCCTAACCTTACCATCGGGACAAGAAGGGTTCACAGTCTATTGTGATGCATCTAAAGTTGGGTTAGGATGTGTCTTGATGTAGTTTGAAAAAGTTATTGCGTATGCATCTCGACAATTGAAGATGCATGAGAAGAATTATCCAACTCATGACTTGGAATTGACTGTGGTAGTGTTCTCCTTACAAATATAGAGACATTATTTATATGGGGTGCAGGTAGATATATTTATAGATCACAAAATTTTACAGTACATAACCACGCAAAATGATTTGAATCTCTGACAAAAGAGCCATGTTAGAGTTGCTTAAGGATTATGACCTTAGCATTCTCTACCATCCTGGAAAAGTTAACGTGGTGGCTGACGCACTCAGTAGGAGATCAATGGGCAGCTTGGCCCACTTGGCAATATAAAAGAGATATTATTTGTGAGGTACAAAAATTGGGAAACCTCGGGGTTAGTTTAACTGAGGTCGGCGAAGGCAGGGTGGCGGTGCATGATACCTCTCAGTCAGACTTAGCTTTGGAAATATAAGAAAGTCAGTTTGAGGATATGGAGTTTGTTGGGTTTCGGGAGAAGATTCAATGAGGGAAACCTTTACAGTTTACATTAGGGGACAATGACAGTACCCTTTGGTATAAGGGTAAGTTATGTGTTCCTAAGGTGAGGGAACTAAGAAAGAAGATCTTGAATGAGGGTCACAATACTAGGTATTCCATTCATCCAAGATCAATGAAAATGTATCAGGATCTCAAGGCAAACTACTAGTGGGACAGAATGAAGAGAGATGTTGCAGAGTTTGTTGGGAGATGTCTTACGTGTTAACAAGTAAAAGCCGAACATCAGAAACTCGACAGATTACTTCAGGACATTGGTATCCCCATGTGGAAATAGGAGGCGATTCATATGGATTTTGTGACTAGCCTACCAAAAACTCGAGAAGGTTATGATTCTATCTGGGTGATTGTAGATCGACTTACAAAGTAAGCCCATTTCCTACCGATCAAGATTACGTATCGGGCGTCGCAGTATATACAGATTTATTTGAAGGAAATAGTGAGGTTACACGAGATTCCATTACAAATTATTTCGGATAGGGGTTTCCATTTCATCTCACACTTTTGGCAAAGTTTTCAGTAGGGCCTCGGGACAAATGTTAAGTTGAGCACGACTTTCCATCCGCAAACAAATGGACAAGCTGAAAGAACAATTCAAACATTGGAAGACATGTTGAGGTCTTGTGTGTTGGACTTTCGGGGTAACTGATTGGACCATCTATGTCTAATTGAATTTACCTACAACAACAGTTTCCATGCTAGTATACATATGGCTCCGTTCGAAGCATTGTATGGGCAAAAATGTAGATCTCCACTTGGGTGGTTCGAGGTGGGCGAGGCGCAACTGTTCGGACCCGAAGTCATTCAAGAAATGAACGACAAAGTGCAGATAATTCGGGAGCAGATCAAAGCAGCTCATAGCCGCCATAAGTCTTATGTGGATCATCATGAAAGAGATCTCGAATTTCAAGAAGGGGAGAAAGTACTTTTAAAAGTCTCTCCAATGAAGGGGGTGATGCGATTTGGAAAGAAAGGGAAGTTGAGCTCAAGGTTTATTGGACCATATGAGATCTTACGATGAGTGGGGAATGTGGCTTACGAACTAGCACTTCCACAAGAATTAGAAGTGGTGCATTCGGTATTCCATGTGTCAATGTTACGAAAATACTTTCACGATCTAAGTCACGTCATCCTACCCCAAGAGATAGTCTTGAACGAAGAGCTTCAATATGAAGAAATTCTAGTGGAAATACTAGATAGACAGATTAAGCGCCTTAGGAATAAATATATTGCTTCCGCGAAAGTTCTGGAAAGCTGAAGACGCGATGAAAGTCAAATATCCATTCCTATTTGAGTAAGATAATAAGATGTGTTAAGTTGTATTTCATGTGTGTGCAATTTGCGTGTCTATGTGCATGTGTTACAGACTTATTCACATTCGAGGACGAATGTTGCTTAAGGAGGGGAGAATGTAAAGTCCCGGATGTTTAATAATATATATATATATATATAGAGCTATATCTAACTTAGACTTCTACTAGACCTGGATATCCCTCTAGGTCTTCCTTAGTTAGGGGTTTTGTACGACTCAAACACTCAACTTTTCACTATATCTTCAAAAGCCAAAAACTTCAAAGGAAAACCTCTTGTAACATCCCATACTTTTGGGCCATGGTTTGAATCGCTAGACGTATGTAAATAGACCCGAGCGTTGGATGATTTATGTCATATTCATGTATACAAATTAAGAGCTTAGTATATAAAAGGATGTGGTCCCGAAATAATTTAGAACTTAATAAGGGTGACAACGGGGATTAATAATAATAGTTGTATGTCCCTAAAGAGGTTATAGACTAGTGCTATAACGCATGATTATGACATTGAGTATATGAAGGTTTTATAAGTCATCAAAATTTAAGTGAATTGGGATTAAGAAATTAATTATGTGTGTAATTGGTTCAATGTTGAATTATAGCAGAGATAAAGAATTAAATAAGCAATTAGAAAAGTGGTGAATACCACTGTACGCGCCCGTTTTTGACCCGATCCCCCCGCGAGAGGTCGGAAGCGGAGCACGGACTTATTCCGGTGATTCCTGGGTAAAGAATTGAGGAGTCGCCACCTAATTATTTTTTATGATGAATTAGGACACCTAGATATTTAAACTAAATGCTGCAATGTAAACTCCAATTTTAAGGTCTGCGAAACTATTTGAGATTCTAGGTAAGGGTTCTTTATTATCCTGAAGGGAAGGGGTTAGGCATCCTTTAAGATCCGCTAACTTGCGGTTATCCGGTCAAACTCAGGTTAATTATTACTAGAAAAATATATGTTTTTACAAGTATAACAGATTTAAAGATGTTTGCAAATAATTAGTAAATGATGCATTTTAAAAAGAAAGATACATGTAGAGATTTTTTAAATATGCATTTGTATGGTATTTAAAGAGAAATACATGTAGAGTTGAAAAAATATGTATTTGACAATTGATAGTAAAATAAATTATTTATAATGCCAAAGAAGTAAAATTTGGGGAATCAATGAATTGTAAATTGACAAAAGATAAACTTATTCGGTATGATTTAATAAAGCAAATAAAAGATGACAAAAGTTGTTTTGAAAATCTTGAATACGCGTGACGAGCCTAAAATAAATAAACTAGCGAAGGATTTCTAAGTTTGAATTTAACCGAGCCTACAAATAAATAAGCTAGCGACGGGTTTCAAATCTTAAACTACCCTATGAACTAATCTTAAGTTTGCCTATTCTAAGCATTTCAATAGTTACATAAGTGCGATAAATAATATTACAATACAAAGCGGGATAAAAGCTGAATTAAAGAAAGAAATAAAATAAATAAACACCGAGGAATAATCAGCCTTTATTTACTTTAATCCCCGCAAGTCCGTCAAGAACAAACGGTTAGAAACAACTAAATACAAATAACTTCATATCCGTATTCAAAACAAAGTGAATGTTTTGATCACGGAGGGCTCGACTTAAAATTTTGAAAAGAACATTCCAATCACGTCGTGGTGCAAACATATGACTAATGTGGTTTATTTTGATTGCCTCGCCTACTAAACGTGTTGGTCTCTCGGGTGAAATAGAAAAGATCACTATAATCACATCGTGGCTGCGAATATATAATTCACCTCGCCTACTAAACATGTTGATCTCGGATGAAATAAAAGGTTTAAGTCTTCATCATTGCCCGAAGTTATATTTCCGTCTTTGCAACCGTGGAGGCCTCAAAATCGACGGATATTTTTCATCGGCCAGTATAGTATTGTGTTCAAATCAGCAAAGTTAAATTGAAACAGTAAGCAATAGTAATAAGGATAAAACAGAGAGGCAGTAAGCGAAGTAAGCGAGAGAAAAAAAGCGAACAGAGGCAATTTCCGAAAAAAGACGCGATGTTCGAGTTTAAAAACAAGAAAAACAAGAATTTGGAACCGAGCAATGGAACCGAAAACAGCAAAGCAAGAAAAGACGCGGTATTTATTCAAAACAAGAAAAACAAGAAACAAACGAAAAAAGCGCGATATTCGTTGCAAGGATATTTAAAACAAGAAACTAACAAAACAAGATAAGATATCCATTGCACGGATGATTAAAACAATTAAACCGAAAAACAGAGAATTAATGCTAAAACAAAAAACGAAAAGTGCGGCCTCGATTTCAATTTCATCGGCCTAAATGCGATATTAATAAAACAATAAAACAAAAATGCCAAAGAAACGAGCGTTGAGCGATTTAAAATATCCGACCCGAGTTCGAAATTGTCGAAATATTCAAATCGGGTCGCCCCGACCCGGTCGTGATTCATACCCGAAATCGATTTCGAAGTACCGCTTTCGATAACCAACAACAAGAATATGAAATGCAAGAATTCTAAAATGTTCAAATCGGGTCGACCCGACCCAGTGTCGTGATCCAAACTCGACCCGACCCGAATTGGAGTTTCAACCGAATCAAATAATTTCATCAATTTCGGATAACCAATGATAACAATAACAAGAAATGTAAGAAAATTGGAAAAATCTAAACCGGGTCGACCCGACCCGGGTCAGTGACCCGACCCGAATCGTGTGTTCAACCCGGAATCAACTGATTTTCATCAATTTCAGATAACCAATAACAACAACAACAATGCAAGAAATTTGGAAATTCAAATCGGGTCGACCCGACCCGGTCGAAGAACCCGACCCGAATCGGAGATTCAACCCGACATCAAATAATTCCATCAATTCCAGATAACCAACATACATAAAATATGAAATGCAAGAATTCTGAAAATAATACCCAAACCGGGTCGACCCGGGTCGGGTCGACCCGACCCGAAATCAGTGAAGAACTACAAAAATGCAAACAGATTTTCGGACTCAAGTTCAAGAACAAAACTCACCTCCTTTCTTTCGAATTTTGGACCTATTTCGGACTTGTATCTTGAACAACAAAGACAGCAAATGATTTAAAATCTAGAACACAACAAATATTTTATGTATATATGGAATAGTCTTCCGAAAAATCCTTCGAAAATCTGTTTTTATCCACCAAAAATCTCCTTTTTTTTTAAAATGAAGAACAACATGGGGTATTTATAGGTGGATTTCCCCCCAAGAACGAGTTTGAAATTCGAATTAAAGGTAAAGATTTCTGAATTTTGGAAGCGGATTTTAGGGGGTAGGGGCGTGGGTCGAAGTGACGGGAGGGGTGTGGTGGTGTCAGGGTTGGTGGCAGGGAGTGGGTGGTGGCAGTGGGCGAGGTGACCTATTTCGGATGGGGGGTACGGGGGCAGCGGCGATTTGTGAGGGTGGGGTTAGGGTTTTTGGGTTTTTTTTTTGATTTTCTGATTTTTGGGGTTTTGTTTGGTTTGGGGGATTAAAAATGGGGGAATGGGTATGGGAATTGGGCTGGGTCGGGTTGGACGATGTGGTGGGGGTGGTCCGGTTGGGCTTGGGAATTTGGGGGGGTTTGAAGGGAATTAAGGGGAATGGGTATTTGGGTGTGGGCCGGTTTGGACGAAGTGGTTTTGGGCTTATTTTGGTGTGGGCCGAAAATTGGGGGGTTTGTTTTGTTTTGTGGGTTTTGATTTATTTTGGGTGAGGGGAGATTAAATGGGTAGAAATTGTTTTGGGTTTAAAAATATAAAAGGGGTTTAACATTAAAAATATTATTTTTGTTTTGTAAAAGATGCGAATTATTTAAAATAACATAACGATGTGATAATAATAAAATATAATATTTGTGAAATGTTTAATGCTTAATAAAAAATGGAAATACGATGCAATTTTGCGAGAATAAAATAACATAGAATTTTCGGATAAAACTTATGATTATGATAAAATGCAAATGATAGTAAAAAATGCGAATAATAATAATAATAAGAGAATAATAATATATATATACACGCATGTATGTATATAGATTAAAATTGTTTTGATGTGTTAAAAATATTTAAAATTGCAAATAAATTGGAAAAGACGGGACAAAATTGGGTGTCAACAGATGCCCCTCTTTGGACGGAGACGATGAAAGAGTTTTCGGCCAAAGAAGTTGACTGAGTAGCCAATTTTGTCCTAAACAACGGGACTTGAAGGAAGATTAGGTATGCATGGTAGAAACAGAATTTCAAGGGAGATGATATTGAAAGAGTTGGTGCGGATTCAAGAAATATTGCCCCAGTGTCGAGCTATGATGACACTGGTCGCAGATGTGACAAAACTATTGGGAAATAGCGGATCGACGTTCGAAGTAGGTCGTTGACCAATTTGCCTCGGTTCGCCGTAAGAGATAGTTCCACGTTGTTGATGAAGTTCCTGCAAATTAAAACTTCTGCAAACTAAAGCTTGAGATATAATTAGTGTATAACTGTTGCATACAATGTGTATATGAGAATATGACTTGGGCGCCTGACTGAAATTAAAATTCCCGCATTATGAGGTGGGCGCCTAACTGAAATTTAAATACCCGAATTATGAGGTGGGCGCCTGACTGAAATTTAAATACCCACATTATGAGGTGGGCGCCTGACTGAAATTTAAATACCCGAATTATGAGGTGGGCGCCTGACTGAAATTTAAATACCCGAATTATGAGGTGGGCGCCTGAGTGAAATTTAAATACCCGAATTATGAGGTGGGCGCCTGACTGAAATTTAAATACCCGAATTATGAGGTGGGCGCCTGACTGAAATTTAAATACCCGAATTATGAGGTGGGCGCCTGACTGAAATTTAAATACCCGAATTATAAGGTGGGCGCCTGACTGAAATTTAAATACCCGAATTATGAGGTGGCGCCTGACTGAAATTTAAATACCCGAATTATGAGGTGGGCGCCTGATTGAAATTTAAATACCCGAATTATGAGGTGGGCGCCTGATTGAAATTTAAATACCCGAATTATGAGGTGGGCGCCTGACTGAAATTTAAATACCCGCATTATAAGGTGGGCGCCTGATTTAAAACATACCCGCATTATGAGGTGAGTGCCTGATTTAAAACATACCCGCGTTATGAGGTGGGTGCCTGATTTAAAACATACCCGCATTATGAGGTGGGTGCCTGATTTAAAACATACCCGCATTATGAGGTGGACGCCTGATTTAAAACATACCCGCATTATAAGGTGGGCGCCTGATTTAAAATATACCCGCATTAGAAGGTGGGCGCCTGATTTAAAACATACCCGCATTATGAGGTGGGCGCCTGACTGAAATTAAAATACCCGCATTATAAGGTGGGCGCCTGAAATGACGTCGTTGGATTGACGTGTTGTGTTGAAGACGTCGTTGTAATATTGTTGACGTCGTTGTAATGATGTAAAAGACAGTTGTTGTGTTGTATGTAACGTCGAGGACGTTGTTGTAATGCTGTTTTGCCGTAGAATGTAGATGTTGAGCTGAAGACGTCATTGTAATGTTGTTGACGTCATTGTGATGATAATGCTGATGACATCGTTGTAACGCTGTTGATGCCATTGTAAATGTTGTAAAAGATAGCTGCTGCGCTGAAGACGTCATTGTAATACTGTTGACGTCGTTGAGATGCGGTAAAAGATAGTTGCTGTGTTGAAGACGTCATTGTAATATTGTTGACGTCGTTGAGATGTTGTAAAGATAGCTCCGCGTCGCGTTGAATCTTTTGCCGATTCGAACTTCTGCGGACTATGAATTGAAATGTCGTCCTGGCACGGGCGAAAATGTGATGCGACGTCTTTGCCGTCGGGTTTGCTGTGTTGTCGTTTCCTGTGATTCAAAATAATATCTTTGTGCAGACATAATAGTCGGGACCCTGTAGGTCAAGATGATGTCATCGTATATATGCAAAACAGGGACGTAATCCTTGTAGTGAGTTGTGATGCCAAAAATCTTTGGAAAATTGATCATAAGTGATATGGCTTCCCTGCTTCTTTCAACCTGAAGAACCTGTACTCAAAGAAAATTTGTGAGTTCGGGGGAGGGGCGGTTGATTCGCGTTGACTTTGTAGCTTTGGCTCTTGATAGTTGCATGTCCTGCTGATTCGGACCTGGTGCCCCTATCTGGTTCCCAGTCTTGGCTAACCGCTAATGAAAACTGTTGAAAACAATTTGTTTACGAGAAAGTATGCATATCAGTAAAAGTTCTTGTCGAACTCAAATGAAAATTTTTGTTGAAAATAATTTGCTTATGAGAAAGTATGCATATCGAAAAGTTCTTGCCGAACTCTAATGAAAATTTTTGTTGAAAATAATTTGCTTATAAGAAAGTAGGCATATCAGTAAGAAAGTTCTTGTCGAACTCTAATGAAAATATTTGTTGAAAATAATTTACTTATAAGAAAGTAGGCATATATGTAAAAAGTTATGTCGAGTAGTGACATGTCGTGAAACAAAGCAAACGTCTAATCCAAAATCCTTCTTCTGGCTGAAGGCTTAGTTTGCCGATGCTTTTCCATGTGTATTGGCGTCCTCTGGCAGTGATCCCTTAAAAAAATGCCCCAGTTTTCGATATGTGAGGATGCTGAACTTTCAACTGGACCAAGTCGGGTCTTGAGTGGGCTGTTTGCCTGGCCTGTCGAGGCGATCAGATGGGTGCATTTTGTCATATGTGATATAAAGAAAAAAATATTTCCTAATGGTGGGACCGAGGCCGATTTAGGCCGCCTACGTATCCCGCCGAGGGAATCAGGTCATAACGTAGTTCATTACAAGCAAAGGAGATTGTATGGGTTTTTCTAAAAATGGGACCGAAGCCGATGTGGCTCGGCCATTCTATTCTGATAAGGTTGCCCCGGACGATCCCGCGTCCCGTCCGCTTTCTTAAAGGGGCGAAACCCTATGTGGGTTCTACTCCCGCCCTCTTCGTACATGATTTGGCTTCGAACGATAGGGAAATGCCCCAGTCTCTTCGTACCTCCGAAGTCCCGGTCGTAGCGTGGCAGCCCAAGAGTACAAATGGCAAACGTCCGTGCCGATGCTTGTAACTTATCAACCATCCTGATGTTTCATCCAAATCTGGCTTTGACTTATTCCAAAAAAAATGCCCCAGTTCTTCCGGTGCCGAGTCTTCCTCATATTCTTCGAAGTCTTGCTCGTTGTTTGGGACCTTGTTTGCTTGTTTCATTATATGTCACATATTACCGACAAATTAGTTTGCATGATGAAAAAGAAGAAAATTATTAAACAAAACAGATTTTAAACTAGCAAAAGCAATGCAGATGTGTCATTTTGAGCTTTCAAAAGGTGGAGGTAAAACATATTAAAATGCATAAATGCGATTCAGGCCTCAATTTAAATCGAATTTTTCATTAAGTACTAATACAATTTGGGTAGACATGATTGGAAAATAAAAGATGGGGTGCTCCGCCAGTTTTAGTCAATACGAATCAACTTTTGGGGGGAAATAAATTAGACAAAATAAACCTCCTGAAAAAAAAAAAAATGAAGAGAACCAAGTTAGTATAAAGCAAGTAATTATTGTTTCAATTAATATGCACACGAGTGTGAAGTAGCATGAAATAACAAGCAGATTGTATGGAAATTATATGTGCATCCTAATATACATGGGGCCTCTCTTATGCCGGGGTAGGCCTAAACGTCGATATGCGGGATTACGACAGATCGATCCAAGTCGGCAATGCTTGCTTTGTCGGAAATGAGACAAATGAATGTACATTTTCCAATTTCAGCATGTCATGACTAGGCTTGAATTTATTTATCATTATCACGCTACACACAATATGCTGATTGATCATTGGGTTGTGTGACCCGTTGACAACTTTGGTGGATTTCTTAATTGTGGAATCGATGCCAAGGATCGACCCACCTAAGGTGTATGCATGCATGACTTAAAATAAATTGTGGTATAGCTCTATACTAAATTTTCTAAGATTTGGCTGACTAGACACAAGGTTCCCGAGTGGACAACTCGAGTGAGAAGGCTACGCGGCCACCAGATGGTCCGGTCACTCCGCGCATACGCCAACTCTCCTAAAATTTGGTAGATTGAAAGAAATTTGCGGGTGCGCAAAACACACCTCGCGTGTAGTGTGTGATAGTGTCAATTTTCCAGAGTGGAAGAAATATGAGCGGAATGTCAATCTAAGGAAAGCAGTAAATCAATGTGGCAATTAAAACAATTATGCAAAAATTTCCACAAAAATGAAACATATCAAAGCATTAAAACAAATAAGGAGCAAAAAGATAAAGCACAATAATAATTAACCTGATTTTGCTATGGTTAAGAACCTGAATTTCCCCAGTGGAGTCGCCATTCTGTACGCGCCCGTTTTTGACCCGATCCCCCCGCGAGAGGTCGGAAGCGGAGCACGGACTTATTCCGGTGATTCCTGGGTAAAGAATTGAGGAGTCGCCACCTAATTATTTTTTATGATGAATTAGGACACCTAGATATTTAAACTAAATGCTGCAATGTAAACTCCAATTTTAAGGTCTGCGAAACTATTTGAGATTCTAGGTAAGGGTTCTTTATTATCCTGAAGGGAAGGGGTTAGGCATCCTTTAAGATCCGCTAACTTGCGGTTATCCGGTCAAACTCGGTTAATTATTACTAGAAAAATATATGTTTTTACAAGTATAACAATTTAAAGATGTTTGCAAATAATTAGTAAATGATGCATTTTAAAAAGAAAGATACATGTAGAGATTTTTTAAATATGCATTTGTATGGTATTTAAAGAGAAATACATGTAGAGTTGAAAAAATATGTATTTGACAATTGATAGTAAAATAAATTATTTATAATGCCAAAGAAGTAAAATTTGGGGAATCAATGAATTGTAAATTGACAAAAGATAAACTTATTCGGTATGATTTAATAAAGCAAATAAAAGATGACAAAAGTTGTTTTGAAAATCTTGAATACGCGTGACGAGCCTAAAATAAATAAACTAGCGAAGGATTTCTAAGTTTGAATTTAACCGAGCCTACAAATAAATAAGCTAGCGACGGGTTTCAAATCTTAAACTACCCTATGAACTAATCTTAAGTTTGCCTATTCTAAGCATTTCAATAGTTACATAAGTGCGATAAATAATATTACAATACAAAGCGGGATAAAAGCTGAATTAAAGAAAGAAATAAAATAAATAAACACCGAGGAATAATCGCCTTTATTTACTTTAATCCCCGCAAGTGTCAAGAACAAACGGTTAGAAACAACTTAAATACAAATAACTTCATATCCGTATTCAAAACAGTGAATGTTTTGATCACGGAGGGCTCAGACTTAAAATTTTGAAAAGAACATTCCAATCACGTCGTGGCTGCAAACATATGACTAATGTGGTTTATTTTGATTGCCTCGCCTACTAAACGTGTTGGTCTCTCGGGTGAAATAGAAAAGATCACTATAATCACATCGTGGCAAGCGAATATATAATTCACCTCGCCTACTAAACATGTTGATCTCGGATGAAATAAAAGGTTTAAGTCTTCATCATTGCCCGTGAAGTTATATTTCCGTCTTTGCAAATCGTGGAGGCCTCAAAATCGACGGATATTTTTCATCGGCCAAGATAGTATTGTGTTCAAATCAGCAAAATTAAATTGAAACAAGAAGCATTAGTAATAAGGATAAAACAGAGAGGCAAGCAAGTAGCGGTAGCGCGTAGCAGTAAAAAGCAGAGGCAATTTCCGAAAAAGACGCGATGTTCGATTTAAAACAAGAAAAACAAGAATTTGGAACCGAGCAAGCAGAAGCGAAAAAAAGCAGAGAAAAAAAGACGCGAAAAGACGCGGTATTATTCAAAACAAGTAAAACAAGAACGGTAATTTTGAAAAACAACGATATTCGTTGCAAGGATATTTAAAACAGTAAACTAACAAAACAGTAAGATATCCATTGCACGGATGATTAAAACAGTTAAACTGAAAAACAGAGAATTAATGCTAAAACAGAAAACGAAAAGTGCGGCCTCGATTTCAATTTCATCGGCCTAAATGCGATATTAATAAAACAAGAAAATAAAGCCAAAGAAACGAGCAAAGTGAGCGCTTAAAATATCCGACCCGAGTTCTGAAATTGTCGAAATATTCAAATCGGGTCGCCCCGACCCGGTCGTGATTCATACCCGAAATCGATTTCAGCATCCAATTTCAGATAACCAACAACAAGAATATGAAATGCAAGAATTCTGAAAATGTTCAAATCGGGTCGACCCGACCCGTGTCGATGACCCGACCCGAATTGGAGTTTCAACCCAATCAAATAATTTCATCAATTTCGATAACCAATGATAACAATCAATTTCAACACCAATGTAAGAAAATTGGAAAAATCTAAACCGGTCGACCCGACCGGGTCGACCCGACCCGAATCGTGTGTTCAACCCGAATCAACCGATTTTCATCAATTTCGATAACCAATAACAACAACAACAATGCAAGAAATTTGGAAATTCAAACCGGGTCGACCCGACCCGGTCAAGAACCCGACCCGAATCGGAGATTCAACCCGACATCAAATAATTCCATCAATTCCGATAACCAACATACATAAAATATGAAATGCAAGAATTCTGAAAATAATACCCAAACCGGGTCGACCCGACCCGAAATCAGTGAAGAACTACAAAAATGCAAACAGATTTTCGGACTCAAGTTCAAGAACAAAACTCACCTCCTTTCTTTCGAATCTTGGACCTATTTCGGACTTGTATCTTGAACAACAAAGACAGCAAATGATTTAAAATCTAGAACACAACAAATATTTTATGTATATATGGAATAGTCTTCCGAAAAATCCTTCGAAAATCTGTTTTTATCCACCAAAAATCTCCTTTTTTTAAAATGAAGAACAACATGGGGTATTTATAGGTGGATTTCCCCCAAGAACGAGTTTGAAATTCGAATTAAAGGTAAAGATTTCTGAATTTTGGAAGCGGATTTTAGGGGTAGGGGCGTGGGTCGAAGTGACGGGAGGGGTGTGGTGGTGTCGTGGTTGGTGGCAGGGAGTGGGTGGTGGCAGGTGGCGAGGTGACCGGTCGGATGGGGGGTACGGGGGCGCGGCGGTTTGTGAGGGTGGGGTTAGGGTTTTTGGGTTTTTTTTTTTGATTTTCTGATTTTTGGGGTTTTGTTTGGTTTGGGGGATTAAAAATGGGGGAATGGGTATGGGAATTGGGCTGGGTCGGGTTGGACGATGTGGTGGGCTGGTCCGGTTGGGCTTGGGAATTTGGGGGGGTTTGAAGGGAATTAAGGGGAATGGGTATTTGGGTGTGGGCCGGTTTGGACGAAGTGGTTTTGGGCTTATTTTGGTGTGGGCCGAAAATTGGGGGGTTTGTTTTGTTTTGTGGGTTTTGATTTATTTTGGGTGAGGGGAGATTAAATGGGTAGAAATTGTTTTGGGTTTAAAAATATAAAAGGGGTTTAACATTAAAAATATTATTTTTGTTTTGTAAAAGATGCGAATTATTTAAAATAACATAACGATGTGATAATAATAAAATATAATATTTGTGAAATGTTTAATGCTTAATAAAAAATGGAAATACGATGCAATTTTGCGAGAATAAAATAACATAGAATTTTCGGATAAAACTTATGATTATGATAAAATGCAAATGATAGTAAAAAATGCGAATAATAATAATAATAAGAGAATAATAATATATATATACACGCATGTATGTATATAGATTAAAATTGTTTTGATGTGTTAAAAATATTTAAAATTGCAAATAAATCGGAAAAGACGGGACAAAATTGGGTGTCAACAACCACCACCCTTTCACGTTGCAGTAGGGGGCAATGCAACTAAATTTGCATGGATTTGGGTGTCACCATTTGGTGGAGGATAGTTACTACAAAGTAGTTATGTGGCATGTTTAGGAGGTGTTCATTTGTTTGCAAGATAGTCTTCAAGGTGGACCTACGGTCCACTAAAGGAGTTCAACTACATATTAATTAAGATGCCTGAAGTGATGATAAGAATCAGGTTGCTGAGTCACGTGATTTGGCCGTCTAATCTGATGAAAATTTTGGTCGGCATATGATTAAAGGCAAAGTTATTGAAGAGGAAGCTGCTTCAGGGAATGAAGCATTCGCCTTAGTTCCTCAACCTAATGTAACTCAATCTTTTGAGAATGTGAATCCAATTCTTGTGGCTGGGAAGAGTGGTGATGTAATAGGGGTTCAAAAAAGAAGGTTCGCAAGATATGGAATTAGATCAAACATCCACTATGAGTGATCAACAAGTGTTGGTTTTAGTTGATCGTGTTGAAAAAGCTAGACAAATTCGTGATAAACAGGGGCGTGAAACAGTTGCTGCTACTGCTCTTGATCGAGCTTTGTTTGTGTCGTCAGAACTCTAAAATTCAGGGCTGGTTCTTGAAATAATAGATAAATTTTTAAGGAGTGTCAATTTCACCGTCGTCAATAAAGGATCGGAAGTACATGTATGTTAAGGCAAATTCTTCTTTCTTTTGGCATATTCCATATAACGAAGCGTAAACATAATATTGTCCCATAAATGATTCTACTCTTAGTAGTTAAGGTTCATGTTATTCATTCCTATTGTTAAATCATGTCTAAATATGTTCCTAAATCCCTATTGAGATATATGAGAAAGATGTTAGTATTCATAATGTTAATCAGAAATAAAGAAAAGGAAAAGAACTTGAACAATAGATATCTCTAATGGCTCATTGTTCTCTTGTTTCTTGTCTCCAAAAGTGCCCCCCCCCCCCTTTCAGAAAAACGTCTCCTCAAATATATATCATGAAAACCCCCAAAATGGACCTTTTTGTCCTTGTTAAGTTTAGGTTTTTTGCTGCACTGACGTTGTCGGTGCCGCGGCTCAACTATTAGAGCGCCACATCGCTAATTAGTATCTGGAATAATCTTGCTCACTGCCAGTGGGGCACCGCGACGCTAATGTTGGGCGCCACGACTCTTCTTCTTGTTGCGTCGCGGCTCTTCAGCCTTCGTCGTTCGGAATTCATTTAGACTGCTTTCTAAGCTTCCCGGGGCTTCTTTGACTCATTTCTTGTGACCAGCTATGCATTTTGTCCTTAATAACCGCCTATTTCCTTTGGATTCGCCTTATTCCTTTCTGAATCGCTTAAAGCCTGAAAACACACAACACACGCATAATACTGCACAAAATAACTAAAAGACAAACAAAAGACTCCCTAAAATACACTCTAAACAGTACTAAAATCTAACTAACACAATCCAGTAACGAATCTGAAAGTTGGTGATAAACAAAAGTTCTAGTTTTCTTTGTTCTTGACAGTTTGAGACCTTACGAAGATCGATCCGACTTACGGATAAAGAGTTATGACTGTTTTAAGATTGTGTCTTATTTTACAAAAAATCAGGCGAGACATTTTTCATAGGGTTGTTTCTTTCATGAATTTGTACTAGTTAAATAAAGTATTTTCATAAGAAACTGGTTATAGTGATAGGTCACCGTGTTACCTTCGATTCGGCGCAAGACACACCTTATATGGGGTTACGCTTTGAGAGTTATAACACTTGCAGGTGAGAAAAAAAAGGAGTTGAAAGAAAGAAATATTAATTGAATCTTCTGAAAATATGACTAAGTATGGAAGTCTATTATTGTGATATGCATGACTTCGTGATCTTATGTTCCCAGCATTGCAATCATATATGATGTGATTTTTGTTGACATTGAAAACTTCTTTCCAGTAAAGATTCCCTAGGGTGAGCTGGGGAGGAGATTATGTCTGATGTGATTATTGTAGACTTGAAGGCTTCTTTCCAGTAAATATTCCCTAGGGTGAGCTGGGAGGATCAGAAGTATAGCTTTCCTTCCCGGTAAAGATTCTTACGGGTGAGCTAGGAGGACCAGGAGTGGTTTTCCTCCCCAGTAAAGATTCCCGAAGGTGAGCTGGGGGAGGAGATTTGTGGGTGAATAATTATTATTGGCTTGTACACTGAAGGTGTTGTAAGATGGTTTCATAACGTGCTTATTGTGTTTATAGTATGATTGTACTTAGAACATTGAGAGGTTGCTTTGAATTGTAAGGCGAGATTCTCACTCAGCCCCGGATGGTAGGGCTGACTCTTTTTATCTAGCATGTTTCAGGAAAGCATTACAAAGGGAAAGCTCCGCAACAGGACTAGCGATTATCCCGCAGCCCCACTGTTCCACCAATGCATTGCTTCGGATTTGGTGAATGTCATCCTTGAATGAGTCTGTCTGAGGGACTAAGTTTTGTTATCTCGGGGAATGCCCCACATGAGATTGTTTTCTTTTAGTTTCTAATTTCTCATTTTATGTCTGAAACTTCCATTGAGTCTAGATAGAAATTGTGGTTGCACGAGTATGGGCTCGCGCGTTCATTAAAGAAATACAAAGAAGGAGATAACATGATTATATTTTTACCGCACTTAGATACATGCTTAATTTAGAAAGAAAAGATTGTTAATGGTTCGTCTGGGAATGGATAGTTTCCCAGGAGCCATCACGCCCTAAGGGAAGACTTGAGATCAGTCGGGGCGCGACACTACTACCCTTCAAATACGCTTTGGGTAAATTTCGCTCCAGTGCAATAACTTGCGAATCATACTAGAGAGGTAAACCACACTAGACAAGCCACACTAGAGAGATAAACCACTAGGCAAGCCACATGCGACGAGCTCAGCCGAAAAAGCATGCATGGGGTTTTCGAACCCTATGACCTCCCATTTAGGATATCTCCTGCTCAATCAACCCGACCATTCCTCGGGTAGTTTACTCATAGTTATATCTAATTTAATCACCATTTCTATAATTTCACGACAAAAAGAGAAGTTTTTATCGCATAATTATATCGACTATTAGTGTCAGCTTATCTGTCAGCCGCATCTAGTACACATCACAACTAATTACAACATTATCTACATCAAATAGGGAGTACCTACTTGAACTCAGGGGAGGGACTATAATGTTGAATTGTGTGACCAACTTTTTATTTAATTAATTAAAATTTTGACATTTATTTGAATACGAGCATAATATTTTTCATGAGTCAAATGCGTGAAAATTTCTTTTGAGAGTGATAGTGATACTTAAATCAAAGACCTTTGTCTGTTATAATATTATGTTAATTAAGTTATGCAACTTTTGTTTTTGGTAAATAGTTGTGTAACTACATCCTCTTAACGCTTAGGTTATCAGAGAAGAAACAATAATTTTATTTACTTAACTATATCTTTAATTAACACACATAGTCCCATTCTCCATATTCATGGTCTTGATTTAGAAATCCGCATGAAAGGCGTAACGATCTGGGCACTGTCTCGGAGAGAGGCTCGGTGAAATAGACATGTCTGTGAAGATGCGACTACTACCGCACTGGACAAAAGACCCTATGAAGCTTCACTGTTCCCTGGGATTGACTTTGGACCTTTCGTGCGCAGCTTAGGTGGAAGGCGAAGAAGGCCTCCTTCCAGGAGGGACCGAGCCATCAGTGAGATACCACTCCGGAAGGGCTAGCTATGTTCGGGGGGAATTATTGTCTATCGTTGGCCTCTATGGTAGAATCAGTCGGGGGACCTGAGAGGCGGTGGTTTACCCTGCGGCGGATGTCACCGGTTCGAGTCCGCTTATCTTCAACTAGTGAACTTAGCCGATACAAAGCTTTATATGTCGTATTAATCTTCAAATATACATTGGTTCTGTTTCAATTAAATCGAATTTGGAAGTGGGTTGGTGCTATTATATTGGTGCCATTTAACATTAATCACAAATTTTAGCCTCTGAGCTAAAGTACAATATTCTAGTTAAGATATCATGAATATTCTCTAAAATGGACGTCATTTCATATATCTAGTCAAACAGTTTATCACCAAAAGTTGCGGTGAGTGACAAATATCATCAATCCTTAATGAGTAATTTCGGATTCGTGCCTCAAAAATAAAGTCGCCTTTAGTAATGCCCTAAAGACTAAGAGGCGAATTAAGGTTTTGAAGTTTAGGAATTCCTCCAATAATCTCAAGCTAAAACAAAATACTACTATCTAGGTACACAGTCGACTATTTATAAATATTTTGTGGAGTTTTTAATAGAAATATAGACTATGAGCAAAAGTTACTGATTCACGTGAATCCACACCTAAAGGGTTAGATCCTCCGTCCCTGCCTAAAATAGGACTTTTCGACATGAATTCAAACAAGTCGAGCTTTAAAACAGATATCGAATATTAGGTTTAGAGCAAAAAAATTGAAGAAGAGCTAAACAGTTAACGGCCACAACCTACTCTTGTCACTTTTTAATAATGTGTACCTGCCCGTACTTGCTCTAAGTCAATGAATGTACTTGAGGATTCCAACTCCATTATTAGTACTTTTTTTTCCCGAAAACTTTATGTTACTATTAGCTTCAACAAAAAAAAGCAGCTTGCATGTGTGTGGTAAGATCCACTTCTTATACCATTTTCTAAAGACTTTTTATGAATTAAATATCATATCATAGCCTTGTGCACATTAGGCAGTTGGAATTAGCCTCATAAAAGTATATTCCCTTTTGGAGATAAACTAATTAATGAAAGGTTGATTAGTTGGATTGTGGCCTTTCATGTGAATATTCTTTCTCGCTAACAATCAATTTGTTCCAGCTATATTATTATGGGGACATCTGGAATTAATTAGCCCGTATCAACTAAGGTAATTAATTATTGTATAACATAGAATGACGAATTCGTATAAAAAAGTTCATACGCGTCATTCTTTATTACTGCCATTTACCCGAAGAAAAAAGAACAAAAGGGAAAAAAGATCGAGTTATGTGGAGCCAAGTCCTAATTAACCGTCAATTTCTAGTATAGAGCTCTTTCCGTATTAAGTGAACGAATTTCACGCATAAGCAAAGTTAGATTTCTAATTACGTGTCCGGTAGAATTTAATAATTTTATCAAAAATTCTGTATTTATTTCAAGAAAATTCACTTAAAATTTGTAAATAATTTATTTATAATATAGCAAATTGACTTTTCCTAAAATTCAAAATTCATGATCTGCTTCTAATCTTACATGATACGGATTTAAATTCGGCGGACCAATGTTTTGGGATACTGCACGATTTAATTTTTTAAAAAAAAAGTCCAAACCGGGCAAAAAAGAAAGATGGATTGGTTGAAATACAAAATTTGGATATTGTAACACCAACTACACCTCGCTTTATTTTCCTAAAGTTGCATCGTCTAACAATCTTTATATCTGTTCAATTCTTTTCCGAATATGGGAATATGCTTAGTTAGGTGCCAAAGGCATATACAGATGCCAAATGTCATAAAGTTCAATTACGACTCGGGATTGCACTATGATTATCATGGATTGCACCTAGTTCTTTTAAAAAGTTTTTGAGTCAAATCATTTTTTTGGCTTTTGAGATTGTCATGAATCTGCTTCATGGTAGATAGAACAACACTTTCTGAAGTCTGAACATCCAATTGATAATAGTGACAACATATTTTAATATGTAGCATGTAATATATTTTCGACTATTTAAATTACTGTCTAAATTCGCATTAAAAGATCTTGTAAGATAATATTGCTCTTTTATAAAAATCATACCAGGTGTCTGAGGTATTGTTAATTTTACGCCTTTTTCAATACTTTTTTTATATATTTGATGTGTATCTACTGACAACTCCAATTACATGACCTATGTCAAGTCTAATATAAATCATAGCATACATCAAACTTCTTTCAATTGAAGCATATAATAAAACTTTGAACATGTATGTTTCTTCATCTATCTTTGGTGATTCCTCAGACAGATTAAGGTGGGTTTCTAATGAAGTGCTTCTGGTACTTGTATCATGAAAACTGAACCAATTAAATACCTTTTGTATGTAATTCTTCATACTTTTTGGGCAATTAAAGAGACTTCATTAGTTATCAATCCTTCATACTGGTTTCTGTTAATTCTCATTTTAAGTATTTGCTTAACCGGCCCTTAATCTTCATTTTATACTCCTCGGCCAACTATTGATTATGTCAACAACTTACAATGGTAAAATGATATGGGATTCACCAAAAAAATTAATATACCAACAATTGTCCATCTCATATCTTGTGAACAAATTATTATGCATGAATTTATCTAATTTCTTATACAACTTTGGGGAACTTGTTTCAAACTTACAAACTCTTTTCCAACTTGCACGTAAGATTTTCTTTATGTCACGATCCAAAGTTTCATTTGTGCCGTGAGAGTACTTAATCTAAACTCGTAGATGAACTCTAAGTTAAACCAAGCCAAATAATAAAGTAAATGAGGAAAAGATAACGGAAACATCCAAAGTACTGAAATGGTCTTAATAACTTAATTATAAACAAATATAAGTCAAACACCTTCCCAAGATCGGGAAGTCATAAGTACAATAGCGACTGATACGATTACAAGTCTTGAACTACTACTTAAATAAGGCCTGAGATGAAATAAGACAGAAAATAAAGATGAGAAGTAGTATGGGGATGTGGAAGCATCATCAGCTCACCCTAGACTGCAAGATAGCACACCTCAATGATCAACAGGATTTCATCCTCTACTCATGCCTAATCCGAACATGCACACAAAAGGTGCAGCAAGTATAGAGTGAGTACGAGAAGTACGTGTAGTCACCAACATCGTTGACCGACCCTAAACTATCGCGATGGAGAGGGTTGATACTTCTCTTCTTGCTTAGTTAGTGTACAATAATATAATTTATAATCTTTTTAATAGTCTAAGTAAAGATTCTACAACTAAACCAAGTCATAAAATTCATCACTTTTCAAGAATTGTCACAAAGTTTCTATCTTTACCTCATTTAGGACAAGTATAGCGATAAAGTTTCAACCTTTACCCAAATCGGGCATCTAAACACACAAAGATTTCACCTTTTCATCAAATTAAGCAAGTTTACTTAAAAAGATTCAGCCTTTACATCAATTTAGGCACATAAATTCATAAAGACTCGGCCTTTACACTATATAAGGTAATATTTTAATGAAGATTTAGTCTTTTTATCATTTAAAACAAGCATCATCACAAAGGTTCAATATTTCCATCATTTAAGTTAAGAAAACCATAAATATCCTATATTTCTTATTTTTAATGAGAGTAGAACCATAAAGATTACACTTTTTAGTTATGTAGAGCAGTTATAGTGATAAAGATTTAATCTTTCCCTCAACTAAGACTCATATACTCATAAAGATGCCACCTTTTGTTGATTAAGACAAGTTTAGTCATAAAGACTCTACCTTTACATGATTTAGGGGAATATATTAATAAAGATTTGATCTTTCCATCTTGTAGGACAAGTATTATCATAAGGATTTAACTTTTCCATCTTTTAAGTCGAAAAAAGTCATAAGGTTCTATCTTTCTTTCATCTCGCGCGAGTGAACCATAAAGATTCCATCTTTATATCATCCAAAGCACATGTGGCATGAAATCACATCAATAAGCATAAATAATATGCAATGCAAGCGAAATGAATGTTATGCAATGGCCATATACACCCAGTATACACACGCTTCTGCAGTAGATTTCACATGACCCATGTGGGACTCATGAGGTTCATATACCACCCCGAAACCATTTTCCATCTAGTACCTATCCGTAGACTGTAATATTATTCGTTGCAGGCGTGCAACCCGAGCCAACCATAATATCATCTGTTGCCGGCGTGTAATTCGAGCCAACCATAATATCATTTGTTGTAGGCGTGCAACCCGAGCCAACCATATGCAAGTGCAATATGCATTATATACCACATCAAATCGTGAGTACAGAATGAATGTGATAAGAAATGATGTCATAGAAGGCAAGCCCAATTTAATAGATATGTTACTGTAACATCCCGTACTTTTGGGCCATGGTTTGAATCACTAGACGTATGTAAATAGACCCGAGTGTTGGAGGATTTTTGGTCATGTTCACGTATGAAAATAAAGAAGCTTAGTATATAAAAGGACGCGGTCCCGAAATAATTTAGGACTTAAAATGTGTGACGACGAAAATTAAAAATAATAATTGTATGTCCCAGGAGAGGTTATGAAGTAGTGATATATCGCACGATCATGACATTGAGTATATGAAGTGTGTTGAAAATAATTATTATTTGAGTGAATTATGATAAGAATTAATGAAGTGGATAAGATTGTCTGTCCACGTGGGACTATTGTAATTAAGTGGAAAAGTGTCTATGTGGGCAGCACGTTGCTGATGTTGTAGGAATCATATGGCACGAATAAATATGGGCTAAGGCCCAAGGACACATGTCTTGTGGAAAAGGATGATGGGTGGCTCACTTAAAGATAAGGTACTACATAGAGATAAAGAGAATAACAATTCTTTCTTGTTCATTTGCCAAGAGAAAATGATGCACATTGAAGTTGATAGAGAACTCACTATATGGGTGTCTTTCATGGAGAATTTTGTAGAGGAAAACGTAGCAACAAGGCGATAAAATGCAACAACCCAAAGCTAGCTTTATTTTCTCCAAAATACGCGCGGATTGGAGATTACTTCATGGTTAAGCGGGTGATTAAAAGATTAAGCTCAATAACCTCTTGGATTTGAGGTTTCTTAAGTGAAGAGGCAACAACGAATTAGGGGCACCCTATGTAGCAATCATGTCTTTTATTTCAAATATGTGTTCAATTTCTATAAGTTCGAGTATGAATGGGCTGGTTCACTTTGTTATTCAGATTAACTGTAGATAGAACGGGTTTCGACATCTTCAATAGAGGTTCAACACTAAAGGTATGTTAAGGCAAATCCTTCTTTCTTTTGGTATGTTCTAAGTATGAAACGTAAACGTGATATTGTCCCATAAATTATTCCACTCTTAGTAGTTAAGGATGTTCATGTTATTCATTCCTATGTTCAAAGCATGTCTAAATATGTCCCTAAATCCTTATTGAGGTATATGGAAAAGATGTTAGTATTCATAATGTTAATCGGAGGTGAAGCGACATTACATCACTCCGACAAACTTATAGTGTCTTATTATCATATCATCCATGCATTTTATTCATGTATTATGCTTGACCTCAAAGGAGTTATATACTATACTCTATGTATGCATTATATATGTATGGGGATGGGAAAAAGGAAATGCGTTATATACGCACCACCACCTGCAGCTGGTACAAATATACACAATGATGGTTATGCCCACACATGCCGATATAATATGATGGGATGCCCAAAAAGGCTTGATGGTGTTATATATGCATATGTATATGTATGACCGCATTGTGCATGACATTTAGGCATATTATGGCCCTCGGAGGAATTCTGCACAGACATGATACTTAGGCATATTATGGCCCTCAGAGGCATTCTCTACAGGTTGGTTAGTTCTTGTCTCATGTTACTTTCAGGTCTCTATTATGATATTCTTCATGCATGACATACTCGTTACATCAGTCGTACTGATGTCCCTTTTATCGGGGGATGCTGCATTTCATGTCGCAGGCTCAGGTAGACAGGGTGACAATTTGCACTAGTAGGTTACTGATTCAGCTGATATTGGCGCACTCCACTTGTTCTGGAGTTGCGGTCTAATCCTGGTACGGTGTTTTGGATATGCATATGGGTACGACGGGGCCTTGTCTCGACCTTATGATGTTACATATTCTTTAGAGGCTTGTAGACAGATGTCTTGTGTATAGTAGTCATGTATGGCCTCGTCTGCCTTAATATGTATATATGCATAGGTTGGGTCCTTATGGTTGCAGAATTTTACATAGCTCTTTTCCAGTTTACTATTTCCATATATCAGCAGGGTATCTCATGACGGGCCTCGTGGACCATGAGAAATTATGGTTATATGCTAAATATATGATTAGTGGTACTCGGCAGGTAAGGTCCGGGTATCCATCATGACCCTCCGATTTGAGTCATGACAAACTTGGTATCAGAGCAGGTCTGTCCTAGGGAGTGTTCAAGCCCTGTCTAATAGAGTCTTGTTTATGTGTGTGTGTTGTGCACCACACTTATAGACAGAAGGCTACAGGGCATTGGGCATTTAGGATGATGGTTACCTTCCTTCTTGATCTAGAATCGTGCTATAGAGCTAAGTTGTAAGAATTCTCTTCGTAAACCTTATCGTGTTTATGATAACAAAAATGCCTTCTTCCTATAGGGCTATGATTAGCAGGGAGATTGAGGTTGGATCGAGTGTAAATGCGAGTGGTATGCTATCTATTGAGACAGATCCCTTAAAGGGTATGAGTAAGTTGCTTTCCCAGGTACCGACAGATCTAGTAGTACCAGGGGAGTTGAGGGAAGCTCCCGTACCATCAGTCCTACCACCGTCTTTGTCTGATAAGGATATAAGGAGAGCGGTGCAGGTATTGAATCAATTGGTTGCCTTTCAGGCATGACTTCATCCTAGAGCATCTAATAGAGATAGGCCTCTTGAGGGGTCAGCGAGCTCATAACTCAGGGAGTTTATTAGTCAGGGATTGCCGATATTTAAAGGGTTCAAAGATGCCAATATCTCAGGATCAAAGTTGTAAAGGTTGAGTGAGACCGGCCCGACCATCTTGTAGCCAGTGTGGTTGAGCGCATGTCAGATTATGCCGCAAAGGTATAGGGAATTGGTTTAGTATGGCAGTCATGGCCACAATATTCCAAAGTATCCCAAGTTGATACGCAAAGGTAAGGATGAGATGATTATGAGTTGTACAGATGAAAAGCAGTAGATATCATTGGAAGGTTTAGTAGGTTATGAAAATATACATATTTTATAGTGACTTTTGCTGATTAGAATGAGGGAATATGTTATGTACGTGCGATCTAAATCATAATGTCCTACCCAGAATAGATTGGGAATTGTCCTAGGACATCATTAACGAGAATGGATTTCCCCAACTGAATCGGGTGAAAAGTGACCATCAGTAAATTTAAGAAGATCACATAAAGTGACATACCCAGAATAGTCAGCCCAAGCCATATATAATGATCGAGTTATCCACGGTAGTGGAAGGGGAAATAAGCCTCTCGTCTGTGTGTGAAGGGACATACGACATATTGTTGAGGATTACATGTATCAATATTAGTAAACTAAGGCATGATATAGGTATTGGACTGGTAAAGTCTTCGGCTTTATTGTATAGTATGTTACAATTCTAAATAACCTCTGGATAACAATAGCTTGTTGGGGAAATTGAGGACGAGAATTACAGAACAATCGAAGAATGGTTGTAGGAAATATGAAAAAAGTTAATAAGTATGAATGGAATGGTATGATCAAGTATCACAGCAGAATTTTTTTCATTTAATGACGAGTAGAAGGAATGATTACGACAAAAATGATAAAGTTGAATGAGATTAGAGTTATGCAGGTTTCACAAAGGTATGATTACTCCAGAACAGAGTAAGGACCAATGGTAGACGAGGGACCGTAATAACTCTTCGGACAAAGGTGACAAATCTCTGATGTTCAGGAAGATAGTATGAGAAATACTTTAAGATAAGAGACCCCCCTAAGGCAACTTAAAATGGAAATGTAAAGGTGAGACGAATGAGCACTCAGTCGATAGGAGATCTAATAATGATAAGATAAGAAAGCTTAACAAGTCATTGGATCATGTAAGATCATAAATTGGATCTAAACATACAAAGTATCGGTTCCACAACATATGCAGTCATACCTCTCAGAAAGTATGTAAACGGAAGAAACAGTGAGTAAAGTTCGAGATTAGCACCTAAACGGGTGAAAAAGGGCCAATGACGCCTATGGATACAAGGTAGACATTAAAGATATATGTCAAGAGATAATGACATTATAATGAAGATAAAATGTCAGGTAAATACAAATTTCTATGAGCATTTTTTGAACTAACCAAAGGTTTTATGAGATAGATAAAGTAATGGGTTTACAGTTTAATGAGATCAAGGAAATCTTTTCCCAAAGCGCCATTGACAGAAAGTCTTAGCCATGAGAAAAGTGAAGGAATTAGAATCTACGTATAATTACCAGGTTTGGATATAGTAGGCCAACGTCGTGTAATGCAAATTCTTCAGAATCTTCCACGTACTGAACGAGGGAATAAGTTAACAACTCATCTTTTAAGGGATAGTAACGCTAAGGATTGAAAGCATGAGCAATGTTTGAGATTACGTATGTATACCAGAATGTTTTAAAATTAAGAAGAGTATGACAAGTAAGAAAATGAGTGAACAAGTGTCAAAAGAAGTAAATAAAGGAAGTTGTTTATAATTACGAGTAGTGAGAAGGTACGAAAAAAAAAGATTATTTTCAGACCATGAATACGAGTTAACTACAATGATACGCGCACTTCAGATTTGAATGACATTATTCATAAAGTGTTCACGATTGAGATACTACAAATATAAGAGTTTTCAACACACCGGTTAATAAACAAAGCTAAGTTGATAATAGAATTATTCACCCACAAGCGACTTGACTAATGTGAGGACTACGGAGAGAAGTTGACCTGAGGGAATGCATCAGTTAGCTAAGTGTGAGTCCAATTGGAGGATTCAAATAGTGATAGCCCTATGACTCAGAATACAACAAGGTCATCTCTCATACTGGGAAAAAAAGGAATGTCATGATGAAGATCCCATTTTTAGGGAAGATCGGGAAGGATATCTAACAAAAAGAGAACTGCAACCTTCAAGTTAGGGATGGCAACGGATAGGATCTGGACCGGATCCTACTAGATCCAGATCCGTTTTTCATACCTGAATCCAGATCCGGATCCAGATCCAGTGGGTCCATAAAAATAATATCCAAATCCGGATCCATCGGATCCGCCGGGTCCACGGATAGGATCTGGATCCATATGTAAAAAAATTTACCTTGCTAAGAATTTTTTTTGAACTGACAAACGATTTTTACTTAGCTAACAGTTTACTGTTTTTCAATTTTGAAATGTTCATATGAGATATTTTATTCGTTGTCTCGTTTTGATTGTGAGCTATTAATTAAAAATGTTGGACAATGACAATAGTTGTGGAAAATTCTGACTAGTATTTCCACAATGCAGAACTTGCATGTGCTTGGAATCTTCATAAATGAAGTGAATATAGTTTTAACTACTTGTCTATGGAGATGTTAGTCATTCACTAATATAACATTGATTTTATTATCGAAGTTACCTCTTTATTTTTTTATTTTTGAGTTAACGCGAGGATAAATTAAACTTGTTTTGAGAATTAAACTTGCAAGGATGTGCTTAGCAATTTAAAGAAAATACTTATAAAATTACATTCTAGGTTATGAATATATTTAATAAAAAATGGATCCACGGGTCGGATCTGGACCGGATACGGATCTCAAATACAAGATCCAGATCCGATCCGTCAGAAACGGATCCGGGTCCAATCCGGATCCGTCGGGTCCAAATTTTGAAGATCCATATCCTATAAAACGGATCTGGATACACCGGATCCGGACCGGGTCCAGGATCCATTGCCATCTCTACTTCAAGTATAATGGGAGA
Organism: Anisodus tanguticus; assembly: GCA_034509755.1. Taxonomy (NCBI): domain Eukaryota; kingdom Viridiplantae; phylum Streptophyta; class Magnoliopsida; order Solanales; family Solanaceae; genus Anisodus; species Anisodus tanguticus. Next base: position 25,086,402 of record CM067556.1, read on the forward strand.
GGGACCCTGAGGTGGAAAGTCCATTTGTGTATTCCCAATGTAACAGGATTACGAGACAAGATTATGACGGAGGTCTATTGCTAACAATATTCCATTCACCCTGGATCTACTAAGATATATCATTATCTCAAAGGTATGTATTGATATAAAGATATTAAGAGGAACATTGTGGAGTTGGTAGTTCAGTGTCTTAATTGTCAGTAAGTAAAAGTAGAGCACCAAAAGCCCATCGGCGTGACTTAGAACATTGAGGTCCCGATGTGGAAATGGAAAATGATTAATATGGATTTCATTACAGGTTTACCTCGCCCTTATCATAAGTATTATTCTATTCGGGTGATTATTGATAGACTGACAAAATCAGCTCAATTCCTGGCGGCTAAAACTACCTACACAGCCTAGGACAACACAAAGTTGTACGTTAAGGAGATTGTTCACCTTCATGGTATGCCTATTTCTATTGTATCTGACCGAGGTGCGCAGTTAACAGTTAATTTCTAGTGATCATTTCAAAAAAAGTTTGGGCACTCAAGTTAATCTTAGCACAATTTTCCACCCTTAGACAGACGGGCGGGCCGAGCGTACGATTCAAACGCTCGAAGACATACTATGAGCTCGCGTAGTGGACTTCAAGGGAAGTTGGGATGATCAATTACCCCTTATTGAATTTGCATACAATAACAGTTATCATGCTAGCATTAAAATGGCTCAATACGAGGGTTTTACGGAAATAAATGTAAATCTCCTATCGGATGGTTCGAAGTAGGCGAATCAAAATTATTTGAGCCTGACCTAGTGCACCAATCCATAGAGAACGTGGAACTTATCCAAGAACGGTTGTTAACCGCTCAAAGTCGTCAGAAGTCGTATTCAGATGTGCGACGGCGGGACTTAGAATTCTAAGAAGATGATTGGGCCTTTTTGAAGATTTCTCCTATGAAGGGTGTAATGAGGTTTGCGAAAAATGGAAAGCTCAACCCAAGGTACATTGGGCCATAACACATAATTCAACAAATCGGCCAAGTAGCTTACAAATTGGACTTGCCTTCGGAGTTAGAGTTTGTTCATCCGGTTTTCCATATTTCTATGTTAAGAGTGTATGTTGAGGACCCTTCCCGAATTGTACCAATTGACGATGTGAAGGTTACATAGGATCTATCATATGAAGAGGTTCCTATTGCTATCTTAGATCAACAAGTCCGCAAGTTGAGGACTAAAGAAGTAGCCTCCGTGAAAGTTCTTTGGTGGAATAAGAATGTAGAAGAAATGACATGGGAGGCGGAAGAGGAGATGAAACACAAATATCCCTACCTATTTCAGACCAACGTCGAGGCTCCGAGAGAAGCATAAGGTGAGTTCTATTTCAAACTATTATCATTAATGCTTGATGACCATGTGAGGCCCGACACAAGGATAAATGTTATATTATATGGCACATGAAGCGGTGGATGTGTTTTCTGACTACGTGACAGGAATTAAATATGTCACCCCAACATTCGAGGAAGAATGTTTCTAAGGGGGTGGGGGAGAATGTAACATCCCCTACTTTCGGGCCATGGTTTGAATCTCTAGACGTATGTAAATAGACATGAGCGTTGGAGAATTTTTTGTCATGTTCACGTATGCAAATAAAGAAGCTTAGTATATAAAAGGATGCGATCCTGAAATAATTTAGGACTTAAGAAGTGTGACGACGAGAATTAAAAATAATAGTTGTATGTCCCAAGAGAGGTTATGAACTAGTGATATATTTCACGATTATGACATTGAGTATATGTAGTGTGTTGAAAATAATTATTATTTGAGTGAATTATGATAAGAATTAATGAAATGGATAAGATTGTCTTGTACACGTGGGACTATTGTAATTAAGTGGAAAAGTGTCTATGTGGGCAGCACGTTGCTGGTGTAGGAATCATATGGCACGAATAAATATGGGCTAAGGCCAAAGGACACATGTCTTGTGAAAAGGGGTGATGGGTGGCTCACTTAAAGATAAGGTACTACATAGAGATTAAGAGAATAGCAATTCTTTCTTGTTCATTTGCAAAGTGCAAATGATGCATGTTGAAGTTGATAGAGAACTCACCCATTTTGTAGAGGAAAACGTAGCAGCAAGGCGATAAAATGCAACAACCCAAAGCTAACTTTATTTTCTCCAAAGTACACGCGAATTAGAGATTACTTCATGGTTAAGCGGGTGATTAAAAGATTAAGCTCAATAACCTCTTGGATTTGAGGTTTCTTAAGTGAAGAGGCAACAACGAATTAAGGGCACCCTATGTAGCAATCATGTCTTTTATTTCAAATATGTGTTCAATTTCTATAAGCTCGAGTATGAGCGGATTGGTTCACTTTGTTATTCAGATTAGCGTGTAGATAGAACAGGTTTCGACATCGTCATTAGAGGTTCAACACTAAAGGTATGTTAAGGCAAATCCTTTTTTCTTTTGGCATGTTCTAAGTATGAAACGTAAACGTGATATTGTCCCATAAATTATTCCACTCTTAGTAGTTAAGGATGTTCATGTTATTCATTCCTATGTTAAAAACATGTCTAAATATGTCCCTAAATCCTTATTGAGGTATATGGAAAAGATGTTAGTATTCGTAATGTTAATCGGAGGTGAAGCGACATTACATCACTCCGACAAACTTATAGTGTCTTATTATCATATCATTCATCCATTATATTCACGTATTACCCTTGACCTCAAAGGAGTTATATACTCTACTATATGTATGCATTATATATGTATGGGAATGGGAAAAGGGGAAGGCGTTATATACGCACCACCACCTGCAGCTGGTACAGATATACATGATGATGATTATGCCCACAGAGGCTTGATGGCGTTATATACGCATATGTATATGTATGACCGTATTGTGCATGACATTTAGGCATATTATGGTCCTCAGAGGCATTCTCTACAGGTTGGTTGGTTTTTGTCTCATGTTACTTTCAGGTCTCTATTGTGCTATTCTTCATGCCTGGCATACTCGGTACATCAGTCGTACTGACGTCCCTTTTGTCGGGGGACGCTGCGTTTCTTGCCTGCAGGCTCAGGTAGACAGGGTGATGGTTCGCACTAGTAGGTTGCTGATTCAGCTGATATTGGAGCACTCCACTTATTATGGAGTTGCGGTCTAATCCTGGTACGGTGTTTTGGATATGCATATGGGTACGGCGGGGCCTTGTTTCGACCTTATGATGTTACGTACTCTTTAGAGGCTTGTAGACAGATGTCTTATGTATAGTAGTCATGTATGGCCTTGTCGGCCTTAATATGTATATATGCATAGGTTGAGTCCTTCTGGTTGCAGGATTTTACATAGCTCTTTTCCAGTTTACTATTTCCATATATCAACAGGGTCTCTCGTGGTGGGCCTCGTGGACCATGAGAAATTACGTTTATATGCTAAATATATGATTAGTGGTATTCGGCAGGTAAGGTTAGGATACCCGTCATGACCCTCCGGTTTGGGTCGTGATAGTTGTATCATGCGACTGCATAATATCAATTCAATATAAAAATATATGTACTCTCTCATAGTTTAGATGAGATGTGGAGATAAATGCTAGATAAGTCAATATTCATAGATGTCAACCAAGATGGCTATCATAGCCCAAATAAGCAGAAATCATACCATTTTGGAGTTGTCCTAGTTGATAAGTGCTCAAAAAGTATTCCACTTTATTCATCAGTTTGTCTGAATTAGCCCATAACTCTCAGTTCAATTGAGGTCCAACTTTGCACTTTCAGCGAAATTTCAAGTTATTACGGTTAAAGTATTGTCTCAGCTGAAGCATAATGGCGTCTCTTCATATTTGCTTAATGCTCATTCTTTCCGTGAGTGTTTATGAGGGAGGAAAAAGAAGAAGAAGACTGGTTAGAGACATTCATGACTGAGCTCTCAACCAAACAGGAGGAAATGAAGGTTTTTTTTTTGTATTCCCTCTGACGGTCTGACCCTTTTCTTTTGCCCCAACTTTTATTGGAATCCAAACCCAACTAAAAGATGGTGGTTGGCGTGGAAAATGAGAGAAGCGTTTCTTCCGTTTTTATTCCAATCCACCATTTCTCACTTGGATTTGATTTCAATACTGTTAATTCTTTCTTTCTTTCTTTTCCTCTTCTGACAAACCACAACAAAAATGACAGAAAGAAGAAGGAAATGTTGTTCCTTGAATATTGTTGGATTGCCTCATATGAAAAAAGAAATCCCTTTGTCAATATCATAGACGTACTTTTATGGACATTCTCCAGATTGAATAAATATTATTTTAATATATACTTTTGCATAGTGCAATTGGCTTCAGCTAGGTTTTTAGAGGATGGGGTTATGCTTTAAGATTGGCTGTTGAATAAAAAAAAAAACTTACGTTGTTTGTTCTTCTGCAGGTGAAAGGTTGGGACGCGATATTGTTACTGATGCCATAACTACCCCAATGGTTAACACATGGCTTACTTCTTCAACAAGACTGCTGACCTTATTGATTTTAAGATATTTACTGTTATATTTGATCCTTGAGTTTCTTGCACAGTATGAATAAAAAATACAATGGCTCTCTAGTTCCAATGGAAAGCTCCTGGCCTGAAAGGGGAAGTCATGACACGACCCTAGTCACTTTCTTGGTCAATTGTCATCTTTCGTTAAATATTATACTGGTGTACCGTCATGTTTGTCTTTATGATCAATTTCACCTTATGATATTTTGACAGGAGAAAAGACGTGCAAGTTTTGAATATGGGCGCTATGGAAACCCCACTACTGTTGTTTTAGAGGAGAAAATAATGTTAGCTTTATCTTTGGTTAATTAGTTTTGTTTTCATCTTCTATTTTGTCTTTTTACTTTCTCTAGTTGTCTTATGTGATTGGTACTTAAGGGGCAATTATTTTAGTAATGAGGTATTTGTATCTCTAACAGTGCACTTGAGGGCGCTGAATCAACCTTGATAATGGCATCTGGAATGTGTGCCAGTACTGTAATGTTCTTGGCCTTGGTTCCTGCTGGTGGACATATTGTGACAACCACAGACTGCTACAGGAAGACCCGTATTTTTATTGAGACAATACTGCCTAAAATGGGAATTACGGTACTTCCGCTTATCCAAATGTTTAAGATACTTGGCTTTCTGTATTTGAAGTCTAGATATATTACAAGCTTTCTTGACAAGAGAAAACATGTTATTCAGAATTGAGCTATCGTTTTTGTCTTTGTAATGAAAAAAATATCATAAATTCAGTCTAGGTATCACTCTCCAAAAACTGCTGGCGAATAATATAATCCAACCATAGCGTTTCTCTTTTGTTGAATTAGTCTAAGGGAAAAAAATACTGAAGTGTTTCATTACCACAGGCCACAGTCATTGATCCAGCGGATATTGGAGCTTTGGAGTTAGCATTAAATCAGAAGAAAGTCAGTATGCAAACACATTATCACTCAACTATGCTGACCTTAAATAGATAGAGTTGTGGAAGATAGTTCCCAATGACTGGCACCTTGTTCAATGCGGGTGAATCTTTTCTTTCCCGAGTCTCCAACAAATCCATTCCTGAGATGTGTCGACATTGAGCTGGTTTCAAAGCTTTGTCATGAAAAAGGAGCCTTGGTTTACATAGATGGGACGTTTGCGACTCCTCTTAACCAAAATGCCCTTGCTCTAGGGGCTGACCTTGTTCTGCACTCCGCTACAAAATTTCTTGGTGGGCACAATGATATAAGTGGCATTTTTAACAATTAAACAACTATGCTGCCACTAAGAAACATCAAACTGACTGCTGTGCTGCACTTTATACAGGTTCTTGCAGGTTGCATTAGTGGTCCTCAAGAATTAGTTTCAGTAATCCGAAACTTGCATCATATCCTGGGTGGTGCTCTCAATCCGGTGAGTTTTCTTAATTGAAGTCTTGATTGACTTAATTCCCTGACTTTCTATGCTGTATGTGTTTGTGTAAAATTTGATGAAGGAAGAACTGCTTTGGGCTGGTTGGGTGGAACATATTTTCATGGTGGGTCAATTTGGGCAGAGCCCAAGTCAGCCCATCTAAAAGTTGAGCTAATTTGGGCTTAGTATGTTGCCCAAACTGACCGATGAAAAACTTGTCAATTTTTTTTTGTATGTCTGATATAGCTATACTAAAGAAAAAAGTTATTAGTTTTATTTAGTAATTAGATAAATAATAGGAAAATAATTTAAGAAATAAAAACTTGGTTAGAGTTGGGCGTGTTGGGCTATGACTTATTATCTAGCCCATCTTGACCTAATTCAAATAACCCACAATTTATTGGTTCAACCCATTTTAAATAGCTCAAATTCAGGACAACCCCCATTTGACACCCCTAGTCATGTTGGTACGCTTATTTTAGATTAAATGTTCACTAGGAGTCTTTTAGTCTTGTTAGAGGTTTGTATCCTAGTAGAAAATGTAAAGAGTCTTAGAGAACCTAAATTTTTTTATATTGGCCCGAGAGGTCTAAATGGAGTGACATGGATAATTACGGCGTAGTTGTTGTTATTGCATGAAGTGTCACTCACAGTTTAAGCTTGTATTTATAGAAGACTGATTCAATATTCCCATCTACCAGAATGCTGCATATCTTATCATCCGAGGCATGAAGACGCTGCATCTTCGTGTACAGCAACAAAACTCAACTGCATTGAGGATGGCCGAGATTTTAGAGGCACATCCCAAGGTACTCTAGGCTTCAATAACTTTTTCAGTCATGATTTGAAATTCACACTTGAACGAGAGCACAATTACCTAATTGACATTCATGAGATTTTTATGTATATGAGAAAAGTAAGAATGTTCAACTTGATGTTGGTTAGAGTAAATGCCAATCTTATGAGCGTAACATTGACATCATGGTCTAGTTCTAGGTTATAGAAACTGGTAATCCTTTAAAGGAAGTAAAAAATAGTTAAGCCGCTGAAAGAAACTAACGAAGAAGATGCAGTCGTGTTTTCAGCCATTATTATGGGTGAACTTTGTTAAGCCAGATAAACTGGAGGGTCTTTTCTCTGTCACTCCTTTGCACCTGTAGATTGTGCCGTAAACATCACAAAGCTGCACTGTTTGGGTGATTATGTTTTTCCATTCCTTCGTTGATTAGCAAAGATTATTCTTACATCCATGATTGCAACTTCTTCTTACATCCATGGTTGCAACTTCGGGATGCTTCACTGTCTTCCCCCAACGATAACATGCACACTCACTAAGACAAATAGGTGGGAAACAAGAAAACAGTAAACAGAAGAGGAAACATTCATTAGTGTTGATCAGTATCCTCTTACCTCTATAAAAATCTTCTATTTTCCTTGTACAGTTATAGTCCCTGTACAATCCACCTTAAGTCAGGTAGCCACTTCATCCTAATAATGCACGATTGACTCATTAATGAACATAAAAATAACTATCATGCCATACTTGTAGCTTTTCTTTGAGCAGTTACATTAAAGGTCAGAGATCTTGTTTTTCCCGCGTTTCATTAGGATCTAGTTCTGCAAGTGCTGTCATATCTAATAAAATGAGTTGCAGGTGAAACATGTCTATTATCCAGGTTTGCCAAGTCCTCCGGAATATCATATTGCAAAGAAACAAATGACTGGCTTTGGTGGTGTGGTCAGTTTTGAGGTCTGCATTTTATGATGAGTCTATGATCTTTTGGTTAAACAAGTATTCCTGTCATTTCTCTCTACTTGCATTAGATCAAAAGGCTTTATTTTTTTATTAGGTTGATGGAGACCTCCTAACTACTGCAAAATTTGTGGATGCTCTGAGGATTCCCTATATTGCTCCATCATTCGGAGGTTGTGAGAGCATTGTGGACCAACCAGCAATAATATCTTACTGGTATGTCAATATTCTATTTCATGGTTACTTACCAAAAAAGTATATTATATTCTGAGGGTTGTGGGTGTCCCAGTTTCTCCCTTTAGCTATTTTTGAGCATGTGTGGTGGAACTATGGAAACTTAAAAAGTTTGATATCAACTACTCTACTATTAAATATCGAGTCTTGCAATTATCTTCTATATGTAAAAGCTGTTGGAAATTAGCCTTTGGCGGGAGTTGCGACCGACCAACTTTAACGGCTTAAACACTAGTGTTACGTATGTTGGAGAATCCGGTTCTTCACACATGCATGATGTACTAAGTACGTAGATAACCGTAGGGCCAAGAATCGTCAAATTTCATTGAGAAATGAAAGAGATATTGGTTCACGAAGTAAGGTGTTTGAAGCATGGAAAAGTGTGGTGTGTGATCAATTCTCCCTCATCGGTAGAGGAAGAAAGAATTGTTGTGTATATAATACTCGAAATTGGTTTGGGGTTTGGGACCCCAAGGGGTATCCCATGTGTTTAAAGGAGGGAAGACCTAGATGTACTTCGGTTCAAGGAAAGACCACACGCGCGCCGCCGCCGCCGCCCGCCCGTCCGGTCCGGTCGCGGGCTGTGGGCCTTCTGATATTATCTTTTTGGGCCGAGAAAACTTTGCCGTAAGTACAGTTTGATCCCGTGTTTCGGAGATGTGCAGTTTGGACCGAATTCTTTCGGATGTACGGTTTGGTCCCCGAAATTTTTCGAAAGGCGAAATTTCGACGGTCCCGGAAACGAAACGTCCAAAGACTCAATTTAGCCATTTATTTTGGCTGAATTACACCTCCTATAATGGCCAATCCGTTGGCAATTTTCTCCATTTATGTGGTGGCTTTACTACCTCCATAATGGTCATTATTTGGCCAATAATGGATGTTATGGAGGCAGTCAAACAGTCCCTCTTCCTCCTATATAAAACCCCTTACACCATTGTTGAGGCACATTAGAGATACACGAAAATACACAAAGCAGAAAGCAAAGTAAAGCAGTTTTCTTCCTAATCTTCCAAGCATCATTTCGTTATTCAATATTCTTCACGGTAGCTTTTGAGTTTCCTTTGCTCAATAGTTCCATTGCTGTTTTATCTTGGGAGACGAATTGTCCAGGACGTATAAAGGATACATACGGGGCAATATTGTCTTAAGGACAGAGTGCCACACTCGACTCAGCAAAAACAACTTTCCAGTTTTCTTGTTCAACAAAATAGTAATTTCAGTTTTATAGTTGAATTGTAATTTTCAGTTTTATAGTTGAATTGTAATTTCAATTCTTACATACGCAGTTACTTGTAATTTCCGTTCCTGCAATCATTGTAAACTCCAACAAAAGCATCCAAAGTTTTGGGATGGCAAGGTAAATTAGAAATGAAAACATATGGATAACATGCTCGGTTTTATCTTTTGGAAAACAGGGACCTTAGCCAGTCTGATAGAGCTAAGTATGGGATCATGGATAACTTGGTTCGGTTCAGCTTTGGAGTGGAAGACTTTGAAGACGTGAAAGCTGATGTTCTTCAGGCTTTGGAGGCCATATAGATTGTTTCACCTGCAATTTTTTTTTCTTTTCCTTTTCCGTTTTCCCTCTTTTCCGGTGGTTCCGTCTTGATTTGGTTGTTCGTACTAAAATTATTACCGACTTCCCTCACGTAGCCAATGGTTTGAATGTAATGAAAGGATCATCAAGTAGATGATCTAATCCATTTAATAATCTTTCTTAGCTCTCAATTTCTTCAAGGACTTGTATTTCAGATGGTCTAGCTGTAGTAGTTGGAAGGAGATCTGTTTAAAACATGAAAAAACAGTGATGGTGAATCTGGATGGAATGTTGAAGTAAATGAGGAATGGAGGATGAACTAAGTACTTCAAGACAATTTGGGCAAAATTTTCTTGTGACACCTAATTAGTGATAAACCACCTAATTAAATAAAATATTACTGCTTGAATGTGTCAATTATTTTCATATATCGTTTTAAGAATGCCTTTTTATAAGTCGTGATTGAAAGAAATAATTCCTTGATTGTTTTCATTAATTGAAAGAGTATATATACAATTTACATATTTCTATAATAGGAGAATCATATTCCTATTCTACTCCTAAAACCTTATTTTATTTGGACACTAACTATACAATTATGGTAAGTGTACAATAATAATTAAAACCAAACTATACCTAAACTAGGACACTAAACCGTGATATACACGGTTGATATACACCATGTATATCACGGCCCAACAGTCCAATTACTGAAGGCAGACCGTGATATACACGGTGTGTATTTCGTGTATATCACGGGTATACTTAACATATTTAACACACCCCCGCAGTCATAACGGCCGGTCTTCGCACGCTGAGACTGTCCCTAAAATCTTCAAAAAGGACTGAGGGAAGACTCTTGGTAAAGATGTAGGCAATTTGATACATGGACGAGACATGACAGACGCGTACTTGACCACGAGCAACATTTTCGCGAACAAAGTGAATGTCCATCTCGATATGTATAGTGCGCTGGTACTGAACCGGATTACCAGAAAGGTAGATGACACTAACATTATCACAATAAACCAAGGTCGCCTTCTGAATAGGGTAATGGAGCTCTAACAGCAAATTACGTAACCGACATGATTTCGAGACCACATTAGCTACCACTCGATACTCGGCCTCGGCACTGGATCAGGACAATGTCGACTGACGTTTCGCAGACCATGAGACCAAATTATTGCCAAGAAACATACAATAGCCAGACGTAGACCGTCTGGTGTGCGGACAGCCACCCCAATCAACATCTGTATACGAGACAAGTGTGGACGTCGATGGAGGATATAAATGCAAGCCATAGTCAAGTGTACCATGAATATACCGAATGATGCGTTTGAGCGCATTCATGTGCTCAACCATGGGATCATGCATAAACAAACACACTTGTTGTACGGCATACGTAATATCTAGTCTCATGAATGTGAGATACTGAAGAGCCCCTACAAGGTTGCGATAGCAGGTCGGGTCCTCGTATGGTGCACCGGTCGCAGCACCCAATTTGGGTTTAGTATCAACCGGAGTGGAAGTGGACTTACATGATGACATCCCAGCCCTCTCAATGATCACGACTGCATACTTTCTTTGTGACAAGAACAATCCACACGCATGACGAGTGACAACAATCCCCAAAAAATAACTCAAGGGCCCCAAGTCTTTCATAGCAAACTCAGAACTGAGCATTGTCATGATAGACTGGCGTAAGGTATCGGAAGAGGCAGTCAAGATAATATCATCCACATATAATAATATATAAGCCAAGGACGAACCACGACGATAGATGAACAAGGAATTATCCAACCTGCTGTGGGTGAACCCAATAGTCGAAACATAGTCGGCAAACCTCTTATACCAGGCCCGGGGGGACTGCTTAAGTCCATATAAGGACTTTTTCAACAAACAGACATGTTGAGGATATTTGGGATCCCGAAACCCCAAATGCTGATGCATATAGACTGTTTCCTTGAGATCACCATTTAAGAAAGCATTCTTCATATCTAACTGATGAATGGGCCATGCTTTCGAAAGAGCCAAGCTGAGCACAATGCGAATGGTAGCCGGCTTGACCATCAGACTAAACGTCTCCCCACAATCCACATCAACCTGTTGAGTCTTACCATCAGTATCACCTACAAGCCGAGCCTTATGCATTGGAAACGAACCGTCTGAATTGTCCTTATGAGCAAAAATCCACATAGAACTAATAATATTAATACCAGATGGACGGGGCACTAACTCCCACGTCTTATTATCAATAAGAGTATTATATTCATCGGTCATAGCAATTTTCCAATTCGGGTCATTTAATGCAGACACATGATTACGGGTAAGGGTGGTTTAAGAACATTAGAAGTTAAATTAAAATGCCTTTTTGGTTTAAAAATACCATGTTGACTACGAGTGACCGGTCTATGACTTGGGGAAGAATTGAGTGGATTTTGGGAATTTTCTAGACTCGGGACGGACGGGCCAAATAGACAGTGGGCCTGGCCGGCCCAACTCTAAGCGAAAATAGTGGCGGATGCGAGAACTGGACCGGTTCCGATTGGAGCGGACTGGCCCAATTGCTGAAACTAGCCCAGTGACGAAACTAGGCACGGAATGCTGTGACGGACCAGTGGGACCAGTGGGCAGTGGACCAGCTGGAGGATTTGGGGTGCAAGATATGTCCGAAAAATGGTGAATAATATACGGAGATATACCATCATCCAAAAAATTATACGAACTGGGCACGGGATTACTAACCTTAGCAAACGGAAACTGAGATTCATCAAAAATTACATGGCGACTAATGATGATTTTATTAGAGGATAAATCAAAACATTTGTAACCACAATGATTAGACGGAAAACCCAAAAACACACACGGAGTAGACCTGGCCTGAAGTTTGTTAATTGTGGTGGACGAAAATAACGGATAACATAAGCACCCAAAGATCCTAAGATGTGAATACGAAAGAATCTTATTATATAAAATTTAAAGGGGGATGAATATGTCAAACCTTTGGAAGGAAGAATGTTTAGGAGATATGTAGCCATTTGTAGAGCATGATGCCAAAAAGACGGGGGTACGGAAGCATGAATCAATAAAGCGCGGACAATGTTATTAATGGTACGAATTTTGCATTCGACTTTCCCATTTTGTGAAGACGTATGAGGGCAAGAAAAATGAAAATTGAGCTCATTAGTTGCACAAAATTTCCGAAATACCCCGTTGTCATATTCTCTGCCATTATCACATTGAATATTTTTTATTTCGCGTTCGAATTGAGTTTTAATGAATGCTCTAAATTTTACGAAGATGGAAAAAACTTGAGATTTTTTCGCTATTGAAAAAGTCCATAAAATTTTAGAATAATCATCCAAAAAGATAACATAATATCGATGACTCAAAGAACTAAGAACATGAGATGTCCCTAAGTCGCTATGAATAATATCAAATTGCATTAATGTATGAGAATTAGAGTCTACAAATGACAACCTAATAATTTTTTCCTAAAGAACAAGAATGACAATTCGGAGTACTATGCGTACCCTTACATGAAATAAAATTATTTTTATCTAAGGAAGACAAAATAGACGATCCTGGATGACCAAGACGAGCATGCCACAAGGAAGGAGCAAGGGCTACAAATGCTGACAGCAAGGCTTGACTCGATAGACCAGAACTTGGCGTGATAGGATAAAGATCTCCCCTACTATCACACCTCATGAGAGGACTCCCCGTCTTGAAATCCTTCACAAAGAAACCAAATTGATCAAATTCAATAGACACGGAATTGTTAGTGGTGAATTTACGGACATACACTAAGTTTTTAATCAATTTGGGGCAATGTACGACATTTTTCAAGATAAGGGAGAGACAAAGTTTTATGACCATAACCACGAATCGGAATAAGACGAGAGAGTGCCTGAATCAGATGTAATGTGGGTAGTGGCAGCGGTGTCCATATACCAATTTGTGTCCAGAGGATTTAATCCAAGCGTGTGCATTGCGGCTTCGATATCTGTAGAAGTGGGGGCCACTGCGTGGTGGGCCTGCGAGTGCCAAGGCCCAAGTACCCCTGCTTGCTACCTCGGCCCAGATGGATGACTGAAATTGGGTCACTGCATGTTGGGCCTTGGCTACTTCTGGCCGGCCCACTGCCAGTGAGGCTGAACCGCTGGGCTGCCACTGTTTGGCCCAAACTGTGGGGCCACTGCCACTGCATAGGGGCCCATTGCGGGGCCCAAAACTGTTGTTATTGCGGTTTTGGCCCGAGTTGTTGGAACCGGTAAGTTGAAAAATGGACTCGGTCATCATGATTACGGGACTAGCACCGATAACTGCCTTTTTAGCTAGGCTTGCTTCTTCGAGTGTAAGCATAAAACGAGCTTGATAAAATTGTGGGAAAGGATTGCTTTGACGAAGAAGCGTGCCACACCACTATAGGCCTCGGAGAGGCCTGAAACCATTTGGAGGACCAAACGATCATTCAAAACCGGCGCGAAAACCTGCCAATTCCTTCAATTTTTTGCAATAAGCCGAAACATTAGGAAAATCTTTCATGTTGACGTGGGAGAATTCCTGCTCAAGAGTAACATCTCTAGAATTTTGATTATCTTGGAATATATCACATAGTCTATCCCAAGTCGCCTGCGCCGTAGCGTCGGGCTCAATAATCGTCTGCAAAAGGTTGATAGAAATTGTGGAATACATCCATTGAAGGACAATAGCATCAAGAGTCGTCCATAACTTATGATCATCCTCGCATTTTGGCACCTCCGTATCCTCAGGAGCCACGGGGATTATGTGATGGATGACTTGATGCGAGCGTGCGTGAATTTTGAATAGTTCGGCCCACGTCGCATATTGGACGTTTTCTATTTCAAGAACAAGAGGGATGTTATTCTTGATGTTAGAAACTATAAGGGCAGGATGAAATGTATTCTTTGATGTAGACATACTGATAGAACAATATGTGAGTGAGGGATTTGGAAGAAAAAACTTGGGAGAAAGATGAACCATCGGCGCAAAACCCGAGAAGAAGGGCTCGATTTTTTAGGCTTAGGACGGAAAAGTGCAAGGAATTTTGGAGAGGATTTTAAGACCTAGACTTCTAATACCATGAAAGAAATAATCCCTTGATTATTTTCATTAATTGAAAGAGTATATATACAATTTACATATTTCCATAATAGGAGAATCCTATTCCTATTCTACTCCTAAAACTTTATTCTATTTGGACACTAACTATACAATTATGGTAATACAATTATGGTAAGTGTACAATAATAACTACAACCAAACTCTACCTAAACTAGGACACTAAACCGTGATATACACGATTGATATACACCATGTATATCACGGCCCAACAGTCCAATTACCGAAGGCAGCCCGTGATATACACTGCGTATATTCCGTGTATATCACGGGTATACTTAACATATTTAACAGTGATGTTTCAATAGTGTTTGTTCTTTCACAAAGAAATCTTCCAGATAAATTGTACTTTAAAAAATTAATCCTTCTTAATGAAAAAAATTGTACTTTCCTATAATCTGATCCATATTTATAATCTTTTATAAATATTCCTATCAACTGTCAAGAAGAATAAATGTCACATGAAAGCCTACATATGTAAGGTTGTTGTTCTTGTTTGAAAAATTCTTTTGTATCCAGCTTCCCGGCATACGCCAGACTATTCCTAGAGATAGTCGTCCCGGTCCCTTAGCACTACTACCAGTAAATCGCGAGATGTGCGTGAATGACCAAGGTTTGAGAACAGAGCAGCTGATATCACCTATAAGGTCCTACCACAGAAGAGAAAAAATTGCTCCCACCAGGGTTCAAACCCACGTTGCAGGCCTCTAGCTGTATTTTAACTTCCCTCATTTGCCATCCAGCAATGCCCGGGGGACAAAAAAATTCTTGATTATTGATTGACCTCGAAGTTGAGTTTTATGACAACAATTTCTTAAATTTGTGTTCTGTTGTTGTTTCTGCGCCTTTTGGGGGACAGAACAAATAACTTGACATGACATTACTAGAATCAGTAATCAAATATTCATTCAGAAGCTAGTACGAAGCTTCGAAATTCTGAAGTTATGACTTTCCGCAATCGGCATTGCTAAAAGTTTTACATTAAAATTTCATAAGAATGATTATTTTTCAGTTAATAGAGATTGAAGAATAGTTATTTGTAAATTTCTCATATTTCTCAGTTTAGATAATTGGACATTAGAACAAATAAGGTTTGTCCCTGTGATTAACGGTGGAGCTAGAATTGATAAAAAAGTATCAAAAAATATAGATACGCGACTCAGGTTCGAACAGAAGATCTTAGGGAATTTTTGAAACCCCTTGATCACTACGCTAAACCTTCAGCTTGTGTCCATGGAAATCAAACTGGAATGAGACCTTCCTTTCTGTCGACATTCTTTTCCATTAAGCACCTAGATATTAGCCCATGACCATGTTTACTTAATCTTCAAGAGCAAGCATCCTAGCTCTCAGGGCCTCAGGCAGCCCTGGATCATTTCCTACTTCCTTAGAAGGGTTGTTAGAATTCATGAAAGAATTTTATTCATAACATGAATTCTTGCAAAGCAATGACAAGATAATAGAATAATACTATTCTTGAGAGCTAAAAGTGCAAGTAAAAGAAAAACAAGTAAAGCCCTTTATATAGGGTCAATTACATGAGTTACAAATGTATTTTTCCAATGTGGGACAAAAGTAATGTGGGAGAGAGTTAATGTTAATATCCCCTCTCAAATCACGATGGTGTAGACAGAAGCATCGAGAGTTTGCCAAGAAAGAATCGGTGACGCTTTAAGGTATGCACCTTTATGAAGAAATCTGCAAGTTGCATCGAAGATGAGACAAATGGCAACGATACTCTATACTTGCCGTGAGGAAAGAGAGACACTCATATCAACCAATAACCGACGTAACCATACAATCTCACATGTAGTAGAAGCCATAGTACGATACTCTGCCTCAGTTGAAGAGCGAAAAACCACATCTTGTTTCTTACTTTTCCATGAGATGAGTGAATCTCCTAAAAATACACAATAACCAGTAGTTAATTTCCGATCAGCTAGGTCACCAACCCAATCTGTATAAGAAAATGCACGAAGCTCCAATGATGAGGTCGATGGAAACAAGAGACTCTGATAAATCGTTCCTCGATGATAGCGAAGAATACGCATAACTGCAGCCCAATGTACAGATGTAGGAGAGCAAACAAACTGATTGACAATGTGAACAACATATGCAATGTCAGGGCGAGTAATGGTGAAGTACACAAGACTCTCTACAACTGAACGATATAAAGTGGGATCAGAAAGAGGATCCCCGTCAGTAGGTGTATATCGAACATTAACCTCAAGAGGAGAGTCAACTATACGAGTATCTGTGAGACGGGCCCGCTCAAGAATATCTGCAATGTACTTAGACTGAGAGAGAAGATATCCCTTCTCAGAATAAGCTACCTCAATGCCTAAAACGTAACGTAGATAACCTAGATCTTTCATCTCAAAACGGCGAGACAAAGTAGATTTTAGGTTTGCAATACCATCAATATCATCACATGTAATGATCATGTCATCAACATATAACAAAAGCAAAATACAACATGCAGGGGATGATTTAACAAATAACGCTCAATCATGAAAGCTGGAAATAAACCCAAGAGATGATACTACAGTGGAGAACTTGTCGAACCAAGCTCTTGGAGCTTGTTTGAGACCATACAAAGCTTTCTTAAGCCTGCACACCTGTCCTGGACTATGTGAAACACCAGGTGGAGGGACCATGTAGACTTCTTCTTGAAGATCCCCATTCAAAAAAGCATTTTTAACATCCATTTGTGAAATATGCCAATGACGAACAGAGGCCACTACAATAAGAACCCGGACATATGTCATCTTTGCAACAGGTGCAAAAGTCTCTTCATAATCCATACCATATTCTTGAGCAAAACCTTTTGCAACAAAACGAGCTTTATATCGCTCAATAGAACCATCAGACTTGATCTTAATCTTGTACACCAATCGAGAATCAATAGTTTTCTTACCAGTCGGCAAAGAAACCAAATCCCAAGTACCAGTTTTATTCAAAGCAGCCAGTTTCTTATTCATAGCCTCTTGCCAAAGAGGATCACGAGCTGCCTCAGAGTAGGAAGTAGGCTCACAGAGAGAATTAATAAAAGCTAGAAAGGAAGCGAATGATGGAGCATAGCAAGAATAATCAAAATCGGATACCGGAGTAGATCGCAGAGTGCGTTTAAGATAGCGAGATGGATCTGGATCTGCAACCACAGGAGGTTATGAAATAGGCGTAGGATGGGGTTGAGTATCAATATCATGGGACCTGCCAGAAGATTGAGAAGGAACATATGCTATAGATGTATAATCAGATGGGCAATCAGCATCAAATGGATCAATATCAATAAGGTCAGATTTTGTCATGCCATGTGAAGTAGGTGGGATGGAAAAGAAAGGAACATGCTCAATAAAGAAAACATTACGAGACACAAATAATTTTCTAGAAACTGGATCATGACAACGATAACATTTCTTCCCAACCCCATATCCAAGAAAAACACAAACGGCAACACGAGAAGATAACTTAGTACGCTCTGCATATGGACATAGAACAAAACATGTAGAATCAAAAACTCTCAAATGGGAATATAGTGGGGTGTGACCAAATAGTCTAGCATACGGAGAATCCCATAATTATGAGAGGTAGGGATCTTATTAATAAGATAAACAGATGTAAGGACAACTTCTCCCCAAAATTCACTAGGTATACTAACGAACAAAAGCATGGATTTGGCGGTCTCAACAATATGCCTATGCTTTCTCTCGGCTACCCCATTTTGTTGTGGTGTATCAGTACAAGAAGACTAATGTATTGTACAATCAGCTTTGAAAATATCGAAAGATCCCCACTAGTATATTCACCTCCTAAATCACTCCGAAAACATTTAATAATGGCGAATGTTGAGTTTTCACATAGGCTTGAAACTCAAAGATAAGTATGACCAAAATCAGAATGTATTTCAACAAATAAACCCAACAATGACGAGTATAATCATCAATAAAGGAAACATAATATCTAGAGCCTCCCTTAGTAAAGATAGGTGTTGGCCCCCAAACATCTGAATGAACTAGATCAAATGGTGCATAAGAAGTAGAAGTACTAAGATTAAAAGGCAAAGCAAAAAAATTTCCAAATTTACATCTACTACAATCAGAAATATCATCGGATTGTAAATCACCAAGAACACTCGTATTACACATAAAACATATGGGAGAGCATGATATATGACTAAGTATAGAGTGCCATAAATAAAATTTCGAAGATGAAGGTGTTAAATGAAAAGAAGACATATTAACATGCATAACCTATGCATGAGTAGGAAGATGCAACTCATCCAAAACATAGAGACCTATCACCCTTTCTACGCCCTGTCTTAATCACTCTCTTGGATTTTAGATCTTGCACATACAAGAATTAGGGAAAAGTCCAATAAAACATCCCGAGTCACATATTTGACCAACAAAAGCAAGATTCATATGTAATTTTGGAATGCAATAAACATCAGGTAATGATATATTGGATGTATGAATGGTGCCAATGCATGTCAATGACATATGTGTGCCATCAACAGTCATAACATAAGTGGAAATGGGGTCAGAAGACATAGATACAAAGAGGAAGAATCATGAGACATATGATTTCCAGCTCCAAAGTCCAAGATCCAAGAAGACGAAATGATACATGAACAAATAGATGGTGATGAGTCGGAAAGAGTAGAAAGAGCATAAGACTGAGAATTATTTTGAAACTGTTGAAGACGAGGAACTTCTGAAATTGGTCAGCTACAGAATCAGTACTATGTGACTCACAGAGGCTCCATGAAGCTAGGTGATCAAGAGAGGGCACAAAGGCAACCTGAGTCGATGGATACGAGTTCTGGAATTGACCCCCAGAATATGGCTTCTGTCCTTGTCCTGAATGTGGAGGCTTAGAACCTGACGTCTTCCGTAGCTCAGGACATTGATTCTTCCAGTGTCCTGGTTTCCTGCAATAATTACAATTACCCATGATAGATGTTCTATACTGGTGTGTAGGCAAGGACCGGTTCAGACGAAGGAGCTGCCAATACAGAAGTAGAAGCCTTATGTACCCCTTTTAGAGTCTTCAAACATGTTTCTTCAGCCATAAGTTCATTTACCACATCTTCAACAAATGATAAGGGTTTGTGGTGCAACAAGCCTGAACGACAATTCTCAAATTCTGACCGAAGACCCATCAATAGCTGAACAAGACGGTCTTCATCTCTGCATTTAATATAAGCATCGCATACTTGCAATTCAGTAGATTCCGTCATAGCTAACCGATCCCACAAAGTGGTCATTAGACATAAATAATCTTGAATGCCCAAGTCATTCTGTACTAGTGCACGAATTTCATATTGTAACTGATATTTAACAACAAAATTATTCTACACAAACAATCTTGACAGATAATCCCAAATCTCTTTAGAAGTTTTGAACTTAGCCAATTGAACACCAATTCTTTGTTCAACAAAGTTATTAATCCAAGTAATAATTTTTGAATTATTGGTCTCCCAAGTCCTAAATAATTCATCAAAAATTTCATCTCCAACTTTAGGGCATTTGGCTTTTCCAAACATATAATCCCAAAGCCCCTTTCCCTTCAAAAAATTTACCATAACATAGCTCCAATAGGAATAATTTTTTCCATCTAACCGAACACCAATAGTTTGCAAAGAATCATCACCTCCAGCCATTATGAATTTTAAATAGAAAAATCCCAAATAACAAGCAACAATCTCAAATAACAAGCAACAAAATAATAAAGGACAGATCTCACCAATCAAATGCGGAAGCCAAGAAGACGAAACCCAGATGCGGAAGCCAAGATCAGAACGAGCACGAGCAGCCAAAACGAGCACGAGCTTCCAAAATAAGCCAAAAAAAATTAACTGATACCAGGAGCGTGCTTCATGCGAACCCCAACTAACTCACCGCGAAGTTGGATCCACGATCGAGCTAAAAATATTAATTTGCGCTCTTGGCTCTGATACCATGATAGAATTCATGAAAGTATTTTATTCATAACATGAATTCTTACAAAGTAATAATAAGATAATAGAATAATACTATTATTGAGAGCTAAAAGTGCAAGTAAAAGAAAAATAAGTAAACCCCTTTATATAAGGTCTATAACCTGAGATACAAATGTATTTTTTCAATGTGGGACAAAAGCAATGTGAGAAAAGTTAATGCTAATAGTTAATACTGATATACATATCCATAAAACTAAAATTTTCCTATCTATGCAATATAATTTCCAGGCAAGGGGTGTCGCTTGACATCCCTCAGGCAAGGTAACTCCACCCCTACCTACGACTATTAGTGCCAATTTCTTGTTCAACCGAGGAATCTTTATTTCACTTGTTTGAGATTTAGTAGTATTTGTTATATTAAAAGTTTAAATTATATACCCAAATAATTTAATATTATTAATATAAAAAACTTATTATAACAAATGATTTGATCTACTTTTATTATATTATTATACTTGTTATAAATAGTTACTGCTTATTGTAAACTTAATTCAATGGAATAAAAAAGATACATTACCATAACTTAAATTCTTTTTAAAAACTTATAAAATCGTACTAATTTGAGTTCCCTGGTTGGTGGGTGAGGGAATGCAATCATGCATATCCTCATAAGACTAGCTCAAAATTACTAATTGGTTTAAGAATGGTAACAATGATTTCTACATTAAAAAATAGATATTTAATGCATTAAGCTTTCGCTCATAGCGGTTCGGGAAGGCCGGGCTACAATAATTTCTAAATTCCAAAAGAAAATGTTTGTAAAAAATCAGTGTTAACTACTGTGCTATTTGGTAGTCATTTAATGCATTTGTTATAAACTAAAATTATTGGTGATATGAAATTCGGGAAAGAATTTAGCATACATTTGGAAGAAACCCTACCTGAATGGAGGGACAAATACTTGTGTTACAAGCCTTTGAAGAAGATTCTCAAACACATCCCTTCTTCCCTCCCCGCCGGCGATAATCCTCCTCCGCCGGCGCCGGCCGCGCCGGAGCTGCACGACTGGTTTATCAGAATTCTCAATGAGGAACTCGAGAAATTCAACGATTTCTACGTTGATAAAGAGGAAGAGTTCATTATCCGCTTCCAGGTTTCATTTTTCATTTGTATTCTTCCATCTCAATTTTACTTCATTTCTGAAATTTTAATTGCCTATAAAAATTATTCTTTTAATGTGAAGAGATCACGTGATTTTTTTAATTGTGATTAGTTTGATTAATTTAACTTTTAACCGATTTGTACAGCTGATAAGCTAAGGTTACAGTTTCTTGCATTTCAATCAATCAGTCAACTACGCCTTAATTCAGGATTAATTGTGGTCAACTACATGAATTTGTTATATCTATTGCGCTTTATTCAAGTCCACAAACCGAAATTTCATCAGAATTCTTAAATGTGATTTTCATAAATTGGATCAAATTGTTAGCTTTTTGATGGATTTTGGGGATGTGAAGGTTTTCAATTATATGTTTCTGGTATTTACTTGTCCTACTATTCCGAGCTTGTTTCCGTAAAGAGGGATAAACGTACTGTCACTTTTGTGGAGTGGGATTTAATATTTGAGTGAGACTGAGGATGGAGGAATTGAAGCTTAGGGACTTTTAGATGGTCCAAGAGTACAACAAATTTGGTAAAATCTCTGTCTCTTTTGGATGTTTAATATGCTGCTACAGTATGTAAAATTTGAGGGACAATTAGATGGATATGACTGGTGAATGTGAAGATAAGATTCTTTAAGAAGCAGTAAGATGAGGTGGCGGTGAATCTATGCATTAGTTGTGGCGGAGCTACAGTGGAGACATCATGGGGTAAATGCGGTCTATGTTATGGGGTTTCGGCGATGCTTGAAT
Source organism: Anisodus tanguticus (assembly GCA_034509755.1). Classification (NCBI taxonomy): domain Eukaryota; kingdom Viridiplantae; phylum Streptophyta; class Magnoliopsida; order Solanales; family Solanaceae; genus Anisodus; species Anisodus tanguticus. The sequence goes on from CM067556.1 coordinate 25,108,825, forward strand.
GTCTGCGGTTAAGTGTGTTATTTTGTTGTAGAGACTCAAAGGAACTTGTGGTGGCCACTTCAAAAATCGTGGAGGCAGACAGTGAATTAGGATGCATTTTCAGTTCGGAACTTATGAGGGCATTTTCTGAATTTTTACTCATATCTCTCTATGGGAGTTTAGAAGGGAACTGAAAATGGACAGTTTTTTCTTTTCCCTTAACTTAATGGACAGGTAGAGATAGGAAAGGATGCAAGAATGAGCGCATAAGCATATCAAATGTGGAAACAAAATGAGAGTCATCGTATAGCAGTTCATTCTTTACTGAATTCTTATGTCTCAGAGATATTTGTAATAGCTAGACTTAAACTGCATTGGTGTGGATCTGATCTTTTCTTCTCTACTTAACAGGAACTGAAGGAAAGAATTGAACGTGTGAAGGAGAGGAGTAACGAAGATGGAGTTCTTGCAACAGTCAATGAATTCAGCAAAGAAATGATGAGCATCCGTAAAGACTTTGTTTCCATACACGGGGAGATGGTTCTTCTGAAAAATTATAGCTCGTTAAATTTTGCAGGTACAGAAACTTTTATCTGTTGCTTTTCACCTCACACTTCTGATATTTGTTACCATTGATAAGTTATATATATTTCCAGCTTCATAGTGCTCTAAGGTTTAGAGAAGAAATTTTACTGTGTTAAAACACAATTACGACTAGTATGAGAGTTGACCTCGTTTGCCAAGTGAATTTTACATCATCCGTCTCTTCCTCTCTATCTCTACACACATCAGCTGCTGTTCCTCCTCAAAGCCTTTCCTCTCTTTCATAATCTTCTTTTTCCACCTAGTCCTCCTAACACCATTCTCTTCCCAAGCCGCACGTCTCTTAGACTCTTACCCTACCTTCTCCACTGTTATTGGTTCCTTCTTCCCTATTCGGTCTCCTACAGACAGCTCATCAAAATACATAAACTGAGGTAAAGACGCATCTTAATTTCTTAGAAGTCTGGGCAAAGGTTGCATTAAAGATAGTGAAATGGGATGCAACTCCAAAACAGTGAACTATTACAAATTTATTCCAAGTCTAGAATTGCTGTCTTTTTCCCCACTTCACACAACATTTTCATCCAGTTTAATGTTTTAACACATTTCCTCCATCTCCAAGTTTTCGTTTTCCCCAATATCCTTTACCTTTTCTTCTGACACTTCTTTCTTCCTGAATTCTCTTCCTCTACTTCTAATTCCTTTACCAGTCACTTTTTCTTTTCGTTTATGTACATCAATTTTTTGAATCGACACATTATTTGAAATCGTCAAGAGCCTAGTAGTTGATACAACAAGATGGTGCGGTCTTGGGATGAGACAGAGAAAATAGAGGAGAGGATGGGAAGGTGGGAGAAGATGGAGAGAAAAAAATGACGAGATAATGTGGTGCGGGGATGGAAAGGGAGGAGGTGTTGGAAGGAGAAAGGAAGAGAAAGTAGGAATGCCTTGAGGAGGGACAGTGGCTGATGGGTATATAGAGAGATGAAGTGGGGTTGATGTAAAATTAAGAGAACTACTAGCTCCACTTGGCAAACAAGGATCACATAACTAGTCATACTTGAGTAAAGGGCAGCCCGGTGCACTAAGCTCCCGCTATGCACGGGGTCCGGGGAAGGGTCGGACCACAAGGGTTTATTGTACGTAGCCTTACCCAACATTTCTGTAAAAGGTTGTTTCCACTACTCGAACCCGTGACCTCCTGATCGCATGGCAACGACTTTACCAGTTACGCCAATGCTCCCCTTCAACTAGTCATATTTGAGTAAAATAAGAATATTTGGTTTAGAGGTATAACTACTTCTGGTTGAATTTTGCAATCCAATCTGATGCGAGTTCAAGGTATCTTCTTTAACAATTTTTTGTTTCATTAGGACTTGTTAAGATCTTGAAGAAGTATGATAAACGAACTGGGGGATTGTTGCGTCTGCCTTTTACACAACTTGCTCTTCATCAGCCGATCTTTACTACAGAGCCTCTGACGAGATTAGTCCATGAGTGTGAAGCTAATCTTGAGGTCCTATTTCCTTTGGAAGCAGAAGTTGTTGAATCAGCTGCCCCTGCAGATGAGCAGATGGGAGCACCTTCTTCTTATGCTTCCAATGTTTCCCCTGATACAACATTTCCTCTGGGGGAAGAAAATGGGGATATATACCGAAGCACACTAGCTGCAATAAGAGCCATTCAGGGACTAAAGAAGGCAAGCTCAACATATAACCCGCTGTCATTTTCATCTATTTCTGGGAACCGAGATAATGACAGCCCAGGTGCTGTAACAGCAGAAGATTCCGATTCTGACTCGTTGGTTGCCTCTCAGAATGGTGAAGAGACGAATCAAGAGGTTTCCAGTTCACCAAAATAGAGTTGACCGATCGTGTTTGCTTATGTTCTATCATGTGTAGTGTTGAAACTGTGTGCATTCTGCGCTATGTATTATAGGTCTGAATTACTACTTACCCAAAATAATATAAAGGATGTTTTGGCAATCGCAAAAGCTTGATGATCATCTATAATTGCTATTTCTTACAACAAATTTTAAGCGTTGTATTCTACCTGTTAAGGAGGAGAGTGAAATTATTTAACCTATAGTCATTTCGAGCTCTTTATGGATTAGTCATCACTCATCAATATATATGAGCATAGTATATTGGTGATTCCTAAACTTGTTCACATAGGCCCAAGAATCTGACAGAATTCAGCAGTTACCTGTCAATCAAGTTTGAGTTGAAAGCTGGAGCTGCTACCAAAGAAATGGTCGAAAGTTTGTTGAGAAAGGCCAGATAGAAGCAAGTATTTTTAATTCTTTTATTCTCTCACTTCTACATCTGTGATTTTTTCCCCATAGTTGCTTCCTAACAAGGGGACAAGATATGAGTAGCTTCTCAGCGGACCTATGTGGCAGCTTTAGCATGAAGATGAAGAAGGTAACTCATTCTATAATTACATGTATGGATTAAAATTTACAAATAATTGATAAACAAAGAAGTGTCATAACGGGACTGACTTTTTCTTTTCCAGATTTTATCCCAATTTTTTTCCATTGAATTAGTTTTCATTGCAGTTAACCATCTAACTTTATAATGTACCTTTATTTTATCTTTTTACCATTTTTGTCAAGTATTGATTTAAAACAAATTGGACAAAGAAGTTTCTATGGCATTTTCCATGTGGCGGTACAATAAAGAAATCAATGTAAAACTCTTGAAACTTTGAAAAGAGAGTAAAAGAAGAAAATGTTTTTCCTCTGATAGCAACCGCAGAGATAAGACATCTATGATTCCCATTTAGTATAGTTTGTAAAAAGCATTGTTAATGCTATTGAAGAATTCTACTTTGGCCCTACTAGCTGGAACAGAATACTCTAATAGCTTTTCAATTGAATAATCCTTACACCGTTTGTATATATTGCTCTTTCCCAGTCAAATGACTTTGCAAAGGTCACAACTTACGCTATTGAATATTGATGTTGATATAAAGACACAGCAAAAGAGATTTTTTTATGGCATAGTATTGCCTGAAAAGCCTGGGAATTTATTTAAGTAGAGAAGAGTAAAGTACCTACTACTACAAATAACTACCAATATTTCCTTCTCTGAACAAACAAAACACTACGAAGACATGCCAACTCTTATTTACTACTAATAACTAGTAATATGGCATGAATCTTGAGCAGATGACAAAAGCACTCTGCTTAATCATCAGTGTTTGCAATGGAACAAAACACTGTGAAGACATGCCAGCTTTTATTTGCTATAACTTCTAATAAGGCATGAATCTGTGGCGCAGGTGACAGTGCTCATTCATCGGAGTGTTTGTGATGGTGGCGATGCTTATGGCGTTGTTTCTTCTCTTCGTCCTCGTCAGAGTCATCATCACCCTGCAGATTTATTAGATCAAATCAATGGAAGCTGAATAAGACTCTAGGTTGCATGCTACTGAATTAAGATAAGCGAAGTAAAAGCATGAAATTGAGGTACATTCTGTTGTTGTTAAGCGATTCAAAAATAAAGAAGAGTAATCAGGTACTTACATATTTCTTGCGACCATAGCCTTCATCGCCATCGTCACGCCTCCCGTAGCTGGGCTTTTTGTAGTCCTCTTCCTCAGACCTTCCATAACTAGGCCTCTCAAATGTTGACGTCCCGTAGCCTTCGCTCTCCGTTGTCTCGTAGTTTGAACGCCCATAACTAGTTGATTTCCCTCCATATCCATACCCGCTGTCCTCTTCCTCTCCATAGTTTGTTTTCTTCCCATATCCACTAGATCCATACTCATCAGAGTCGGTCTTTCGCCCATAACTTGACCTGTATTCTGAGTTTTTCTCCTCTTCATCACTCTCTCTTCTGTTCCTTGATCCATTACCGGATGCAGGTTTACTCCCATATCCACCAGATTCATATTCATCCGAGCCGGCCTTTCGTCCATAACCAGACCCGTATTCTGAACTCTTCTCCTCACGATATCCTGATCCATATTCACCAGAGTCTGTTTTTCGTCCATAACCGGAGTTGTATGCTGAGGTTTTCTCTTCATACTCACTTTTCCTTCCATACCCTGATCCATACTCATCAGACTCGGCCTTTCGTCCATAACCAGAACCGTATTCTGAGGTTTTCTCCTCATACTCACTTTTCCTTCCATAACCTGATCCATACTCGGATTCAGGTTCTTCATCATTTTCACTCTTCCTCCCATACCCAGATCCGTAATCAGAACTTGGCTTCTCATATTCACTCTTTCGGCTATACCCAGATCCATAGTCAGATTTGGGCTCCTCGTCGTCGCTCGTCCGTCCATATCCAGATCCATGTGCCTTTTTGGGTTTCCCATACTCGGTTCGACTTCCATACCCGGTTTCTTCAGATTCAATTCCACTCCCACCATACTCGCTTTCTCCACCATAACCTCCGCTAGGACGATTCATCCCAGGCTTGCGACGAGGCTTCTCATCTTCATCCTCATCCTTTGATGGGCGAGAACATAATGGAGGAGGCTTCTCATCTTCATCCCCATCCTTAGATTTGCGAGAACGTGAGGGGCGAGGCTTGGGCTTGGAATAGCTCTGGTACTCATTATCAAGAGCTTCATCAGCATAGGCTGAGGGTTCTGCGGAGGAAGTGTAATGGGGACGATCATAGTCAAAATCATCGGAGACGGAAGACGTTGGAGGATAGCAAGTTTCCTCCGAAGGTGGAATTGGCCGGCCATATGTCAATGAGATATCGTATCCACCACCATAGGGAGTATGATCATACTCATCGAATTCAGGGACATCGTCACTGTGATGGTGGCCTTTCGGGTAGTAAGACATGGTTTGTGGTAATTTCGTCTAAGCTGAATTTCCTCTTAATTAGAGATCTGATAAGCTGGAATGCTCACAAGAAAAGTGAGCAGTTAGTTGAAACATAAAAGGGGGAAAGACAGAAGTCGTTGGAATCGGAAACAAGGTTGTTATATTTGTTATCCACACTACACGCCAGTCTTCCTAAAATCACTCAAATTCATGTCCAGACTATTTTATGTTTCGTAGTGTACGGCGATCATTACTTGGAGCTATTATAACTCCTATTATTACATACTCCATATTGCTAGGGAATAATACTATCTGGATTATTTTACGACGGAAGAAATTTAGAAAGTAGTAGTGTAATCTCTTAACTTTCTTCGATCATAAAATAACTTACATGTAAACACTTGGCGTAAGTATTTAGCATTATATAATCGAGTTTATAAATCAAAATTCTCCTTATTCTTTGAATGAATTATGGTCATTAATTGGGATGAAAACCTTGATTTAACAAAGGCAATCACCATTAAGAGTATTCAAAGTAAATGAAAAAGAATTACAACAAACGACTTAAATTGACTTGATAAAGTATTTTTAAAATTTTATTTGAAAATTTAGAAAATCAATAATAGTTTGTTTGATTTAATATTAGACGAATTAGTCCGAGACCTACTATGAAGTTTAATAGGAGAAAAAAATGATCAACACGAAGTAATGCGACCGATCTATTTCAGATTACGATATGACCAATCAGAAAACTACAAAACTGCTAAAAAGGAAATAAACACAATTAGTTGTATACTTAGTTTGGTTACGTTTAACAAATTATCTTAGTTTATTTACTTTTTTCCTGAAGCAAAACCGACTTAATCAAAACCCAAACACTCTTGAAGTTGAAGGTATATACTTACTCGCAAGAGGTGCTTGCGTCTTAACCTGTCCAAAGCTCGGGTCAGGGCCGGGTCAAATGTCTTTTTTTTTTCCTTACCCGATCCGGGCCCGACCCTGACCCTATTTTTTTTTCCAGACCCTGGCCCTGACCCTTTGGGGTAGGGGTCAGAGGGCGGCCTTGACCCGTTCTACAAAAAAATAAAACAGTAAGCAAACAAGGCAATTCTATCCAATCTGTTAGCCGATATAATTTGTCACTAATTAAAAATTACAACTAACAGAAGCATGGAATCATTAAAAATTACATAAAAAAAACTGAAGCAAATTCCACACTTTTATTTGTAAATCTATAAATAAACAAGAGGCAAGTACAAACCAACATCACGATAATTCATCAACATCATCATAAGCATCATCATCGTCGTCATCATCACTAGATTCTTCTTCGTTTGTCCCTTCACCTATATAAATAAAAAATAAATATTCATAAAATAAAAAATAATATAAATTATATTAAAAAGACACGCGTGTCGGGGTCGGATCGATGATCGGGCGGGTCAAGTGGGTAAAAAATTCTGACTGGCCCCGACCCTACATATGATCGGGTCCCCGCTTTTTCGGGTCAGATGGCTCACGGGTCAGATATAAGCTGACCCTGACCTTGGTTTTTCGGGTCGGTGCGGGTCCCCGACCCGATGGACATGTCTACGTCAAACTAAATAATTTAATTTAAGGACTTATAAATTAAAGTAAAATTATGTATCAAAAATCTATGATTAAGTTTTTAGAAGTCTATTTACAAAATACATATCATGTTTTTATTAGTTCAATGTAATCATCAACTTGAGTATCAGAAAAATATATTTAGTGACTAAAAAGTCAAAGTTACTTGCAAATCATGCTTTGATTTGATATAAATCGAATATATGCAAGTTATTTATGACGGAAAAAAGTTATAAATTAATTGTATGTTTGGTATGACAAAAGTTAATTTTCATGAAAATATTTTTCAGATTTTTTTTGTGTGTTTGTTGATATGAAAAGATAAAATTTGAAAAAAATATAATAAAAATTACTCTTTATTTTAATTTAAATGAACTTTTTTAGTCAGTTTAAAAAAGACTAACTCCTTTCCAAATCTGAAAATAATTTATGTTAAACTTCTCATTTTATGTTTAATGAGAAGCTTTTATAGCCAGCCATACACATATTATAACATGTTTAAGATTAGTAATTTCAAAAGTCGTAACCACATAAATGTTATGACATGTTTAAGATTATAAATTTTTAAAAAAATCTTTTTATTACTAAAGCTCATATAGTTAAATAGTTTTATATAAATTGAAATGAACCAAGTAATAGTAATAATATATTACTCTTTATGTTTCAATTTATGTGACATCATTTTCTTTTTAATATGTTTCAAAAGATGTTATATTTTTTATTTAAAAATAATTTAAGTTTATGAGATAATTTATAACTACAAAAAATATCTAAAATTTATTTTGAATCACAAATTTTAAAAGTATTGATTTCTTTCTTAAATTTTGTTTCAAGTAAAAGGGTGGGAGTGAGTAACAACAACTAACAAAAAAGAGAGTGTTTTGATGAAATGCAGCTGTGGACCATAGTCTTCTCTCATGCCACTGACAGGTTGACAAATAGGACCAAAAAAGGCACAAGTAGATGTGGTTGTCTGTCCATATGTTGTTTGCTTCCTTTTCCAACAGTCCATCACTCTCTTTAAATTTCAATGGATGAGTCCTTGTCTAAGCCATAAGAAAAAAAAAAAGAGCTATCAATTAATTATAGTAATCAAAGAGAAAAAAAACATTAAAGTACGGAGAAAGTTGCAGCAGCTCATACATCATATTCATGCCACAACAAATTTTTGATGCCCAATTTGAATGGAGGAAGATTCTTGTTCTTGCAGGCAAAGCAAAAGCCATTGATTGTAAAATCGCAGATGATAAGTAATGGTACAATTTACACTTCCAGAATTAGCACTGATATTCCTCTCTATGAAATTCCCGGGGTACGAACCCACATTTTCAATTTCTCTTCAGTTTAGCATTCTGTACGTGTAAATCTATTAACTTTACCTCAATCTTAAATTGAATCAGTTGGAGGCCGAGTATTAGGATAGAAGGTTAGTAGGTAGTTGAATTTTGTGGCGATGTGTGTGAGAGAGGTGGGGGGCTAGCCTTTCCTATTAAATATACATAATATACACACACGATATACATGTGTATATTATGTATATTGTTGCTCTCGGATTCCATAGGTAAACCGTATATGGTGTACATATTTAGGTAATATTGTAGTCTCCTAGTTTAGGTAATATTGTGGCGTAATTAGTATTGCACACTTACCATAATATTTGTATTACCATAATTGTATATTTAATATCCAAGTAGAATAAGGTTTTAGGAGTAGAATAGGAATAAGATTCTCCTATTATGGAAATATGTATCTTGTATATATAGCCTTTCAATCAATGAAAATAAGCAAGGGATTATTTCTTTCATGGTATCAGAAGTCTAGGTCTTAAAATCCTCTCTCTAGCTTCCTCCAATTTCTGTCGACCTCCTTGAAATTCTGAGACCCTTGCTCTCGGTTTTTGTGCCGACGAGAGCCTCTTTCCCAAAAAATTTTCTCCCAAATCCCTCAATCACATATTGTTCTATCAATATGTCTACATCACGGAACACGTTTCATCTTGCCCTTACAGTTTCTAACATCAAGAATAACATCCCTCTTGTTCTTGAAATAGAAAACGTCCAATATGTGACGTGGGTCGAACTGTTCAAAATTCACGCACGCTCGCATCAAGTCATTCATCACATAATCCCCGCGGCTCCTGAGGATACGCAGGTGCCAAAACGCGAGGATGATCCTAAGTGGTGGACGACTCTTGATGCCACAGTCCTCCACAGTGGATATATTCCACAATTTCTACCGACCTTTTGCAAACAATTATTGAGCCTGACGCTATGGCACAAGCAACTTGGGATAGACTGCGTGATATATTCCAAGATAATCAAAATTCTAGAGCCGTTACTCTTGAGCAGGAGATCTCCCACGTCAATAAGGAAGACTTCCCTAACGTTTCGGCTTATTGCAAAAGATTGAAGGAATTGGCGGACCAACTTCGCAACGTTCGCGCGTCAGTTTCAAATGATCGTCTGGTCCTCCAAATGGTTTCCGGCCTTTCCGAGGCCTATAATGATGTTGGAACGCTTCTTCGGTAAAGCAATCCGCTTCCGCAATTTTATCAGGCTCGTTCTATGCTTACACTCGAAGAAGCAGGCATGGCAAAACGAGCGGCTACAGGTGCTAGTCCCGTAGTCATGATGACCGAGTCCACGGTTTATCCTACCGGTTCCAACAACTCGGGCCAAAACCGCAACAACGGTGGCGGCAAAAAGGGTGGAAATAAGAAAAATAATGGCAAAAACCGCGGCGGCAGAATGGTGGTTGCGGTGTCGGCCCTCGCAGTGGTCAGCAACAACAACAGTTCTGGGACCCACAGTGGCCCCCTATGCAGTGGCAGTGGGCCCCACAACCACAGTTTGGGCCCAGTCTAATTTCGCCCCATTGGCAGTGGGCGCCCAAAGCAGCCAGCCCGGGCCCACCCCCGCTGGACCACATACGCCGATCGATCGACTGGGCCGAGGCAGCAAGCAGGGGTACTTGGGCCTCGGCCCCGCAGGCCCATCACACAGCGGCACCCACGTCTACAGACATCGAAGCCGCAATGCACACACTTGGTTTAAATTCTCCGGATCCAAATTGGTATATGGACACCGGTTCCACTACCCACATGACATCCGATTCAGGTACGCTCTCGTCTTATTCCAATTTGAGCAACCCTCGCGGTATAATTGTTGGTAATGGTAATTCTATTCCAATTCGTGGTTATGCTCATAAAACTTTATCTCCCCCTCATCCACCTCTTATCTTGAAAAACACCCTACACGCCCCCAAATTGATTAAAAACTTAGTCTCTGTCCGTAAATTCACTACTGACAATTCCGTTTCTATTGAATTTGATCTATTTGGTTTCTCTGTGAAGGATTTCAAGACGGGGAGTCCTCTCATGAGGTGTGATAGTAGGGGAAATCTTTATCCTATCACACCCAGTTCCGGTCCATCGAATCAAGCCCTGCCATCCGCCTTGCAGCCATTTCTCCTTCCTTGTGGCATGCTCGTCTTGGTCATCCGGAATCATCTATTTTGTCGTCATTAGATAAAAATAGTTTTATTTCGTGTAAGGGTACGAGTAGCACTCCAAATTGTCAGTCTTGTTCTATAGGAAAAATTGTTAAGTTGCCATTTGTAGACTCAAATTTTCATACTTTAATGCCATTTGATATTATTCATAGCGACTTATGGACGTCTCCTGTTCTTAGTTCTGTAGGTCATCGGTATTATGTTCTCTTTTTGGATGATTATTCTAAGTTTTTATGGACGTTTCCAATGGCGAAAAAATCTCAAGTTTTTTCCGTCTTCTTAAAATTTAGAGCATTCATTAGAACCCAATTCGAACGAGAAATAAAAAATATTCGGTGTGATAATGGCAAAGAATATGACAATGAAGTGTTTCGGGAATTCTGTGCTAATAATGGGATCAATTTTCATTTTTCTTGTCCTCATACGTCTTCACAAAATGGGAAAGCCGAACGCAAAATTCGTTCGATAAATAACATTGTCCGAACTTTATTAATCCATGCTTCCGTACCCCCGTCTTTTTGGCATATTGCTCTCCAAGTGGATACCTATCTCCTTAACATAATTCTTTCCAAAGGTTTGACATATTCTTCCCCCCTTCAAATTTTATATAATAAAATTCCTTCATATTCACATCTTCGGGTTTTTGGGTGTTTGTGTTATCCGTTATTCTCATCCACCACAATTAACAAACTTCAGGCCCGATCTACTCCGTGTGTTTTTTTGGATTTTTCGTCTAATCATCGTGGCTACAAATGCTTTGATTTATCCTCTAATAAAATCATCATTTATCGCCATGTCATTTTTTATGAATCCCAATTTCCATTTGCTAAAGTTAATACTCCCGTGCCTAGTTCGTATAATTTTTTGGATGATAGTATATCCCCGTATATTATTCAGCATTTTTCGGACGTCTCCTGCACCCAAAATTCTCCGCCGGCCCACGCCCGCCGGCCCCACCGGTCCGTCACCCACCGCGTCCCAAGTCACCGCCACTGGGCCGCTCCGAGCGATTGGGCCAGTCCAGCCCAATTCTGGAACTAGTCTAGTTCCTGCTCCTGTTTACCGAGTTGGACCAGCAGGCCCACTGCCTGCTGGCCAGTCCGTCCCGAGCCTAGCAAATTCCCAAAATCCACCCATTTCTTCCTCAAGTCATAGATCGGTCACTCGTAGTCAGCGGAGTGTTTTTAAACTAAAAAGACATTTTAATTTACATTCTAATGTCCCTAAATCTCCCTTACCCCGTAATCCTGTGTCTGCCTTAAATGACCCGAATTGGAAAATTGCTATGATCGATGAATATAATACTCTTATTGATAATAAGACGTGGGAGTTGGTGCCCCGTCCATCTGATATTAATATTATCAGGTCTATGTGGATTGTTGCTCCTAAGGAGAATTCAGATGGCTCATTTGCTCGACATAAGGCGCGGCTTGTGGGTGATGGTAAGACTCAGCAGGTTGGTGTAGATTGTGGTGAGACGTTTAGTCCGGTGGTCAAGCCAGCTACCATTCGCACTGTGCTTAGCTTGGCTCTTTTCGAAGGCATGGCTTATTCATAAGTTAGATGTAAAGAATGTTTTCCTACATGGGGATCTCAAGGAAACAGTCTATATGCAGCAGCTTTTGGAATTCAGGGATCCCAAACATCTCATCATGTCTGTTTGTTGAAGAAGTCTTTATATGGGCTTAAGCAGTCTCCCCGGGCCTGGTATACGAGGTTTGCGGACTATGTTTCGACTATTGGGTTCACTCACAGCAGGTCGGATAATTCTTTGTTCATCTACCGTCGTGGTTCATCCTTGGCCTATATTCTGTTATATGTGGATGATATTATTTTGATTGCCTCTTCCGATGCCTTACGTCAGTCTATCATGACCATGCTCAGCTCTAAGTTTGCTATGAAAGACTTGGGGCCCTTGAGTTACTTTTTGGGGATCATTCAGATGAGTTGTTCTTATCTCAAAGGAAGTATGCAACTGAGATCATCGAGAGGGCTGGGATGTCATCCTGTAAGTCCACTTCCACTCCAGTTGATACTAAGCCCAAGCTTAGTGCCGCGGTCGGCGTACCATACGAGGATCCGACCCGCTATTGCAGTCTTGCTGGGGCCCTTCAGTATCTTACATTTACGAGTCCAGATATTACGTAAGTTGTCCAGCATGTGTGTTTGTTCATGCATGATCCCAGAGTTGAGCACATGAATGCACTCAAACGCATCATTCGGTATATTCAGGGTACACTTGACTATGGGTTGCATTTATATCCTTCCTCGACGTCCACACTTGTCTCGTATACGGATGCTGATTGGGGTGGCTGTCCAGACATCAGACGGTCTACACGGCTATTGTATGTTTCTTGGCAATAACCTGGTCTCATGGTCTGCAAAACGTCAGTCGACATTGTCCTGATCCAGTGCCGAGGCCAAGTATCGAGGGGTAGCTAATGTGGTCTCGGAATCATGTTGGTTACGTAATTTGCGATTGGAGCTTCATTCACCTATTCAGAAAGCAACCTTGGTTTATTGTGATAATATTAGTGTCATCTACCTTTCTGGTAATCCGGTTCAGCACCAACACTAAATATTTCGAGATAGACATTCACTTTGTCCGCGAAAAGGTTGCTCGTGGTCAGGTACGCGTTTGCCATGTCCCGTCAAGATATCAAATTGTCGACATCTTTACAAAGGGTCTTTCCTCGGTCCTTTTTGAAGATTTTAGGGACAGTCTCAACGTTCGAAGACCGCCCGCTATGACTGCGGGGGTTGTTAAATATACATAATATACACACGATATACATGTGTATATTATGTATATTGTTGCTCTCGGATTCCATAGGTAAACCGTATATGGTGTACATATTTAGGTATTATTGTAGTCTCCTAGTTTAGGTAATATTGTGGTGTAATTAGTATTGTACACTTACCATAATATTTGTATTACCATAATTGTATATTTAGTATCCAAGTAGAATAAGGATTTAGGAGTAGAATAGGAATAGGATTCTCCTATTATGGAAATATGTATCTTGTATATATAGCCTTTCAATCAATGAAAATAATCAAGAGATTATTTCTTTCAATGTTGAGAATATAATCAAATATTAAAAGTGTATTCTATCTAACAACTTAAGCTTTTAGATCAGATGGTCACACACTTCAATATGGTATCAAAGCAGGCCTAAGGTCCTGGGATCGAACTTCACCGCTACCCATTATCAAAAAGAATTTCCACTTGCTTGGACCATGAAAAAAAATCAGGCCAACACGTGAGGGGGCGTGTTGAGAATATAATCAAATATTAAAAGTGTGTTCTATCTAATAACTTAAGTTTTTAGATCAGATGGTCACACACTTCAATACCTATGGAATCCGAGAGCAACAATATACATAATATACACATGTATATCGTGTGTATATTATGTATATTTAACATTTCCATCTCCTCTTCTCCTTTTCTTCTCTTCTCCTTTTCTCAAGTAGTTAGTAGTATTTAGGTATTATGTAGAGCATTATTCCTATGTGTGTATTACTCCATTTATTCTATAGCTGGATATTTTGCTGCCGTATATTTGTAATTAATTTTTCTTGCAATCTTGCATTATCGAAAACAACTTCTATGCCCCACAAAGGTAGTAATGTCTGCATACATCCTACCCTCCTCAGACCCCACTCCGTGGGATTACCGTGGGTATGTTGTTGTTGTTGTTGTTTTATAAATCAATTGTATAATAGTTAGATTATTTTACTTAGTCTGTCTACCTTCTGCAACCCTCCTTTTCTAAGCGAAGTTTTTAATCTATCTAATGTATTGACATAAAATTCTGCATAAATGTGTGTTTTTTCTGAAGTTTAACAGTACATGTTGAATAATTGAATAATTGGCAGGCTTCCTTTGATGGATATCTAGAGAATAAGCCTGGAGTGTTCAAGGCCATTTTTCCTGACAAAAGAAGGAGCCAATAGCTCAATGAGGTATTCATCCTAAACTTTAAACGGTTACGTATCCTACATTAGTCGAGGAAATAGTCTGTTGTCTCCTTATATGGTCTTGGGCAATTCTCATTCATGAGCTAACTTTTCGAGTTGAGTTAGGCTGACAATCCATTTTCTTAATATCGTATCGGAGCCGCATCCGTCAAACCCAAGATTGGGTGTGTTAAGCGTCCAATGTTGGTTTGAGGAAATGGGTTATTAACTAGCTTTCTGGATCCGGTTACGCCCCAAGGTTGATTTTCTTAATAAGAACTCTCCTTTCATCTTTTTAGTCCTTTTTGTATTTGTTTTTGTTTGTTTGTTTGTTTGAGTCTATGCAATGCTAATTAAACACCAGTACATCACTTATCTGAATTTCTGCTCTTCAGTTTTCAGACATTAAACATGAAGATATGCATTTCTTATTTCTTTTCATAAGGCCATTGTCCAATGAAAGTCACCTTGTTTAGCTCTTGTCTGCTGTTATTACGATGATGAGCCTTAGACCCGTAGTGTATATTCTTCCTAACCTCAGTAGTTAAAGTGATAAACCCAAATATCTTGTTGATGAACACAATATCTGGTGGCAAAACAAAGTTAAGAATGTCGTTCAGTAAATAAAATAATAGGGTAATAAGTAGGTATAATGTTAGTTCTACTTCTGTAAACGTGTACAAGTATAACACTATAATCCCTACCCATTATTAGATTAGGATTCCTATTGTATTGTGATTAGGATTCCTCTTTCCTCTTGTATTAGGATTGTATACTGTACACTATATATATTGATATTAATGAGAAAGACTTCCTAAGGAAGATTAATATCATCTTACATGGTATCAAGAGTCAAAACCCTAATCTAGAAAATTCCTACCTTGCCGCCCCCCTCCCCCTCTTGGCCGACGACAACATTGTTTTTCTTCTTTTCTTTCTTCCTAAATTTCCACCATTCTAATGGAAAATTTGGCTACTCCCACCTCTTCCAAGGCTTCTGCTTCTAACGCAGTCGTCATCCAACCACCCACTACCCTCTCCTCACCATCTTTCCATCCGGCTCTCGCCGTTACCAACATCAAGAATTTTATCCCTATAATTCTTGATCAGGAAGATGGCCAATATTGGTCATGGGTAGAACTATTTCGTATCCATGCATGTGTATATCATGTGCTTGATCATATAGACGACTCTTTCCCTTGTCCTTACGATATGGACGACACCACATGGCGTCGCCTCGATGCCGTAGTCAAATAGTGGATATATGACACTATATCCAAGGATTTACTATACACAATCATAAAAACGGGTGCCTCTGCCCGTGATCTATGGACACGTTTGGAAGAAATCTTTCAAGACAACAAGAACTCGCGCGGTGTACTTGGAAGAACAGGTCAACAACACCCGTCTTGAAAACTTCTCTACTATGTCAGGATATTGCAAGCAGTTGAAACTGCTGGCAAACCAACTGTCCAATATTGGTACGCCCGTGTCCGAAACAAAGATGGTGTTACAATTAGTTGCAGGCCTCCCTAAGGGTGCATATGACACCCTAGCCACAATGATACAACAGGCTGACCCTCTACCAAGCTTCAACAAAGCACGCTCGCAATTGTTATTGGAGGAGACTCGACGTGCGAAGCAGGACGAGCATAACCAGAAGGCTTTAGCAGTTGAAACGCCCGCACAACCTCAGGCCATCGCCGGCCAACAACCTCCGCCGAAAAATATTCAACCACGGCAAAACCGCGGCGACAGGGGTGGCAAGGACCGCGGCAATGGGCGAGGCGGCAAGGGCCGCGGAAAAGGCCGAGGACAACAGCCACAACAGACTAGCAGTAACGCTTCATGGGCTGGCCCAGTCTCTGGCTACCCAAATCGAACCGGGCCACGATTTCGGCTTTCTTCCACCCCGAGTACCCTTTTCAAGCAACAAGGGTTACTGGGCCAGGCTCCAGCTCCACGCCCACTAGTGTTCCAAAGAACATCGTGCCCACGTCGTGCAGCCCCGCTTCCCACAAAGCAGCCCTTAAATCAAATCCCCACCGACTTGGGTCGGCATTCAAAGAGTATGAGTTTGCAAAGAAATTTCGACGAAAATTGGTATATGGACTCCGGAGCCTCCTCTCAACTCACCCGGTCCACAGGTAATCTTTCCCAATTGTTTTGTTTAAAGTCTCCACAATTTATTACAGTTGACAATGGTCATCGCATTCCAATTCAGGGCTATGGTCACTCACACTCCGAAACCTCACCCACCCTTCTCCCTAAATAACGTCCTGCATGCCCCCCACATCATCAAAAATTTAATATCCATTAGGAAATTTACTCGTAATAATTCTGTGTCAGTTGATTTTGATCCATTTGGTTTTACTGTGAAGGATCTACGTACGGGAACCCCTCTTACGAGATGCAATAGCACAGGGGACCTCTATCCATTCACATCCTTGTCCGCTGTCGGTTCCCACCCACACACTACCCTAGCTGCTCTATCTCCGTCAATTTGGCACAATAGGCTCGAACACCCAGGAGCTCCTATTTTTCATTTTTTAGAAGTAATAATTTTATTCAATGTAATGGGAAACTTGCCCAGACCTGCATTTCCTGTCAACTAGGAAAGCATGTTCGTCTTCCGTTTAATTCCTCAGTTAGTATTACGTTTGCTCCATTTGATATCATTCATGCTGATTTGTGGACTTCCCCCGTTACCAGCTCCCTAGGTCATAAATATTATCTCATGTTATTAGATGACTACTCACTTTCTTTTGATCTACCCATTAAAATTTAAGTCCGAAGTTTTTGCTAAATTTCTTGAATTTTGCACATTTATCAAAACGCAATTCGAACGCGCCATTAAATCTTTCCAATGTGACAATGGCCGTGAATTTAACTTCGCGTTTCAAAAATTCTGCAACAATAATGGCATGGTCTTCCGATTTTCGTGTCCCCACACGTCCCCTCAAAATGGCAAAGCCGAGCGTCTCATCTGTACAATAAATAATATGGTCCGCACTTTTTTGTTTCATGCCTCCCTCCCTTCATCATTTTGGGTTTATGCGTCAAAATGGTAGAATACGTCCTTAATATTTTACCCACTAATACCCTCCACAACAGGACTCCAACCGAAATCTTACACCGTAGGGTTCCCTCCTATGATCACCTACGGATATTTGGTTGCCTATGTTTCCCTAATCTCTCTTCCACAGCCTCTCACAAATTAGCTCACCGCACCACTCTGTGCGTCTTCTTAGGTTTTCCGTCGAACCATAGGGGCTATTTGTGCTATGACTTATCCACTCGTCAAATTCACATCTCGCGTCATGTCACTTTTGACGAGACGCAATTCCCCTTTTGCCAACATCCAAAAATTTCAAAAACCGGATTACAATTTTTAGATGAATCAACTATCTCCTGTCCACCTTCGGGAACTGTGCCTGACTGACACCACTACACCGCCTCCATCTCGCCACCATACATCACATCACCGCCGCATCCCCGCCGTCCCCCCCCCCCCCCCCCCCGTCGCCGCGTCTTTCCACCTCTAGCACAACTCTACCTCCAGGTTCCACCAACTCACCGATCACCGCCCCATCCACTGTGCCGTCCCAACAGTCTCACCACCATGCCAACCACAGTCCGACCATCAACCACCACCCAGAAAACCTAGATACCGGACCTAATACACCACCGACATCATACCCTACCCTACAAACCTCCTCCTTTCCTAAGATATCGAGAATCCCCACAACTCCCTACCACAGTTCACCGGCAACCAACGACCAAACCCACTCGACTCCAACCCCAAACACCGTCACTGTTCCGCACCACCCGACAACCACCCTCGACAGAAACCCAGTCCCGACAACACAACATGCACCACACCCGAATCTATGGTCACCCACTCCACCCAACCAGTCGACCAATACCCTTACCCAGCCAACGCCCACACACCGGATGGAAACCCGTGCCCAACACGGGATTTTCAAACCCAAAGTCCAATTTAACCTGTCCACCCAAACAATTTCACCTATACCAAAAAACCCTAAATTAGCCAAACTAGACCCGAATTGGAATGCGGCCATGTGTGAGGAGTTTAATGCTTTAACAAAACAACATACTTGGGACTTTGTTCCTCGACCAGAGGGGGTGAATGTGATCCGTTGCATGTGGCTTTTTCGTCACAAGTTCAGGGATAGTGGTGACTTAGAAGGATATAAGGCAAGACTAGTGGCAAATGGTACTAACCAAAGAGGGGGCATTGATTGCGGCGAGACATTCAGTCCGGTTGTTAAACCGACCACCATCCGCACAGTTCTAAGCATTGCTATGGGAAAGCATTGGCCGATTCATCAGCTAGATGTGAAGAATCATTTCTTCATGGGGATTTACGAGAAACTGTCTACATGCACCAGCCGCCTGTTTTTGTCCACCCAGCAGCCCCACATTATGTGTGCCATCTCTGTAAGTCACTCTATGGCTTAAAACAGGCCCCCATGCATGGTATGATCGTTTTGCACGCTTCATTATACGTCTCGGTTTACATGCAGCGATGTGATACCTCTCTATTTACTTTACATCGAGGCCGTGATACTGCTTATTTACTGTTATATGTGGATGACATTGTTCTTACTGCCTCTACTGCTGTGTTGAAAGATGAGATTATTGCACGGCTTAAGTCTGAATTTGCCATAACTGATTTGGGAAAGTTGAGCTATTTTTTGGGGATCTCAGTCACTAGATCCGATGATTGTATGTTTCTTTGTCAGCGTAAGTATGCAGAGGAGATCGTGCACAGGGCTAAGATGGACAATTGCAAAATCATGGCCACTCCAGTTGATTCTAAATCCAAACTTAGTGCAATGGTCGGTACTCCAGTGACTGATCCTACTATGTATCGGAGTCTTGCAGTGCACTTCGCATCTCACCTTCACCAGGTCTGACATTGCCTATGCTATCCAGCAGGTATGCTTGTTTATGCATGCCCCCAGGGAACCTCATTTTACTGCCCTCAAACGTATCATTCGATATGTTAAGGGCACACTGGATTATGAACTACACTTATACCCCTCCGCACCGAACTCGCTATTATCCTACACCGATGCAGATTGGGCAGGCTGTCCAGACACCCGCCGCTCTACATCCGGCTACTGTGTGTTTTTGAGTGATAATCTCATCTCTTGGTCTGCCAAACGACAAGCCACATTATCCCGTTCGAGTGCGTGCCGAGTATGCAGGAGTTGCTAATGTTGTTGCTTGAGATCCGTTGGCTCCGAAACCTTATCTTGGAGCTTCAGTGTCCTTTAAGTAAAGCGTCTCTGGTCTACTGTGATAACATATCCGCCATATACCTGTCTCACAATTCGGTTTAGCATCAGCGAACCAAGCATGTTGAGATGGACATCCACTTTGTTCGCGAGAAGGTTGCTCTCAGACATATTAAGGTATTGCACGTGTCTTCCTCATATCAATACGCGGATATTTTCAAGAAAGGTCTCCCAAGACAGTTGTTCCTTGATTTCAGATCCAGTCTTAGCGTTAGGCCTCCTCCCGCTCCGACTGAGGGGGTGTGTAAACGTGTACAAGTATAACACTACAATCCCTACCCATTATTAGATTAGGATTCCTATTGTATTGTGATTAGGATTCCTCTTTCCTCTTGTATTAGGATTGTATATTGTACACTATATATATTGATATTAATGAGAAAGACTTCCTGAGGAAGATTAATATCTTCTTACAACTTCCATAGTGACTTGTGCAATTCTGTTGTCCTATTTCCTTGCATCTTTAAGACAATCAAATTTGTAAGACGCTCTATTTCTCTTACTATACTATTTTAAGTACTACTACTCTCGACCATTACAACCTTCAAAGTATGTTGGCTATCTAGGTGTCATCTCAGTGCTCTTTTTGCTCTGCACAAATTCATTTTGAACTCTTTGCGGATTGGATGTCCTCGGATCTTGTGATCGTTATTACTGACAAAATTCACAAGGTGGTTATAAGGTTTATATTCCAGTGAACTTTTCACCATGCATTTAGAGAAAGGCTCATGCCCACTCCTTTGTTGGGCTAACTATGTCTTCTTCCAGAATTAAAAGCTTTGAAATATATTTAGGTGAAAGATTCTAAAATTTATGCAACATTTTAACCTTACTTATTGACAGTCAGATTAAATAGAAGTTTCACTTCATGCATGGAATCTAACTGATTTATAGCTAGGGACCTATCTGGTTAGACAGGTAGTGAACTAGTGATGAATGCCTCAATTTTAAGTTTGAACTGAATGTATACTGATGAATTTTAACAACAAAAAGAGTGGAAATAAGTGAGTAAATGTCTTTGCTTGATATCTATTAAAAAGAAAATCATTTTTCCTGTAGAAAATTGCTTTCAATTACTGCAGTAATTTTCTTTTTAGAATAACAAGTAGATTAGTTGTAGTATGAGTCTACTTTATTTGAATTTGAATTTTAAACAAATATTAGGTTGTTGAGATAGTTTAGATTTTGAAATTATTCTGTAGCTTTTATGCAGATTTTCTGTTGTTAAATTGGCTATTTAAAGCCCCTCTATGCTTGATAGAAATATTGAGAGACAATTTTAATCAATACTTTTAATCTTTTTGCTGCCCCATCTTTTAAAAAACTAACATTTCCTCTTTCAAAATGTCGAGCGAGTGAGTGATTGGCTGGTTTTCTCTTTGCAGTCTGTTGTTGCGTTTCAGCATTTCTGGATACATTGTTATGCTTGACTACTAGTTCCATGCAGGAAGAGTGGAGAATTCACATGCTACCGATAGAGTTCCTATTTATCACCGCGTGGCCAGTTATAGATATGAGATTGAGATGTAAATGCAAAGGAATTGAGTACCCACCTGGGATCCCACCTAATGTTTCTAAGCTTCTTGAACTCGACATAGTAAGTGTCAAACCAAATCTTCACCGCGTTCTTTTAATCATACCTTCATTGTATTTTATAATGGTATAATGTGGAGTCGAAGCATGGTTATGCAGATAAGATGGGAGCTTCAGGGGCTGGATGATGTACTGAAGCCATCTCAGTTCTCACTTGCTGTAAAAGGTTCTCTTTACCCCGATAGGAATGGACCACGGAGCAGGCTGAAAGGTCAACTACAGATGAACATTAGCTTTGTTCTTCCGCACATACTAGCTTTGGTCCCCGAAGATGTTCGTAGAGATGTAGCAGACTCGGTTAGATACTAAACCTGATCTATTTCCCATCGAGTTTAACTTCTATACACCGACCATAAACATAAGATCACATAAAAGATTAAAAAAAATAAAGTAGTCAATTTTACACTAACAGTATATATAAGTTAGTCTCTTTTTGCAAATATATTCATACTCTTGTTGTTGATTGTATAGATTGGAGTTTGAAAAAAATGTTAGGCACAAAGGGAGATGTTTGACAAACAATGCAATGCCTTGTTGAACAGGTGCTAAGGGGACTACTGCAAAACATGAAGAGTAAAGTAAATGGTAGCTTGCTTTCGGACTATGCTGAATTCAAGAAGGAAAAGCAGAAGACCTTAGTTTGAACAGTTTAGTTGGATGCAAATATTGCAGATTGCAAAACCTATAGGAGATGTAATTGACACTAGTATTCACTGGCATCCAAGAATGAGGAAATTCTGTTAAATTTTATTCTTGGGAATTGTACAAAGATACAAGACAAGTATTCCCAAATTTTGAAAGTTAATACTTTCTGAGTTGAAAAAAATAAAAGAATCTTTCTGAAGATGAATTTGAGAATTGTGTTTTGTGCGTTTGTTGTTGCAATAATTCTTCAGACGAATACAAAAATAAAGAAAATGGAGATGCGGGGGATCGAACCCCGTGCCTCTCGCATGCAAAGCGAGCGCTCTACCATTTGAGCTACATCCCCTTTTGATAACTTTTACAGAGAGTATATTATAGATAGAGCTTTTGTCTCATTTGTACCTTAATATAGTGCATCCCTGTTGACATAAGGTTCCCATTTAATATTCAATCAACAACTCAAAGCAATAGGGTGTTTGGCATGACCTAAGTCGTTTTCTAGTGCTGATTATATCTTTCATTTGACTTCACTCACATATGGGCAGCAATCATTTTTAACGTTATATTACTTGCTCCAACTGACATTGAGACATTATTATTAATTTTTAATACTCAAAATTCTAATCAAAACACCTATTCAATTTTTAAATATTATTATTGATCTTTAATAATTTTTCAACTCACCAATATAATATCATAATACTTTTTTTTTTTTAAAAAGACTTCCGTCACACTAAACACACTTTATTTGAAGTTGTTGATAACTGAAAGAAATAATCCCTTCATTATTTTCATTAATGAAAAAATATATATACAATTTACAATTTACAATTTTCATAATAGGAAAATTATATTCCTATTCTACTCTCAAAATCTTATTCTACTTGTACAATAATTATACAATTATGGTAAGTGTACAACTCTAATTTAATTACAACTAAACATAACCTAAATTAGGCCACTAAATCGTGATATACACGGTATGAATATACCGTGTATATCACGGGTCTTAACACCCCAATATGGAACATTCTGCCCGTGATAGACACGGTGTATATTCTGTGTTTATCACATATATCTATCACACCCCCGCAGTCATAGCGGGCGGTCTTCGTATGCTGAGACTGTCCCTAAAATCTTCAAAAACGACTGAGGGAAGACCCTTAGTAAAGATGTCTGAAATTTGATACCTGGAAGGGACATGACAGACGCGTACTTGTCCACAAGCTACCTTTTCGCAAACAAAGTCAATATCCATCTCGATGTGTTTAGTGCGCTGGTGTTGAACCGGATTACCAGAAAGGTAGACGGCACTAATATTATCACAATAAACCAATGTAGCTTTTTGAATAGGACAATGAAGTTCTAAAAGAAGATTACGTAACCACCAGGATTTAGAGACCATATTGGCTACCCCTAGATACTCGGCATCTACACTAGAGCGTAATAATGTAGACTGACGCTTCACAGACCATGAGACCAAGTTATTACCAAGAAACATAAAATAGCTAGATGTGGAACGTCTGGTATCTGAACAGGCACCCCAATCAGCATCTGTATACGAGACAAGTGTAGACGTCGATGAAGGATAAAAATGTAAGCCATAGTCAAGTGTTCCCTGGATGTATCGAATTATTCGTTTGAGCGCATTCATATGCTCAACCTTGGGATCATGCATAAACAAACACACATGATATACGGCATACGTAATATCCGGTCTCGTGGAAGTAAGATATTGAAGAGCCCCTGCAAGACTGCGATAGTGGGTCAATCCTCGTACGGTGAGCCAATCGTGACACCCAGCTTGGGTTTAGTATCAATTGGAGTGGAAGTAGATTTGCACGAGGAAATACCAGCTCGCTTAATGATCTCAGTGGCATAATTCCGTTGTGATAAGAATAACCCACCTGCATGACGAGTGACAACAATCCTAAAAAGGTAACTCAAGGGCCCCAAGTCTTTCATAGCAAACTCAGAACTGAGCATTGTCATGATAGAGTTTCGCAAAACATCAGAAAAGACAGTCAAGATAATACCATTCACATATAATAGTATATAAGTCATGAAAGTACCACGATGATATATGAACAATGAATTATCAGACATGCTGTGTGAAAACACAATAGATGAAACATAGTCTGCAAATCTCTTATATCAAGCCCCTGGGGCCTGCTTAATCACATACAAGGACTTCTTCAATAAACAGACATGATGAGGATATTTGGGGTCTCAAAAACCCAAGGGTTAATGCATGTAAATGGTCTCCTTAAGATCACCATGTAAGAAAACATTCTTCACATTTAACTGATGGATGGGCCAAGCTTTCGAAATAGACAAATTGAGAACAGTGTGAATGGTAGTCGGTTTGACAACCGGATTAAACGTCTCACCACAATCCACGCCAACCTGTTGAGTCTTACCATCACCTACAAGATGAGCCTTATGCCTCACAAAAGAACCGTCAGAATTATCCTTAGGAGTAAAAATCCACATAGACCGAATAATATTAACACCAAAAGGATGATGTACCATCTCCCACGTCTTATTTGTAATAAAAGCATCATATTCGTCGATCATAGCCATATTCCAATTCGGATAATTTAATGCGGACACTGGGTTTCGAGGTAGGGGGATTTAAGAACATTAGAATTTAAATTAAAATGTTTTTTTAGTTTAAAAATACTTTGTTGACTACGAGTGACTGGTCTGTGACTTGGGGGAGAATTGGGTGGATTTTGGGATAAAATTGGTGGGATGACGGACTGGCCAGCAGGCAGTGGCCTTGCTGGCCCAAGACTAGAAGCAGAAGCAGAAGCTAGCCCAACACGAGCAGATGCAGGGGCAGGACTGGGCTAGATAGTCGGCCCAGTCACTCGACCCGTGATAGGAGAATTGGGTAGAGGTGAAGAGACTGGAGGTCCAGCGGGTAGTGGGCCCGCTGGCAGATTTTGGGTGCGGGACAAGTCCGATAAATGGTGGATAATATATGGGGAGACAATGTCATCTAAAAAACTATACGAACTAGGCATGGGACTACTTATTTTGGCAAATGGAAATTGGGATTCATCGAAAATAATATGATGATTAATGATGATTTTATTAGACGATAAATCAAAACACTTGTAACCACGATGATTAGATGGATAACCCAAAAACACACAAGGAGTAGAACGGACTTGAAGTTTGTTAATTGTAGTTGACGGAAAGAGTGGATAACATAAGCACCTAAAGACTCGAGATGTAAATACGAAAGAGTCTTATTATATAAGATTTAAAGAGGGGAGGAATATGTCAAACCTTTGGTAGGAAGTATGTTAAGAAGATAAGTAGTCATTTGCAGAGCATAATGCCAAAAAGAAGGGGGTACAGAAGCATGGACCAATAAAGTGCGGATAATATTATTAATGGTACGATTTTTCCATTCGTCTTTTCCATTCTGTGAGGAAGTATGAGGACAAGAGAAACGAAAAACTATGCCATTAGTTCACAAAAATCCTGAAACAACCCATTAACATATTCTTTGCGATTATCAAATTGAATATTTTTTATTTTCTGTTCGAAATGGGTGCGGACGAATGCTCTAAATTTTAAGAATGTGGAAAAAACTTGTGATTTTTTCGCTAACGGAAAGGTCCATAAAAATTAGAATAATCATCCAAAAATAGAACATAATAACGATGGCCCACAGAACTTAAAACGGGAGATGTCCACAAATCGCTATGAATAATATCAATTGACATTAAAGTACGAGAAGTAGAGGCTACAAAAGGTAATCTGACATGTTTTCCTAAAGGACGGGAATGACAAATTGGAGTACTACTCGTACCCTTACAAGAAATAAAATTATTTTTATGTAAAGAAGACATAATTGACGACCCTGGATGACTCAAACGTGCATGCCACAAAGATGGGATAAGAGCACCAAACGTTGAGGGCACGACTGGAGTGATGGAATTGACAATGGTGATTGGATAAAGATCGATTCTACTGTTGCATGTATCCCCATTTTGAAATCCTTCACAGAAAATCCAAAATGATCAAAATTAACAGAAAATCCAAAATGATCAAAATTAACATAAACCCAATTATTAGTTGTGAATTTGCGAACATACACCAATTTTTTAATCAAGTTAGGGCATGAAAGGTATTTTTTAAGACAAGAGACGGATAGGGGGGGGGGGGGGGGGAAACTGCACTACCGTTTACCAACAATAATACAACGATTGTTGCTCAAATTGTAATAAAATGAGAGTGTACCTGAGTCGGATGTCATATGGGAAGTGGCGTCGGTGTCCATGTACCAATTATTATTCGGAGGAGTCAATCCAAGTGTGTGCATCGCGACTTCAATATCCGTCGGAGTGGGACCCTCTGCATGATGGGCCTGGGCAGTCCGAGGCCCAAGCACACCTGTTGGCTGCCCCAGCCTAGGAACTGGTCGCGAACTAAATTGTTGAGCCGAAAACTGGGTCTGTTGGGAAATTGGGCCCAGTTTCCCGGATAGGCCGAATGCGGGTAATATGGGACGTTGGGCCAAGAACCGCCGGCCCAGTTCCAGGGGCACGGACCCCAGGGCTGCGGTCAGTTGGTTTGCGGCCCATTGCCACGAGGCCCACCCCCATGATTTCCACCTCGGTTTCGTTATTATTTTTCCGATTTTTAGCTTCACCGTTGTTACGATTTTGGCCAAAATTTTCGGAGAAGGACGGAGTAGCATCGGATGGTAGCCGCCTTTTTAGCCAAGCCGGCTTCTTCCAACGTAAGCATGGACCGGGCTTAATAGAACTGTGGGAGAGGATCACTTTGATGAAGGAGAGTGCTAACGCCACTATAAGCCTCGGATAGGCCAGCAACCATCTAGAGAACAAGACGATTATTGCTAATGGGCGCACCAACATTGCAGAGGTTGTCCGCCAACTCTTTCAGCCTTTTGCAATAGGCTGAGACGTTCAGAAAATCCTCCATGTTAACATGAGAAAATTCCTGCTCAAGAGTAACGGCACGGGAGTTTTTGTTATCTTGGAATATGTCACGCAGCCTATTCCAAGTTTCCATCGTCGTAGCATCGGGTTCAAGAATTGTTTGCAAGAGGTCCGTAGAGATAGTGGAATAAATTCACTGCAAAACGGTAGCATCAAAAGTAGTCCATTATATCGGGTCAACTTCTGGGACATGCTCTTTGCATGCGGCTGAGGGAATGATATGATGAAGAACTTGATGCGAATGGGCATGAATCTTGAAAAGCTCCGCCTACGTCGCATATTGGATGTTTTCCATCTCAAGAACAATAGGGATGTGGTTCTTGATGTTAGAAACTGCAAGGGCATGATGGAATGTGTTCTTTGACGTAGACATAACGAAAGAACAATAGGTGAAGAAAGGATTCGGAAGAAAAAAATGGGAGGAGGGGAGGTAATGAGGGCACAATTTCGAGAGAGAAGCTCGGAAAATGAGGCAGCGGACAAAAAAGTCGATAGAATTTTGGTGAACCTAGACTTCTGATACCATGAAAGAAATAATCACTTCATTATTTTCATTAATGAAAGAGTATATATACAATTTACAATTTTCATAATAGGAAAATCATATTCCTATTCTACTCCCAAAACCTTATTCTACTTGTACAATAATTATACAATTATGATAAGTGTACAACTCTAATTTAATTACAATTAAACATAACCTAAATTAGGCCACTAAACCGTGATATACACTGCATGAATATACCGTGTATATCACGAGTCTTAACGCCCAATGAACATTATGCCCATGATTACACATTGTATATTCCGTGTATATCACGGGTATCTATCAATAACTTAAGTTCACATGGCAGAAGCTAAATCGACTTATCCATGCACAAGAACTCCTTTGACACCAATCAACACAAGTGTGTACCGGAACTAACAGCATAGAAGTATGTAAGAAGTCTATTATTATCAATTATTATGTAAATATCCTTACATTATTATCTACATAACATTATCAACTTGTATTTTTCATTGTACCAAATTTTGCTACAACACTCATTCCTATTGATCTTGTTAAATTATTCACAAATTTTGTTGGATTGACAAATCTTTCCTTGTTCACAAATACTGCCGGTGAAATATAACTTTAGTACAATTGTCATTCCACCATGTTGTTAAATTGTTCACAAAATTGCCATGTCGGATTGACAAAACTTCCGTGTGTTGTTTCAAATGTTCATAAGTTCTATCGGACTAGCATCGATATTATTCATTCTGTAATTTTGTTAAATTGTTTACAAGTTTATGTTGAATGGACAAAACTTGCACATGTTCAATTATTCACTAGTTATGTGGAAGTGACAAGACTTAATACTATATTCATTCTACTTGCCTTATTAAATTGTTGAAAGACTTGATTGGACCTTATTAAATTGTTGAAAGACTTAATACACCGAATTTGGAGCAAAAATGAGAAAAAAAAAAAGAAAAAAGCATAATCTTAAAGCCCTCGACAAGAGAACTAGAGAAGGAAAAGGTCTAGCAGTGGAACATTATCAATTTTTTGTAAAATAGGGTCAAAAATTAAACATTTAAATGGGCTGGTCAATTATAGGCATAAGTTCCTTAAAGGAGCAAACACAAGATGTGTTGAATTACTTAAAGAACTGATACCCCAATAGAAATAAGTTCCATTGAAGGGCCAAAAATTAAAGACCAGCACACATTAGGAAAAAAGTGCAAATGTCCCATTATTTGACATTGGGATGGTTGAAAGAAACATTAGTGACTAGAATTTATACAAAAGGGAGTTTTTGCATTTTGTATCTCTCCCTCTGAATTTTAATTTTTCAAGTGATATTTCACTAAATATATTTAACGTTGGATCAATTAAGATGTGTTTTTCTATTTACAAAGAAAATATAACGCACAAATATTAAAGTAGAATTTGACATTACACATGAATTTACTTAACCATATATTGAAAGGATCATAATCAGAATATGTCAATATTTAAAGAACAAAAAATGCAAATGTCCCACACAAAAATAATGGAAACTGAAGCAGTCAAATAGAAACGAACCAAGGTTAGAGCCAATAATTTGTTTCTTTATCTGATGAACTAAACAACCAATTCCTCCTAATTGCGCAGTTGCCACTCTCGAACAAGAATTGTTCGTGTCCATGTTTTCACTGCAAGTACATGATAATCCAATAGCATCTCCAATAAACTAATAAGCTCATCGCCTTATTTATTTTTCTTTTTAGATTATTTTGTAGATTATTTCAAGTTGTGATCAGCGCTGATCATAGTTGCTGCCTAGTCACATATCAAAAAGATTGGCGTTAAAATGACAAGCAACAAGGAGGAGAGTAAGTTCAACGATCATTTCAACCGAAAAAATGGGAGGATCAAAATGTTCTCATTAAAAAGCACAATCACAGAAGTACTCTGATTGTGCCAATAGAGAGTTATTGTACCAAATTCACTGTTTTCTTTTCCTTGATGAACATTGACACGATTAAGAAAAAATATTGCTTCATATACACACTGAATAAAAGAATATGAATAGGTGGATATGCGGGACTGCCTCAAAGGTCATCGCCCCATTCGTTCTTGTTGTGTATGTACATATCATTCAAAGACATGCAGCACTTGATCCTTTTGTGTTGAGGTATATGGAACTTTGGATCTCTTGGCATAGTAGGATTTTTTGCTGACCTAATGCAGAACACCACATTTACTATTTAGAAATAATGCTCATCTAAAGCTTGTACTTAAAAGTAAAGTTGGAAACTTTGATACCTTCTTGGAACGAAAGGCCTGTCAAAGTAGGGCATTGGTTGAGCTTTCGGAACAAGTTCCTTTCTCAGCCTCCTAATTTCTTCTTCCTCGGCCATCTACAGAAAGTAATCGAACAAAAAGATAAACAAGAATGGAAGTGTGAAACTGCATATATGTATTTCATCAAAAAAAAAAAAATTGGCTTACCTTATGTAGTCTCTCTCTTTCCATTTTGTATTGTTCAATATAGCTCAACTTTTCTGCTACCTGATATACAAATGCACTCAGGTTATTTTTTTACAAATGCAAGCATTTCACATGCTTTCCTAACAAAAATATAACATTGAACAACAATTTAAAAACTAGCCCCTTCACTGGAAGAAACTTGCTTGGGTCCTCTTATTGGTGCTCTTTCTTTGAGAATCTCTTTACACATGTTTCTTATTCAGAAGAAAACAAAAAATTGAGATATATTCATGGAAACAACCTCTTGCAGAAATGCAGGGTAAGGCTGCGTAGGATAGACCCTTGTGGTCCGGATCTTCCCTGGACCCCGTGCATAGTGGAAGTTTAGTGCACCGGGCTGCCCTTTTTAATTCATTGTAGCATTTTTCACAAAATTAAAGCTCATTTTTTTCATAAAATTAAAGCCACCTTTCTTCATGAAGTAAAATTAATCTAGGTTAATGAATGGCCAAAGTTAAAGAATAAAAGAAGTTTACCTGATGGTCAAACTCAGAACGTTCAACAGCCCTAATGTCACTGTGCAGCACCAGATCGACTGGCCTTGTGATCTCTTTTACCGGAGGCTTTGACAAACACTGAACAGTTCAAAACAGAGTAATTCAGTTTTCTTTTCGTTGGCTGACGTATAATCCCAAGTGCGAAAGATTTGTGCATAGTGAGAGAGGTAATAACATGAATTTCCTATAACATTTGACTTTAATTTCTCATTGATTTTGGTTCGAAAAACTTCAGTCCCCAAAAATATGAGATCAACAAGATGTGCATTCCCTTTTAAATTCCAGGCATAGTTAAACAAGATAATCTTGTAGATCAATGCATTCACATATAAAGAGCTTAGTGGTTAGAAATGACTATGGTGAAAAGCTTTCATTACCTCTGGCTCGTCTGTTGTCCATGGAAGGCCTTGTGCAATTGGTATCCGTTGTTTCTCCTCTTCCTCCACCATTTGTTGCACTTTCTTAAAAAAATCTTCCTCCTTATCTTTTCCCCTTTCCTGCAGCAATAGCCAATCTAAGCAACTCCTCAAGTAAATTGGTAAATGATTAATTGGATTGAACATGACATCCTAAATTGAAAATGCAGATATATATGCAGTTCAACAGTGAATGGACACAATTAACTGGTGGATCAAAGAATAGGAAACTAGACAAATAAAGACCACCCTGCTAGTTATCAGGAAACAATGACTATCATGAATATCAACAAAGGGAAATTAAAGACCAATATTCTGGTTTTCTTGTAGCCGTAAAATTCAGTCCATCTTTAAGCATCCAGTCTGTAAAAATCACTATTTGTGGCAGCAGCACATCTCAACAAGATATAATGCATATAATGCAACAGAATATTTGGTCATATTTGTTGGAAATTTGCCTTTGGCGGGAGTTGCGACCGACCAACTTTAACGGCTTAAACACTAGTGTAACGTATGTTGGAGAATCCGGTTCTTCACACATGCATGATCTACTAAGTACGTAGATAACCGTAGGGCCAAGAATCGTCAAATTTCATTGAGAAATGAAAGAGATATTGGTTCACGAAGTAAGGTGTTTGAAGCATGGAAAGTGTGGTATTGTGTGTAATTCTCCCTCATCGGTAGAGGAAGAAAGAATTGTTGTGTATATGAGACTCGAAATTGGTTTGGGGTTTGGGACCCCAAGGGGTATCCCATGTGTTTAAAGGAGGGAGGACCTAGATGTGCTTCGGTTCGAGGAAAGACCACACGCGCGCCGCCGCCGCCCGCCCGTCCGGTTCCGGGTTGCGGGCTGTGGGTCTTCTGATATTATCTTTTTGGGCCGAAAACTTTTCCAGAAGTACAGTTTGATCCCAAAAGTTTCAGATGTACAGTTTGGATCAGAATTCTTTCGATGTACAGTTTGGTCCCCGAAGTTTCAAGATGTACGGTTTGGTCCCCAAGTTTCCAGAACATCAGAATTTCGACGGTCAAAAACAGAAATGCCAAGCACTCAATTCAGCCATTTATTTTGGCTGAATTACTCCTCCTATAATGGCCAAATCCGTTGGTCTTTCTCCCATTAATGTTGGTGGCTTTACTACCTCCATAATGGCCATTATTTGGCTATTATGGAGGGCAGTAATCAGCCCCCTCCCTCACCTATTTAAACACCCCCTTACACCATTGTTGAGAGCTAACAAAAACGTTCATACAACACATATGCACGAAAATACAGAAGCTTTCTCAAGCAGAAAATTCTTCTTCCTACAACTTCCAAGCATCATTTCGTTACTCAATATTCTTCACGGTAGCTCTTGAGTTTCCTTTGCTCAAGTGTTCCATTGCTGTTTTATCTTGGGAGACAAATTGTCCAGGACGTAAAAAACTCCCAACAATATTTGCACAAGAAGCAACAAATAAACCAATGCTATAACAACCAAACACGCAACTCACAAACCTCAGTTCTAAGTTTGAAGGGCTTTTGGGAGGTCGCTTTGAGCTGCCTTCTCTTCCAGTTTCTTCTAGCAAATGTGCCTGATGATTCAGCACTCTGCAGCATTAAGAATGAAAATAAGTGACTAGAGATCAACACAAATTCCTCTGCATCTAACGGTGAAAGATATAAAGAAAATTCTTACATCACGTCTGCTCCTTCGACCACCACCTGAAGTCCTGCTTGAAGTACTGAAGCTTGAAATATCAAAAGAAAAAGATCTATTTTCAGCACTCAAATAAGAATAAAAGAACAATAGCAAGCAAAAGTTACATCTCAATCATAAACTAATAGGACTCTGCTATATGAATCCACCATATACAAGCTCATATAAAGGAGGGTTGACAATCAGCTTAAAACAATAAAGAAAAAGAATCAATGGTGTTTCGAGTACTAACCATCCATGGCTGCTATCCAATGAGGAGGCACGACGCGGATCCAAGCCTAAACTCTCGGTGGTGAGGAAGAAATCCGATGGACAAAATGAAGAAGAAGATACTTGTGTCTCAAGAATCTTGGGAGGCTGTAAGCCAGGCAATGCCCATTTTTGTCCCTTTCTAGAATCTTCTTCTTCTTTCTTTTCATCATTTTTCCCTTTCTCCTCACACTCATTTGTTTTGGGTATAGTCAGAAGATTCTCAAAAGCCTTAACTAAATGCTTCACTTTTCCAGCACTATGGTCAGGTACACTTTGTCCTACTTCTTCCAACAACCTCTCCCTCCCCCTCTTTTCACCCGAACCCACGCCTTTCTTTGACTTTTCCGCCAATTCATCTGTTACAGAACAATCACGTGATTCAACTAATTCACCCTCGGAAATTGAAACAGGAATTGTTACCTCCTTGTCGACTATAGTTCGACCCAAGTTGTGCCTCACTGGCGAATCAATCTGAATTTTTAGAATTAACGACTCATCGCGATCCAACTTCTCTATTTCATTCTCATCGTGATCATTTCCACCACGATTCTTGAAGAACTCTTCTTGAGAAGCCCTAAGAGTCTCGTAAGCAACACAAAGACACTTCTTTTTCTCAGCACCAGCCTTATTACACTTACTACAAACCATCGTAGGGTTCATATTATCTGTATTCAACTTCTTCTTCTTCGCGATTACAAACTTCCTCTGACGAATCTTGTTTTTGGGCGAAGGTGAAGTCAATTGACTTGTGTTAGGGTTTCTAGAAACTGATTTCTGGTTTTTCATTGCTGATTTGGCAATCGATGGTGATTTACATGATTTTGATAAACCTGGACTGTGTTCCACATTGGGGTTCAGATTTTCGGAATTTTTGGAGCATTTTTTAGGCGTAACCCTAGTGGACTTGCCATTGGAATCCATCAAAGTCACTGGAAAAGTAATGTGAATGTCGCCGGAAAGTTGATCGGAGTTAGGGTTTTGTGGTATTGCTGATTAGGTTAGGGTTTTCTGGTTCTTGCATTCATTGATGAGGGAAAGGGGGGAAAGAAGTACGTTGAGCTTTAGACGCTCCTGGCTTTTGTAACGGCTAGTTTTTTTGGATTATTTGTTTTTCAACATTGGATTCGCTTTTTTAAATCATAATAATAATGAGTTTGCAAATTGGACCGTTAAATTTAACTGATTGGGTCGGTGGATCTCTCGCCACCTAAATTACCACTTGTTCACATCGGTTGTTTGTCCCAAACAAAGTTAAGATAAAAATTATGATTAACTTATATATTAATAATTAATCATATTGTTAAGTAATGAGAGTTTATTTTAAAATATGTGTCCTGCATTTATTAGTTTGATACAAACCCCGAATACAAATTTTATTTCATAATAACATCAAGTGGGAGATTGTTAGAAATTCTATTTAGTGGATTCATATATTTAATATAATTGTTAGAAAATTTTCAACCAAAGAAGCTCATTTTTCTGATCTAATAAAGTGTTATTTTTATGGGCTATGTATATAAATCTTATGTTATAAGGTATTGATTTTTTATATATAGAAACTTAGTTAACTCTTTAGTTATAATTGATGAGTTCATAACTGAAGAGTTACGGCTCTTCCGAAAAGTTACTTTTGAAGAGTTATGTCTCTTCCGAATAGGTGTCTCACTATTATATATATATATTGGTTGTGGTCCTTAAGTATGTTACCAGATTATTTTCCTCTCTATCTTATTAAAGAGTGTACATAAAAAAAGTAACAAGAATTAGAAGAGTCTGCCTTCCTTCGGTCAATATTAGAATGAATCAAGGTAAATGTCTTTACTAATCTTCTATATTTATATTTTATCTAATGATTTACTTGCGATCTTGTGTGGACTGTCAACACTTCTAGCACTTCCATGGTCATCTTGCCTATGTGCATACCTCTCCATTCTACATCTAAGACTAATAAGAACCTATAATTGATACTATCCAAGGATGCCAATCAACACATTGTTAAACATTACACGGACTAGGGGCTAAACTTGTACCAATCTTGTATATATGGTATATATATTTAATGTATATTGTAGTGTATTTAATACCTAAATTAGGATGATACACTTACCATAATTGTATAGTTAGAATTATGGTAGAATAAGGTTTTAGGAATAGAATAGGAATAGGATTTTTTAACTTGTATAAATACCTATTCAATTAATGAAAATAATCAAGGGGATTATTTCTTTCATGGTATCAAGATAATAGGTCCAAAACAAAAGTTTTTCTCTCAACTTTTGTATTCCTCGTGGCCGAGAACCCCCCTCCCCCTCCTCGGGTTTCTTCTCTCCAAAACTTCGTCTTCCGCTCTCAAAAACCTCTCTTAAATTTCCCCTCCTTCTTTGTTCTTTCAATATGTCTAAGAACAATTATCACCCCGCCCTCACGCTTTCCAATATCAAGAGCAAGATCCCTATTGTCCTCGAGATGGAAAACGTCCAATATGCGACGTGGGCGGAGTTGTTTAAAATTCACGCTATCTCTTATCAAGTTCTTCATCACATCATTCCTCCCGCTAGACCCCTTCCCGCGAGGATCCCGAGTTATGGATTACACTTGATGCTACCGTTCTCCCAGGTGGATCTACGCCACTATCTCGGTGGACCTTCTACGGACGATTATTGAGCGGATACCACGGCTATGGCTGCATGGAATAGATTGCGTGACATATTCCAAGACAACCAACATTCACGTGTCGTCACACTCGAGCAGGAATTCTCTCTCGTTCGAATGGACGAATTTCCGAACGTTTCTGCATATTGCAAGAAACTAAAGGAGTTGCCGGATCAACTCCGTAATGTTGGCGCACCAATAACAAACAATCGTCTAGTTCTACAGTTGGTTGTCGGTCTTTCGGAGGCCTATAATGGGGTTGGAACTCTCCTTCGCCAAAACAATCCTCTTCCCGACTTCTACCAAGCCCGCTCCATGCTTACGTTGGAAGAAGCCGGCTTTGCTAAAAAGGCGGCTACCGGAGCAAGCCAAGTCGCCATGATGGCATCCTCTCCTAGTCCTTCGGGTTTTGTTAATAATTTGGGCCAAAACCATAATAATGGTGGCGGCAAGAATAATCGAAAGAATAATAACAAAAACCGCGGGGTCAAACGCGGTGGTTCTAGTGGTGGTTCCGGTGGTCAGCAAGCAGGCAATGGGTCCCATCCAATGAACAGTCGCCCACCACCCCCTGGACCCAGCAGTGGGGCCCATGGCAGTGGGGCTGGATCAGTGGGTCGTGGGCCAACAACCCTTACAACGCAGGAAACTCCACTGGCCAGTGGGCTGGCCAACAGTCCAGGCCCAACGCCCAGCAGTGGCGGCCCACTGGTCCGTGGCCCAACAGTAGCAACTCCAGCGGCTACGGCCCAGCACCATCACGGACAGGAGTTCTTGGGCCCCGTCCTCCACAAGCCCATCATGCAACATGCCCCACTCAGACTGATATCGAGGCCGCGATGCACACGTTGGGGTTGACTCAACCGGACCCAAATTGGTACATGGACACCGGGGTAACTACTCACATGACTTCCGAATCAGGTACTCTCTCCTCTTATTCCAATTTGAGCACCCCTCGGGGTATAATTGTTAGTAATGGCAACTCTATTCCAATTCAGGGTTATGGTCAGAAAACGTTGTCTCCCCCCAATCCACCCCTTCTCTTGAAAATTACTTTACATGCTCCTAAATTGATTAAAAATTTAGTGTCTGTCCGGAAGTTCACTACTGACAATTTTGTTTCCGTTGAATTTGATCCTTTTGGTTTTTCGCTGAAGGATTTCAAGATGGGGAATCATCTCATGATGTGTGATAGTAGGGGGGATCTGTATCCTATCATGCCTGGTTTCAGTCCATTGAGTCAAACCTTGCCGTCAGCCTTTGTAGCCATCTCTCCTTCCATGTGGCATGCTCGTCTGGGTCATCCGGGATCTTCTATTTTATCAGTTTTAGATAAAAATAGCTTTATTTCCTGTAAGGGTACGAGTCGTACTCCACTTTGTCGGTCTTGTTCATTAGGGAAAATTGTTAAGTTACCATTTGTAGACTCCAATTCTCATACTTCAATGCCATTTGAGATTATTCATAGCGACTTATGGACGTCTCCTGTTCTCAGTTCATTGGGTCATCGATATTATGTTCTCTTTTTAGATGATTATTCTAGATTTTTGTGGACGTTTCCAATTGCGAATAAATCACAAGTGTTTTCCGTCTTCATCCAATTTAGAGCGTTCATTCGTACTCAATTCGAAAGAGAAATAAAAAATATTCAATGTGATAATGGGAAAGAGTATGACAATAGGGAGTTTCGGGAATTCTGTGCTAAAAATGGGATCAATTTTCGGTTTTCGTGTCCTCACACATCTTCACAAAATGGGAAGGCCGAACGCAAAATTCGTACCATCAACAACATTGTCCGAACTCTCCTAATTCATGCTTCCATACCTCCATATTTTTGGCATCATGCTCTACAAATGGCCACATATCTTCTTAACATAATTCCTTCTAAAGGTCTGACATATTCTTCCCCCTCAAAATCCTATATAATAAAGACCCTTCTTATTCTCATCTTCGGATTTTTGGGTGCATGTGTTATCCGTTATTCTCATCCACCACAATTAACAAACTTCAGGCTCGGTCTACCCCGTGTGTGTTTTTGGGTTATCCGTCGAATCATCGTGGTTATAAGTGTTTTGATTTATCCTCCAAGAAAATCATAATCAATCGTCATGTCATTTTGATGAAACTCAATTCCCATTTGCGAAAGTTCATACTCCCGAACCTAAGTCGTATAATTTTTTGGATGACCAAATATCCCCGTATATTATTCGGAATTTTTCGGACATCTCCCGTACCCAAAATCCTCCAGCGGGCCCACTGCCCGCCGAACCCACAGTCCTGCCACGCCCAATAATTCCAGCCAATGGAACATTTCCAGCAATTGGGCAGTCACCCCACTGAACTGGTCCAAAGACGAGTCCAAAGTATTTACCGATTTGGGCCAGCGGAGCCCACCGCCCGCCGGCCGTCCGTCCCAAGCCCGTAAAATTCTCAAAATTCCCTCAATTCTTCCTCGAGTCATAGACCGGTCACTCGTAGTCAGCGGGGTATTTTTACACCTAAAAGACATTTTAATTTACATTCTGATGTCTCTAAATCCCCCTTGCCCTGCAATCTTGTGTCCGCATTAAATGACCCTAATTGGAAAATTGTTATGACTGATGAATACAATGCTCTTATTGATAATAAGACGTGGGAGTTGGTGCCCCGTCCATATGGTATTAATGTTATCAGGTCTATGTGGATCTTTGCTCATAAGGAGAATTCAGATAGGTCATTTGCTCGACATAAGGCGCGACTTGTTGGTAATGGTAAGACTTAGCAGGTTGGAATTGATTGTGGTGAGACATTTAGTCCGGTGGTCAAACCGGCTACCATTCGCACTGTGCTTAGCTTGGCTCTTTCAAAGACTTGGTCAATTCATCAGTTGGATGTCAAGAATGCTTTTCTACATGGTGATCTCAAGGAAACAATCTATATGCATCAGCTGTTGGGTTTCAGGGGTCCCAACCGCCCTCATCATGTCTGTTTGTTGAAGAAATCATTATATGGGCTTAAGCAGTCTCCACGGGCCTGGTATACCCGATTTGCTGACTTTGTTTCGACTATTGGGTTCACTCACAGCAGGTCAGATAATTCTTTGTTCATCTACCATCGTGGTTCGTCATTGGCCTATATTCTGTTGTATGTGGATGATATCATCTTGACTGCCTCTTCCGATGCCTTGCGCCAGTCTATCATGACCATGCTCAGTTATGAGTTTGCTATGAAAAACTTAGGGCCTTTGAGTTATTTTTTGGGGATTGCCGTCAAGCGTAATTCAGGTGGCTTGTTTTTGTCTCAACGAAAATATGCTGATGAGATCATAGAGCGGGCTGGGATGTCATCCTGTAAGTCCACTTCCACGCCAGTTGATGCAAACCCGAAGCTAAGTGCCGCAACGGTGCACCATACGAGGACCCGACCCGGTATCGCGAGCTTGCAGGGGGCTCTCCAAGATCTTACCTTTACCGACCGGATATTACGTATGCGGTTCGGCAGTGTGTTTATTCATGCATGATCCCGAGTTGAGCACATGAATGCAATCAAACGCATCATTCGGTATATCCAGGGGACACTGAACTATGGGTTGCACTTGTATCCTTCATCTACTTCCACACTTGTCTCGTACACGGATGCTGATTGGGGTGGTTGTCCCGACACCAGACGGTCGACTTCGGCTATTGTATGTTCCTTGGCAACAACTTGGTCTCATGGTCGGCAAAGCGTCGGAAACTCTATCACGCTCAAGTGCGGGCGAATATCGAGGGTAACGAATGTGGTCTCGAATCATGTTGGCTACGTAATTTGCTTTTGGAGCTTCATTGTCCCATTCGAAGGCAACCTTGGTATATTGTGATAACATTAGTGCCATCTACCTTTCGTGTAACCCGCCAACACCAGCGCACCAAGCATATCGAAATAGACATTCACTTTGTCCGTGAAAAGGTTGCAAAGGGTCAAGTTCGCGTATGCTATGTCCCGTCTCGTTATCAAATTGCGACATCTTTACAAAGGGTCTACCAAATAGCTTCTCTTTGAAGATTTTAGGGACAGCTCGGCGTTCAAGACCGCCCGCTATGATGCGGGGGTGTGTTAAACATTACACGGACTAGGGGCTAAACTTGTACCAATCTTGTATATATGGTATATATATTTAATGTATATTGTAGTGTATTTAATACCTAAATTAGGATGATACACTTACCATAATTGTATAGTTAGAATTATGGTAGAATAAGGTTTTAGGAATAGAATAGGAATAGGATTTTGTAACTTGTATAAATACCTATTCAATTAATGAAAATAATCAAGGGGATTATTTCTTTCACACATGAACACCAAAATTAGTCTTTTGAACTCCTAGAAAACATGGTCACAAACAAGAGAAGCTCAATAAATGCCTTATATTGGGGCATGAGTTGAAGACTTTAGAGGAACTCCACAGAGTTACAAAACAATTGTCAAGTTAGAAGAAAGGAAGACAAGAAACACCACTTAAAGCTTGACAAAGCCCCTTTACTAGTTGCACAACAAGCCTAGCTAGTTGTTGTTGAACCTTGAGCACGACTAATTTTGCTTAATTTGAGAGTTTTTGACTTAGTTCTATTATTAGTTACAACTTAAATTAAAACTGCACATGCTTGTCACATGCCACTTAAGTCTAGTTTAGGTTATTTGCTATTTTTTCTCAATTTAGGCATGTGAGCCTATTTAAGAAAGACTTGAGGGTTTTCTTTTGTTGTAAAATAGCCTCCAAACATGTGAGGTATCATATTATGATGTTTTTGGTGGTTTAAAGTCCTCCATAGTGAGACTTAAGAAGCTGGAATAGTTCTTGGTAAACTCTATAAATTATAAATTATGCATTCAAGTGGGAGGATTCTTGAGCTAATCTGATTCCTTTTGTGTTTCTCTTGATATCTTTTGGTTTTATTTTGTTCTTGAGGAGGTGTAGTTCTAGAAACTATTTACAATCTGATGGTGTTCTGTTGTGTTCTTGTTCCTTTTCATGTTAATTGGTCTGATTTTGGTGTTTCCTTCTCGTTCTCGAGTCCTATAATGCTGGTACAATCTTTCTTGTGTTTTGTGTGTCTAGGATTTCTCTGTTATTTTCTAGTATATTCCTTGTTCTGAATTCCTTACTATTATTAGTTTGTTGCCAAACTGTTGACTATCACGTGGACTTTTCGTTTACATGGACGAGTAAGTACATAACAATAATACTCCTAACAAAATAATAGGAAACCATGCTTAAAAGCATATATAGGCTAGAATTTCTTCCACCAAAAGCTCAAACCAGTTTTGGGTACACTTGCAGAACAGTACAACAAAGGTAAAAGCTACATATAGTACATATTTAATTCTAGCAGCGAAACAGCCGGTCAGCCAGATAGAGTTTAGCCTAAACTGTTTAGGTAACTGAAAGAAATAATCTCTTCATTATTTTCATTAACGAAAGAGTATGTATACAATTTATAATTTTCATAATAGAAAAATCATATTTCTATTCTACTCCTAAAAATCTTATTCTACTTGTACAATAACTATACAATTATGGTAAGTGTACAATTCTATTACAATAAAACATCTCCTAAAATAGGCTACTAAACCGTGATATACACGGTATGTATACACCGTGTATATCACGGGTCTTAACAACCCATCTTTGCTAAGTCAGCCCGTGATATACATGGCCAATATACCGTGTATATCACGGGTGTGTATCACACCCCTGCAGTCATAGCGGGCGGTCTTCGTACGCTGAGACTGTCCCTAAAATCTTCAAAAACGACTGAGGGAAGACTCTTAATAAAGATGTCTGCAATTTGATACCTATAAGGGACATGGCAGACACGTACTTGTCCACGAGGTACCTTTTCGCGAACAAAGTGAATATCCATCTCGATGTGTTTAGTGTGCTGGTGTTGAATCGGATTACCAGAAAAGTAGACGGCACTAATATTATCACAATAAACCAAGGTAGCTTTCTGAATAGGACAATGAAGTTCTAAAAGAAGATTACATAACCAACAGGATTCAGATACCACATTGGCTACCCCTTGATACTAGGCCTCTACAATAGAGCGTGATAATGTACACTGATGCTTCGCAGACCATGAGACCAAGTTATTACCAAGAAACATACAATAGCCGGACGTGGAACGTCTGGTATCTGGACAGCCACCCCAATCAGCATCTGTATACGAGACAAGTGTAGACGTCGATGAAGGATATAAATGTAAGCCATAGTCAAGTGTTCCCTAGATGTATCGAATCTTTAACGAAACAACACATTTGGGATTTGGTACCTAGACCAGAGGGGGTGAATGTGATCCGTTGCATGTGGCTTTTTCATCACAAATACAGATACAATGATGATATAGAGAGATATAAGGTGAGACTTGTGGCTAATGGCACCAATCAGCAGGAGGGTATTGATTGTGGTGAGACGTTTAGTCCGGTTGTTAAACCGGCTGCCATTCGCACATTCCTGAGTATTGCTATGGGTAAGCATTGACTGATTTATCAGCTTGATGTGAAGAATGCATTTCTATATGGGGATTTGAAAGAAATTGTCTACATGCACCAGCTGCCTGATTTTGTTCATCCAGCAGCCCCTCAGTATGTATGACGTCTCCGTAAGTCACTTTATGGTTTGAAACGGGCCCCTAGAGCGTGGTATGATCGCTTTGCACAGTACATCATGCGAATTGGGTTTGTATGCAACAAGTGTGATAATTCTCTATTTATTTTTCATACAAGTAGTAGCATTGCTTATTTGTTGTTATATGTGGATGACATCGTGCTTACTGCCTCCTCTGATTTGTTGAAAAATAAGATCATTACATTGCTTAAAACCGAATTTACTATGACGGACTTGGGAAAGTTGAATTACTTTTTGGAAATATCAGTGACTAGATCTGCAGATACTATATTTTTATGTCAGCATAAGTATGCAGAGGAGATAGTATACATGGCTAAAATGGCAAACTGCAAGATAATGTCCACTCTGGTTGACTCAAACTCAAAGCTTAGTGTCGTTGATGGTGACCCAGTGGCTGATCCTACCCTTTAAAGGAGTCTTTCAGGTGCACTACAATATCTTACTTTCACTAGGCCTGACATTGTTTATATTGTTCAGCAGGTATGCTTATTCATGCATGCCCCCAGGGAGCCTCATTTTACTGCTCTTAAGCGTATCATTCGATATGTTAATGACACACTTGATTATGAATTGCATCTCTACCCCTCAGCACCGACTAGGCAGTTATCATATACGAATGCTCATTGGGCAGGCTGTCCGGACACGCGACGTTCCACCTCCGGCTACTGTGTGTTCTTAGGGGATAATCGCATTTCTTGGTCTGCCATGAGACAAGCCACATTATCCCGTCGAGTGTAGAAGCAGAGTATAGAAACATTGCAAATGTTGTTGCTGAGATTTGTTGGCTTCGAAACCTTCTTTTGGAGCTTCAATGTCCCTTGCGAAAGGCGTCTTTCGTTTACTGTGATAACATATCCTCCATATATTTATCTCATAATCCGGTTCAGCATCAGCGAACCAAACACATAGAGATTGATATACAATTTGTTCGTGAGAAGGTTGCTCTTGGTCATGTTAAGGTGTTGCATGTGCCTTCTTCATATCAGTATGCGGATATCCTCACGAAAGGTCTTCCTAGACAGTTTTTCCTCGACTTCAGATCCAGTTTTAGCGTCCGGCCTCCTCCCGCTCCGACTGAGGGGGTGTATTAATGAATATTAGTATTATATATTCATTGTAATTATTAGTGATGTATAATTATGATAGTTACAATATCTCTATTGTATTAGGACTCCGTCTGGTACACACTATATATTTATATTAATGAAAAAGACTCTCCAAGAGAGATTAATATAATTCTACACTCCATAAAAGAGGTGAGCAACACTTAACTGATACACAAAGAAAATACATGGGCAAAGAAACACTCATCAGAATGGAGACAAATAACACCTTCACTTTTGTTATTGATGCTAAAACGGTAGCATTGAAAAGAAATAATCCCTCAGCTAAGTGGTGTTGCGAAAAGGAATATACCCTCTAAGTAAAGATCACAGTAAGGCTTTCAAAGCAATTTACCAAGAAAATGGGCGGAAACTGACCAAATAAAGCAATAATAACCTAAAATAAACTATAATCACGCAAAGAAAGAGATTGCAGCTTCTAATAACCGTACTTCTCCATGCCGGAAATACTGTCATTAGCCTTGCTACTTTCAGCACTTCCTTTGTTATTATCCACATCTTTGCTTTTATGTTCTTTTGCTTGCAAAGACTCTTCTTGCTTGTGAGATCTTGTTGA
This sequence comes from Anisodus tanguticus, assembly GCA_034509755.1. Taxonomy (NCBI): domain Eukaryota; kingdom Viridiplantae; phylum Streptophyta; class Magnoliopsida; order Solanales; family Solanaceae; genus Anisodus; species Anisodus tanguticus. The sequence continues at coordinate 25,152,626 of CM067556.1, forward strand.
GATTTCTTGGTCTGCTCGTCAACCCAATTGACGAGGAAGGTAATATATAGGCTATAGCCCTTCCTAAACCATTGTATATATTTTTTGAAAAAACAATTTGTCCCTCTCATATTTTTGTTAGTGCCTAGTCCAAATACTTAATAGCTACCATTGCATGTAAAGTATGTCGGATATAATTGCAGTACGGGAAGTAAATAAATATTATAAGTGTTCGAGAGGATGAACAAACAACCAATATACAGAACTGCCGCAACCTTTTTGAATCTTGAATCTTGATAACCTGAAATCAAGAAACACTAAATCTGGATTGTTACAATTGTGGCTGAGTCGAGAGATGGCTCTCTGTCTTTAAGACAAGTTTGCCTCGTATATATGTTTTTACGTTTGCGGGCAATAGTCTCCCAAGATAAAACAACAACTAATCAACACTACAAAGCAAATAGGTTGATTCTTACAAAGAAAACGGACACGAAATGACTTGCTGATTTAGAGGAAAAAGGAAGGAAGAGTTTCTATTGTGCTCACTTTAGTCACTGATTTTCTCTTGTTTTTCGTCTTCTCTCCTTTTACCTCAAATCTGTTTCAAAAGTTTATATAATATTTTTGGAGGAGGAGAGGTGATTAAGAGGGTGATTAAGAGAGGTGTAATCATGGGTATTCATGGCCAGAAACGTTTTGTAATAAGTGCAAAACGTTTCAGAAGTTTAATGTCATAATGCCATAAACTATTGGCTTTCTGGCTGCTTCCTGAAACTCCAGGGACCAAATTGTAAATACTAAACAGTTTGGGGTCCAAAAGATAATGTCAGAAGAAGCCCAGAAGTTGCAGGCCCAGCAACAGCCTCGACTCCCACAGATATCGAGGCAGTAATGCACACACTTGGATTAAATCCTCCAAATGCAAATTGGTACATGGACACCGGTGTCACTTCTCCTATGACGTCCACGCCAGGTAATCTCTCGTCTTATTTCAATTTGAGCAAAAATCATGGCATAATTACTGGTAATGGTAATTCAATTCCAATCCGTGGTTATGGTCACACCAATTTATCTCCCCCAAATCCACCTTTAGCCTTGAAAATGTCCTTCATGCTCCTCAATTAATTAAAAATTTGGTGTCTGTTCGAAAATTTACAACTAATAACTGAGTTTCTGTTGACTTTAACCCTTTTGGATTTTCTGTGAAGGAATTCACGACGGGGATACTTCTAATGAGATGTGATAGTCGAGGCGAGCTCTATCCCATCACTACCACCACCACCACTAAACAAGCCACACCGTCAACGTTTGCCGCTTTAGCACATTCCTTATGGCATGCACATTTGGGTCATCGGAGAGCGTATGTTCTTCCTTCCTTAAAAGCAAAAAATTTATTGAGTGTAATAGTACGTGTAGTACTAATGTTTGTCCTTCTTGTCCGCTTGGGAAACATGTTAAATTATCGTTTGTTGCCTCCAATTCTAGTACTTTGTTGCCATTTGATATTATTCATAGTGATTTGTGGACATCTCTCAATTTGAGCTCTCTGGGCCACCATTATTATGTGTTTTTTTTTATGATTATTCTATTTTTTTGTGGACTTTTCCGTTATCTAAAGTCTCAAGTTTATTCCACATTCCTATCATTTAGAGTATTCATCTGTACCCAATTTGAACGGAAAATTAAGAACATTCAATGTGATAATGAAAGGGAATTTGATAATGGGCTGTTTCGGGAATTGTGTAAGTTTAATGGTATTTCATTTTGGTTTTCTTGTCCGCATACATCCTCACAAAATGAGAAAGCCGAAAGAAAAATTAGTTCCATTAATAATATTATTCGGACTTTACTAACTCATGCGTCATTACCACCTTCATTTTGGCATCATTCATTACAAATGACTACTTACCTTCTTAACATACTCCCTACCAAAGGATTAGCATATCAATCATCACTCAAAATTCTTTATAAAAAAGACCATTCGTATTCTCATCTTAGGATGTTTGGGTGTTTATGTTATCCTCTTTTCCCATCCTCTACCATCAACAAACTTCAAACCCGCTCTACCGCGCGTGTGCTTTTGGGTTACCCGTCTAATCATCATGGTTACAAATGTTATGATTTATCTTCTAATAAAATCATCATTAGTCGCCATGTCATTTTTTATGAAACCCAATTTCCATTTGCCAGGTTGCATAATCCCATCTCCAATCATTATATTTTTTTGTATGATGGGCTCTCCCCATATGTGGTCCATCATTTGGCCCAACCCACATCTCGGCTTTTGGACCAGCAGCCACCGGCAAGCCCACTGCCTACCGGCCCAAATACTCGTTCTCACACTCTGCCAGCAGGCCCACTGGCTAATGGCCCATCCAACCCCTCTTCGGTCCAACAGGCCCACTGCTTTGGTTCGGTCCCTCGGCCCATCCAGCCCCTCCCTCGGCCAGCAGGCCCACTGCTTGTTGGCCCAACCCGTGACCTCCCTCTCGGTCCAGTCAATTCCGATGTCACTACACCGACCCAGGTCTGACTCACTTCTATTCCGAGTTAAGGGCCCATTACGCATAGCCAATGAGGTATCTTTAAATCAAAACTACATTTTAATCTCAACTATAATGTCACTAAATTACCCTTACCACATAACCCCGTGTCTGCCATTCGTGACCCAAATTGGAAAATAGTCATGGATGATGAATATAATGCTCTTATTGAAAATAAGATGTGGGAGTTGGTGCCCAGTCCGCCTGGTGTCAATGTGATTCATTCTATGTGTATTTTTACTCATAAGAAAAAATCTTATGGTTTTTTTGAGAGGCATATGGCCCGTCTTGTAGGTGATGGCAAAACTCAATAGGTTGGCGTAGATTGTGGAGAGACATTTAGTCCAGTGGTCAAATCGATAACTATTCGCAATATTCTCAATCTGGCTTTCTCAAAATCATGGCACATCCATCAGCTGGAAGTAAAAAATATGTTCTTACACAACGAACTCAAAGAAATTGTATACATACATTAGCCCTTGGGTTTTAGACCCCAATCATCCAAACCATGTTTGCTTACTTAGGAAGCCCTTATATGGGCTCAAACAAGCTCATCGGACCTGGTATAAAAGGTTTGCATAATATGTGTCTACTCTTAGGTTTTCTCATAGCAGATCTGATCATTCTCTATTCATCTACCGTTGCGGTTCTTCTCTGGCATATATCCCGTTATATGTGAATGATATTATATTGACTATTTCTTCTGATAAACTGCGCAAGTTTATCATATCTCTTCTCAACTCTGAATTTGCTATGAAAGACTTTAGGCATTTGAGTTATTTTTGGGTATCGATGTAACTCATCATAACAAACAGTTGCGGGGGCGGCAGAAGAAGAGGTCGCGGTGGCAGACGCAGCGGAAGAGGCAAAGGCTGAGGGGGAAGGCCCAACTCGGGCGGCCAGCCATAGCAGCAGGCTCGACACCCAGTCCAGTGTGTCGGACCACTGCCTTGGCATTTTTCAGGCAGTTGGGCCTCGCCTCCTGCTCTTACCCGAATAACTCAGCCCAGCGTGTTGGGCCCGCCTCCTACTCCACGCCCGATGGGTCCATCTCATCAGGTTCACGTCACGGAAGCCCAAAAAGCCACTGCCCAATCCGGATTTCTCACGCCAACATAATTGGCCCAAGCTTACAGCACTATAAATTTACAGTAGCCCGACGATGCTTGGTATATAGACACGGGCGCCACATCCCACCTAACTCGAAACTCTGGTAATCTTCCATAATTATTTAATTTGCGCAATCCTCAATTTGTTTTGATCGGAAATGACAATCACATTCCAATTCAAGGGTATGGCACCACCCATACACCGAAACCTCACCCTTCTTTTTCCCTCCACAACGTACTCTATGCTCTTAATATCATTAAAAATTAATTCTGTTAAGAAATTTGCTATTGATAACTCTATATCTCTTGAGTTTGACCCCTTTGGTTTTTTATGAAGGATCTACGTACGGGAACACCTCTTACAAGATGTAATAGTGTGGGGGCCTCTATCTTTTCTCATCCACTTTCGCTGCCAGTATCAACCCATATACATCCCTTGCTGCGATCTCTCTATCCATGTGGCACAACAGACTTGAACATCCGGGAGCTTCCGTTTTTAACTTTCTTAGATGTCATAATTTAATTACATGTAATAAGGGGAATCTTGCCCCAATTTGCTATTTTTGTCCTTTAGGTAAACATGTTAGACTTCCGTTAGTGTCATCTTTAAGTGCTACTTTTTCTCCATTTGACATTATTCATGCAGATTTATGAACATCTCCTATCGCTAGAAAACTCGGTCATAAATATTATTTGGTCTTGTTAGATGATTTCTCTCATTTTCTTTGGATCTATCCACTCAAATTTAAGTATCAAGTTTACTCCATGTTTCTTGAATTTTGCACATATATTAAAACTCAAATTGAAAAGGACATCAAATCATTCAAATGTGACAATGGTCGTGAGTTTAAAAATTTCCTCTTTCATAAATTTTGTGCGGATAATGGCATGGTGTTTCGATTCTCGTGCCATCATACCTCTCCCCAAAATGGTAAAGACGAAAGAATCATATGTACCATTAATAATATGATTCATACATTGCTCATTCGTGCTTCTCTCCCACCAAATTTTTGGGTATACACATTAAAATTGATAGAATACATACTTAACATATTACCTACTAGTACCTTCCGTAACAGAACTCCGACAGAAATTCTAATTCCGTCGAATCCCCACATATGGTTACATACACACTTTCGGTTATCTATGCTACCCTAATCTCACCCCCACGACTTCTCACAAGTTAGCACCTCAGACCACTCTTTGCATTTTCTTGGGTTTCCTGCCAAACCACGGGGGATATTTATGCTTTAGTCCGTCCACCAATAAAGTCATTGTCTCTCGTCACATCACGTTTGAGGAAAAAGTCTTCCCTTATCCAACATACGTCAGTTTCACGTCCCCGACTACGACTTTCTTGATAATTCAGATACTTCACATCTCCTGCACAACATAATACATGGAGTTCCCGGTCCGGCTCCACGCACACTGCCTCCGGCAGCCTCCCCGCCACTGCCTCACTCCCCGTCGGCCACCCCACTGTTCCCGAATCCAGTCGCAGCCCCAACCCAGCCTCCCGTTACCGTAACCCCATCCCACTGCCCCCTTCCGACAAACTCAACCCCACCCAATGTTCATGCCACCGACTTGACACCACACATCCCACATTCACCGTCACCAGCCCCCATGCCCCACTGCCTAGATTCAACGTCCCTGCCCCATACCGTTGCCCTTATCCCCCCACACAGAATGGGAAACCGTGGCCAACACGGTATTTTCAAACCAAAAGTCCACTTTAACCTATCCACTCAAGCTATATCACCTATACTCAAAAATACAAAACTAGCAAAACTTGACCCGAATTGTAATGCGGCCATGCGTGAGGAATTTGATATGCTTACTACCCAGCGCACTTGGGATCTTGTATCGATACCAGAGGGGGTGAATGTGATTCGTTGTATGTGGCTCTTTCGTCACAAGTTCAGAGATAGTGGCGAGCTTGATCGTCATAAGGCCAGACTTGTGGAAAATGGCACGAGGCAACATAAGGGTATTGATTGTGGTGAGACCTTCAGTCCGGTGGTTAAACCGACAACCATTCGCACTGTTCTGAGCATAGCTATGGGCAAGAACTGGATGATTCATCAACTTGATATGAAAATGCGTTCTTACATGGGGATTTGAAAGAAATTGTTTACATACACCAACCGCCTGAATTTGTACATCTAGAGGCTCATCAGTATGTCTGTCGTCTCCGTAAGTCACTATATGGTTTGAAACAAGCCTCAGAGCTTGGTATGAGCGCTTTGCCACTTACATCATGCAGATTGGGTTCGTGTGCAGCAAAAGCGACAATTCACTTTTTATTTTTTCATCAAGGTAGTGACACTGCATACCTTTTGCTATATGTGGATGATATTGTTCTGACTGCCTCTTCTGATGTGCTGAAAAACGAGATCATTACCAATATATTCGCTATCAATTATAAATTTTTTTTTTGTTGGAGAATCACTACCGAACAAAAGTCCCAACTAGAAGAACACACAATTAAATAAATGATATGCAACAATTAATAATAAAAGAAGCTATCAAGTTTAGGATGTGAAAGTTAGTTCAAGGCACAATGAAAGATGTCGTAAATTTGGTGCGATAGGAAAGTTTAATTTTTATTCTTGCACTTTAATAAATATCTCAATAAATTAAAAATCTGTAAATTTCCTTGTACAAATTAAAACGAATGGAGGAAAGGACTTTACAATAGAGCGAAATGATGAAGCCACAAGATGATGAAATATAGTGTAGTACGTGTTACTTATAGAGGGTAAATGTATTTTTCCAAGTATGTCCTTCAAAGAGATAATAGCGTATTCACAGTGTTGTGTCGGTAAAGAAGGCACATTAAGTTGTAAGTAACTCAAACTAAATACCAACACTTACCCCAAACGCTATACTTACCCGTCTCAATTTTTTGTTGCACATATCGCTTCTCGAGATTAATTTAATTAATTTTAAATTTTAAATTTTAAAGGGAATTAAATTAATTTAATTTTAAAATTAGAATTTAAATATATACATTAAAGTTTCTCATGTCAATATGATAAAAAAAATCACTATAAAATATCGATCAAAATTTACTTAGTTTAAATTTTAAAAAATGAAAAGTGTCACATAAATTGAAACGGATAGAGTTTTATCAAATATGTGTATGTTAGTCATTGAGCTCTCTATAGTTTATAATTTAGTCTTTGTTTCTTAAATTTGTTTCAAATATCTCATAGAATACAAAATCTTGTACGATCTGTGTATAAAAGTTTTACATAATCTATATTATATTAAAAGCACGAAGAGCCTTAGAAAGGTTGATTGAACCTTTTGTCCTTCATTAAAAGACTCTACAATAGATAAAATTGTCATTTATGATTTTCTTACATATTTATTATTAAACACTAACAATGATATATATTTGGTCCCTATATATTTTCTTTCAAAAAAAACCTGTAATATAAACCTGCTTTATTTTTAGGAAAAGAAAAACCAGCGTAATAATTAAACCCCAACGCAAATTATAGACGAGAGTTTGGCAATATAAGTCCATTCTTCCACCTCGACAAATTTTTGCTTTGTTTGCTGTCTTTTTCTTTGTGTATCTTTATCTCCATTTGTCTTTTGCAAATTCTTTCTCCCAATTTAGCTAATTATTTTATTTGCTTAGGTTTTTGCCCTTGTCTCGAAACTACATCCTACAGGTATATATTTTTGTCCATGACCATCTTTGTTTAGTTTTTTTTGTGTTATAATTGATCATGTCCCAGTTATTTTTGCTTTTGTCTTTGTTTATATAGTGATTCTAAACAAGGTGTTTTTAAGAAGAGTATTTCATTGTTGAGGGCCAGGCTTTAGGATTTTGAAATTATTTGCATGAGGTATTTTTTATACTCAGAATTTTAAATCAACTAAAAAATTTATTTATTACATTCTTTCATATTTGTACAAGGTAAGTGTTGGAATATGTAAAGCAACAACGAGAATAGTAAATAACTATTACAGTTATTGAAATGATAAACAACAATTAGGACAACAATGAGTTGTCAATATCTTGATCTTGAATGAAACTTCAAATATATAACTTGTATTCGAAAATACAAGAACATGAACTGCTACACTTGTGGCTTGTAGATCCGCTGAGAATATGAACGGTTAGAGTCCTTCGTCTGTTAAGTTAACACCTTAAACACTTAGCAACCAATTAGATAAACCACAACACCACCGGCTAAGTCGAGAGATGGCTCTATGTCTTTAAGACAAGATTGCCCCCGTATATAGGCTTTATGGAAGTGTGGACAATAGTCTCCCAAGATGAAACAGCAAACTATCAAGTGTACAAAGCCTACACAAATGACCTCAGTGAAGAACACGAATAATGAAGATTGCTAAGAAAATGATTGCTATCAGGAAATTCTGGTTTCTTTGTGGTGTTGTGAACTTGTTTTTCTGTTCATATGTGCATATATGTTCTCATGTTCATCTATAGAATTGAGCCAATGCTTCAATTTATAGGTGTGTAAGATGTCCTCTTCAAGTGTCCCACAATGGCAATCAATTGCCATGTAATGGATTACATTTAACCCCAAATAATGCAGCAACATAATGGTCCAAGTAATGGTCATTATTGGGCGGTTTCAATGCCATTGAAGCCCACTCAACAGCCAAACCTTTGGGATTCTGTCGAGCAAACACTGCCTGGGAAGCGTCGCGGCTCCAGAAAGCCGACGAAAGTTACTGCCAGTCACACGCCGTGACGCTGCTAGGGGCGCCACGGCTCTCCGGCGCCGCGACCCTTCTCGGCTCCGCGACCCTTTTCTGACCCGTTCCCTTGCACAATCCTTCCTTCGTTTACCAACGTGGAACACTTGTCATTTAGCAAATAATCATCCATCATTCTATGTCTCAAACATTTCACTTACGTACTAATATCTCTTTCATTAACGAAATTTACGATACTTGGCACTAAGATTGCACGTGTGTGGAAACGATATTTCCGACGTGCGGGGCCCAATTGTTCGAGTCATAAACAACGGGATAAACTTAATTTCACATTAGTAAATTTTCAACAATAAGATTTCCTAATATTTAGGACCTTAATCACATCCGTTAATATTTTAAATTTGATTATCAAGTACTGAGAGTTTGAAGTCAACTTAATTTGGAATATCACAATCCCAGAATAATTGGCATCCTCCATAATAAATCCTTTATAGGGTTTGTTGTCCTTTCATTTAATTATCTTTATAATATTTTACCTATTTTATTTTTTGAAAACGTAAAAAAAATCACAGTTATTTTTGGAGTCATTCTTTTACTTTGGCAGATATTTTAATAGTCATTGAATAATTTTTCTAATATTTAGGAGTTTGAAATCAACTAAAAATTAGATTATTTTAAATCTTTATTTAATTTATTCAATATAATATATAGAGTCGGCTCCATACTATAACATAATCCACTTTTTTCCGCCATAGGTAAGAAGTGCAAGGGCTCCAACCCGAGGAAGCACTTTGCTCTATAAGAAAGTTAAACAAATTTAAAGGCTATGATTTGCTCCAATTTATTAAATTATATTTACGATCTATTAATAGTATTTGCTATAAATCAAAAGTTTAATATTAGTTTGGTGTACCGATATAATTGTACGAGATGAATTTGGATTGAGGCTATGTAAGGTGTTATTTAATTAGTATGTAGACTGTACTTATTTTATGATCTGTGTTAGAAAAATAGAGTTACTTCTCTACACCTTTCTCGGCCTTTTGGCTAAGGTCAAGCGTGGAGTTACTTTAAAAATTAAATTAGTATTGAAATTTTACAGGTTACTTGAAAATTATTAAAAGACTAATTATGATACATTTAGTTAAACTTTACTTATTTTATGGTCATTTTCTTCAAAAAGTTCATGCATTTATTAGATTTTCTATTAATGACTTTTACCGCATAATTCTTTTAGATAACTAACTTTATGTGTGAAATAGTACCTATAACAAAAATTATCTCAAACTTAATTTTTAAAATCCTAATATAACTATAATTCATTCCATGTTACCTTTGAACTATATATGAAAATACATTTCTATATTATATTTAAACTATCGTACTCAAATAAGATTTTATTATTCATTAGTTTTCTTTTTTTGTATACATTTTAAAACTACAACAATAGATAATTAAGAAACTATTTACGAATATGAGAGAGAATGAAAGACAATAATGATTCTGCAAATAAAAATATAAGTGAAATGTTAAAAGGAACAAATTGAAAGAACATTGCTCAGTAACTGGGTCGATGTAATAACGATTTTTGTCCACAAATGAATGTTGCATCTATTTTAACATCTATTGTTATTTTACGTAGTTTATTCTTTTATATAAATATTTTAATTTATTAACATATCCAACGCATTACTTAAACTAGTAAATATGAATAGTCAAATGTCCTATTCGAAAACTAACTTGGGCCCTGTCCCAACCTCTGGACTAAATTAGGCATGCTATATTTCCTTATTAAATGCAACAAACAAAACAAAATTACAGTTAGTTAACTAATTAAAAAAAGACAGCTCGGTGTACAAATTGAGACACGACTCCATTATAATGTCTACACCCTACTTTAATATAGGGGTGGCCAGTGGGCCGGGTTTGGGTTTGGCGGGGTCGGGCGGGACGGAAGGGGGCGGGGTCTGGCGGGACTTGCTCCAGTCCCGTCCCGATCCCGATCACGTCGGAATCGGGTCGGGTCGGGTCGGGGTCAGGATCGGGGCGGATTCCGCTGGTTTTCTTTTTTTTTTTTTTAATAACATATGTATAAAAAAAACTCAATAAACAAGACAAGATAGTGTAATAAAAACATCCCAAGGCTATTTTTGTGCCTCTTATATTATTTAATAGACATATGATTTTTTTGTAATACAAATACAATTGTCTAAATTGCAACTTTGTGGTATTGTCCAAAAGTTGCAAATTACATAATAAAATTGCAATTAAAAAACATTCTAAAAAAAACTTGTTCTAATTGCTTGATAATTTCCTGTGGTTCTTCGGTTGGAATTGGTATTTGTTGGTCAAATTGATCCACGTCGCTTCCACCACCTTCGGATAAGATTTCGTTGTAGTTTTCGTCTTCTTCTTCGTTGATCTCCGGTTGACCGCACCTTCTCCGCTCCGCTCGTATCCAATCTCTCGAATAATACGCAATTTCAAGCCGTCTCCGGCTAATGAGTATCTGTGGTCTCCTATTTGATATTTGCGGCGAGAAAAGCGCTTTCGACGCGATTGATGACGCTTGAATGTTCAAAACATCTCGGGCCATCAATGAAAGTGTCGGAAAGGTCTTCTCATTCCCCTCCGGTATTTCGGCAAGTCTTCGTGTCCATCTTCATTGATAACTTCTTGGTACGGTACAGAACCCTGCAAAACAAAAATATCCAACTCGCTAATTTGGTTAGTAGTAGAGGTAAGGCCGCACATTCTATTTCTGAGGCTTTCAATACTAGCCGCAGAAACAACATGTCTTTTGTGAGGTTGTGTTGAAGATGAAGAAGATGGTATGGAAGCCGGTAAGTTACTAGCATTTTTTTGTTGGTAAAACCTATATATATATATTTGCATTGGTCTTCTACGCTAGACAACACTTCTTCTTTAGTTTGTTCAATAGGTGGTGGGTGATTTAGATTTTTTGGACTTGGATGTGGTAGTACTTCTATACAATCGTAAATAGTTTCAATAAGTGATTTAGTACCGTCTATTTTAATAGTCGGATTTAATACATCACCAATAATATAAATAGTGGAAATAGAAATAAAATATTTTTTTATTTTGATAAACATTTTTTTAATAGTTGGCATATAAGCTGGGTTTTCCATATATTAACTAAGTAATAAAAATATTAGAGTTATATAAAACAACATAGTTGAAATAGTAGGATAATATATACCGGAAAATTCTTTTGTTGTTTGAAATTTTTTCTCTAAAAATACAATAAGTTCGGAAATTTTTACCCAATCACTATCTACAATCATATCAGCTGGATTTTGATTATGAGAGTTAAAAAATAAAGTTATAGGTTTTCTATAGTCATAAGCAACAAGTAGTTGCTCGTATAAAGAATTCCACCTAGTGGATACTTCTTGTGGAATTTTTCTATAAGCTAGTCCACAATCGTGACATATTTTTTTATATTCTTTTCTTCGTTGTACTTTATTACTTTTAAAAATAAAGTTTATAGCAAATTGTATTTTACTAAGAATGCCTTCAAAAAGTGATAGACCATCCTTTACAATTAAGTTATATATATGGCACGCACATTTTATATGAAAATGATCTGGAAATGATGGAGTTAAACTATTTTTTAAAATTGTAATAGCGTAATTGTTAGAAGAAGCGTTATCTAATATAATAGTCATAATTTTATCGGTTATTCCGTAATAATGGCACACTTGATAAATATTTTCGCAATAAAAGTACCAAGGTGTGCCTATCATCTATATATCTATACGCTAAGATACGTTTTTGCATAGACCATTTATAATCTATCCAATGACAAGTTACCGTTAAATAATCATGGTCGTTAGTACTACGACCTATATCAGACATGATAGATACTTTGTCATTAAAATGATATAATGAATAACGTAAATATTGTTGATATTCATGTGCGAATTTAAATACATCTATCTTAACAATTGATCTAGGAAAACCGTTAAAAGCAGGATTATATATATCTCTAATGTAATGAATAAAATCGGGAGATGAAGGAAATGAAAAAGGCAAACCCTCCACAACAACTAATTTTGATATTGCTTCCTTATCTCTATGTTTATTGTATTTAAGGCCTACAATTTCCCCCGTCATAGGGTTAATTTGACCATGTACTTGGTCCCGGACAGTATTAGTATGTGAACCTTGTTCCGATGGAGCGGGTGTTTGCGCACCCGGTTTTGAAGCCTGATATTGAGGCATACCTAGCTGGATGAGCACTTACTACGTGTCTAATTAAACCCCCGTCCCACCGTGACCTTTTCCAGTTTTAAATTTTAAAACATTTTTACAAATTTTACATCTAGCTACTTGATTCTCTACGTCCCTATAAAAAAAATATCCATGCATCTGATTTTAATGGTCGTTTTGCTGGACCTCGTCTCATACTAGGGGCAATATGAGACATTTCAGTTAAGGTGCACTAGTGGGTGTGTTGTCATCAACATTAGTGGGTGTATCATCTAGATCATCGTCTAAATTAAAGTCTTCTTGAGTTCTAGAAAATAGCTCATCGTCTAAATCTAATGGTATTGTAGGAAAATGTTGAGTATCAACAAAATCATCCTGTGTAGGAATATGATGACTAGAAGAAGTACCCTTCCCCTGGTTGCTCCTACTAGAAGAAGCACATTAACCTTACCCTTACCCTTAAACATACCTCTTAATCCTTCCATTTTAATTATGATAATAAATAATTAAAGATAATAAAATTAAGTGCTCTAAATAAAATAATAAATAGACAATAATAATTTAATGAAGGAACAAATGTACCAAACGTCGACGTAACGTCGACGTGTAATCGAGAGGTTGAAAATTGAAACTTTGCTCGATGGAAGATCCTCAAGCTAGTTGTCAACTTCACTCCCAATTCCCAAATGAATAAATAAAATTGAATATTTAGTAAACAATGTAGACTTGTAGAGAGATATATTGAGAGATTAGAGAGATTGTAGGAAGATTTGTGAGAAAGATGAAGAGAAAATAAGTTATTTATAGTTGAAAAATTGGGTTAAAGTGTAAATATAATAACTTATGGGTTAAAAATAAATATTAATGGGGTAGGGGGAGGGGAGGCCAAAAATGGCCGTTGCCCAACGACCAAAATCTAAAATGATCGTTGGTGCAATAGTTATATTTGCAAAGGGAACTTTCGGGCGGGGTCGGGGCGGGGTCAGGTTTGGCGGGGTCGGGACGAGACATTGTCCCGTTCCGGTTCGAGTCACGCTACCATTTTTTTCTCGGGTCGGGGTCGGGCCGTCCCGGCCCACTGGCCAACCTTACTTTAATACAATTTAATACAAGCGAACGCGTGTTTTATCGTTGCTCCTAGGCTCTTGGCTTGAAGAAGACTGCTAACGTTGGGTTAGATACAGTCATACAAACTATATAAGCATGTGCCCGCCTTCTTAGCGCCCAATATTACTCCTCTTTTGCAGATCCATCTCTCCACTTCTCGTAACACTACAGGTACTCTTCATTCTCTCTTTCGCTCTTTTGTTTATGATTTGCATGAGTAATGATAATTTGCCTCATTTATTTGTTAATCATTCTGTTCCTCGTGAAGATCTTTTTTCTTAATCGTAGATCGAGAAGTGTGAATTTTGAGCATCATTAACATTCTTCTGAGAAAAAAAAGTTTTTTTTCTTCGTGTATATAGTGCTTAATTTTGATCTGTAATTTTTGTCGGTGATTAATTGTAATTTTGTTAGATCTAGTGTTTGCTTCGATAATTTATTGGTGGATTTGGGATATGAATTGATCTAGCTAATGTCGGTGGAACTTTAGCTCGGAGTGTGTTTTCGTTTTAGATCCGTTCAAGATCACGATTAGTAAATGTAATTGCTTAAGGAATTTTGTTGTTTTCTGTGTCCAATTAATGAAATTGTCACATTTCCTCCAAATTACACATCTATTCGTGCATATCTGATCTGAGTTTTGAAGTTATATGTAAACAGTACCATAAGTGAATGTGGCTTATCAAGTAGTAGTAAAAAAAAAGGCAATCAGGTGCACTAAGCTTCCGCTATGCGCAGGTCCGCCGGACCTTGTCACAAGAGTCTATTGTACGCAGTCTTACCCTGCATTTATGCAAGAGGCTTATCAAGTAGTAGAAATAAAACTAAAAAGTACCGCAGGCCGTAGGTAACATGCATTTCAGCTTATATCATACTTGGAAATTCTTTTGTTTTTTACTAAAACTTTATACTGTTGTGGTGCTAAAATACAGGAAAGTCTACTCCTTTATGATGTATTATATTTAGGGATTAAGAATGTAGATCTGGTGATTGGTATTTAGCTCAGATTATGCATATGCGACCAGTTTTTATTGTAGATATCACTGTAGGACAAGCGTTTGCTGAATAGGGTCTATGAATGATAATATATAAACATGATCAATCAACCTACCAAGTGTACCTCAATCCCAAGCTTGTCGGGGTCTGCTATATGAGTCCTTGACATTCTTTCCGCACTATTAGGGTCCATTTTATTATTCCTCTATAAAAGCATTTAAGCTTTTCTATCAAGTTCGTGCATATTTCTCCTTAGATTATGGATTTGCCTTTATGTTATGAGAAGTACAGCCTCAAAAGTAAGTAAAGTCGTGAATTTTTATCTTTTGCAGTTTGGAACCAAGCAAAATGGTTAAGATTTGCTGTATAGGAGCTGGATATGTTGGGGGCCCCACCATGGCCGTCATAGCACTCAAATGCGCATCTATTGAAGTGGCAGTTGTTGATATCTCTGTGCCTCGTATCACAGCCTGGAACAGCGACCAGCTCCCCATCTATGAGCCAGGCCTTGACGACGTAGTTAAGCAATGCCGAGGCAAGAACCTCTTCTTCAGCACAGATGTGGAGAAACATGTACGTGAGGCTGATATAGTTTTTGTTGGAAATTAGCCTTTGGCGGGGAGATGCGTCCACCCATCTTTGATGAATTAAACACTAGTGTTTCGCATGTTGGAGACCTTGTCTCTTCGCACATGCATGATCTACGAAGTGAGTAGATGACCGTAGGGCCAAGAATCGTCTAATTTCGTTGAGAAATGAAAGAGATATTGGTCCACGAAGTAAGGTGTTTGAGACATGGAAATGTGGTGTGGGACAAATCTACCACATCGGTGGGAATAGGAAGAATTGCTCTCTATATAAGTCTCTAATGTGGTAAAGGGTTTGGATCCCTGGGGGTATCCCATGTGTTTAAAGGAGGGAAGACCTAGATGTGTTTGGGTTCAAGGCTAAGCCCACACGCGCGCCGCCGCCGCCCGCCCGTCCGGTCCGGTCCCGGTCTCGGGCTCGGGTCACGGGTCACGGGTCGTGGGGCCGTGGGTCGTGGGCCTTTCGATATTATCTTTTTGGACCGAGAAACTCGCGCGATGTACGGTTTGATCCCGAAGTTTCATATGTACGCTTTGGACCAGAATTCTTTTATATGTACATTTGGTCCTCGAAGTTTCAATATTTACAGTTTGGTCCCCGAATTTCGGGAGACTTTTTCTCGTAAATATTGGACTCGCATTTTGGAGCATTAACCAGCCATTATTTGGCGATTAATTCCTCCATTAACAGCCATTACTTGGGGCATTTGGGCGCCTTCTTCAAGGCCTTAATAGCCATTACTTGGCTGTTTTAATGACCTCCTTTAAGGGCCATTACAGCCTTGTTTGTGGCTGTTGGACAGCCCCTCCTCATGCTATATATTGAGCTTCATTTGGCTGAAAACAAGATACTACAAAACGGGAAGAAAATTGAGTCGCAAACAGTGCGGAAAATAGCACCGGAAAGATACGAGAAAAATAGCTTATTTCGATCACGAAATTCTGCAAACCAAAGGGTAATTCTCGCAAACCAAAGGGCTGTAATTACGAAAAAAACATGGCGGAAAAACAAAGTGACCAAACCCTCACGTATACACAATATATACACTACGAGACACACTATATACACGAGAGACAAAAGAGAAGAGTAAAGAGAAACTCTTCCTTCCTATTCCATATCTTCACAAGTCGAGTCATATTTGTTTTCTTCGACAGGCTCAACCTATTGGCTTTGTAGTGTTGAGATTATAGTGTTGTTTTATCTTGGGAGACTATTGCCCGCTAACGTAAAAGCATATATACGGGGCAATCTTGTCTTAAGGATAGAGGCTATCCTCGACTCAACACACAACGTTGTAACCGTCCGTATTTAGTTATTTCTTGATTTCGGGATATCAAGATTGAAGACACAACAAGCTTGCGGCGGTTCTCAACGTTGGCTTTGCTAGGTGATCAAGATTCAAGACACAACACCCTTGCGGCGGTTTTGAAGATTGACCATTTATTTATCCTTTCGAACATTTGTAATAGTTATTACTTCCCGTCTCGCTTTATAAAGTACCATAGAAATACCAACAATTTAAGACAAGATTGTATTGTAATACTATTAGTGTTCGAAAGATGTCGGTCAAAAGTTGTGTGACCAAATCGGATATGGCAATGGTTTTCGGTAGAAGAGAGTGATGATGATGAACGTGTTCATGGTGTCACCGCTACCAAGACTCGGTGGGAACAAGCGCTCTCGAGAGCTCGAGGATGTCAATCGGGACAAGAGGAGAAGGCGAAGATGTACTTCTATCTTGCGGCGAAGGCCCGTATCTATCCCAAACAAAAGATCCGAATAATGGTGAGAAGGAAATGGACACTCGGTCGATGAAGTGACCGAAGTGAGCGAATTCGAAATTGGGATAAGTAGTTTTTCTTACTTGTCAAGAATAAAGATTAAATTATGTCCGATTAAAAATGGATTAAAGTAAGGAGGAATATGAAAATAATTTATATTCCTTACGCTTTAACAAATCGAAGTTTAATCTCATCTTCTTTTCCGTTTAAAGATTGGATTTTGTAAACGACTTAAAAAGATCCGTTCTTTTAAGTGTAGTGATTAAAAGTGTGTAAAGTAGGTTCGCACATACGATGGAGAAAGATCCACTAATCGTGCGAAAATCGTTACCACTCTTAAGTAAGCGCCAAGAATTATCTGGGCACCAATCTTAACGGAAGGAGTCTAAAAGTTAAAGATGTAGAACTGTCATACTATTTGGCGAAGATCCTTCATAGGATGATATTGGACACTCGGTCATACAAAGCCTCCCAGGCGACCCAGAGTGGGCCAAAATTCTTTTGATATGATGATATTGGACACTCGGTCATATAAAGCCTCCGGCGACCTGAGTGGGGCCGAATTCATTTCATAGGAAAAGTAAAGGACACCTAGTGTGGTGGGCCGAGTTTCCGGTCTTAAATGATCGAAGGCCTAAAGAAAGGCGAGAAAAGAAATTGGACACTCGGTGCTGCAAAGCAACCGGAGTGGGCCGGAGAGCATCCGGATCTCATATGATCCGGTTACGCCCTAACCACGGGCAAGAGGTTGTTCATGTGAAGCAACGCCACCTCTAAAATTCAAAGGGGTGGAGAGGTTGTCCTCAATAGGACTTTAAGGAATGGATCACTCTAAAAGAGGTGATACATGTTCCCTAACTTGGTTTAAGGGACGCCGTTGGTCAAGCTAGTTTGAGACTAGTCCAATAGGTCTATAATAACTAAGAATGGTACGGTAAGACGTACGTAGCCAAATGAATGATATATTTGTAATCCGTGCATCTATGCCATCATAGATTAAGACACGTTAAATAGCAAGTCATTCAAAAGCTAAAGATGTTGAGATTGTTGCCTTCTGTCGACATAAACCCTCAAAATAAATGTGAGGTAGATGAAGAGGCAAAATCACCTTTCCAAATTCCGTCAAGGGAATAGCGAAAGAAGCACCGCTCCTCTAGAACTTAGTCACACCTAATTGGGTGATTTGAAGTTTATACAAAATAGGGGGGAGACAAGTACGTTGTGATCTTCATTGATGATGGTACAACGTATGAAATCCTTTGTTTGTTGAAAAGCAAAGATGAAGTTGTTGAAGCGAGATAAGCGCTACAAAGCATAAGTTGAAAATCAACTAAGCCTACGGAATGAGTAATTCGTAGTGATAGAGGGGGAGAAAGTGAAGCATCGTTCATTAAACGACTGTTCATTTCTCACCTTAGTCCAATGGTGTTAGCCAAGCGCAAAGTCGTACGCCAAATTTATGTGGGGTTGCTTGGTAAAAGTTGGAATAATGAAACAGTCAAGTTGTACCTAAGATCTTGTAGATTACATATCCACCGGATCCGCAAATAACGATAGTGTTGATCGCCTCTTGGCGTCAAAGAATACTGAATTCTTTGAAGATAGCTTTCCTTGAAAAAGGAAAAGGGAGTAATTGCTCAAGGTTAACAAGAACCCGCGAGGGCCTGACTGTCCGGAACTAGACGTTCCGTATCTACAGGACTCGAAAGTTGCTGGCTATCCGGAACTTAATATTCCAGATCTATCCGAACTCGGGGATTCTAGATGTTGAACCGGAAGGAGCAAAGAGGGGACAAAGACTTGTTCCATACCTTCTAGCTTGTATGGTTGAGAATAAACCATTGACAATTAACAAATAATTGTTATCTCCAAAAGCGCTGCTTTGGAAAGAAGCTAAAGAGAGAAATATATTTCATCATATAGAACCATACTTGTGTAATGGTTGATCTTCCTCCGGGAAAAGAACCTTTGGGTTGTAAAAAGTGCTCCCCTGTGAGTAGCTTCACATCCAGGGCCATTGTAATCTTACATGGCATGGGTGTTGAATTAGCCTACCCAACCGTAGAGTTGAAAGAAGAGAATCGGACTTGGTTTGCTTGGATGTTGGGCTTCTTCCGAACTTTCATTTTGGTCCCCGAAATGTTTACATTTTGGTCTGAAAGTTTCGGATAAAACGAGGAACAATGAATCGACCACGAAACATTGACTCGAAGTTAGAATGCCAACAGTTGGATAATCAACGATCTAAAAGTAAAAGTCATATTGAAACAAAGTCTCGATATGAAAGATATGGGTATCACGAGATGACATCTTTGGAATTGGATTTCTAAGACATCTAACGGATCGGTCGATAGTTGACAGATCTCGTTGAAGCCACCAATGGATATGAATCATAGAACGATTGGAATCATGGTGCACCCATAGACAAGGAGCGATATGCTCGAGTCACGTGTAGTTCAATGTATTGTACACACTACAACCGACCTGGTATCGTCTTACAAAGCAGATCAGTTGAACTAAGGTTCACTGATGATTTCAATACATGATCAATAGAAAGGCGTTAAGTCAGATATGACGATATCTGAATTATTCGCTTATCTACAGATTATAGTATTCTGGATGTCCAGCGGTTCTGGGAGAACACAGTGATGCAAACTGGACATCAGATCTGAAGAACACCAAAGCCACAAGCAAATGTGTATGGTGGGTCTTGGAAAATCCTCTAAGCAAACTTGCATCGGCCGATTCATGATGGAATCGGAGTTTATCGCTTTATACAAAGCATGAAAGAAGTTGAGTAACTTCACGGCTCCTTAGAGGACGTCCCTTATTGGGAGATACACGTGTCTTCAGCAGTTATACACTGTGGCTAGCCGGTCGGCTTCAGGAAGGACACGGATGACGGCGTCTAGACATATCTTTTAGGATCTGTCGGAGACATAAGACCGTATGGCAGTTGATCATCACGGGTGTCACATCCTTGTTTACTAACTAAGGGACTATCCGGAGATCAAGTGTTCTTTGTCTAGGGGGAATTGGCTTAAAACCCAAACAATACGAACCTTTGCGGTGGAAACCCAACCATACTGATTGGAGATCCCAAGAATTTGGTTCAATGGGAAAACTAAGCGGCAAAAGGTTCAGTTGAGCGCTTCGGTGGAAGCAAGAAGCACTTCGGATGATGATTTCTGTACGGAAACATGAATCCAAAGTCTGTTCCCGCGATAGACATTAAAGTCTTTGCTCGCATGGTGGGTAAAGGTTAAGCTTCCAAAACTTTTAAAAGATCCTCAAACGGTTGAGGTTAAAGTTGTGGAACTTTTAATGATTCCTAACACTTGTGTGAAGTGGGGTATAGCAGATACCTTGTAGGAGATCACCTATTTAAGTGCGAGGATGGCCGACTCAAATGAACGCACTTAAGAATCCAAGTGTGTCCATGGCCACAACGGACGAAAACGTAAGAAGGAAAATGAATAAGAAGAGTTATTGTGTTGATATCGTTGTCTTGGCTTACATTAAACACGACGGTTCAAGACATCACGTTCACCGCGCATAAGTAAGTCCGATGGTATTCAACTAGGGAAGGTTCAAAGCGTAAGCTACCTCTCTCCCGATGCAATATCTTTTCGCCGAAAGATTGTTTGAAATGTAGGCACCTTGTGCGTGCGCCACAATCTCTCTTTCATAGAGGGGATTGTTGGAAATTAGCCTTTGGCGGGGAGATGCGTCCACCCATCTTTGATGAATTAAACACTAGTGTTTCGCATGTTGGAGACCTTGTCTCTTCGCACACGCATGATCTACGAAGTGAGTAGATGATGTAGTAGGGCCAAGAATCGTCTAATTTCGTTGAGAAATGAAAGAGATATTGGTCCACGAAGTAAGGTGTTTGAGACATGGAAATGTGGTGTGGGACAAATCTACCACATCGGTGGGAATAGGAAGAATTGCTCTCTATATAAGTCTCTAATGTGGTAAAGGGTTTGGATCCCCAGGGTATCCCATGTGTTTAAAGGAGGGAAGACCTAGATGTGTTTGGGTTCAAGGCTAAGCCCACACGCGCGCGCGCCCCGCCCCCGCCGTCCGGTCCGTCCGTCTCGGGCTCGGGTCACGGGTCACGGGTCGTGGGGTCGTGGGCTGTGGGCCTTTCGATATTATCTTTTTGGACCGAGAGAACTCGCGGATGTACGATTTGATCCTGAAGTTTCATATGTACAGTTTGGACCAGAATTCTTTTATATGTACAGTTTGGTCCCTGAAGTTTCAATATTTACAGTTTGGTCCCCAGAATTTCTGGAGACTTTTTCTGTAAATATTGGACTGCATTTTGGAGCATTAACCAGCCATTATTTGGCTGATTAATTCCTCCATTAACAGCCATTACTTGGGGCATTTGGGCAACCTTCTTCAAGGCCTTAATAGCCATTACTTGGCTGTTTTAATGACCTCCTTTAAGGGCCATTACAGCCTTGTTTGTGGCTGTTGGACAGCCCCTCCTCATGCTATATATTGAGCTTCATTTGGCTGAAAACAGTACTACAAAACGGGAAGAAAATTGAGCGCAAACAGGCGTAGAAAATAGCACTTTGGAAAGATACGAAAAATAGCTTATTTCGATCACGAAATTCTGCAAACCAAAGGCTGTAATTCTGCAAACCGGTGGGCTGTAATTACGAAAAAAACGTGGCGGAAAAACAAAGTGACCAAACCCTCACGTATACACAATATATACACTACTTTGAGACACACTATATACACGAGACAAAAGAGAAGAGTAAAGAGAAACTCTTCCTTCCTATTCCATATCTTCAGCAAGTCGAGTCATATTTGTTTTCTTCGACAGGCTCAACCTATTGGCTTTGTAGTGTTGAGATTATAGTGTTGTTTTATCTTGGGAGACTATTGCCCGCTAACGTAAAAGCATATATACGGGGCAATCTTGTCTTAAGGATAGAGGGCTATCCTCGACTCAACACACAACGTTGTAACCGTCCAGATTTAGTTATTTCTTGATTTCAGGATATCAAGATTGAAGACACAACAAGCTTGCGGCAGTTCTCAACGTTGGCTTTGCTAGGTGATCAAGATTCAAGACACAACACCCTTGCGGCAGTTTTGAAGATTGACCATTTATTTATCCTTTCGAACATTTGTAATAGTTATTACTTCCCGTACTGCTTTATAAAGTACCATAGAAATACCAACAGTTTTTGTTTCTGTCAATACTCCTACGAAGACCAGGGGTCTTGGAGCAGGCAAGGCTGCAGATCTCACTTACTGGGAGAGTGCAGCCCGTATGATTGCCGATGTCTCAAAATCTGACAAAATAGTTGTTGAAAAATCAACTGTTCCAGTAAAAACTGCTGAGGCAATTGAAAAGATTTTGACCCACAACAGCAAGGGAATTAACTTCCAGATCCTCTCAAACCCTGAATTTCTTGCAGAGGGTACTGCAATCGAAGACCTCTTTCAACCTGACAGGGTTCTAATTGGAGGACGGGAAACTCCAGGAGGCCAGAAGGCTATCCAAGCATTGAAGGATGTTTATGCTCATTGGGTTCCTGAAGAAAATATCATTACCACCAACTTGTGGTCCGCTGAGCTCTCAAAGTTGGCTGCCAATGCATTCTTGGCACAAAGAATCTCTTCTGTGAATGCCATGTCGGCTCTTTGTGAGGCTACTGGAGCAAATGTTTCGCAGGTGTCATATGCTGTTGGAAAGGACTCAAGGATTGGTCCGAAGTTCCTTAATGCTAGTGTTGGTTTTGGTGGCTCTTGCTTCCAGAAGGATATTCTGAATCTGGTTTACATTTGTGAGTGCAATGGTCTTCCAGAGGTGGCTGAATACTGGAAACAGGTTATCAAGATCAATGACTATCAGAAGACTCGTTTTGTCAACCGTGTTGTTGCCTCCATGTTCAACACAGTATCAGGCAAGAAAGTCGCCATTCTTGGTTTTGCTTTCAAGAAGGATACTGGTGATACTCGAGAGACCCCTGCAATTGATGTTTGCAAAGGACTGCTTGGGGACAAGGCTAACTTGAGCATATATGACCCTCAGGTGAATGAGGACCAAATTCGGAGAGACCTGTCAATGAACAAGTTCGATTGGGATCATCCTCTTCACCTTCAGCCAATGAGTCCAACAACTGTGAAACAAGTCAGCGTTGTTTGGGATGCCTATATGGCAACAAAGGATGCTCATGCTGTCTGCATCCTTACAGAGTGGGATGAATTTAAGACTCTTGATTATAAGAAGATATATGACAACATGCAAAAACCTGCTTTTATTTTTGATGGTAGGAACGTTGTGGACAAGGAGAAGCTTAGAGAGATCGGGTTTATAGTCTACTCAATTGGTAAGCCCCTGGATGCCTGGCTCAAGGACATGCCTGCTGTCGCTTAATTGCACTACTTGGCTCAGGTGGCTTGTTCAGAAATCAAAGATATTAGTTATATGATGCAATCAGTTGGGATTCTTACTATAATTTTTTTATGACGTTCAGTTTCTGTTTTGTTTTATCCCACTTAGGCTGAAGGACCATCATGGTCACTACCAGACTCGCAATGTTTAATGTTTTTTTTATTGATAATTCCACCTTTGTCATTTACTTGTCTTGTCAGAGGATTTTGTTTGTTTGATTCATAAAGGTTATTAAGTTGCACCAGACTATGCTCTTCGTGGAATGGGTATGAATTTGGTGTCCCTTTCTATTATTCTTCTCAGAGTAATATTATATAGACTAATAATTAACGATTTATAGAAATAAGAAGTTATATAATTAATAAAATTATATTGAAGAAGCAGTGCGAAGTATCTATATCAATGTCCTACCTGTTTAACAGGGAGAGTGCATGTTGATCAATTTTGAGTACTCAAGCTATAAGATGTTTACCTTGAAATTAAATGGAAGAAGCATTGAAAATTCTAATTAGGTCCCAGGTTCTGAGCTTTAAGAAGCTGCATATAATAATACAATAGTTCTAGTAATTTGTGGAGATATTAATTGCATCCTCACTGTGGCTGGACAATGTCATGCCTCTGCACTTGTCCTGCTTCTCAAGTTTAATAGGCTTCCAATTAGTCAATGGCTTTTAAAAGTACTACCAAACTTTTGAAAAAATCACTTCAAAATCTCCGTTTTTGTCATCATAAATTTATGAACTTTCTTAAGAATCTTAGATGGGGGTACTCTTTTTGTGAAATTTTTGTTGAGGGGCGAAGAATACTCATGATGAATTGAATTGATTTGACATGTTAGAAGGCAATTACGTGCGGTATTGCCGGTGTTATCTTTTGAGTTTGTTTGGTCAAACTTACAAAATATACTATATTTATTTTGAAAAGTACTTTTTATCAAATAAAATTTCGAAAAAGAATTTTCAAATAATAGACTCTGTGTTCGGTCAAATCATTCATAAAAACACTTTGTACTCATGTATGAGCAATTTTCATGTGGTCAATCTTCAAAAGTGATCGATTTAGAGAAAAAATCACAAAAAAAACATATAAAGATTCATCTTATAACTGATACTTTTTAAATAGATAAATAATCTAAAATACTTATAATGAAAGACGTAAAGTTTTCAAAGTTCATTTAATTTAGAAGTAAGGTATAAAATAACAAAATAGAGAGAAGAATCATGTTAATTTGTCATAGATGTGTTAAGTTAGATTTTGTCTATTAGGATTATATGGTAAATATAAGTCTTTGATAAAATTGTTTTATTTTGAAAAAAGTAAAAGTAACTCTGATACCGCTTATAGGAGAAACTATTTACCGTAGATAAATTATTTATTATTATTCAAAAACACCTATTATTTTCATTAAGATTTTACGAAACGGCTCAAAGTACTGATAAGCTTAACCAAACATCTCTCTATTATTTGCTATTATTTGGAGGAGAAATCGGGCAGCCGAGGGTAGGGTGGGGAGGGGGAGGTAAAGTATCTACCGGACCTAGATTCTTGTTAAGACGTATTTGTCTTGATAATTTATTGAGAAATTTGCACAAAAAAAATATTATGGAGATATTGTTTAAGTATTGTTCTCGTTTAAGAAATTTGTGCAATAATGATATTGATGCTATTATAGAAGTACGTTTTGTCAATCTCACAAGATTTATGAAAAAATTAACAAAATAGAAGAACAAGTACTATACTAAAATTATGTCACCCCATCATAACTCGTGAACAATTCAACATTAGACAAGTTATATTAATCTAACAAGATTTATAAATAATTTAAAAAGATAGGAGAATAAAAACTTACTAAAACTATGACCACCAATCATTTACTTGTTGAAGCCTACTTTTCCATTCTTCTATATATGTAGCGTCTAGATCATTTTTGGATAAATTCTTTAAACATATACAAAATTAAATACCGGCCACTAAATGAACTTATTTCGGGTGATTTGTACAAACATGATACTATTTTTGTACTGATATTTAGATTTTGTTCCCGCTTTTGGCATTTTCGTAGCAATGCACATTTAAGTTTAATTAAAAGTTTAGAAAAAATTTAAAGTCATGATAAATCGATAAATAGCTCATAAGCTCTGTCAGGTTATTAATATATAAAGTTTTTATTCATAATAAAAAAAAATATTTTAAAATAGTGACATACAAATCATGATAAATCGTAAAAACTCATAAAATCATTCATATTTTGAAGTTTTCGCTCATAGTATCTCCCTCTTATGATCTCAAAAAGTATAAAAATATATTTCAGAACAATGATGTGCAAGTCATGATAAATATATACTTAAAATTTTAATTTCAAACTCGTAAAGAAAGAAGAATCGAAGAAGAAACTTTAGAATGAAAGACTAAAATGGAATGTTAATAAAACCAAAAAAACCTATGTAGCAAAGTGAAAAATGAGACAATATTTAAAAAAACCTTTTACATTTCATAGCTAACTCTAAAAGATATTTATAATTACTATTTAATTTTTGGTAATTACATTGAATTTTTAACTTACTGTTTATAGTTATATTATATTCACACGCTCAAATTATTCTCCCTCACTCCCTCGTTCTTCCTCACCTCTCTCTCCCCTTTCCCTCTTTCTTCAGCCCCATATTCCTTTTTATCCATCCTCTCTCTCCACCAAAATTCTAGCCCCAAAATCAGAAAAAATTAGAGCTTATGAATCCACACAACAACAAGTTTAAGAATCACAAGACATTAAACAAGAATTTGATGTTGAACAAGATACGAAAACGATTTAGTGGAAGAAGAAAGAATTCATGAAGAAGACTAAGAAAAGCTAGACCCCGAAGACGAGAACTAGATTTCGACTCTCTCCGTTCCTCTTCCTCCACCGCCATTTTTCATCTTCATTTTTTTAGTATAAATACAATATATTTTATATTTCGATGAGTTTGTTGCAGATCTGTATGAATGCAATGTATCTTAATTTCTTTTGAGTAAATACAATGTGTTTTTAAAAGAATTTGAGTGTATTTTTCATTTTTTTGAGTGTAAATATAGTGGTATTTTGTATTTTGACTGTGATCTGAGCGATGTTGATTGTATTCTTCCTTTTTATATACAATGTATTTTGTATTTTTGTCGGAGATTTAACTGAGTTTGATTGTATTCTTCATTTTCATCATTTTTGAGTATAAATAAATTCAAATACATTCAACTTATGTGATATCTGACGGTGACCTTTCTGATCGGAAATCGAATACTTTTAAATACAATAAAAAATGATTATCAATATATAAATACAATGGAATATACAACTCCTTCGTGTATTTAATAAATTGAAATACAATTATTTTGAATACACATATATTAAAAAAAAATGCATGTATTCAAATATACGAATATATTCAAATATATCAAATTGTCATAAACTAGCTAAAAAATATAAATACATAGAATATAGCTACTAATTGAAAAAAAAATCTCTTAAAAGGTAGTGGTTCCATAAGTTGCTCATTTTTAAATCCAGGTCCTTAGGTTACTCCATGTAATTTCGTGTCCTAATTCCCAATTTATTTACCATAACCCAATGAACCAAAAGCTGAAGCCCGATTTTTCTACCCGAACTTTGTGAACGCCATTGATGAAGCTCTCTCTTCCTCAAAGCACCTAGAGCTGAATAATACAACTCCCAATTCAATGGAATACAATTACAATACATGGGCCGTAATACCACCAAACCAAACCTTATACCCTAACCCGCCATCACTGACGGACCCCTATTCTTATCAATCTGTGCCTCAAAACCCTAACCCTAGTTCATATACACTTAGTTATGGCCACGAAAATGGTGCTAGCTCTGTGGAAGCAACGACGATATATTATCAGGACCCGAATGTAGTGCGTCTTTTGGGGGCAAATGAACCTTACAGATTTGGTGAGGTCAGTTATAATAAATACTGTTGTTAGTTATCATTGATTAAATCAATTTTAATATACTCGCTCAGTTCCATCTATTAGGATATGTTAATTGTAATAGACTAGGAAAGAAATGAGAAAATTGGACTGAAATCTGGTGTATTTTATTGATGAGTTGTACAACTAGCATTACATTTGTACACTATATAACTAGAATGCTAGGAAGGAAGAGGAAGAAGGTTGAGATTGAGAGACAACAACATACCCAGTGTAATCCCCCACAAGTGGGTCTGGGAGGGTGGGTGTACGCAGACCTTGCGTCTATCTTGGGAGGTTTAGAGGCTGTTTCCGATAGACCCTCGGCTCAAAGATAAGCAAGATTGAGAGAGAATGGGAAATCACCAGATCGATAGCTGTCTTCCGGAAATCGGTTAAGCTCCTTCAATAACCAACTGAGCTTCTAACTAACCGCCTAATCTAAGCCGTCTGATTGTATTAAAATGAGTTGATCCGTGTGTTACACGTGTGGCGATAAACCCCACTCCAACTGCTATGTGTCATTAGTCGATCAGCTGCATTTGTAATAACCCTTCTAGTACTCTCCCTCCACACAGTTATTACATTAATTTGATTGATGTATTGTATTAGTTGTGATGGAGTAAAATGTGAAAGTTTTAAAATATATATAGTAAAATTTAACCCACGGTGTGGGTTTAGGAGTCGGTGAGTTGAAGTACAACCTCGGGAACCAAGGTTTGCATTTCAACAAAATCTTCCTACGTCTTTGTGGATAGAGTTATTCCGTAGCTCAAACATTTTTTGGTGGGAGAGACGTAATTGAGATTTTATCAGTTGCTAAATTCGTGTAAATATTATTATTAATAGAATGATACTAAAAATTGTGGGACGTCCCAAATGGAAAAGTTGGAGTATATAAATTGGACTAGAGCCTAGAGAGGAGTAATTTTGGTGCCTTTCTAGAAGTAACCATCAGTCTCCTTGAGTCCTTTCTTCTGTTTCTTTCTAATTATGGAGGGAGTATATCATTTTGCTATCTTTTAATAATTACCATTTGTCTCCTCCCATTTCCTTCTAATTCCTATAGACGGGTACTGATGGTAAATTTATTGTGATGAAGAACGATTGTGTTCTGTAGAGTTTATTTAGGTGGAAATTCAAGAAGGTTTAAAGAAAAGATTTTGGATGTTAAGTAAGAAACAAGAAAGAGAAACAGTAAAGGCAAGTGATACAAGGACTACTTTAAAACTATCCAAAAATGTCTTAGTTTATATAACTTTTATCCCAAGTGAGTCATCAAATCATCCAAAAGTCTCGGCTGAGCTCTTATATTTGTTTTAGTTGCAACCAAATGTTTTTCTATCTTGGTGTTACAAAACAATTTGTGTCACATGCAGTAAACAAAGTGGTAAACTGAGGAATTTCTCTTGCCGGAGAGGTGGTTCCAACTGTTACATCCATTAATCTCTCTGCAACTAAACTGTGATAACTGATAAGAAAGAGGAAAACAATAATAAAGAAAGGAAACTTCCTGTGGAATCAGACTATATTTATTCATTTAGGGACCGAGGTTGAGTTACCATAATGTCAAATCCCATAGAAGTCTTTTATCTTGGATCAGTTGACATATTTAAGGTTGGTTCCATCTCGATTGAGGCGGCCCATGATAGTGGCGATGTTTTGCTAGTGTGTTTTCTTTTTCACAAGTTATTGATGGTAGGTTTTGTTTATGGTTAGATGCTTATTAGTGTTCCTAATTTAGATGTTTGATAATAAATGATGCACCTGTCATCTCTCAAGGGCCAAAGCTGGATCCCGTTAATTAAAAAACCTACATCCTTATGAAATGATTGTCCGTGTATTTTTCCATGTGGTTGTCTTAGATGATAATCTTTCGTGGATTGACATCTCACTTGAGGGTCGTTCATTTCCTGTCGTACATATTTCTCACTAACATCTCATCCACATACTAAATCTGGCACTTCTATTTTCTTGATTCATCTTATCACATATTTAGGGAAAATACATAAATTGACCCCTAAATTTGTCGCGACAACTCAATTACACAATCTGACTTTACAAAAAAAAACTACCCCCCTATTGTTGTCCGAACTGAATTTAATACCCTCTAAGAGGTCACCTGCCAAAGAATGTGTTATCAATTGCCTAAAAGCACGTGAGAAGAAGAAAATACTAAAAGCAGTCAGAATTAAACACTTGTCATCTTCCTATTGGATGATATAAAATTAATTGTACTTAATTAGTTATTTTTTAAAATGTCTTTCATTAAGTTTTTTTTTTCATTTTTCCTTTGCCTTCTTCTCCGTCTTCTTCCCAGTACCATTTTCTTCACTAAACAAACAACTAAACCTTTCTTCTCCACACTTCCTTCACAACACCACAATTTCAATTTTACCTTCACCAAACAAACAGCAATACCAATCGGAAGGTTGTACCCATCCACAAGGTTGACGTCATAGAAATGCAACCGCTGATCGCCGTTGAGGGTAAATTCTGCCAAACTCGCCGGCGGTATAGCACCAGCTCTGGCGCATTCCACCTTACCTGAGCCGCAATCTCCGGTGATGCAGGTGAATTTATCGGTGGAGGGGTCGTTGGAGCAGAGAGTCCAACCCCAAACCCGACCAACCCCAAACCCGACCAACCCCTGGGCATTTTAATAGTCCTGGATCTGCCACTCTTGAGTCAGCTCCGGTAAGTATTCCGGGCCATACTGTGTGCCGGCACTTGTTTAATATCTTGAAAGTTGTTAGACTGCACCTTTGTAAAAAAGTTTTAATTTTTATAATCAAGAAACAGAAAAAAAGATCAAGAAAAAAAAAGGCAGCCCGGTGCACTAAGCTCCCACTATGCGCGGGATCCGGGGAAGGGCCGGACCACAAGGGTCTATTGTACGCAGCCTTACCTCACATTTCTGCAAGAGGCTGTTTCCATGGCTTGAACCCATGACCTCCTGGTCACGTGGCAACAACTTTACCGGTTACTCCAATAGTTCAAGAGAAATTAGAAATTAAGTGAAGGGGTTAGTAATTAGCTTAATGGTTACCTGAGAAGAGAGAGAAACTGATGAGAAGAAGAGAGGAAATAGCAGAAGCATTGAAGGAGATGATGAAGTGGGAAAAGGTGAAAAGAAAGAAAAATGGGGAGATAAAAAAAAATTCAAAGGTGGCATATGACGTAGCGGTGTGTGTAATACACTTCCCCTCATTAGATTGGTTCTGCAATTTAAAGAGGGTATTAAATTCACTTCGGACAACAATAGCAGGGTAAAAAATCACCCGTAAAGTTAGATTGTGTAGCTGAGTTATCTGGAGAAGTTTAGGGGTCAATGTATGTATTTTCTCCATATTTATATGTTTAAATAGTTTCAACATTCTAAAATATCTTAAAGTACTCTTTTTTATCTACAGGTAGCTGCAGTGTCCTTAAATGGTGCAGAGAAATTGACTCCGGCAAATGTAAATTCCAGCTCTTTTATCCAACCTCTGAGAAGTGGGTCTTGGGGAAGAAGCCAAAGGAAAATTAAGATACAACCTGTATGGTGTGATGTTTGCAAACTTGAATTTAACAGCAAAACTGTTCTTGACCAACATAAATTAGGGAAAAGACACAAAAGAAGTTTGGAGAAAGTAAAAGGAGGCAGTGTTATCACAGCTCCTACTTTTGTCCCTTTTGTTGCTTCTGCGGTGTCAGATAACCCTTTTGTTGGACTGCAAAATAAGCCTAACAAGATGAATTCAGCAAATGGACAAGATGCAGGGGAGAAGGCCGTTGAACTGGTGGAGAATTTGGAGACAAAAAGACGAAAAGTTTTAGAAGGAGGAGCAGCCACAAACGAGGTCCGTATTTGTGTCGCTTGCAGCGTGGTTTGCAACAGTGAGACTGTTTTCAAAACTC
This sequence comes from Anisodus tanguticus, assembly GCA_034509755.1. Taxonomy (NCBI): domain Eukaryota; kingdom Viridiplantae; phylum Streptophyta; class Magnoliopsida; order Solanales; family Solanaceae; genus Anisodus; species Anisodus tanguticus. The sequence goes on from CM067556.1 coordinate 25,183,962, forward strand.
ATCTCACAGGTAAAAAGCACATTGCCAACATATCAAAGCAACAGAAGTTTGCCCTTGCTTCTGCATCTCTTGTTCCTTCAGAGGTGTCAGTTAGCACATTTATTGGACCACAAGAGAAGCCTGGCATAGTAAATTCTGCAAATGGGCAAGATGCAATGAAGAAGGCAGCTGAGTTGATTGAGAATTTGGAGACCAAGACACAAAAAGTTTTGGAAGGTGGAGCAGCCACAAATGAGGTCCGCAAGTGTATTGTATGTAATGTGGTTTGCAACAGTGAGACTGTTTTTAGACTTCATCTCGCTGGTAAAAAGCACATAGCTAACATGAAAAAGCCAGCATCTGGAGCTGGAGTAGTAGCCCCCGCCAATTAGAATGGGAACTGTGGTGGGAATTTAAGAGGAGATGGCACTCGTTCTTGTTTCATTGTTCAGGTTTCTTACAGCTGATATGACTAGTTTACTGTAAATGACATTATATGCAATATGTTTGATAGTAGTAATTCCTTGCTTGAAGCCAATAAATTTCCTGAAACCATGACAGTCGTATCAGCTTTATCAAAATGAGTGGACACAAATTTAGCAATTGGAGCTGATTAAGCCAGAACATGAATACTCAGTTTTTTTCCAGCTATCAGTTCATAAAGGAAGTTTTTTGTGTGTGGATAACCAATGGACTGTTGTGCTCCAAACCTTCAAACCCATCCCAGCAGACCACGCAGCACCTGCCTCAGGTACAGCGGCTTAGCAGGGCACTCAGAAGATACTAACATTTTGGTGTCTAGCTTTTGTTGTAAACCAGAAAATATTTTTCTTTTGTGTGATTGAGACTATTGACGATGAAACAGTTGTTCGTTAGGGCAAAACTGTGGCAGCTGGCACAATAAAACGGATATTGGCACAGCAATAGAGCTAAACCTACAAATTTAAATCCATATCCAAGGCAGCAAACTTTACAAGATATAACGGAACAGCCATAAAGAAATTCTATTCCTGGGACCAACATGAACCTTTTTCTAATAAGGGCGGTGTCCAACCAACTTGAACGCACTTCAACTATTCCGCTAAGTACCTACTATCCTAGGACCAATAGGAACTTAGAATTGAATTAGTAATGGTGCTTCCCAAATTATATTATGAAACATTAAATTCATCACAAACAGCACAACTGTTTATATGTATGTATTGTTCCAGGGTGCTCTTTCTCTTGAGGTATCACAGATTGATCTTATTGATTCAGAATCGAGAAAGTTTCATAGGAAAGGATCACTCACAGTCAGCACTAGCTTCTGAAGAAGGGGTGAAGTGCTCAAGAAAGATAAAAGCCATAAGAGATCAAAAACATCATCCGAACACAGAACAAACAAATCCAGTTGCTTAAGACTTGTCAAACTTGTAAGATTTCTTGGCATTTTTTGTACCTGAAGTTGAACAGGAATATAAGGAACAAAACTTTCAAGCCTTAAAAAGTTAAAAAGGGCCAAGGATGAGACTTAATTACTTGGTAAAAGTCCATATGCAGACGTAAGATTTCAAGCTTAAGAAGTCCAGAAAGATGAGCAAGTGGAAGAGGATTCCTCGGGTCCATTAAAAACATTTCTTTAAGCTGAGGAGCGTAAAGATGTGACATCTTTGTCGTAAACCCATCGTTCTCAAAAGTTGTAAGAGTCATGAAAGATATTTTGATATTGGTGTCCTTAACATAACAATAAAGCACCTTCAGATGCGTCATTCGCAGAGATGGATGGTCAAAGCATAAGGTTGAGTTTATCTTGCACCAAATTAAGACAACCTTTCGAGACAAAGCTGTCGGCCAAAATCACATGTTTCAGTACAAGAGTTGTCAAGTTTCTGAAGCCCTTAAAGTCACCTGGAGCCTTCATAACACATTCTTCTAAATGTAAATGACTCAATGTACTTGTTTCCGAAAAGAGACAGTATGGAAAATCGTATCGGCGGTGCTCAGGAATACAAAAATTTTGTCAAGAAATTCTGCTCGTGTAATAGGAGGAGTTCAAGTTTGGTTAACCCAAATGCAAGCGCAACTTTCAACCATCCATGTATGTGAGATGAGTATTCACTATCCAAGAAGAATCTCACTGTCAAGGAACTTACAACTCTTTCTTGCATTTGTTGCATGAACTCATCCACCTGCCTGACAAATTCCCGTCTTTCCTTCTCGAAATCCTCAAAATTAGAAAGGGTGAACCTCTTATGTTCTTGGCCATCACCGAAGATATTAGCACAATCAAATAGTAAGTGGGGAGTAAGCATGGGAGATGGTAGTTCGGCGATCCTATCCTTGTCTTCCCCCTTGGCCTGCTAAAAAATTCAAGAAACAAATGTCAGACAACCAGTTTTTACTTTGATAAATTTCGGCAATTGCTAGCATCAAGCAAATGAAGATCACTTATTTATTTTGTGAAAAGTTGAATAGTACTAAGTTGTTGGACTTGCTCTTTTGGCATTATGTCTTTATTTAAGTAGTGTAAGCAGTATCTGGTCCAATTGGTTCTAGTTCTTCTACCTAAACTACTCTCCGTGCTTATTAAACTTTACTGACAATTCTATCTCCTCTTCCGTTCTATTCCCGCTATAACATAGACATTGGGAGATTTTTTTCAAATTCGTAAAAGAAAATCTTAAACTCATTACTTAGGTCATTCTAATATTTTTGAACAATGCCTCCACTTGCCCCTATGTGACTCAAACCTAGCTCCAACTATCAGCTCTACCACTAAGAGCTACTAGAGTATCTCTACCCTCCTCCATTAGGTCACTTCCTTGCATATTTGCGAGCCATGTTGTGCGAACTCTTTTGTATTGGGTAGAAACGCCTTCGGGTGTGTTAGCGTATTCGAGAAGCTTAAATGGTTCCGGAGCTTCATACAACTGTCTTCCACTCTCAACAACCCCTGTCACATCAGTTGTCCTAGATCAAAGCGCCATGACGCGTGCGGGCACGATGACATCAGCACGCTCACGTCGTCATAATTTTAGAGGAGCGTTATAGTCTAGTTTTGTCTTATAAATGCAAGACTTAGAACGGAAGAAAAAGACACATTGTATTCTCTCTAAGCTCACACTTGTAACCCATATCTCTCTCTAAGAAATATACCAAACGAAGCCTTTGTCCATTATTTCCCATTGTTTACTCCAAATCTAACTCATTTTTATTGATCTTGCTTGTTTATTTCTATACTAACTTGTCCTTTATGCGATAAATCTGTAACCTAGCTAACGATATCGGAGTCACCGAGGAGGTCTTCGAATCGGATACAACCAACTTGTCTTTAAACCCTAAAATACAAATCTATAACTGTATTTTTTGTTATAATCATTTTCACCGGAAAACAGTTTGGCGCTGTATGTGGGGATAGACAGTCGTGGTGTTGTCTCGATCTATAGCTGATCTCCTTGAAAAAACTGAACGGAGTCACTACACTCGAAAGAAAAAGAGAAAAGCATGTCATGTCAAAATGGTAGTGCTCACGGATCACGGGAACTCAGGGAGGAACAGTTACCCATCGAACATCAGGACTTGACGAACCGTTCGGAAACATTGCGAAGCCATTCAGTGAAAATGGCCACTAACAAACCTTTAGACGAGGAAGACATTCGAAGTCATTCCGTAGAGAGCAAGGAAGTACGACCCGAAGAACGGTACCCTAAGAAAAGAAAAAGACGCCCATACTTCAAGGTAGATGGGATGTTCATAGGAGAAGGTACCCCCTGGGAGCTAGCCCTAGACGCAGTCTTAGCATCAAATAGCGCCATAATAGAGCGCATGGAAAAATTCTTGACCTCATTATCCGAAGCAAGGCCAGGTAGCCGCCCGTTAGACAACGTGGAAGCTGCGAGAGTGCCTGGGGCGTCCGCAACAAATGCGGAGAAAGTAGAGCCTACAACGCCAGAGGCAGACCTGGTGAGACTCGCTGCATTAGAAAAGAGCTCCACGAGCAGATGAGTCAGATACTAGGGGGCCCTATTTTTTAAAAGGGTTGGGGCAAGGAAATACGGGAAGATATCCTACAGGGAAGAAGCGGCTCCAGAACCTATCCCGAAGAAATTCAAGATGCCCGATATACCTAAATATGATGGCACCACATACCCGGATGAACATATTATGACCTTTGAGGCTGCAGTCATCGAGCATGACTTGCAACAGCATCAGATTAAATCCGTCATGCTGAAGAAATTCGGCCAAACACTCACAAAGGGAGCACTTTCTTGGTATACTCTCTTACTTGAAAATTCTATTAATTCTTTTGCTGCTTTTGCAGATGCATTTGTAAAAGCTCATGCTGGGGCCCGGAAGGTCGAAACCCACAAGGAGGACATCTTCACAATGAAGCAGAGGAAGGAGGAGTTGCTCTGCGGCTTTGTAGAACATTTTCAATGGGAGAGAATGTTATTACTAGCAATTCCTGAGGATTGGGGTGCCACAGCATTTACCAACGGACTGAACGTTGATAGTTCAGACGCGTCAAGGATGTTAAAGGAGAGTTTAAGAGAGTTCCCGACTAAGTCCTGGATTGAAGTGAATAACATATATATTGCCAAGATGAGGATAGATGATGATCATAGGGCCAACGCCCGGACGAAAGTCGGAGGAGGACGGCAAGGGAGATATAGAAATGCTACCCCATATAGACAAATGGACCCGAGAGGTTGGTACGAACCTTATTCAACTCGACCGCCACCTAGACATGAAATACGACAGAATAAGCCATGATATGATCAGGGTCAAACTAGGAGAGAAAGAGATATGCCACAGAAAAAGTCCACAAGCGACTCAGGACACACTAACATGGCCTCCTACAATTTTAACACAGAGACGTGGACTTGGTTATAGCGATGAAAGGAATGAAGGAAGCCCTATTCCCGGTGGTGATTCAGTCTAACCCAAACAAGCGGAGTGCAGACATAGAGCTTTGGTGTGAGTTCTACGGGATCCCGAGCCATTTAACATAAGACTGCAAGTACTTGAGATACGAGGTGGCGGACCTATTGAGAAGGGGACATCTGAAGGAATATTTTAGCAGTCGATCTAAGTACGCCAGAGAAAAGGGGACTGGGACTTCGGGAACGTCCAGTGCAGCATGGAGCTGTCAATATGATCGTTAAAGGAAAGATAATTAGGGTAGTGTCTTAAATACAACAACGCGAGGGGCCATCTCCCTTCATAAAAATGATGAGGGACGAGCTTGAAGACCCCATCACATTCGGCAAAGCGGAAAGAAAAGGCATCGAGAACCCGTACGTCGATGCCTTGGTAATTCTATCCAAATATTTTAATTTAACATTAAGCATGCGCTTGTTGACCCAGGTAGCGCTGTGAATGTTGCTCCACATAATTAAGAAAATGCAACTGACTGGGCAGATTATCCCGGTAATAAAGGTCTTGACTGGTTTCAACCTATCTAGTGAAACGATCTGAGGGCAAATTGAGTTGGTTACTCACGTGAAGCGAGTCTCGCTAAAGGCCTTATTCGACGTCCTCGAGGGGAGAATGCCATATAATTTGGTAATCGGGAGGCCTTGGCTACATGCCATGCAGATAGTCTCGTCTACCTTTCATCAGGTCATGAAATTCTCGACGCCTTGGGGAATAACTGAAATACAGGGCGATGCGGAACCCGATCAAGCATAAATCACCTTAGTCGCTGAGAAGGAGAGCCAGTTGGAAACGATATCTAGCAATCAAAGACGCCCGGTTTCGGGATTAACCCACAAAATGAGCAGAAAAAATGATTGATAAGAGACCTCTATCTAGAGGATCAGAGGGATCCGGTACCACGGGGATTTGTCGCGCTAGAGGAGTCAAAATTAGACACAGAAAGATCTACGATAGAAGACCTTGAGTTGACTACCTGTCATCCAAGCCGACCCAAAGAACAGGTATACGTGGGCTCGGGTTTAAGCCCTGAGTTCCGAGAATATTAGTTAAATTTTTAAATAATAACATAAAAAGCATCACTTGGTTGGGAACGGATATTACATGTGCACCCCAGGAACTGGCCATGCACAAGCTGAGTGTCAACCCGAAATGTCAGCCCGTTAAACAAAAGAGATATCCGGTATCACCAGAACACAACCAATTTGTCAAAAGAGACGTGGACAGACTTGTTAAGGTATGAGTGGTCTGAGAGGTTAAATATCCAGACTGGCTAACAAAAGTAATGGTACTTCCTAAGAAATCTAATATTTTTCAAATGTTCTTAGATTTAGAAGATTTAAACAAAGCGTGCTTAATGCACTTGTATCTCATGCCCCGCCTAGACCATGTTGTCGACGTGGTGGCCAAACACAAATTACTCAATTTCCTAGATGTCTCTATAGGGATTTACCAGATATAGTTAGACCCGCGAGACCAGGAAAAGACTTCATTCATAACGAAGCACGGGACATACTCTTATAATGTCAGATTATTCGGCTTGAAAAATGTAAGAACCACTTTCCACCAGCTGACCCAACGGATATTTCAACATCAACTGGGTCGAAGCATGGAGGTTTACTTAAATGACATAATCGTTAAGTCCCTGGAAACATATAAACACATTAGAAGTTTGCAGGAAGTATTTGAGATCCTCCGTGAATATAACCTCAAGCTAAACCCGGAGAGGTGCGGGTTCGAAGTCGAATCAGGTGAGTTCCTAGGATTCATAGTATCAAACAAGGGCATTTAGGCCAACCCAAATCATATCCGAACAATCGAGAAAATACCAGACGTGCTCACCAATGCTCGAGAAGTGCAACGATTGACTGGAAGAATAACTACGTTTGGGAGATTCATATCGATATCGTCGGAAAAGTGTCAGAAATTATTCGGCCTGCTAAAGAAAAAGAAAGACTTCCAGTGGACCTTGGAATTCCAACAAGCGCTGAAGGATTTTAAAATGTACTTGACAAACCCACATCTACTCGCGAAGCCAGATGAAGGAGAACTTTTGTTGATTTATCTCGCCGTATCCGAGATCGCTGTAAGTGTTGTGCTCGTTCGGGAGGAAAAATGTATGCACTCTCATGTTTATTATATTAGCAATGCTTTAACCGAGGCCGAATCCCGCTACCCTCACCTTGAGAAGTTGGCTTTGGCCCTGGTAGTCGCATCTCGGAAACTGAGGACGTATTTTAGATGTCACCCGTCATCACTTTTCCCTAAGGAATATCTTGCACAAACCCGAACTCTCGAGCAAACTAGCAAGCTAGTCAATTCAAATCTGCGGGTATGACATCACTTATTGACCCGGACTGCTATCAAGTCTCAGGTCATGGGCGACTTCGTGGCTGATTATAGTCCGAGCATGATGCCCCGTGCTCATATATAGGCAGTTCGGGAAATCGAAATAGCCTCTGGGGAATGGTTTCTATATACGGATGGGGCCACAAGTATGAAGGGTATCGGGCTGGGGATTGTCCTGATTGCCTCCTCAAGAGCCACAATCAGGCAAGCCATTAAATATATTTCTTTGACTAACAATGAGGCCGAGTATAAGGCCGCAATTGCAGGTTTGGAATTGAATCGAGGGTTTCAGGGCCGAAAATATAAAGCTCAAAAGTGACTCGTACCTGATTGTTAATCAAATACTGGGCAAGTACGAAGCCAAAGACAGTCGAATGCAAGAATACCTAAGCAAAGCCACCACTTTGCTGACTCGGTTCAGGAAGTGAAAGGTGGTGCAGATCCCTCGAGAAATGAACTTTGAAGTCGATGCCTTGGCTAACCTAGGCTCTTCGACCGGGGCAACTAAAGGAGAGTCGAAATCTATGATCCATCTCCTCTGTTTTGTCCTAGATCTTGGCATGCACAAGGTAAACTCCACCAGCCTAACATGGGACTGACGGAATGACATCATCAATTATTTACAGATCAGGACTCTCCCGGAAAATAGTAAAGAGGCTCGCGCTTTAAGAATCAAGGCGGTCAGATATTGCATGCACGAGAGAGAGTTGTATAGAATATCCTACCTCGGGCCCTTGGCTAAATACTTAGGACCAATGAAGGTCGAGTACGTGATGAAGGAGATATACGAGGGCAATTGCGGAAATCATTCTGAATATGACTCGTTAGTAAAAAAAAATAAGGGATGGGTATTACTGGTCTCGGATGGAAGATGATGCCAAGGCCTATGTTCGAAAGTGAGAAAAGTGCCAACAACACTCTCCTATGATACATCAACCCACCGAACCACTCCACTCAGTGGTGGTCACGTGGCCATTTATGAAATGAGGGATGGACATCATAAGGACATTACCGGGAGCTGTGGGAATGGTAAGGTTCTTGCTGATCATGAAAGACTATTTCTTAAAATGGATGGAAGCTAAAGCGTACAAAAAGGTTCGAGAGAAGTAGGTTATAGACTTCATCTGGGACCACATTGTTTGCTAGTTCGGAACACCAAAGGAGATCGCTTGCGACAATGCTCGTCAATTTGTGGGAAAGAAACTAACCAAATTCCTGTAGGGGTTGAACATCAAAAGAGTTGCATCATCACATTATCACCAATGCGCAGATGGGCAAGCAGAGTCGACTAACAAGACTATCATCCAGAGCATCAAGAAAAGGTTAGAAAGATCGAAAGGAAAGTGGCCAAAAGAGTTGATTGGGGTGTTGTGGTCTTACCGGGGATTTAGGAGGGCATTATAGTTTAGTTTTGGCTTATATATGCAAGACTTAGAAGGGGAGGAAAGACACATTGTATTCTCTCTAAGCTCACACTTGTAACCAAGATCTCTCTCTAAGAAATATATCAAACGAAGCATTTGTCCATTATTTCCCACTATTTACTCCAAATCTAACTCATTTTTACTGATCTTGCTTGTTTATTTCTATACTAACTTGTCATTTTATGTGATACATCCGTAACCTATCTAGCGATACCGGACTCACCGAGGAGGTCCCCGGATCGGATACAATCTAATTGTCTTTAAACCATAAAATATAAATTTCTAACTGTGTTTTTTGTTAGAATCATTTTCACCGGAAAACATCTTTAAAATCCTTGTTGCACACGTGTCGACATGACATAAATGTTACTCACTCTGTCCCAATTTATGTGGCACCGTTTTCTTTTTGGTCTGTCTCAAAAAGAATGTCAGTTTTTTATATTTAGAAACAATTTAACTTTATAAAATGATTTACAGCCACACATTTATATAAAATTTGTTTTGGACCATACATTTCAAAAGTTTTCCTTTTTTCTTAAACTCCGTGTCAAGTCAAATGGTGCCACATAAATTGAGACGGAAGGAATATGTTATTATGCCAATATTTTATGAACAAGATATTAGGTGTCTTTAAAGAATTAAACTTCATTAGCTTTAATTCAATAACTTTAATTAATCAAAATATATACTATAGATGTCATAATATATATTTATTGGTCATATCCCAACGCCCTATCCACACTCGGATCCAATTTAAAAGGCCTAAACGGACTATTAAAAAAGAAAAAGAAAGTATGTTTTTGCAGGAGCAGACAAAAAGTAAATCTATTTTACCTCCACTAAGCTTTATGGTATGGGACTAACGTCTCCTCCATGGTGCCACTAGAAAGAATGAGACCGTGGGTATGACCTTATAGATGATATAAGTTGCTCTGTTCTCAAACCCTGATCATTCAGACACATTCCGCGATTTGACCGAAAATATTATCTCCAGAAATAGTCTGACGTGAAAGCTGGATATAAAAAAAAATAAGACCCGTCTGTTATGTTATGGGCAGCAGTGCCAAGACTATAAATACAAGGTCATTCATTAGGCCCTTGGGCAAATTTATGGCAAGTTTTTTACTCTATTCGTATAAAAATATTTTAAAGCTAATTAAGGTAACTATTTATAGTAAAAATAAATGTGTTACTTGACAATACTCACAATAGTAAGGTTTACTGTAAAAGTAAATGTGTTACTTGACAATAGTAAGGTTTACTGTAAAAGTAAATGTGTGACTTGAAAATTGGGCAAATGTGGCGACCTATTTACCCTAGTCCCTAGTACGTGTAAAATCATCTAAATGCTAAAAAAGGTAACTATTTATTGTAATTGTAAAAAATAAATTTGTGACCCTAGTCCCTAGTCGTGTCAATCTCTGAATGTTTGATTTATTTACAGTTTGACGAACGAAAAAGAAATCATTAAAAAATAGTTACCGCCATCATAAGGAGGTCAAGAAAACATCTTTTAGCTTTCCTTATGTTCCATTTGCGTTAATTATATAAGATGTCACTCAATTATAGGTGATTCATTCAAAAAGCTACTTAACTTTGTTTTCTAATCAGAAAGTCACTCAAATATGAGTGTTTTACTCAGAAAATCACTCAACCTATTTAAGTAATTTTTAATTACATTTTACTGATTTTTATTTAAAACCAAAATTGTAAAAAACAAACAAATACCTTTTTAAAAAAAGATGTGCATGTGATTGAACTGATGAAAATATAAAGAGACAATACATATGATGGGACAATAAGATTTAATTTGTGTGATTCAATTAATGAAAATCACTTGGTGAAAACCCAAAAACGATCCTAGGATACCTTTTATAGTGGTATTTACATTGAATAAAGAATCATCAGAGAATCATATACATAAATTATATTGTGACAGAAATCATAGTGAGTCCAAAACGCTAATCGTTACCAAATTAGATAAAAGAAAAGTGACTTTCATGAATATTTTCTTCTATTATCTTATAAATTGGGTACTTATTTATTTCTTACAATTTTAGCTTTAAATAAAAATCAGCAAATTGTAATTAAAAAATTACTTAAATAGGTTGAGTGACTTTATGAGTGAAACACTCATAGTTGGGTGACTTTCTGGTTAGAAAACAAAGTTGAGTGACTTTTTGAATGAAACACTCATAGTTGAGTACCATATGAGATATTATCTCCAATTTAAGACATTTGGAAAATGGCATTTCTAATTCCATCTTAATCCCCCTTGCATATGTACAAGAAAATACACGTTAGTTCCATCTTATTTCGTCTGGCAATTTTATTAGTAGTAAAGACGGATTTAAAATTCAGGAAATTACACCCAATGGCCTTGAAAATGTTACACTTGAAGTTTTAGCCAAGGAACAATCGAAATTAAAATTTAAGACCATTCACATCCAAGGCCATTTTTTTGTAAATCAGCCTTAATAATTTAAGACAATGGATAAGAAATTATTGAGAACACAGCCCTAAGGAATTACTCCCTATTGGCTATTTGACAAAGAATAAATAGAATAAATTCATTCTCCTTTAATTAGTTAAGAACTCATATTTCAATGCATAATAATTTACAATGTTGGGCTTTTACAACAACACAAATCTAACTCAGAAGTTCAAGCTATAATACAGAAACCCATATCCTCTCTTTACAAATGAACTTGATGCACAAATAGATAGAATAGCAGCAAATAGCATCTTTCTAGCCTGCATATTCGTGGAACTCAATCTCATTTAGAAAGCCTGATCTCTATCTTTCAGCAACTGAATGGGAAGTGGTTTAAGACCAAAGTGTTTGGTCTTTCCTTCTCCGCGCCCGCTCAGGCTTCGCTGACCAATCGCGTGGTAAAAAGAAGAAAGTTGTACTACTCGTTGTGTAGTCAAATTTCCTGTCAGTCACGATTGGATTTGAATCAATATAAAGCTTAGTAGATCGTGAGTCTTGGTTCTTAGCGAAATGCTATGCGCTATCTTACATACGATGATTTAGATCACCAAAAAGGAATTCCCGTAATGGGTGGCATCTATTCCCCCATTTGAGACAGTTGAAGCAGATTTTGTAACAACCGATTCGAGCACAACATTCAAAGAGCTGATTGGCACAACGGATTCGAGAGCAGTCTGATATCAAAGAGAACATCAGAAATTATCTAAATTATATCAGTCCACCTCACCAGACTTTCTTAGGGCCCATAAGCCCAAGAACTTCTTCCCAAAACCCAACACTTCCCACATCGACAGCCCAATTACATTGGGATCACAGTCGCTACTTGTCCAATAACCAGCTTTAATCTCATCCCTCAATTGATCTTTCTCCCATGCACAATATCCATCAAAGAACCTAAAATTGTCAAGCCCAACTACATCCCTTTTAACCATTTCAGAAGCACAACCCACACTCTCTGTTGTCTCCCATTTTAATTCCAGAAGTGGAGGAGCGAAGCAACTCAAACGAATGTGAGAGGAGCCCCTAAGTAGAAGAAGTTGTAGAAGAGCACTACCACGGTTCAGGTCCCGACACATGGGTGAGTCTCATGCGTCAGTTTGTGGATCGCGGTCTCACACACTAATCCCTACAAGTGCCCGTAGTAGGCTGGCCCCCTACCTAAACCAATCATCATATCGGTCCCTAGGCCCCATTGCTGGAAAGGCTCGACTTCAAAACCGTACGTGGAGCTTCCGCCTCATACGGCTCCTCTATCCCAATTTCCCACTCTTTCTGTGAGGCAAAACCTCACCACACTACACTACACTTCGACACAAGAGAAGAGGACCGGGCGCTTTGTATCTTCGGGATAGGAGTTGGCGGTCTATCTGAAAGGTACTGCCGATTTGAAGCTGTGCTTTGGAAGTGACAAGCCCGAACTTCTTTGTTACACGGACTCGATTTGGGAGGTAATCTTGACAATTTAAGATCCACTTCCGGTTATTTGATCACTTTTGCAGGGGGAGCTCTTTCTTGGCAGTCTAAATTACAGAAATGTATAGCTTTGTCCACCGCAGAAGCTGAATATATTGCTATAACTGACAAACCCTTCATTACTTCATCAAAAACCCCACTTTTCCAAGCCCATCTTCACCTCCTTTATTTGGGCTCACTAAGAAAATCCCTTCTTCTAAAGGCCCACCAAAGAACAATGGCCTATTCGCAAACGTCTCGTAAATGCGCCTCGGGGACATTGGATTTGTTGGCATTATAGGCAGCTTTGATCCTAATAGGAAAAAATCTGAAGAAAAAAAATCGATTGAAATAAATGAAATCAGTAAAAAAATACCTCGCTGGTCACATTCAACACGGATGATCTCATTTCCTTTATCGACATAAGCGAAAGGCCTGTTGAGAATTAAGCCCGTTGGGCCTATGACAACAAAAGAGAACTACGGTCCGTTCAAAAATGTGGACACCATCGAGCTTTTCAGTTGCTATGAAGTAAGCAACCTTTCTCTGGTTCGTGGATGGTATGGCCCCATTTGCTAAATATGTCATAAATTACCGTTGAAAAATAAAATGCATAATAAATAAATAAATATTATTAAGGCCGAGTGCGGATATCTCAAAAGTACCAATTGTGATGGCCGGAGGCGGTGGAAGATCATCGATGGTGTCGGGATTGACGACGGAGGAAGGCTCTTCCGACCGGGAAGCTCGTTCTCCGGCGACCAATCGTGCTCGAAATGATCGCCAATCAGTTTCAGCTAAAGGTCTTTCTTCATCTTGAGGTGAAGGTGATGGCAATGGTGAGCTTGCCTAGCAACCAACAAGTACAACATTTTCTCAATATGTTTTTCCCAGAAAATACCATATTTTATAGCATAATTTTAAAATTGCGTAAAATTTTCAGTCCAGAAAGTACTCCTTTTGTTTCATCTCACTGTATACTCTGTATATCGTGACACAATTATTATTGTAAAAGTCCAAAGAGATGTTTTGTTTTATCACAATTTTTTCATTATTTTTTAAAAATGTTTTAAATTGTTAATTATTGTGATTTATAATATTTATATGTAAATTTATTTTTAAAAGAAAAACTTAATAATTTTAGGGTTGAATTCACACTAAAAATTACTTCCTTCGTCTCAATTTATATGTCACTATTTCCTTTTTAGTCGATTCAAAAAAGAATATCACTTTTCTTTATTTGGCAACTATTTAACAGCATCATTTTTATTTTATCCTTGTTGGGTCCTACTTAATTTTGAAAATATATTTATTATGAAGAAAAGTCAACAAAAATAAGTAATAAAAAAGTTTTCGCGGGTGAATATTTGTCGGGGCTTCCGCAACACCCCCATTGCTTACTAGACGGGCAACAGCTCATTCCTTTGATTACCTTTGAAACATAACAAATATAACAAAAATAGACATCGGATCAAATGATGCCACATAAATTGGGACGGAGTAAATAATAGTTTGACCCTTGAACTTTGAATCGGTGTCGCTAGACAGTAGTGATCACGAGGTAGTTGAGATTTGATCTCGATCACGATCACTGGACTGTCTCATCAGAAACTACACGAAGATACCATTAAGATACAAAAGCAAGAAAAGGGCACTTAGTGACAAAGGAGTGCCAACTTTTTTGAGCTGATGAAATTGACTAACAAATAGTAACCTTCTTCTTGTAGAATAAGAAATTCTTGATCCTAACAAAGGGAAGAGTTTATCTGAGAAGGGCTTTAAAGTGACAAAGCAATTAGCCAAATAGTGCTGTAGCTACAGTATCAAAAGGATTCTTGCTATAAAAAGAAACTGATCAGTGCATATATTGGATGTTGATATATAAAGAGGGAATTCATTGTGTTATATGGAGCCAATCCAGTACAAGTAGGATGCTTTTTCAGTGTTGGCAGAGTCACTCTCCCAAAAGTATGGGCCAATAGACAGGCCAACAGTATCAAGAAATTGTTTGGTTCATATAAGTTAGAATTGGCTAAGGTTTAATCTGAACAAATCTAATGCACTTTTAGGAGTGATGTGCCAGATTGTCTTCATTCTTTCTTTCTTGATTTGGTATTATTATCTCCGTCTTACTTTTTTTATTTATCTCAAATAAATTATATATTTTTTATTTAATAATTTGACAATTCAAATAATATACATATCAAGTTTAAAACCACAAATTCAAAGAACATTTTAATACATTACACACATATTTAATTTAGAATCATAAAATTTAAAAGTTTTTCTATATTTTTTAAACTCTGCATCAATTAAATTAAGACACTTATACGAAGGGTGTAAGTTTTAAAAAATTAATAATATTCAGTTTGATTTGATACTTTATGACTTTCCTTCTTTATTTTTTTTAAGTGTCATTTGGTGACTCAGCAAGTTCCCACTTCAAAACAAAAAACTCATTAAAAAGCTCCCCACAAAAAGGGAATATCAAATTAAGTGTTACTACATTACATGCAAGCTCAAAAGCTTCTCCAAAATAAGCCACTACGACCTAAAAGATCGATTACACTTGCATAATGCCATGATTCAGAAATAACTCCATAATCACAAACACCTCTGAGTAAAACAAACTTCATGAATAGAAAATCTTTTGGTAAGGAGCGCTTTAGTCTCCTGTGGCATATCTGACGCGAACTTTGAATTTCTCGGGCACGGTTGAAACTTGAAACAGATCAAGGATGTTAAGTCAGTGGATTTGAAGTACCATTGCGTCCACTATAACTTAGTTAGTTAGTTGCAATTGGTGCAAATTTAATACTAAATGTGTGTGTTTTTTTTAAAAACAATTGGGTTATATACATAAAGCTCAAGATACACTAACATCTATTCCCCTATGCAACATGCAGGTATTAGTTAATTGTATTATTCTGAACATGAATCTTTCTCAACTTTCACAAGCGTGGGTATTTGGCCATGATCAACAAAATCAATCTTGTTCAATCTAACACAACCAAGCACTCTCTCTGGCAGCTCCTCTGGCTTCTGTGCCTGTTTGATTTGACGAATAACCAATGAGCATACACCATTTTTCAAAGCCAAAACTAATAAGCAACACTTTTTCTCTATGTTACTCAGACTCTCCAAAAATGTTGTCGTGCCCGTGTCGAATCCTCCAAAATGCACTAATTTTGGAGGACGCACCCGATCGACATTATTGAAGAGTCGGAGCAATATGGTTTTTTCTTTCTTAAAAAAAAAAGGAAAATGAGAAATGAGAAACCTGAATTGTTAGACCAAAATCAACTATTCCATGTCGTAAACGTTCTCTAAAAGCATCAAAACCCTTTCTTGCTATGTAGCTGAAGCGATGAATGTCAAGATCAACTTCGAAGTAATTCGGGCCCTATACAATAAGCAGAGACCGTGCATGTTGAGAATGAATACTGTGGTGTTCAAAAACAGCAAAGGTGATACGAGTACTAAATTAAAAAGAGATAAGGTCAAAAACACAACTGATCAAGTATCATATTTTTTTGAGTTTACTACCTGAACTATCAGGTGGGAGAGTTTCCTACCTAAACTATCTCCAACTAGTTAGCAAAACACACCTCAACTATCAATTATTCACTTTTCCTACAACAAATAGCCGAGGTGTGTTTTGCTAACTAGTTGGTGATAGTTTAGATAGTAAACTCTAGTTCAGGTAGTAAACTAAAAAAAAAGTGATACTTAGGGTATATTTTTGACCCTTAACTCAATTAAAGATGATAGTATAGAAGAAGTGAAGATCAGTAGTATCCACCTGATAAAAATTGTGTTGAGGCCGGGAAAGCACAGGCTTTTCATTGTAAGCATTCAAAAGCTTCCTTTCAGTTGAGCTTGAAACAAACTCATCTGGATTAACCAACCCAACCATAATCTTCAACCTTTCTCTGAAAGGAACAATTGATTCCTTTGCAAATCCTTTCACATTTTCCATGTCATCCTCGATGAATCTCTACCACAAATAGCAGTAGCACGTATAAAGGAAATATAAATTGGGAAGCAAGGCATATCAGAATAACCATATCAGCAAAAGACTCTACCCCCCAGCTACGGATATTGTTTAGTTAATTAGTACACGCCCAACTTTTAGCCCCAAACTTACGTTTTGGCTGATTTTTCATGTTGATTACAAGAACCTAGTTAGGATGGGGATATTGTTTTTTTTTTTCCAGTTTGAGACAGAATTGTTAGATCAATAGTTGGAAAATGTGAGAGTATAAAAATGTCGGTTTGAGTTTGTGTATTTGACTCAGCAGCAAGAGAACTATGCCTTTTTTAAAGAAAAGAGGTTAGTCTATTTGTGATGGACAACATAAAAAGTATCAATTGAAACAGAACCAAATGGAGTAATTGTCAATCAATAAAATTGCAAGATGGTAAAATTAACGACCTCCCTAGCCTAACCTTTCAGCTATCTACCGTCCAAAATGGAAACACGGAAATAGTGTACTCTACTTTCTGCCTCTACCCTCGTAAACACCTTCCTTAAACTACAAGTAAAGGGGAAAGGAAAACAAAAGGAGAAGAATGGTGTTATTTTTGCTTCAGAAAGTTGACATAAAGTACCTTGATGGAATCCTGAAAGTGGGGAGAGATGTCCTCCACAAAACTTTCAGAAAGTTTGAAATATATTACAAGGCTCAAGCCTTCTCCATCAGCATCACCAACGAACATCGGAGCAGGGTAAGTGGGCAACTGACAAAGAAGAACAACTTTATTAATTAGAATAGAATGTTATATCAAATAAAAACTCCTTTGGTTAGTTGTGGGAGACTTGTCTAATACCTGAATGTTAACAATTAGTAATGGAGGTATTCTTCCATCTTTTATAGAAGGAAGCTCAATATGTTGTGCTATATGACTGATCTTTATTGGGCAAACGAATAAGTCGACCCCAATTGGAGTATAAGGAGACACATTAGGAGCAGGGGTTTTCCTCTTATCTCTGCAGATCAAACAAAAAATGTAAACATGTTTTAAATCCACTACAAAAGTCCAACAACACTAATTAATTGACAAAAAAATGTAAGTTAAGAGCGTACTTGAAATAACTATCACCGCGGAGCTTAAAGTTTGAGGGCTCAATCTTTGACCAACTTCCTGCAGTAGACTTTTCTTCTGTGCAACAAGGAATTGAAAGTCCAGCCCTGGGGCGGCGAAGATACTTTCTTGAAGAACCTACAAGAAAACCACTATGTTTAGTGCATTATTAACTAGCTTTTCAACCTTCCATTTTTATCACTCCAGAACAGGAAAATTGATCTAAACTAACTAACACGGCATGGAACAAATCAATTGGATTCAATTAATGCTGAAAGTAAAATTAAAAAATGAGGCGAGGTACTCACGAAATTCATTTTTTTCTCCATCAACAGATGTCCTCTTCAGAGAAAGCCTTATAATAGTTGACTTCTTTACTTGGGAATGTGGAGCTGAATTTGATCCATTTATGACTTTGTCGTTGAAACTCAAGGAATTTACTAGCTTTGGTAAAACAGACTTGAAAACATTCTCCTGAGTTTTCTCCTGCATCTGAAATATCTCCTTTTTTACACTTTTAAAACTTGCAAAGGCACGATCCAAATTCTTCTTCTTTTTGGTGCCGACAAAATCTTCACCCTTCCCTAGGGATGCAAGTTCATAGTCCTGAGCACATACAACTGCAAGTCCATTTGGATCCTGAACTCGATTGTTGCTCGAAATCTTACTGCCATCTATCTTGACATATTTCTCATGGTATTCTTTGTACTTGTGTTTGCTATCCATAAAGCATGATGAAGTTTCATACTGAACTACTTGTCCACTTGAAATGTTGGGGAAAATATCTAGAAAAAACGAGAAGGAACAGAATGAAAAAAAATCATAACTTTGCACTTGGTTCATTAAACTTAAGAAAGGATAATTCTATCTGCTAGTTTGCTAATTATACATGAGCTTGTGATATTCTGGAAAACATGTAGATTCATCTGCTAAAGAGCATATGATCAGTTACGAATCAATAATGTCTAATTCCAAAAAAAAAACTGAAGAAAACTTGGGTTGCTAAAGTTAACTAAGCAAATATAGAAAAGATTAAGAATTTTGCGATTTCTTAATCTTTAGCAAAGAGAAAGGGACAAGAATTGCGAAATTATCAAGTTATCTGTTCCTACCTAAGCATAGGGTAATGAATAAGGTGGTATTCATTCTTGTCCTTCCTCAAGAATGATGGCCTTCGAGAAGTCATCAATTATAATTACAACAGCAAAGAAACTGATGATCATTACCTCCATGAACACTACTAAAGTCATCATCTGAGTCGGACTCAAACATGCTGTGGGAATCAAACCATGCTTCTTCTTGGCAAAGAACTGTAAGAATGTAAATCTCTCATCATTGTCAAGATTAAAGTTCAAACTTCTTAAGATTATCAATTGCTTAAGCACACGAAACTCCACTTGTTAACATGTCAGAATGCAAGTCTCTATCTTTATTGTGAACAGAAAAAGCATCAGAATTAACATAACCACTATAAAAGGTAAAACGTTTCAGAATATAAAAAATAGAAAGAGAGAATATACCGTTAGCATCTATTTGACTATGCTGCCACTGCAACTGAGTAAGATGAAATGTGGAATTGGAGACCTCAGATGTTCTGCAGGTTGTTGTAGTTGTATGAACAAACTCACTAACAGCAATATCTGTCACCCGTGCATCGCTGTTTCTTTTCCTGCTGGTTACTACTAGACCTGAGTTTGAATTCTTTCTATGGTATTTTCTATTGCGACGATGGTGTTTCTTCCTTACCCTGATTGTGGTTGCTGGAGTTGACACACAACAACCCATTATTATAACTCAGCTCACAAATCTCACTGCTACTTGCTGCTGTACCATGTGAAGATGCAAATTCCAAGCGGAACACAAGAAATTAAGTATACCTGGCACGCAAATAAGAGAAACTTGAAATCTTATGCAACCCCATAGCAATTCAAAATGTGACAATTGACAATAAGAACTAGTATAGTAATCAATCCAAGGTCTACGTGACGTTTTTTACCCAACCCAAATTTTACCCCTATTAATATGAGCAGGTTGCAACCCAACCCGTTTTATTCAATCCGCTCAAATCTGACTCAACCCACCCATTTGCCATCACTATAACGTAATCACATAAACTACAAAGATGGAATGGTTAGAAATGACTTGGAATTTGATCCAATACATTATACGCATTCACGATTACTCGAGTACAAAAGGCTTACCTTAAAGGAGTACTATGGAGCTAACAGTACAATCTACAAAGAGTGAACAAGAGAAAGAACTGATATCTTTAAGCTCAATAAAAGCTCCCAAATTTGTTCATCACACGTTAGCAGGACTTGATTGGTACATGAATTGATCTTGATTTAGCAGTTCTCAAATCTTATATAGCAGAAAAAAACTCAAAAATATAGGACAAAAGCTGTTTTTAACAGGCTTAAAAGCAGTGAACCTCACAAGACAGATGTAATAAGGAATCATCAAGAATATTACTGACAGGAAAAGCAACAAAGAGCACAAAGATGGCTAAGTGCAAAGGAACTATGAAACAAACTTTAATTATTTCTTTTTTTTTTTTGTTTCCCGTCCGGTATCCGAATTGGATATCCAAGGCTCGAACCCGAGATTTCTGATTAAAAGAGGAGTAGGCTCATCCACTGCACTACATCCGTGTTAAGTTTAATTATTTCATGTGATTGTAGATAAGAAAAAAACAAAAAACAAAAAACAAAATAAAAATTGGAGACATAACTGAAAAGGTGAACATAAATCAAATACTATGTAATAAGCTGTATTTTCTTTCATTTTTCTTTTTCTTTTAAATATGTTTTCCTTGTCCTGTCTTTTTGAAATCCTTAATGATGAAAAAGGATGGAATGAACATGACCTTGTTTTCACTTTCAGAGACTGAATCGGACAAAACAATGTCAGATTAGGCATAAGAGAATGAATAAGCAAAATGGGTCCACATTAAAATCATATGTAACAAACAAACAAACAAACAAAAGAATAACATCAAAATTGTTGTTAAAACAGAAAAAGAGAAATAAATTTAACAATGCAAATTCGTAGAAAAGCAGAAAAAGCCAAAATATGAAGAATGAAAACAAATAAAATAATGTGTG
The DNA here is from genome assembly GCA_034509755.1 of Anisodus tanguticus. Classification (NCBI taxonomy): domain Eukaryota; kingdom Viridiplantae; phylum Streptophyta; class Magnoliopsida; order Solanales; family Solanaceae; genus Anisodus; species Anisodus tanguticus. The sequence continues at coordinate 25,204,763 of CM067556.1, forward strand.
AAACAAAGATCAGAATGAAAAAACTCACAATAAAACAAGCTGCTAACCAAAATTAGCGAGGTTAAAGAGTGTAATCCAAAATGCAGAGATGGGACATTAATTGTAAATTCTGGTAGATACCCACCAGCAATATATGTGTCTACATACATAAGTATGTACCTTTTTGGTATTGAATGAAGACAAGACCATTAACCATGAAGATTGGTAAATGTGGGTCTCCCTATATATCTTGTGAAAAAAAGAAGCAAAATTTCAAGAACCAGAGAGGGAGAAAGAGCAAATGGGTCCAACGAGTCGGATCCCAGCTCTTTCCCAAGCAATTTTTTTTCTGTTTTTATGTATATGGATTTGAGGGAGAGATATACATACAGAGGAATTTGGAAAGGAAGAAGGAGGAGAGGAGGGACAAGAACGTCATTTAAAGTATGTCTGAGGGTGCGTGTCCCAACAAAATCATTATTACAAGCCTCTGTCCATTTCTCTGCCCCACCAACTCTGTCGAGGTATTATTACGCTAATTAATTTCTTTTTAAAAAAAACAAAACATTAAATGTTTTATATTAAACAAGAAAAAGAAAAAGACTTCATTTACTGCAATGTTATCCACGAATTTGAAAGTTGAAACAAGCTAGTATACCGACGTATTTTACTTAAAGTTTTTCTTGCTGGGATTTATAATGTCATTTGTTGGTTTTTTTCGCGTCACTTGACATCACTTCTTTCGGTCTAGAGACGGAATGAATTACTTTAAGTTAGTTATCGTAATTTAAGAGTTTTAAATTGTGAGTCAAAATTTTAATTTTGATTATGAATTCGAACACAGAATTTATATTTTTCCTAAAATAAAGTTACATATTTAAATAATATGCAAAAAGCAATATATAAATCGTAATAATTGAAAATTTAAAATATTTTTAAGAAATGAAAAAATCATGATTAATGAAAAACTCATTTGACTCTCAAAATATATCATTAAATTGAGACCGAGAGTAGGAGAATTCAAAATTCAACGTTAGTAAATTCAAAATGAATTATATAAAAATTATAATTTATATATATTTATATATATAATTCGAGTTAAAAATAATACATTCAAATTGGTCAATACAACTGTCTTAAATTCGTTCTAGTCGAGATAGGCAATTTGACTAAAATATAGTCGAGTCAAGAGCTCCCCCACTGCCATTGACTATGTGATCACATGTACGTACAATATGCATTGTAAAGGCTGAATTCATTTCGTTCAGCCAAGATACAAAACCATGCATGTGCGTCAACCATGCATGTTACACCCCAAATTTAAGGTAGTTCAATGTAAAGAACCTTTTACTATTACTGTTACTATAATATAAGAATTATTGTTATTCCAACAACATTATTGGACCCAAATATAAACCACTCAAATCTATGAACATGACACCTCATAAAACTTAATTAGGTTCTTGTATTGCAATTACTAGATGGAATTTGTTAATGTTGGGTTTGGTGTTGTGACATTTGACCCAATATATCTTTTGAAGTCCTGATTTGAATATATAAAAATGTTGGGACAAATGTCATAATATTTGGATCAACATCTTCGAAAAACAGTTTTGTCTTACTTCACGGTAAGCAGTAATATTTTACTGTGAGGTAAAAATGACTTAGGCGTGGTGAATTGGAGCTGTGTAAAACGTAGGAGAAAGAGTCAAAGCTTGGGGGAAAAGTCGAGTAAGGAACAAGTCAAAGTTGTTGAGATTTTCACTCCTTAATCATCTACCACAAGCTGTCCACATTTCCCTCAACTTCCACAACCGATCGAAGAGACTTTCAAGGGAACTCTCTACTATAAATAGAGAGGCCACAACGGTGAATCTATCATCCAGAATCAGATTGCAAAAATACCAAGAGAGCTCTCGTGATTTCATCTCAGAAATCTGGATCACTAGTGTTGCCTGAGTGTGTCGACAACATTCAGTCCAACATTACAATTGTTGTTTAGATTCTAGATTAGTTTTGTATGGAGCGATTGTAATGAGACGTTGTCTATGTCTAATTAGTTAGATTTTTCAGGCATAAGTCATATGCGACTTTAACTTTTAATTCCTTTCCATTTTATATTGTAAATCTGTAAAGAAAGGAATTTGTATTTTTGAATAAATATATATACAATACATTTGGTCATTGACCATCATAAGTTATATAATATATATAAGTTATGAAAAATTTAAACCGGTGTGTTCTTTAAATTCCGCTGCATTTACTCTTTAAAGTTACTATTTTATTAAGTGTTGTTACTGGTGTCGGACGACATAATTGATGACATTCTGAAACAGAATTGACATTCGATTTATTCCATCTCTTGTTTTTATTTTCCATAGCATTTGACACCCTACAAGTGGTATCAGAGCCGACACTTAACACAATAAGTGTCTGATCCTGTTGTCATAAGCTATGGATCCGGCAAATCCAATTATTGGTAGACTTTCTATTTTAGATGGATCAAATTATGCCTATTGGAAGATTCGCCTACGTTCGCATATCAAATCAATTGATATTCGTGCATGGAGATCTATAACCAATGGGTATGTTGTTTCAATGTTGTCGTATGATGAGAAAGATGACATTATTACTAAACCTGAATCCGAATGGACTACCGAAGAAACCAATAATGCTAGCTTTAACGAAAAGGCCCTCAATGCAATTTTTGGATATGTTGATCTTTACATGTTTAAACTCATTCAAAACTGCCCCACGTCCAAGAACGCATGAGATACTTTATAATTTCATTGTGAAGGGAGCTCAAATGTTCGACAAACAAAGCTACGCATGCTCATGAGTAAATATGAACATTTAAGGATGGAAGAAGCAGATAATATTAAATATTATTTTGAAAAGTTGATTGATATCTCAAATGAATGTCAAGTGCTTGGTGAATTATTAACCAACACTCAACTTGTTGAAAAGGCTCTCCATTCTCTTTCTGAAAAGTTCAATTTAAAGATTTGTGCTATTAAAGAAGCTCACAATCTTGCCACAATGGACCTTCATACCTTGATGAGCATACTCAAAACTTTTGAGATGAACATTGAGAATCAAAAGGAATAGAATAAAAGCAAAAATGTGACACTTCAAGTTCAATCCTCGAAGAGTCAAATCGAAGAAGAGGATGAGAATCTTGAAGAAATTGGTGAAGGTGCAAATCTTGCCTTACTCACTCGAAAACTTTTGACATGTTTAAGATTTTGCACTCTAGAATCAGGAATTTATTCTATTCTCCTATTTTTTGGATTAGATCCGACCATGGAAAACGAATTTGAAAATAGCTCATTCACAACATTTTGTGAGAAAAAGGGAATTTTCCATAAGTTTTCTGCTCCCAAAACTCCTCAACATAATGGGGTAGCAGAAAGGAAGAATATAACACTGCAAGAAATGGCTAGAGTTATGCTTAGTTCTAAAAGAATGTCAAAACGTTTTTGGGCCGAAGCCTTAAATACTGCTTGTCACATCTTTAATAGAGTCTACTTAAGGCCAGGAACAAAGATGACTATATATGTGCTTATAGATGGAAAGAAACCTAACTTGCGTTACTTTCATGTTTTTGGGTGTATTTGTTACATTTTGAATGATAGAGATCATTTGGCAAAATTTGACTCTAAGAGTGACAAAGGAATTTTTATTGGCTATTCCCAAAACAGTCATGCTTATCGAGAATACAATCTGAGGACCAGAAATGTACAAGAGTCTGTAAATGTTATTTTTGATGATTTTTCTGATCTTACAGGAAATACATATGAAAATAACACTATAGTTTCAACGAAAAATGTGCAGATTGTTGAAGAATCAGATGTTGCCCCAAATGTTGCCACACCCGAAGCAACATCTGAACCTGAAATAGAGACCACAAAGGCCATGGATGAGAAGTCACATGTTGAATTATCAGATCAAGTTGGAAGGGACCCCTCATCAAGGATTATGAAGAATCATCCCACGGGCCAGGTGATAGGGGGAGTTTTTGAAGGAATTAAAACAAGAGAGAAAAACCACTCAACTACAGAAAAATGGTAAGGTATGTGTGTATGTCTACCATATACCAAGAGGTCAATCTTTCTTGTTTTATATCTACTTTAGAACCAAAAAATATTTTAGAAGCACTCAAAGATAATTTTGGATTCAAGCAATGCAAGAAGAGCTTGAACAATTCTCTCGAAATGAAGTCTGGGACTTAGTTCCACATCCAAATAATACAAATGTAATTGGAACTAAGTGGATTTTTAAAAATAAATAAGACGAATCGGGAACAATTGTTATAAACAAAGCTCGTCTAGTTGCACAAGGCTATACTCAGGTTGACAGAATCGATTATGATGAAACTTTCGCACCTGTGGCTAGAATTGAGTCAATTAGACTTTTACTTGCTATTGTTTGTTGTCTAAAAATTACTTTACACCAAATAGATGTAAAAGGTGCATTCTTAAATGGTTTCCTAGATAAGAAAATTTATGTTGAACAACCAAAATGATTTGATTTGCTCAAAAAGGCTCTGTATGGGTTGAAACAAGCCCCTCGTGCATGGTATGATCGTCTAACTAACTTCCTTCTTGAATTTAGTTTTAACTGTGGTGAAGCTGATCGTACCTTATTCATTAAACGTCACGGTGTAGATATTATTATTTCTCAAATCTACATAGATGACATAGTCTTTGGTTCGACCTCACAGTCTTATCTAAAGTCGTTTGCTGAATCTATGTCATCGACATTTGAAATGAGCATGATTGGGGAACTAACTTTTTTCTTAGGTTTGCAGATTAAGCAAAGTGAAGATGGAATTTTCATCTCACAAAGTAAATATGCTAAGAATCTAATTAAGATATTTGGTTTGGAGAACGCTAAACAGATGAAAACACCAATGGGTTCATCGCAGAAGGTATGTCAGGATAATGTTGGTGAAAATGTCGACCCAATATTATATCGATCTATGATAGGTAGCCTTCTTTATCTTACTGCTAGTCTCCCAGATATTATGTTTAGTATTTGAATTTGTGCACGTTTTCAAGCCTGTCCCAAAATGTCCCACTTAAATTCCATGAAACGTATTATTCGATGTGTTGCTGACACATGTGAGTTGGAAATTTGGTATTCCAAAGACACTAATCCTAACTTAATATGATTTAGTGACTCGGATTGGGCTGGAGATGTGGATGATTGAAAAAGTACAAGTGGAGGATGTTTTTATCTTGTCAATAATCTTGTTCATGGTATAGTCGTAAATAAAAATGTGTCTCACTTTCAACTCCTGAATCTGAATATGTAGCAGCTGAAAGTTGTTGCTCTCAATTAATATGGCTACGACACATGTTAGACGACTATGGGTTTACTAGCAACACCTTAGTTTTGTATTGTGATAATCTGAGTGCTATAAATATTTTCAAAAATCCAATTCAACACTCACGTACAAAATATATTGATATTAGGCATCACTTTTTAAGAGATTTAGTTGAAAAACAGCTAGTCAAAATTGAACATGTTGACAATCTTCATCAACTAGCTGATATTTTTACAAAAGATTTGGATCATGAGAGATTTTCTAATTTGAAGAAATCTATTGGTCTTTGTAATCTATAAAAGAAGACATTTTTTGGTGAATGTCGACTGAAACGTTGTCTAACATTTCGGGTGACATTTACCTATGGAATATCACTGACTGATTATTGTTGTTGTATGGTGCATAACTTTTGGTCACACAAGCATGATCCTTCAATAAGAATATGTTATCAAAGTGATATTGTTCTCTGCGATGATATATAAATACATATATATGTCATAAAAAGGGAGTATCAAAATAAGGCAAAGCATTTACAAATATTTGGCAACTGTGCAAAAATGGGTAAAGCCCTTGAAAAGATACCGTTCCTATTCTATAGGAGTATCGAGTGCTTCAAAAGGATTTTGAGGATACTAAATAAGTATTCTTATTTTTTACACGAAAAATTCTTTTGTATGTGTTATATGATTAGATCAAGGACATGATGGGAAAATGTTACATTGGTCCAGTGGTCAAACTCATAAAATACGTATAAAATGTGTCTTGATTTGTTGACAAAATGAAAAGTTCTTGCGGGATCAAAATACTTGTGTCATCTAAAATGTTGCCAACATTGTTGTTGACATTTTCAGATTGTGATATATGTTGGGATGTTATTCTTAATTGATTTCAGAAAAATCAGATTTTTCTCCCTATTTTTATGTCTTGCTTTAATAGGAATTTCAAACTTTAAAATGATAAGATTAAATTGAATTCCTACCGTGATGTTTATCTTTTTATCCCAAATTTTTAGGTGTAAGTTATTAGATAAATCTGAAAATCCTAAAACTAAGGAATTTTGTTGCTATGAAAGGTTAGTCATGTATATAAATATTCCTCTCATTTGCTATTTTTTATCATTTCCGATTTTACCTAAAAAATAAAAATAAAAAAAAAGATGAGGGAAAATCACATCACACCTCGGGTATAACCCTACCTACCCGATGGAACCATCACCATTCCAAAATCCATTCTCAATCTCAAACCCTAAATTCCCAAAACTTTCTCCACAATATTCACCAATGGAAACCGCTCCAATGTCAACCCAAATGTCAGCCAACATTGCAACCAACACCCCAATGAGTACAAGCCCTCCTATAAACACTGAATCATCTGACCACAATTTACCTCAACAACCATGCTAGTTATCTTCTTCACCAGAGAACTTGTCCAAAGCTATACTATTTAAAGGTTAGATGAACCTTTAGACATTAGCTACCCATGAGATAACAAAAATCCAATAGATGTTGATGAAACATCTGATATTTCAACATTGGGTAAAAGACCAAGATACTCCACCTTTCCTACTCGCCGATCGAGTAGAATGTTTGAGAGAACAGTGCGTGAAGAGCCAAGCAACAAAAGGTCCAGATTTGATACATCTATATCTGCTTGCTCAAGCAGTGACAATGATGACACAAACTTTATACTCTCAACTGAAGAGAGTGAAGAAGAACCAACTACTTCTATACCGTAAGATGCGTCTCAAGAAAATGAGAAAGTTCCTGATGAAACCTCACTGAAGCAATTCTTTCCAAAGGAAATTCCCAAGAGTACTAGAACAAGGGCCGATTCAAATGTTGCCACTGATGCCATAATATCTCAGACAACATTTCAGCCAACATCAGGAGAGACACAAATACCAACATCCACCAGCAGTACAATCCGAGGATTCAGACACTGAGGTATCTGCTTTTTTAGAAAAATTCTATTCTAAAGCTAAGTATGATAAATGGGACTAGTACAAGAATAAAGTAATTAGACATGAGAAAGTGTTACATATTAATTCATGTACTGAATATGACTTAATAGAATTCCTCGAGGATAGACAACTTCTTAATACTATCACAGAAAAAGAACCCTATGTTGATGAGGTGATTAAGTTGTTCTATGCTAATTTGAGTCCTGCTATAGAGGATGTCTCCTCAAAAAAATTTGGGAAGGTATATCCCTATAACAAGATTTATCAGTTTACACCCTCGATTATAAATCATTGTATGGGACTTGATGTTGCAGAGAGAGTTAGAGATGCAGTACAAGTGACAGAAAATAGGGATAAAATGATTGAATACCTCACTGGAGGTATAATGAAAAAGTGGATCCCTAGATGCCCAGCTTCAAAACTAACAACCTTATTTTCTACCCTCCACAAAATTGCTATTCACAATTAGCTTCCTTCTTTGAATGGGTCAGTTGTGAGATCTGAACAAGCTTTCCTATTGTTTAAAATTGAGAAAGGTTTAAAAGTTGATTTAGGAAAAATGATCTTTTATCAAGTTTCCAAATTGGCTGAAAAGGAATCAACTTTAATCCTTCCATTTTCCTCTCTAATCTACCAAATCTTGACTACCCAAGGCTTTGAACCTAAGAGAGAGGATATTATAGGAAAGGGCCTTGAACTGTACTCAGTAAACAAGGCAATTTTAAAAGCAAAGAAAAAGTTATTAACCTGCCTTAGAAGAAAGAAGCAGAATGTGAGAATGTTGCCAGGAATGTCACAAACATTCAGGGCAACACTGGTTCAAGACAGTAAACTCAGTCAACAGACTGGCTAGTGGGTCAAATAGCATAAATCACCAATAAATTTCAGAGGTTGATGCTGCCAGGGATGCCTTGGTTCAAGCCAGAGACCATTTCCTGCTTTTGCTTTCTTCACAAAAAATGGGAGATGATTCTATGCAGGGGGAAGAGGTTGAAGGTGCACATGGTGATGTTGGTAATGCCGTTGTTGTTTCTGAAGAAGCTATTTATGTTGTTGTGCAAAAGGAAGAAGTTGTTGGGAGGAATGTGTTATTGAAAAGGCTAAGGCTGAGGGCTGAAGCTGTTATACAGAAGTAGAAAGTTGCTGCTGATGCATAATGAGCCAGGGAGAAGTGGGTTGATGTGCTGCACCATGATATTTTAATGTTTGGTTTATGAGTGTTTGAATTATAATTTTTTTTTGTTTTGGTAATGGTTGATGTGTATGTTAATTTCTGACAATGGTTTATTCTGACAATGGATTCTTTCTACTTTGTGTTGTGTGTATTGGATGAGATGTGTATATATATGTGCACATATCATTTTCTAATCCTATGACTTGGTATACACAAGCTTTGTTTGTGTGCCATCACAGGTTAAGCGGGAGCTTGTCAGTAATAATAGGTGTTGGATAACTTCTGTGACAAAACACTAAGTCATTAGCACATTTTGTAATGTGTTTTGTGAAGAAAGGCAAAAAGGGGGAGATTGTTAATGTTGGGTTTGGTGTTGTGACATTTGACCCAACATATCTTCTGAAGTACTGATTTGAATATATAAAAATGTTGGACAAATGTCATAATATTTGGATCAACATCTTCGAAAAATAGTTTTGCCTTACTTCACGGTAAGCAGTAATATTTTACTGTGAGGTAAAAATGACTTAGGCGTGGTGAATTGGAGATGTGTAAAACGTAGGAGAAAGAGTCAAAACTTGGGGAAGAAGTCCAGTAAGGAACAAGTCAAAGTTGTTGAGATTTTCACTCCTTAATCATCTACCACAAGTTGCCCACCTTTCCCTCAACTTCCACAACTGATCGAAGAGACTTTCAAGGGAACTCTCTACTATAAATAGAGAGGCCACAATGGTGAATCTATCATCCAGAATCGATTGCAAAAATATCAAGAGAGCTCTCGTGATTTCATCTCAGAAATCTGGATCACAAGTGTTGCTTGAGTGTGTCGACAACATTCTTTCCAACATTACAATTGTTGTTTAGATTCTAGATTAGTTTTGTATGGAGCGATTGTAATGAGAGGTTGTCTATATCTAGTTAGTTAGATTTTTCAGGCAGAAGTCATCTGCGACTTCAACTTTTAATTTCTTTCCATTTTATATTGTAAATCTGTAAAGAAAGGAATTTGTATTTTTGTATATAATATATATACAATACATCTGGTCATTGACTATCATAAGTTATATAATATCTATAAGTTATGAAAATTTTAAACCGTTGTGTTCTTAAAATTCCCCTGCATTTACTATTAATAGTTATTCTTTTACTAAGTGTTGTTACTGGTATCGGACGACATAATTAACGACATTCTGAAACATAATTAACATTTGATTTATTCCATCTCTTGTTTTTATTTTCCATAGCATTTGTCACCCTACAATATTTAACTGCGATGTAAACAACCTAATCGAAAACAGCTTTTAGCAATAGAAAATTTATACGTATTTTGTTATAATTAATCATATCTCTTAAATGCTAGAAAAAAGATACATCTAAATTAACCAGGGAACAAAACAATTTAGAGAACAATTGTATGTCCAAGAAATATGAAATATCTTTCCTTTAATTTGCAAAAGACCAATATAATTAAGGAAAACTTGAAATCTCTTTCCTTGTCAAATCAATGAACTATATTCGTTTTTAATTTTATACTAGCTCACTTATAATTTTCATTGGTTAAGGGGGAAAAGAGGGGGGGGGGGACTTATAAAGTTTAAACCCTGAATGTGCATAAAATGTATATTAATGAACGGTTACAAGTTTTATCGCATGTGATCTGATTAACAAAACTGTATTAATTAAAGGGATTTAATCAGTTAATTAGGTTGAGATCATTAGAAGACTTTTAGACAATATGAAGGAGCGTGTTTCACAAACCTTTAAGTGTGAACAAGATGTTTATATTCCTCTAATTAAGTAAAGGAGAGGCAAACGCAAAAGGTTACAGAAAGATAGTGCTACGTTGTGTCACCTCATACGAAAGCATACATACCTAATTATTAGAGATACTTATGCTAAAAAGAGATCATGCTTCTCACTTGGACCTGCCGTAGAGAGAGAAATGTATGCTAAAGAAATTTTAAGCAAATAGACCTTGTGGAGAAAGACAAATATTTAATGGTAAATATTTATTATCACTCGGTATTTTTATCCAATGAAACAATTTTATGTAAGCAGTGTTGGGAGTTTTTGCTCTATGGTACTTTATAAACAGTACGGGAAGTATATAACTATTACAAGTATTCAAAAGGATAAACAGAGATTCAATAATTCAACAGATTTAATCTGAAAATTACAATTGTTACACAAGTAAAAACTGAAATTCCGCTTTGTAGAAAACGGAAAAATGTAAATTGTTTTTGCTTTGAGTCGAGTGTAGCACTCGTCCTTAAGACAATATTGCCCCGTATGTATCCTTTATACGTCCCGGACAATTTGTCTCCCAAGATAAAACAAAGAATGGAACCCTTGAGCAAAGGAAACTCAAGAGCTACCGTGAAGAATATTGAGTAACGAAATGATGCTTGGAAGTTGTAGGAAGAAAACTATTTTGGTTGTGTATTTTCGTGCACTTTGTTTTGCTGCATCTCTTATCGTTAACTCTTGTGTTCAACAATGGTGTAAGGGGGTGTTTATATAGGTGAGGGAGGGGCTGAAAAACTTGCTGAAAAGCGCCTCCATAATAGCCAAATAATGGCCATTATGGAGGTAGTAAAGTCACCAACATAAATGGTGAAAGACCAACGGATTTGGCCATTATAGGAGGAGTAATTCAGCCAAAATAAATGGCTGAATTGAGTGCTTGGCTTTTCTGTCTTGACCGTCGAAATTCTGAACTTCGGGACCAAACCGCACATCCGAAAGAATTCTTGGTCCAAACTGTATATCCGAAACTTCGGGATCAAGACCGTACTTCGGCAAAGTTTTCGGCCCACAAAGATAATATCAGAAGACCCACAGCCCACGACCCACGACCCGTGACCCGTGACCCGTGACCCGGAACTCGGAACCGGACCGGACGGGCGGGCGGCGGCGGCGCGCGTGTGGTCTTTCCTCGAACCGAAGCACATCTAGGTCCTCCCTCCTTTAAACACATGGGATACCCCTTGGGGTCCCAAACCCCAAACCAATTTCGAATCTTATATACACAACAATTCTTTCTTCCTCTACCGATGAGGGAGAATTACACACAATACCACACTTTCCATGCTTCAAACACCTTACTTCGTGAACCAATATCTCATTCATTTCTCAATGAAATTTGACGATTCTTGGCCCTACGGTTATCTACGTACTTAGTAGATCATGCATGTGTGAAGAACCGGATTCTCCAACATACGTTACACTAGTGTTTAAGCCGTTAAAGTTGGTCGGTCGCAACTCCCGCCAAAGACAAATTTCCAACAAGCAGTAAAAAATTAAGTAAGAATATATACATGTTATTTAAAATCATAGTCAAGTGATAAATGTACATATAATAAAAAATATTTATCTCGCATTCATTAGTTTTGTGTAAGCTAGCTAGTTTGCTTGCCATTCTTGCTGTTAGAGACCACCACTAAAGATTTTAAGTCAGGTAGCATGAAATATTACTATGTTTAATGTTTTATTGTGACAATTTCTTTGGGCATTATTTTGATTTTACTTAGTCAAAGTTATTAGATTATCTTTTATAACGAAAAAAAGTCAATCCACTATATCTAAGTACCATAAAAATCAGCAAATTATGATTTCTACCAAAAAGATCACTACTCAACTTGCCTAAACATCATATGAAAAGTCACTAACATAAAATAAAATGTGATATTTTATACTTTTTCCCCCTTCTGTCTAAGTAATAATTTGAATGGGAGATAGCAAGTACACCCTTTAATATGTATCCATCCGATGATCATGGTAGTATTTTAATGAAGAATCGGAGAAGGTCCGATCCGTCTTGAATGTAGGTAGCATTTGGTAGGAATATTTGGGAATTATCAAAGGAACACAGACGCATAATGTGGATGGTACGTAACCAATTATCTTCTCAAGGCTTTTGAGTAATGATAAATATCTTGCTGAATGGAAAGCAGCAGTTTTATATACATTCTTGTCATTGTGGCATTGTTGCATTAATAGCTTAAACTTATAATGTAAATCACTTTTCATATTTGGGACCTCGCTATAACACCTTTTTAAAACATTAATGAAGGGGCTATCAAACAATAAAAATAAAATAAAATAAAATAAAATAAAATAAAATAAAATAAAATAAACTCGAATGTCAATTCTGTTTCTGAATGTCAGAAATTATGTCGTACGACATCAGTAACAACATTTTAGCAAAACAAAAAACTTTGAAGAGTAAATGCAGCGAAAATTTAAAGAACACAAAAAATTTAAATTTTCATAAGTTATATATATAATATAACTTATGATGGTCAATGACCAAATGTATTGTATATATATTATATACAAATATACAAATTCCTTTCTTTATAGATTTACAAGATAAAACGGAAAGGAATTAAAAGTTGAAGTCGCAGATGACTTATGCCTGAAAAATCTAACTAAGTAGACATAGACAACCTCTCATTACAATCGCTCCATACAAAACTAATCTAGAATCTAAACAACAATTGTAATGTTGGACAGAATGTTGTCAACACACTCAGGAAATACTGGTGATCCAAATTTCTGAGATGAAATCTCGAGAGCTCTCTTAGTATTTTTACTTTCTGATTCTAGATGTTGATACTCTGTAGTAACGTCTCTATTTATAGTAGAAGGTTTTCCTTGAAAAGATCATCTATCAGTTGTGGAAGTTGAGGGAAAAGTGGACTGCTGTTGGGATTGGTTGGAGAAGATTAGGGAGTAATAATCTCAACAGCTTTGGCTTGATCCTCACGACAAGCAACAACTTTTGACTTAGTCCTCACTCATTTTTTACTAGCTCCTTTTTACCTTGCCAAGTCGTTTTTACCTCATAGTAATATTTACATAAATATTACTGCATCGCGTGAAGTAAGGCAAAATATGTTCAGAAAATGTTTGTCCGAATGTTGTGCAACATTTGTCCCAACATACTTACACATTCATATCAATACTTTAGGAGATATGTTGGGCCAAATGTCACAACATCAAATCCAACATTAACAACCTCCCCCTTTTTGCCTTTCTTCACAAAACTCATTAAAATGTAAAGTTGACTTAGGATGTTGTCACAACTGTTGTCCGACATCTGTGATTCTCCCCCTTAACCTGTGATGGCATACAAGCAAACATGTCTATACCGATTCATATGATTAGAAAAGAAAAACATATGAGCACACATATCACATATCATCCAATATATACAAACCACAAATAGAAATATTCATTGTCAATAAATATCAATATCAATCCACTAAAGATCATCATACAACATCGACAACAGCAATAGCTCCCTCCTTGATCATCATACAGCAGCAGCAGCTTCCAGTAGCTTTCTACTCCTGCATAACAACTTCAACTTCCTCTGCACAACAGCCTTTAGCTTCTTCCACCTGCATCAGCATCATTTCCCCATTTTTGTGAAGAAAGTAGCATCATGAAATGGTATCTAGCTTGTATCAGGGAATTTATTGCAGTATCAACCTCAGAAATCTGTTGGTTGATTTTTCCAATTTGATCCACAAGCCAATCTACAGACAGTGTAAACTGTTATGGATCAATGTTGCCCAGAATGTTGGTGACATTTCTGGCAACATCTTCACTTTCAGCTTTCTTCTTCCAGGGTAAGTCGATGACTCTGTCCTTGCTCTTCAAAATTGGTTTGTTTACTGTGTAAAGCTCAGGAGCCTTCCCTAAAGTGTCTTCTCTATTAGGCTCAAAGCCTTGGGTGGTTAATACTTTGTAGATCAGAGAGGGAAAGGGAATGATTGAAGTTGATATTTTCTCAGCCAAGTTGGCAATTTGATGAAATATCATTTTTCCCAAATTAACTTTCAAACCTTTCCCAACTTTATACAACATGGTGGCTTGTTCAAATGTCACAATCGACTCATTCATTGAAGGAAGACAATTGTGAATAACAATTTTGTGGAGGGTGGAAAACAGGGTTGTTAGTTTGGCGGTTGGACATCTAGGGATCATTGTGCTCGAAAGCCTCTGTATTCATTGGAGAGCTTGTGCTCATTGGAGTGTTGGAGTGGATGTTGGATGACATTTGTTCTGACATTGGTGATGTTTCCATTGGTGAAAATTTGGGAAAAAGTTTTGAGAAGTTAGGGTTTCTGATAGAGATTGGAGTTTGGTTTGGTGATTCCATCGGTTAGGTAGGTATATGTATACCCGATGTGATTTTCCCTCCCTTTTTTATTTTTATTTTATGGGAAAATCGAAAATGATAAAATAATAGCAAATGAGAGGAATATTTATATGCATGACAAACCTTTTCTTAGCAACAAAAATCCCTTATTTTTAGGTGTTTCAATTTTACACAATAACTTACACCTAAAATATTGGGATAAAAAAACAAACATCACTGTAGGAATAAAATTTAATCTTATCATTTTAAATTCTGAAATTCCATTAAACCAAGGCATATAATAACGAGTAAAATCTGATATTTCAAAAATTAGATAAGAACAACATCCCAGCACATATCACATTCTGAAAATGTCAACAACAATGTTAGCAACATTTTGGACGACACAAGTATTTTGATCCCACAAGAACTTTCAGATTTGGCAACAAACCAAGACACGTTTTATATGCACTTTATGAGCTTGACCACTGGACAAATGTAACATTTTCCCACCATGTCCTTGGTCTAATCATATAACACATATAAAAGAATTTTTCGTGTCCAAAATAAGAATACTTTTATGGTATTCTCAAATCTCTTTTGAAGCACTCGATACTCCTATAAAATAGGAACGAATATATATATATTATATCATCGCAGAGAACGGTATCACTTTGATAACATATTCTTATTGAAAGATCATGCTTGTGTGACCAAAAGTTATGCACCATATAACAACAATAATCAGTTAGTGATATAACATTGGTAAATGTCACCCGAAATGTTAGACAATATTTCAGCCGACATTCATCAAAAATGCCTTTTTAGAGATTACAAAGACTAAGAAATTTCTTTAAACTAGAAAATCTCTTATAGTCCAAAGCTTTTGTAAAAATATCAGCTAGTTGATGAAGAGTGTCAACATGTTCAATTTGAACTAACTATTTTCCAACAAAATCTCTTAAAAAGTGATGTCTAATATCAATATATTTTGTACGTGAGTGTTGAACTGGATTTTTGGAAATATTTATAGCACTCAAATTATCACAGTACAAAATTAAAATATTGCTAGTAAATCCATAGTCGTCTAACATGTGTCGTAGCCATATTAATTGAGAGCAACAACTTCCAGCTGCTACATATTCAGATTCAGCAGTTGAAAGTGAGACACAGATTTGTTTACGACTATACCATTAAACAAGGTTATTGCCAAGATAAAAACATACTCCACTTGTACTTTTTCTATCATCCGCGTATCCAGCCCAATCCGAGTCACTAAATCCTATTAAGTTAGGATTAGTGTTTTTGGAATACCAGATTCCCAACTCACATGTGCCAGGAACATATCGAATAATATGTTTCACGGCATTTAAGTGGGACATTTTGGGACCAAGCTTGAAATCGTGCACAAACACAAACACTAAACATAATATCTGGGCGACTAGCAGTAAGATAAATAAGGCTAACTTTCATAGATCGATATAATGTTGGGTCGACATTTTCACCAACATTATCCTGACATACCTTCTGCGATGAACCCATTGACGTTTTCATCTATTTAGCGTTCTCCAAACCAAATCTTTTAACTAGATTCTTGGCATATTTACTCTGTGAGATGAAAATTTCATCTTCACTTTGCTTTATCTGCAAGCTTAAGAAAAAAAGTTAATTCCCCAATCATGCTCATTTCAAATGTCGATGACATAGCTTCAACAAATGAATTTAGGTACGACTGTGAAGTCGATCCAAAGACTATATCATCCGCGTAGATTTGAGCAATTATAATATCTACATCATGTCATTTAATAAACAAAGTACGATCAGCTTTGCCACGGTTAAAACCAAATTCAAGAAAAAGTTAGTTAAACGACCATACCATGTACGAGGGGCTTGTTTCAACCCATACAAAGCCTTTTTAAGCTTGTACACATAGTGTGGATGGTAAAGATCTTCAAATCCTTTTGGTTGTTCAACATAAATTTCCTTATCTAGGTAACCATTTAAGAATGCCCTTTTACATCTATTTGGTGTAAAGTAATTTTTAGACAACAAACAATAGTAAGTAAAAGTCTAATTGACTCAATTCTAGCCACAGGTGCAAAGGTTTCATCATAATCGATTCCTTCAACCTGAGTATAGCCTTGTGCAACTAGACGAGCTTTGTTTCTAACAATTGTTCCCGATTCGTCTGATTTATTTTTAAAAATCCACTTAGTTCCAATTACATTTGTATTATTTGGACGTGGAACTAAGTCCCAGACTTCATTTTGAGAAAATTGTTCAAGCTCTTCTTGCATTGCTTGTATCCAGAAATTATCTTTAAGTGCTTCTACAACATTATGTGGTTCTAATGTAGATATAAAATAAGAAAGACTAACCTCTTGGTATATGGTTGACATACACGCATACCTTACCATTTCTATATAGTTGAGTGGTTCTTTTCCTCTTGTTCTAATTCCTTCAAAAACTCCCCCTATCACTTGGCCCGTTGGATGATTCTTCCTAATCCTTGATGAGGGGTCCCTACAAACTTGGTCTAACAATTCAGCACTTGACTCCTCATCTGTGGCCTATGTGGTCTCTATTGTTGTTTCGGATGTTGCTTCAGGTGTGGCAACATTCGATTCTTCTACAATCTGTGGACTTTCCACTGTATCTATTATGTTATTTTCAATAGTTTTTCCTGAAACATTAGAAAGATCATCAAAGATAACATTTACAAACTTTTGTACAGTTCTGGATCTCAGATTGTATACTCGATAAGAATGACTATTTTGTGAATAACCAACAAAAATTCTTTTATCACTCTTAGAGTCAAATTATGCCAAATGATCCCTGTCATTTAAAATATAATAAATACACCAAAAAACATGAAAGTAACACAGGTTTGGTTTCTTTCCATTTATAATCTCATAGGGTGTCATATTTGTTCCTGGCCTTAAATAGACTCTAGTAGCGATGTGATTAGTAGTATTCAAGGCTTCTGTCCATAAACGTTTTGATAAATGTTTAGAACTAAGCATCACTCTAGCCATTTCTTGCAATGTCCTATTCTTTCGTTCTGCAACCC
Source organism: Anisodus tanguticus (assembly GCA_034509755.1). NCBI lineage: Eukaryota > Viridiplantae > Streptophyta > Magnoliopsida > Solanales > Solanaceae > Anisodus > Anisodus tanguticus. The sequence continues at coordinate 25,222,423 of CM067556.1, forward strand.
CATTCTGTTGATGAGTTTTGGGAGCAGAAAACTCATGGAAAATTCCCTTTTTCTCATAAAATATTGTGAATAAACTATTTTCAAATTCTTTTTCATGGTTGGATCTAATCCAAAAAATAGGAGAATAGAATAAATTTCTAATTCTAGAGTGCAAGATTTTAAACACGTCAAACGTTTGTGATTTTTCTTTCAAAAAATATATCCAAGAATATCTAGAAAATCATCTAATATCACAAAGGAATACCTCATGCCTCCTAGACTGTCTACTTCAATTGGACCCATTAAATCCATGTAGCAATTGAAAACAGTGAGACGTACCTGAATGTTGTCCCTTGTGTTGGACAACATTATGAGATACACGAGTTTGCTTATCTTTCAAACAATCTTCACATACAGTTTTACCTTTATGGCTAAGTTTGGGTATGCCTCTAACCGCTTCATATGAGACCAATTTTTCTAAAATGTGGTAGTTGACATGCCCCAACTTTTGATGCCATAGTGTTGTGTCATCGACCTTAGCATTATTGCATGTTTCTTGTCTTACAACAAGATATCAATTGTCACATGTTCTTGTACCTATCATGACACATATATTTGCTTCATTCGTAACTTTACATGCATTCTTATTAAATTTTACCTCAAGATTGTCATCACGCAGTTGACTAATACTAATCAAATTAGTCATTAAGCCCTCAACGTGTAAGATATTTCTTAAGGCTGGAAATTCAGGAACATCCAAGATCCTTTTTCCAATTATTTTGCTTTTACTGCCACCTCCATAAGTCACGTTCCTCCATTGAATGACTCATAGTTCTTTAAAAAACCTTCTGCACCTGTCATGTGGTGAGAACATCTACTATCAAAGTATCAAGAACCTGAAATGTTTGTTCTTAATGCAGTTATACAGACATTACAAGTTAAGTCCATTTTAGGAACCCAAACTCTCTTAAAAGAATTTTTATTTTTTCGCTCAGAAATGTTGCTTCGATTGTTATACGAAATGTTGGACAACATTTTAGGCAACATTTTGCTCACAGAATTTTGAAGTTTGAAACAATATGGTTTTAAGTGTCTAGGGGAGTTACAGTGATGACACACAAACTTCATATTCTTTGACATATATGAGAACCTATTATTTATCCATTTTTCTTTTACAAAGCGTATTTTCTCATTTTTATCAAAGAGATTAGAGCATATGGTTTTAAGAGAGCTTTCGTACCCAATTTCTTCATGTGAAGGTTTACTAAAGTTGAGTATCTCATTCAATTTCGAAGTCCCCGTGTTGAGCTTCCGGAAGGTTACTTCAGCTAAATCCAATTTTGCACGGATCTTACCAAATTCAATATCCTTTTTGGTAAGTGCAACCTCAAGTCAGGTTATCATGCCTTCTAATACTAAATTCTCATGAGTTAAAGATTTTACTTTTTTGTCAAGTTGCTTGGATTCTATTATTAAGGCTTTACAAATTTTTTGTAATTCATTAATCATATCATATTTGCATTCAACTTGATCCATACAATCAGCTTCACTAACATAAATAGAACCACTAAAGCAATTAACATCAGAATAGTTAAAGAATTTATACATTTCGAATGTCGCTGAGGATGTTGATGTCGTTGCTGATGTTGGAGAAAATGTCGTGACATCTGAGACAACATTGTATACGACATCTTCATTATCCGATAGAGACTGTTCAAAAATAGTAGCCAGCATTGCTTGTGTTTCAATTTCACGATCTCCTTCCTCTTCTCCTTCATCATCACTAAGAGAAACCCATAGGTTCTTACCAAATTTTCTAATAGTGTTTGCACATTCGTTAGCATAGTGACCCCAATCTGAGCATGCATGACACTGCACATATTCAAGTTGTTTGGGATCAAATTTGGTACGATCTGAGTTGGTTCTTCTTAGTTGATTTCCTTTTTGTACATTTGGAAGGAATCTAGTAGGCTTTTGATTGAAGACTTAGTTTTGGTGCTCTTTAGATTTAGATTGACTTCTCTCATTGTTGAACTTCCTCACCATCGAATTGTATTTTTCGAGTGAGTAAGGCAACATTTGCATCATCACTAATTTCTTCAAGATTCTCATCATCTTCTTCGATTTGACTCTCCGAGGATTGAACTTGAAGTGCCACATTCTTGCTTTTATACAATTCCTTTTGATTCTCAATGTTCATCTCATAAGTTTAAAGAATGCTCATCAAGGTATGAAGGTCCATTGTGGCAAGATTGTGAGCTTCTTCAATAGCACAAATCTTTAAATTGAACTTTTCACGAAGAGAACGAAGAGTCTTTTCAACAAGTTGAGTGTTGGTTAATGGTTCACCAAGCACTTGACATTCATTTGAGATGTCAATCAACTTTTCAAAATAAGATTTAATATCATCCATTTCTTCCATCCTTAAACGTTCATATTTACTCATGAGCATGCATAGCTTTGTCGACGAACACTTGAGCTACCTTCACAATGAATTTGTAAAGTATCTCATGCATTCTTAGCCGTGGGGCAGTTTTAAATGAGTTTGAACATATACATATCAACTCATCCAAAAATTGCATTTAAGGTTTTTTCGTTAGAGCTAGCATTATTGGTTTCTTCTGTAGTCCATTCGGATTTAGGTTTAACAAGAATGTCACCTTCTTCATCCGGTGGCAACATTGGAACAACATACACATTGGTTATAGATCTCCATGCCCTAATATCAATTGATTTTATATGAGAACGTAGGCGAATCTTCCAATAGGCATAATTTAATCCATCTAAAATAGAAAGTCTACCAATAGTTGGATTTGCCGGATCCATAGGTTATGACAACAGGATCAAGCACTTATTGTGTTAAGTGTCGGCTCTAATACTACTTGAAGGGGGCTATGAAACAATAAAAACAAAATGAAATAAACTCGAATGCCAATTCTATTTCCAAATGTCGGAAATTATGTGGTACGACACCAGTAACAACACTTTAGCACAATAGAAAACTTTGAAGAGTAAATGCAGCGAAAATTTAAAGAACACAAAGGTTTTAAATTTTCATAAGTTATATATATAATATAACTTATGATGGTCAATGACCAAATGTATTGTATATATATTATATACATATACAAATTCCTTTCTTTACAGATTTACAAGATAAAATGGAAAGGAATTAAAAGTTGAAGTCGCAGATGACTTATGCCTGAAAAATCTAACTAAGTAGACATAGACAACCTCTCATTACAATCGCTCCATACAAAACTAATCTAGAATCTAAACAGAAATTGTAATGCTTGACAGAATGTTGTCAACACACTCATGCAACACTGGTGATCCAGATTTCTGAGATGAAATCCCGAGAGCTCTCTTGGTATTTTTACTTTTTGATTCTGGATGTCGATACTCTGTAGTAGCATCTCTATTTATAGTAGAATTTCTTCCTTGAAAAGCTCATCGATCAGTTGTGGAAGTTGAGGGAAAGGTGGACTGCTGGTGGGATTGTTTGGAGAAGATCAGGGAGTAATAATCTCAACAGCTTTGGCTTGATCCTCACGACAAGAAACAACTTTTGACTCAGTCCTCACTCATTTTTACCAGCTTCTTTTTACCTTGCCAAATCGTTTTCACCTCATAGTAATATTTACACAAATATTACTACATCGCGTGAAGTAAGGCAAAATCTGTTTAGAAAATGTTGGTCCGAATGTTGTGCAACATTTGTCCCAACATACTTACACATTCATATCAATACTTTAGGAGATATGTTGGGTCAAATGTCACAACACCAAATCCAACATTAACAATTAATAAAACATCATGTGATAATGTTTTACATTATCTTTTTTTTGGTAAGTAAAGATTTTATTTACCAAGTGAGAATATTTACAGCTCAAACAAAAAGCAAAAATAAGCACACAAGCCCCAAACTTGGTGCAAACTTATCTAACTTATCTTCTATACTTCTATAAACTCTACAGGAATACATTCTTTAACTTACATTATCAATATCAATTCAATTGAGTGTAAGTCTATAATCTGTTGACTAGGTTATGTATATGCTGAAGAGTTACATGTCATTGAATTTAATAGATGTCTGAGTGTCTAATGAAAATAAGCCAAAGTTGAAGTGTCAAAATGAAATTTCTGACAACTTTAAGGGGCTGCTCATGTATTTGGCCTTAATTTAAACTGCAGTGTAAAAAACATTATACTTTATCCTTATAGAAAAATTAAATTCAAAAATATATTATAAGTACTATGTTTGCGCTCATTGTCACATGTAGCCGTCTAATTCCATAACTATTGACTTAAACTTTTTGATACTCTAAGTAGCTCAATTTTGTCGCCTAACAAAATTACTTCATCATTACGCTCTCGCTATTAGGCCTTCTTTTGGGGAAAGTTATACATTTGGCCACTCGTCAAGAATAATTATAACCACTCTAGTCATATATTCAAAAAATATTTATTAGTATATACTCTCTTTGTCCAGTTTTACTTCTCATATATTGACTTACCATGCCTATTAAGGAGTCAAAATAGAATGAAAATTTTATGATATTATCCATAATTATTGCTAATTGCCTAATGATTGAAATCAATTAAAAATTTTCAAAAAAATGTGCAACTAACTAATTAAGTTATGGGTTCCAACAATTTACATATTTCTCATAAAAAGACTAAAGAGTGGAGCCTTGAAAAAAGAAATTGAAAATTTGACTTATTAATACTAAGGCTAAAATAGAAAAAAAAAGTGGTAAATTATCTTTTGGTTTTCTAAAGTGGACAAGTAAAATTAGACAATTATTTTTAGTATAGTGGACAAGTAACATTTTCCGGTTATTCTTTTGTGTGCGCCCCAAACTCTATCACCTTTATTGTTTCATATATCCGAAGCTTATTGATCACAAACTTGTGGGTACAACAATTGCAGGAAACATGAAGTAAATAATATTACAAATGCTAGAAATGATAAACTACTCAAGATTACAACAAACTGGAAATAAGAACGATTACAAACTACTTGTGATTTGCTGAGTCGAGTGATGACACTGTCTTTAAGACAAGATTGCCCCGTATATATCCTTTTACGTTCGTGGGCAATAGTCTCCCAAGATACAACAACAACTAACAAATGAGCAAAGGAAACTCAAGTGTTACTCTTGAAGAACTTTGAATATAGAAAAATTTGCTAGAAAGGAAGAAGAAGATTTCAGAAAATTTCTAAGCGTTGAACAATTTAGGCAAAGGCCTCAATTTATAGTGTAAGGAAATGACCCTCAACTAGCCAACTAATGGCCTTCAATAGCCATGTAATGACACTTATTGAGGGGTTACATTCAGCCAAATAATGGCTGAATTCATGTGCCAAATAACGGAGATTCATTGCTCCAAAACCAGCCCAAAAGTCCGAAGCGCCACGGCTCTGCGAATTAGCACCGCGGCACTGCCATGGGGGCGCCACGGCGCTCCGGTGCCGCGGCTCCGACGGTGTTGTGCCGCGACCCTTCACGGCTCGGTGGCGATTTCCGACTAGTTTCATCTTACACTTCTTCATTCATTTACCAACGTGGAATACTTGTCATTTGGCCAATAACCGTCCATCATTCTATGTCTCAAACGTATTACGTATGTACCAATATCTTTTTCACTAATGAAATTTACGATACTTGGCACTACGTGTACACGTGTGTGGAAACAATTTTTCGACGTGCGGGGCCCTAATTGTTAGAGTAATAAATAGTGGGATAAACTTAATTCCACATTAGTAAATTTCCAACAATCCCCTCTTGAAAGAGATTTTGGCGCACTCACAAGGTGCCTATTTCCAGCAATCATTTAGCAGACAGATATTGCATCTAGAGAGGTAGCTTCTGCTTTGAACCTTCCATAGTTGAATATCATCGAACTTACTTACTGCGAGGTGAACGTGATGTCTTGAACCGTCAGTGTTTAGTGTAAGCCAAGTCAACGGTACCAACACAACAACTTCCCTTACTCTGTTCTTCGTAATGTTTTGTCCGTTGTGGCCGTGAACACTTCTTGGATTCTTAAGTGCGTTCATTTGAGGCGACATGTCCTTGCACTTAAATAGGTGGTCTCGTACAAGGTATCCTATTGTACCCCACTTTACAAGTGTTAGGAACCATTAAAAGTTTCCCTAAACCTAACATCAACCGTTGAGCATCATTAAAGGTTTTAGAAACTTAACATTTACCCACACTGCATATAGCATTTAATGTCTATCGTGGGAACACCTTTAGATTGATATTTCTTTACAGAAATCACTATCTGAAGTGCTCGTGCTTCCACCGAAACGCTCAACTGAACCTTTACAGCTTAGTTTTCCCATTGAACCTAATTCATGGAATCTCCAGTCAGTAAGGTTAGGTTACCACCATATTGGTCCTTTTAGCTTGGATTTTAATCCCATTCCCCTAGACAGGCAGAACATCTATCTTTGGGTAAGCCCTTTGTCAGTGGGTCCGCTATGTTATCCTTTGATTTTATGTAATTAATGGATATTATACCTGTGGTGATCAGCTGCCTAACGGTCTTATGTCTCCGTCGAATATGACGAGACTTGCCGTTGTACATAGAACTTCGTGACCTTCCTAGAGCCGACTGACTATCGAAGTGGATCATTACAGAAGGTACGGGTTTGTCCCAACAAGGGACATTCTCTAAGAAGTCGTAAAGCCACTCAACTTCTTCTCCTGCTTTATCTAAAGCGATAAACTCTGATTCCATCGTGGATCGGGCGATGCAAGTTTGCTTAGAGGATTTCCAAGATATAACCCCACCACCAATTGTAAATATATACCCACTGGTGGACTTGGTGTTCTCTATATCAGATATCCAATTTGCATCATTGTACCCCTCTAATACAGCTGGATATCTCGAATAATGCAACCCGTAAGTTAACATGTATTTCAGGTATCGTAGTACCCGATTTAACGCCTTCCAATGATCATTACTCGGATTATGGGTAAACCTAGCCAACTTGTTGACTGCATAAGCAATATCAGGTCGGGTGCAGTTTGTTATGTACATCAAACTCCCAATCACCTGTGCATATTGCTCCTGGCATACGGGTGCACCATGATTTTTATCAAGCTTTTGATTTCTATCCAATGGTGACTTCATAGGCGAACTGTCAAACATCTCGAACTTTCTCAACACATCCTCGATGTAGTGAGACTGAGATAAGACCAGTTTGTCAGATTTCTTAGATATCTTTATCCCTAAGATGACATATGTGATACCCATATCCTTCATGTCGAAGCATTATTTCAACATGTTCTTAGTCTCTAGGTTCAAGCTAGGACTGCTCCTTGTGATCAACATGTCATCTACATACATGCATAGCATGACGAACGAGTCAGAGTTACCTTTCGTGTAGACACATTTGTCACACTCATTAATGGAGAAACCCTTTGATAGTAGAGTACTATCAATTTTTTCACGCCATTGCTTCGGGGCCTGTTTCAGCTCGTACAGAGATTTGACAAGTCGACAAACTTTCTTCTCTTGCCCTGTAACCACATACCCCTCGGGTTATTCCATATAAATTTCTTCTTCCAATACACCATTTAGGAAGGCTGTCTTGACATCCATTTGATGTATCTCAAGGTCACGCAACACTGTGATCGTAATGAATATTCGTATGGACGTCATTCTCAACACCGGGGAGTACCTGTCAAAATAGTCAAGGCCTTCTTTCTGTCGATAGCCCTTGACTACCAACCGACCTTTGTACTTATCTATAGACCCATCTGCTTTATACTTCCGTTTGAGTATCCATTTACAACCCAACGATTTATTTACCGGAGGAAGATCAACCAACTCCCAAGTATGGTTATGCATGATGAAGTCTATTTCACTCTCAATAGATTCTTTCCAGAGCGATGCCTCTGGAGTTGACAATGCTTCAGCAATTGTCCTTGGTTTGTCATCAACCATATAAGCTACAAAGTCAAGACCGAAGGATTTATCCTTCCTGACCCTTTTACTTCGCCTCGGGTCCATCTATGGAGTCTCCGAGTTCTGAGAATCTGGAACACTAGATTCCGGATATTCAGCCACTTCGAAGTACACTAGATCTGAACCATCTAGATCTGGGCAATCAACGACTCCTAGTTCTTGAGAGCTTTGTTCATAACTTCGTTTGCGAAAGGTTATGTTTTTTTCCTTTCTAGGAAAAGTATCCTCAAAGAATTGAGAATTTCTTGATTCCATGATTGTACCCCCGTGGATATATGGAATATCTGACTTATGCACTAAGAAGAGATAAGCACTACTGTTATTTGCATATTCGATGAAAATGCAATCTACAGTCTTAGGCCCAATCTTGACCTGCTTTGGCTTGGGCACTTCGACCTTTGCCAAACAACCCCACACCTTTAAATATTTATAGGTGGGTTTCTTTCCCTTCCATGATTCATATGGAGATTTGTCCTTACCCTTATGTGGAACTCTATTAAGAATCGTATTAGCGGTAAGGACGACTTCTCCCCACATATTTTGGGAAAACCGGAATTGATGAGCAAGACATTCATCATTTTCTTCAACGTGCGGTTCTTGCGTTCAGCAACACCGTTCGACTGAGGTGAGTATGGAGCCATCGTTTGATGAACAATGTCCGATTCGACACAATATTCCTCAAATGGCACTACGTATTCTCCCCCTCTATCGCTACGAATGGATTTAATCCGCATGCTTAGTTGGTTTTCAACTTCTGCTTTGTAACGTCAGAACGCTTCAAAGACTTCATCTTTACTTTTCAACAAGTAAAGGTAACAATACCTTGTGCTATCATTAATGAATGTTACAAAGTACTTGTTCCCCCTAGTTTGTGCAAACTTCAAATCACATATATATGTGTGAATAAGTTCTAGAGGAGCGGTATTCCTTTCGAAAGATCAAAAAGGAATCTTTGTGAGTTTTGTCTCTACGAACACCTCACACTTATGTTGAGGGTTTACGTCAATAGACGGCAACAACTCCAACTTCACCAACCTTTGGATGAACTTGTAGTTAACATGTCCTAATCTATGATGTCATAAATTAGAAGACTCAAGCAAGTAAGAAGAAACTTTAATTTTATTGCTTGGACGCATTACAGACATGGCGTTAACATTTAAGAGGCCTTCATAAATGAAGCCTCTTCCCACAAAAGTTTCATTCTTGGTGATTATAAATTTATTAGACTCAAATACTACCCTAAAACCATCATTAACCAATAAATTACCTGAAATTAAATTCCTCCTAATCTCATGGACATGCATCACCTCCTTCAGAGTGAGCTCCTTTCCAGAAGTCATCTTCAGGACTACTTTTTCTACCCCCAGCACGTCAGAGGAAGCGTTGTTACCCATGAACAACTTCTTGTCTGTAACTGGTGTATATGTGGAAAAGGCATCTCTATTGAAACAGATGTGTCTGGTAGCACCCGTGTCCATCCACCATTGCATGAGATTCTCAACAAGGTTTGCTTCAAGCACCACCGCCGAGAACTCCTCAATCATGTCGTCAAGAAGCGTGTCTTTGACGACGTTAGCATGTGCCTTGCCTTTGGCCTTGGCCTTCTCTTGTTGCTCAGTCTTGAGCTTGATGCAGTCCTTGATCATATGACTAGGTTTCCCACAGTGGTGACAGCTCCCCTTGAACTTCTCCGTCTCCTAGGTCTTGCCGTCTTTCTGGAACTTGCGCTTCTTGCTTGGGTTCCCTTTGGCCTCAGCCAGATTTGCCTTTGCCTCAGCGGGTTGTTTTCCCCTAGGCAATGCCTTCTTATTATTTTCCTGAATCTGGAGTTTGACAATAAATTCCTCAAAGGTCATTTCCTTTGTCTTGAGTTTTAAGTAACTCATAAACTCATTCCACGAGGGAGGTAACTTCTCAATTAGTGATGCAACAAAAAACTGCTCATTTGGTTTTATACCTTCCAAATCCAGGTAATGTAGAATCATTTGGAATTCCTGGACTTGGGACATCACAATTTTGTTATCCACCATTTGAAATTTCAGGAATTTCCCAATGATGAATTTCTTCGTACCAACATCTTGTGCGTTGTACTTCTTCTGCAGTTTTTCTCATAACTCTTTGGCGGTGCCTACGGTGCAATACACCGTGTAGAGTGGGTCTGACAGACAGTTCAAAATATAGTTCTTACACATGAAGTCATTATGACTCCATGCATCAAGAACCATTTTCATGCCATTAACAACATGTATACCTTGGTCCCTTTCAGTCGTTTCATTAGGCTGAGGGTCCACTTCATCTCCAGCTTGTGGAGGATCTTCTGTTAGAAAACGAGCCATTCCCATAACAGTTAGATAAAACAATATCTTCTGCTGCCATCTCTTGTAGTTGGAGCCCATGAACTTTTCTGGGCATTCATGGTGGAATCCAGAGGGTGGAGGAACTGTAACGTTCCCTTGAGCAGCAGAAAAGGCATTGGATGTGCCTTGAGCAGCAGTGAAGGCATTGGATGTGCCTTGAGCAGCAGTGGGGAAGGCAGAGGGGTTGCCTTGAGTAGCAACAACGGTATCAGAAGCGAGTTGTTCTCTTCCAGTCATCTTTCTAAGCACTTACAACAATCTTGTCTTAAAATTGTGGGTACAACAATTGTAGGAAACGGGAAGTAAGTAAATATTACAAATGCTAGAAAGGATAAACTACTCAAGATTACAACAAACTGGAAATAAGAACGATTACAAACTCCTTGTGATTTGCTGAGTCGAGTGATAACACTCTGTCTTTAAGACAAGATTGCCCCGTATATATCCTTTTACGTTCGTGGGCAATAGTCTCCCAAGATACAACAACAACTAACAAATGAGCAAAGGAAACTCAAGTGTTACTCTTGAAGAACTTTGAATATAGAAAAACTTGCTAGAGAGGAAGAAGAAGATTTCAGAAAATTTCTAAGTGTTGAACAATTGAGCCAAATGCCTCAATTTATAGTGTAAGGAAATGACCCCTCAACTAGCCAACTAATGGCCTTCAATAGCCATGTAATGACACTTATTGAGGGGTTATATTCAACCAAATAATGGTTGAATTCATGTGCCAAATAATGGAGATTCAATGCTCCAAAACCAGCCCAAAAGTCAGAACTTTTCATCTTCCCGTCGCAGCATTCTGCCTTCGAAGCGCTGCGGCTCTGCAAATTAGGGCCGCGGCGCCTCGGCTCCAGTAGCCCAACCACCAATTAGCGCCACGGCGCTCTGGCGCCGCGGCTCCGACGGTGTTGCACCGCGGCCCTTCACGGCTCCGCAGCGATTTCCGACTCATTTCATCTTACACTTCGTACACTTCTTCCTTCATTTACCAACGTGGAATACTTGTCATTTGGCCAGTAACCATCCATCATTCTATGTCTCAAACGTATTACGTATGTACCAATATCTCTTTCACTAATGAAATTTACGATATTTGGCACTACGTGTACACGTGTGTGGAAACGACGTTTCCGACGTGCGGGGCTCCAATTGTTCGAGTCATAAATAATGAGATAAACTTAATTCCACATTAGTAAATTAACAACAAAACTTGTTGTAGTATGTTAAGAGTAACCCAAAGGTGAAAACTCTTATAAGCAGTGTTCTAAAGCGTGAAGCTTATGAATACTTAGATTTTCTGATAATTCACTCTGGCACATCCAACTTGAAGATATTATATATAAGTAACTTAGAGATTAGAAAAGAATGAGCAGTCATGTTTTATATATTCTCCAAAAACATATTTTACACGTTGCTATCAACTAAATGATTAAATTAACATATATATTTGTGTTTGAATAACTATCTTGAATGAGACTAGAACATCCAAATCTACCACCGAGCCCCATCTACACTCCCACTCGAATCCAAAAGGAAAAAAGAAAACAAAAAAGATCATTTTTCTAACCATATATAGTGATTAGTGTTAACGTTGTTATCACATAGCACAATTATTCTTATTCAATTTGGAGAGGCAAAAACAACATAATATATGGTTGATTTAGTTGACTATCTTGAGCAAGCTCGGCCATCGCCTTATATAGTTATATGCTTGTAAGCTATATATGAATATATTATTACCTCATCATATATATTAGTATATGCTCCACTTGATCGTAACTTCATGGTGTGAAAGGACATATAGAAAAGATAATTTGAGAAGCACTGGACAAGATCCAAGAACATAGTTAAAAAAGGATTATCTAAAACTCGTCTTCCAACAAGTTCGACGCTGAAACATTCAATATGAGCTCTATGATTATGCTATGATTATTTTCTCAACATATATATTACTTCACTACATAATTTGGATCTGGACATAAATGCCTGTATACACATGTACACTACCCGAAAACAAATTAATGTTATTATATGCATGTAGTCTCATATATTTTTGTCATTTATCAGCTCGATATAACTGGAAATATGGAAACCAAAATCTAATTTTTTTTATGTTCCTCCTTCTCAAGTGAATATTATATTGTATACTAAAATGACGAGATTTCATTAAAGAATCTGCAAAATACATATATATTAATGAAAATTTTGTGTTATCAAATCGGAAAATGGATCCTAAAATTCAATTCCAAAGCTAGCTCATATTGTGAGAATTGTCCAAATCCATATAATTAATGAGACCAAGTCCCCCATCCCACCACCTACGTGAGACTCAACACCACCGTATGTCCATGCGTGTCAACTGGAGCATAAACAATATAATATGAGAAGCCAGCAATATAATATGAAGAGCCAGCATCGAATAAAGGTAAACCAAGAAATTGAGATAAGTCTAGCTTAGTTATATACTTGATAAAAATAATGAAATTTGAGTCTAACTCAACCTTAAAAGTTAGCATATGAGGTGAGAATTGTCATATAGGTCACATAAGCAACAAGTTCCCAAAACATTCTCTTTCACTAGAAGTCGATTTATAAAAGCTGTGATATTGGCCGCTGAAGTTTCAATTAATTATCTCAAGTAGGATAGTGCTCAAAAACATAAATCTTAGTCATGTACTATTATCTTAATGTCATGGTTTAATTGTGATTTATTACTTTAAGATTATCCACTAGGTATGTAGCCCAACGAACCCGAGCCCAAATAGAAGGTCCGACGTACAAATCACAATTTTTTTTTGAAGTAAGATAAGATAGAGTTTGTAGGATCAAGATCAACTTGTCTCATTGCACAAGAACATATAAGCCTATGCTGGATTAAGTTCCAATTAGGAATATGGATTTTGACACTACATTGAGGCTCAACAAAACTATAAAAAATATTAAACCGAATCTTTATAATTATAAATTTTAGCCAGTATAATCACTGTATAATTAGGAAACATTGACGATTGTTACAATTAGACGGGTAAAAAAGCCAGCTAAAATGTTAAGATCCCCTAGGAATAGTGGTTAATGGGCTTCCTTGATTTGTTTTTAGGGATCCATCATTCTGGAAAATGGGCTTTCTTATCCGTTGTTAGAGATCCACCTACAAAGCTGTTAACAGAAATATGGGCCGACCGCCCATGGGCCGGTCTGCTTAAAATCTGTTTCTGACTTGTAGTAACATTTACAGACCGGGACTTTCTTCTTGTAAATTTACGTTGATGTTACAATTCCTAACACAATGTCATGATATTCGATTTCTAATGACTTGTTACTATTCAATTTAACCTTCCATTTTCTCCTGCTATGTACATTGGAAATTGAAAATGTTAAAAGGGGAAAAATAGGCATTGACATGAAACTGGGGGATCTGTTGCTAATTCTATTTAGCGACGGATTATCATACTAGCAAGTTTGTGAAAAATGAGAAAGAAATATTTAACATAAATAAGTTTATAAGATTACTCTAAGTGAACCCTATAAATAGATAAAATTAGAATGTTAAGAAGTTATTGCAAAAAAAAATTAACATAAGTTGTACAGTTGAGTGAGTGAATACTGAATAACGATAAATCTTCTCTCATTAAATTATATAAATAATATCTTTATCTTCTCATTAATTATATTTTTCCCTTTATGTACAATCTTCTTTTGTGTTTATGGCGATTTCACTCCTCATTCAACTCAGTTTCTCTGAATTAATTTTTTTTGATAATATTTGATCGATTCACATATTAGGAAGAAAGTTCTTTTGTGTCTCATCTATTTTAACTAGGAAACTAAGAAATTCATAAGACAAGTGTCACAAGGACTCAACTCTGTAGATAATAGGTTCAACGTTCTATCATTTTCCACTTAAAAATATAATGTAAGTATAGGAGAGAGTTTGATATCGTGACGCGCATCTACCCACACATTAGGTGTTGCACTCTCATCGGTATATTAAAGCCATGTGGTTTTCTTCGTGTCACATTTTCACATATACTCCTTCCGTTCTAAATTATATGAGGTAGTTTGACTGGACACGTGATTTAAGAAATAATGGAATATTTTTGAATCTTATGGTGTAAAACTAGTGAAAAATATTCGTATGGTTATAGATCATTTAATTAAACGTAAAAATAAAGTTAAAAGTTAAATTGTTGCAAATAAGAAATTGTGTCATTTTTTTAGACAGACTAAAAAGAGATGTGTGTCATATAAATTGAAATAGAGGGAGTACATTTTATAACAAAAATTTAAAAGCATTAAGTATATTTTAATTTTATGCCACCAAATTCCTTGCACCGACCTCTAATGACTTGATGATATCAATAGGAGAATTTTTGGTCAATGTTCTTATTAATGCTGAGCCGACAGTTTCTCAAAAATAACCGTTTTATCTATCAAGTACAGTTAATATATACTTACACTTTTTCAGTGGACATGATATTGTTATTCTTATTAATGCTATTTTTCCAAAATGAAACATCACATCACATTTTTTATTATGGACCAATTTGGCCCAAAAAAGCACACTATTGGTTAGCTGTAGCAGAGATTCTGTGGAAGGAAAAGATCAAAGGTTGATTCTGTTTCTGTCAAGACAACAATTTCTACCATACTAATCACAATTTATTAAAGTTAATAATAACATAGAATCTTTATAAAACATAATGCAAACCAAAGAATCTAATTTAATATTATTATCATTAATAAGTTCTAGCACTAGCATATATACATTATCATAAGGCCAAGAAACTTTCTGAGAATACGAGGGGGGAAATTAACCGAATCGAAAATCAGTGAACTTCATTCTTGCACTTCTTCAGGCATCCTTTACCCCCCATCCCACCCCACCCCACCCCACGACTAACCTCAACCTCTTCCCCTGTATTCCAGGAGGCCACTGATTTTTATTTCACTCTTACATATGCAATTTTCCATCCCTAAATGTTGAAGATAATCGCTTAATTTCCCCAATTTCTCCACTTTTGTTGTTGAGTTTCTTCAATCTGCTTCTTGGGTTTTAGCTTCTGCTAGGTGGGTATGCATGTATGATTTCATTTTATTGTTAAAAATGTATTTTTCTTGCATTATTTCAGATCTGTTCTTGTTAGGGTTTTCAAGAATATGCCCGCTTGGGTGTTACATAATTGGGTAACTTCAAGATTTGATTTTGATGTCATGGGATTCGATAATTTTTGGTAATTAGGGTTATGGGTGGAAAGAAGTTGCTATGCGATTGTGGGTTTGTGTTTTTTTCATTAAATTAGCTCCTTTTCATTTCTTTAGGGTCTGGGTATTATTTTGTTGACAATTTTGAATTTCATTTTTTTCTCGAATTGGAGAGAAAAAAGGTGCCAATTTTATCATAAGGGGCCCAATGAAGCTTTGGCCCAGTGGTTAACAATACAAGGTGGAGGTACCGAGATCATGATTTCTTAGGTTCAGAGTTTATATTGGTGTTGTTCTTACTAGTGTGCGAAAGAGGGTGTTGATTAGTACCCGTTGGTGAGTTGTAGATTTTGTATCTTTCAATGCTTCGCGAAAAGAAAGTAGCATAGTGGGAAATCAATCCAATTACTGATAAGTCATTATTGAAGATTATTTTTATTTGAAGACATTATTTAAGTACCTTTTAGGCCTCTGAAAATTCTCCCTATTTGAGTTTGATTCAACCTAGGGAGAACCACAACCCAAAAGCTAGCTATTGAGGTGGGAGAGCCCAACGCTATATAAACCCCACATCAGCAAATTGCACCACTGATGTGGGACTCAAGTCCAACACCAATGGACCATAACAAACCACCACGCTCCGCATCGTCGTCCTCGACGGCTGTGCGCTAGACATTGCTAGCCCCAGGTGAAAACTGCAATAATGGCATCACCATCCATGGCACGGTGGGCACGCAGGGTGGTGGGTGGCTATGATATTGTTGATACAACCCAGGGAGAACCACACCTAAAAGCTAACTATTGAGGTTGGAGAGCGCAAGGCTATTTAAACCCCACATTAGCACATTGCAGCACCGATGTGGGACTCAAGTCCTATACCTTGCAATGGACCATAACAGAATTATAGCGGTAAGAGAAAAGGTATAAATGTTGCTTTAAAGATGCTTTTGAGTTCAGAGATGGACAGGCGTGCAAGTGGAAGTTATGTTTGATTGCTTCCTGTCGCCCTGTCAGCTTGAGACAACTCGACAATTAAGCTCCCTACAGCTACTAGTATATGCAACTTTGATAGATGAGTTAGGCAATTGTGCATTGTGCCAAGTATCTTGGTTCACAAGAAAATTCCATTTTGAAAATGATTGCGAATTTATTACCAAGATGTAGCAATTAAAAATTTTCTTTTGGGGGATTATTACAGGTGGAGGTACCTTTTGGTAGTTTTATGTGCCCTTTCTGTATAATGAATGTCTAATTCACCTCAAAATTTCTCGTGTTTGTAGGAAAATGGATGGATCAACAGTTCAAGGCACCAGTAGTGTGGACTCATTTTTACGGAACTATAAGCTCGGGAAAACTCTTGGCATTGGATCGTTTGGAAAAGTTAAAATAGCTGAACATACCTTAACAGGGCACAAAGTTGCTGTCAAGATTCTTAATCGTCGGAAAATCAGGAACATGGACATGGAAGAAAAAGGTATAGGATCTGGGAAATGCAGTCACTCTTTCCCTTACTATCCAAAGCTAAGTTGCTTGGACTCTTCAAATCACTGCCGCACCCATGTCGACACAACATGGGTGTCGGTGTGGGATTCACACAGGGTTCGGTCAACTTACTTTGGGTGTTTTGACTACATCTATGACCAAGAAGAGAGAGTGTGTGTGTATATATAAATATATTAGGTATGTAGTTATATGAAGTATGAGAATGATTTGCTATAATGTGTGATATCTTATGAATAAAATAGTAGGGGTTTATAAGGAATTAAATTTTGTTAGTTTTAGTTCAATAACTTTAATTAATTGAAATATATACTTTATATGTTGTAATATACATTTATTGGCCGTATACCAGCACCCTATCCGCACTTGGCCATATCCCAGCACCCGTATCCGCACTGGATCCATATCCCTGAATCCTAAAATTTATGTGATGAAGTATTGAATGCCCACACCCGAGTCCGAGCAACATAGATTCAATGTATATAGTCACTGTCTCCCCTTCTTACCTTAAACTTTTAAGGTAAAAAAAAGCAAGAGGCGGCGAGGTTGGAAGAGGGACAACATGAATCTTGGAAGATGAAGAGTGATAGCCTACGGTTTGGTCTGTTTGTTGCCTTCATCATTCCTCCTCTATTAGCTTTCTTTCCTTTTTCTTTTCTGTTTTGTCTTTTCTGGAACCCGTATAAATGGATGATTACACTTTCACTTGATTTAAAAGTGGTTGAACTTCTCTTCTGCTTAAACTTGATGAAAGGAAAACATGTTATGAAGATGATCTTTTATTCTTTCTCACACAAAAGTTGCATTAAACTCCATATACCAAAATTTTGATCTCAAATCTCTAGGTGCTTATTCTTTCTCATACCATGATGGAGGATGATTTTGTTCTCAATGATTGGCCATTGCTTCCTCTTGGTTCTAGGCTGCAATCATCAATTTTTTTTTCTGTTTATAGATATCTGGACTGTGTAAAGAGTTTTCTATTGCTGACATAATGCAGTCCGAAGAGAAATCAAAATATTGAGATTGTTCATGCATCCTCATATTATACGGCTTTATGAGGTCATAGAGACACCATCAGATATATATGTTGTGATGGAGTATGTGAAATCTGGCGAGCTGTTTGATTACATTGTCGAGAAGGGCAGATTGCAGGAGGATGAAGCTCGTAATTTCTTTCAGCAGGTGGATGTGCCACTTCCTTCCATGAGTTTTGTCATGCTGTTTAACTATTATTAAGTAGTGATGGTATTCTAATTCTTCTAAGAAAACAGATAATTTCTGGTGTGGAGTACTGCCATAGAAACATGGTGGTTCATAGAGACCTTAAGCCTGAAAATCTCCTTTTGGATTCCAAATGGAATGTGAAGATCGCAGATTTTGGTTTGAGCAATATCATGCGTGATGGCCATTTTCTGAAGACAAGTTGTGGAAGCCCAAACTATGCTGCCCCAGAGGTACTGAAGCTTCTGATTCGAGTTAACAGCAATTGCTTTTTTGTGGTTCTCCATACTGAATGAAAAACATGTTGTGGTTCAGCCCAATACTTAAGAGTGTATGCTGCATTTTGACACTTGTCAGTATTTTTCTTCTTCAAGAAAGTGCTTCGTATGGTCATTATGTTCTCGCTCTCGCTCTGTAGGTTATATCAGGTAAACTGTATGCTGGCCCTGAGGTAGATGTATGGAGCTGTGGCGTTATTCTTTATGCTCTTCTCTGTGGCACCCTTCCATTTGACGATGAAAACATACCCAATCTTTTTAAGAAAATAAAGGTATATTTCAATTTATTTGAAATCCAGCATGTTAATGTTGATTCTTCATTCAACTTTGTCCTTTATTAATTAAGCTGCCCCTTGGCTTGAAATTATGTGTTTCCAAATCTGCCAGCTGGTTGTCGTCAGATTCTGTTTCATAGTGGCATTCAATTCTATTTGATGGGTAAATGGCTACAAAATTTGGCCTCATATCCTTACTTTGAATAATGCACATTATACATGATAAGTCAGATATTGTGTGGGTAGCTGCCAGGGGCGGATCCATGTAGAAGGGTGGGGGAGTCACGCCACTTGGACGTCTCGGTTGAAAATCTATATAATATGTATAAGAAATCGTATAAATATTAACCATGCCACCCGGAGTTACAAGTGAGCCCAAGGTGCCAATGCTACTTTACCTACTTCTGTTAGGACACGCATTAACCTAATCTACAGTTCTTCCTGGCGTGCTGGATAAAAGCATAATATTGCTTATAGTGGTCGGAGGTTCGAACCACAACTTGGACATTATTTTTCGGCAAATATTTAAGCGAGCTTTTATTGTTCACAAAATTTGTAGTTCAGTAGAATTGAACCCTAGAACTCTTCTAACTTAAGACTTAATCAAACCAACAAGCCAAGGCCCTCCTTGCTTACAATTTGATGATAAATCTTATTTATTGCTTCTCCTATTTAAATATCGACACCACTTACACAAAAAGTTGTATACGTTACTGTTCAAAAGCAGTATGGCACCTGGACTTCCAAATCCTGGATCTGCCTCTGGTAGATACACTTTTCGTTGAAGAAGCTTGAATATGTTGCTGATTTATCCCATTTTCCTATGTTGGTCACTTATTTGTTTCCAGTTCTCCCACTCAAAAAATGTATCAAGTTCAGAAAAAAACAAGATTGTTTATATCTGCTGGGACCTAATCTCATCCTTTTTGTTTTGTTTTGAGAAAGTGGACATGATAGGAAATGCCAAATGGAAAAGGAAAAAGAAAAAGATCCTCTGTTGGAATGAAATTACACTCCCTATCCCTTTCACAAAAATGGAGTACTGAGTTGATATATTTATTGAATCCACTGGGGTTGACGGGGTTCGAACCCGCAGCTTCTGCCTTGATAAACGGATGACACATGATTTACATGATAAGTTTTTGCTGTCTGAACGGATTGCTGACAATTGTTTAACTGTATATCAATGTCTTTAGGGTGGAATATACACTCTGCCCAGCCATTTATCAGCTGGTGCAAGGGATTTGATTCCAAGGATGCTTATAGTGGACCCAATGAAGCGAATGACTATTCCTGAGATTCGCCTGCACCCTTGGTTCCAAGCTCATCTGCCACGTTATTTGGCCGTATCTCCACCAGATACAATGCAACAAGCAAAGAAGGTTAGATCATCTGACTTATTAGTGATTTGTCTTTTTCGCCATTATGTTTCATATGCAACAAGTTATATACGTTGTGGAATAGACTCAACAATTTTCCCAGCTTTCACTTATTATTTGCTATCCCATGTAAATGGCAGTACTCTGTTCATCCAACAGAGAGCTTATTTCTTGACTTGACCGTAATGTGATGAAAATCCGAGAGTACCTTGAATGATGCTCAGTTAGCTAAAGAATCAATTTAGGCAATTTTCTATTTTTTTTTGCATCTTTTGTTGCCTTAAATGGTAGGTTCTATTTATTTATCCTATCTGCACCTCTGTCCCCTTCTCCTGCTCCAGGAAAAAGAGTGAAAAAGTGAAAAGAATGATCAGGATTGCTCGCAGTTTGTATAATTTAGGAAATGTTGTAAGAACCTGCAATGGGGAAAGCTTACAATTGCTTTGAAAGTTCATGTTATTAGAGCCACACTAATCTACTTTTGGTAAAAAGGACATCTTAAAACTAGATTTAGAATAAAGACATTAAAAACAAGTGACAGCAGTTTCCCCTTCTGACAAATGCACAATTTCACATCTTAAAGGGTCACATTTGTCTTGCTGTCACAACCATGTCTTGTTGTACTAGATATTGTCATTGAATGTGTTGGTCATGTATCCTTGTTCACTCATCCAATCTTTTTAGTTCTGACCCTCCTTCACCCTTTTGCTTGGGACAAAGCCCACTCTAGTTTTGTTGTTTGTAGTTGTACTCCAGGGTGATTCAATTTCTGGTACTTTTTATTATTTCTTGTACTTCCATTATCATATTATTTTGTTATAGTTACTATTCCTTTTCCATGCTTTCTTTAGTGTTGTGTCACGGTTTCTGCTCTCCCATTGTTTTCTTTTTCGAACCTCCTTGATATGATTTTACTTGAGCCGAGGGTCTATCGGAAACAACCTCTCAACCTCTCGAGGTAGGTGCAAGGTCTGCGTACACTCTACCCTCCCCAGACAACACTTGTGGGATTACACTGTTGTAGTTTTACTCCAGGTCCACTCCGCAAAATACACCCGACAAATATTGGCAGATATTTGTAACTGATCATACTTGGGAAATGCTCCCCAAGGATGTGGACTATGGTCAATAAAGTAGGTGCAAACCTTGGAGATCAGGATCTCCAAATCCCATAAAGACCAAAAAGCACTTATTATTTCGTTACATCCGTCTGAGGCTTGGTAGGCAGAGTTACCAGGTATGTGCTAGTGGGAGATAGTAGGAACTCAGTGAGGTGCACGCAAGCTGGCCCGAACACCATTGCTATCCAAAAATAATTGTATTTAGGAACTATATTCATTGATATGCTTGTGATGTTTTGGTGCATCGTGGCTTCTTCTTTGGTTTATTTATTTATTTTTTCCAAATGCTTCTTTTATCACATTCACTCACTATCTGACTTGTATGGTGGCTCGGGGCATCTTTGCGGTGAATTCATGGCTTAAACTTTTTATATGAATTTACAGCTCTAAACATGATTTTCTATTCTAAACCAGCAAAATTCTCATCTAGTCAAATTTCCCTGGAAAATATTTAATTGCAGATCGATGAAGAGATCCTTCAAGAGGTGGTTAAGATGGGATTTGACAGGAACAACCTTGTTGAATCTCTTCGTAATCGAGTTCAAAATGAGGTAAATTTATCGTCATCAACCATCTAGTTTTTCCTTTTTCCTGGATTGCCTGTTCTAATTTCTTTTGGTTGTATTTCAGGGCACTGTTGCGTACTATTTGCTACTTGACAATCGCCATCGTGTTTCCACTGGCTATCTTGGAGCTGAATTTCAGGAGTCCATGGTGCGTCTTTGCTTGTTTTATTGAATAAAGTTGCAGATCTTTTTGATCTGATTTTGTAATAAGGAGCCCGTTAGTTCACCAATATTTAATGAGTTTCTTCTACACAAATATGTCGCATCTTTATGACAGTTAATGAGTTCATGAACATTAACTTGGGTACATAGTTGTGGTTGATTTTTTCGTCTACTCCAGATTCCTCCCCATAAAATCTGTGGTTAATTAGATGTATAAACATCCCTTACAGGAATATGGTTACAACCGGATCAATTCAAATGAAACCGTTGCTTCCCCTGCTGGGCAACGCTTCCCAGGAATAATGGATTTTCAGCAAGCTGGTGCAAGACAGTTTCCCATTGAAAGGAAATGGGCTCTTGGCCTCCAGGTTGGTTTCTGCCTCTCATGCAAATAACTAACTTTTTTCTCTCTTTTCTTTTTTTAAAATAAGCTAATCATTGGACATTCATACTATTCTTATAACTGGGAAATCCCCTGACGGCCAATGGCGCATGGTTCAAAACTCGGTGGATAATGAGCCTGCTCCTCTACCTTCTCTTACCCCACTAGACCAAATCCCTGGGGGCTGGACGTTCATTCTTATTGAATAAAGAAACATGCAAAAGGATATATATGTTTACATGTGAGTGGAGGGAAGGGCTATATGCACGTTCTTATTTTTATGATAGAAATTTAATCGAAGTACTGATAAGCTTTGAAAAATTCCCTGATCCTATTTCGGATTCAAACTGATTAGCTTTGAAACATCGTGTCAATTCAATTGATAGATATGGGCTCATGCACGTACAGCCTCTGCTAATTCAATGGGTTCTCTGTTGAAACTTTCTATACAATCGACGTCTTTATTCTGTTCAACAGTATGCTATTGATTATAAACGCTTTTTTGTTTTTTTTCTACAGTCGAGAGCGCATCCACGTGAAATAATGACTGAAGTTCTGAAAGCTCTGCAAGAACTGAATGTATGTTGGAAAAAGATTGGTCAGTATAATATGAAATGCCGATGGATTCCTAGCATACCTGGTCATCATGAAGGCATGGGTATCAATTCCATGCATGGAAATCAGTTCTTTGGAGACGATTCATCCATCATTGAGAATGACGGGGTCACTAAATTAACAAATGTGGTCAAGTTTGAAGTTCAGGTAATAAAAAATTCATGGATCATGCATCTAGTTTGTATGTAACTTTTTTATACTTGAGTACATGAATGCTGCTTTAGCCTTGAGATAGTGTTTAGAAAGATGTGTGTATCATGAAAATAAGAATGCTATAGTAGAATGGCCAATGTTAATAACATGAACAAAGATCTGGGTGAGAGAGAAGTTTGCACTTGCAGTAATGAAGTATGTTGCACATATTGGTGGAAGTCTCACTTGTTGAATGCCTGTATTTTAAATTTTATTATGGTTCTTTTGAGGAGTGCATGTCTGCATCTATTTTATCACATCGAGGGTCTCTCGGAAACAACCGCTCTACCTACCAAGGTAGAGGTAAGGTCTGTGTACACTCTACCCTCCCCAAACCCCACATTGTGGGATTTCACTGGGTATGTTGTTGTTGTTGTTGTTGAGGGGCGGGATTTCAGCGACTATTGATATGTATGTAACCCAAATTTCTAGCTTGCTTTTTCTTGGTGCTCGCTGATGTGTTTTAGATGCAAATATTCGGAGAATTACTTAAGATAATATCTCATAGGTGACTCAGAAGAATGGCTTTTTAGGTTGGTTAACATTTGAATGCATACGACCTGGCCCTTGAGTAATCTGAAGAGGAAGAAGTAACACTAACTGGAAGAAACGTTTGGTGATCTCTTCAGATCTACCCAAAATCTTGGTGGACAGGGTTACCTGATGTCTGTGTTGGTGAGAGTTAGCAGGTAACTGGTGGAATAGTTGACTTGAGGTGCAAGCAAATTGGTCGGGATTCCACCAACAATAAAAGGAAATATTCCTAGTTGGCCGGTCTTTCAGAAAGCAATATAGTTAGTCCATTCATATTCCTTATTATTAAAAAAAGCAATATAGTTGCTCTATCGTTTGGATTTGCTGTTTTCCTGAGTCTATTTTCTTGATTACAGCTGTATGGTTCTGAAATGTTATTTGATGTTTGAGTTCCTTACTTCCTTTGGTGCAGCTTTACAAAACTAGGGAGGAAAAGTACCTGCTTGATCTTCAGAGGCTTCAGGGTCCACAGTTCCTCTTCTTGGATCTCTGTGCTGCTTTTCTTGCTCAGCTTCGAGTCCTCTGAAGTCTCCGAAATAAGGAGCTAAGTTGGAAGACTATCAACGTTTTTTCAGAAAAGCTCGTGCTTGTATATAATTGGTATACCAGCTCAGTTACTGCATTTGTCTGTTAACAAATTTCACCCTGCTTGGTCAGAGGTGCCTAGCAACGTTTTTTTGGTTGATTCACTAGGAATTCTAGCTGCTCTTTAATGTTTCTTCTTAATGTTGTCAGTGTCTGGATTTTGAGTTACCTACATTTTCTATTTACCGATTAAACAAAAATTCCGTTTTGCAAGATGATCGGTCTCTCTTTGACCCGTGTACTATTAGGATTATATTTAGGGAAACTAACTGAAATATCCCCCAAAACAAACTAATTATCCGTCCCATGCCCCTTTTAAACTAATTACCTGCCATACCCCCTCACCCAAAACTATTTACCCGCCATACCCCCTCACCCAAAACTATTTACCCGCCATGCCCCCTCACCCAAAACTATTTACCCGACATACCCCCTCGCCCAAACCCTTTTCTTTGTGATACCATCACAGTATATTTATATTCCAGAATGGTATCATGTTGGACTGAAGTAGTCTTTCATGATACCATCTCAATATATTTATATATCATGATGTTATCATGGTCCTTTCAGACTCCACTTGTGAGATTACACTGTGTATGTTGTTGATGGTATCATGGTCCCGAGTAGTGTCTCATTGAAGCACTGAAACAACCCTTCATGATACCATCACAATATATGTATATAAGACAATGGCATTATAGATTTTTTTTTCGAAAAAAGTGTTTTGAATAAACGAACATGATCAACCATGATATACCATCTCAGTATATTTATATATCAGAATGGTATGATGGAGGACTAAGAGGACTGAAACAGTCTTTCATGATACCATTTGAGTATATTTATATACCATGTTGGTATCATAACTGAGAGGGAGGGGGATCTCGGGTAAATAATTTTAATTTTTTCTGGGGTACAAAAGTAATGGGGATAGGGGCGAGTAAATAGTTTGGTTTATGGGGTATAAGTGATGTTTTCTCTTATATTTACTTGTTCCCTTTTTTTAACTTCTTGATTATCTTTTTTCTTTTTTGGGTTGCCTTCCTGAGAATATTTTCATTTTATGTTGGGGAATTAGCTAATACCGAGTTAGTGCCACTCGATGAGTTGAAGTTGGCCCCTTTGGGGGATTCGGTGAAGCTGGAATGCTGCAGAGAGAATCAGCATGGTCTCTACTCAATGATTAAGACACAAATGGAGAAATGGTCTAAAGATTATTTAGTATAAATTATACAACAAGTATCAGTAAAATATCTTCCTTTGTCTAATATTGTTTACGAAACGTCTTATCCAATATAGACACTAGGAACATAGTTGGATTATAGCTTTAAGAATTTGGAATGTTTTGTGATCAGTTGCATATCCTTGAGAGGAAAAAGGGAAAGGGAGATACCAATAGTGTCTCTATGATCAAATTTTCTTGAGAACATTGCCGAGGTCTACTGAAAACAACCTCTCTACCTCTCAAGGTAGGGGTAAGGTCTACGTATAATCTACCATATTCAAATCCTACTTCACTGGATATGTTGTTGTAACATCGGGGATCTCCAAACTCTTGATGAGGACCTTAAAGAAAGACAGGGAAGTCAGATAGTTTTCTCTTGCTTTCCTTCCGTCTTTCTTTATATTTCAAAGCTTGTGCTGCTTTAGTTGAGATTATCACATACTAGAGGAGGAGCAGTATGAAATATTGGTTTTGCAACGAAAAGTTGGAGTTTTTGGATTTGCTCCATGCCCTTCTCTTAATGAGATATAGCAATATACCCGAGCAAATTTCCTTTGCAAAATTTGGACACTGAATTAACACAAGTTAATTCTTTCGCAAAATTTGGACAATGAATTAACAAAATAGTCAACTATAAAGTAAGTCCAACATATCCTTTTTCCTTAAGGAAAACATAAGAAGTAACACAAATTCTAAGTTGGAAGAGATCAAACACATTTTACAGTTGAAACTGATATTCCTGGTTAATTATCTGTCAACTCCATATGCTAGGCACATGGAACACAAATCATTCTGCCAATATTTTCAAGTAACACAGCATATGGGTGGGAGATCAATAGAGCTCCAGAGGGACATTTCACTGTCATAAGAACTCTCCATCGACGAAAATGGTACTGCTTCCAATAAATTCTCTTCATCCTTCTTCTCAGTCATTCCAACATTGCATTCTTCATTTTTTCCCTCCTTCTCGAGGTTCCTTTTGCACGCATGTCGAAGCCTGTATAATTGCTCAGACCGCGTAACTCCCCCAGATTTCATTTTCATCTTTAAACATTCTGTGATCCCATTGAATGCATAAAGTGAAGCCGAAAACTTCCTCTCATAACTCATCCTCCTCATTGCCTCACTTAACATTGATGTTTCTTCACCATAAATCATCGTCTCCGTTGATAGCTCTTCAGCTAAATCAAATGGCGAATAGTAACACGAGAAGTCAATATTGGACTCTATATCTTCCACATCAGTAGTATTAATTAACTCTCCTATCTCAATTATCTCTCCGTTCAACCTCTCATAGTTATTATTCACAGGCTGAATATTAAATTCCTGATTATAGCCATTTTGAGTGATGCTACTAAAATCTCTTGTAGTTTCACTTACATTAACGATCACGTTATTATCAGTTATGTTATCTTCAAAATAAGTGAGATAATCAGTATACGTCGAATCTGAAAAATCAGCTACTCTATCTCCAACTTCTTCTTGCTGTTTCTGCTGCTGATGATTAATTTCAGGCAGGAAGGTAGAATTGGATGAATCATCATCATTAGCTGCAGCAGTAGCTAAGGAATTATTTCGTTCTTTAAGCCTACTAAGAAGAAGATTAGTGATTTTCGGAGGCAGAGCTGAAGTGGAAGAAGAAGAAGAACAAGGCCAGAAATTTGTGTGAGTATTGGCTCCACGAAGCATACAAGCAGCTTCATCATACGCCCTTGCTGCTTCTTCAGCAGTGTCAAAAGTCCCAAGCCACACTCTTATTTTCTGTATAGTGTCTTTTATTTCAGCAACCCATCTGCCTGATGGCCTTTGTCTAACTCCAACAAATCTCTTTCGGGGTAGTTGATCATCATGAGTTTTCGCTTGTCCTTCGGATTTTCTCTTCCTAGCCATTGTTTCTGTGTGTAAATGTGCTTAAATTGTTATAATTGCACTCTGCTGGATCGACACTGACACTGAGAGAAGGAAGCTATGGTCTCAGTTGTAAAAGATGGATACTAGGCGTTGTGTGTATTTATTCGTGTAATACACAAGAATTGTGAACTGTGAAGGTGTTGGATGTGTGCTTGGGTTTAGTTACTAGTTTTATACACAACTAAGTTGGGATGCCAATTGCATATTTATTATATGAATATGTAGAGAGAAGGTATCCTGTCAAATGGCAAATTATTAGAGTTGAAAGGTGCGTTCCCTGTTTGTTAAGACGCATTTGTTTTATTGTTTTGGATCTATAATACCAACATGTGGAGGCCTCTGTTATGATACATAGAAAATAAGAAACAAAAGGAATTATATAAGGGATTAGTTAAATACTACTTAGGTTTATTTTAATGCTATCAAATAGATGGTTTGACCCAGCCAAAGGGTACTGCACCATATGATTGCGACCTCTTCTTTGTTTTTTTGTTTTGGTCAAGAAAAGACTACTTGATTTGTAGCACAAATATCTGTGGCCCGACTTGGTCACTGCAGTATGTTCACTTTTTCTTATAACTGTGTTTTATACCATTTAAAATGATTAATTGGTTTTATGGGCCTTACAAACTTAATATTTTAGTTTTCTGTCTTTTTACATATAAAACATCTGAAAATTAATATATAAGAGATTTAACTAACACATAATAGATTTAAAAAAGCCATTTCATCCATTCAAATTTATAAATGGCCAGAAGAGACCATTATTTTAAAGAGTTCAAGTTATGTGTATTGAGTTCTTGTTTTGTAGTTCTTAAACTTGTAAACCTATTCTTCTCTTAAGAAGCATGTTGTAGGTGATTTGATTTTAAAACCTTGAGTTGCTTTTACTCTTGACTAGAGTTAGTCAAGGAGTGTGCTTGTACAATAGAGTTATTGCAAAGTTCTCGCAATAGAGTTATTGTGAGTAAGAGTGGTTAGCGGGCTCTCTTGGCTAGAGTTAGTCAAGGTGTGTGTTTGCAATAGAGTTATTGTAAGGGGTGAGAAATTAAGAGTTTAATTCCTAGGTTGCAATATGTTGTAATCTAAATGTTGCTCAGTTATAGTGGAAGTTGATGAAATTCTACTATGGTGGATTGTGGTTTTTAATCCCCTGAACAAGGAGTTTTCCACGTAAATATCTTATGTTATTTACTTTCTGCTTTTACTTAAGAGAACAGTAGAGAACCTGATATTCTACTCTGTTTGGTGGACTCATACACTGCATCAATTGGTATCAGAGCAGATTTTTTCTAAAAGGTTAACATCTGAAAATATCTTTCTAATGGCTGCTCTACCAAATCTAGAGGAGTGTCAATCTACCATAAGACCACCAAGATTCAATGGAAATATTATGGATGGTGGAAGACTAGAATGCATGATTTCATTATGACTGAGGATTTTGAGATGTGGGACATCATCTGTGATGGTCCTCATGTCCCCATGAACACAAATCTAGTTGATCTTACCACCACTCCAAAATCAAGGAAGGAGTACAATGATGCGGACAGAAAGACTATTGAAAAGAACTTCAAGGCTAAGAAGATCCTTGTTTGTGGTATCGGTCCAGATGAGTACAATCGTATCTCAACTTGTCAAAGTGCAAAGGAGATATGAGAAGCTCTCCAAAATGCTCGTGAGGGGACTAGTCAAGTGAAACAATCCAAAATAGACATGCTCACCACTGAGTATGAACTCTTCAAGATGAAGGATGGTGAGTCTATTCAGGATATGCATACAAAGTTCACCTATATAATAAATGAACTTCATTCTCTTGGTGAGGTCATCAAAACCAACAAGTTAGTTCGGAAATTACTCAGTGTTTTGCTTACCTTCTGGGAAAGAAAAGCCAATGCCATCTCTGAAGTGAAGGATCTGCAAAAAATATCTATTGATGAGCTCATTAGAAATCTCAAAACCTATGAACTGAAAAGGCTAAAAGTTGATGAGAGAAGAGAACTTAGGAAAAAAAAGAGCTTGGTCCTGAAGGCAACAAAAAGTGACTCAAGCAGTGATGAGTCAGGCATGACTTACCTCACCTAGAGATTTCAAAAGATGGTCAGAAAAAAATAGTGAATTCCTAAGAAAAGAAAGCACGAGCAAAAACCTTTGAGGGAATGATTGATGTCATAAGTGTGGAAATCCTGGACATTTTATTAAGCAATGTCCTCTTCACAAGCAGGACCATTACAAGAACAACTCTGAGAAATGTGCAAAGAGAAATTCGGTTCCTGAAAAATTCAAAAGAAGAGATGCAAATGAAAACGTGGTGAACCAAGCTCTGGCTGCTTGAGGAGACTCATCCAACGAATCTTAAGATAAAGGTGATCAAGAAGAGACATCTATGATGGCCATTGATAATGTATTTTTAACACATAAGTCGATATTTGCACTTATGGCTAGATCAGATCCTGAGGATGACAAAGAGGCTGGAGTGAAAGGAATCAGCTAGAAATGGTATATAGACAGTGGCTGCTAGAAGTATATGGCTGGAAGAATGGAGGATTTCCTCTCACTCAAGGTTTTTCAAGGAGGGAGTGTGTCTTTTGAAAATGGTAAAAAGGGATACATTCTTGGCGTGGGCAACATTGGGAAGACTTTCTCTCATGCAATTGAAAATATGTACTATGTTGATGGATTGAAGTATAGTTTGCTAAGCGTTTCACAAATTTGTGACAAAGGAAATTGTCACGCCCCGATTTTTTCTCAAGTCTTCCTTTAGGGCCTGATGGCACCTGGACAACTATCCATTTCCAGGCGAACCATTTAATTTCTTTTCTTCATAAATTATACATACATCTAGGTGCGAAAATAATATAATCATGTACTTCTTTAATGAAAAAATACGAGCCCATACTCGAGCATCCAAATTTTTTTCTAAACTCGATGGAAGTTCAAATATAAAATAAAAATATCTGAATCTTAAAAGAAAACAGTCTCATGTGGGGGCATTCCTCGAGATAACGAAGCTTGATTCTTCAAACGTACTTAATCTAGAATAACTTTCACCAAATCTAAAGTAATGGATTGGTGGGACAATAAAGATGTGGGACGATCGCTAGTCCTGTTGTGGAGCTTTTCCTCTATCACGCTTTCCTGAAACATGTTGAATAAAAGAGTCAGTGCTACCATCCGGGGCTGAGTGAGAGCCTCGCCTTACAATCCCAAGTAACCTCACAATATTCTAATTACAAACATAATAAACATGTTGTGAAAAACAGATTACAACACTTTCATTATATAAGCCAATACATATTCACGTGCAAAATCTTCTCCCAACTCGTCCTAGGAAATACTTAGTTTAACCAGTACCCCTGCTTTATCTCATATAACATATTATATATTTGTTGTGGTACGTGCAACCCGATCCAATGAATTATAAATTTGTTGCGGTTCGTGCAACCCGATCCAAAACATTTATATATTTGTTGCGGTACGTGCAACCGATCTAATGCATTTATATATTTGTTGCGGGACGTGCAACCCGATCCAATGCATTTATATATTTGTTGCCGTACGTGAAACCCGATCCAATGTATTTATATGTTTATTGCGGTACGTGCAACCCGATCCAATGCATTTATATGTTTATTGCGGTACGTGCAACCCGATCCAATGCATTTATATGTTTATTGCGGTATGTGCAACCCGATCCAATGCATTTATATAATTGTGTGTATATATATATGTTATATGTTCAAAAGGCTCAAATAATATTTCATTCTTTCAACTTTTCGCCCTTCCCACTTGTAAGGGTTATAACTCTTGAGCAATAACTTCAAATAAGGTGTTTCTTACGCCGAGCTGAAGGTAACACGGGGACCTATTACTATCCCAAGTTTCCTCTGAAAATACGTAGTGTAACTAGCACAAATTCACGCAAGAAACAACCCTATGAAAACTGTCTCGCCAGAATTTTTGTAAAAAAAACACAATATTAAAACAGTCATAACTTTGTATCCGTAAGTCGTATTTATCTCCGTAAAGTCTCAAACTATCAAGAATATAGAAATATAAAACTTTCATTCAGTACAACATTTCAGATTCCTCACCGAAACATTCAGTTATTCCGTCATACGTTCTGCCTTCCGGATTTTATTCGATCCGAGGCAGAAACTTTAAA
Organism: Anisodus tanguticus; assembly: GCA_034509755.1. NCBI lineage: Eukaryota > Viridiplantae > Streptophyta > Magnoliopsida > Solanales > Solanaceae > Anisodus > Anisodus tanguticus. Next base: position 25,254,058 of record CM067556.1, read on the forward strand.
CCGCGATAACTCTCAAACCGTATGTCGGTTTTAGCCCCTCTTGAGCTCAATCTGATCGTGAAGGAGAGATGTACAACCCTGTAAAATTCATCCAAATCTAATAAGTATAATTCAGTGAAACAGATTGTAATTTCATGACCCAAACTAGTTATTAAATAACCTATTAATAATAATTTCATGATCGTTCTTCCAACATCCGGATTATATTCTAACATGCATTGTAACTTAAAATAAAGGATTTTACTAAGATTTATGAGTGAGATAACTCACCTTTTTGTTGCTTCGTACTGCAAATGAACTTTCAAACTCCAACTAATCATTTCCCTTCTTGCTCTCTTGGTATTTTTTCTACTTTTTTTGTTCTCTGTGCTAAGTGCTTTCTTTTCTGCTATGTAGAATATATAGTGAGTTGTGTGTGTGTGTAACTTGTGGGAGGTGGAAGGAGAAGAGATTGAGGGAGATTAAAGGAGAAGGCGGGGGGGGGGGGGGGTACGTGCAGATTGTTAGGGGAAGGGGGAATGAACATGCAGATGTTTCTATTATTATTATTATTATTATTATTATTATTATTACTTTGTAACAAATCAGAATTTTACATTCTCCCCTCCGTAAACAACATTCATCCTCGAATGTGAATAAGATCGTAACACAAGCATATAGACACACAAACAACATACCCATGAAACACAACTTAACACATTTTATTACCTTACTCAAATAGGCATGGATATTTGACTTTCATCGCATCTTCGGCTTCCCATGTGGCTTCTTTTGTGGAGTGATTTCTCCACAAGACCTTCACGGAAGTAATATATTTATTCCTGAGGCGCTTAACCTGTCTATCCAGTATTTCTATCGGAATCTCCTTGTATTGAAGCTCTTCATTCAGGACTATCTCCTGGGGTCGGATGACGTGACCTGAATCGTGCAAGTATTTCTGTAACATTGACACATGGAACACCTGATGCACCGCTTCTAATTCTTGTGGAAGAGCTAGTTCGTAAGCCATATTCCCCACTCTTCGTAAGATCTCATATGGTCCAATGAATCTTGGGCTCAACTTCCCTTTCTTTCCAAATCGCATCACTTCCTTCATTGGAGAGACTTTTAAAAACACTTTCTCCCCCTTCTTGAAATTCGAGATCTCTTTTGCGATGGTTCATATAAGATTTATGGCGGCTATGAGCTGTTTTGATTCGCTCTCGAATTATCTGCACTTTGTCATTTGTTTCTTGAATGGCTTCGGGTCCGAACAGTTGTGTCTCACCCACTTTGAACCATCCCAGTGGAGATCTACATCTTCGCCCATACAAGTCTTCGAACGGAGCCATCTGTATGCTAGAATGAAAATTGTTATTATAGGCGAACTCAATTAGACATAGATGGTCCGACTAGTTGCCTCTAAAGTCCAACACACAAGACCACAACATGTCCTCCAATGTTTGTATTATTCGTTCAGCTTGTCCGTCGGTTTGCGGATGGAAAGTCGAACTCAACTTGGCCTTTGTCTCGAGGCCCTGCTGGAAACTTTACCAAAAGTGTGAGGTAAACTGAGAACCCCTATCCGAAATAATTTGTAATGGAATCTCGTGTAACCTCACTATTTTCTTTGAATAAATCTGTGCGTACTGCGGCGCCCGATATGTAGTCTTGATCGGTAGGATATGGGCTGACTTTGTAAGCCGATCTATAATCACCCAGATAGAATCATAACCTTCTCTAGTTTTTAGTAGACCAGTCACAAAATCCATATGAATCGCCTCTCATTTCGACATGGGGACACCAATGTCCTGAAGTAGTCCGTCGGGTTTTTGATGTTCGACTTTTACTTGTTGACACGTAAGACACCTCCTGACAAACTCTGCAATATCTTTCTTCATTCCATCCCACCAGTAATTTGCCTTGATGTCCTGATACACTTTTGTTGACCCTGGATGAATGGTATACCTTGTGTTGTGACCCTCATCTAAGATATTTCTTATTAGATCCCTTACCTTAGGAACACATAACCTACCCTTATACCGAAGGGTACCGTCATTTTCTCCTAATGTAAACCGTGAAGGTTTTCCCTGTTGAATCCTCTCTAGAAACTTAATAAACTATGTATCCTCAAACTGACTTTCTTTTATTTCCGAAGCTAAGGCAGACTGAGAGGTATCATGCACCGCTATCCTGCCTTCACCGATCTCAGTTAAACTAACTCCGAGGTTTCCCAATTTCTGTACCTCACGGACAATACCCCTCTTTTGTATTGCCAAGTTGGCCAAGCTGTCCATTGATCTCCTACTGAGTGCGTCAGCCACCACGTTAGCTTTTCCAAGATGGTAAAGAATGCTAAGGTCATAATCCTTAAGCAACTCTAACCATCTTCTTTTTCGCAGATTCAAATCCTTCTGTGTGGTTATGTACTGTAAACTCTTGTGATATGTAAATATATCTACATGCACCCCATACAAATAGTGTCTCCATATTCGTAAGGCTAATACTACCGCGACCAATTCCAAGTCATGAGTTGGATAATTCTTCTCATGTATCTTTAATTGTCGAGATGTATACGCAATCACTTTTCCAAACTGCATCAAGACACATCCTAACCCAACACTAGAGGCATCACAATAGACTGTGAACCCTTCTTGTCCCGATAGTAAGGTTAGGACTGGTGCAGTAGTCAACAACTCCTTCAGTTTAGAAAACTTATTTCATATGCTTCTGACCACTGCTACTTAACCGCTTTCTGAGTCAATCGGGTCAAAGGAGCAGCAAGACTAAAGAAACTTTTGAGAAATCTTCTATAATACCCAGGCAAACCCAAGAAACTACTAACTTTTGTCGGAGTGGTAGGTCTTGGCCAGTTCTTCACTGCTTCTATCTTTTGGGGGTCTACCATAATTCCATCCCTTGACACAACATGGCCCAAAAAGGCTACCTTTTTCCAACCAAAATTCACACTTTGAAAATTTAGCGTACAGCTTTCTCTGTTCTAAGACTTGAAGTACTACCCTTAGATGCTCTTCATGTTCTTCAACACTCTTGCTGTAAATTAGAATATCATCGATGAATACAATCACAAACAAATCTAAGAATGGTTTGAAGATTCTGTTCATGAGGTCCATAAAAGCTGATGGGGCATTGGTTAACCCGAAAGACATTACCAAGAACTCATAATGGCCATATCGGGTTCTAAAGGATGTTTTGGATATATCATCAGGATTTATGTTCATGGAAAACCTCTGGAAAATTTTGAACAATAGGGACAACATGCACTTCGGGGGACTCTTTTTGGGTATCCATTATAGTGGCCAGGTAAGAGTATTCCACTTTGTGACTTCTTAATAACTTTTGAGCCCTAACATAGAAAATAAGTTGACTCAAGGGTGTCCTAATTCTACCCCTTATAAAAACTTCGGTTCCCCGGGGAAAAGATAATTTTACAACCTTTTACCGGCAATCCAACGTGGCATAACATGCCGACAGCCAATCCATATCCAAAAGAATGTCAAAGTATACCATATCAAGTAATACTAAGTCTGATATTGTTCCTCTGCCATTTACTTCTAATGAGAAATTTTTAATCACCCGAGAGGCCCAAATTGAGGCCCACACTGGTGTCGTTACCTCAAAGGGTTCACTTAAACAGAAAGGTTCTACATGTAGATTCTTAGCAAAACCCATCGACACATACAAAAATGTAGATCCAAGATCATATAATACAAGTGCAGGAATACTTGAGACCAAAAAAATACATGTGACCACCGCATTAGATGTCTCCGCCTCATTCCTCTGGGGCAAAGCGTAGAGCCGGTTAGGATTGTTGGACTGTTGACTTTCCTGACTCTGTCGGGACTAGTTGACCTGATTTCCCTTGTGGGCAGTTGTGGTTGCTTCTGACCTCCCATGAGAAAATTGAATTTGGGTTCTCCTCTTGCAATCCCTGACATAGTGGTCTGGTTCTCCACAGTTGTAACATCCTTTCGATGAGAACCAACATTCTCCAACATGTTTCTTTTGACAAACCTTACAGACCGATTTGTCACCTCCTGTGTTAGGATTGGTGGCCTTGACCTTGCCACCTTGATGATTGACCCATCTATGCCTATGTGGCCTGAAATGAGACTGGTCTACTGACTGGTCGGTTTTGAAGAACCCCTACTTCCCTCTTGCCTCTGGTTCTGATTCTGATTAAAGGATCCTGACGATCGAAGCCTCTTTTGCGAATACTCTCTTTTTTCTTTAGCAAATTTTCTACCCTCATAACCATGTCGACGATCTGAAGGTAAGTCCGATCATTGGCTAATGACACTACCTTCTCCATCAGGTTCGGGTTTAAACCCTCAATAAACCTTTTGACCTTCTCCCTTTCTGTAGGAACAATATGTGCGTCATATGCCGACAATCTCATGAATTGAGTATCGTATTCTTGCACATTGCGGTCCTCTTATTTCAACTGTTCAAACTGACGTCTGAGCGTATCTTTTCCCGTGTTCGGTATATACTTTTCAATGAATGCTGCTCTGAACTCCACTCACGTCATTGGTGGTGACATAGGGGGACGATTTCTTCTAAAATTCCTCCACCACACCCTTGCGTCGTCCACTACACGTGCACTCACCAAATTGACGCCATACGTCTCCACACATCCTAGGGTAAACATTAGGTCTTCTACCTCATCGAGGAATACTATCGGGTGAGACTTGGAGTCCTTCCCTGAGTAGATATGTTCCCTTCTTCTCATAAAATTCGCCCATAGCCTATCCGGTACTACCTGAGCTTTTATATTTTCAGCCAGTGGTGCAGTCACAATTAGTTTCTGGGCCGTCGGGTTCTGGGTCTGGGCCATGACCGAGACACTAGGTGCAGGCTTAACCATGTGTGGAACTGCAACTGTCATCAACTCTATGAGTCTATCTAATTTTGTCCCACCGTTTCCTGGGCTGTTTGACTCTCATTTTCTTCTACATTCTCCACGCTATCTTCAGACACTGCTCCTCAACTGGAGGTATAAGAGCTTCGTGGTGAACTTTCTCTTGAACCCTCGGTTCTTGTACCGGGGCTCTTGGGGGTTGCCATTGTCCCCTCACTCTTCCCCGGGTAGTTCTGACCGACATTCGCACCACCGGTACTTGTGAATCTACCATTTTCTGTAAAGACAAACACGCCCATATTTTGGAAGACAGGATGTCTACATTAACTCCCAAAAAATTTCTTATACCTCATAAGCATGCAACACCACAAGAAAAATGCAAAAATAACAACATATTATTTCCTTCTTGCGTTCATAGTACTTCATTCCATCTTATTCTAAAATGATATAACCTTATACTAAATCTTATTAGATAATTCTTCGTCACCCATTATAGATCTCCAAGTCAAACTTGCATTTACTACAACACATTTTAAAGGGCTTAACCGCGTGAATCACCTACTCCACAGATTGGCATTCAGCTCCTTGTGAACCGTGTTCCTTGACTCCCTTTCCTTATCGTCCATTCTTTCTTTCATTTTCCTGACTTCTTTCACTTGACGTAGAAATTTGAGAAAGAAGCCCTCTTTAATAACTCAAATTAGCATCTTTGCTCTTCTAAACAAGGAATGGAAATCTTCCGGGGTGGAGTTGACTATTATCTGTAGTATGATTCCAATCGGATAGTTGAAAAAGGTCGGGTTAGATGATTGCCTCTTCCGTCTAGCCCTAAGCAAATCCATACATCGTACGATTGTGTCATCCACATATGTGCCAAAGTCGTCTCTTGGGTCCATCTTACGATCCATGAATTCCTTCTGAGCTCGCATTGCCCTTTTCATTTCCATGAGCACTTCCCTCTTGGTTGTAACTCGTATTATAACCACTATCTACAAAAACACCTTTTAGTTAGTTTATCGTTGTACAGTCTCCTTCCCTAATCCGTTTGAAGGAGGTAGTACTTGAACCAAGTTTTTGAAAAGACTCATGATAGGCACGAAGAGAGTATGAAGAAAATGAAACTGGTTAAGATGTTATCCCGTTCATCTATTACTAAGGTGGCGCGCACACCGTCGCATTAAGTAACCGTACAAACACCGAACTCGAAAAAAATTCTAGAATCTCCTAACCTGGTTTAGCTCTGATACCAACTTGTCACACCCCGACTTTTTCTCAAGTCTTCTCTTAAGGCGTGATGACACCTGGACAACTATCCTTTTCCAGGCGAACCATTTAATTTCTTTTCTTCATAAATTATACATACATCTAGGTGCGAAAATAATATAATCATGTACTTCTTTAATGAAAACACGAGCCCATACTCGAGCATCCAATTTTTTTTCTAGACTCAATGGAAGTTCAAAGACAAAAAGAAAACAGTCTCATGTGGGGCATTCACCGAGATAACGAAACTTGATTCTTCAAACGTACTTAATCTAGAATAACTTTCACCAAATCCGAAGTAATGGATTGGTGGGACAATAAGGCTGCGGGACATCGCTAGCCGTGTTGCGGAGCTTTTCCTCTATCGCGCTTTTCTGAAACATGTTGAATAAAATAGTCAGCCCTACCATCCGGGGCTGAGTGAGAACCTCGCCTTACAATCCCAAGTAACCTCACACTATTCTAATTATAAATATATTATAAACATAATAAGCATGTTGTGAAAAATAGATTACAACACTTTCATTAAATAAGCCAATACATATTCACGTGCAAAATCTTCTCCCACTCGTCCTAGGAAATATTTAGTTTAACCAGTACCCCTGCTTTATCCCATATAACATATTATATATTTATTGCGGTACGTTCAACCCAATCCAATGCATTTATATATTTGTTGCGGTCCGTGCAACCCGATCCAAAACATTTATATATTTGTTGCGGTACATTCAACCCGATCCAATGCATTTATATATTTTTTGCGGGACGTGCAACCCGATCCAATGCATTTATATATTTGTTGCGGTACGTGCAACCCGATCCAATGCATCTATATGTTTATTGCGGTACGTGCAACCCGATCCAATGCATTTATATGTTTATTACGGTACGTGCAACCCGATCCAATGCATTTATATAATTGTATATGTAATGTTCAAAAGGCTCAAATAATATTTCCTTCTTTTAACTTTTTTCCATTCCCACTTGTAAAGGTTATAACTCTCGAACCATAACTTCAAATAAGGTGTTTCTTATGCCGAGCCAAAGGTAACACGGGGAAATATCACTATCCCAAGTTTCCTGAAAATACTTAGTGTAACTAGCACAAATTTACACAAGAAACAACCCTATGAAAACTATCTCGCCAGAATTTTTGTAAAAAAAAAACACAATCTTAAAACAGTCATAACTTTGTATCCGTAAGCTGGATTTATCTCCGTAAAGTACCAAATTGTCGAGAAAAGAGAATTATAAAACTTTTATTCAGCACAACTTTTCAGATTCCTCACCGAAACATTAAGTTATTTCGTCATACGTTCTGCCTTCCGAATTTTATTTGATCCAAGGCAAAAACTTTAAACTACGATAACTCTCAAACCGTATGTCGGTTTTATCCCCGCTTGGGCTAAATCTGATCATGAAGGATAGACGTACAACCCTGTAAAATTTTATCCAAATCTAACATGTATAACTAAGCAAAACAGATTGTAATTTCATGACCCAAACTAGCTATTAAATAACCTATTAATAATAATTTCATGATCATTCTTCCAACATCCGGATTATATTCTAACATGTATTGTAACTTAAAATAAAGTATTTTACTAAGAGTTATGAGTGAGAGAACTCACCTTTTTGTTGCTTCGTACTGCAAATGAACTTTCAAACTCCAACTAATCATTTCCCTTCTTGCTCTCTTGGTATTTTTTCTGATTTTTGCTCTTGGTATTTTTTCTGATTTTTTTGTTCTTTGTGCTAAGTACTTTTTTTTTGTGCTATGTAGAATATATAGTGAGTTGTGTGTGTGTAACTTGTGGGAGGTGGAAGGAGAAGAGATTGAGCGAGATTAAAGGGGAAGGGGGGGGGGGGGGGGGGATGTACGTGCAAATTGTAAGGGGAAGGGGGAATGAACATGCAGATGGTTTCTATTATTATTATTATTATTATTATTATTATTATTATTATTATTATTATTATTATTATTATTATTATTATTATTATTATTATTATTATTATTATTATTATTATTATTATTATTATTATTATTATTATTATTATTATTATTACTTTGTAACAAATCAGTATTTTACAGAAATAAAGTTAACTTCACTTCGGCGGCATGTACTGTCACAAACATAAAATCTGGGGAAGTTGTCCTAGTAGCAAAAAGATTCAAAAACATTTATGTCGCATTTTGAATCTTTAAATGAAAATGATCTAACCTGTCTCAGTGCCCTAGAGGATGATACTGAACTATGGCATAGACCGCTTGGACACGTAGCTTTTCTCTTCTCGACAAATTGGTGGCAAAAGATCTGGTTCGTGGATTACCAAAAATCAAGTTCTCAGATCACAAAGTGTGTGATGCATGTGTAAAAGGGAAGCATGTCAGATCCTTCTTTAAATCAAAGAAAGATGTAAGAACCTCTAAGCCACTTGATCTTCTTCATATGGATCAATGATGATCCCAAGTAGAGGAGGAAAGAAGTACATTTTTATCATTGTTGATGACTATTCCAGGTTCACATGGACTCTGTTTCTATAATCCAAAGATGAAATATTTCATGTGTTTGTGGAATTTTTGAAACAAATTCAAGTCAAGATGGGGAATCAAATTGCGAGCATCCGGTCTGATCATGGAATGGAATTTGATAATGTAAAGTTCGATGAATTTTTCACTGAAAATGGCATAAGCCACAAATTTTCTACACCAAGAACACCTCAACAAAATAGTGTGGTGGAAAGGAAAAACAGAATTCTTGAAGATATGGCTAGAACTATGCTTATATCCAGTGGCGTATCTAAGAGTTTTTGGACTGCATATGTCAACACTGCATGTCATGTGATAAATCAGTGCATGATAAGGTTCTTGCTTGAGAAAACCCCCTATAAACTATTGAATGGAAGAAAGCCCAAATTGATCTATCTATGAGCCTTCAGATGTAAATGCTTTATTATTAACAATGGTAGGAAGGCTTTGGGAAAATTTGATGCTAGAAGTGATGAGGGCATATTTCTTGGATACTCATGTCACAACAAGGCATACAAGGTGTTAAAAAAAAAAGCATTGTGTGTTGAGAAAAGTGTGCATGTGATTTTTGATAAGTCGAATGTGATTGGTGAAAAGAGAAAACAAGATGATGAAGCTGAAGATGGAGAGTTCTCTAAGGTTCCTGACGAGGCCATTGAAATCTCCAACGGTAAGACAGATTTGATGGGTAAAGTAAAGAAAGACAATGATACACAAGAACCTGGTGCCTCCATCATCTCATATGAAGCTGAAAGTCAAGTCACCGACGTTGTATTAGGTACCCTTGGATCGAGCCATATCAATAATGAAGATTTGGCAAATACTGAGGAGAATGTAAGAGCACAACATGAGGAACTCGGTTCATCGACTCCTCAAGGGAGTGATCAAGCTGAAGTACGAGTGTTAAACTGGAAACACAATGGATCTCACCCTTCGCAAAATGTGATTACTCCTCTGGAGTCTGGCGTTCAAACTAGGTCTAAGGTGAGAAACATGTTTGCATGCTCTGCATTCCTATCTCAAATTGAGCCTAAAAATACCAAAGAAGCCCTGCAAGATGCTAATTGGATTACATCCATGCAAGAAGAACTTCATCAGTTTAAAAGGAATAAAGTATGGAACCTGGTACCTAGGCCCTCCAACAGAACCATCAAAGGTACCAGGTGGGTATTTCGCAACAAGCTTGATGAATTTGGTAACACTACCAGAAACAAAGCAAGGCTGGTAGTTTAGGGATATAATCAAGAAGAATGAATTAATTACGATCAGACTTTTTCTTCAGTTGATAGAATGGAGGCAATTAGAATACTCATTGTAGTTACATCTCATATGGAATTCAATTTGTTTTAGATGGATGTAAAAAGTGCCTTTTAAATGATTACTTGAAGGAAGAGATTTTTTTCAAGCAACCCCGGGGTTTTGAAGATCATGAACACTCTGAGCATGTCTACAAGCTTGACAAAGTATTGTATGAGTTGAAGCAAGCTCCCAGATCTTGGCATGAAAGACTGTCAAAATTTCTCATTGAAAATGATTTTAAAAGAGGGAAAATTGACAACACTCTCTTTTTGAAGAAGAGAGGAAGGAACCTACTGATTGTCCAAGTATACGTTGACGACATCATTTTTGGTGCCACAAATGATTCCTTATGTGAGGAGTTTGCAAAGCTCTTTGGAAGTGAGTTTGAAATAAGCATGGTGAGAAAGCTGAACTTCTTTTTTGAGTTACAAGTGAAACAATACTCAAAAGGGCCAATGATCAGTCAACAGAAATATATAAAAGAGCTACTGAAGAGGTTTGAAATGGACAATGCTAAGGTCATAGACCCTGCAACTCGATTGGATGCAGATGAACTTGGTGCTCATGTAAACGAAATGATGTATTAGGGGTATCATTGGACCCTTGCTCTATCTTACATCAAGCAGACCTGACATTGTGTATAGTGTTGTAATGTGTGCTAGATTTCAATCTTGTCCAAAGGAATCACATCTCAATGCGGCTAAGAAAATTTTGAGATATCTTAAAGGAACTCCAAATTGGTCCTCTTTTATTCTACATGCGATAATTTTAATCTGATTGGCTATGCTGGCTACTTGATGGATAGAAAGAGCATTTCTGGTATGACTCACTTTCTTGGTTCATGTCTGGTCTTTTGGGGAACAAAAAAACAAAACTCTGTAGCTCTCTCCACTGTTGAGGCTTAATATGTAGCAGTTGCCTCTTGTTGTGCTCAGCTGCTTTGGATCAAACAACAATCTGAGGATTTTAGAGTGATTATTGAATGTGTGCTCTTGATGTGCGATAATACTAGTGCACTGAACATGGCAAAAAATTCCAGTGCAACATAAGATGACTATGCATATTGATGTCAGGCACCATTTCCTAAGAGACAATGTTAAAAAGGGGTTGATTTGCATGAAGTTCTATAAAGCTAAGAACTAGGTAGATGATATCTTCATAAAGGCATTGACTAGAGAGAATTTTGAAAAGAATCAACTTGAGCTGGGGTTGCTTAAGATGAACTAATCATCTCCCTTCTCAAATTCACCATGATATGCTATGATCAGAGGACAAGTATATGATTGGAAATGTGTTTATGAGAATGTCTAACTCAGTTTCATACTGTTACAGGTATACACACATGGCGATCTTAAGACATTGTAGGGATAAGCAACGTTACACTATATAAAGATGTTGCCCCATATCTCTTAAAACTTTTGAGGAACCTAGTTCCTCAAACTCAAGTTAGTATTTTCATTTGTGCCTGCACTTTTTAACTTGCTAAGTGTGCCATGTTATTATAACTTCTCCCGCCCAAACCTTTGTGGATAAATCTTCTATTCTTACGCGTCACATCTTCTCACTTTACCAAAACATTTAATTCTTCTTAACCAAATTCACTCATCTCATTTAAAACCATCGCACTTCCAGTTCCTCCATTACCAATCCAAAATCTCCAAACATCCATCTCACCGTTTTTCATCTTCTCCTTTACCATGTCTAAACTCAAATCTACATCTTAACCCGAGTCTACCTCTCTATTCGACCCTACCTATATACTCTCATCTTCTCTTCTAGTTACTGCAACACCCTCTGACCAAAATCTCACTTCCTCACCATCTGAACTTATACCCTTATCTAATCCTTCTACTCTTACCTCTCTCTCTATACCTTCTACACCTGCTACTCCCCAAAGATGCAAAAGCCCAACTCTTTAGAAGTTTGTCTCAGAACCTGAAGCCTCCACTCCTAAAGAAGTCGTCTCTCCAAAAGACAACATCGTCACTATGTCAACGTTCACCTTATCCGGTGACACTGAGGAAATTGAAGAAAAAGACAAAGAATCTGAGGTTACTAGTCAGAACGTGGTTGCAGAAAGAATGAATAATATTGGATCTGGAGATATTGATGCTCCAGTTGTTCAGCCCTCTAAGATGACAAGGGATTCAGGGGAACTGGTTTTGGAAACACAAATGGAAAAGGCTATTGGACCAGTAACTCTACTCTTTTGATAAATCCTGAGATTACTGAATTAGAAAAAGGATCCTCTACGCCCTCTGTCCTAGGCATAGTTTAGAAAAACCTTCCTAAATGAAATGAATGAAGGTCTAACATTCTAGGATGTAGGGATGAGGTTGTGGGAAGTTTTCTTGATGCGGTTTCTTTCCTGAAAGAGGAAGGAACATGTAGGGGATCTGGTGCTCACATTCAAGGGGAAGATAGGATCAGACACCTGGTTCTCCTCCAGTTACAGTGTTTATCTCTGCCAATGAATCACCGACATATGTCACCTCACGTGCCGATGTAGACAATGACCAAGTAGCCTTAAATTTGGTATTTCTAAGAAGAGCCAGGTCATTACTAAGGGATAAAGAGACAATTTCCACAAGGGGACCACTCACTAGAGGCAAAATTAAGGCCCAAATAACTATGCCTTAAAAAAAATAAGGAAAAGACTGTAAAGAGAAAGAGGTTATTGACTAGACAGGTTGATGATGAAAAGGTCTCGCCCACTAAAGTAGTGGAGCTTAATAGTGGCGAGCATGAAATCAAAGTGAAAGAAACTCCACTAGTAAAAAAGAGTTCTAGGAAAGCACTCCTGAGAAAGGAAAAAGATGTTGAACTTAGGGAACCTGGTGCTGGGGATGGAGGATCCATAGACAAGAATGTAAGTCCTTGCTCCTCCAAGAAAAGAAAGGATTGTGGCTGATGAGGAACCTGAATCCTCGTCAAATAAGCAAAAAAGAGAGTTAACTGAGTTTGAAATGAAAGAGATTCTCATATCTCAGAAGGTATTAAAAGGACGGGGTTTTGACTCAGAAATCACAAATCAGCCAGGCATGAAAGAAGTGATTGAAATGGTGAAAGCTCAAGAGTGGAATCGTTTGTTTCAGCCCTATGTAGCAGTGTTGTTTGAAGCTGAAGTCACTTCTATGGCTAATTATTGGTCATTAATGGGGGTGTAACACTGCTTGCCAGTGTAAATAGCATTGACTTCACTCTACATGAAGCAATACTTGGGAAGATTCTTGAAGTCCCAACTGAAGGGGTGTCCATTGTATTCAAGATATCGGCTTCCAAAGATTTCTTGAAAATGATTGCTAAACAAGGAGGGAACTTGAAGGGGGAGCGGGTCTTTATAAAATAATTGAAGCCAGAATTTCAGCTTCTGTTTGAATTAGTTCATAAAGTCTTGTTACCCCGCTCTAAGAGAAGGCCAATGACTACTATTCCTGATCTATTTTTGATGGAAAATTTGGCTTCCTTTACTCCGGCCAACCTGCCTGCTCTGATGATGTAACACATTGTGAAAATAGTCTTCAAAAGATGTGAAACATAGATTGGGCTATGGTTTTCTCCTCACCAATGTTCTTCAGCACTTTGGGATAAAGACTCCCTAATGAAACAATGGGCAATGAGAAGCAGATATTTACCATAACCACTCTTGAAGAGTGTGAATGTGTGTCTAAAAAGGGTGGAGTTGGGAGTACTTCCACGATCTCCACTCTAATCGAGGCCTAGGAACGAGCAACTGTAGAAGTCACCAAGTTGACCATGCTTCTTGTGGAAGCAAAAGTTACAACAACAAGATGTACCGGGTGCTTTAGAGGCACCGAGAAATGAAAATGCCTAGCTTTAGGCTGAAGTCGCTGATCTAAGGTCACGAGTGAAGAACCTGACTACTGCTCTCCTAACCAGACTATGAGTAGTATTTATTCATGTTTCCTCATTCAATTTCCTTATTCCTTCCTCCCAGCCCTTCTCATTACCTATCTAGTCTATTTATCAGGTTGTAATTTGACAATGACACTGCTTACTTATTACATTTGCTGGTACTTATGTTTATACTATATTTTTCTTATGTATTAACTTGGGTGCTATTTGTTATATTGTGCAACTGTGTTTATCCCTACTTATTTTATTTCTGCTCATGTTGATGGTGCCTCCATGACCATGAGTTAACATTGTCTTTTTGCATCTTCCTCATATTACTGCTTTACTCTTTTTTATGATGCCAAATGGGGAAGTTTTGTTATTGTGGGGTGAGTGGAATCTGAGTAGCAGAGGGAACTTGAATTTAGAGTTTGTCATCATCAAAAGGGGAAATTGATAATGTGTGCTTATGAATGCTTTGCATTTTTTTGATTATTTGACAAACATGTAAAAAGAGAATTAGTTCCACTAGACAGATGGACCAGTTCCGTCCGATGCAAGTCAACTCTATAGCTATAAAGCTGCTGACACAGTGGCAGTGTCGCAACATTGCTGCAGATCTGTTGCCGGCACGCCATTGGTCCAAGGTTTAAGGTTTGTCACTTCCTCACATCCCTCACATATATACATCATATTGAGGAGTGAAAACCTAACCTTGCACAAACAAAAAATTGCTCTTGCTTTTGGCAACAAGCAATCAAGGTCCAAAGAGCTTCGGATCAGAACAAGACGACAACAAATTGTGGACCAGTTCTCTAACAAGTGAAAATGTCTAAGTCCTAGGTTTATTGAGTTCTTGTTTTGTAGTTCTTAAACTTGTAAACCTACTCTTCTCTTAAGAAGCATGTTGATAATGCATAAAAATTTATACTCGTATCATTGAATATAACTTAATCCCTAATTTAAAATCGAGGCTCAAGCATATAAACAAAGCTAGTTTACCATTTACTATACATACGCTTGTCAAAATGCCCGTTTGTGTTTGTTGTGCTGGTTGTGTTTATTTGATCCATTTCTAAGCAGCCGTAAAGTTCCCATATGTGCAATGTGGAGTAGCATGCTGATTGCTTCAACAAAAGCAAGATGTCAACGAGAGGTCACTCTAAGCCCTCCAAATGGAAGTTCCTAAACAATCCCAAACTCTTCTACTTTCTCACGTATGCATGTTCCTAGGTAAGAAAATGAGTATTTTGATGGAACGCAGCTAACAATAATAATTAATCGAGAGCGATTCAACGTCTACTACAAATTTAAGTTCGATCTTTTTTAACTCAATCACTTGTATAAAGAATTATAATAATAGTCACTTTTTTACTCTCACATTCAGACTCCAATCTATCAACAGAAAGTAAAAATAATTGACAATTGAACTAATTGGGTAATTGAATTTTCGTTTAAGAAATTCAAGTGAAAGCCTTATGTCAAGTGGAAAGAGCCCCTTTTTTCTTACTACTTAAAATGATTCACCAATGTAGACTAAAAATGCGCTCTCTTACGGGATAATCACTTATGATTACCCAAACATAATTTTCCTATTTGATCAAGTATGATTACCCTTTTACTTTACTCAAATTCAACATATATATATTCTATAAAACACCATGTTTTCCTTAATAACATTGTAATTATTTGTTTTTAACCATAAAATAAAATGCGCAAAGAAAAAAGTAACATAATTCACTTCTTATTTGGGTGAAATAATTAAAACTTAGTTTTTAAGAAATTTCAAGGTGATTCTAATCTATTGACTTTATTTTGGGTAAAATAATTAAAACTTAGTTTTAGAGAAATTTCAAGGCGATATTGATTTATTGCCTTTTTTTAGTGAAATAATTAAAACTTGGTTTTAAAGAAATTCCAAGGTGATTCCGATCTATTGAATTTTAACTGGGTGAAATAATTAAAACTTAAGTTTAAAGAATATTCAAGGCGATACTGATCTATTGACTTTTTTTTTTAGTAAAATAATTAAAACTTAGTTTTAAAGAAATTTCAAGGCGATACCGATCTATTGATTTTTTTGAGGTGAAATGACTAAAATTTAATTTTAAGAAATCTCAAGGCAATTCTGATCTATTGACTTTTTGTTTTGGGTGAAATAATTAAAATTTAGTTTAAAAGAAATTTTAAGACATTCCAACGTATTGACTTTTTTTTTTGGTGAAATAATTAAAACTTAGTCTATAAATTTTCAGGAAAAGGTGACTCCTATCTGTTAAAAATATTTTTTGTTTCTCTTGCTTATATTAAGAAACGAGACAAAATTTTCCTAATTCACTTATTATTAGTTTTTTAAACATCCAAAATGTAAATTAACACACATAAAAATAGTGAAAACATAAAATTTGACTTGTAACCCGTTGTTTAAAGATTGACAAGGAAGATCCCTCCAAAATCAACTGCGAGGACCATATCAGGAGCAGCTTTCACCATTGTCTATAAGGTATATATATATATATATATATATATATATATATATATATATATATATATATATATATTCCAAACTCCATAGTGATCTTCAGCTTATCATTTCATTCTCAATTATGTCTCCGATTGTTGATTTAGATCCGGCATTTCGAATTTGAAGCTATAATTTTCGTTAAAATTTCTGAATTTTCTCGCACAATAACAAGTGATGTAACATCGTGAGACAATTTATATAACGAGTTTCATATGCTTTTGAATACCGCAAAGGCGATTTGAATTTGCAATTGGTTGTGTAAGATCATTTTGTCATCTTTTATATGCAATTGGGCTTATTTCACGATGCTATAGATAGGTCTAACGGTTGAATTGAGAATTGAAATGTGACTCTTCTGAATTTCGAGTCATTTTTCCTTTTTCTGCTATTACGTTCAAATTCAAATCCAAACACATATTTTGCTATTAGGTCGTGTTTATGATTAGCTTGAATTGTACGAATCAATTGCAAGCTAGTTGCAGTCAGTTATACAATCTTCTATAATCATTTTTCTCTGATGGTGCACGCTCATTTTGTTCTATGATAAGCATTTTGCTCTGTATTGATTGCAGAATGCTGAAGGCAAAGCTTAATCATAGTATTTCTAAGGAAGTGCTTGACAAAATGATCTAGTAAATGAATTTAACATAGCATTCGTGGTTGTTCTCCTTTTAACTTATCTTGTTTTTCCGTTTGGGTCAAAGAAAGATGTTTTTTTTTATCAGGAAGAAAGATAAACATATAAGAGAGAGAGCGAAGAGTGATTATTGACCTTTCAAATCGACCGGAACTTGGACGCCTAGAAGAATACTTGGAGTAGACTTGCCTTTCTAGTAGTTGATTTTCAAGGTGGACAAGAACTATCAATAATTCCGGAAATTGTAAGTTTGTTTACTTACCAACATTACCAAATTGCTTAAATTATTTATTAGACTTTCATAATAAAAATTGTTTACTGCTGCCCATATCTCTATCGTTTTTTATTGGCAAAGAGAAGTTAATTTATCGAGAGAAATTAAATAATTTTGAATGATTGTATTGGATGACATTATAACTGGAATACCCTTTAGTCACCAATAATATTTGTCAATGTTGTAAATATGGTGGATATTTACTTTGGAAGAATCCTCTTAGTGCTGCAAAGGAATTCTTTGTTCAGAAACTATTAACTTTATTAACTTTATGTATTAAAAATATTAGCTTAAGTACTTGGAAAAAAGTTGGTCTTATGACAATATATTTGTAGAATATTAACTTTTAGAGAGTCCACCACATATCCACTAGCTAACCATTTCGCTCTTCCCTTGAGACAATGCGTAATATTATGTATAGAGATAACCTTCTTCAAGATGTAACTTTCTTTGGTGCTTTTTGTGCGGTACTGAAGTTGTATGCTGTAGATAGATAACAAGTCCCTAATGTTTATCACCACATATGTGGGTTCTAATTTGTGTTTAATCATCACATTATGAGATTTAATATTTTAGTTGCATTGGAAGAAGCTAATCCATAACTATGCTGCTATAGCTACGAAGAAGCCCAGTAATTTACTTCGTCTTCAATATAATGAATATAGATTGACTCTTTTTAGTATGGATGTAAACGTATCTCTTGTCATTAGTTTTTCTGCCTACATTTTCTCTTTTAATCAAATAAATAGTAGAGTACAATTTTTCAAAATGGTTTCTAGTCAGTGTCGTTCATTTTTCTGATCTCTCTCTCTCTTTTGAAGGAATTAGGTGCTTCATCTATTAGCTATAGCTTGGTAATTGTGCATTTGCCCTTAAAAAGGCACTTCATAATTACCTTGGTTAGGATATGTCTTGTTTTTGGTTGTCTTCTTAATGCATCACACTCTTCTGCTAATAACTCTCAGATTTTTAATCTTTTAATGATATCTCAGTCGTTTGTCAGCGTGAATGAAATGTAGCTAGTTTCTTTTTGACGTCTCACTAATCTTTTTACTAGTCTTATCTTCTTATAACTGTTGATTGTCTTATATTAAACCAATTTGTTGCTGCACAGGGAATGATTTAGCAAGATGCTGCTTGATTCGTGCTGTAGCCTTTTGATTCTTTTACAGTTCAAGTGAACTGAATTGAAATTTAAATCATGATGGGGTGCCTTAATCAGCAGAGTGAAGTCAATACTCCATTTGCAGAACCCAAGGATTCTACTTTAAAGCCTTCCAGAGGTGCCTTAGCATGTATGGTAAATTCAGAAATTGGTGCTGTTTTGGCCGTTATGAGGAGAAATGTAAGGTGGGGATTTCGTTATGCTGCTGATGATGATCAACTAGAGCATCCTCTCATCCATTCTTTCAAGGAATTACGGAAAAATATCTTCTCATGGCAACATCACTGGAACAGAGTTGACCCACTCCTATATCTTCAACCTTTCTTGGATGTGATTCAATCTGATGAAACTGGTGCACCAATAACCGGTGTTGCATTGTCATCTGTTTACAAATTCTTAACCCTTGAAATCATTGATTCAGCTATCATGAATGTGGAGAAAGCTTTGCTTCAGATAGTTGAGACCGTGACAAGCTGCCGCTTTGAAGTGACTGATCCTGCCTCTGAGGAAGTGGTGCTGATGAAGATACTTCAGGTTCTTTTGGCTTGCATGAAAAGTAAGGCATCAGAAAATTTGAGTAATCATCTTGTGTGCAACATTGTAAACACATGCTTTCGGCTTGTTCATCAAGCTAGTGCCAAAAGTGAACTACTGCAGAGAATAGCAAGACACACGATGCATGAATTGGTGAGACATATTTTCTCTCACCTGCCTAACATTGACAGAAAAGCGCGTGAATTTGATCAGCAAAGCAGAATGTGTGCTGACCCAGAGGTAATTGGGATTCGCGAGTTATGTTGTTACATTTACCTGTTTGATCTTTTTTATGTTTTCTTTGAATGAGACCATAGCCGCATGTACTAGTGATTCTTAGCCAGAATATGACTTGTTAGATGTGCATTTCGTATTCAAAAATCAATATTAGGATTGAAAATTGTCCTTTTTGAGTTGAGCCTATGGTGATTCTTATCCCCAGCCTTGTTAACTTTTGTGTGCATTCACAATTGGTTGGAGCTTGAATATGGCTTACACTCAGCTCATAGATGAATTTGGGGTTAGGCCAAATACTGAATTCTGATATAGTTCAAAGTACTCAAAATTTTTGCCATAATCTTGTCTAAATCTAAATTTCTGATGTAATTGCTTTATTTAACTTGCAAAATTATGGTTTCCTTAAAGCATAAACTTTGTTCATACCAATAATCAATTCTCTAGAACATGCAGAAGTGCTGGTAACGCAGCTTGACCAGATAACTGTTTGAGAAGTCCTTGAATGACAGCACTTGTCTCTTGTAATTTTAGAATTTTAGTTTTTTACTAACCATGTGGGATATTTACGACTTGTGATGGTTAGTTCAGAGTCCATTATTGTTGTCATGAAGTAGTTAAGCCCCCAAGGATTGTTGGCTTGATGGGAATTGGATTTATAGATGATAGGAACATACAACAACTGATGCACACTTTAGTCATCTTCGATTTACTTATTTATCTAAAACATGTCCTAAACTTTTTATTAGTGAATAAATGTCCAAATTAATTCAGAATGATCATCCAGTGACATCTCAAAATTATACTTCGAAATTAACTAGGCATCATTCTCCCCTTTCTAATGTCATCTGTGGGTTTCTCACTTAATTGTATTCTTTCACCCTCCTTGGTGTTCTTGATAAAATTGCTTCTTTGACAAATGATAATGAGCAATTATATACTCCATTTGTCCTAATTTATATGACACTTTTTCCATCTTGAGACGTCCTGCAATAGTTGGCACCATTTTATATCCTTACAAATTTAATCTTAAATTAGATAAATTGTGAACTATGATGTGATATTTTGACTATGAATTAACTTTTTCAAGATTACTTAATATTTTCTTCTGGTATCACTATATAAATTGTTACTGAATATGGAAAGATGTCATTCTTTTTGGGACGGACTAAAAAGGAAAGTGTCACATAAATTGATAAGGAGGGAGTACATCCTTTTGTGGATCATTTTGCATAAACTTGTTCATGATGATTTGTTGTTATATATGCTTTGAGAAAAATCAATTGTTGAATATTTATTCCAAGTTCTGAAATTGGCATCTAAGTTTGTTATTATAAAACAAATCTTTTGATATATGTGATTACATTTTCTTCTCTGTCCACAAGGATAACTCCCCTTGTCACATTCTTCCTGTCATTGATTGACATTTCCTTGTTAAATGATTTACTCTTCATGTTATTGATTGGCTTTTCTGCTCAATGATTTTGACCGAACGATTCTGTCAGAATTGAGTTACTTTCTTTTTGCATCAGTAAAGGTACTAAATCCACATTTTTAAAAATGATTTTATTTAAAATTCTTGTAGTTTGATTGCTAATTTTCTTAATATTAATCACTGCTAACATTTTTAAAAACAAAGTCAAAATATTCTGCATGTCTGGACCTTTTCCCCACCCCTCTTTCAACTTAGCTGTAAGATATGTATACATTGATATTGCCAATATTTTCGTTCTTTAACCTGAACAGAGTTGGGTTTTTTTTTCTTGAGGATACATGCATATAGTGATTCACAAGAATTTCTTTTTTTCCTATTTAGTTGTTTTGATACAGAACTAAAGAGATCTCCAAGAGTTATTTCTTTTCTATTTATTATAGCCTTTGATTGAAGCATAATTTAGTATGCACAAAATGGAAGAAGCACAAGACACATGTTTATATTGCATAGCTTTGACCCTTAAATCACTGAAAGTGGAGGCCAGTATCCCCTTCTTTATCGTCACTTACTTCTGTGCAGGCAGGCGAAAAACAACATGACAATGGTTGTGTTAGTGCAGAATCCACTGGTAAGCCAGCATCGGCTGCAGTTCCTTCCAGTGCATCGTCAGTCAGCAAGAGGGATGAGAAACAGATGAGAAAACTCAAAAGGAGGAGATTACTGGTAATAGAAACAAACCTATGATGGATCCATATGGGGTCCCCTGCATGGTGGAGATATTTCATTTCCTATGTTCTCTTCTGAATGTGATGGAGTCCATTGAAATTGGTTCTAGATCCAACCCTATAGCATATGATGAAGATGTTCCCTTGTTTGCACTGGGTTTAATTAATTCAGCCATAGAAGTAAGTGGTGCTTCTTCTGGAAATCATCCTGAGTTATTGGCTCTAATACAGAAGGACTTATTCCACAGTCTGATGCGTTTTGGCTTGTCTATGAGTCCTTTGATTCTTTCAACGGTTTGTAGCATTGTTCTAAATCTGTATCATCATATGCGTATTAAGTTAAAGCTGCAGCTTGAAGCTTTCTTCTCTGGTGTGTTATTGAGGATTGCCCAAAGCAAGCATGGAGCTTCTTATCAACAGCAAGAGGCTGCCATAGAAACGCTTGTTGACTTCTGCAGGCAGCATATGTTCATACCTGAGATGTATGCGAATTTTGATTGTGACGTATCTTGCAGCAATGTATTTGAAGACCTCACCAACCTATTATCTAAAAGTTCCTTTCCCGTCAATATCCCACTGTCAGCTTTAAATACGCTTGCCTTGGATGGTCTAATTGCCATGATCCAGGGTATGGCCGAGAGAATAAACCAGGATTCATTTGTTTCTGAACAACCTTCAATAGATCTAGGTCAATATAGACCATTTTGGACAGAGATATGCAAGGACTACACTGATCCTAATCATTGGGTTCCATTTGTTCGTAAGATGAAGCTCATAAAAAGGAAATTGTTGATTGGAGTCGATCACTTTAACCGAGACCCAAAAAAGGGTATGGAATTTCTACAAGGAGTGCATTTGTTACCTGAGAAACGTGACCCAAAAAGTGTTGCATGCTTTTTCAGGTATATGACTGGCTTAGATAAGAATCTTATCGGGGATTTCCTGGGAAGTCATGAAGACTTCTATATTCAAGTGCTTCATGAATTTGCTGGAACATTTGATTTCCGGGACATGAACTTAGACATAGCCTTGCGGATCTTTTTAGAAACTTTCAGATTGCCTGGAGAGTCGCAGAAAATACAGAGGGTGCTTGAGGCATTTGCTGAGAGATATTATGAGCAGTCACAAAATTTTCTGGCCAACAAAGATGCTGCGCTGTTGTTATCATATTCAATTATAATGCTTAACACAGATCAACACAATGCACAGGTCAAAAAGAAGATGACAGAGGAAGATTTCATCCACAACAACCGGAGGATAAACGGAGGAAATGACCTCCCTCGGGAATTTTTGTCTGAGCTTTACCACTCCATCTGTGAGGATGAGATCAGGATCACCCCAGATCGAGGTGCTGGTACTTTAATGATGGCACCAAGCCATTGGATTGGTTTAGTTCATAAATCAAGGCAAACTTCCCCATATATTGTCTGTGATCCTGGCCCTTATCTTGATTACGATATGTTTGCTATGTTGTCTGGTCCTGCAGTTGCTGCCATTTCTGTGGTTTTTGATAATGTGGAGCAAGAGGATGTTTGGAAAACATGTATCAATGGATTCCTTGCCATTGCCAAAATTGCAGCTGCACATAGCTTCAATGATGTGTTAAATGATTTGGTAGTATCTCTTTGCAAGTTCACTACCCTTCTGCTTCCATCTTATGTTGATGAATTTATTGTTGCATTTGCGGAAGATGGCAAAGCTAGACTGGCCACATTAGCAGTCTTCACAATAGCAAACAAATACGGAGACCACATTCGCTCTGGTTGGAAGAACATCCTAGACTGCATTTTGAGTTTTCACAAATTGGGCCTTCTCCCTACACGTCTCTTTAGTGATGCTGCTGATGACTTAGAGTCTACTGCTGATGTAGACTCTAGGAAACCTGCTGCACTTTCTCCATCACCATCTCATTTTCCTTCATTGCCTCCATCAGGGAAATCATCTGGCTTAATGGGCGTATCTAGCCAACTGTTATATCTTGATGAAGAACCTGCACCACAGCCAACTGAACAACAGCTTGCTGCACGTCAGCAGACTCTTCAGACGATTCAGAGTTGTCACATTGATAGCATCTTTACCGAGAGTAAATTTTTGCAAGCAGAGTCCCTGTTACAGCTTGTTCGGGCCCTTGTGTTGGCTGCGGGCAAGCCTCGCAAAGGAAATAACTCACTGGAAGACGAAGAGACTGCAGTATTTTGTCTAGAGTTGCTTATTGCTATCACCATAAATAATCGGGACAGAATAATGCTTCTTTGGCAGGTTGTCTATGATCATATAGCCAGTGTTGTCCATTTAACAATAATGCCGTCTACATTGGTAGAGAAGGCTGTCTTTGGTCTGCTTCGCATATGCCAAAGGTTGCTTCCATACAAGGAAAATCTGACAGATGAGCTTCTCAAGTCTCTGCAACTTATCTTAAAGCTTGATGCTCGGGTTGCTGATGCGTTTCTTGAACAGATAACTCAAGAGGTTATGCACCTTGTCAAAGCAAATGCTATGCAAATACGATCTCATATAGGATGGCGGACAATTATATCTCTGCTTTCTTTTACTGCTCGGCATCCAGAAGCATCTGAAACAGGATTTGAGACGCTATCGTTCATCATGGCTGATGGGGCCCACCTCTTGCCTGCTAATTACGTCCTCTGTTTGAATGTGGTGGCGCAGTTTGCTGATTCCCATGTTGGAAATGTTGATCAATCTGTGAGATCTTTAGACCTTATGGATGGATCACTTGTTTCTCTGATTAGGTGGTCTCACAAGGCGAAGGAAGAACTTGGGCAGGAGGCTGCTATAAAAATGACCCAGGATATTACAGAAATGTGGCTCAGGCTGATACAGGGACTCCGTAAATTTTGTTTGGACCGGAGAAAAGAGGTAAGGGATCATGCCATCTTGATGCTGCAGACGTGCTTGACTGGAGTTGATGGGATCCATATCCCAATAGATTTGTGGTTGCAATGTTTTGATCAGGTGATATTTACATTGCTGGATGAATTACTCAATCTTGCCCAGCCGAGCTCTGCGAAGGATTATAGGAGCACCGAAGGAGCAATAGTTTTGGCACTGAAGCTCATGTTCAAAGTGTTTTTACAGTCTTTGCATCCTCTCTCCCAGTCAACATCCTTTTGCAAACTATGGTTAGGGGTATTGAGTCTAACAGAGAGATGCATGAAGGTGAAATTTAAAGGGAAACAGAGTGAGAAGATTCCTGAACTCATTTCCAATCTCCTAAAGAACACTCTACTTGTCATGAAAACAAGTGGAATTCTGGGGCCAAGTAATCCGGTAGGAGAGGACAGTTTCTGGAAGTTAACATGGTTGCATGTCCACAAAATATGCCCATCTCTTCAGTCAGAAGTCTTTCCCACAAATGAATTAGAGCAGTTGGAAAAGCAGCATATCGAAGCAGGTCGTAGTCCTCTTGCTGAGGGAAATGTTATCGTCTCGCCTGGTAATAGCACAGCTTGAAGATAAAGTTCCCATCGCGGAGGCCTTTTACAGTGAAAGTGACATATTCTTTGTCAGCACCATCATTAGCATAATCAGATGGTAAATTTTGAAGCTGAGAATTACCGGTTAAGCTTAATTGATTTATTGAAGCGCCATTTGGGAGATGAGGAACGAATCTGAAATCAGCTTCTTCGCGGTATGCTTTGGTTTACAGGTTGTGATATCTTTATCAAAAAGCTTTTAAGTGCTTTATTTCGACTCTTGAAAAGAAATATGTTTGCAGCCTTGTTGGCTGTCGAGAGAAGATTAAGAAAGGGGTTACTTCAATGAAATTTTGTGCCGCCATCACGGTTCCTGTACTTTTAAGTCTGATAGTAGTTACCATTTTGGCTGTAAAGTACTAGCATACTAGGACAAAATAGTGATTGATAGCATGAAATGTTCCGATCAGGTTGATACACAGTTTTCTTGAAATAATATGTTCCGATTAAGTAATAAGTTTCATCTCCAATGTTGATTAGTCGACTGAATATTGCCAGTTATTTTGCCGTTTTATGCTAAAGACTAGATGATGCTATTGCAAGGTCGATCATAAATTCAGAGACATCAAAACACAGTATATTTATGCGAAGCAGATCATAGACTAGTTTAATATACGTACTAGTAGAATAAAACATTACATTTCAGCCAAGAGGGGAGCTAAGTAATCTTCCATCTGTTTTTAAATCTGTAATCTCTCTAGAAATGCAGTACCCTTATTCTTACTTTATTAAAGCAAATGCTAACTTACGTCTGCTTTTTATATGGGAAGTTTTTGACTATTTTGTTTTATTTTCAACAGAACAGAAAAATAAATTTTGGAATTATATGTTCCTCTTCTCATCAATGTACGGCTATAAATCAAATCAAAACTATAAAAGTTAATTTAGTAAGTATCTGAGAAAGATACAAGTTGAAAAATAGATTTCAACAAGTATTTGAGAAAAATACAAGTTCATAAATCCAAAGGGAAAACCTTTTTAAATCTTTAACATATCATTCACTCACTAGCTAAGTACTGATTTATAGATAACAATGCAAGAATATTTACATTATAACTGATTAGAATAGATACTAATACGCAATACTACTATTTACTTCTTTTTTCTGCTTAGTGTTTTGTGGGTTAGGGAAAGGGACTAGGGAAGGAGGGAATACATAATGATGTTAATTTTTTTTTAAACCTCTCCCCCTTAGGAGCTCCCATTTTGCTCCCTTGGTGATTCGAACCCGCAACTTTTGGGTTGAAGGTGGAGGACGCTTACTATCTGGGCAACTCTTCTTGTCATAGATACGTGAAATTTGTTTTTGTCATGTCAACACGCAAATTGTCCATAACTTCGACACACAACATCGAGTTTATTTGGTATGACCGAAGTTATTTACATTAAAAATGAGTTCTGGTATTTGGTTGGTGAGCGAAAATATATTAGCAAATCAAAAAGTGTTTTGATGAAAATTTGTGTAAAAAGATTTAATAATAATGTCTAAGTGTCGAGTAGTATAAAGTAAAAAGTTGACATAATTGAAAGAAAATCACTTACGCCCATAAGAGAGTGAAGTCATTTTCACCATTTTGATGGATGAATATTTTCTTGATACCAATTAAACACTAAAAATTGACTTATGTTGTACCAAATATTGCTTTGAGTTGGTGCTGGAATATTAAATTAGAACCTTATCTGACTACCGACGGTTCTTATGCACATAATTTCTCAAATAAATAGATAGAAATATATGATAAGGTTCAATTTAGAATTGCAAACTACTCTATCTGCATATCGTAATAATAATGTAATATCTGTTTAAAACATCAAAAGGGGATGTAGCTCAAATGGTAGAGCGCTCGCTTTGCATGCGAGAGGCACGGGGTTCGATCCCCCGCATCTCCAATTTGGTTTTTAATTCCTCTATAGAAAGTTTCTCGAAAACAATTCTCAAAATATTGTACATTGTGTGTAACCCCCCTTGTCACACAGTCTCCACATAACTTAGAAATTCATCTCAGAAAGAATTAACTTCCAAGATTTTGGGGATACTTGTCTTGTACATTTGAGCAATTCCCATGAATAAAATTACAGAAATTCCTCATTCTTGGATACAATTGAATACTAGTGTCAATCACCAACCCCAGGTACTGTTCAGACTAAGTAGTTCTGCTTTTCTCTCTTTAATTCAGCATAGTCGGAAAGCAAGCTACCATTTACTTTATAATTTTCATATTTTGCAGTAGTCCCCTTAGCACCTGTTCAACAAGGCATTGCATTACCCGCAAGGGTAGCCAAGTTGGTGTAGCAGTAGAGCGCGGGACCGTAAGGTCACGAGTTCGATCCCCTGCATAAACCTTCTTGGTTGAGCCTGTCACACATGGCTTGCCAAGTGTGGTTAATCGGCTGACGTGGTTTGCAGGCTATTGCGTCAGTCCGGGGTTTACCCTGTGCGCACTCGAGAGAGTAGCGGCTGCGGGTTCCTTCGTCAACAAAAAAAACAAGGCATTGCATTGTTTGTCAAACAGCTTCCTTTGTGCCTAACATTCTTTCCATCTCCAATTTATAGCGTGACAATGGGAGTATTGCGGAGGGGAATTAACTTATACATACAGCCTACTTTATGTTACTAATCTTATATGTAATCTATGTCTAAAGTTAGTGCATAAAAGTTAAACTCTTGGGAAAGAGATCAGGTTTAGTATCTGGACCGACCCCATCATCTCCACCCCGTAGGAACTACAAGATCACCCCATAACCGACTCTGCAACATCTCTATGAACATCTTCGGAGACCAAAGCTAGCACGGGTGGTAGAACAAAGCTAATGCTCATACTTCACATATGAAGGTATGATTGTGTAAAGAAATGAATCTTGAGTTTAACTCAATCCCAAAGCTAGCTTATAGGGCGGGAATTGCTCAAGTCCATAAAATGATATAAGGAGACAGAACCACCGATAAGGTACTTTCTTCATTGTTCAACAGATTGAAAGAAGGCGGTGAAGATTTGGTTTGACACTTACTATGTCAAGTTCAAGAACCTTAGAAACATTACGAGGGACCCTATGGGTAGCATGTGAATTCTCCGCTTTTCCTGCATGGAATTACTAGTCAGGCATATCAATATATGCTGAAATGCAACAACATACTGCAAAGGGAAAACCAGCCATTCATTCACTGATCTTTCGACATTTTGAAAGAGGAAAAATGTTGTCGAAATTCATCAGTATATACATTCAGTTCGAACTTCAAGTTGAGGCATTAATGAAGTAAACTTTTAGTTAATCACTCTAATAAGAAAGGTCAGTAGCATAAAATTCGATAAGCTTTCAGCTAAATGTGTTTCAAAGCTAGTAAGCTTATAGTAGGTCCCAGAATTGATATGAGATAATAAATCTAATTTATTAGTAGCATTATAATGTTCTTATTGTATCTAAAATAACCATATTCGAATCTGATTGATTGGATTGCAAGTGCTTAGTGCTTATTGGTAACTATAAATAATGTTTCTATAACATGTTTTTGTTCTTATTTAAAGATGAGCTAATTACTTTCTTTGTCTCGTTCAGATTTCGAGAATTAAACTATTTTAATTTTGATCGTGAATACGCACATGAAATTTTTAAATTTTTTAAAATAAAATTTACAAATTTAAAAACTATGTAAAAAGTAATTCTTATAAATCACAACAATTCACAATTCATTTTCTGAACCGTTGAACAAAATTTACAGATTAACTAAATAATGATTGTTTGAAACCATCTACTAATACTTGGCCAAATACATTTGCAGCCCCTTACCCTTGTCAATGTTTTTCATATAGGCACCTGAACAAAATATTTTACCTCTTGAACACTTAAACTCGAGTCAAATTGTACCTATTAAGTAATTAAACAACATATCTTATAAATCATATCTAATTGAAAATTTAAAGTGTTTAGGATTATGGGCTAAATAATCTGGACCGTGACTTTAAGTGATTTCAGAAGGCACACGTGCTAGATTACAGCTCCCCTTCACAAATAGGAGTAAAAACCTCGTTTCCGGTTCCAACGGTCTTTCCCCCTTATATATTTCAATTCAACTAACTGCAAAATTCATTTTCTTGTGAACATTAATCTCAAAAATAAAAGCTAAAGAAGAATCTAGAAATTAATTAACACAACTATGTCTTACGGTGGAGAAAACGAGTATGGTGGTAGTGGAATAGAATCTGATGAAACCGGGTATGGAAGTCGGTCCGAGTACGGGAAACCCAAAAAGTCACATGGATCTGGATATGGACGTAAGAGCAACGACGACGACGAGCCCAAATCTGAATATGGATCCGGGTATACCCGAAAGAGAGAATACGAAAAGCCTGATTCTGATGATGAATCAAGTTATGGACAGAAGAAGAATTCAGAATATGGATCTGGGTATGAAAAGAAGAGTGAATACGGGTCAAGTTATAAAAAGACCAACTCTGATGATTACGGGTCAGGTGGATATGAGAGCAAAACCGCATCCGGATATGGAAACGAAAGTTCAGAATACGGGTCGGGTGGAATGGGAACAAAACCGCATCCGGGTATGGAAATGAAAGTTCAGAATACGGGACGGGTGGATATGGGAGCAAAACTGCATCCGGGTATGGAAATGAAAGTTCGAAATATGGGTCGGATGGATATGGGAGCAAAACCGCATCCGGGTATGGAAAGGAAAGTTTGGAATACGGGCCTAGTTACGGAAATGAATCAGGTGGATATGGGAGTACTAAATCCGCATCCGGGTATGGAAATGAAAGTTCGGAATACAGGTCGGGTGGATATGGGAGCAAAACCGCATTCAGGTATGGAAAGGAAAGTTTGGAATATGGGCCTAGTTACGAAAATGAATCAGGTGGATATGGGAGTACTAAAACCGCATCCGGATATGGAAATGAAAGTTTAAAATACGGGTCGGGTGGACGTGGAGCAAAACCGCATCAGGGTATGGAAATGAAAGTTCGGAATACGGGTCGAGTGGATATGGGAGCAAAACCACATCCGGATATGGAAAGGAAAGTTTGGAATACGGGCCTAGTTACGAAAATGAATCAGGTGGATCCAAGTACTAAAACCGCATCCGGGTATGAAAATGAAAGTTCAGAATACGGGTCGGGTGGACGTGGGAGCAAAATCGCATCCGGGTATGGAAATGAAAGTTCAGAATACGGACCTAGTTACGAAAATGAATCAGGTGGATATGGATACTAAAACCGCATCCGGGTATGGAAATGAAAGTTCAGAATATGGGTCGGGTGGACGTGGGAGCAAAACCGCATCCGGGTATGGAAATGAAAGTTCGGAATGCGGGTCGGGTGGATATGGGAGCAAAACCGCATCCGGGTATGGAAAGGAAAGTTTGGAATACGGGCCTAGTTACGGAAATGAATCAGGTGGATATGGGAGTACTAAATCCGCATCTGGGTATGGAAATGAAAGTTCGGAATACAGGTCGGGTGGATATGGGAGCAAAACCGCATTCGGGTATGGAAAGGAAAGTTTGGAATACGGCCCTAGTTACGAAAATGAATCAAGTGGATATGGGAGTACTAAAACAGCATCCGGGTATGAAAATGAAAGTTCAGAATACGGGTCGGGTGGACATGGGAGCAAAACCACATCCGGGTATGGAAATGAAAGTTCGGAATACGGGTCGGGTGGATATGGGAGCAAAACCACATCCGGGTATGGAAATGAAAGTTCGGAATACGGGCCTAGTTACGGAAATGAATCAGGTGGATATAGGAGTACTAAATCCGCATCTGGGTATGGAAATGAAAGTTCGGAATACAAGTCGGGTGGATATGGGAGCAAAATCGCATCCGGGTATGGAAAGGAAAGTTTGGAATACGGGCCTAGTTACGAAAATGAATCAGGTGGATATGGGAGTACTAAAACTGCATCCGGGTATGGAAATGAAAGTTCAGAATACGGGTCGGGTGGACGTGGGAGCAAAACCGCATCCGGGTATGGAAATGAAAGTTCGGAATACGGGTCGGGTGGATATGGGAGCAAAACCGCATTCGGGTATGGAAAGGAAAGTTTGGAATACGGGCCTAGTTACGGAAATGAATCAGGTGGATATGGGAGTACTAAATCCGAATCTAGGTATGGAAATGAAAGTTCGGAATACAGGTCGGGTGGATATGGGAGCAAAACCGCATCCAGGTATGGAAAGGAAAGTTTGGAATACGGGCCTAGTTACGAAAATGAATCATGTGGATATGGGAGTACTAAAACCGCATCCGGGTATGGAAATGAAAGTTCAGAATACGGGTCGGGTGGACGTGGGAGCAAAACCGCATCCGGGTATGGAAATGAAAGTTCGGAATACGGGTCGAGTGGATATGGGAGCAAAATCGCATCCGGGTATGGAAAGGAAAGTTTGGAATACGAGCCTAGTTACGGAAATGAATTAGGTGGATATGGAAGTACTAAAACTGCATCCGGGTATGGTCAGGAAAAATAAGAAAGAATGGTGGTGGTGATAATGATAATGATGAGAAAAATTCAAAATACGAGTCTAAGTTATGGACGAAAAAAGACACTCTGATGAGTATGGATTAAGTGGATATGGGGAAAAGAGTGAAGGGTACGGGAGTTCCAAGTTCCAACTATTGAGAGGCCTAGTTATGGAAGGTCCGAGAAAGAGGACTACAAGAAGCGTAGCTGTGGGAAACGCGACGATGATGATAATAGCTATGGTCGCGAAAAATATGTAAGTACCTGATTATAACAACAACGGTGTGTATCTCAATTTTATGCTTTTAGTTCGCTTATCTTAATTCAGGTAGCATGCGTGTAAACTAGAGTTATATTCTTCATTCATTGATCTAATTAATCTGATAAATTGGCAGGGTAATGATGACTCTGGCTCTGGCTCTGACAAGGAGAAGAAGAAAAATCGTCGCAAAAAGTACTCTGACAAGTATTGAGCAGAGTGATTCTGTCGCTTACAGAATCCTATGCCAAATTCATGTCTCATTAGAAGTTATTAGCAAAATAAAAGTTGGCATTCTTCAGTGTTTTGTTCCATTGCAAACACTCTTTTTCCAAAAGGTGGAACTCCCATCTCAGAGCTCCCACATTCCGGTCCGACAGATCTGTGAATGAGGTAAATTATGGTGATTCAATTGATTTCAAAGGATAGACCCCATTGCAAACACTCTATATTTGTAAAGAATGAATTTTGGGTCTAAATACTTTAAAAACTAGCTTGTAAAATGAAAATTATTTAAATTCATATAAGAAATTCATGTTCTCATTTCATATTCGATGTAAACTCTTAACAATATTATTAGTTATTGTATTAAGTAAATAAAAGCTGGCATGTCTTAGTCGTGTAAACTTATTAAGACTCCTACACAGTTATTTCTCATCCGGGAAAAAAATGTAAAGCGCTACTCATGTTTAGAGAAGGACATGTTGCTAGTTATTTGTATTAATAGGTACTTTGCTCTTTTTTATTTAACTAAAATCACACGACTTTTTAGGCAATACTATGCCATAAAAAGTTCTCTTTTATTGTACAGTCACGTGAAAAATGCTATAGAAACTTCTTCGTCCAATTTGTTTAATTAATAGTACTTGACAAAAATTGTAAGAACATAATATAAAGGTACATTATAAAGTTAGAAGGTTAACTGCTATGAAAACTAATTAATGGAAAAATTATGGGAAAAACAGTTATTCCCGTTATGATACTTCATTGTTTAGCAATTATTTGAAAAGTTTAATACATAGTGACATGTAATTAAATACTATTGAGTCACCTAATTCACCTTATGCTGAAGAAGAAACATACTAAAGCAACAAAGATAGAATTGCCACATAGATCCGCTGAGAAGCTACTCTCTTATATTCTCCCCTTGCTAAGCAACAATGGGAAAAAAAATAAGTGAGAGAATACAAGAATTAAAATTGCTTACTTCTATGGGCCATTTGCACTTTTGTCCTTTTTATAATGGACTTTAATTTTTACTCCTCAAAGGAGATTCTTTCTCTTTACTAGAGCCAAGACTGTACGAGGAGAGAAAGACTTAAGTCGACTCAAGTGGAAAAATTTATGCCTAATAAAATTTATGCCTTATAACGCATAAGTTCTTTACGAGATATGATACAAGTTGTGCCGGATCTCGTAAAAAAAATTATCCCCAGAAGACAATTTCATTTGAGGGGAAAAAATTAAAAAAATTGTGTGGATTTCCCTTCATACGGCATGGTCTTTAATTTTTGCCCCTCGTTTGCTGGTCTTTAATTTTTGCCCCTGATTCTCATTTAATGAAAATTTATGGACCAAAGTACCCTTTATTCGCGGGTCTACTAAATCAGAGATTATGGGTTCGAATTCCAGCAGAGGAAAAAAAGGAAAAAAATCGAAGGACAAAATTTTCATAAAAATTATGCCTATTCGGCCAAAATTATATAGAGACTATGCCAAAGGGCATTTCTATATAACTAGCCGGACAAGGCATAATCTTAATCTTTCAACGAAACTTTGTCTTCCCCTTAAGGCATAGTCTCTATAATACTTTGGCCGAATAGACATAATTTCTATGAAATTTTTCCTTGCGGTTTTTTTTCTTTTTGACTTTGCTGGGGTTCGAACCTACAACCTTAGAGGTATTTTTGGAGGCATAATTACATAGAAATTATGCCCCAAAACTTTGGCTGAATAGACATATTTTCTAATCAAATCTTGCCTTGCGAATTTTTTTCTTTGACTCACTGAGATTCAAACCCACAATCTCAAAAATATTTTCGGTCATTTTTTTTTAGCCGAACAACAAAAATTAACGACCATTGATTTGAAGAAAAAATTAAAGATCATCCTAAAATAGGGACGATACAAGTCCATTTGAAGGAAACACGATTCATTCAAATTTGGGCTGCTCAATATTGGCTCAGCCCATTTGGATCCTATTAATTCAAATCGTCCTTGGGCGATTCACGGCAATGCCCTTATTTTGGGGTGGTCTTTAGTTTTTGCCCTTTAAATTAAAATTTTTATTCTTCATCTAAAAATTTTGGGTTCTGACTTTGAACTCTCACTCAGTCAAAAAAAAATCACAAGGGATAGTTTGGAGCTCGCAAGACAGTTTCAAACTCTACCTTAAGACAGAGTTTGCCTGTAAATTATGCTTTATCCGACATAGTTTGACTTAAGGTAGCAAACTCTACCTTAAGGCAGACAGAGTTTGCCGTCAGGCATAAGACAAACTCTGCCTTGCATATCCAAACTCAACTTTGTGATTTTTTTATTTTTTTGACTGAACAGTTTTGAGCGAAGGGCAAACATTAAAAATTCCAAATTTGAGTAGCAAAATTAAAAATTAGTGCCTTTAAAGGGAAATCCGTGCAAAAAAAAAGTCCAAAAATTGGGTTGATACGTAGTCCAAATTAACTAATGAAAATTTTTACCAAAATATTTTCAAAAAAGATATTTGTTTATTTAAGATGTTTTATATAACCATATAATAAAGAAATAAAAGTTTATCAAGTACTTAAAATTTATAATAAGAATAAAAACAAAGAATTTAAGGATCTAGGATTTCAAGAAAATGAGTGTAATATTATAAAAAGTTATCCAAAATATAAATTTAACTGTTCAATCTTTAGATTCTTACTTTTACATTTATTAGACTTTTGAAATCACGGGTTTAAAGTATATATAAAAGATGGTCATTTTCTGTGAATGGACTAACTCGATCATGGCTAATTAGCCATAACGACAACCTCGGGTCACTCTCTAATTAACGGTCCTGTTTCGCAAAATTGATTTAGAAAAGGGGAAATTTCATAGATTTTCCCTCACTTTTTGCTTCGTTTCACTGACATTCCCTCACGTTTGCAATATTACAGCTACCTCCTTTATTTTAATTTTTTTTAATAATTATTTTATTCTATTTATTACTAATAAAAAAGTAATATATCTGGACAGATTTGTCCTCCGTAAGATCATGCTCTTTTAATTAATTCTTATTTTGTCAATATCTTCTTCCAGGTAAACTGAAAATAAAATATCTCAAGAAAAAAAGTAGTGGTTTCTTTTGATGTATTCTCTGTTAGACACTTCAATTTATGAATTTCAATGAAGTAGATTTTTGTGTATCCATTTGAAATATATTTTCTTGTGATATGGTAAACAGAATAATCTTTGAAAAGAACTAATCATCCTGATTGTATACTAACACAAGAGCTAATAACATAAGGGAGAATTTATCCTTATAGAGATCTCTGTATCGGGGGTAACAAGTGGGATTTTATTGAAATGGTATAAATATAGTCAATATAAATTCTCTAAACTGATGAGGCATATGGAGACTTTAACCTCTTAATCCCAATTTATCAAATCCTAGT
This sequence comes from Anisodus tanguticus, assembly GCA_034509755.1. Classification (NCBI taxonomy): domain Eukaryota; kingdom Viridiplantae; phylum Streptophyta; class Magnoliopsida; order Solanales; family Solanaceae; genus Anisodus; species Anisodus tanguticus. The sequence goes on from CM067556.1 coordinate 25,289,259, forward strand.
CAATCAGAATACTTAATTTCTAGAAGCAAAAATATGAGGACACTTTCACATATTTACTGACAAGAAAAATTACAAGTAAATTACCTTTATTTGTTGAAGACACACTCAGTAAAAAGTGATTGTTCTTTACAGAAAATATGACGAGAACAATGGAGACGGTTGAAGAGGAATAGGAAAAGAGAACCCTCCTGCTAGAAGAATGGAGCACTTTGGGTATTTTATTTTCAGTTTACCGGCAAAGGAAAGGTAAAGAATGTATATTGGGCCTAACTCAACCCCAAAAGCTAGTTTGTAGGGTGAGGATCGTTCAAGTTCATATAAAGAGTACATGTTCCCATTCTATATCCGATGTGTGACTCCTAACATTCTCCCGCACACCCAGACCTTGTTAACTGGAGCGTGGATAACATAATTTAGGGGCCCAACATCGGTGAACAAAGAATTGGAATGTGTCTGGCTCTGATACCATGTAAAGAATGTATCTTGGGTCTAACTCAACCCTAAAAGCTAGCTTGTAGGGTGAGGATTGTCCAAGTCCATATAAGGAGTCCATGTTCCCATTCCATATCCGATGTGGGACTCTTAACAAGGCCATATAAGGAGTCCGCTGACACCACCGACAGCGTCTCTATGTTTGTGTCACCACCTCCGTCTTAGTCACTATCATCGATGATTGCCACCGGAAATCGGCCCAGAGTCTCTGTATCACCACCGGTCAACAACCCTACCACCAACCGAAAACCTCAACTACCACAACCTGTGTCGCCGCATCCAACAACCACTATAGCCGACAAACCAGTCACCCACCCCTCCACTGAAACCCTACCTGTCACCGGAACTCCGACCCGTACAACTCCCAGTACCTGGACCACCACTACCACACCGACACACCACCGCTACAGTCCTAACCTACCACTGACACCATACCCGACATCGCCTACCCGCACCACATCGATCTACTCATATCGTTGACCCTACCAGACCCATCTTCGCATCCAACATACCCGTTGGCAGTCACTGACACAACTCACCCACTGCCCTGTTCTATTGACTGCCCCCGTAAAAAAACCGACACCACCCACCCATCCATTGACCAGAAACTAGCAACCCAACAAAATACACATCCACCCACTGCCCCCCCCCCAATGGAAATCTGTGCCCAACACGGAATTTTCAAGAACAAAGTTCATTTTAACTTATCAACAAAACCATTTTCCCAATTCCAAAAAACCCAAAATTAGCCAAACTAGACCCTAATTAGAATGCGGTCATGTGTGAGGAATTTAATGCGTTAACAAAATAACACACGTGATATTTGGTTCCTAGACCAAAGGGGGTGAATGTGATCCATTGCATGTGGCTTTTTCGTCACAAATATAGAGATAATGGTGATCTAGAGAGGTATAAAGCAAGACTTGTGGCTAATTGCACTAATCAACACGAGGGTATTGATTGTGGTGAGACGTTCAGTCCGGTTGTTAAACCGGCTACCATTCGCACAGTCCTGAGTATAGTCATGGGCAAGCATTGGCTAATTCATCAACTTGATGTGAAGAATGCGTTTCTACATGATGATTTGAAAGAAACTGTTTACATGCACCAACCACCTGATTTTGTCCATCCAGCAGCCCCTCAGTATGTATGTCGTCTCCATAAGTCACTTTATGGTTTGAAACATACCCCTAGAGCGTGCTATGATCGGTTTGCACAGTACATTCTGCGGATTGGATTTATATGTAGCAAGTGTGATAATTCTCTCTTCATTTTTCATCGAGGTAGTAACATCGCTTATTTATTGTTATATGTGGATGACATTGTGCTTACCGCCTCCTCTTATTTGTTGAAAAATGAGATCATTGCATTGCTTAAAATCGAATTTGTCATGACTAAATTGGGGAAGTTGAACTATTTTTTGGGGATATCAGTGATTAGATCCGCAGACTCTATGTTTTTGTGTCAGCGTAAGTATGTAGATGAGATATTGTACAGGGCTAAAATGACAAACTATAAGATAATGTTCACTCCAGTTGATTCTAAATCAAACTCAATGTTGTTGATGGTAATCCAGTGTCCAATCCCACACTTTACATGAGTCTTGCAGGTGCACTACAGTATCTTACGTTCACCAGGCATGATATAGCTTATGATGTTTAGCATGTGCGTTTATCCACACATGCCCCCATGGAGCCTCATTTTACTACCCTTAAGCGTATAATTTCGATATGTTAAGGGCACACTTGATTATGGATTGCATCTATACTCATATGCACCGATCATGTTGCTATCATATACGAATGCAGATTGGGCAGGCTGTCCGGACACGCCACGCTCCACTTCTGACTATTGTGTGTTCTTAGGGGATAATCTCATTTTCTAGTCTACCAAGAGGCAAGCCACCCTATCCCGCTCGAGTGCAGAAACAGAATATAGAGGCGTTGCTAATGTTGTTGCTGAGATCTGCTGGCTCCGAAACCTTCTTTTGGAGCTTCAGTATCCTTTGCGCAAAGCGCCTTTGGTTTATTGTGATAACATATCGGCCATATATTTATCTCATAATCCAATTCAGCGTCAGCGAACCAAGCACATTGCGATGGATATACATTTTGTTCGTGAGAAGGTTACTCTTGGTCATGTTAAGGTGTTGCATGTGCCTTCTTCATATCAGTATGCAGATATATTCACGAAAGGCCTTCCTAGACAGCTCTTCCTCGATTTCAGATCCAGTCTTAGCTTCCGGCCTCCTCCCGCTCCGACTGAGGGGGTGTATTAACGTGTACATACCCATTACCATAATTAGAATATATTTCATATATTGTGTAATATTTAGTGATGTATAATTATGGTAGATATATGATCCTTATTGTACTAGAATTTCACATTGTACACTATATATATTTGTATTAATGAAAAAGACTCTCCAATAGATATTAATACAATCTAACAGGAAATATTAACAAAATAAAAATGAATTAAAAGAGCATGATCTTAGGGAGGGCAAATCAGTCCAGATATATTATTTTTTTATTAGTAATGAATAAAACAATTGTTACAAAAAGTTAAAATAGGGGAGGTAGCCGTAATATTGCAAACGTGAGGGGAGGTCAGTGAAACGAAGCAAAACGTGAAGGGAGGTCTCTGAAATTTTCATTTTTAAAAATAAATCAAAAATTGTGTGGATTGTTCTTCATATGGGTTGGTCTTTAATTTTTGTCTCTCATTTCGCTAGTATTTAATTTTTGTCCATACTTCTCATTTAATGAAAATTTATGGACCAAAATATACTTTATTCACGGGTCTATAAAATCAGAGATTATGGGTTCGAATTTCAGTAGAGACAAAAAAGAAAAAGAAAAACACTACGCAAATTTTCATAGAAATTATGTCTATTAGGGCATAGTTTCTACGTAACTAGCCGGACAAGACATAATCTTAGTTTTTCAACGAAATTTTACCTTCAGGCATAGTTACATAGAAACTATGCTCCTTAAGGCATAATCTCTATACAATTTTGACCGAATAGGCATAATTTTTATTAAATCTTGCCTTGCGACCTTTCTTCTTTTTAATTCTGGTGAGATTTGAACCCACAACCTTAGAGGTATTTTAGGAGTCACAATTACATAAAACTATGCCCCTTAAGGCATAATTTCTATACAACTATAAACATATTTTCTAATGAAATATTGTCTTGCGAATTTTTTTCCTTTTTAACTCTGTCAAGATTTGAACCCACGACCTCAAATAACACCAATTTGAGGGGCCAAAATTTAAAGACCCCCCTAAAATAGGGAAATCGTGAGAATTGCCCAAAACAAATCCAACGCTCCAAAACAAAGCTCACCCAAAAAAACTAGCCGTTACAAAATCCAGAAGCGTCAAAAGCTCAACCTTCTTCTCCCCCCCCCCCCCCCCCCCCTCCATCGTCCATAACCAATCAGCAATAAACAAAACCCTAATTCCGATCAACTTTCCGGCGAAAATCACATCGATTTTCCAGTGACTTTGATGGATTCCAACTGCAAATCCCCTAGGGTTACGCCTAAGAAGTGCTCCAAAAATTCTGAGAATTCAAACCCAAATGTGGAACACAGTCCAGGTTTTTCAAAATCTTCTAAATCACCATCGATGGCAAAATCAGCAACGAAAACCCAGAAATCAGTTTCTAGAAACCCTAATACAAATCAATTGGCTTCACCTTCGGCCAAAAATAAGATTCGTCAGAGGAAGTTTGTAATCGCGAAGAGGAACAAGTCTGATACAGAATATCTGAACTCTACAATGGTTTGTAAGTGTAATAATAAGGCTGGTTCTGAGAAAAAGAAGTGTCTTTGTGTTGCTTACGAGACTCTCAGGGCTTCTCAAGAAGAATTCTTTAAGAATCGCGGTGGAAATGAACAGGAAGAGTATGAAACAGAGAAGTTGGATGAAGTAAATGCAGCTGCAAATGGCGATGGAGAGCGAATTACAGGGCACATGTTGAGTCTAACTACAGTCGAGCAGGAGGTAACACTTCCTGTTTCATTTTCCGAGGGTGAATTAGTTGACTTCAGTGATTGTTGTGCAACGGATGAATTGCCAGAAAGGGAAAATAAGGAAGTGGGTTCGGGTGAATTGAGTGGTGGGACTATAAAGAGGAGGAGGGAGAGGTTGTTGGAAAAAGCAAGGCAAAATGTACCTGAAGCTGGTTCTGGAAAAGTGAAGCATTTAGTTAAGGCTTTCGAGAAGCTTCTCTCTATACCCAAAACAAACGAGTGTGAGGAGAAAGGGGAAAAAACTGAAAAGGAAGAAGAAGAAGATTATAGCAAGGGACTAAAATGGGCATTGCCTGGCTTACAGCCTACTAAGATTCCTGAGACACAAGTATCTTCTTCTTCGTTTTGTCCATCGGATTTTTTCCTCACCTCCGAGAGTTTTGGATTGGATTCACGTCGTGCCTCCTCACTGGATAGCAGCCATGGATGGTTAGTACTTGAAACATCATTTATTCTGTTAGTTTTTCTTTCATTTTAATATTATAAGGATTCATTACAAATTGACAGCCTACTGCTTTATCACTCATATAGTAGGTTCCTATTAATTTAGGATTGAGATGAAATTTGTGTTTTCGAGTGCTGAAAATATAATATTTTTTTTCTTTTGCAAGCTTCAGTATTTCAAGCAGGACTTCAGGTGGTGGTCGAAGGAGCAGACGCAATGTAAGAATTTTCTTATTATCATTATCCATCACAGATAGATGGAGAAGAATTGTGTTGATCTCTAAGCTCTTATTTTCATTCTTAATGCTGTAGAGTGCTGAATCATCAGGGACATTTGCTATGAGAAAGTGGAAGAGAAGGCAGCTCAAAGTGACCTCCCAAAAGCCCTTCAAACTTAGAACTGAGGTTTGTGAATTGCATGTTTTGTTGTTCTAACCTTTGGCTAATTGCTTGCTTTCTGTGAAAATATGAACAAATATACAGTTACATATATCTGGTTGACATGTGCTTCCTGCTGCCACAAATAGTGATTCATCTAGACTGGACACTGAATTCGATGGCTACAGGAAAACCAGAATATTGGTCTTTAAATTCCCTTTGTTGATATTCATAATGGTCATTGTTCCATGATCACTAACAATGTGGTCTTTATTTATATAGTTACATATTCTTTGATTCAACAGTTAATTGTTTCCTTTCATGTTGAACTGCATACATATCTGCTTTTTCAGTCTAGGATGTCATGTTGAATCCAATTAGTTGAGGAATTACTTAGATTGTCTATTGCTGCAGGAAAGGGGGAAATGTAAGGAAGAAGATTTTTTAAAGAAAATGCAGCAGATGGCAGAGGAAGAGGAGAAACAGCGGATACCAATTGCACAAGGCCTTCCATGGACGACAGACGAGCCAGAGGTAGCGTAAGCTTTTCACCATAGTCATTTCTAATCACTAAGTACTTCATATGTTAATGCATTGATCTGCAAACTATGCTTGTAACTTAAAAGGGAATGCATCTTGTTGATCTTGTAATTTGGAGACTGGATTTTTTTAAACCAAAAATCAAAGAGAAAATAAAGTAAAATGTTATAGGAAGTTCATGTTATTACCTCTCTCACTATGCAAAAACCTTTTGCACTTGAGGTTATACTTCAGCCTGTTGCAAAAAGAAAGCTGAATCTTTGTTTTCAACTATTCAGTGTTTGCCAAAGCCTCCGGTAAAAGAGAGCACAAGGCCAGTTGATCTAATGCTTCACAGTGACATTAGGGCTGTTGAACGTGCTGAGTTTGACCATCAGGTAGACTTTGCTTATTCTTTATTGACTTTGGTCATTCATCAACCTAAGTTTATTTTTTCTAGTGAACAGGTTAGCTTTAATTTCGTACACAATGCTGCTACGGATATTTCAATTTTTTTGGCTGAGAATATTCCATATGAATTATGTAAATATATGTTTGTGTAAAGAGATTCTCGAAGAAAGTACACCAATAAGAGGATACAAGCAAACTTCTTCGAGTGAAAGAGGGCTAGCTTAGATTCTTGTTCAATGTTATTCATTAGGAAAGCATATGAGAAATGCTTGCAAGTATATGTAAAGAGAGTGCACGCATAAATGCTTGTCATTTGCTTGATATATTCATTACTCATTTGGAGGCACAGTAACTTATGATTCCTGGTTTCTCCATGCTTACATCAGGTGGCAGAAAAATTGAGCCTTATTGAACAATACAAGATGGAAAGAGAGAGACTGCAGAAGGTAAGCCAAGCATATTTTCATGGATTGAAATAGGTATATGTATTTTTTCACTTTCGTTCTTATCTTTTTTTATTATTACTTTCTCCTAGATGGCTGAGGAAGAAGAAATTAGGAGGCTGAGAAAGGAACTTGTTCCAAAAGCTCAACCAATGCCCTACTTTGACAGGCCTTTCATTCCTAGAAGGTAACAAGTTTCCAACTTTACTTTATGTAACTTACTTTAATTAAGAATTACTTCTAAACAGGAATTTTGGTGGTGTGCATTAGGTCAACAAAAGATCCTACCATCCCAAGAGAGCCAAAGTTCCATATACCTCAACATAAAAAGATCAAGTGCTGCATGTCTTGGAATGATATGTACATACACAACAACAGCGAATGGGGGATGCAGCAATGACAACAAGTGACGCAGTCCTGCATTTGGGTTTGCATCACCTATTCATATTCTTTTATTCAATGGTGTATATGAAGCAATAGTTTTTCATAGTCGTATCGTTTTTTGGGGAAGGGAAAAGAAAACAGTGATTTTGGCACTACGGTATGAAGCAATAAGTTTTCATAATCGTCTCAATTTTGGGAAAAGAAAACAGTGATTTTGGCACAATGGTATGCCATCTTAATGATCAACTCTCTGTGATTATGCTTATGAAGGAGAACATTTTGATCCTCCCATTTTTTCGGTTGATATGATCATTGAACTTACTCTTCCCGCTGCTTGTCATTTTATCAACAAACTTCTTGATATGTAAACTAGGCAGCAACTATGATCAGCGTTCATCACAACTCGAAATTTACCTAAAAGTGCAGCAAATAAATGAACTGGAATTCTTCTACTGAAAAGAAAAATAAAGGCAAGGAGCTTGTTAGTTTACTGAGATGGTACTGGATTATTATTATATTATGTACTTGAAGTGAAAAACATGGACTCAAATAATTCTGGCAATAAGTCGGAACTGGTTGGTTAGTTCATCAGATTAAAAAACAAATTCTGGGCTCTAACCTTAGTTCTCTTTTATTTGGCTGCTTCAGTTTCCATAATTTTGTGGGAAATCTGCGCTTTTCATCCATGAAATATCGACAAACTTTGATTGTGATTCTTATCTGGTTAAGCATATTTAATTTTCGATTAATTAAAATATTCACTTTTGATCCCTTGGTTGTGAATCGTCTCCAATAATTACTTGTGTTAAATTCACACTGTTGAAAGGTTACATATTTTCTTTGTAAACAGACAATAAACACAACTTAAATAATTCTATTTTCAAATATGTTTAGTGAAATATCACAAGGACAAAAATCAGAATCCACCGACAACTAAGCGATCAAAAGTGCAATTACCCTTTTTGTGTTGTTTCAAATTCTTGTCACTAATGTTTCTTTCAACCATCTCAATGTCAAATAATACACATGAGAAATTAATATTACCTCAAACTCTTCCAATAACGCAAAAGAGTGAACTTTTTCCTCAAACTCCTTTCTCCCCCAACAAGTACAAAATCAAAACGTACTTGAATGATGGAATAATTTCCTTTGGGGATTCTTTTCATTATTCACAATATATATAGTTGTACAAAGGTTGATTCCTAATATGGTACAAATCCTAACTTACCTTACAAAGGTTGATTCCTAATACAATTAGAATCCTAAGTTACCTTAAATATACATCTATCATAATTACAAAATATACAGAGAATATTCGGAGAATATTCGCTAATACTCCCCTCAGACGGAGCGGGAGGAGGCCGAACGCTAAGGCCGGATCGGAAGTCGGTGAAGAGCTGTCGCGGTAGTCCCTTTGTGAAGATGTCTGCATACTGATAAGAGGAAGGCACGTGTAATATTTTGACCTGACCACGGGCAACCTTCTCCCGCACAAAGTGGATATTCATCTCAATATGCTTAGTCCGCTGATGTTGGACCGGATTATGAGACATATAGATGGTAGATATGTTGTCACAATAGACTATAGACGCCTTGCGGAGTGGACACCGGAGCTCAAAAAGAAGATTTCGGAGCCAACGGATCTCAAAGAACTACATTAGCAACACCGCGATATTCTCGCTTTCAAAGCACTCGAACGGGATAGTGTGGCCTCGCCTCTTGGTGGACCATGAGATAAGATTATCCCCAAGAAATACACAAGTACTCGAGGTGGAGCGACGTGTGTCCGGGCATCCCGCCCAATCCGCATCCGTGTAGGCAAGTAACTTGGTTGGGGCGAGAGGGGTATAAGTGTAATCCAAATTCTAGTGTGCCCTTAACGTATCGATAATACGTTTGAGGGCGGCAAAATGGGACTCTCGGGGGTCGTGCATGAACGTACACACCCGCCGAATGGCATATGTAATATCGTGCCTAGTGAATGTAAGATACGAAAGAGCACCCGCTAGACTCCGATATAGAATGGGATCGAAACGGTGCACCGTCATTGGCACTAAGCTTGGATTTGGAGTCCACCGGAGTTGGCATAATTTTACAATTTGCCATCTTGGCCCCGTACACTATCTCTTCGCATACTTACGCCGACACAGGAACATAGTGGCTGCAGATCTGTTACCGATATAACCAAAAAATAACTTAGCTTGCCCAAGTCGGTCATAGCAAATTCGGTTTTGAGTAGAACAATGATTTCATTCTTCAAACCGTCGATGATAGGCGGTAAGAACAATGTCATCGACATATAATAGCAAATATGCAGTGCTGCTACCTCGGTGAAAAGTGAAGAGAGAGTTATCACACCTGCTACATACAAAACCAATCTGCAGAAGATACCTGGAAAAACGATCATACCAAGCTCGGGGTGCCTGTTTCAATCCATACAATGACTTCCTGAGATGACACACAAACTGCGGAGCTGCCAGATGAACAAAGCCAGGAGGCTGATGCATGTACACAGTCTCTTTCAAATCCCCATGAAGGAATGCATTCTTGACATCAAGGTGATGAATCGGCCAATGCATGCCCATAGCAATACTGAGAATAGTCCGAATAGTGGCCGGTTTAACAATCGGACTGAATGTCTCACCACAATCAATACCCTCCTGCTGATTAGTGCCATTGGCGACTAGTCTTGCCTTATACCTCTCTAAGTCACCACTGTCTCTGAACTTGTGCCAAAATAGCCACATACATCGGATAACATTCACACCTTCGGGTCTAGGTACCAAATCCCAAGTGTTCTTGCTTGGTTAAAGCGTTAAATTCCTCGCACATGGCCGCATTCCAATTTGGGTCCAGTTTTGCTAGTTTTGGATTTTTTGGAATGGGTGATAAGGTTTGTGTGGAGAGATTGAAGTGAACCTTGGGTTTGAAGATCCCGTGTTGTGCACGAGTCTCCATACGATGAGACGGCAGTGGCGGTAGGTCGGGGTTGGGAGGTTGCTGGTCCACTGGTTCTGGACCAATGGGCAGCAGTTCAGCTGGACTGGTTTCTGGTGACTCGACTGGGGGCTGTAGGGATGAGCATGGAGCTGTTGGGGTGGTGCCGAATAGTGGCGAGACTATCAGAACAGTGGGCTGCTGTTGGTATAGATTTTGGATGATCGGGGACATACTTGGTTCATCGAGAAAGATGTAATCGGTGGTTTGAAATTTTTGGAGATTTGAAAAAGGAAAGGTTGTCTCGTCAAAGGTGACGTGACGGGAGACGATGATTTTGCGAGTAGCAATGTCATAGCACAAGTAGCCTCGATGATTAGGAGATAGACCAAGGAAGACACATGGCAGAGTGCGAGGGGCAAGTTTGTGAGGTGCAGTGGAGGCCATGTTGGGGTAGCATAAGCATCCAAAAATACGTAGGTGATCATATGATAGTAGCCTACGGTATAAGATTTCGGTAGGGGTCTTGTTTTGGAGTGTGATAGTTGGTAAAATATTAAGAAGGGATTCTACCATTTTGACAGCATAGACCCAAAAAGGTGGTGGTAGGCAGGCATGAAACAGAAGTGTGCGAACCATGTTATTGATGGTACGTATAATTCTTTCAGCCTTTCCGTTTTGCGAAGAAGTATAGGGACAAGAAAAACGGAAAACCATGCCTTGTTTAGAACAGAAATTGTGAAATGCCGAGTTATTAAATTCACGTCCATTATCACATTGGAATGATTTGATAGATTTTTCAAATTGTGTTTTAATGAATTTGTTAAACTCGAGCAATTTTGTAAAAACTTCAGATTTAAATTTCAGTGGGTAAATCCAGACAAAATGTGAAAAATCATCCAAGAATACTAGATAGAATTTATGACCCAAAGAGTTAACAATCGGAGATGTCCACAAATCAAGATGAACAATATCAAAGGGAGAAAAAGTATCACTGTTTGATGACATAAATGGATGACGAGTATGTTTGCCTAGTGGACAAGAAAAACAGTGTTGGGCAATTTTCCCATTATTACATTGAATACGCTTAGAAATCCTAAGAAAAGTAAAAACTGGGTCTCCGGGGTGTCCGAGTCTGTTGTGCCAAGTGGAGGGAGAGATTTCCGCAAGGGATAGAAGTGCTTGCGGTCTGACAGCGGAAGATTGAGTGAATGGGTAGAGGTCTCCCACACTATTGTGGCGTGTAAGAATTTTCCCCGTATTGAGTTCTTTCACGGAAAAACCAAAAGGGTCAAATTCGACGGATACGAATTATTGCTAGTGAATTTTCTAACAGAGATTAAGTTTTTAATGATGTTAGGTGTGTATAGGACGTGGTTTAGGGAGAAAGGTGGGTGTGGATGTTTGGTGTGTGTGTTGCCGTAACCTTCAATTGGAATGCGATGACCATTGCCGACAGTAATAAATTGAGGACACTTTAACCGATGTAGTTGAGATAGGTTACCTGACGACCGGGTGAGGTGAGATGTGACTCCGGTGTCTATGTACCAATTGTCGTCGGGTCATTGAAGGTTCACGGTGGTGTAGGCCTGGCCCAAATCGGTCGGGGACAGGCCGTTGGGCCGCTTGATGTTCTTTATTGCTGCGATTCTTTGCCGCTTCTTGTTATTCGCTTCTTTTTCGCTTTGGTGTTGTTGCTTTGCTGCTTCTTTTGCTGCTGTGGACCGCAACCGAGATGGTGCTTCGTCTTCTTTGGACATCTTGTGATGGTCCGGTTCTTCTTTGCCGCAGTGTTTGCCATCCCGTCAACGGCTAACGCCTTTTGATTATGTTCCTCTTGTTTAGCACGTCTAGTTTCTTCCAACAATAGTTGTGAACGTGCCTTGTTGAAACTTGGGAGAGGGTCGGCTTGTTGAATCATTGTTGCGAGTGTATCATATTCACCTTTTGGTAAACCCGCAACAAGTTGAAGCACCATCTTGGTTTCTGAAGGTAAACCCGCAACAAGTTGAAGCACCATCTTGGTTTCTGAAACAGAAGTCCCGACGTTGGATAGTTGATCGGTTATGAGTTTCAGTTGCTTCAATATTCGGACATGTTGTTAAAATTCTCGAGGCGGGTATTATTGAATTGCTCTTCCAAATATACGGCCCGAGTATTTTTATTGTCCTGAAAGATTTCTTCTAGCCGGACCCAAAGTTCACATGTTGTAGCACCTGTTTTCATGATAGTGCACAACAGGTCTTTGGAGATGGTGCCGTAGATCCATTGTTTGACGATGGCGTCATGACGACGCCAGATTGAGTCTGTAACATCGGTGGGACGAGGAACGCATTCGTCAATACGATCGAGCACGTTGTATGCACATGCATGAATGTAGAATAGTTCCATCCACATGGAATATTGACGATCTTCTTGGTCAAGAATTATAGGGATAAAATTATTGATGTTGTTAACGGCGAATGCGGATGAAAAGAAGATACTGAACGTTGAGAGGGGTTGTCAAGTGTGCCAGTGGATGAACCGGAATTTGTGGGGGAAGACATGGTTGCCGCCTGCCGAGGAAAGGGAATTTTCTGGTTTGGCCGAAAAAGGGAGGAAAGCAGATTTTTTTTTTCTGTGAAATCGAAAAAAAAAATGCTAATTTCGGCCGAGAATGAGGAAGAGAAGGAATTTAGGTTTTAGGCTCTTGATACCATGAATGATGGAATAATTTTCCTTGGAGATTCCTTTCATTATTCACAATATATATAGTTGTACAATGGTTGATTCCTAATACGGTACAAATCCTAACTTACCTTACAAAGGTTGATTCCTAATACAATTAGAATCCTAAGTTACCTTAAATATACATCTATCATAATTACAAAATATACAGAGAATATTCGCTAATATTACTGTAAACTTTTAAGGAGTCCAATGATATAGGTCTTAGGTTTAGATTCATTATGATTTGTGATACTTAGTTTTATACATACTGCTAGTCACTTGGATTTTCTTAAGGACATGTATAAAGGATTCGAATAATGGCAGTCACAACTGCAGAGAGGTTCTTGCCAATTGCAGTAATCAATTGTACCTATCAAACATATTAAGTATGTATGATTTTTTTGCCTTGTGGAATGTAATTTCATAATCAGATAAAGACAGATCGACGCCACTTCGAAACTTTCTTTCTCATACTTGATTAATTAGGTCCAAATATGTTCGCTTATGATTTTTCAAACATGATGTTATATGGGGTTGCTTGCAATTTTAAATTTAATATGTACGATGAAAAATTTAACTTCAAATACGTGTTCTGGATAACTGCACAAACAACAATTACTATTATTACGCTTAATTTTCAAACATGTTGGCTCTGCCTATATGAATTATCGCTATTCATATCACTTCATTTGAGCTCTCGTTTCAATCTAATATTATAAAAAACTAATTTCTCTAGTACTAAACTAAAGGACTCCAAAGTCTTAACGAACATCTTTTCAAGAGCAAGTAAATTTAGAATAATTGCTCATAGTATCAAAATAGGTAAATGCTAAGAAACATGGAGAGGAGGAGGAGGAGGAAAGCTTGATCAAATTTAACATCTTTTAAACGTATAAAGGAAAAAAGGGCATGGAAAAAGCAATGTGTATGGCCTCGATGTTCATAGCAATGCATGCCAGTTTCAAACTCAACAGGAAAAGAAAAGAAAAGAACAAAACGACAAAGTGAGGAAAATGGGAAAAGGAAGAAATGTTGCCGGCACAACATTGTTGCATGCTAGACAAAGCAAGTGGGTCATATTTGGTTCATTTAGTACCCGGGCATAGATGGATGGCAAATGAGGAAACTTAAAATTCAGCTGGAGGCCTGCAGGCGTGGGTTCGAACTCTGATGTGAGCAATTTGCTCTCTTATGGGGTAAGACCTTGTAGGTGATATCAGTTGCTCTGTTCTTAAACCCTGGTCATTCAGGTACATCTCGCGATTTACTGCTAGTAGTGGTGAGGGGCCGGATCTACTATCTCTAGGAATAGTCAGATTTCATTAAATTTTAAAAGGAACAATTTCGTACAAGAAGCACTTGCTAGGCATTTTACTGTGTTGTAAGTATCAGTGATTAATTTTACAATGAACTCATGAGTCGTGACTTACATAAATCACATAAAAGACAATTTTACCGTTACTTCAAAACTCTTTTATGTCAAACTTCACTAAATATATAAAAAAAAAAAAAAAAAGGCATCCCGGTGCACTAAGCTCTCATTATGCGCATGATTTGGGGAAGGGTCGGACCACAAGAGTCTATTGTACGCAACCTTACCTCATATTTCTGCAAGAGACTGTTTCCACGGCTTGAACGCATGACCTCCTGATCACATGACAACAACTTTACCAGCTCCCCTTCAAAACTTCACTAAATAAGTAAATATACATGTAAATAATTTTTTTATAATAAAAATATTACTATGTTTATAGTATGTGCTAATAACTATAGCCACCATTTGTAAGTAATCAGACGGAATAATCAATTTAAGATAGGAAGTAAAGTTCACATATTACTGGATCAAAATTTTCATAAATGATTAATTGTGATAATAAACCAACACTGTTTACCCAAATTACTGTGTGCATAGTGACCCCAGAGAGGGAGAGGGTTGTGCTCTTTTGCCGACCAAAAAACAAGCACACACTGAAACTGTGAGGCACATGTTGCTGCTGTTGTATCCTAAAACATGCTTGCTGCTGCTTACTACTGATGTTGATACATTTGTAAATATATATACAACTCAATTACACCAAACTAGATAGTTATCTTACTGGAAAATGGTTGATTTAATGTTAATGAACAATTTGGGAGTCGTACGTAGTTAGTGATTGACAAGAGGAAAAAAGTAATTCCCATTTGTTAGGAACTAATGGAATTTCTTTTGTACTACTTGAAATAAAATGTTTTGTTGAATTTTTTTTTCTGGGTTGTGGGCTGATCCGATCCATTTAGGAGAGATAGAATTAAGAGGTTAAAAATCTGCAGAGAAGTTACCTCACACTTTTTAACCATTACGGTTATTAAAGTGGAAAGTGGGGGGAACCAATTTTCCGCTCTTCTAAAGAAGTTTAACAGTAGAAGTTATCATAAAGTTTTTAAAAGGTAAACGAATTGGCCTGTTGAAAATGAAAGTTTGGGTGCGTTATGCAGTGTCGAACATCTTCTTATCCTTAATTGACATTAATGGTCCACCATTCTATCCGTCTTTCTTGGGTGTTCGACACCTCATTTAAGAGGCTGAATGATTGATGAAATTCAAAAGGATACTCAATAGGTTTTATAATAAGAGGTATTTTTATTTTTTCATATGTTTCCAAATAAGTGGTGTTTCATGAAATTAAGAATGCGTTAATTTTACCCTTATTTGGATTAATGGAGTTTTACATAACTAAAAAATAATTAAAGATAGCTACTATATCTTTTCAAGGCTTTAAGAGTAAATTAGTAAAAACACTTCTTACCTTTTAGGAGTGAGTAATTCTTTTAAGGGTGTGCCCAAGATAAAAATATCATTTATTATGAAACGGAACGAGTATTACTTTTATTAAACTAATTAAAGTTTATCAAAAAAATGTTACTCATAATAATTGAATAATTAAAGTGACTTAATTATGTAATTTTATTAATAACGTAATACTTATAACTTTAAATTCTTATAGTATGTCCTTAGATTTCTGTTATTATCTGTGTTTCTTGGACTTTGATTATCATATGATTTTGTAAGTAGTTACGATATTATCCTCTCTTTTTTTCAGACGTGCATTGTCATGCTCTATATCGTAGTTTGCCATTACTTCTTTACTTCTGTTATTTCTTTTCCCGACTGCTTTGTTTACTTTTCTTTGAGCCGCGGGTCTATTGGAACAACCTCTTTACCTTCCAAGGCGTTTACCCGTAAATCGATACAGTTGAATTTGTATACGTGATCTAAGACATGTGTATCAATATGACCAAAATAGCAAAATGATATGTCATAATAAATAAGACAATTAGAATGAAAACAAGTAATAATTGAAATAATAGCTTGGATCTTGAAGAAGCTTTGAGCTTGAATCTCGAATAAACAAATTATTAAGCCTTTAAGATGTGGTCACGGACCAAGAAATTGCTCGCAATAAGATTAGTAAGTTGCTAGTATAAGAAATTTTGAAATGAGAATATCTATTTATATTTGAGCTATGGGGCACATGTTTCATAAATCATGCCATCCTTTAATATCGAATATTAATAATAAAGAAATAATGAGCAATAAAAAGGATAATAATGCTCAATTAAATACTTGAGGAAACCTTGGGGTCTTTTTGTAATGAATAATTGTCGGCCTTCACACAACCGATGAAGTGTAACATCCTTCCATGTTCCCAGGGCCGGCTCAACAAGATAGCGGGCCTAAAGCCAAACTTCATATAGAGACCCTATTTTTTTTTTAAAGAAAAGATCGTTATATATATTTTTATTTAAAATCAACTTTTCTAGCTTTTTTAGATACGAACTCATTAATTACAGTTTTATAATCTATTTGTTCTAACAATTCTTTTTCAATTGATAATATAGTTAATCCATTCAATCTCTCTTAAGACATTGTTGATCTTAGATACAATTTTATCAATTTTAGTTTGGAAAAACTTCTTTCAGCTGAGGCATCAGTTATCGAAACTGTTAACATTATTCTATAAACAATATATGTATTTGGAAAAGAATCAAGTCTTTTTATTTGATTGAGTATTTCGATTAGATCATTATCTTCTACTTGTATTATTTCTCTTAATACTTTTAATTCATAAAACAAATCTAAATCATCAATATCAGAATAACTATTTTGTGTTAAAGAAAATTCAAGGTTAAGGAAATATTTTTTCAAACTCTCATAATCTAGTGATCTCAATTTTTTATCATTAAATAGAAAACCAAAAATATTTTCATATGCTTCAAATTGTTCAATTTATTTTGAAGTGATAAAATTGTTTGGTCTACTATATATATAAGAAGTAATCAACTCTAAAAGATTCCTTAAGAGACAATGATTTCGTTATCAACATTTTCATCAAATTATTTCTTTCTAAATATTACGCGTTTCTTACGAACTTCAGGTTCTATATTCATCTCAGATGTAATTTCATTAGCAAAAATCATAAAAGTTGCAAATCCTTCTTCTCTATACATTTTGAAAAAAGAAATTAAACCTCTTAGTTGATCTATGACAGCAAACTTTTACTAATTGAATTAACCACAATTAATACATCATATCAAATAGTCATACCCAATAAAAATTCAAAAATTTCAAGCTCATATGTTGCTAAATATGTAGCTTCACTTTTACTTTTTGGATCCTCACTAACTTCTACTAGTTTCAGTAAAGCATCTCTTATTTGAGGTGCTTGAAATCTTAATGCTTTAATTCTTTCAATACGACTTTCCCAACGTGTCTGTAACAATGCTTTTAGAGTTAGGTTGGGTATAAATTTTTTTAAAACTTTCCATCTCTTAGTAGAGGAAGCAAATAGCGTATATATACATCGTATCACTCCAAAGAATGATATAGCTTTTGTACAAGAATAAATCATGTCACAAAGTATCAAGTTTAAATTATGACAATTACAGGGTGTATAAAATGCTCTAGAATTTACATTGAGAAGTCTTTTTCGCACTCGATGTTTTCCCTTCATATTGGATCCGTTATCATATTCATGTCTTCTTAAATTATCAATATCAAGTTCTATATTTTTTATCTCATAACATCAAAAAGACCTTTTCCACTTGTATCATCTATTTTTAAAAATTCTAAAAAATATTCATTAATTTTTATTGGAGTAGCTGAAATATCCACACTCTGTAATATAAAAGACATTTGTTTTTGATGGCTTGCATCTTGGAGTGCAATCAAGTATAATTGAGAAGTATTTTGTTTCTTTAGTCTTTCAATAATTTCATTTTTTATTTCACTTTCCAACTAGTTTATCAATTCATTTTGTATATTATGTTCAAGGTAATGATTATGGATTTCATCATGCTTAATTCACCGAATATGTTCTTGCAAAATTTGATCAAATTCTGCAATTATTTTAATTAGGCTTAAAAAATTTCCATTACTTTCTTGATAGATCTTTTTATTTTTTCCCCTAAACACTAAATTATTTTTATCACGGCAGTAATTTTTGATAATACATCTTTTCAATGCGCTCTATCTCTATTAATTTATTCTTGCACATTTTATCAATTGTTTTATTCCTGTGCAATCTCATTTCTAAATTAATCCACGCACCCATGTTAATAATATGCTCATTTATTACTTCATGAGCTTTAAGCTTAGCACTAAGATTTCTCCAATCATTACTATCTTCACTAACTACTTTACTGTTACTAGAAGTTGTACCAAATTATTTACCACAAAAATTGAAAAAATTATCCAAATCTTTAGAGTATACTAACCATTTTCTTTCATGTCTTTCCCCATTTGCCAATATTTGAATAAAGTGTGTTGTAGAAAAATGTCTTGAGAGATTATCATTTGAAAATTTTATGTCAGTTATTTTTATTGGTCTTTTTTCTACTAAAAAATCTCTCAACTTTGTATCTACAGTATTCCATTGATTTGGATCATATATATATTTAGGGATGCAATTATTTATATCATTTAGGAGTTCTTGATTTTCTGGAACTATGTCAGATTTCTCAGTAACTTCTTCTAGATTTTCTTCTTGAGCTAACTCAACTCTATTAGTGGCTTGTTCATTTGAAGAATATCCTCCCATATTTTTCTATTCAAGAATTTTATTATTTGTTAAAAATCTATCAAGGGCACCTTTTGAGATTTTTAATTCTTCAAATTTTCTCTTTTTCTCTCGTTTTGCATAATCGGAATCATATTTTCTAGTTGACATATTTAAATTGAATAAAATCTAATAATAATTAAAACAAGAATATATACTTATGAAGTAGAATATTAACAATGACTAATCTTCAATGCAAAATATAAAATAAAATTAGAATAATAGAACATGGCTCAAAAATTTGATAAGTTGATATAATAATATCGAAATAGTGTTGCCCTACTTCGATGTAACGATTTCTTCTTGCAATGTTTGAAATTTTTTAACACAACAAAATATAAATCTTGATCTTTTGTAAATTTTTTGCTGTAGAATATTTGGGGTTTAAGAGACTTGAGAATAGAATAAAAATAATGAAAGGAAGATGAAAAAGATAAATAATAATAAAAATAGTATATGGCTGTTGGGATTTCCTAATTCAACGGATCCCACATTAAAAAGGAATCCCACCTTAAAAGGAAATTATTTTTTTGTACTCCGTAAAATAACTTACACTTATCGTAAAAGACTATGAAGAATAAAAAAAAAAGTGGAGCCCCCTCCCCACATTCAATGCATAAAGGTATATTCTCTCCTAAAATAGTTGTTGTACCGTGTACGTGTTTGTTAATAAGAATTTTTTAAATAATTATATATAAGGTCTTTTAAAAAGTGAGGCCCCCAAAAAAAAATGGAGCCCAAGCAATTGCTTTGCGTTGGAGCCGGCTCTGCCTGTTCCGAACCTCGACCTCCGGAGACATAGAGCCTCATTATCCTTCGGGGGACGTGCGAGTATCCACGGAGACTCCCGTTTGATGACTCAAGTCCGACATGTAATTATTACTATAAGAGATCATTTAATTCGTTCACTTTTCAATTTCAGTCCAACTTTGAATTTTGTGCTTCAAGGTGATTATTTCTGTCACGTCTATATTTATTGTTATTAGTTGTAACTTTAAACTCAATTCAGAATGTGATAGAAGAAGGTTGTTTAACTTCGCCTCTATTAAAACTTTTTGCAGAAATAGAAAAAGAACACCCGGTTATCATCATGACATTTGAGTTAGCATATTACCAATTTTTTTAGTAACGAGTGAACAACGTGCAAAAGTCACACGTGGCTTACATAGCAAAGGAAATCAATCACACGTAGGCATGTGACTAAATTATGTCCTATCCATTTAGGAGAATGTGGTTTTCCCCATATGGTATTATCGATTAGTGAGTTGATTAATCATATTTAACTCATAGCTGTACTATTATTAACAATTGGGATTTAAGTATGTTCTGACAAATGGAAGGAGCAAGGAAAACATCAAATTAGATGAGAATAGAAAGGAGGACTGTGAACAGCTGATCAGTAGGATGCAGGGAATGTGCAGAACATGCTGTTCCATTCATGTTGCTTCACTGTCCATACTTTGACACATGCATCCTTCTCCGATTTGATGATTAGGCATCACATTTCTCATTCATATTAGTGACGGACTCAAAATTTCTCTGATCATATACTAAATTGTTATTAATCTGTGTTTGATCAATATATGTATTATATATATATATAGTAATTTCATATAAGAGTAAAATTTATATAGTGCTTGGATCAAAGCCAAAGGGTGTTTGAGCTCATGATACCTGAGTAGATACATCATTTGTTAGGGCTTATCTTGAGTTTTCTTATCTTATTAGTGATTGCTTATCTTAATTGTATTTTATTTTTTAAAAGAGAATTAAATCTTTTCTTGGAGGAAAAAGGATTTAGACTTCTACAAATTGAGGGTCTTTTCTCATACAATGATAGAATAACATGCACAATATAGTCATTAAAGAGTATTGTTTAGGGAGAGATTATTCTCTAAATTATTTTTTTATTAGTTTCTTATATTTAAATTAATTGACTAAATCATATTAAAATATTATGGTTCTTTTAATATAGTTCTCTATATTATCTAATTTAATGTCAGCATTCAAAGTTTATTTTATTAGCTTACGCATAACAGTCTTGTTACTTTGACTCGATCGTTATTTACCCATACAAATCAGTAGCGCTCTCGTCGTCCTTCGAGCCGACTCGAGTACTCGACTATGACATTAACGTCGAAACAAGGTGAGGTTGGCTTAGGAGCGGATCCAAAGCTTTACTTACTTTTTTTCCTGTCTAATAAAACTGGGCGCCACTATATGCAAAATATAGTGCTGAATTTAGTGACAATATCGCGAATTCAAAAAAAATCTTACCAGAGTTTTAAAGCAATATTTTTCACTTGTTCATGATTATAATGAAAACTTTCCTTATGTCTAGAAGATTGAAATAAAGGAGAATTCAATTGCGATTTTGCAATGAAGGCAGATTTAATTGAATATCTTCCTTGATTGTAACTTCACCACTACTTGAATCAACTACTCTTTTAATTTGGATTAACAAGGTATAATTTCGTATATTATATTTTCCGACGATATGGATAATCCGTAACTAAAAAAAGAGGATGCAGACGCACTCAGCCACCACCGTGGAAACCCCATGTTGGCATTGTGCTTCCGCCTGTCCCCTGTGCTTGTGTTTATCCCATGTGCTTTTCCCCTTTCCGGACTTGGGGCCACCGGCGTGGATCTCTTTGCTCTTTCTTCTTTTTTGTTGATTTCTTATTCGGTGTTCGGTATGTGTTGGAGTCTGATTAAATTCGAATGACACTCAAGACTTCTTTTTTGGGCCAACGCTCACATTGAATTTTTTTTATTTCTTGAAGCTCATATTCGAAATCTCTGATTAACCGTTCCACTAAAATCTATGTTGGTTTTCTTTTCTTTTTTCTTCTTACAAGGTTTTAGGCTTTGCTGGCCCCATATTCACATTCACATGCGCCCTTTTCGTAGGCCATCAACCCCTCTTCACCTGCCTTTTTCCTTTCTATTGTACTGACCCTTTTGCCCTTCTATGTATTCCTACTTTAGGCTTAATTTTCTCTCTTCTAAATTCTAATTATAGTGTGTTTGATTTTTTCATGGTCAAGTTCAATGCTTCTACTTATTTATCTAATCTTTTATTGAGATTGTGTTTCTACCTTAGCTTGTCGTTATTAGTTTTAGTGGATTAATGTCCATTCATGATTATAACATTTCATTGTCTTTCCATGATATAGATTTAGAGCATGCATGTTGAAATTGATTTATTTTATATGTCATGTATGACGTCTAGGAACAAAAATAATTGGTATATATCATAAGAGATAAGACTAGAAAATTTTCGAAGGCAAACAAAAAAAAAAAGAGCATGATTGAAGTTCTTTACCACACGTCAATTTTAAGCCTTCTTTTCCCGTTGTTCACTATTCATGAATCACATACATTCCTCTGCCAAACAAAATACTAGTTTAATAAAACAAAAAAAAGTGTTTTCAATAGAATTATTTCAAAACAGAAAATTAAATGTGCATGTAAGCGTAAATTATAAAAATGTGGGGAAGTAAAAGATTAGCCTTTATTTGGATATTTGACGAGGGTAATTTAGGAAATAAAAGTTGAAGGTACTGTTCATAACATGTGGCATAGAAGATAAAAACCAGCTTTACTGTTCCTGATAAATTTCGTGCTCGCTAGCTGTGCCCATCTTCCCGCGATAATTTTTCGACTCAGAGTCATATACACCAAAACTGGTGTCGTTTTATGACCAAATTTATACTACTACCCATTGTTATATTTTCTGGTTTGGCAATAAAAATTATAGTTGAGGAAATAGTCTAACATTATCATTTATAATTTTCTGAAGACTTTTTATTTCTTACTGGTAAAATACAAATTTCTTGAGAAAATTGACATAAAATTAAAAGAAATTGTAATGGACCAAAAAATAATTTGACTATGATAATTCTATTGAAAAGCTTATCGAATATAGCTTAAAGGTAAATACTTATCCGTATAGAATATTTATTGACCATGATTAAAATCTATTGCAAACACATGTCTTACATCTATTAACTTGGTGTAAACACATAGTGAGAATAAGTACCTAGCTTATATCCATTGAATTTTAAAAAAAAAATTACACTATAAATAAAATTTTACCTGCCATAAAATTGTTACTTTCCTTGTTCTATAAAATATCAATTTCATTTGTATAGGTTATTATCTTTTAAATGATCTAATATAATAAAAAGAAGTATATAAAACAATTCTTGATGCAGTACAATATTTAAACTCTAAAAATATATTTAGGTGAAACACTTGTGGTGGCAGTATCGTAATTCCATCACAAACAAGTGGCAATGCTCAAATCTTTCCATTTATTTCCAAACTCTTATCACCTCTTTCGTTATAATTAAGCACCAGATCACTTCCGTTCAACAGAAAAACTCCATTCTTAATTCTTCCCTCTACCCCAACAAATGGGTTCAAGGCCACAAAATTCGAGTAGCTCACGGATGAGAAGAGCAAGAAGAAAATCGTCCAATCAGAAAGCCGATCAGGTAATTAGCAGTACTGATGATAATAATTACAGTTCAATTTCGGAAAAATTGGAGGCTCTGAAGCAACTTCTTCCAGTCAACAATGGTGATTTAAAAGCTGATCAGTTATTCAAAGAAACTGCAGATTATATTGTTCTTCTCAGAACTCAAGTCTTCGTTTTACAGAAGCTTCTTGATTTTTATGACAATGGCTCTGGTCAGTCCCAAGATAATAACCATAGTAATGCTGTATAGTACCTATTATAATTACCAGTTCCAATTAAACATTAATAACTCCTTTTTGTTTTATTTCTTTTAACTTTTTTTTATTCTTAGTTTTCAAGTAATGAATGGGTAGTTAGGTTCTCAATTCAAGGTCACATAGTCATAGTATCCGAAGAAATTTAGATTATTTTGCAAGCAGATGAACTATATGTTGGAAATTTGCTTTTGGTGGGAGTTGCGTCCACCCATTTTTTCTCGACTTAAACATCAGGGTTCCGCATGTTGGAGACTTTGATTCTTCACACGTGCATAATCTACTAAGTGAGTAGATGACCGTAGGGCCAAATATCGTCAAATTTCGTTGAGAAATGAAAGAGATACTAGTCCATGAATTGAGGTGTTTGAAGCATGAAAATGTGGTGTGGAATAATTCTCTCTCATCGGTGGGGGAAAGAAGATTTGTTCATTTTATAAGTCTCAAAATTGGCTAAAGGTATGGGACCCAAGGGATAACTTATGTGTTTGAAGGAGGGAGGAACTACATGTACTTGGGTTCGAGGCTAAGCCCACATGCGCGCCGCCCGGTCGGGACCCGGGACTCGGGAAAAAAATTGTTTGTTTGTTGTGTAATAGTTAGCAGTTATTTTTTTCTCATTTTCTGCAATTGTTGTAACCCACACTATATTGATTCACTTTGATTTTATAGTTTTATTTATTTTTTCTGGTTGAGCGCTGCAGAGCCTATATTTCCGTAATTAGGGCTGGCAATTTCACCATAATCCGATGGATATCCGATCCACCCGACCCGATTATATGGACGAAAATTTGACAAAACATGGATTTAATCGGGTGACGGATCGAGTCGGATTCGGGTGAACATACATCCAACCCACCACCCGACCCACCCATCCACCCGTTATAAATTAATTAATTTCAACTCACCCATCTTGTAGATCTTTTAATATTTGATATAAATAATTGATAAACATGATTGCTAATTATATCTACCAATTTATGGATCTATTTTTACTAAATATAAACTTGTGGTCAACTTTTACATTTAAAATTTAAAATCTCAAATCATGCCTTTTTGGAGGATTTGGAATTTCATCTCATGAGATGAAATCGCATGTCAAATGATGATTTCATCTCATAAGATGAAATTGCATGTCCAAACACTTAATAAATGATATTTTTAATTTGACTGAATCAGACTAATCAAAATAACTTGAGTTAAGAAATATGTGGGTCGCTAACTCGTCCAAATTTAAACAGATTGAACAAATTATATTTTTATCTGCTAATTATATCACTCTAAGTTTGATCAAGTAAAACGTACATTGAACAACATAAGAAAGGAAAAAATAAATGTTGATCGTTTTCACATAAAAATATACACTCATAGTACTAGGAAGATTGATGATATTTATTTTATCTTAACAGTTGATATAATCAAATGCAACTTTGTGGGTTTACCAGACCCTGCCATTCTCGAATTAATTTGTACAATTCTCAACTTCCAATAAAATGAACAAAGTAAAGTTCATTTTTGTGAAATTTGAACTGACATATTTATTAACTGTCATAAATTACCTATAAGACATGAGTATCGACCAATTTTCATAAAGCTTCGTCGCTTCCATCCGCGAAGCACCCGATCCACCCGATTCACCAGTGGATGATGGGTGGATCGGATGTGGATTAAAAAAAATAGGGTGATGGATGGGTCGGGTGATGGATGGATCGTTGGCGGGTGATGGCAAATTGAGCTCCACCCGATTCACCTCCGATCCATTGTCAGCCCTATCCGTAATGTCCCTAATGGGAAAGGGTGATGATACCCAAGATTTTCATTCTAGGTAAGATATGAATTAATATTCTGCTTAAATTCTTTTGTGTTTTTTTTTCTTCTTACTTCATGCTTAAATTTGTTGAGGTATTTATTTTTTATCTTGCTATTTTATTTTCATATTTTTTTATTAATACCATGCTATTTGTTGTTATACGCCTGTCTTTTCTTTTGAGCATGATCTATCGAAAATAATCTCTCTGCTCCACAAAAGTAGGATTCTATAAACTCCACTTGGGACAACACTGAGTAAGGTGTGCATAAAATCTTGCTCTCTTTAAATCCCTCCGAATCCACTTAAGACTACACTAAGTAACTTCAAATCTCAGTTATGAAACTATTTTGGATATGTTATTGTTATGCTCGGCCATATTAAGTCTGCGGCTCCATATTTTACTTAGTGGCAACTACAAAATAATCAAAACCAAAAAAGTAAAATAGAGGAGAAAACCACCACAAAACCAGACAAAAAAAAAAACGGCTAGCCCATTGTATAATACTTCATCAGTCCCCAATTTATCTGCTCTTTTTCCTTTTTGATTAGTTTAGAAAAAAGATAATATTAATAACAACTTTAAACTTACAACTATTTTACACCTAATGAAATGCATTTTAGCTACATAAAAATTTATAATTTATTTTAGATCACAAATTTTAAAAAAAAAACTAATTTCTTTTTTTTTTAATTTTTTTTATGTCAAGTCAAACACCATCACATAAATTGAAACGGAGGAAATATGTGCCAATTTGTTTTTCTGGTTTATTCCTAAGCTACTTTCCCAACATTCTTGTGTCTATTAGGTAGGCCTAACGACTTTGCTTATTACTGATTTTCAAATGAATGTATATATTGTTAAAAAAAAATATAACAGTATTAGCAATATAACATGTTGTAGCAGCCTAGCAGGCAGTCTGAATTAGTTTAAAGATTACTATTCCCTCGATTATATGATGTAACATCCAAGGCTAACGCTGAATTTGTAAAATACGACAGAAATACTGAATATATAAAATAAGTCTTAAATCTTAGTGATCAATTTTATAGTTGTGTAGTCTAAATAGACAATGTCATTGATGGGTTGGGTTGTTGCATATGATCTCGACCCGCTCTGCGTACATCCTTGAATAATGTTGGGCCAAACCTTTGGATTCATTTGAGTTTAGGTAAATTTCACATTTCTGAGATAATAGTGAGACAAACTTCATCGAGGGTGTTGACTATTGAGTTCGTAAAAGAAATGTATGTAACACTTGCAATTTTACACAAGCAAAATATGATAAAGATGTTGGATATATAAGTAAACCTTAAATATTAATGATGCATTTTAAAAGTCGTGCAGGTCTAGTCGTAAAATTAATAGTGTTAGTTGTTACAAATAATTATTTTCAAAATAACCATAAAAAAATTGGTAATTTCATTATTTGATTGTTGTTTGAGGTGATGACAATGGCCGTGGGGGCTGCCAATAGTAAAATTAAGAATTCCAACAGAGGAATTAAAATAAAAAAGTTATAATGTTGTCACATACGATCGATCATATCCAAACCTGGAATTTGAAATACCTTTTGAATCGTTTAGCCATTACAATAATTTTTTTCTTAAAAGGGATTTAATAATTTATACAATTATTTATATACGAATTATAATTTCCGTAATGTAGAAAATTCGATTGAATACATGACATATATTGCTCCGTTACTGGGAGCAGGGTGAGTAGCAAGCTGTTTAATGTTACATCTAACAAAAAAAAACAGAGTTTACTCGGGTGAGGGGTGTGATTTCACATGAGATATCAGAATGGAATAGACAGGCATTGCCTTTCATGTTATGGTGTCACAAATTCACATGCCTTGTTATGGACGGCTGTGACAACTAGTACTACCACCACTAATTGCAACATGTGCATAATGTCCCTATAACATGAATAAGATAAACAAACATGACTTTTTGATTTCCCGTAAGGAGGTGTGAGAGATTGGTTGTAGCAAGAGTTAGGAGAGATAGAGGTAGGTCGAAGAACAACCAAAGGTGACTAGACAGGACTGACAGAAATATACCCGTGTGTATACCGTGGAAACCGAAACCAAATTGCACCTAACTTTGTTGTACAAATTTACCATAGTTGTAGGATTCTTGTACAAGTATAATTATGATTTATTGTTATAGTAGGAATAGGATTTTTCATAATTAGGAATTGTAAATTGTATATAAATA
Source organism: Anisodus tanguticus (assembly GCA_034509755.1). Classification (NCBI taxonomy): domain Eukaryota; kingdom Viridiplantae; phylum Streptophyta; class Magnoliopsida; order Solanales; family Solanaceae; genus Anisodus; species Anisodus tanguticus. Next base: position 25,316,881 of record CM067556.1, read on the forward strand.
CCTCTTCATCAATGAGAATAATCAAGGGATTATTTCTTTCATGGTATCAGAAGTCTAGTGCTAAAATACCTTCTCACAAAGACAATTCCCCTACCCCTTCTCAGTCTCGATTTCCGTGCAATTTCTTCCTCTCTTCCCAAATTTTCTTCCAAATCCCTAATTCACCTATTGTTCTTTCGTTATCTCTACGTCAAAGAACATGTTTCATCATGCCCTTAAAGTCTCCAACATCAAGAACCACATCCTTATTGTTCTTAAGAGGGAAAACGTCCAATACGCAACGTGAGCGAAATTATTCAAGGTTCACGCACGCTCGCACAAGTCCTCCATCACATCATCCCCTCGATAACTGGCAAGAAGAAGGTGCCTACCCCGAGGATAATCCTACGTTATGGACAACCCTTGATGCTACCGTTCTCCAGTGGATTTATTCCACTATCTCTACAGACCTCTTACAGACGATTATTGAACCCGACGCTACGACGATGGAAACTTGGAATAGGGTGCGTGATATATTCCAAGATAACAAAAATTCTCGTGTTGTCACTCTTGAGCAGGAATTTTCCCATGTCAACATGGAAGATTTTTCTAACGTCTCAGCCTATTGTAAAAGGCTGAAGGAATTGTCGGATCAACTCCAAAATGTTGGTGCGCCCATTACCAATGATCATCTTGTTCTTCAAATGGTTGCAGGCTTATCCGAGGCCTATAATGGAGTTGGGACACTGCTTCATCAAAGTAATCCTCTCCCACCATTTTATCAAGCCGTTCCATGCTCACGTTGGAAGAGGCCAGTTTGGCTAAGAAAGCGGCTACCAGAGCAAATTCCGTCATGATGATGGCCACGTCAGACAAGCCTCACTCATTCTCCAAAAATTCGGGCCAAAACAGTACCAACGGTGGCGGAAAAAGGGGTCAAAATCAGAAAAATAATGGCAAGAATCGCGGAGTCAGTCGCGGTGGTAACAGCGGTAGTGGTGGTGGCCAGAACAGTGGCGGCGGCAGTAGTAAAGCTCAGAACAGTGGACCGTAGGCCAACATGTCGCAGCCTTGGGCCTCCTGACCGTGGGGCTGGGCCAATGGTCATTGGCCCAACATACTTTATTTTCCACTGACGCCATATCCTGGAAACTGGGCCCACTTCAGTTCAGCTTCCAGCCCCAGTTTCCCGATCCAGAATAATGCATCACGATCCAGTGTTGGGCCAGGGTAGTAGGCGGCCTAAGCAGGCCTTCACTGCTGCGGGCCCAGCTCTGGTCCCGACACCTACGGATATTGAGGTCGCAATGCATACACTAGTATTACATCCCCCAGACGCAAATTGGTACATGGACACCGGAGTCACTTCTCATATGATGTCCGCACAAGAGACTCTCTCGTCTTATTTCAATTTAAGCAATAATCGTGGCATTATTGGTAATGGCAACTCAATTCCAATTGCGGTTATGGTCATATGAATTTTTCTCCCTCACATCCACCTCTCATCTTGAAAAATGTTCTTCATGCCCCTAACTTAATTAAAAAATTGGTGTATGTCCGAAAATTCACCACTGATAATTGAGTTTTTGTTAATTTTTATCTGTTTGGATTTTCTGTGATGGATTTCAAGATGGGGATACCTCTAATGAGATGCAATAGTCGGGGAGAGCTTTATCTAATCACCACTATTTCCACGAGTCAAGCCACATCTTCTACCTTTGCCGCTCTTGCTCCTTCCTTGTGGCATGCACGTTTGGGTCATCCGGGATCATCTATTATGTCTTCTCTGCATAAATATAATTTTATTGCTTGTAAGGGTACGTGTAGTGCTCCATTTTGTCCTTCTTGTCCATTAGGGAAACATGTTATATTACCGTTTGTAGCCTCTACTTCTCGTACTTTGATGTCTTTTGACATTATTCATTGTGATTTATGGACATCTCCCGTTTAAAGTTCTTTGGGCCATCGTTATTATATCTTATTTTTGGATGATTATTCTAATTTTTTGTGGACCTTTCCTTTATCTAAAAAGTCTCAAGTCTTTTTCACATTCTTAAAATTTAGAGCATTCACATCCGTACCCAATTTGAACGGGAAATTAAAAATATTCAATGTGATAATGGCAGGGAATGTGATAATGGGTCGTTTTGAGAGTTTTGTGACACTAATGGTATATCTTTTCAGTTTTCTTGTTCACATACGTCCTCACAAAATGGGAAGGCCGGGATAAAAATTCATTTCATAAATAATATTGTTCGTACCTAGCTAGCCCATGCGTCATTACCACTTTCTTTTTGACATCATGCATTGCAAATGGCTACATATCTACTTAACATCCTCCCTCTTAAAGGCTTAGCATATCAATCCCCACTTAAAATTCTTTACAATAAAGATCTTTCGTATTCTCATCTTAGGGGGTTTGGGTGTTTATGTTATCCACTTTTTCCGTCTACTACAATTAACAAACTTCAAGCCCTCTCTACCGTGTGTATGTTTTTGGGTTATCACTCTAATCATCGTGGTTACAAATGTTATGATTTATCCTCTAACAAAATCATAATTAGTCGTCGTGTTATTTTTTATGAGTCCCAATTTCCGTTTGCTAAATTGAGTAGTCCCGTGTCTAGTTCGTATAATTTTTTGAATGATGGGATCTCCCCGTATATTATCCACCATTTATCTTAAATGTCCCGTGAACCGAATCGCCAGCAGGCCCGCTGCCTGCTGGCCCACATTGTCCTGCTCCAGCGTCGTTTGGCCCACATGGTCTTAGCAGTAGACCGATGTCTCGGCCCAATATCGATATCAGTCCTGACCCAGCTTCTCGGCCCACTACCAGTTCAGATGCACTTCCAGTTTCTTAGCCCACTGCCTGCTGGCCAGTCCGCTGCCAACCAAATAATTTCCCCAATCCTGTCCACTTCTACCTCGAGTCAAGACCCGTTACTCATATCCAAAGGGGGATTTTTAAATTGAAACGATATTTTAATCTTAATTCTAATGTCACTAAATCTCCCTACCCCGTAACTCAGTGTCTGTCCTTCATGACCCGATTTGAAAATTGGTCATGAATGACAAATATAATGCTCTTATTGAAAATAAGACGTGGGAGTTGGTGCCCCGTCCACCTGGTATTAATATTATTCGATCCATGTAGATTTTTACTCATAAAGAAAATTCAGACGGTTCTTTTGAGAGGCATAAGACCCGTCTTGTAGGTGAAACGCAATAGGTTGGCGTGGATTGTGGAGAGATATTTAGTCCGGTGGTCAAACCGGCAATCATTCGCACTGTGCTCAGTTTAGCTCTCTCGAAAGCATGGCTCATTCACCAACTGGATGTAAAAAATGCTTTCTTACACGGTGATCTTAAGGAGACAGTTTACATGCATCAGCCCTTGGGTTTGAGGGACCCCAATTATCCTCATCATGTCTGTTTCCTGAAAAAGTCATTGTATGGGTTTAAACAGTCCCCATTGGCTTGGTATAAATGGTTTGCAGATTATGTGTCTACTATTGGGTCTTCTCACAGCAGATCTGATCATTATATGTTCATCTATCATCGTGGTACTTCTCTGACATACATATTGTTATATGTTGATGATATAATATTGATTGTCTCGTCTGATAATCTACAAAAGTCTATCATGTCACTTCTCAGTTCAGAATTTGCTATGCAGGACTTGGGGCCCTTAAGCTATTTTTGGGGAATTGCAGTCACTCGTCATGCGGGTGTTTTATTTTTATCACATAAAAAGTATGACGCAGAGATTATTAAGAGAGCTGGCATGTCATCGTGTAAGTCTACTTCTACTCCGGTTGATACCAAATCTAAGCTGATTGCTACGTCTAGCACACCATACGAGGATCTCACCCAATATCATAGTATTGCAGGGGCTCTTCAATATATGACTTTCACAAGACCAGATATTACGTATGTAGTACAACAGGTGTGTTTATTTATGCATGATCCGCGGATTGAACACATGCATGCGTTCAAACGTATTATCCAATACATACAGGGCACGCTTGCTTTTGGATTGCATTTATATCCGTCCTCGGTCTCTACTCTTGTATCATATATAGATGCTGATTGGGGTTGTTGTCCAGATATCAGACGGTCGACATCTGGTTATTGTATGTTCCTTGGCGATAACTTGGTCTCTTGATAGGCAAAACGTCAGACTGCTTTATCATGATCCAGTGCGGAGGCCGAGTATCGAGGGGTAGTCAATGTGGTATCTGAGTCATGTTGGCTACGTAATCTTCTACTAGAGTTACATTTTCCTATACAGAAGGCTACATTGATATATTGTGATAATGTGAGTGCAGTATATCTTTCTGGAAATTCGATCCAACATCAACGCACAAAACATATCGAGATGGACATACACTTTGTTCGAAAAAAGGTAGCTCGTGGACAAGTAAGCGTCCTCCATGTCCCTTCACGGTACCAGATTGCATACATACTAAGGGTCTTCCTTTGGTTTTATTTAAAGATTTTAGGGACAATCTCAGCGTACGACAATCGTCTGCTATGACTGCGGGGGTGTGACAAAAATATACCCGTGTGTTTACTACGGGAAACCGAAACCAAATTGCACCCAACTTTATTGTACAAATTTACCATAGTTGTAGGATTCTTGTACAAGTATAATTAGGATTTATTGTTATAGTAGGAATAAAAATTTTCATAATTAAGGATTGTAATTTATATATAAATAAATCTTCATTAATGAGAATAATCAATGGATTATTTCTTTCAGGAACATGACATAACTTCAGCTTAATAAAGACATGATCATAGATGAAAATGTATGGAGGTTGAAGATTAGGACAAAAAGTAGTAGGTAGCCGAGTTATGTGGAAGAGGCAGGGGCTAGCCCCATCTCCTCTCCTCCTTGTTAGTAATAGTATTTAGTAATCACATAGTTTCTTATTCTTCAATGTGTATTATTAACTGTTGCTTCATTTGTTTTATATCTTGATATTTTGCTGACATATTTTTCTTACAAACTTGCTTCGAAAAACTTCTCTTTTGAGTCGAGGGTCTATCGGGAACGACCTCTCTCTACCCCCACAAAAGTAGAGGTAAGGTCTCGTACATTCTACCCTCCCCTGACCCCATTTGGGAAAATACACATGAGTATATATGTTGTTGTATTTTCTCTCATAAAACAAATGATCGACATTAGGTCATAAGGTGATTTTTAGAAAACACAATTGAAATATTTAATACTTGCATTGTGATATTCTCTGCTTGATTTAATTTCAACATATTCATTTCATCTACAGGGAGTCCATTGACTAAAGCACATGAAATGGTTTTTGTAGTTGAACGCCCGGCATGAATCCAAACTGGTTCTCGGAGAAACTCGCCTCTTCTCACCGTCGTCTCCACGACTCTTTCCCAAACTTTAATAGTGTGGCTTAGCAGCTTGATACCCCTATAGTTGTTGTAATTCTGGATATCACCTTTGTTCTTGTACAAAGGAATCATTGTACTCAACCTCCATTCTTCGGGCATTCTCGTCGTCTTAAAAATGACGTTAAACAACTCCGTCAGTCACTCCAAACTTGCCCTGCATGCACTCTTCCAAAATTCAACTGAGATCTTATCAGGCCCGGTCGCTCGTCCCCTACGCATCCTGCGAATAGCACCCTGAACCTCCTCAACCTTAATGCTTCCACAATACCCAAAATTCCGGTACCTACCAGATTGTTCCAGATCTCCCAGCACAATGTCTCTTATCCATGCTATTTCACATTGCTATTACGCATAAAACAATATATAAATTTTGCATAACCTATGCGGGTATTAGCATTGTGAGGTCTAAGGAGGATAACCCACATCATATTTTCTTTTACACGACCAACCAAATATTATACTCCTGGTATTAATTTATGCAAAAAAATTATGATGGGATTATTTTTTTAACGGGGTAAACCAAGAGAATCCCCAAGTGAATATAGACTCCTCAGAGTAATACAACCATTTACATCTGAAATAACTCTTGCAAACGAAATGCCTGGCCCAGCATCAGCTTTTTTTATCTTATAGCCTGATGCAGGAATTCTAAATCTCTGATATGAGGTGATAATATAATTACAACATACCAGCAATAAAATGGACAGAATCCCACTAAGAACATGCAAGTCTCGATTCCCCTAGTATTATTGCCTGAGCCATATTTGATATTCTGGTCCTTTATCAACAAATTTCTGCCAGGTCCCATCCAAATGAACTTCCTTGGATGGATTCCAATTCAAATGACCAAGTTTCATCACAAGGGAATCTCCAATCTGTGCAACGTAACCATCATTGTTTGCATGATATATCTTTAAATTGCTACGGCAATGGATTCCAGCTCGTCTCCGCGCCTCAATTAACTCATTTATGATATCCCGAATTCCAAAATCATAGAAATGATCATAAAATATTACAGGCTGCAAACAAAGTGCATATAAGAATTAGGATCTCTTTTGAGCTTTAACTCATTATTGAGGAAACACCCATATTGGAATTATATATCGATACGCTTTTAATCTTGTGAACATGCATGCATGCATGCATACAATGCATAAAGAAGAGAAAATTAGCAGCAAGGTAAGAGCCTAGGTTATAGCAAGAGAGCAGAAGTTAGCTATTAGTGTGTGTGTGTGTGTGTGTTGTGTGTTGTGTGTTGTGTGTTGTGTGTTGTGTGTTGTGTGTTGTGTGTTGTGTGTTGTGTGTTGTGTGTTGTGTGTGTATATACAGATACGTGTGTGGGTGTGGGTGTGCGGTGTCTAAACAACAGACTATAGATTGCTGGAGCCAATCTCTTACGATGTTAGGCGACATGAGTCCATCGTCAGTTTTACAAGGTAGTACATAGTGGTAAATCCTTCCAGTAGGTCAAAGTATGTTTAATTACATGATGCTTCTCATTTTCTCATAAAGATCCACAGTCCACGGTTCTGCTGGCACACTCGTGTACTTATTTAGATCTCACTAGACCTTTTCTAGTTTAAAAGGGTGTGTTTGGCATGGAGAAAATGTTTTTCAATTTTTTCATGTTTGGTTGGCCAAAACTTTTGAAAAATATTTTCTCTAGGAAAACAAGTTCCTCAAAAAATGAGGAAAATGATGGAAGTAGGGAAAACAAGTTACATAAGTGACAATCCAAGTTCATTGTCTCCTCCCCACCCACCCAATGCCCCCAACCCCCACCCTTGGACCATCCCACCCCCGCCACCCCCAAACCCTCACTCCCCACCCCATAGTGTTTTGCTAGATTACATACAAAATGCCCTTGAAATAATTTTATTTTTCGTTCTTACCAAACACTAGAAAATAAGTAAGAAACACACTTGTTTTCCTAGAAAACATTTTCCTTCATACCACACCCTAAAAGCTACTAATTGAATGACAAGGGTGAAAGATAATTGAAGGTTATTTGGTAAAAGGAAAAACAAGAGAGCTTTAGCCGCTCAATTACTTTGGAGAACGATTTTTTCTCTTCTCCTACTTGTAGGACCTACCACAAAAATAAGAGAAAACAAAGATTACCGTTCCGGGATGGGTTAAAATATATGCATATCCTTGAGTAAGCTTATCCCGTGGAAATGGCCAATGGCCCTGAAAGAAAGGAATATTTTTTGTCATTACATGATAAGATATTTGGTATTAATATGCCAGAATCAGAATAATTAGATCATCCAACTTGCATCAATCAGTGAGTCAAATGCGTGAAAGCAAATTACTTTTCAGTTCACAAAGCAGATAAAAATTACTATAAATAGTGCATACAAACAACCACCACTCCTCAATACCAAGCAAGTTGAAGTCGGCTATATGAATCTTCATTGTTCATGTTGCTCAATGTGAGCTCATCTCTACATAGTGCATGGCAACTAAAATTCAAGTCATTCAAAAAAAAATATAGCTCAGATATAACTTCGAATTTTGCTAAAGACATTTGTTAAGCTTTATAAGATTTGTTGGGCATATTAGAGGGATCTACTTAATCTTTTGGCCAAATGTAAGGATGTTTTGAGCCAAAAACTCTGAAAGAAGGTTTAATATAGGTGAGTGTCAACATATTTAACCTCCATGGCAGTGCATTTAAGTTGGAGCACCTGTCTCACTGAATGAGTGAGAGCACAAGCAGACATGTACATCTGTGTGTTATGTGTGTGTTTGTTAGAGCACAAAAGAGAGAGGACCTGTGTGGATCCAGTATCATGATTCTCCAAAAATGTGACAGCACGTGAGGGCCACCATCCCATCACTCCTGTTGGTTTGCCTTGAGGATCAATTAACCTCCAATATTGGTTATGTAAAGCAGAATGTAGTATACCCTGCCAGAAAAATATCATTCACCAACAAGCTGAAAAGCTATCATTAAAAGCCTCCTACACTAACATGAAGAAGCAATATAAATCTAAATCAGGAGATTAAAAATATTAACCTATAGATACCTTAGCATGAATTATTAAAGGTTGCTTTATTCACAAGTAGATTACGTGGGACAATAAATTACATGGGACTATAATTTCCTAGGACTTAGTAAGAGGACCCAGAGAAGGTTAACGTCTCTATAACCCCATGATATTTTTATAATGAGCTATAATCCCATGAATGATCGATTCACACGAATGTCAAGGTGGGAGTAGAGACTAGATTCAGTTTAGAAAGGACCCTTGGTTTCAACATGTCATGTAAATGATGTGGAAAAAATAATTTACACACGTGCAATCAATAACTAGGAATGAAACTATAGCAAAGTGCAGTTATATACATGAAATTAGGCGGAAATTTGCTTAATGCATCATATCATGCAGGTGTTTATTCAAAAATAATTTGAGCATATACAATCAATATTTAGGAAGTTAAAACAAAATACCATTTATTACACGTCAAATTTGGAATTTGCTTAACAGACAACCAAATTGACTAAAAGTTTTAGTCAGAAATGATGGAGTGGCAAGATGTGGGATAAGGAAAAATGGAGAAAATGGGGGGGGGGGGGGGGGGGGGGGGGGGGGGACATGGGATTAACTCAGATGTCCCTAAAGTAGGGGATTGATAATTTATCTTTAGAAGGTCACATATGGTTTGAAAAGTTAAAAGAGAACATACAGGTTTGACAGGATTATTGTTTGCTACAAGGCTCGTGCGTTCACCAAAGGCTACAACCAGCTATAGGGATATAGAATTAGATTAGTCCAATTACCAGGAAGGCACCAACTACCCTCTTCCGCTTATTCAACAGACATAAGGCACCTTAGATTCTATCACTTAAATGCTTCATGGTCACACAAATATATGGATAAGAGTTGGTCACAAGTTTTCCAGAGAGCCTTTAAATGTCAACATGCCAACCACATGATAGATCTCTTATCCACTATATTGTGTCTCAAAAGGGTTAAGATCCAATCGAAGTGGTAGATGTACTCGCAGCTTACAGGATTTCAATTTGTCATCCATAAGAATCATTATGTCTAAGATAGTCTAAGATACACTAAATCAGCAAAGATGCGATTATTGACATTGAAAAACAGTCAAGGAACTGACGGGTTGTTTCTCCTCCACTTCAATCTCGCTAAATACTTGTTCTTTTTTCTACATTCAACTGCATTGGCCTTGAAAAGATTGTGTAAATAGAATAAGTTTTGTCCCACTAGTGGGACAAGGGTATGAAAGTTCACATTAAACCTGCAAGAAATCAATCATACTCCTACCTATACATAGCCATTCAGGTATCCAAACCCACGTACCATATTACTTACGTTAAGATTCAAAAACAGAGGCATAAGAACAAAAAGGACAGTCATGTATATCATTTCCAAATATGCTTAATCATATGAGTGATAGGGGAACCTACAAATAAAAGAGACTCGAACAGATGTACCTTTGTTGTGACATCAAATGCTGAAGAGCTTCCAACAGTAGCATTGATCCAGTTAACTATGCGTTGGCGATGGGCATCTGGATGCATCAGACCAACAGAAATCTTCTATCAAAGAGGACTGGTGGATGTTCCACATAATAGAAGCACGATACAAAAAAATTGAAGTTGCATGTCCTCAATGTTTAAGGACATTGACACCTAAACAGTACAAACACTGAACGGAGTAGAGAAATGACAGTGGCTAGCTCACATATTTGGAGCAAAACCACCTTTGGCTATTTGCTCGAACAGATCTCAAAAATACCCAGTTAAAAGAATTTGCACAAAATGGAAAAATCAGCTGTCATAACCTAGCCTCGTGGCCCACACTTACCAAAAAAAAAAATTTGACAATCCAACCTGACCAAATAGTCAAATCTACGGCTACATATAAAAAGAATCTCACCTTGGTTGTAACACAAGTTTCCACCTTCATAAGCGAGACTATCCCAGTACTCTCCAATAGAAAATGCCGGATTTGATGCTTCTATATATTCTTTTATATATCCCCCTGAGAATCCCCTATAAACAAGAAAGAGACTGTATTAATACAAATGACAAAAGGCGTCTTACCAAGCAGAAAGATTCCAAGGATTGGATAAGCAGCCAGTTTTAAGGAAATATTACGGAGTATCTACTGAAATTGAAGTTAAATATTCCAGGAGTTCATTCATAATGTATCATGTCAGCTTCCCTTCTAAGATCTCATTCAAAATGGCCCTTACATTCTCATTCTGGGCCACAGCATAGTTCCTAGGCGATAGCTAAAGGATAATGAATTAAAATCGAGATCAAATTGAAGATGAAAATAGCTCCACAAGAGGTCTGATGTCTGATATATGATCACCATTTTCAAGAATTCTTTGTGGAATTAAATATGTGACTACAAGTTTCCACCTTATCTTCATTTAGTTTCCACCATATGCCGACCACTGCATAAGCCGCTGGCGGAGAAAGCTTGGGAGACAGACAGAGATAGAGAAAAATTTAGCAGCTAACAAACTTCAGAAAGGAAAAGCTCGTATGAATAAAGAACAAGCAGGTAATGCGGTAGAACCACATATTGCAACAAGACACTTCTGTTTTTCCTTTTCTGATTCTCTAATTTTCTAACCAGTATGATGCAAGTGTTTACAGACACCTAAACTTGTATTATGAAATGGGAGACAGAAGTACTAAGTTCAATAGTATTAAAACCAACAAGCGTTACAGCTTCACCTCACAAAGTCAAGGCGCCACCCATCAAAACCAACATCATTCCGGAGCCAATTTAGCCACTTTTTTATATCTTCTCGTACAAATTCCTGGGAATGATCGATGTTTGGTGCAGCATGAAATATATCACCTACACTTCAAACACAGATAAAGAAGGGATAACCAGAAAAATCCTGTAAGAAGGAAACACTTATAGTCTCTTCTCATAAATCCATGAAGCTCATAAAATCTGATATACAGGTGAAGAACAGCAATTTTAAAGAGCATCCGGGAATCAAAAAAGTTCTGCACCAAAACTGGACGAAACTCTAGATAATTCCTTGCCTTCACCATGCTACACAGTCATAAGCATACCTACTGTCTTGCAAAAACTTATACTAATCTGAGCACTAGCTATACACATTTTTTGATTGGTGTTCTCAGAAAAGAAATACAATAAAAGATGTGACAATACAAGAATATTTTGGCCAGTCCTTTAACATAATAAAGTACATGGTTCAAGGCACAAATAAAAAGATTATATGAGCAAAGGTGTAGACAATTGTAAAGAACAACAACAAGCATTTATATTGTTTAGCTAAACAGGAGCCCATTAGCAGAAATAGCTTTAATAGTTGCTTTAATCAAAGACTGGACAAAGATATTGACACTGAAGTAGCGTGTTGTTCGATTGCATAGACAATTAAAGAAATATCGAAGGCTGAAATAGGAAGCTTATGGTGCAAAGATGAAAATATTTTAACAGAGCATCAATGACAGTATTTATCTCCATAAATTCCAAATTATCTAAGATTGCACAAACTACGTTATAGTAGCTCTCTAATATCTTAATGTCCTTATAAACCTTTTCTCATCTGGCAATAAAGCATGTGCTATTTACAAAAAGATCCCATATGTTTCATGGAGAGAATTCATACCACTTGAAGGATTTCCACGGCCTTGAAAATTTGGGTCATCACACACAATTGCTTCAGGTCCCCATGCAAGCTTACCTCCAAAAATGTTCCAAACACCATTTGGACTCTACAATCAGCCAATCAGGTGAGAGTGTCTATCAAGACTTGCAGCATTAGTTTGAGTCAAGAGGGTCATTACACTTGTTAGTTCATCTTTGACTTACTCCAAAGCAGTACTTATAAAAAATATTATACAAAATGTACAATCTCAAGGAGCAGAGGAATTACACATCCACAAAATATTTGGTAGAGATGGCAATGTTAATTTAGAAGAATATATTCTTTCATACAGACATACAGAGAGGACATAGGCAATTGTGGAACAAAGACATTTGTAACAGATAAAGCGAACTATATACACAGAAGAACTTGGACCAACTTAACAATGCCATGTCAAATGATATTTAAATCACTGTCAGCAAACAAAATGGAAAGGTGTTCAAAGTATGACTTCCAAACAACTCATACTTGCTTCAATCGCTGAAATGTTTCCTTCATGAACATTTTATTTCCACTCAAAACAAAGCTAACATAGTCTCAGATATATTAAGAAACAAGAACAGCAATTTAGAAAATGATTACCTGTTTGTGAGCACATCGATGGTTCAAAACAATATCTCCCAAGGCCTGTAAACATAAGCAGAACAGCTATATGATAAACCACATTGTTCTGTGCCTATCAGCAGCTTAATAACCTCTACATAATTTAGAAATTACCAATTTGGTGTAAAAAAATTGCATAATATGCACTCGCAACAGAAATATAGGAAATTCCATTTTGATGCACTAGCAGCAGACATATATTACTAGTTAACTGAAGCTAAAAAAACATAACTGCAAGAAAATGATATGTAATTTCAAGCTGTTGATGGCTTTCATTTCGTGCAAAAAAGAATACGTGAGAAAAACCATGTAATGCTCAATTAAAGGATCACGGTAACTGTCTGAATACAAAATATTAAACTAAAAATGCCAGGAATAACAAGTCAATCACTAATTAGATACAGACCAAAAGATCTTGGTGATGCATCTCTTCTATGCAGCTTCTAAGCTCTTCCAACGAACCATAAGCAGAATTCAAGTTGTAAAGATCAGAAGGCATGTAACCTGCAACAATTCTGTGTTATTTACAACAGAACAAGAGAAGCCCTGAATTTTATTTAACCAAGTCATTGTATATAAGGTAGTTATGCTTTGTCTTGAGCCGAGGGTCTCTCGGAAACAACCGCTCTACCTACCAAGGTAGAGGTAAGGTCTGCGTACACTCTACCCTCCCCAGACCCCATGTTGTGGGATTTCACTGGGTATGTTATTGTTGTTGTTATTGTATATAAGGTAGTTAATTCAGGGGGTTAAGAAGCATTTCTTCGCCCGTTTATAACATTCAATTTATATGGAGATTGTTCAATTATTAACAACTATTTGAAACAAATAACAAGATGAACTAAGAAAAATCATCTAGAAAATGATTAAAATTGTGAAACATATGCTGTTACTAGCAATTCCCATTTGGCTTCTAAAGTTAAATTGATCAAAGAGGTCAAAACCTTGAGGGGCAACTGATTCTGTTGGTGGTGGAAGCCAAACAGCTGTGATACCGCATCGGGACAAATCAGCAGCTTTATTAGCAAGCTCAAGATACCACTGTCTTCTCCAGCTTTCCCAATTGAAACCTTGGAACTTCAAAATCAAAGAGAGCTTTATAGCTACTAAGGATTGAAAATAAGAGACTGGCATGTAAAAAGAAATAGAGGCAACAGTAATGATAGTAATGTAATGCCAATAAAGAAACAGGTGTCCTAAGTGATCCCCTGGAAGAGGACGAGAATTCCATATAAACATTGGCTGCAACAAGAACTTCATAGAAGTTTTGAAAGCCTTGAAGTGAATTTCTAGCCATTAGATGATGATGAAAATGGTCGTGGTGCTAGTGCTGGTGGTCGTGATATTGATGACTATTATAATTGTGAGATGATATTAATCTCCCTTGGGGAGTCTTTCATTAATATCAAGGTATATATAGAGTACAATATTCATCTCTTATACAATAGGAATCCTAAGCCTATACAAAAGAGGAATCCTAGTCTTACCATAATTATATTTACACAATATATGGAAATATTCTAATTATGGGTAGGGAATATATTGTTTCCTATATTTACACGTTTACACACCCCCTCAGTCGGAGCGGGAGGAGGCCGGACGCCGAGACCGGATCTCGAAGTCAAGAAATAACCGTCTGGGAAGTCCTTTGGTAAATATGTCTGCATACTGATAGGATGATGGAACATGTAACACTCTGACATGGCCTAACGCAACTTTCTCACGAACGAAGTGTAGGTCTATCTCAATATGCTTGGTTCGCTGATGTTGAACCGGATTATGAGAAAAATAGATGGCAGAGATGTTATCACAATACACAATAGATGCTCGACGCAAAGGACACCGAAGTTCTAACAAGAAATTTCGAGCCAACAAATCTCGCCTACTACATTTGCAACGCCTCGTACTCGGCCTCGGCACTTTGGAGCGAGATAGGGTAGCATGTCACTTGCGTACCAAGAAATCGATTATCCCCTAAGAAAACACAAAAGTCGGAGGTGGAGCGTCGCGTGTCCGGACACCCCGCCCAATCTGCATCCGTATATGAAAGCAACATGTCCGGTGCGAGAGGGGTATAGGTGCAAACCATAATCAAGAGTGCCCTTAATGTATCGAATGATACGCTTAAGAGCAATGAAATGAGACTCCGGGGGCATGCATGAATAAGCACACCTCGCCGAACAAGCATAAGCTATGTCCGGCCCGGTGAATGTGAGATACCGAAGTGCACCCGCAAGGCTCCTATACGAGTAGGATCGAGACCGGAGCACCATCCATAGCACCGAGCTTAGATTTGGAATCAACCGGAGTAGGCACCTCTTTGCGGTTCGCCATCTTAGCCCCGTACACAATCTCTTCTCGCATACTTACGCCGACACAAGAACATATGATTGGCGGACACGGTCACCGATATCCCCAAAAAGTAACTCGGCTTCCTCAAATCGGTCATTGCAAATTCGGACTTGAGCAAGACAATAATCTCATTTTTCAATCCGTCGGAGGAGGCGGTAAGAACAATATCATCCACGTAAAGTAATAAGTAAGCGGTGCTACTACCTCGATGAAAAATGAAAAGTGATGTATCACTCTTGCTTTGCATACAAACCCAATACGCAAGATATATCCGGCAAAGCGATCATACCACGCACGGGGGCCCGCTTCGGCCATATAGTGACTTACGAAGACGGCACACATAGTGAGGAACTGCCGGATGGGTGAACCCCGGTGGCCGATGCATGTAGATTGTCTCTCTCGGATCCCCATGTAAGAATGCATTCTTCACATCAAGGCGATGGATCGGCCAGTGTTTGCCCATGGCAATGCTCAAAACTGTGCGGATGGTAGCCGGTTTGACAACCGGGCTGAAGGTCTCACCACAATCAATGCCCTCCTGCTGATTTGTGCCATTAGCCACAAGACGGGCCTTATACCTCTCAAGATCCCCATTGTCTCTGAACTTGTGACGAAATAGCCACATACAACGAATGACATTCACCCCCTCAGGTCTAGGTACTAGATCCCACGTGTGCTGTTTAGTTAAAGCATTGAATTCCTCATACATAGCCGCATTCCAATTAGGGTCTTGTTTGGCCAATTTTGGGTTCTTTGGAAGTGGAGAGATGGTTTGGGCAGACAAGTTGAAATGGACTTTGGGTTTGAAGATTTCATGCTTTGAACGAGTTTCCATTGGATGGGTAGGGACAGTGGGTGGCGGAGTGGTGTCTGAGACGGGGGGTAAAGTCGGATAAGGAGAAGGTGGGGGCGAAGCCGTCGGAGGCGCCGCGGCTCCTGGATCGAGAGTCGCGGCGCTAGAAGGTTGACAGGCTTCTCTGAAGTTTGGGCGTCGCGGCGCCTCAGCACAGGGCCGCGGCGCTGTCGACGGTGTTTCAAAAGATTGCTCTCTGGAAATCAGGCGCCGCGGCGCCTCCCCTCGAGGCCGCGGCTCTGACGACGGAACAGAGGATGTGAGTTGTTCGATTATGAGGGGAGAGATGGCAGACTCGTCAAGAAATGAGTAGTCCTGTTTTTGGAATTTTGGAAGATTCAAAAACGGGAATGTGGTCTCGTCGAATGTGACGTGACGAGATATGTGGATCTGACGAGTCGACAAGTCATAGCATAGATAGCCCATATGGTTCGGCGGGAATCCTAGAAAGACACATGGAGTGGACCTAGGAGCGAGCTTGTGAGGGGCGGTGGAGCTAAGGTTGGGATAGCACAGACAACCAAAAATCCGTAGATGATCATAAGAGGGGATTCTATGGTAGAGGATTTCGGTAGGGGTCATATTGTGAAGAGTGCTAGTAGGGAGAATATTTAGAGTGTATTCGACATTTTAGCGACATAGACCCGAAAGGGTGGAGGGAGGGAGGCATGAATCAATAGGGTGCGAATCATATTGTTAATGGTGCGGATGATTCTTTCACTTTACCGTTTTGTGGTGAGGTGTGAGGGCAGGAGAAGCGAAAGACCATGCCATTATTGGTACAAAAGCGGTGAAACATAGAGTTATTGAATTCACGACCATTATCGCACTGAAATGATTTTATGCCTTTTCCAAATTGTGTTTGAATGAACTTGCGAAACTCAAGAAATTTGACAAACACTTCCGATTTAAATTTATGAGGGTATAACCAAACGTAGTGTGAAAAATCATCAAGCAACACAAGATAGTATTTATGACCGAGAGAACTAGAGATAGGAGATGTCCATAAATCGGCATGTATGATATCAAAAGGAGCAAATGTAACACTAGTAGATGATTGAAACGGAAGACGAATATGTTTGCCTAAAGAGCAGAAAACACAATTTTGGGCAAGTTTCCCATTACAAGCAATGAAATTGTTGCCTCTAAGAAAATTAAAATCGGGACTCCGGATGACCAAGCCTATTATGCCAAGTTGAAGAAGAAACAGCCGCTAGAGTGACGGGAGAGCAAGATCGCGGCAAATGGAGGTGGAAGTGAATAGATAGAGATCCCCCGTGCTATTGCATCTCGTAAGAGGTGTCCCCGTATGAAGATCCTTCACACGGTAAAACCACAAGGGTCAAAATCCACGAGAGACGAAATTATTACGAGTAAATTGGCGGACGATATGAGGTTCTTAATCATGTGTGGGGCATATAGGGTGTTTTTGAGGGAGAAGGGTGGATGAGGAGGTTGTGTGTATGAGGTACCATAACCCTTAACTGGAATGCGTTGTCCACTACCAACTGTAACATATTGAGGATGCTTTAAACTAAACAGTTTAGGAATAGTACCTGCGGACGGGTGACGTGAGATGTGGCGCCCGAGTCCATGTACCAAGTATTGTCGTCATTTGCATAGAGAGGTGTTTGAACGCCCGACCCAACTCGGTGGGTGTCATGCCGGGGAGGGCTGCGGGACCCGACCTTGCATGAAGTGAGCTCGCCGTGGGGGGTGGAGCGGGGCCTAACAAACCGGGGTAAGAATACGGATTGTATGGGCTGCCGCCGGTACCGGAATGGACTTGGCGCCGCGGCTCGAATCGGGGCGCCGCAGCGCCGTAGACGAACCGCGAGAGAGCCGCGGCCCGGTTGTTCTGCGATATCTGTTGTTGTTCTTCTTGCCGTGGTTCTGTTGACCGCGACCCTTGCCACGACCACGGACTCCTCTACCGCTGCGGCCTTTTCCACCCTTGCCGCCGCGGCCCGCCGCCGTTGGGAGTTGTCCGGTGGCGTCCGATCTTGGGGTTGCGTGTCGACAGCTAACACCTGCTAGGCGTGCTCATCCTGCTTAGCACGACGGGTTTCTTCGAGCAACAATTGTGAGCGAGCTTTGTTAAAACTCGATAGCGGATCTGCCTGTTGAATTATGGTGGCCAAAGTATCATATTTGCCCTTAGTAAGGCCGAAAATCATTTGCGACCATTTTATCGTCGGTGACGGATGCGTGCCGATGTTGGAGAGTTGATCCGCTAGAAGTTTAAGCTGCTTGCAGTACTCAGAGACATTGGAGAAGTTTTCAAAACGTGTTTTGTTGAACTGTTCTTCCAAATACACGGCACGAGTGTGCCTATTGTCCTGAAAAATTTCCTCCAAACGATTCCACAAGTCGAGGGCTGTGGAGTCAGATTTCATGATAGTAAGGAGCAAATCCTGAGAGATACTACCATATATCCATTGTTTGACGCCGGCGTCGAGACGATGCCAGATAGAATCATCAACCTCCGTAGGGCGCGGAATAGTGTCATCAATATGGTCAAGCACGTTATAGAGACATGCATGATTGCGAAAAAGTTCAACCCAGGGAGAATACTGGTTGTTTTCTTGATCAAGAATAATGGGAATATGGTTCTTGATGTTGGAAACGATGAAGGGCGGGATGAAACGGGGGTGATGACTTTGTGGTGGGATTTGTGGAGGTAGAGGCGTCGAAAGTGTGGAAGAATCAGGGATAGCCATTTAGAGAAGAGAAGAAAGGAAGAACAAAACCCGAAAAACAAGAAGAAAATCCGGGAGGGCCGCGGCGTAGGAGAGGCAGCCGGCGGCTGTGGAAGAGAAAGGTTTTTAGGGTTTTGTTTATTTGGCTCTGATATCATGTGAGATGATATTAATCTCCCTTGGGGAGCCTTTCATTAATATCAAGGTATATATATAGTACAATATTCATCCCTTATACAATAGGAATCCTAAGCCTATACAAAAGAGGAATTCTAGTCTTACCATAATTATATTTACACAATATATGAAAATATTCTAATTATGGGTAGGGAATATATTGTTTCCTATATTTACACGTTTACAATAATAATGATGATGACAATGACGATGACAGTAACAACAACAATAATAATAATAATAATA
Organism: Anisodus tanguticus; assembly: GCA_034509755.1. NCBI lineage: Eukaryota > Viridiplantae > Streptophyta > Magnoliopsida > Solanales > Solanaceae > Anisodus > Anisodus tanguticus. The sequence continues at coordinate 25,335,892 of CM067556.1, forward strand.
AGATTAATAATAATAATAATAATAATAATATTATTAATAATAATTTTTTTGATAATCAATGGTTAAAACACATAGTATATAACTTCCTCCTCCCCAATTGAACATCTTAGTTTGACTCTGGTTATCAAAACGATGAAAAGGTGATTTTTTTACTTTTGGGGAAACATGTGGTGCACAATATTGTTTCCTTGTTCATCGAGAATAGAATAGAGAAAGGTCTTTTTGCAAAGAATAGAATAGAGAGAAGCTTTTTTGCAAAGAATACATGTGGTTCCATATAACTTTTCGAGTTAAAATATTCTTAAAGGATTTTCTTTTAAATACACTAGTTTGGGACAAAGTAAAAAGGGATAGGTGGACATCCTAGTTAGGACTGATGAAGTAAGAAATATGGTAAAACTATTAGTTCACTGCGGAGTTTTGATTTTTCACCTTTAAATATGTATTATTGCCCACTAACTCAGTAGGGTAGTATCTGAGAGTCCAGCTAAAGTCAAGCATTGATTGCAGGAATAGAACATCGGGAGGCAAAAAAGGAGGGTATACTTAGATGAAGGGTAGTTAAATACCTATGTAATCATCTTGATTATATTCTACATTTCTGTAGAAACTAAAATAGTGAAATATTATGCGCCGTTGAAGTGGAAATTCCCTGCTCAATGAAGAAATCCAGTGCACAAGCCTCTCACATAGCAGGGTCTTAGGAGGTCAGGCCGTCTAGGTGTAGACTTTTGTGGCCCATGATTCTACTATTTCTTATACTCGGTCCAGGTAAGGATGAAATCTAAACTTCCACTAAGAATACTTCATAGCATGTAAGAACCCTATAAACTTGTCAGTATGACATATGATATCCACATTGACATCACCTATCCCACAATAGTCAAGATTGGAAACTTTTAGAGGCAAGGCCTTTTTCTGTGTTCTGTTTATAAAACAGCTATTGCAGGGTAGAAATAATATTTAAATGAAAAAATCTATGTAAATCAAACCGACGTGTCAGCTTGTTCTCAAAGAAGGAAATTAATTACTTCAGTTTGCTTAGCAGTGGCATTTGAACAGATGAAGTTAGATCAATGAGCAGTTATATCTTTCTTAAATCTATCAAACAGAGTTAGAGAGAGGGAAAAAATACAATATTCATTCGAGTCACAACAGAAACTTACATTTAGCAGTCAAATCAATTATAAGTTGATGCAAGCCATAAACTAAGTCAAAACAAATCAATATGAATCAGGATGTCTTTGGCCCTGAAAATGCTTTGGAAAAAGAGAGCCCCGTCCGAAATAGTATGTTTTAGGTGGATTGCTTCTCATGTTACATGCTTGACTCGGGATAATTTGCAGAAGAGAGGCTTTACTTTATGTAACAGGTGTTTTCTGTGTGAAGGATCAGCTGAATACATGCACCACTTGTTGTGGCATTGTAGTGGCCAAACATGGAAGATCTGAACTTTATTTTTAAACACATTTGGTGTACATTGGGTGATGCCATAGAACTTCAAGAATCTACTTAATATATGGCAGGCACAGAATTTGGAGAAAAGGTCGAAGAAGATATGGAAATTGATCACTTTATGCATCATTTGAACATTATGGACAGAGAGGAATAGAAGATGTTTCAAGAAAAAGTATGAGCTGATTTCTTATGTAAGATACAAGTGTTTAAAGAGTCTTGGCATAGGGGAAATCATGTATTCAGCACAATTGAGTTTCTGGGCTTGTTTGAGTCGGCTATTGTATAATATTTGTATAAAGTCCAGCTTCTTTTTGTACTTCTGCAGTACCCCCTTGGTACTTCTATTATTAATAAAATTACTTTTATCTTATACAAAAAAAAAATCAAAATGAAAGCTGGTATATACTGACCACAATCTCTCGTCCAGTACCCGTCCCTGATTCTGCATGCAACAAGTCAAGTTATACATGATTAAGCATTTCGCTTGAAAACACTGCTTCGCAGGTGAAATAAAGTAAGATCATCTGACATGAATAGCTGCACCTAATTTTGTTTCTTCCGGAGTTCTCTGCCATTTAACTGTCTTCCGTTGAAGAGCACGTTCCAAAGCCTTCCGCTTCTTTTCAATAACTTCTTTCTCAATTACATGCTCAACTAGCGCATCTCCTTCCTTTAGCTTTTCTTGGGCAATAGACCATACTTCATCGGGTTTCGGTAAGTCCAAAGTTTTAAATCCTGATGTCATGACCTCAGGTACATGAGTTTTCCTAGGTGGAAACCTGGGACGGATAGAGCGTATCCTCCTTGCCATCCACTCAGGTGTTGGCCTGCGAGGACCATCGGTTAAAAGTCTCCATTTCTGTGAATCATCATCCATAAGAAAATCTATTCTTCCACCATTAACACAATAAATAGCTTCCTCATCCACTTCTTCTGAAGAACTTTTCCTTAGTAACAAATACGCTGCCATTTCTGCTCTTTGCCTCCACGTTTTCGAAGCAGCTTCAGCTGCTCTTAAAGATCTCTGCAGTGCTTCACATCTTCGCATATATGCCTCATCTTGTGAACGTGTTGTTTCTTTTGCTGCTTCAATGGCGGCCTTCATCCTCCCTAGCTCTAGCTTAAATGCCTTTGAAGCTGCCTTCTTTTTCTCCGTAGCATCTTTTCTCATTCTCTCTAATGATGATTTTATTTCCTCCTCCTGTTGGAGAGCTGCTTTTCTGCTGGATTCCTGAAACTCAAGCAATAACTTCTCAACATCATTTGCATGGAGTTCGTATGCTTTTGCTTCTTTTCGTGCTTGCTTTAGCTCTAATTTCAATCTGTCAATCTCATTTCTGTAAACCAGTAATTGAGACTCCAAGTCATTCACAGTGTTGCTTAACTTAAGATTCTGAGACTGCACTGATATGATCTCATCAACCTGATCCATATTATCTACAAATGCAGCCATGGCATTAGTTGTATGGTCGCCAGCTGATTCAGCTACAGCTAAAGCCTTTTCTATGGCATCTTTAGACTGTTGTAGAACATAGGTTATCGCCCCTTCAGATCCAGTCCTTAATTGTTCTTCAATTTGAAAAGCTGCCTCTGCTGCAGAAGTTTCAGCAGCTGAAACTCGTAATTGTGCATCTTCAAGTATGTGAGAAGTTGCCTGCTGAAAAGCAATCTCAGCAAACTTCTCGACTTGAACTGCAAGTTCAACAGCATCTTCTTTTGCCAGGACCAACTTAGATTCCAAGTTAAATTTCTCCTCCACAGACTCTTCTAGCTTCCGGTTAAATAGAGCTTTGGCTGCCTCAAGTTCTGATATGGCCAAATCCTTATCATGCATTATGGTGGACAAATACTCCTTCTGTTTAGCCTCAGATCGAGCTAACTTTTCAAGCAATTGATCTCTTTCCTTTTCAATGGTTTCATTTCTAGCTTGAGCATCAGAGAGAGCTTTCCTACTTGCCAACAGTTCATTATCATCAATCCCTACTACTTTGCCCCTCCCTAATGAATTATCATCCCCATCATCAAGGAAATCTGTAAGAGCTTCAGTTGAGTCATCCTGAAGTAACAAAGAAAGGTTCAATCGTAGTAGTCGCTAGCACCCTAACTCATTTAAATAACAAATAAAAAGATACTGGTAGAAGGCACAGAAATGTGAACCATGCTCGATAAAACAACATGTCTTGGTTTGCAGAGGCAGGCATCCGCGAACAGAACTCTGAAATGATAAAGACTTTAACTTTTAACCTTCCTAGCATCCAAAAAGTTTTAAACTATGTACACTGGAATAAATGTCAAACCTTTTCCCACCAGAACGCCTTCTGTAGATCGTGGAATGTGACTTAACAGCAAAAAATTGAATAGGGTCATGGTGTCTTCGTGAAGACGTGATGGGTTTGTATTGAATAGATCCAAATAATGCATCTGGTAATGTGCTTGTGCCCATAACTTCCTGTCAAGAGATCACTAATTTATAGAGGACCAAATTCCACAAACATAGAATCAATCAATCAATCCACTACAACTCACTCCCAAACTTGTTGGGATTGTTAATATGAAAGTTTTATGAGATAAGACCGACATGATAATTTATTGTGGAATTGCACTTATTCTGTTTTGATTCATTTAGTTACTTGGTTTTAATATGTAATACATCAAGCGCTAAACTCTAATTGGTCAAAATTAAGAGTGGTTATTTCTAATATTAACTAAAGGTAACTACTACATCACACTCCTCGGGGTGCAGCCCTTCCGGACACTACTAACGCAGGATGCTTTGTGCTCGGGCTGCCCAACTAAATATAACTTCCAAATGTGTTGGACCCTGAGACTACAAACAGACATTTCAGAAACTGTTACTCTCCTAGCTAAAAAATAACTTAAGTTTCCGTCAATTACATCAACTTAAAGCAAGAGTGTACATATAGAAATACTGAACAAGAAATATTCATACTCAAACAATTTCAAGTAATGATCTCTGGGAATTATCAGAGATCACAGTTCTAGCCAAAGTAATTTTACTTCAAAGATCCTAAAGTCAATTATGACATTTATGAAACTGTTGATTATATACCAATCTATTAATGTTAATTTCTTTCATTCATTTGTACCTACTCTGCTTTATTCAAACCCATTTCGTTCCAAAATTCCATAAACATAGTACTTAAAAAGTGAACGTCTTGAAGAGCATAACCATAATTACGGTAGAAGAGTATGCAGAAATAGTTAAAAGGAACAATGCTGTGCAGCGAACCAACAAAGAAAAAAAGCAGTCCGGTGCACTAAGCACCCGCTATGCCGGGTCCGGAAAAGGACTGGAACGAAAAGTTCTATTGTACGCAGCTTTATCCGACCGTGCAGAAGCTGTTTACACAGCCTGGTCACATGGCTGCAATGTCAGTTTGTGATTTTAATTTTTAGCTAGGAGAGTAACAGTTTCAAAAGAGAAGCATCAAAATAAGAAGGAATTAACAGTACTAACAGGGAATCAAATTTAGAACTTCATAATTTGATATGAACTTAAACAGATACGCAAGTAAAATAATCAAATTGATAGAGAAGCATTTTATTAATCTGATTGGAGAAGTTTGATACTCAAAATATCTTAAAATAAGAGCGGCATTGAATTTTGAGATCTATAAATATTGGAGGAGAGCTGACTGTATGGCGGAACAAAAAAGTGGAAGAAAAAAAGGTATTCTACTTTTCACTTTTTAGTTGTAGGAGAAAGAAAGGCCACTGATTGTTTAATGAGGGTAAGTTGACTCCTTTCTTGGGAAAACGCAACTACCCTTGACCAAGTTCTAATTAAAAAATAAAAAAGTGTCTTTTTTAATAAAAGAAAATCCAATTTTTTAAACAACCCCTTAAGTTTTTAGGATAAAGGATTAATAAAGATTGGGTGAAAATTATTTACATCCCAACTTTGGTTCAAAAATTAAATTTCCCTCTTAACTTTGAATGATAAATACTTTACTTCACTAATAAAAAAATGTGTGCTTTTAGAGAAGATACGGTATTTTATCAACGTGAGTAATGTGGCCATCACGAGAAGTGAAAGAGCTCTTCACAAAACTATAAAGGATTGAATGGTTTTATAGTTTCCAAGCTTCTCGTGACTAATTGAAAGAAAGTGTCATCATAGATCATAGCTCCTCTTATCGCAAAAACTTATCTTTCATTTATCGGTGATACTAAATTATTGTTATTTCCAGTTTGTAATATATGATTTTTTAACCTTTCGAATTTAATTCAATACAAACAACTTTATAAAAAAAATAAGAAGGTGTTAATTTTTTCTTTTCAAATTTACCTCGTCTGTTAAATAATTTGTAACAAATTTCTAAAAACTCTTTCAATATTTCTTTACGTATTAATATGGAAAGATTAAGAATAATTTAATCAAATAACTTAATCAATGTTATTAAGTAATTTTTTTAATGGGTGTGCGAAAACTTTAATGACCACTTATTATGGAATGAAAAGATTACTGAAAGAAATAATCCCCTTGATTATTTTCATTAATTGAAATGTATATATACAAGTTACAAATAGGAGAATGTTATTCCTATTCTACTCCTAAAACATTATTCTACCATAATTCTAACTATATAATTATGGTAAGTGTATAAGACTAATTAAGGTAACCTTTACACTACAATATTACATCAATATACATTCCTAATATACATTACTTCTATACTGCCCGTGATGGGCCTCTGTCGAGATGGGCTACTCTTGAAAAGCCCACCGCCATCGCTCGCCCGTGATGGGTCAAGGCCACTATCTTTGTACCCGTGGTATACACTATGTATACCATGGGTATATATACCTTGTTTAACACACACCCGCAGTCATAGCGGGCGATCTTCGAACGCTGAGATTGTCCCTAAAATCTTCAAAAAAGACCGCGGGCAGACCTTTTGTAAAGATGTCTGCAATTTGATATCGGGACGGGACATGGCATACGCGAACTTGACCCCGAGCAACCTTTTCACGGAAAAAGTGAATGTCCATTTCGATATGCTTAGTGCGTTGGTGCTGAACCGGATTACCTGAAAGGTAGATGGCACTAATATTATCGCAATATACTAAGGTTGTCTTCTGAATGGGACAATGAAGCTCCAAAAGCAAATTACGTAACCAACATAATTCTGAGACCACATTAGCTACCCCCGATATTCAGCCTCGGCACTTGAGCGGGATAGAGTTGTCTGACACTTCGCAGACCAGGAGACCAAGTTGTTGCCAAGGAACATACAATAGTCAGACGTCGACCGTCTGGTGTCTGGACAACCACCCCAATCAGCATCTGTGTATGAGACAAGTGTGGATGTCGAGGAAGGATATAAATGCAAACCATGGTCCAGTGTACCCTGAATATACCTAATGATACATTTGATTGCATTCATGTGCTCAATTCTGGGATCATGCATGAATAAACACACCTGCTGGACGACATACGTAATATCCGGTCTTGTAAAAGTAAGATACTAAAGGGCCATTGCAAGACTGTGATAGCGGGTTGAATCCTCGTATGGTGCACCGGACGAGGCACTAAGCTTGGGCTTTGTATCAACTGGAGTAAAAGTGAACTTATAGGATGACATCCCAACCCTCTCGATGATCTCAGCTGCATACTTTCGTTGAGACAAAAACAAACCATCTGAATGACGCTTGACGGCAATCCCCAAAAAGTAACTCAAGGGCCCTAAGTCTTTCATAGCAAACTTAGAGCTGAGCATGGTCATAATAGACTAGCATAAGGCATCGGAAGAGGCAGTCAAAATGATATCATCCACATACAACAGAATGTAGGCCAAGGACGAACCACGACGGTAGATGAACAAGGAATTATCTGACCTGCTGTGAGTGAACCCAATAGTCGAAACATAGTCAGCAAACCTTGTATAACATACCCGTGGAGACTGCTTAAGCCCATATAAGGACTTCTTCAACAAACATACATGACGAGGATGGTTGGGATCCCTGAATCCCAACGGCTGATGCATATAGACTGTTTCCTTGAGATCACCATGTAGGAAAGCATTCTTGACATCCAACTGATGAATAGGCCATGCCTTTGAAAGAGTCAAGCTAAGCACAGTGCGAATGGTAGCCAGTTTGACCACCGAACTGAACGTCTCCCCACAATCTATACCAACCTGATGAGTCTTACCATCACCCACAAGCCGCGCCTTATGTCGAGCAAATGAACCATCTGAATTCTCCTTATGAGCAAAAATCCACATAGACCTGATAACATTAATATCATATGGACAGGGCACCAACTCCTACATCGTATTATCAATAAAAGCATTATATTTATCAGTCATAGCAATTTTCCAATTCGGGTCGTTTAAGGCAGACACAGGATTACGGGGCAATGGGAATTTAGAGACATTAGAATGTAAATTAAAATGTTTTTTAGGTGTAAACATACCCCGCTAACTACGAGTGACCGGTCTATGACTCGAGGAAGAATTAAGTAAATTTTGGAAATTTGCTGGGCTCGGGACGGACTAGCCAACATGCAGTGGGCCTGCTGGCCCAAATCGGCAAACTGGAGCAGGAACTGGACCAATTCCAAAATTGGGCTGGACTGGCCCAATCGCTGGAACTGATCCAGCGACTAGAAATTGCGACGGAACAGTGGGGCCAGCGGGCAGTGGGCCCGCTGGAGGATATTGGGTGCGGGACATGTCCGAAAAATGGTGAGTAATATACGGAGATATACCATCATCCAAAAAATTATACGAACTAGGCTCGGGAGTATGAACTTTAGTAAATGGAAATTGGGTTTCATAAAAAATTACATGGCGATTAATGATGATTTTCTTGGAGGATAAATCAAAGCATTTGTAACCACGATGATTAAACGGATAACCTAAAAACACACACGGAGTAGACCGGGCCTGAAGTTTGTTAATTGTGGTGGATGGGAATAACGGATAACAGAAGCACCCAAAAATCCGAAGTTGAGAATAAGAATGATTTTTATTATATAAAATTTGAAGGGGGAAAATATGACAGACCTTTGGAAGGAATTATGTTAAGGAGATATGTCGTCATTTGAAGAGCATGATGCCAAAAATATGGGGGTACGAAAGCATGAATTAAGAGAGTGCGGATAATGTTATTTATGGAACGAATTTTGCGTTCGCCTTTCCCATTTTGTGGCGATGTATGAGGACACGAAAAATGAAAGTTGATCCCATTATTAGCACAGAACTCCCGAAACACCCTATTGTCATACTCTTTTCCATTATCACACTGAATATTTTTTATTTCTCTTTCGAATTGTGTTCTAATGAATGCTCTAAATTTCATGAAGACGGAAAATACTTGAGATTTATTTGCAATTGAAAACGTCCACAAAAATTTAGAATAATCATCCAAAAAAAGAACATAATACCGATGACCCAACGAACTTAGAACAGGAGACATCCATAGGTCACTATGAATAATATCAAATGGCATTGAAGTATGAGAATTTGAGTCTACAATGGCAACTTAACAATTTTTCCTAACGAACAAGATTGACAAAGTGGTACCCTTACAAGAAATAAAATTATTTTTATTTAAAATAGATAAAATAGAGGATCCCGGATGACCAAGACGAGCATGCCACAAGGAAGGAGAAATGGCTGCAAAGGCTGATGGCAAGGCTTGACTTGGTGGACTGAAACTGGGTGTGATAGGATAAAGATCTCCCCTACTATCACACCTCATGAGAGGACTCCCCGTCTTGATATCCTTCACAGAGAAACCAAAAGGATCAAATTCAACAGAAACGGAATTGTCAGTGGTGAATTTTCGAACAGACACTAAGTTTTTAATCAATTTGGGGGCATGTAAAGTATTTTTCAAGACAAGGGAAGGATTGGGGGAAGATAGAGTTTTATAACCATAACCCTGAATTGAAATAGAGTTACCATTACCGACAATTATACCACGAGGGTTGCTCAAATTGGCATAAGACGAGAGAGTACCTTGATCGGAGGTCATGTGTGTCGTTGCGCCGGTGTCCATGTATCAATTTGGATCCGATTGCGTCAACCCAAGTGTGTGCATTGCAGCTTCAATTTCGGTGTGAGTAGATATGGGGCCCATTACCGAGAATTCTTGTGTGGACCGAGGCCCAAGCAGACCACCTGCTGCCCCGGCCCAATGCCAAACCGAGAGCCTGTCTGCTGAATGTTGGGCCTGAAATTCGACTGTCCAACCCACTGGCTGCCTGAAGCTGCTGGAAAATAGGGGCTGCTGGCCCACAGCCCATTGCCCCAGCCCCACTGCCATGGGCCCCACTATTGGGACGAGTAGGGAGGAGGCCCACTGTTGACTGGACGGGGCCAACTGCCGGACTGCTAACCACCGGAATCGCCGCGTTTGCCGCCGCGGTTTTTGTTATTATTCTTACGATTATTTTTGTCATCACTATGAGTACGGTTTTGGCCCGAATTATTAACAAAACCTGAAGAATTTGGGGAGGACGTCATTAGGATGACGGGGCTTGCTCCGGTTGCCGCCTTTTTAGCCAAATCGTCTTCTTCCAAAGTAAGCATTGAGCGGGCTTAATAAAAATTAGAAGTGGGTTGCTTTGACGAAGGAGAGTCCCAACGCCATTATAGGCCTCAGAAAGACCGGCAACCAGTTGTAGAACCAGACGATTATTTGTTACAGGTGCGCCAACGTTACGGAGTTGGTCCGCCAACTCCTTGAGTTTCTTGCAATATGCAAATACGTTTGGAAATTCTTCCATGCGAACTAGAGAGAATTCCTGCTTGAGTGTGACAACACGTGAATGTTGGTTATCTTGGAATATGTCACGCAATCTATTTCAGGTAGTCATAGTCGTGGTATCCGACTCAATAATCGTCTCTAAAAGGTCAACCGAAATAGTGGAATAAATCCGGTAGAGAACGGTAGCATCAAGAGTAACAGCGGGAGGAATTATGTGATGGATAACTTGATGTGAGATAGCGTGAATTTAAAACAATTCTGCCCACGTCGCATATTGGATTTTTTCATCTCAAGCACAATAGGGATGTTGTTCTTGATGTTAGAAACCATGAGGGCAGGATGAAAATTGTTCTTAGACATATTGAAAGAACAAAGGAGGAGGGAAAATTTGGGAATAGTAAGAGAGATTTTGAGAGCGGAAGACTAATTTTGGTAAAGAAACCCGAGGGGGGGTTCGGCCGAGAGGGACACAAAATTTGGGAGAGAAATTTTTTGTTAGACCTAGTCTCTTGATACCATGAAAGAAATAATCCACTTGATTATTTTAATTAATTGAAAGGTATATATACAAGTTACAAATAGGAGAATCCTATTCCTATTCTACTCCTAAAACATTATTCTATCATAATTCTAACTATATAATTATGGTAAGTGTATAAGACTAATTAAGGTAACATTTACACTACAATATTACATCAATATACATTCCTAATATACATTACTTCTATACTGCCCGTGATGGGCCTCTGCGAGATGGGCTCTTTGGAAAGCCCACCGCCACTGCTACGCCCGTGATGGGTCAAGGCCATTCTTTGTACTGTGGTATACACTATGTATACCAAGTGTATATCACGGGTATATATACCTTATTTAACAATTACTTATACTTCTATAACAATTAAGTAATAAGTGAAGGTAAAGAACATATATTGCGATATCACTAATTTGACATAAAACTAAAGTGTTTTTTTCTGCATTTAACTATTTCCTTCGTGATAATTCTTTTCTACTACACCATGTGATATATATTGAAATATTTACTCCAACTTTTAAACGTCATAATCATCCTTTCGTTAAATTCCGATTAAAAGAATTGAATAGAATATAGTCCAACATAACTAGAGCATGTCACAATATATAGAGCAAAAGAATAGTCAGTCTTACGTAGGGATGGCAACGGATAGGATCTGGACCGGATCCTACTAGATCCAGATCCAGATCCGTTTTTCATACCTGAATCCAGATCCGGATCCAGATCCAGCGGATCCATAAAAATCATATCCAAATCCGGATCCATCGGATCGGCCGGATCCACGGATCGGATCTGGATCCACATGTAAAAAAATTTACCTTGCTAAGAATTTTTTTTTGTACTGACAAACGATTTTTACTTAAGTAACAGTTTACTGTTTTTCAATTTTGAAATGTTCATATGAGATATTTTGTTCGTTGTTTCATTTTGATTGTGAGCTATTAATTAAAAATGTTGGACAATGACAATAGTTGTGGAAAATGTTGACTAGTATTTCCACAATACGAAACTTGCATGTGCTTGGAATCTTCATAAATGAAGTGAATATAATTTTAACTACTTGTCTATGGAGATGTTAGTCATTCACTAATATAACATTGATTTTATTATCGAAGTTACCTCTTTATTTTTTTATTTTTGAGTTAACGAGGGAATAAATTAAACTTGTTTTGAGAATTAAACTTGCAAGGATGTGCTTAGCAATTTTAAGAATATACTTATAAAATTACATTCTAGGTTATGAATATATTTAATAAAAAATGGATCCACGGGTCGGATGCGGACCGGATACGGATCTCAAATACAAGATCCGGATCCGGATCCGATCCGTCGAAACGGATCCGGGTCCGATCCGGATCCGTCGGGTCCAAATTTTGAAGATCCATATCCTATAAAACGGATCTGGATACACCGGATCGGACCGGGTCCAGGATCCATTGCCATCTCTAGTCTTACGGTTTAAAAACAATTAGAGTTGGTTTATTATAAAAAAGAAGAAAAAAGAGTTGGTTCTACTCCATTCTTGATAAATGATAATAACGAATTTGGATAACGAGGAGTTTTTTTTTTTCAAGTTTACCAAAAGAGGTTTATGGATATAGTTTTGCTATAATGTAGGAACGCTTTTAATTCATAAGGTGTTTGAACTTTGCCACCTTGAAAGCAAGTTGGGCATTTGGTCTAGTGGTATGATTCTCGCTTAGGGTGCGAGAGGTCCCGAGTTCAATTCTCGGAATGCCCCTTTCTCTAGTATTTTGTTTGCTATTTCCTTTAAATTTTGCTATTGTTACTCAAACCATCTACAAAAGCTAAGATCTGTCATAATAGTAGTAATTTGCAACATATACAAAATGGAAATATATTGATGTTCATGAATTTCTATTGAACTGTTTATTATTCAGTACCCATTAGTTGCTCCTTCCTTCCAATGAGCAAGTTTGCTTGGAATGAGCCACTATTATAATAATTATAATAATAATAGTAATGAGATGACACATTACTTGCATTTTTTATTTTCAATTATGGCTGGACATTTTTCGGTTCAAACCGAAAAAATTGACCGAACTGAATTTTTTTAAAATTTGATTTTGATTTTTTTTTCGGTGTATTCGGTCGATTTCGATTTTAATTTTTCGATTCGGTTTTCGGTTTTTGAAAATATAAAGTACTGAGTAAGTACTTATTGGTTATTTTATTTAGGTTACTTAAACATGTAACTTTTTACATTATGTGGGTACATTACATGCGTACAACCCTCAGCCCAAAATAAAATAGGACCAAACATAGGAATGTAACCTTTGGAACTTTGATATCAATCGGTACTCATCTTTTAAAAATTAGTGCCCATGAAATAGCAAAAGTTTCAACAAGTAAATGATAAAAAGGAGTAAGAAAAATGACGAAGTTGAATATAATCATTATAATGTATTTGTAGTGATGAATTGTGGTGGACCGGTGATATAAATAAATAGTCAAGACTTTAAATCGAATCGAAATCACACAGAAAAGGCCCAATATAATAATATTAAAACATAAAGCTTTTTACATGTCTCAATAAACCTCTCGTCTCATCATGACCTTTTCCCATTTTAAATTTATAAATATTTTTACAAATCTTGCATCTAACTACTTGATTCTCTTGGTCCCTATCAAAAAAATCTCATACAACTGATTTTAATTTTCATTGTGTGGGTCTCGTCTCATACTAGGGGGAATAGGAAGCGTTCCAGTTTCAGTTTAAGGTGCACTAGTGGATGTGTCATCTAGATTATATTCTAAATTAAAGTCTGGTTCAGTTGCAAAATATATCTCATTATCTAATGGTATATCATTAAAAAATTCAGTTTCATCTATATGAGTGTAATCAATCAAATCATCCTGTATAGGAATAGGATGACTAGAAGAAGTAACCCTGCCCTTGTTACCCCTACTAGAAGAAGCACACTTACCCTTAAACATACATCTTAATCCTTCCATTTTAATTATGCTAATAAATAATTAAAGATAATGAAATTAAGTGCGATAATTAAAATAAAGTAACAATAATAATTTAAAGAAGGAACGAAGGTACCAAACGCCGATGTAACGTCGACTTGTAATCAAGGTTGAAAATTGAAACTTTGCTCGATGGATGATCGTCAAGCTAGTTGCCAACTTCAGTCCCAATTTTTTAACTTTGATACAATTATACAAATGAGCAAATAAAATAAAATATTTAGTAGGCAATGTAATTGTAGACGTGTGGAGAGAGAGAGAGAGATTGAGTTGAAAGATTGTAGGAAGATTTGTGAGATAAATTGAAGAGAAAATGAGGTATTTATAGTTGGAAATTGGGTTAAAGTGTAAATATAGTAATATAGGAGTTAAAAATCAATATTTAAGGGGGTATGGGGGTTTATGGGGTAGGGGCCAAAAATGGCCGTTGCACAATGGTCAAAATATAAAATGGTCGTTGTGCAACGGTCATTTTTGCAAAGAGGGGTCGGGTGGGGGGTCGGGTCAGGGCGGGTCTGGGGCGATACGGGCTTGGGCGGGATGAGCCCAGGCCCCGGCTTGGTTTCGAGTCCCGATAATTTTTTTTTAAGGAGAATCGGAGCGGGATCGGGTCGGGATCGGGCCGACCCGGCCCACTGGCTAGCCTTATTTTTAACCTACGAGAGAATACATGCTCCCCACTTGCTTGGCTTGGAGGACACATCAAATTCACATAAAACTCGTGTTATACTTAGACAGTAACATGAACATATGTACATGTTATGGTGCGGAAGATCACGATGTCTATTAATGCAGCAAAGTAGAAATCGCAATCCAGAAAATTGCTCCAAAATCCACTTTTAAAAAAAAACTCCGGAGGAAATCCGCAGCCTCTACCATAGTCTCTGCCCTTCGGGTGAGCACTCTATGGCGAGCACTGGGTAAATCCGCTCCTGTGCAATCACTCGTAAACAACACAAAAGATGTAAAACGCACTAGGTAAACCCCGTGCTACGAGCTAGATTGAGAAGGCATTGTGGGGGGATTCGATCCTAGGCCTCATGTGTGGAAGCCACCCACCAAACCAACTCCAAATCCACTTTGAATCTCTTGAAAATAAGGGGAATCTTAGTAACTTAATTGGTTGGCTACCTAAACTTTCACCTTCTTAGTGAGGGTTCGATTCTCCACTTTGTAATTCCCTCTCCATTTTTTCTTCTCCTACCTCCTATGTAATAATTATAAAAAAAAAAAAAAATCTCTCGGAAACAAAGCAAAAATGCCAAAAACTAAATTGCATTTTTGTGTGTTGATATGGAAGAAGAGGAGATCTTTTGTTTCTCTATTTTCTCTTTTTTTTCAGCTAACCAAAGCCTCCTTATTTGAAGGGAAGCAAATTGAAAGAAATAATCTCTTGATTATCTTCATTAATGAAAGAGGTATATATACAAATATACAATATCTAAATATGGAAAACAAATCTACATTTTCCTAATATAATTCTAATAGCTTTTCCTAATACAAGACTAATACCATAATTACACTTGTGCAAAAATTCTACAACTATGGTAAGTTTAATATACACAATTCGTTCCTTTGATATACACGACAAAGTCGTGTATATCACGACTTCTGTCACACCCCCGCAATCATAGCGGGCGGTTGTCGTACGCTGAGACTGTCCTTAAAATCTTTAAACAGAACCAAGGGAAGACCCTTAGTAAAGATGTCAGCAATTTGGTGCCTTGAAGGGACATGCAAGACACGTACTTGTCCACGAGCTACCTTTTCGCCAACAAAATGAATATACATCTCGATGTGTTTAGTGCGCTGATGTTGGATCGGATTTCCAAAGAGATAGATGACACTATAATTATCACGGTAGACCAATGTAGCTTTCTGAATAGGAAAGTGAAGCTCTAATGGGAGATTACGCAGCCAACAGTACTCAGACACCACATTGGCTACTCCTCGATACTCGGCCTCTGCACTGGATCGCGATAAAGTAGCCTGGTGTTTTGCAGACCAAGAGACCAAGTTATCACCAAGAACATACAATAACTAAATATTGAACGTTTGATATCTGGAAAACCACCCCAATCAGCATCTTTATACGACACGAAAGTAGAGACGGATGATGGATATAAATGCAATCCATAATCAAGTATGCCCTGTATGTATCGTATAATGCGTTTGAGCGCATGCATGTGCTCAATCCGCGGTCCATGCATAAATAAATACACCTGCTGAACTGCATAAGTAATATCTGGTCTCGTGAAAGTAAGTTACTGAAGATCCCCTGCAAGACTACAATAGTGGGTTGGATCCTCATATGGTGTGCAAGAAGTAGCACTCAGCTTCGGTTTAGTATCAATCGGAGTGGAATAGGACTTACAAAATGACATGCCAGCTCTCTTAATAATCTCAGCCACATATTTCTTCTGGGATAAAAATAGACCACTTGCATGACGAGTGACAGTTATGCTAAAAACATAAATCAAAAACCCCAAGTCTTTCATTGTAAATTCTGAACTGAGAAGAGACATGATAGACTTGCGCAAGTTATCAGAGGGGGCAGTCAAAATTATATCATCCACATATAAAAGAATGTATGCTATAGAAGAATCACGATGATTTATGAACAGAGAATGATCAAACCTACTGTGTGAAAACCCACGTCTAATTTTCAATAAGAGCATTATATTCGTCATCCATAGCCATTTTCCAATTTTGGTCATAAATGGCAGACACTTGGTTACATGGTAAGGGTGATTTAGTGATAGTAGAATTAAGATTAAAATGTCGTTTTGGTTTAAAAATACCCCGTTGTCTACGAGTAACGGGTCCTTGACTCGAGATAGAATCGGACGAGAGTTGGGTAGGGGGCGGTTTGGCAGTGGACTGGCCAGCAGGCAGTGGGTCTGCGGACCCAATAATTGTTGGCTGAAACTGGGGGGAGACGTATTTGGGCCAGCAGGCAGTGGGCATGCTGGTCGAGACACTGTTACGGCAGTGGGCATGCAGGTCATAAATCGGAGGCCGAATCGAGACATGGGTTTGGCCCGAGAGTAGGTGGGCCAGCGGGCAGTGGGCCTACTGGTGGAATTGGATCATGGGTAGGTTGGGCCCACTGTTGGAGAATATACGGTGAGAGCCCATCATCCAAAAAATGATAATTACTAGGCACAGAATTGGACAAATTAGCAAACGAAAATTGGTTTCATCAAAAATGACATGGCGACTAATTATGATTTTATTAGCGGATAAATCAAAATACGTGTAATCACAATGATTAGAAAAATAACCCAAAAACACACAAGCGGTAGAACGTGCTTGTAGTTTGTTAATTGTAGTAGACTGGAAAAACGGATAGCACAAACATCCAAACACCCTAAGATGAGAATATGATGGATCCTTATTATAAAGATTTTGTAGGGGTGATTGATATGTTAAACCTTTGATTGGGAGTATGTTTAGGAGGTAGGTTTGTAACGCATGATGCCAAAAAGACGAAGATAAGGAAACATGGGCTAGAAAGGTGCGAACAATATTATTAATGGTACGAATTTTTCGTTTACACCTTCCCATTTTGTGAGGACGTATGAGGATAAGAAAACTGAAATGATATGCCTTGAGTGTCACAAAATTTCCAAAATGCCCCATTAATTTCCGATTGATGAACAAGAAGGAAAATTGAATAATTAGATTTTGGACTCGCCCTCGCCTTCACGCTATCCTTACCTTTCAACCAACCCCTTCGATTCAGTTTCTGCAGCATATTCCTACCATTTTCACATTGAATGTTTTAATTTCTCGTTCAAATTGGGTACGGATGAAAGTTCTAAATTTTAAGAATGTGGAAAAAACTTGAGAATTTTTAGACAAAGGAAAAGTCCACAAAAAATTAGAATATTCAGACAAAAATAAAACATAATAACGATGGCCCAAAAGCTCAAAATGGGAGATATCCATAAATCACTATGAATAATGTCAAAAGGCATCGACATACTAGAAATAAAGGTTATAAATGATAATCTAACATGTTTCCCTAGAGGACAAGAAGGAGAAATATGAGTAATACGCGTACTCTTACAATCAATAAAATTATTATTTTTAAGAGAAGAAATAATAGACGACCCGGATGACCCAAACGTACATGCCACAAAGAAGGAGCAAGAGCGGCAAATGTTGAAGGTGTGGCTTGACTCGTGGAAATGGTGGTGGTGGTGATTGGATAAAGCTCTCCCCGACTATTACTTCTCATTAGAGGTATCCCCGTATTGAAATCCTTCACAGAAAATCCAAAAGGGTTAAAGTTAACAAAAATTCAATTTATCAGTTGTGAATTTTCGGACAGACACTAAAATTTTAATTAAGTGAAGGGCATGAAGGACATTTTAAGGACTAGATGTGGATGTGGATGACGTAAATTTGTGTGATCATAACCACGAATTGGAATTGAATTGCCATTACTAATAATTATGCCATGATTATTGCTCAAATTGAAATAAGACGAGAGATTACCTTACGCGGATGTCATATGAGAAGTGGCTCCGGTGTCCATATAAAAATTTACGTCCGGGATATTTAATCCAAGTGTATGCATTGCGGCCTCAATATCCGTAGGTGTCGGACCAGAAATTGGGCCCACAGTAGTGAAGACATGTTGAGACCGAGGCCGAAGCAGGCCAACCTGCTGCAAGGACCCAGTTCTGGTCTGCTGGGCTACCCACGGTTGCTGGCTGAAATTGGGAATGTCCCAAGATGAAGAAAAAACTGGGTAAGGTGTCGTGGGCCACTGGCCACTGGCCCAGCCCCATGGACATTGTGTAGTGGCCCAAGGCTGCGGCCAGTGGTGGTGCGGCCCAACCGCCCTACTGCCCCCTCGTCTGCCACTGTTGCCACTGTTCCGACCACCGCCACTGCCACGGCCGCGGTCGCCGCCGCGGTTCTTGCCATATTTTTTTTTACCATTTTAAAAAAAATACTATTAACATGAGGATTTTATTACTCTGAATAACATCCACTTCGGAAAAACTGCTACTACTACGAATGTGAGCCCTCCATGATTAACAATGTTATTGAATGCTAGTACATCGCTTGTAGGAATCACAACCAATGTCTTAAGGTGCCTCTATATATAAACTGGCATCCTCTGTCGCAAGTATACGTTAACAAGGGGAATCTTAGTAGCTCAATTGGTTGACTACCTAAACTTTCATCTTGTTGGTGAGGGTTCGATTCTCCACTTTGTAATCTCCTCCCCATTTTTATACCCCTACCCCCTATGTAACAATAAAAAAAAATCTCTTGAAACAAAGCAAAAATGCCACGAACTAAATGGCATTTTTGTGTGTTGATTCGGAAGAAGAAGAAAGGAGATCTTTTGTTTCTCTATTTTCTCAGCTGAGGACCAAAGCCCCCCTTATTTGAAGGGAAGCAAATAACAGTTATCAAATAAATTATTCCCATTACACTTAAATTTGTAGCAACTTCTCTTCAAAAGTTATCGATTTCTTTCATAACAGGTCAAGTTTGCCCACATGGAGCGACTCATGACCCAGACCCAACATCCACATCTCTCACTTCACTTATGGTGAGCTAGACTCAAACAACTATGATGTTAATAACACATATAATTCACACAGACAAATAATTTGTATGTGTAAGATTGTATTAACCTCCCTTGGGAGCCTTTCTCATTAATACAAAATATATATATGTGTACAATGTAGAATCCCTATACAACATGGATCCTAGTTCTACCATAATTACATAACATTAAATATGGTAAATAAAATAGTGGTACACACGTGCTAATATACCCCCTCAGTCGGAGCGGGAGGAGGTCAGACGCTAAGACTGGATCTGAAGTCGAGGAATAGCTGTCTAGGAAGGCCTTTGGTGAATATATATGCATACTGATATGAAGAAGGCACATGCAATACCCTCACATGACAGAGAGAAACATTCTCACAAATAAATTGGATGTCTATCTCAATGTGCTTGGTTCGCTGATGCTGAACCGGATTATAAGACAAATATATGGCGGATATATTATCACAATAAACCAAAAAAACCTTACGTAATTGACATTGAAGCTCCAAAAGAAAGTTTCAGAGCCAACAAATCTCAGCAACAATATTAGCAACGCCTCTGTATTCTGCTTCTGCACTCGAACGGGATAATGTGGGTTGCCTCTTGAAGGACCAAGAAATAAGATTATCCCCTAATAACACACAGTAGCCTGAGGTGGAGTGTCACATGTCCGGACAACCTGCTCAATTAGCATTCGTATATGACAACAACATGTTCAGTGCGAAGGGTATAGATGCAAACCATAATCAAATGTGCCCTTAACATATCGAATGATACGTTTGAGGGCAGTAAAGTGAGGCTCCCTGGGGGCATGCATAAATAGGCATACCTGCTGAACAACATAAGCAATATCAGGCCTGGTGAAAGTGAGGTATTGTAGTGCACATGCAAGACTCCTGTAAAGAGTGGGATCTGATACTAGATCACCATCCAAAGCACTAAGCTTTGATCTAGAGTCAACTGGAGTAACCATGATCTTGCAATTCGCCATTTTAGCCATGTATACAATCTCCTCTGCATACTCACGCTGACAAAGAAACATAGTATCTGCAGATCTAGTCACAGAAATCCCCAAAAAATAACTCAACTATCCCAAATCAGTCATAGTAAATTCGGTTTTAAGCAATGCAATGATCTCATTCTTTAACAACTCAGAGAAGGCAGTAAACACAATGTCATCCACATATAATAACAAATAAGCAGTGCTACTACCATGATGAAAGATAAATAGAAAATTATCACACTTGCTGCATATAAACCCGATCTGCATAATGTATTGTGCAAAGCGATCATACCACACTCTAGGGGCCTGTTTCAAATCATACATTGACTTACGGAGATGACACACGTACTGAGGGGCTACTGGATGGACAAAAACAGGCGGCTGGTGCATGTAAATAGTTTTCTTCAAGTCCCCATGTAAAATGCATTTTTCACATCAAGCTGATGAATCGGCCACTGCGTACCCATAACAATAGTCAGAACTAAGCGAATGGTGGCCGGTTAACAACCGGGCTGAATGTCTCACCACAATCAATACCCTCCTGCTGATTAGTGTCGTTAGCCACAAGTTTTGCCTTATATCGCTCTAGGTCACCATTGTCTCTGTATTTGTGATGAAAAAGCCACATGCAATGGACCACATTCACCCCCTCCGATCGAGGAACCAAATCCCACGTGCATTGTTTCGTTAAAGCATTAAATTCCTCACACATGGCCATATTCCAATTAGGGTCTAATTTGGCTAATCTTGGGTTTTTGGGAATTAAGGAAATGATTTGTGTGGATAGATTAAACAGGACTTTGGGTTTGAAAATCCCGTGTTGGGCACGGGTTTCCATTGAGTGTGCGGGGGCAGTGGGTGGGTGGAAATTATATTGGGTTGCTGGATTTGGGTCTCGAGTTTGGTGGTTGGCGACGAAACATGGAGGTGGGTGAGTAGTGTCATGATCTATCGTCGGGGTAGGTGGATAGGACAATGGGTCAGGTGGGGTCGACGATGTGGGTAGGTCGGTGTGTTGTGGGTAAGACAAAGTCAGGTATGGTGAAGGTAGCGGGTGAGGACTATTTTGGTAGTGTGTCGGTGGAGGGGTAGTTGACAAGGTTGTCGACTATAAGGTTTTCTGGAGGCGGCGACACAGGCGATGGTGGTGGATGGTACCGGTTGGTGGTAGGGGTGATTGTCGGTGTTGAGACAGAGAAGCTGTGCCGATTGTCGGTGGTGGTGGCAATCGTCGATGTTTGTGATAGATACATAGGCAGTGACACAGAGATGCTGGGCCGACTGCCGATGGTGGCAGCTGGCGGTGGCTGTGACAGTGGTGCACCGATGGATTGATGCAGTTGGCCGTCGGTGATGGTAGAGCCGACGGGATACCTTGAGGAAGGGACAACTGGGCTATCGAGAGACCGAGGTTGGACTGTTGGTGGTGGCCTTTGGTGCGGAGGCGGCCGCCGGAATAGTGGCAGCATGACGGAATGCTTGTTGAACAAGCGGTGACGGGTCCGAATCTTCGAGGAATTGGTAATCAGTGACTCAGAATTTTTTAATGTTGTCAAACGGGAAAACATACTCAACAAAGGTGTCATGGCGAGAAATTATGATTTTGTCGGTGGATAGCTCATAGCATAAGTACCCCATATTGTTTGACGAAAAACGTAGGAAGGCGCACAAAGTAGATCGAGGTGCCAATTTGTGGGGGGTCATGGATGTCAGATTATGGTAACACAAACAACCAAAAATTCTAAGATGGTAATAGGTAGGGGTTTGACAGTAGAGAATTTCGGTGGGTGTCCTCTTTTGAATCGCACGGGTAGGTAAAATGTTGAGAGTGTGTTCTACCGTTTTAGTGCATAGACCCAAAAATGAGGGGGGAGAGATGCATGAAAAAGGAGGGTACGAATCATATTATTAATGGTTCGGAGAATTCTTTCGGCTTTTCCATTTTGAGGGGAGGTGTGAGGGCACGAGAAACGAAAGATCGTGCCATTAGCCGCACAAAACTTATAAAATAGTGAATTATTAAACTCTCGACCATTATCACATTGAAATGATTTTATTTCTTTTTTAAATTGCGTTTTAACTAGTGTACGAAACTCAACAAATTTGGAGAACATTTGAGATTTGAGTGGATAGACCCAAAGAAAGTGAGAGAATCATCCAAAAATACCAGATAATATTTGTGGCCTAAGTTGCTAGTTATAGGAGATGTCCATAAATCAACGTGAATAATATCAAAGGGGGAGAAAGTAGTACTCATAGAAGTCGTAAATGGTAGTCTAACGTGTTTCCCTAACTGACATGAGGAGCAACTATGAGAAAGATTTTCTTTGTTACATTGGATTAAATTTTGGTTTCTAAGAGAATGAAAAACATTAGAACCCGGATGACCAAGTCTACTATGCCACGTAGAGGGAGATATGGTTGTTAAAATGGTGGGAGGAGTGACACTAGCAGCGGATGTGGGTAGGAACGGATATAAGTCCCCTTCACTATTGCATCTCGTAAGGAGTTTTCCGGTACAAAGGTCCGTGACGGAAAATCCAAACGGGTCAAAATTAATTGAGACAGAATTATCGGTGGCAAATTTTCTGACAAAAACTAAAATTTTGATGATGTTTGGGGCATAGAGGACGTTTTTAAGAGAGAAGGGTGGATGCGGTGGTGGGGTTAGTGTGTGGCCAAATCCTTGAATTGGAATGCGATGACCACTTTCAACCATAATAGATTGTGGAGTATTTAAATTTCGCAGTTGAGGAAGATTAGCAGAATTGTTGGTGAGGTGAGACGTGGCGCCCGTATCCATATAGCACACATTATCGGGATGATGAGGAGTCAATGAGACGAAAGTCTGACCCAAATTGAATTGGAGAAGGCCTTGTAAATTCGTGATTGCCATTAAATTTTCGAAGCGTGGTTTGCGAACAGGAAAAGATAAAATAAATAAAGAGGGGACTATGTGCTGCTGCAAAAGCAGAAAGGTGTTCCTGCGTTGGTGCTGCTTTGCTTCAAGGAAAACAAAAGGCAGAAGGGTGTTGTTTACGAGGAAAAATAAAACAAAGCAGGAACAACTGTAATCGAGAAAAAATTCTCATGGGAGGAAGAGCCGAGTTTCTCGGTAGAAGAGAAGCAGAAATTCTCGGGAACGGAAGAAACAAATAAGGGCTTAGATTTTGGCTTCTGATACCATGTAATATTGTATTAATCTTCATTGGGGAGCCTTTGTCATTAATACAAAATATATATAGATGTACAATGTGAAATTACTATACAACAGGGATCCTAGTTCTACCATAATTACATAACAATAAATATGTTAAATGCAATAGTGGTACACACGTGCTAATAGTACGACCTGGTAGCATCATGAGCTATACAAGAGCTCCATATAGGAATTCAATTATACGCGTAAAAAATTACTATTAACACGAGGATCTTATTACTCTGAATAACCGTCACTTAGGAAAAACTACGAATGTGAGCCCTCTATGATTAACAATGTTATTGAATGATACTACATAGCTTGTAGGACTCACAACCAACGTCTTAAGGTGCCTCTATATATAAACTGGCACCTCCGTTGCAAGTATATGTTAAACTCAATACAGATGAAGTTGTCTTCTAACAAAATGGTTCTACATGCATCGTGGGTGTCTTGATCACTTAGAAAATTGAATACTCCGCTATGTAGGGAATGTTGAGCCTACAAACAACTTCCATCTTAAATGATTGCATGTACGTGCTTAGATCCCTAACTGATACGGAATTAGAGCATTTATATAGGAAACAAAATCATGTTGCTGACAAGCTGGCAAAACATGGATGCACAGGGCTCGAGTTCAACTCCATCACTCTATAGGATGATATAGGCGGAAAGCTGTTTATGAGACTAAGAGTAGCTAACGTAATCCCTCCCTTTTTGATAGAGACTCCGCAGTCTAGCTCTAACCCCTACTTTCCACAAAATGTTCCCTATAGTTTTGTAAGTAATATAACCTTTCAGACAAAAAAAAAAGGGTTAGAAAATAGGATATGGCTTTGTGGAAGGTGAATTCGGTGTATAATAAATGTATAATGAGTGTATAATCAACATATATATATATATATATATGTGGTGATTATACATCAACTATATACCGCTACTCAGTGTATAATGTGTGGAAACAATGACGGGGAAATTTTGGATGAAAACAAAAATACTGCGAAAATACACTCATTATAAAAGAAAGACTTAATTCTACACAACTACTGCGAAAATAAAAATAACTTGTTAATTATAAAAGAAAGACTTAATTACACGATACATCAATTCGGGGCCCAATTACAACTAAATTGGGCCCATATTTGAGGTTCTTTCTTAATATGGCCCACTATTTATGTAAAGTTAAAATTACTTTGCACTCATTAACCCATATTAAGACTTCAACATTTCCATCGCTTACACTACAGTTCTTCCCCTAGTTCAACTTCAACAGGTATTTCCATTGTCCATTACCTTCCCATTTGGTTTTATGTTTTACTTTATCGTCCAGGTATATCTACTATCATCTTTCCCTCAATTTTTCGCAGTGGTTATGATATTTGTTGAGAATATAATTAAATATTAAAAGTGTGTTCTATCTAACAATTTAAGCTTTTAGATCAGATGGTCACACACTTCAATATGGTATCAGAGCAGGCCAAAGATTCTGGGATCGAATCTCACCGCCACCCATTCTCAAAAATAATTTCCACGTGCTTGGATCATGAAAAAAAATCAGGCCAGCACATGAGGAGGCGTGTTGAGAATATGATCAAATATTAAAAGTGTATTTTATCTAACAGCTTAAGCTTTTAAATCAGATGTTCACACACACACTTCAATAGTATTGTTATTTTTTTGTTTTTCGTCTAGGTATATCTCCATTGGCCCTTACCCCAATTCAATTCGAATTTGTTGAATAGAATCTGTTAGAGAATGTTGTTTGAAGTTGAAAAACGTGGGTACCCATTGATTTAAGGCTGAGAACGTGAAAAGGAAGCTGAAACTCCATAGACCGGCCATTGTTGAAGCTCGATGTTTCAAAGTTTGAAAATCAAGTTTCCGCAAATAAGCTTCGTTTCGAGTGGTTATTGTCGCAAAAATATCGGGTACATATTGAGGAGCATAAATATGAATTTTAGGGTGTGATTTAATGTAGCATTTGAGGCATTCTGGAAGAATTTGGTGCTTGTATTCAACGAAGAAGGTGAAGTCAGCAATAATAGTGCAAGCCTTGAGCGTGCAAAGCTTTTGGCAGAAAATCTTTTGGCTACGATCTGTTCAGAGTGTGGTGCTTCTAGGTATGCATGTTTCTCTGAGTATATGAAATGTGATTGCAACCTTTTAACTTTTCGTTCAGTAAAGGTTTATGTGGGCTGTTATTTTGTTATGATTCTATTTCTTTTGTTGAGCTGAGTCCGGAATCCTCATTTTTGTGATTGTGATTCCACAGAGTCTCTTCTTGTAAGGTTTATGGTGCTGTACCGCCTCCACCGCAAACGTTA
This sequence comes from Anisodus tanguticus, assembly GCA_034509755.1. Classification (NCBI taxonomy): domain Eukaryota; kingdom Viridiplantae; phylum Streptophyta; class Magnoliopsida; order Solanales; family Solanaceae; genus Anisodus; species Anisodus tanguticus. The sequence continues at coordinate 25,361,718 of CM067556.1, forward strand.
GCCAGCATTCAGGGTTTTGGAAGTGAATCAGAAGTCAATAAGAAACCTGCAGCCAATGTAGCTGCAGCACCACAAGTTCCCGTGACTGCAGCTGCATGTGTAACTAATATTCTTTCTCAGGGTACAGTGCCTCAATCTCTAGGCTCACTGAATCCTGTCCCATCTCAACCTCCCACCGGTTGCTATCCTCATCAATTAGTTACAAGTAGAACAAGCTATATTGGTTATGATGGTATATATCCCCAAACCACTGCTCTGCAGCAAGTTGCTTTGGCTCTTAGGCAGTCTACTTCTCCAGTCACAGCCACAGTTGCTCCGGCAACAAAGGGAGCAAGTGTAACTTCACAGACAAGTATAAGTTCTGAGAAGGACAAGCAACTGTAAACCAGGTATGTGCTTAGTCTCCTTGACCTATACAAAGGTATTTCCAGGCAATTGTCCTTAACTGGCTTTTGATGAGAAAATTATAATGGTAATTTTCGAGTCAAGTACATAAAGACTTCATGATTGACTAGAGTTGGTGAATGAATATTTAAAGCGTTTCTTGTCATAATTTCTGGTGAATGAACCTAAACTGGGCTATTCAGAGTTCCTCTGTTATTGCTTTCTGCTCATTGAAGTATGCAAGGCACTGGCTGTGCAAAAAGTTTTGCTCCAAGCCTCCAATAAGCTTAACACCCCACCTCACGCCCAGGACTGGACATCTGGTGCATGGGCAAATTTAATATGGGAGCCCAACATCGAAAATAATGAATTGGGCGGGCCTGGCTCTGATACCATGTAAAGAATGGATCGTGGGCCTAACTCACACTCCAAAAGCTAGCTCAAAGGGAGGAGGATTGCCCGGATCACCCATCCCTTGGGTCTGGTGCGTGGACGATTTTTAATATAGGGGCCCAACATTGTGAATAAGAATTGGGATGGGTCCTACACTGATATCATGTAAAGAATGGATCTTGGGCATAACTCAACCCCCAAGTTTGGGTTGAGTTAGGCCCAAGATCCACTTTTACATGGTCTCAGAGTTGGCCCCATCCCAATTTATTGTTTACCCGATGTTGGGCTCCCCTCTTATTTGGTCCACGCTCCAGATGTCCAATCCTGGGCGTGATTGGGGTGTTGAGTTCCCACATCGGTTGGGGATGAGTTCCTTGGACTCCCTTTATGGCTTGGGCAATTTAATTTGGGGGCCCAACATAGGCTTAGATGGGTCCTGCTTTGATACCATGTAAAAAATTGATTTTGGGGTTGAGTTAGGCCCAAGATCCATTCTTTACAATAGCATATAAAAAAGTACATAAAAAAGGGTACTCTAGATGATAAACCAGTACTAGCGTTACTACTGTTCCAACTCACTCAGTGGAAGATTGAGGGTACATGTATCACTAATCTGAATGGATCAAAAGCACCTCCAAGTACTGTTGTTTAACCATTCATTGACCATTCACTATGTGGTATCTAGCAGATCGACTGCTAGAATGACGATATAACTGAAAAAGATGTTGGTTTGTGAAACAAGTTTCCCATACTGGTTGTGGCAGAGAGGTCACTGAAGTTGTATTTTTTCCGATTCCTTATTTGGAGGGCCTCTTCCCCAAATTACGTAATTCCTGTGATTGCCCAAAATTTATGCTCGGAAACCAAGCCTTCTTAAACTGTGGTACTATGTGTCGTAGCTATAGCTTGTACATCTGCCTTGTTATATCTGAAGTTGTGTCCCTTAATTATTTCTCACTGCTTGAGTGATCTTCTGCACAGGAGTATGCTGTGTATATGATAGAGTCTTTGCTTTGCCTTCCACTGTATAAATGGTATTAATAAAAGGATGAAGTGCAGCTTGTGTAGCATCATGACTGGCAAAATCGGGATTTATCAGATTCTCCTATTTTCCGGTCTCTTTAAACTTAGTTTACCCTTCTAAAGTTCCTAGGTGCTAGTTAATTTAAAGAGCCTTATATCCCACACAGTTATGAGAATTAGGAATTTATCAGTTTGATTCTTTTCCGTAGTTGCTTTCGTTATATTATAACATTTCCCTGTTAAAATTGGTGGGTGGGTGGGTGTCGGTGGGAGGGGGGTGGGGGTGGAGTAAACCAAAAAGAAAAGACTTCTTTGTTTCTCTTTTTAAATTTCTATCACGTTGCTGTTCTAAATGGAACTTTTGAAATTCCTCAAATTTCCTTCCTTTAGATACTTTGAGTTAAAAAGCATATATTTATTTCTGGTCTAACCTTTTCTACTTGATATTCCAGATAATTTCTCTGACCTTGTATGAAGCTAACAGGCTGATAGTGGAACTCTGTTGGACCTTTGTATGTTTCACAGGATTCTGGGATATGGAGGAGGCATGGGGTTGCTGCGTGCTATTTCAGTTTTATGGTGCCGATGCAAAGATACCATGCCCCTTCTGGTTTTGGCATTTTGTCAAATGTTAATATGAAATGCACATTATTAACCAACTTTGCTTCAAGTTAAAAGGGTAATAAGATCGAGCTCACAATACATTCTGCCTGTGATGAGGCTTTCAAACAAACTTCAACTTTACCCCGAAGAGAAAATGTTTTCTATTGGTATCTGCAATAATTAGATTTTCCAAACATAATGATTGAAGCTCCTCGTAGCAAGTGATAGAAGAAAAGTCAAGTTGCATATCTTACACTTTGAGTCCAAGTTATTCATGTTGAAATCAATAATTCTTAGATCATGCATCTATTTTAAACTTCCCTTGTCTGCTACTATACAAGTAAAAGAATGTTCTTATAAAACTCAAACTTTTACCTCCTTTTTTCCTGGAATTTCTAAGTGTTTGGATGGACTCTCCCTCCTCCTTTGGTTGTCAGAATTCATTGCAGGGTCCAGAGCTTCCTATGCTTCAGGAGCGAATGTTATATGCAGGTGATAGAGACAAAACTGGTACTCCGGCTCCGAAAAAGTTGGTTCAGCCATTATCCAGCTCAATGCCGCCGCCACCACCTCCTAGAATGATGCCTCCACCACCACCACCACCACCAAAGTTTCAATCATCAACACAGAAAGTGCATGAAAACAACATGGTTAATAAAGCACCATGTAAAATTGTTCCGGGTATTTGCCATCACTCGAGCCTTTTGGTCTCAAGATTTCAATAAACTCTTGCTTGACTTGTGTATTAGTGACCTGCCTACCCTTCATTACCCCCTTCCTTTTCTTGCATTACTTGTTACTAAGTGGGAAGTGTGAAAATCCATTTATCTCCAAATTTCCAATTAACATCTTAGATATCTATCAGTAGTTCCATTACCTCATGAAATTTTGCTGTTCTTTTTCACATTAATAGGAATTACTTCTTAGATCTGACTGAAGTTCTTATTTTTATCTTGCACTTCTTGTTTTTATTTCTACTTTTGTATTATATTGGTCCGAGATGAGCTTAAATAGGCGAGATGTTCAGTGAGGATGGATATAGCCGACCCTGGTTTGCTTGGGATTGAGGCACAGTAGTAATTGTTATGGTTATCTGACTTAACTTGTCTATTCCCATGTTTGCAGTTGAGGAATATGAGTGTGTTTGTATTTAATGGTTTGATTTGATTTGTGCATCTCAGATACTTTAGTCCAGCTAATGGAATATGGGGACGACGACGACGATAATGATGAAGCAATTGAAAGACCTTTGAAAAGTAGCTCAAGTGTGCTAGCAACTCCAAAACCATTTTGGGCTGTCTAATAATGACTGCTGCACATGTCTGAAATTTTTGGCAACAGCTGAATGTGCACTGGAAGTTGAATGATTGTTTTCAGTTAGGCTGGTGGATTTTCGTTGTTTGTGGATCATGTTAACTGTGAAATATTTAATATGTACCCCCCCCAACCCCCAACCCCCACCCCACCCCACCCAAAATGAAAAGGTGGAGAGAACCAAAAGGAGGAAAATAGGAAAAAGAGAGTTCTGTAATATTGTGCGAAGATGGTAATACTCGAGTGCAGTTGATGCCCTATGTAAGAGGACATTATCCTTTCCTCCAGGAAGTTGAAACCAGAAATTGTTTGCTGCTGGTGTTTGTAAGTTTAAGCCTGGAATTTTTAAGGAATTTGTCTTTACTAAAACAAAGAAATGGCAGCAGTTTCACCTCTATTTTTTTAAGAGTATCAACATGCGGTTATTTGAACTCTCATGTAATCAGCAGGTTATGAGCGTTATATTGAATTTTGTCAACAAAAAGTTGGAACAAAACAACTCGTAGATCCAAGATTGTGTTTAACTCTACCGGCTGTAAAGTAATGAAACACTTCCGCTTATTCAGTATGAGATGTAATCAATTCAACATATATATACATTTTTCTTGTTCTAATTGCATATCAGGTACACACAAAAATGCCTAACTTCGTTTAAGCCATAACGTCAAGAAAGGTATCATAAAAATGTCTTTTGCTTGTCTAATACAATCCCTCAAAAATGATTATGTAAAATTGTAATTATCCACTTTGCGAACACCACTAAGCATCTACAAAGGAGTAGCAAAAGATTCAGCACCGCACAATGCATTAAATCAATATTAGGAGAGCTCCATGAAATTGAACACATTTCAAAAGAAAGAAACGAAAATATTAAAACAGTCAACCATTTAATCCTACACATACATAAAACTTGTTGAAGTACACAATCAATAGTAACCCTGCTGGAAATAGAACACATTTTCTATGCCTCAAATACATGGTACTTGCCAAAGCCAAAGTTCTTGAGTGGCATGGAAGGACATATTATCAACCCCTGGAGTTGGCAGAGTCATTTGGCTCATCATTGTCATCTCTGTAGCTTCCTTCTGCGCCTGGTGTGAAATCATTCACAGATTCAGTCCCTTGGTCTGCACTAAGCTGCTCTTCACCACCATTGTGCAAGGTCCCAGAACTCCCACCAAATTCAGAGGCATTGTAATTTCCACTATTCCCACTACCATATCCACCCCCAAAACTGCCTTGTCCGACACTTCCACCATAGTTGCCACCTTCACCACTACCATACCCCACTCCTCCATAGTTGCCACCACCTGCAGGGTAACTGTTGTTGGTACCATAGTTACCACCACCTCCGCTGCCGGATCCGTAACCTCCAACTCCCCCACCATAGTTAAATCCACCTCCGCTACCATAACCACCCCCAAATCCTCCCTGACGCTTTTCTGTGGCATAATTCACCCTTATTTGTCTACCGTGGAGATCCTGCAAAATTAAGCAACAATTTTTACCTAATTAGTCCCAAAAAGTTTTCAAAAAAGTTTCATTCTCAAATGACTGAAGAAAGTAACAAAAGTAATTTGGCCACAATATAAAAGAAAGGCAAAACAAGATGAAGTTCTGATGGAACTGACACAATAGAACCTTATTGGTTGGCACTAGATGGAAACACCCCCTTGTCACTAAAGATAACTAATCAATCTCTTCAAGTAATTGACTGAGTGGAATACGGTGAATAAAACGGAAGACACAACAACATGACATTATCACCTGATACTGGTCCTAAAAAGTTGGTCAAATATTTCATCTCATTTAACAGTAAGAAAGTGACCAGCAATTTGTTTTTATATTTAAGGAAGGCACAATAACATGAAGTCACGGAATTTTCACGTAACAGAACCTATTAAATGGGACTGGATGGAAACCTCCCCCTTCCACTAAAGATAACTATCAATCTCTCTAATTAATTGACAGTGGAATAAGAGATGGATAGCATTTTTTAGAAACTTATCAAAACTTCTTACTACACCAAGTGATACAAAAAAACTGAAGGTGGATGTCACTCTTCGATAATAACTGACACCGGTCCTTCACGATGAAACCTGAGCATCATTACCTGGCCATCCAAGGCACTCAATGCACTTGACGCTTCTTCAGCAGATGTATAACTAACAAAACCAAACCCTCTGGATCTCCCAGTGTCACGATCCAGAATAACTCTAGCTGCATGAACCATACATATTATCGTTTAGTCAATTATCTTGTTTAGGACATACGTTAATTCAATAGACTGCGTGAACCACATATGGAGTTTTTGGTAAGTCAAATACATATGGAGTTTTTGGTAAGTCAAATACCTTCAATCACTTCACCGTGTTGGGAGAATGCCTCTCGCAGAGAAGTTTCATCAGTGCCGTATGAGAGACCTGCAGTGGATAGTTGGCAATTATAGAGCAATGAAAAGAAGCAAAAAGTACATAGCAATTACGTAAAACTGGGAACAAAATCCTTTGACCTCCAACAAAAAGCTTTGAAGAAGACATGCTTCTTATAGCCTGGTAAAGTGAGGTTCTAGAGGCACACAGTTCCAAGTTTGTGTGCCTGCTTACACTCTGTTTAAGCATATTTCCAATTCTATTGAACAAAGCCATCTTTAAACCTACGAAAAGAAAAGAAAAGAAAGCCAGGAGTCAATATTAAACATAACATAACATGAAAATAAACGTTACGATGTTCGATTCAGAAGAAATCTTTGGCTGTATAGTCATTTCCACCATTAACTGCTGAAAGACACTAAATGTCGTGAAACAATGTAAAAAATAAAATAAAAAGAATGGATGGCTTCTTTTCAGGAGTTCATATTTCGTCCCAATTTATATGACAGTTTTCCATATTGGGACATTCCAAAATATGTGAACCATCCCATCAACAATATTATTCAATACAACTTTCACAACTTCAGGAATTCAAATTCATTTTGTTATTGAACATATTCAAACTATTTTTCCAATCATTAATCCATATTGGGACGTTCCAAAATATGTGAACCATCCCATCAACAATATTATTCAATACAACTTTCACAACTTCAAGAATTCAAATTCATTTTGACATCAAACACATCCAAACCAATTTTCCAATCATTACTTCAATAGTTTCTTCCACTTACAAGAAATTAATAACCAAGTCCAATTCACATGTTCAGTCAAACATAGTCATACAAAAGTAGCACGAAGGGAGCACATATATACTCTTCCATATTTGTCAGTGTACACATACATTAGCCTTAGCCCTACCTTTGGAGGTAGAGAGGTTGTTTCCGGTAGACCATCGGCTCAAGAAATACAACTATAGAGCAGGAAATTATTAAAATAAATGGGCCATGAACTAATCGCTATATTATTAAGAACCCACCAACCTTTTTTTTTTGTTTTTGAAAAACAATATTTCTATAAGCAATCAACATTCTAATATGCTCACTATTGATCTCCAAAATAACAATTTTCAACAGAGGAACTGTAAAACCCCATGTAATCCCACGATCATGGACAGGGATTCTATTGTCGTAGTAAACGGTAGCACGGTGCAATAAGCTCCCACATGCACAAGATCCAGGACGGAACCACAAGGTTCTATTGTAGTAAGACTTAACCTGCATTTCTGCAAGAGTCTGTTTACACGGCTCGAACCCGTGACCTCCTGGTGACATAGGAGCAACTTTACAAATTACGCCAAAACTCCCCTCGGATTCTATTATCGTAGTAAAAATAAAATCCAGAGCTATAACTTATTGTAGTACACTAGTAATGGTATTCAAGAAACAGAACGAAAATGTGTAAACCCTTAACCTTTTGATTAAAGTTAAATAAACCGTAGCAAGGATTAAAACAAGTTGAAATAATAACAATCTATGTAATAAAATGAAAACCCTTTTAAGATTAAAGTTAATCGGAAATGGATATATGAAGAATTGCAGAAGAAACGTGTACCTCTGTTTTTTTCCCTTAAACCTGAACTCAGTCAGTACTCAGTAGTAGGGTTTTAGAACTTTGTGGGTATAAATATTCTAAAATATCTTGGCCTTACGATTAATACTTGGCACGATCTGGGCCATTGGATGAAAGAGAGTGTATACCGTGAAGATCCCAAGTCTCAAACTCAACTTTATTGCCATTTTCCTTTCCTCTAGAAACATCAACCTATGCTGTGTGTCCTGATTATGTGGCACTATTTGATTGGACAAGAAATTTAGCAAGGCAAAGTATTTTATTTTTCATCTCAATTTATATGTGATAAAGATTGAATTAGCGTGAAGTTTTAAGAAAAATAACTAAAATTGGTGATTTTTAATATGCTATAACATTTGTATGGCTAGTAAACTTTTGAAACGGGTGACCCTAAATTTAATATAATATTTGTGTGATTAATAAAATAAAAAATGTAAATTTAATAGTAGTAAATTTAGAAGTGTGATATTCTTTTTTAAATAAACTAAAAAGAAAAATGTGTCACATCAACGGGAACGAATGAGGTAAAACACTAAAAATTTTGAAATTTATAGTGTGAATCAAGCCTTAAAACATGAATTTACGCTAAATCCTTCTTTTTTCACAAAATATTGTAAAATATACAGTATATTTTACAAGTTAGTTTTTGCAGTTTTATAATTTCTGCTAATATTTTTTTTTATGTTTAGAGTGTTTAATTTGTGTTACGATTTTTAGGACTTGATGATGAGATTTACTGGTATTTCTAATTAAAGTTTTTCTTCTTTTTTAAGAAAAAAAAACTTTGTACCCATTCATACTGTGAGTGGCAGATGCAACTTTATAGCATCAGGTTCATCTGAATTCAATAATTTCGACGTGTAATATAATTTATGTGTAAAATTTCACTAAGATTACAATAGTTAGTAGGTTTAAACACATGATTTTAAAATATAATAAGTTCAATGCTAAAACTCTTTGGAAGTACGTAGACAAAGTAGGTATGAAATGGCTAACTGGGTTGTTTAATGTCATTTTTAGGACAACTAAAATATCTGAAGAATTGAGGTGGAGTATAATGATCTCGTTGTACAAAAACAATAGTGATATCTAGAATTGCAACAACTATAGGGGTATCAAACTACTAAGTCACACTATGAAAGTTTGAAAGATGGTGGATGATGAGGGTTGTGTCTATTTCCGATAATCAATTTGGATTCATGTTGGACGATCAACTACGAAGCCATTTATCTATTGAGGAGATTATTGGAACAATATAAGGATAGAAAAATAGACTTACATATTGTATTCACTAACTTAGAAAAGGCATAAGACAAAGTATCAAGAGAGATTTTACGGAGATGCTTAAAGTATAGAGGTATATATGTTGCGTATATTAGAGTGATTAAGGACATGTGATGGAGCGAAGACCTGAGTGACGAATGTGGGAGGAGACTCACAACATTTTCTAGTTGAGATGGGTTGCACCAGAGATCAGCTCTTAGTCCATTTTTATTTCCCTTGGTGATGAAATAATTGAAACGATATGTCCAAGAAGATATGTCATGGTGTATGTTATTTGCAAATGACATATTATTAATTGATGAAGTTAACAAAATGGACTAGAAGTTTGGAGACATACCCTAGAGTTTAAATGTTTCAGATTAAGTAGGACTTAACAGAGTACATGGAGTGCAAGTTAAGTGCATCGCATGGGGTGGATGCGGAAGATAGGATATTTGATACACAAGTCATCCTCAAGAGAATAAACTTCAATTATCTTGAGTCAATAATCCAAGAAAATGGGGAGATCAACGATAATGTCACGCATCTTAGTAGAGCATGGTGTATGAAATGGAGGCTCGCATCCGGTGTCTTATGTGACAAGAAGTTTCCACCAAGACTAAAAGGTAAGTACTATAGAGAGTGGTTGTAAGATAAAGCATGTGTATAAGGCACAATGTTAGCCAATCAAAAACTCGCATGTCCAGAAGATGAAAGCAACGAAGATGAGGATGCTTAGATTAATGTGTGGGCATATTAGAAGATTAGGCATGAGAATATACGTGAAAGATGGAAGTGGTCTCCGTGTTGCACAAGATGCGGGAAAGGAGACTGAGATGGTTCGGGCATGTGCAGAGGCGGAGCATAAATGCCTCAGTGGAGGTGCGAGAGGTTGACAGTGACATGTCTACGAAGAGGTAGAGCAAAATCGAGAAAGAATTGAGGAGAGATAACTAGACAGAACATGACACAACTTCAGCTAACCGAGGATATGACCCTAAATAGGAGAGCATGAATGTCAAGAATTAGGGTAGAAGGTTAGTAGGTAATCGAGCGATTTCTTTCTTTTCCGAGAGATAGCATGATTCTAGTTTAGAGTACCTTGCCTTCTCTCTCTTCTCCTTACCAAAATTATTAGTATTATTACTCTATCATTATCTTATTCTTCAATTTTATTACAACTATTATTTCTTCTACTTTGGCAATCTTTACTATTTTTGTTGTCTATCCTTTCTTTTAATTTTTTATCATAGGTTTTTACTCTTATATTTCTCAAATCTGTTTTGAAAAATGCTTTTCTTGAGCCGATGATCTATCAAAAACATCATTTCTACCCCCACAAAGGTAGGGCTAAGATATGCGTACACCCCACCCTCTCCAGACCCCACTTATGAGATCATACTGGATATATCATTCCTGCAGCGATCCTGAGACAGACGTGGAGGTGAGGCTTGGTACTCATGTCATTCCGAAGAAAGGAAGCTTCAAATACCTAGGGTCTATTATCCAATGGAATTGAGAGATTGGTGACGATGTCACACATCGTATTGGGAAGGGTGGATGAAATAGAGGCTCGCATCTGGAGTCTTATGCGACAAAAAGGTGCCAACTAAACTTAAAGGCAAGTTCTATAGGGCGGTGGTTAGACCGACTATGTTGTATGGGGCAGAGTGTTGGCCAGTCAAGACTTCGCACATACAAAATATGAGAGTTGCGGAGATGAGGATGCTGAGATGGATGTGTGGGCATACAAGGAGAGATAGGATTAGGAATGATGATATCTGGGATAAAGTGGGAGTGGCCTCGGTGGAGGATAAGATGCGGGAAGCGAGGTTGAGATGGTTTGGGCATGTGCAGAGGAGAGACACAGATGCCCCAGTGCGGAGGTGTGAGAGGTTAGCTATGGACGGGTTTAAGAGAGGTAGAGGTAGGTCAAAGAAGTGTTGGGGAGATGTGATTAGACGGGATATGGCGCAGGTGCAACTTACTGAGGATATAACCTTAGATAGGGGGTTGTGGAGGACACGGATTAGGGTAGTAGGTAGTCGAGCGATGTCCTCTTTTCGCTTACAAAATGATAGTGTAGTCTTATTACTGTAGGCTCGATTAGCATGTCACACTTATAGGCACATTATTGCGCTATAGTACCCTGTAGTTTGATTCCTGCTGCTATGTGTTCTTTAGTGTAATTTATTTATCTTATTTAGTTGTGTTAGCTATTGCTTCATGTTAGCTACTGCTTCCTGTTGTTAGAATGCGCTACCATTGCGTATTTGATTTTTACTATCTGCATGCCCACAATGCTTTAATTTCTCGTCTGAGTCTGACCGTTTCTCATACTTTGTTTTGCTTTGCCTGATTATACTTTCTCTTGAGCCGAGGGTCTCCCGGAAACAGTCACTCTACCTACCAAGGTGGAGGTAAGGTCTGTGTTGTTACTAATATGTATTGCAACACCGATGAAGCAGTAAAATTAATTTCTGAAACCAGAAAACAAAAACCTGGACAGATTCTGGAAAATAAGAACAGATTCTGAAAAAATAAGAACAGATTCTGAAAAATATTTAAGAATTAACAATCGAGCCCACTGAATGCATAATGTGTCCTTAAGGAAATTATTCCCCTCAAGTACCCGAGGTTAATGGAATATATCCTCCCATGATAGAACGATCTTACTCACCGGTGTATCGATACATAGAACAACGGTGTCAGCGAACCACTCAACAACAGTAAATCACAACACTGGAATTTATTTGTGCGGAAGAAGAAGAAGTTCAGAAAATTAGTAAGTAAAATTCTGAGGAATCAAACGAATGTATAGCCATGGAAGTATTGTTTCTGAAGGTTTGCAACCCTTCTGAACAACCACTAAAAACTAGTGGTAAATTTAAATATGGGAAAGAAACCGGGTCGCGGGTCAGACACGTGGATCCGGGTCACTAACGGGTAGGATTGGATAAGTTAATTAATTTAATTAAATAATAATTAAAAATTAAAGAAAATTTGGTCCGAAAAGATTATCAATCAATCAGATCATTTGATCAAATCCAAATCCAAATCCAAATCCGAAGCCGAAGCCGAGCCGAGCGACGACGACGGCACGAGGGGAGACCCTCTTCTTAACCCTTTAGCAACAAGAAGGAGTACTTCTACTTATAAGTAGAAGCTTTTTTTTCCACTACCGATGAGGGACAAATGCTTATTTTATAAAGCAAGAGGGAAACTCTCTCCATTTCCCATTAAATATATCATTTAAACCCAACAATCCCCCACATGAATGGGGAATGGCTATAAGATAAAGGAATGTATGGACAAGTGTGTAATTTACAATCAAGGATTAATTGCATCTGGATAAGTAGGTTTCCCTTTGAACTTTCCGTAGTGAACATATGTCGGATATACTCGATCAATCGGTAGATTTGATATCTTTGAACCATCGAGCTTTGGCGTATACCTAGACAACCATATGTCACACAATCAATCCTTTACCGTCTATGGTTCTTATGGTTGTGTTCGTTTCAGCCATGAACACCTCCTGGTTTCATGAGTGTATAGAGAATGGGCTTCTTACAATCATTCTCTTTGAAGCGGCTTACACTTCACACTCACATAGGTGATTCCTAAACGTGTTATCGTGTAGACACACTATTTGGTCAAACCTGCCAAACTTAGAAACCATTAAAAAAATAAACTTAAGCTTTTTATTAACTTGTTAAAAAAACCTTAACATTTTATCCTTATTCCTGAACATTGTCTTCATCATGAGAATGGATTTAGTTATTTGACAATGCCGAACCGTCAGTCACGACTTTGTTTGATCTCCTTGAACCTAGCTCTTGGGATCTCCAGTCTGCTAGGTAGAGTTACCGTCATGATGACTTGTCCTTAGCCTTAAACCCATTCCCTTAGATGATCTTTCAACCGCCTCTCTAAATAGGCCTTTTGTTAGCGGATCTGATATGTTATCTCTTGACTTTACGTAGTCAATCATGATAACACCACTAGAGAGTAGCTGTCTAACGGTATTGAGTCGCCGTCGAATGTGACGCGATTTTCCGTTATACATAATGCTCCCTGCCCTACCTATTGCTGCCTGGCTATCACAATGTAGACATATAGGTGCCAAAGGTTTGGGCCAAAATGGAATATCTTCCAAGAAATTTCGGAGTCATTCAGCTTCTTCACCTGCCTTGTCTAAAGCTATAAACTCTGATTCCATCGTAGAACGAGCGATGCACGTCTGTTTGGATGATTTCCAAGACACTGATCCACCCCCAATTGTGAAAACATAACCACTCGTGGATTTAACTTTAGATGATCCGGTGATCCAATTTGCATCACTATATCCTTCGATCACGACGGGATATTTGTTATAATGCAAAGCATAGTCTTGGGTATGTTTCAGATACCCCAAAACTCGTTTCATTGCCATCCAGTGAGTTTGATTGGGATTACTTGTAAACCAACTCAATTTACTAATAGCACATGCTATATCTGATCACGTACAATTCATGATATACATCAAACTTCCCAACACTCTCGCATAATCCAATTGTGAGTCACTTTCACCTTTATTCTTCTGAAATGTATAGCTCATGTCAATTGGAGTCTTGGCAATATTGAAATTTAAATACTTAAACTTGTCAAGTATTCTTTCAATATAATGAGACTGCGATAATGCTAGACCTTGTGGAGTTTTATGAATTCTGATGCCTAAGATCAAATCAGCAACTCCTAAGTCTTTCATATCAAATTTGCTAGCCAACATGCGCTTAGTAGCATTTATATTGGCAATATTTTTACTCATTATCAACATGTAAACAAATAATGACTTCATGATTTGGAGTATTTTTAATGTAAACACATTTGTCACACTCGTTGATTTTAAATCCATTTGCCAACATTGTTTGGTCAAATTTAGCATGCCATTGTTTGGGTGCTTGTTTTAGTCCATAAAGCGACTTAAAAAGTTTGCACATTTTCCCTTCTTTACCAGGAACCACAAATCCCTCAGGTTGTTCCATGTAAATTTCTTCCTCCAATTCTCCATTTAAGAAAGATGTCTTAACATCCATTTGATGGATTTCAAGACCATGTACGGCTGCTAGTGCCACTAACAACCGAATAGATGTTATCCTTGTTACCGACGAGTATGTGTCAAAGTAATCAAGGCCTTCTTTTTGTCTATAACCTTTGACCACAAGTCTTGCCTTATATTTGTCAATAGTGCCATCAGCTTTCATTTTCCTTTTAAAAATCCACTTTGATCCTAAAGGTTTATTTCCAGGAGGAAGATCAACCAATTCCCATGTATGGTTGTTCAAAATTGATTCAATCTCACTATTGACTGCCTCTTTCCAAAATGCTGAATCAGAAGAAGACATCGCTGCTTTAAATGTTTGAGGCTCATTTTCAAGCAAGAATGTCACAAAATCTGGTCCAAATGAAGTAGATGTCCTTTGACGTTTGCTACGCCTTGCATCCTCTTTACTTGGTGTATTTTCCTTTGGTTCTTCCCGCGGTCGTTTAGATCTTTCACTTGACGACTCACATTCAGTTTTATACGGATAAATGTTTTCAAAGAATTCAGCATTATCTGATTCAATTACCGTATTACCATGAATTTCGGGATTGTCCGATTTGTGAACTAAAAACCGACAAGCTTTGCTGTTTGTAGCATAGCCAATAAAAACACAATCCACAGTTTTTTGTTCGATTTTTACCCTTTTGGGCAAAGGAACTTGGACCTTTGCTAAACACCCCCACACTTTGAAATATTTCAAGTTGGGTTTTCTTCCTTTCCATAGTTCATATGGAATAGATTGTGTTTTGCTGTGGGGCACCCTGTTGAGTATTCGGTTAGCTGTAAGGATAGCTTCCCCCCACAAGCTCTGCGGTAAACCGGAACTTATTAGTAAAGCATTCATCATTTCCTTTAATGTTCGGTTTTTTCTTTCCGCAATTCCATTTGATTGTGGTGTGTAAGGGCCAGTAGTTTGATGAATAATTCCATATTCTAAGCATATCTCTGCAAAAGGAGATTCGTATTCTCCACCCCTATCACTTCTAATCATTTTTATCTTTTTATTCAATTGATTTTCCACTTCGTTATTGTATTGCTTAAATGCATCAATTGCTTCATCCTTACTATTAAGCAAATACACATAGCAATATCGAGTGCAATCGTCAATAAAGGTTATAAAATACTTTTTCCCACCGTGAGATGGTATTGACTTCATATCACATATATCTGTGGATTAAGTCTAAATGATTTGAATTTCTATCAATAGACTTATATGTATGTTTAACAAACTTAGATTCAACACAGATTTCACATTTTGATTTATTACACTCGAATCTAGGAAATACTTCTAAATTAATCAATTTTCGCAAGGTTTTGTAGTTGACATGTCCTAAATGAACATGCCATAAATCATTTGACTCCAATAACTAAGACGAAGCTGAATTTTTATTAATACTGTCAACAACCATTACATTGAGTTTGAAAAGGCCCTCGGTGAGGTAGCCCTTTCCTATGAACATATCATTCTTACTTATTACAATTTTCTCACTAACCAGCACACACTTAAACCCATTTTTGACGAGTAGTCCGGCTGAAACTAAATTCTTCCTGATTGTGGGAACGTGCAGAACATTGTTGAGAGTCATCACCTTGACAGAAGTCATTTTCAGAAGTATCTTCCCATATCCTTCAACCTTGGGTGTTGCAGTATTTCCCATAAACAGTACCTCTTCGGGTCCAGCGATAGCGTAGGTTGCAAATGTTTTTTTACAACGCAAACATGTCGAGTGGCACTAGAATCAAGCCACCACTCCTTTGGGTTTCCAACCAAATTGTACTCCGATAGCATTGCACACAGATCATCCATATCATCGTTCTTTTCCACCATATTGGCTTGTCCTTTTCCCTTGTTCTTTTTCGGGAGACGACAATCTGGGCTTTGTGGCCAGCTTTCCCACAAGTAAAGCAGTTGCCCTTGAACTTTTTCTTGGCTTGCTCCTTCTTTTGTCCAGTGAACTTCTTTCTTTTCTTACTTCTTGGGGCAGCCTCTTCAACAATAATTGCTCCCATAATCGTTGAATTCCCCCGCGACTTCTTCTCGGCTATTTTGTTATCTTCTTCAATCTTGAGACGAATCACAAGATCTTCCAACTTCATTTCCTTGCGCTTGTGCTTAAGATAATTCTTGAAATCTTTCCATGAGGGCGGAAACTTCTCAATCATTGCAGCCACTTGGAATGCTTCATTCACTACCATACCTTCAGCAATAAGGTCATGGAAGATAAGTTGAAGCTCTTGAACTTGGGTTCCAACGGTTTTTCCATCCACCATTTTGTAGTCTAGGAATTTGGCAACCACAAACTTCTTCAAGCAAGCATCTTCGATTTTGTACTTCTTTTCAAGTGCACTCCATAGTTCTTTGGAAGTCTCTACTGCGCTATAGACGTTGTACAAGGCACTCAAAATGTAGCCTTTGCACAAAAAATCAGCCTGTTTCCCAGCCTCAGTAACCATGAATTGTTGGTTGTCAGGCATGTCGGCGGCAGGCACGGGAGGGTCCTCACTGGTGAACTTTTGCATACCAAGGGTGGTAAGCCAAAAGAACATTCTTTGTTGCCATCCTTTAAAGTTGGCACCGGTGAACTTCGCAGTTTCTCGGCCCGGTGGCACAACGGTACGGGTTGTAGGAGTAACCGGGTGCGGTGCGGTATTCGCAGAGGTAGTTCCGGTCTCAATTGCCATTATTCGTTTGTCACACAAATCGATAAACCGTTTTAGTTAATAAAACCAGAATAACAATTCAATCACAGACTTACACGATGAAGATTTTATTTCTTCAAATCGCAGTATAATTATGAAACTTTAGTATTCCAACGAAGTTTTTATATCTTCGAGTCAGAATACTAATATTCATAAGGAGTAGAAAACTACACAAGTTTTAATCTCCAAACCAGAATACATCAACGATGAAGTTTTTATGTTCTTCAAATCGTTGTACAAGTATGAACTTTAATATTCCAACAAAGTTTTTATGTCTTCAAGTCAGAATATGAAATTTCATACGGAGTAGAAAACCACACAGGTTTTAGTCTCCAAAATAGAATACAGATTAATCTAAAAAATATAATTTCCTTAAGATTGTTACTAATCTGTATTTCAAAACCGATGAAACAGTAAAATTAATTTCTGAAACCAGAAAACAAAAACCTGGACAGATTCTGAAAAATATTTAAGAATTAAAAATCGAGCCCATTGAATGCACAGTGTGTCCTTAAGGAAATTATTCCCCTCAAGTACCCGAGGTTAATGGAATATATCCTCCCGGGATAGAACGATCTTACTCACCGTGTATCGGTACCTAGAACAACGGTGTCGGCGAACCACTCAACAATGAGAAAATCACAACACCGGAATTTATTTGTGCGAAGAAGAAGAAGTTCGGAAAAATTAGTAAGTAAAATTACGAGGAATCAAATGAATTTATAGCCATGGAAGTATCTTTCGAAGGTTTGCAACCCTTCCGAATGTACCACTAAAAACTGGTGGGAAATTTAAATATGGGAAAGAAACCAGGTCGCGGGTCAGACACGCGGATCCGGATCACTAACGGGTAGGATTGGATAAGTTAATTAAATAATGATTAAAAAATAAAGAAAATTTGGTCCAAAAAGATTATCAATCAAATCATTTGACCGAAGCCGAGCGACGACGACGGCGCAGGGGAGACCTTCTTCTTAACCCTTTAGCAACAAGAAGGAGTACTTCTACTTATAAGTAGAAGAACTTTTCTTTCCACTACCGATGAGGGACAAATGCTTATTTTATAAAGCAAGAGGGAACTCCCTCCATTTCCCATTCAATCTATCATTTAAACCCAACATGTGTACATTCTACCCTCCCCAAACCCCACATTGTGGGATTTCACTGGGTATGTTGTTGTTGTTGTTGTTTCGCTTCTTCAAACAGTGCTAAGTAAATTGAGACGGAGGAAATAGTACCAATAATGCGAGAATTAGTAAATATTATTCTATTCCAATGACTAATGAACAAGTAACTAAGAAATTGTAGGTGGCATAGGCTTTGATTTTAGTCACTAATCATGTCATGTCTTGCTGCAAACGAACTTGGTACCACTGAATGGAACCCACATCTCCATCAATTTCAAGTTCACACACAGCCTTTACTAGGTATTGTACTGCATCATCAGTATCTTCAAATCTTCCAATATCTGGTGGCAATGCTTTGCCTGGCCAATTTTCAGGCCAACCCTTTAACCTGTCCCTTAATTCTTCCTCAGTTACAAACTCCTCCGACTTTCCAGGTTCCATTAGCACACATGTGTCTGTCTCTATGTTTGTTCTTCTCCTTCTTGTAGCTAATGTCTGATTAATTTACACAAACAAACAGAAAAAAGACAATTAATAGAGTGAAGTGTTGCAGGCCTATTATAGCTAAACATGAGTGAAGTTTTAACTTCTACATACTAAAAGAGTTACTAATATAAAGTGAAATTAAAGATAAATGTAAGTTGTCATCCATAAAAGTGAAATTAGTGACCTTGAAAATTAGGCAAGTTATGCGACAAAATAAGTTAAAATATTTTAATAGTTCAAAAGTGAAATTAGTAACCTGAAAAATCAAGTCAATATATTCTGATAGTGTAAAATTCTTTGCACAATCATGTATATAAGTTAAACTAAATGTAATATGGTATCGGGCTCTTGGATTCAAAACTCAGGGTCTACTATATACAAAATATTTTCACGTAATTGATAAGTTATTTAATCGGTTCTAATACAGCGGGGAAGACAAAGATACCTTTGTTGCATTGAGGTGGATTCGTCTACAAGACACTCTGGAGAAGTGAGGAATTAAAGGGCTGAAAAACGGGTTGCTGCCAACATCTGTGTAAAAATGGGAAATGTTATCTAGAGGGGTCAGCTTGCTGGCAGGGAGTCAACTTTGCGGCCTTAGGGTCGCAAGTTCGATTCTCCCCTCCGGATATCGTCCTCCGGGGCACATACATGTGGTAAAGCCTGGGCGCTAAAAGCCGCGCGGGCATGTTGCAGTGTGGGTTCGGTCTCCGCCAAGCCTTGTGGATGGGGCCTGTGGGGGGGTCAACCTTGTAGCATTGATCCGTTGGACGCAAGCAGACACTGACCATGTGTGCACATCCCGCGATTTACCTGGTGGTGGGGTGCTGAAGGATCGGTCCCATCATCTCCAGGACGTCTGGGTAATACCAGTAAAGTAGTCAGGCGCAAGACTGGAAACCTGGATTATCAAAAAAAAAAAAAAAAAAAAAGGGAAATGTTGAAGTCTCGATGTCTCTGTCCCTGACATGATATATAACAATCACTGGAACATTTTGTGTACTTGACTACTAGGTCCTTTTTCTTTTTGGGATGTTCACAAAGTGAGAATTATCTCGGATCATATAATGAGATAATAATTATTTTCTTAATCAATATGAGAATCTAACAGCATTCTAAGTATAAACAATATAAAATGAAGATTTAGTATTGGATAAATCAAGAAAAAGAATGTGGCTAAAGATTCATGGACCATGAACGGTAGGTGTAATTCAACTCTAAAAGCTAACTATACTATGACGTAAAGATTGCGTAAGAGACGACCAATGACCTTCGCAAGATACTCGATATCAACATTTAAAGAAGCGAACAATTGAATAATTCATTACACTAACAAGGGTCATTTTTCATATAATATATACGCAATGCTTTCATTTTACTTATTATCAATAAATAAGTATCTTGTAAAAAGAATTGACGAGTCAATATTATCTCAGACACCACTTGGAGCAAGGTATATCCGTCTATGGAAACAACAATCCATCTCCTAAACCAATATGGACGTTCTAACTTGTTGCATAATACAAAGTTATTCCACCATCGATAATACAGAAAAAGGAAGAGCAAGGATTTAAGTGGGAACTTACCTATACAATTGTACGTTTTATTGCACCACAATTTTGCTGCCTCCATGAGTCGAGGGAAAGAAGTTCCAGCTATTATTGATGTATAATAGACAAATTAAACACCGATGAGTAGTTTAAAACATATCAAAATAGTTGCATTTCTTAGATTTTGATGACGATGATGGTGGATAAGATGGTGGTTTTCAGTCTCATCTATATATATCCACACTGTTGCTGTATTTTCCAAATCAGTGAAGTGTACAGGCTTGGAAATTTTGGGCCGAGTATTTAATCCACATGAGACAAAGCCACAAACATTACATTTGAAGCTAGAACTGGGCGATTTGGAGACATTCAATAAAAATGGGGATAAAATTCACAAATAGCAACTTTTTGGCTCATGTAATTGAGAAATAGCCGTTGACATGGAATTTTAAATTCCACATGTGAAATGCCAGGACATTATTGTGGAATTTGGAACTCCGTAACATTGACTATTTTCCAAAGACATGACCAAAAAGTAGCCACTGGGCACAGTTTCTACTAAAAATGGAGCTATGGCTGGTGCTAAGCCGCTAATGGTTGGTTACATGAAAAAACGAAAGATCAACAATCAAAATTGTTCTGCTTGACAAAAGTTGAGTTGGCGCTGAAAAAAAAAGATTCTTCGTAGTTGAAATGTAAAGGAATTCGTGAAAGTTTGTATTTGGATAGTTTTAGTTCTTCTGAAATAGAAGTTCACAAAAATTAAAATTTTGCGGGTGAAAGTGAGAAAAAAGTGTACTTAAAATTGCACTACACTTTCAAATCACTATTTCAATTTGGTGATTACTTGAACTTGAGTTCAATTCTCCCAAATACTTGTGAAACAAACTTCAACGTGGCTGCCCTCTGTTGAACAAACGAGTCTCATCTATGTTGATGTAAACTTTCACCGTCCACACTGTTCTGCAATGATGGTTATCTTACAAGGACACTTGCCAAAACAAAAACAGAACACTTAGATTCATTTTGGTTGGATTATGTAAACTCGGTTAGACTCATCTATTCAATAGCATTGATAGGTATTGTAAGAAAAATCGGCTCAATTCAAATCAACTGGTTGCCCTGTGTCTTCAGCTGAAACACATTCAAAATGTATACTGTCAAAGCACGATCCAATTGCATCTATGATAAAAGACTGCATATGTGCTTGAGAGTGTTATGTGAATAAAAGAATAATAGTTCGTTGAATGTCAACTGCCCTAAAATATTACAACATATGACCTAAGTTTTAAAAGCACTAGGCACTTCGCAAATAAATGCAACTCCTAGCAAAATGGTGGGAGGGGAGTATACACAAGACCTGCGCTCTTCAATCCGCTTGATCAATAATCTGACAACTGAAACTGCACCAAAAATGACATTTCGAGGAACTTATAATGCTCACGATGAGAGGTTGCTTCGCCCAAGATGAGAGACCCTAGTTGATGGTATAAAAGGTGCTTCCTCATCCACTGTTGAATCTAAAGAATTTGTACTATCAGCATTATCATCTGGCAAGTACAGGTCAGATGACTTCTTCTCCATCTTAAGCTCCTGTAGAAGGTAAAAATGCAGGTAAGACATACTTTTAATAGTGCAACACTCTTCCCAAAGAAAATCATATGAAAGCCGAAACTCTCACAATTACCAAAGACAGTCAATTAAGCAATCATGTGACCACTTTATTTTTAAAGGTGGTGTCCAGGCCAAGGTACAAAATGTCTCGTCAAATATTCAATAGCGCACCTCGACTTTTCACCAGGTACCAGGTACATACTACCTTCTTCTAATACTTGTACTAGTTTTCACCGACTCCATTGAACGCTATGCCACACCCTTGGGTGCATGTGACTTAATCAAATATATTTCTTTTCACGGTCGTTCATTTTAAATTTGACGAGCACGCAAGCAATTAGGTTCAGAAACCACACCCTTGACCCTCACAAAAGGAAAAAGATAAGACCTAAAACAATAGAACGAGCCCACAAATAATCTCGAACTCAACCAGAAAGGGGGAAACAAAAATGGGAGAGGCAGAAGATATAATAGTAAGCTTATCCATTGCTGGCATCAAGTGTTTATAAGCATCTGTTATTTGTGAAATATTTATAAATGTTCTCTAAGCAGCGTCTGTATTATAAACACAATAGGATGATAACTCTTATATATTTCAGTTTTGATGCTTAAAACAAGATACACCAACTCCCAAAGAAACAAAAGAAGCATCCAAATATTTTTTTGGAACTGAAAGAAGCATCCAAATATGCTTATGTTCCTCTTGGGAAATTAGAAAACAGACCAAGAAAACAATGAAATATAAAAACTGACATAGTCTGAAAGTCGGAACAAAAGCTGACCTTAGCTGTTCGATCTATGACATTATCTACAGGAAGCTGGGCTGCTCGTACGTCCTTGATCTTCAAGTAGTTATACATCACGACACCACATAATGCTAACCAAAATCAAAATTTCATCAATTTGGTGTTTTTAGCATAAAGTTCCCATAAATAAGGAATAGTAAGCTTACCTATGGCATAGCCTGTAATGTTAAGAGTGGTAATCGTTGACTCCGGAAAAATTAAAGTTGACAGGGCAATTAATATCCAATCCTTCAAGACACCAGCCACTCGAATGGTTACAGCACCAGTTCTACCAATCACCAAGAAAATTGAGAAATTCAAAGCAAGTGCACAAAGTGCATTTGAAAAGAAAATCCAAAAATTGAATTGGATCTGTGAGACTTCCATTTCAGGCTTCTCCAGAAGATACCATGGGATAAAAAGAAAGACGAAGCTGCATATTAAAACATAAAATGATAAGTACCTCAAGAAGCAGTACAATATCACTTGCATGAGACTCTAGACAACAGAATGACATTTGAAATACAGGAAAATACTCACTTATCACGAACACAGAATGTTTGCCTTCAAAACCAGTAATTTATAGAAACTATATCTCACTTTGGAAGAAAATGTAAGCAAATACGTAAAACAGCCATTGCATATAACAGCATACAGATAAACCTTCTACCTCTATGTATAGAGGAAACCACTCACATACAGATACCAACACTGCCACAATCAAACTAGCAAGTACATATCCACCTTGTCAACATCAACAACACTTTTTTGACTTCATAACTGCCAAGATATATTTATGCATGGCATGCAGGAAATATTTACACACAGGACTATATATTACTCCCTCCGTCCCATTTTATATGAAGGTCTTTGACTTGATACAGAGTTTAAGAAATAAAGGAAACAATTTTGAATCTTGTGGTCTAAAATAAGCCAAAGATACTTGTGTGGTTATAGTTATAGATCATCTCATTAAGCGTAAAAGGTAAAGTTTAAAGTTAAATTATTACCAAATAAGGAAAGGTGTCATTCTTTTTGGGACTGACTAAAAAGGAAAGTGTGTCATATAAATTGAGTTTGAGACAGAGGGAGTAACACAAATTTTAAGCTAATATCTCTTGTTTCTTAAAAATATATTAGACAAGTTATGGTATAAGAAACATAACCCATTTATCCATCACAATGGATGCAGTTCTAAAGTGAATAAAGCAATGTGAAACTATATCCTTAAAGAACTAAAGCAAGAAATGATTAGATGCCTTATTTCATCAAAATATATGTCCTTTAAGTACAATTCCATGTAGACAATCAAAACAAATGCGGAATAACAAAAAAGTTACGAGGACTACAAATATTATGTAGACTGCCATGGTCACCCAGAAGCAGCACGCACATGTTTTTGGAACCAGAGAATCTGTTAAATTTTTAACTTTGTCCTCGTTTAGAATGGTTGTTCATGAACACATAAATCTACCTTGGCAACACAGCAGCCAAAAACAGGTAATCATAAAATCCATCAATTTTCTATACCAAGTTTACTACCAACCATGA
Source organism: Anisodus tanguticus (assembly GCA_034509755.1). NCBI lineage: Eukaryota > Viridiplantae > Streptophyta > Magnoliopsida > Solanales > Solanaceae > Anisodus > Anisodus tanguticus. The sequence continues at coordinate 25,385,598 of CM067556.1, forward strand.
CGCAAGACCTTTCAACTTCGTTTACAATTGTTTATGAAGACTGTAACAAATGAATGATCCAGTATAATGTCAAGGTTCAATGTCTGTGTTATATCTAATTCTACTGCAAAACTAAAATAAATAAATAAATAAATAGGTGTACAGAAGTTTCCTTCCTCTAATTGCTTAAGCTTTTACATAATACGATTCACATTTCAGCAGACTTTAGCTGCAGTAGGATGATATGAATGTATCAGCAGTTACTGTAGTCGGGAGCATTCAAGAAGTTACTCCAGCCCATTAAAAGATATCAATCTAAGGAAAGGTCTTATTGCCTGCTGTCCCCTTTTTCCCTAATCCCAGAGTCTGTGGTGAGCATGGGGAAGGCTTAGAATCATTGACAGCCAAGTTCTAACTCATCATACAGATCTGAACAAAACACAGGCTTGACCAAATGAAAACAGATAAGTCAACCTTAGAAGATTGAAGAAGAATACCTGCATGGAGCTATGTAATATAAACTGGTGATAGGATTGAGTGTTAATCCCTTCTTCTGGAGAAGAACTTGAGTCAACACCAGCCTAAGAGCCTCAGCAAATATCCCAGTCACCTGGTAAACTGTACCCACTATGTTGAAGTTAATTTCCCCATAGGATGATATTACAACACCAATACTGACCAAAAACATGTTCAAGAATACATCGGATCTTAGTTTGTCAGTTCCACAAATAACAGCCATGACAAAGGTGGCCACCGGCACTGTCATTTCAATACAGAGAAAGCTACAATAATTCAGTAGATTCCCAAGCACATGAATTCGTAACTAGAAAAGAGTACAGTATCCAGACGTACTCAAAGCTTTGAGCATCTGGATGAAGGCCACAGAAATGAATAGATATGCGGTGTTGCCAAACCTGTGAGCACAAAATATGCACCTCTCAGAAATAAATTGTTTGAACCTCATAGCCTCAACTCACTAACTGAAACAGAAATCATCCGCAACCATAATTCTCTCCTAGAAATTAAGAACCTCCGAGTGTGAGGAACAAGGAGACAAGGAAGTTTAAAATCAATTACCCTGCCATGCCAAAGAACAATAGATGGCAATTGCACAGGATGATACTTTTTCTTTTCTTTTTGTTTCCTGGGGGCAGGGTAAAATGGTTATGAAGAGTGATTTGCGGGGCAGGTAATGCAGTACATTTTTTGGCTGAACATAATTATACATTTCTTTATCTTTTAAGAAAAATACCTTGAAATTACAAAGATTATTTGCAGGAGAAGATTTAGAAAAGATCAAATAAAAATATCAAAATTGAGAAAGAAAAATTCATGTGGATTTTGTGTGGTCCCATATGGGCTTGCAGGGTCAGCAGAGGTGAGTAGAAAATTCTCATTGTTGTGTGTGGCGGCTACACTGCATGGCAAGGAGTATGCGCATTACCCGTCCAGTAGACATCTCTAAAAAATCATGATGACCCACAGATGGAGGTGTCCACCATTTTTATCATCATACCGATTTCTGGCCTAAGTATACTTTCATCTTTACTTTAATTCAGAAATAAGAAGTGTCAAAGAAAGGACCACGAGAAGTTAAAGAATCCACCCACCAACATAAACAAGTAAAAAGGTATAGGATAACTCTGAAGTCTGAAATCAACTATTACTATTCACATTTACCTGAAATATGAAATGCCTACATTTCTGAAATTAGTTTTAAAAAAAGAGCTAAAAGGATACCAAAAAAAAGGACTTCTGTGTCATCAGCAAAAGAGAATTAAACAATAACAAGTGTGAGTAGATTCATCCCATTTGAATTGATAACAATTGAGCAGATACGGGCCTTTTCTATTTATAACTGTGAATTATTTGATGAAAGAATCCAAGAGATAGCCAGTAAGCCAGTACTCTGCAAGTCTCATATTTCTAGGTCTCTCAGCAGGTAGTAATTTCAAGCAAAAGATTCAAAATCTCATTGGTCTTAATGTAGAACATTTATGCTTGTATGTGCATGCCCGTTGTTGTTTTGTGGGAAAAACATGAAATGTGAGCTCAAGCAATGTCTAAAGGTAAGGAAACATCAATTTTAGGTTTGATCAGACAATGAGAGAAACTGATCAGCCATGTAAAGGATGGCACTGCAGATACGGAAGCTTTCATAATTAGGGGAAATCTTCAATTAGCTCAGATTCTTGACCTCCGTTTCCACCAGACCAACCCAGGGTGAAATAGTGTTGTATCTACGTATGGAAGATCAATGCTCAAAAGTGTCAAACTTTATGACGAAACATTGTTAGTAGCACATTATATTAAGCTCCAGATGAATATGAAGAAAAATATAACAGAGTACGTCTTACAGGAAACTCTCCAATTTCAAATGAATCATACCAACAAGTCACAAGTGATCATGAATGACAGAACCCGTAAGAAAAGCCAGCAAGTATTCTAGCTCCTCAAAGTAGAGAGCTCACCAAAGACTTGCAGCAAAGAAAGCACTGATTGGAATAACACATGTCGCATATCTGCAAATTCGATAATAAATGGAGAAATGAGAATAAAGATAAGTTTCAAAGTAAAAGCAGTTCAAATCTGCAATTCTCACATTTCGAGAGTCATCTTGACAGGTGACACAACCTGCAAAAGATAATCATAAATTAAAAGGGAAGGCCAGATGACCCTCAATACGAGAATTAAAGCAGTAAGATCAGACATCAAAAATTAATATGCCGATATAGACAAAGTAAAAAAATGAACCAAATTCAGAAGCTAAAGACGACCATACACCCGTATCCTTTTAGTACACAAACAGACACTTAGCAAATTCTCCAAGGAAGTTCATTTGCATGGCCACAACCTTCTCTCCAAGGCCAAAGGGCAGTGTAAAAAGAGGATAAGTTTTCACCAGCACAGTACTTTCCTCAAACAAAGATTGAATTCATCAACAATGTTAAAGATCCTGCTGAAGAGTGACTAGGATGACCCTCAAAATAGACCAATGAATCTAATGTAGTCAAAATCTGTCCAAGAGTTTTTTTTCAAATTAACATACAGCATTAGACTCTAATTCCATATGAGTTGCGTAGGTTTTGTTTGCCAAAAAACTTGTGTAAGATTTAGATACGATTACCAAACTGCCAATGCAGAGAAAAACAATTATCAGGCCATATATATACCCCCTAAATATAAGTCAACGGAAATAGCTTTTTCTACTTGTCAAAGTATTGTAACAAGCTGCTGATAAAAATTATGAACCTTTTAATCAAAAAGACACTAGGCAAGGCACTTCTATCCTGGCAGGTCAATACAAATGCATTAAAGAGATAGACTGAAATGCTTAACCTTATACTCCCTACAGTCCTTTTTGTTTGACATTTAAGGCTTTAGCACACTCATTAAGAAAACCATTTAATAGCATTAATCATAAGGGGTATGTGACTAAACCACCCTTATATTTTGAGTAATTAATGACTCCATGCCCTATTGGAGTGGCCCAATTAGAAGAAAAATTAATATCTTCTTGGTTTCCGAAGTGACAAATATTTTGGACCAAATTCTTTTAGCTAAAGTGACAGATAAAAAGGGCCTAAAGGAGTATCTTGTAACTACTCAAGAAATTACAAGTAATTTAAAGACAATAAGCAGTTCAAGAAGAAGCAAAAAGAATTTTGTGTGTGTAGGTGGAGGGGGGGGGGCTCGATCCTGCTATGACTAAAGTTTGATTAGGCAAGATGGTTTTATCAGGAAGCTTAATGGTCATGGTGTATTTGTAGATGCAATTGTAACAATATCAACGAAATAACAACACCAGAACAAAATAAGTATGTGACAACATCCGAAGAAAATCCTGGACCTTTTAACACATGGATCATCTGAATTGTATACCATGCTAACCTATTGAAAGCAACCTGGTAGAAATGTAACATCTAGCAATCTCAATATAGCAAAAATTTAGACAACAGTGTCGACAATAATTAGGTAGCAAGAAGTCATCATCCAGAAGAGCAAATATGAGAAAGAGTACTAGAAAAATGTCAATGTAATTCAGTAATTCTTAACTACCATACCTTGAAGACACGGATAAGAAAGAAAGCCACTAAGCCTGAAAAGCCCATATGTATCATGGTAAGTGTAATTGGTAATGGAAAATTGAAATATTTTGGTGAAAGTACCCACTGCAAAAACATAAAATAAATAGCAGAAGAAAAATCGTGAGTTTGTATTGATGATATTGAAAAGTAAAAGAATTACACCTTAGTCATAGATTTAGTGCATCCAACAGAAACTTCTCTGAATGAAGCTAACAATGCACGAATAGACTGGTAAGAAAAGAAAAAACCCCACCCCACCAAGACCATTGCCACTTTACTTTGAGCTGTGGTAGTGGAGTAGAAGGCAAGATACATACAAATCAATCATTGGGATGTGTTTTAAGCAAGTTAAGTTTATAAGACAAGCCCTGATGTGTGCTCACCTCCTATAATGCATGATATTGGAAAAGCCAAGACACTAGTATGCTTATGCGTCAAGGGCGCAGTAGAGCGAGGAAGTGGCACTCTGAAAAATGTACACCTTATTCTACTGGATCAATATAGCTTCCTAGTTTATACATCACAAACAAACACTAGAACACAGTTGAACAAGATATTTTCTACCTTCTACGACCAAATGGGGCCAAATCTGAATCAACAATACTCAGCACCCACATCATTGGTTTCCAAATCTCCCTCATTATTTATTCATTTATTTTTTATTCCCAAAATGCCTCGTGTAAGAGTTTTCCTCGCACTGACAATCGGTCTTAGAGAATTTCTCAAAAGAAAAACATCAGTTCCTCATAAAGGATTTGCTCTTCCCTTCATGTTGTTTGGTTAGTTGAATGGAAAGTAAGGAAACTTGTGTCCCTTCTCTGTTCAGTTAGGAATGGCTATGAAAGTTGAATTTGGACTAGCAGCAAATAGTTGCATTTTTTACCACCCTCCTCCTTTTGGCTTCCTAAGAATGTAAGTGACCCACTCCCTGGACCCTACTAAGTCTTCCTTGGAAGCTCATGGCAATAAATGATAGCAGCTTGACACTTTTTCGTCTCAGAGATTGCCTGAACCACAGTTTTAATATGTAGTTTTCTTTTTCCTTTTTTTTATTTTATTTCTTTTATTTCTGAGGTTGTTTAAATGCATTGAAGCTATAGACATTAACATATTCTAACTGACAAAGAATGATCCATGAATCCAATGAAGTCGAAGACAATCATGAAATACTTGGAAAATGGCACATACCTTGTTATACAAAATAACTCCTGATGAAAGCACAATATAAACAAAGAGATAAAAGTAAGTCAATAAAAGCTGTTTGCTGATCATCATTGTAAGTCACTTGGCGATCCAAAATGGCTCCACCTCCCTATTACAATGAAATTCCCTCAAATCCAAAAATCAATCAACTCAGATCCAGGAGATTTGTTCAGGTATGAGGTGAAATTTCAGTTCAACGGCCGTTTTCATTCCTTAAAGATGATTGTAATGCACCAGCCTTGTTTCTGCATATGCCATTATAGAAACATGGACTCATAAAATCTGGAGATAAATGTGTGACATGTCAAATTACTAATATCAGAAGGAATCTTCATTTTCTAACGACACTATCAAAACAACCTGATAAATCAAAGCAAGCACTAAAACAGGTAAACTGGATTATCTGGTCAATTTATAAATATCCACACACAGATGCATGCATGAGATATTACAGATTGCAAAATGCAACATGCCAATCTATCTGATGTATATAATAACCGTATCCGGCTAAGCCAGGGGACTCCATAAGAAGATCTAGAAGAAGCTAATGGTTAGTGACGGGCATAGTTTAAGAAAAAGGATTCACAATTTGCCAATCTGCACCTTGCAGTAAATGCAAAATTCATTAACGGAGTTTATATGAAACTTTTCAGCAAACACACGTTTTGCAACTTAACTTTTACCTTATTGTAGAACTACCATAATTGGACAGACATACAACTAGCAACTGGTAATGGTAACAAAATAAACATAAAATTAGCAGTCCTAACTCCTGAACAGTTGGATTTTCTTAATGTTGAACCAATGCAGAAATAAAAAGCTTAAGCTAACTCAAAAAGGTGCAAGTAGTAGCAACAAAACTGAAAAATAAAATAAAAATAGAATAACATATGAACAATAAAACGAAACGAAGCCGATTAAGCTAAGCATGTGAGCGAGCAAAACAAAATACTAATAATAATAACAACAATACAGAAAAGCAACAGATAATATTGATAATACAAGGAACATCAGCGCGAAAATGACTTTCTAAGGAGAAAATATACACATAATATGTCCTCACACCAATACACACGCGCATTCAGTAAAGAAGAAATGAAAATGAAGATTAAATATGCATACCAGTAACGGAAACAGGAATAAAGAGCTGAAGTCGTGAAAAAGTGTGAGACGGAGATCTGTTTTCCGGCGACGGCGAGATACCGACAATTTCTCGCCGTTCGGTCTGATTTGGATACTTGAATTATCTCGATTACTTTGCCCTATCAACACGATTACGAGTTCCTTCTATTACTACTGTTACTTTAACTACTTGCAAGCTTCAAAGAGATCGAGCAAAGTTCACACTTAGTGTGTGACCTAGAGGAGGATTAGCGGGAGGTGCAAGTACGACGAATGGGTCCCACAAAATTAATTAGTGACAAAGGTGGAAAAGTTTTATTATGGGTGAGGCACAACCAGCAAAAAGGTGTGTGAGGCTCACCATATATTAGACAAATGTCATTGTAGGTCCAATCAGTAATTTTGCTATTCACCTTTTTCTCTTCATTTTATTGACTTCACTTCATTGACCATAGTAAACCCTTCTCGTTGTATCGAAATAGAGATCTGATTTAAACGACCAAGTACATCATATGTTCGATCCATTAGGTTCTTTTTTTTTCGGAAAAGAAACTGCAATGGAATTACCGAGTTTTGAAATATCTTTGGGAAGAGCGGAGCAAAAGTCATAAAGAAAATCCAACTTTCATTCTCATTTACTGTAGCAAATAGAAAGAAGGGCAACCGGGAAAGCGAATCCTTTTTTCTACAATAAGGTTTGTTCAAGAATAAGCACAATTTAAACTTGTTTTATTTAGTGGAAGTTGGTTCAGTTCAGTGAGTTATTTTCTTGATTAGTTATTGAATTATCGTCATCACTATATCTTATTCCCGGTAGAACTTGATGAAGAGGAGCGGAGATGGAATGAAAGAAGCAATGAGAGAGCCTAATTCTCTCCTGACCTAGTATAAGCATGTTCCATTGACCTTTATTACATTAGATTAGTGGCTTCTTTGGGGGGAAAACTTGAATAAGTTTGTTTTTCTGAAGGAATTGTCATTTTCTATCAGGAACGTTATGTCATTTTCAATCACGGCGTATTTCGGATGCTTGAAGGCCCCGCTGACACGAAGTAATTTAGAAAGATTCTCATATCTTTCTTTCTTTTCTACTATTTGCAAGTGCGCTTCTCTCTCGGAAAGTCAGAAATGTTGATTTACTACGATAGGAGTATTTCATATGATTTTTTTTTGTAGGAGGAGATGAAAACATGGGAGCAACGATAACAACTAGCCTACAATTGAGAACTAAATATCCATTGGTTGCTTTATGAATTATATGACTCGAGTGTAGGTATTGTTGGGTTCAAAAACACAAGTAAAGCACATCGGAAGTTTAAAATTTTATTTTTTTACCCCAATAATTACTTCTGGTATGGTTATATGACAATCAAACTTGTAACGTAAACTTGAACATAACACTTACATGTTATAAAAATCTGGAGTCTTTTACTAAAGAGTAAACACGTGATTGACCCTTCGACTACAAGCACCTTACTACGGTGTATTCCTCTGTCAAAAAAGCCATGAAATCTTGGCAGAGGTTTGACAGAGTTTTATCCTAGACTCTAAGTCTAGAATTGTTTAATAGAATAATAGTATTGTAATCAATGGGGTAATGTTGTATATACAGTAAAATTTAGGTCAAAATCATATTAGGGTTGGGCTCTAAGCCTGCCCCAAAATTCGAGGTGCGGTGGGCCGGTCTGACTGGGCCCACTGCCGGGTCTGCGCCGCGGCTCAACCTAGTAGGCGCCATGGCGCCTTACGTCCAACGCTCCTCGTTTTTCGTTACTATATATATATCAAAATCCAATTTTGACTTAATTAAATAATTTCCATCTAATAGAAATTATCCTATTATCAATTTAAATATATCGATTCCAAATCAAATATTTAATACTTTCTCAATACACTCTTAGATCGAAGAGACAATCGACATAGTGTGACCCTATAAGCCTTCATATATTGACACTAATCCAATTAAGGTTCATATGGAACCCCTAGACTGCGTTGTACGACGAACTCAATATATAAAGTATGTTTACATGAATCCAGCAAACATAACATTTATGTGAGATGATAAATTATTTTCATACGCGACACACTCGATCAAGCTTAGTATTTGCCATCTGTCTATCCAAATGGCTTGATCACTTTATCTCATATATATTAGTCGACAACTACACCATATTCTAAATATGTCTCTTGCATTGGCCAATGACTTGGTCGACCTAATATTACTGAAAAGTTGAGTGCTCTCTCGAATATCCAATCGAGGAATGAATCCTATTCTTAGCCCATCTACCACCTTAGTTTACATCATAATGCACCCAACACAAGCCGTATCTTATCCTATAAGGAGTTTAAGCTTAGGACATGGTCAAAGTACATTACTTTGTAAACAAGGTGCATATTGACCTCAAGTCATAGGACATTTATCTCCCACATGTTGATAACACTCTAGACATGTATAACAAATAGTTTATCAGCAGGGCATACTAATACTTTCCAAAAGTATACATGTGTCCATCACTAGTAACCATTACTAGTAGCAGGTGAGACATACTACGTTCTCCAAGAATGTGATGCAGACCACATGTCGACTTATAACATATCATCGATATCACATTCTCGATGATCATTAGTCGAGGCTATTTTGAGAATGACGCTCTATCATCAATAGCTCACTTTATTAATGACAATGTAAGCTCAAGAGATGCACATTAATGAATAATTACAAACAATCAAATAATAATTCAATAATTGCAAATGCCATAAATATATTAATCTCATTAATAATACAAATATGTTCAAATACGTTTTGTACCTAATAATGATTGTCTTTAGGACATACATACTTTCATCAAGTTATAATAGAGAATCGTAAAAGTAAGCTTCGGAAAAAAAATACCATGCCCACATACTCGCTACCTTCAGTTCTTATAATGAAATGGTAATCTAACATATCCTTATTTTTTGGGGTAAATTATTGTTATTAGCGGTTCTTTTAAGAAAATAAAAGGCAGTGCTATATTTTGCATACTCCAAGTTCATTTAAGAAGTTAATAATTGTTAATGTTAATAGTGCAAAAATAATCTCAAGAGAAGAGTAATGTTGATTTTAATAGTGAAAAAATAACTATTAGGGAATAGTGAAGTTACGAAATGATTAATTTTTGTTAGAGCCACTCGTTTCTCAAATGCTTAAATTTTGGGCTTGCTATGATTAAAATCGTCTTCGTTAAAGTATAAGTCTTGCAGCACCGACGAGCCACCGTGAAATTTGCCACAATCTTCAAGCTAACACCTATATTTTCATCTTTGTTTACATACAATTTCAGTTACCACAAATCCAAACTTCACCTGCAATGTAAAGGTTCATCTTGAACCTAAATAAGTAGTAATATAAGAATCTGATTTTTCCCTCACTAATTTGTGTCTAATATTTTTGGTTCCCCAACAATCTAATTTAACTTTCCAACTAGCATCACCTTCACTTTTACTGTTTTCTTAAACTACCATTACACAAATTAAAATAAAGAGAGAACATAGAAATCATAAAGATTGTGGGTTAATCACTGCCATTTCCAACTTTCCAACAGGCTCTCTAGTTGGATTAAGAGTTATTAAGACCAAGAAAAAACAATTTAAAGAGAGAAATATGAAAAATAGTGTGAAAAGTTGATCTTGCTGGGGGTCGCGATGGGGGTGAGGAGAGGAAGAGAGTGGTAAAAAGTGGAAAAAAAGAAGAAGATAAAAAATGAATTGAAATTGGGTAAATTCTGATGTCCCAAAATGGACACTTGTCAATCATAGAAGGAGTCACACAACTGACACACTATCTATGCCTCACACGGAGTAATTCTTTTTCATAAATGTGTACTTATTGAAAAAAATTCATACTTGTGTGAGACCCTACAGTACCTGAACTACTGTAGGTCCCACTTTCTAAACAATCAAAGACCATATCCTTTCTTCTCTCTCATACTTACCCTCTTCTATTAATTTCTTTTTTCACTCCTCTTCCATAGTATCTTATTTCTCTATTTTATTGAATGCATTCTAAGAATTCTACAAAAAGTGTTCATGGATCATGTTTGCAACATAATTTAGAACGTTTTCGTATTTCAAAGGTTTAATTTTGGAGAAAGGTTTTTGAGGGTTTTGGTTAGCCGATCTAATTAGTTTTAGGCTTCTTTTCTTTTCATGTAGCGAATTTTGAGTCGATTTTTTGTGATCAATATATAGGTTTTGTGTATGGTTGTTCATTGTTTGGTTTGGGTCAGTTTTTGACTAAATTAAAATCAAATCAATTTAGTTGATTTAATTATTAAAATTAAACCAAAACAAATATAATACACATTTCTCGAGTTTGGTTGATGTTGGTTTGAATAGATTTTTATTTTTAAAAAATCTAATGGTATTAATTTTTTTTATTTTTTCCTACCATTAGAAAAGAGCTTGTCATTATTTGCTAACATTTAATCATTTAGTGCCCTTTTATTAAGGTAGTTATAATTTTCTGGATATGAAGAATGTCTATATATTTATAAACTTTTAATTAAGTGAATAATGTTTATAAGAAATATACAAATGTATAGGTAAAAATCTCATGTTATTTTTACATAAATTAAATAATTTAAAATAATTATAAAATTTACTGTAATATATTATGTAAAAAATATTCTTCCTTCCATTCATCAATAATTTACAATATATATATAGTGTTACAAGAATATCTACTTTGATACAAACTAGGTAACTAATCACTCCTAACTACAAGATGAATCTAATTCTACATAATATAGGAGATGTACAATTTTTATGGAAATAATATTCTATTATATTACATATAAATAATTATAAAATTCATAAATATAATTTGACGGTTTAGTTTAATTTTTTATTCGGTTTGTGTTTAATAAAATCAACCAAATCAAATATTCTTATTTTCAAAATTTTAAAACCGACCAAATCAAATCCAAAAAAAAAGTATCACTTATTTAATTAATTTAATTTTTTATTTGAATCGATTTTTAACCAAACCACGAAAGAAATGAAAATTAGAAATTGAAACTGAATAATATCTTAAACTCCAGTGTTTTTCAACAAAGAGGCCAACGTGTTGGCAGAGAGTCAAATTTGTGACCTTCGGATCGCAGGTTCGATTCTCAACTCGGCGGATATCGTCCTCTGGGGCATATACCTGTGGTAAAGCCTAGGCGCTAAAAAGCTGCGCTGGCATGTTGCAGTGTGGGATCGGTCCCCGCCAAGCCTTTGAGGGGGTCAACCTTGTAGCATTGATCCGTTGGATGCAAGCAGACACTAACCACGAGTGCACATCCCGTTATTTACCCGGTGGTGGGGTGCGGAAGGACCGATCCCATCATCCCCAGGAGCCTAGTACTAGTACTTGTGCAGGTACTAGCGATATGGAGACACAAGTCGCCTCGAGACCTGGGTTATAAAAAAAAACACTGGATTGGAAGATGAGGAGCAAGTGGGTGGGTCCCACATTAAAATATTAATTAAACAATACACTCACACAACTAGTAATAGTTGTGCCTCGCGCAGGGTAAAAATTTTCACACTTGTTATGTAAACACAGGACTCCGCATATTTTTCCTGTATTTTTACCTTGCTGGCACAATTTAACCTCCAAATCGTCTTGTATCTTGCTTAATTAATAGTGAAACTAACTCAAATACCCCAAAAAAAAACAAATTAATTATTCGCTTTATGTCTTTTTGAAATTAATTACCCGATATACCCTCTCGCTCAAATTCCTTCTTTTGTGATACCATCGCAATATATTTATATATCAGGATGGTATCACGAAAGACTAAGAGAAGGATTGAAGTAGTCTTTCATGATACCATTTCAGTATATTTATATACCATGATGGTAACATATTCATGAGGAGTGTCTCATTGAATGACTGAAGCAACCCTTTATAATACCATCATGGTATATGTATATACAACAACAACATACCCAGTGAACTCCTACAATGTGGGGTCTGGAAAGGGTAGAGTGTACGCAGACCTTACCTCTACCTTGGTAGATAAAACAGTTATTTGTGAGAGACCCTCGGCTCAAGACAAAGCCCAAGCCCAAGCAAAGTAAGACAAAACAAAGTGAGTAAGTCATGATAGCGATTTCTTAAAAGAAAAAGACAGTAAAAAGAAGTAATAACTAATGCAAGTAAATAAGACAGACAAAATACACATAGCAGCATAAATCAAACGACAAGGGACTATACGGTAATATTGTGCCTACTAGTATGATAGGCTAAGCAAGCCTACAATAATAATACAACTATCAGTTTGTAATCGTAGCTAGGACTACACTGGACTACCTACTACCTTTCTACCCTAATACGTATCCTCCATACCCCTATTTGAAGTCATGTCCTCAGTGAGTTGCACATGCGTTCTATCCTGTCTAATCACATCTCCCCAATACTTCATCGGCCTACCTCTACCCCCTCTTGTACCCATCCATAGACAACATCTCTGTCATGACCCGACCCGACGGGCCGCGACTAACCGCCTTAATGACGTCATTATACCAACCTGTCACACATAATCCAACTAACCCTTAATGAGTCTGAAATCCGGCAGATAACGTCGCAATAACAACATATGCCAGGGTAGGCAAGCCGACAGGGCTTCCTTTACCCCCGAATGCACCTGTCTCCTGAGGAGTCACAACTAGCCAACACAATATAACAGACAAGCCGACAAGGCTGCCAACAGATACTAACGTATATACATGAAAACACCCCAACACAGAATACAATGGCATGACTGGCCAAAACAGAGTCATAACCCTTACATACGTACAACCCACCACTGTCTACAGACCTCTATAAGAAGAATAACGACATATGACGGGACAGGGCCCCGTCGTGCCCCTAAATACTAACAGAAGTCTAAAAGAGGTTCGGTACCAAAATGACAAAGCTCTGGATCAAAGGAGCTTTCCAACCTGCTGAGTAGGAACCTAGGCCTGAGGTTCACCAAACTGAGAGCATGTACTGCGCGGCATGAAACGCAGCCCTCGAGGAAAGGGGGGTCAGTACGAAATAATGTACTGAGCATGTAAAACATGAAGCTGTAAAAGAGATCATAAGTAGCCAACAGAAACATGAGATCAGTATAAAAATCATGATCCAAATTCAACTGTGCCATAAACCATAAAAGTCAGTTGTGCCTTATAAAAATGAGAGTCAAGTCAGGAAAACATGTATGCCTGTCCATATACATATATATACCTGTAACGTAACCCGGCCCACTAATGCGGGACTCGGTGGAATCATATCATAACCCCGCCCATGTTGGGACTCGGTACAGTCATATCTCATCTATGGATCCATCCTACGTAACCCGGCCCTCTAGTGAGGGTCTCGGTGAACAATGCAAGGATGTGCACGAATCGTAACCCGGCCCGGGACTCGGTGAGGTGAAGCAATCACACTTAGCACGAGTAGATATCATGAGTAACCATATGTAAGTAAAAATCATCATTTGACTCTCAATCAAATCATTGTAATAAAGTCATAATAACTCTTTGCTGAAAAATCCTAGGCACTTCTCATAACAATCCTCTTTAGGAATTAAACTGTATAAGAATTAAGTACGTCCGCCGTACTTTCATTAAATAAAAATCATGCCAAAGAAAGAAGGAATAGTTCACATACCTCTTAGACGAACTAATCAACTCAATATTAGAGTATGCCTCGTTTTAGAACTTCAACCTTGTCGTCGAATTTATCTAAGTTTCGTGGGTCCTTGTAAGCTCTATGAATGATTATCTACATCATACGGACGAATTACATCACGATCGAATCAACATATTAAAAACAGATCCTTAGGGACATTCTAACGAACACTTTGAAAGCGTAGAACCTATATTCCTTCTATATCGAAATCAATGTAAGTAGTGAAACATCCAACTCTCTTAATCCTCCTTCTTATACTACTACAATCTCCAAAACAATACCACAATTTCACATGCAATCCCAGTAACTCCCAATTACAGCAGTCCTAACGATACCCAACCCAAATTCGCATTTTCGACAATCGTTTTTAGAACTAATAGCAAGAAAAAGATTTCAGAAAATTGTACAAACTATTAAGAACAAGGAAGGTTACCTCATTAAACACATCGACGAAAATCGTTGGGAAACCCTTTTGCTCGACACAGCTTCCGACAACCAGAAACAGACCCCCAAATCGATTCGCGCCAGAATCCGGTTGTATTCAAGGTTTCTTGTAAAGCTCCTGAGTTTCTAAGCTTGATAATGGTTCGGTTCTACTGGAATTTTAACCCAGAATATCAAGAATTCTCCCTCGTTTTGGTTATATGGAAGCTCCCGAAAATCCCCAATTTTGGTCGAAAAATTCAGAAAACCCATCAACTGAGCTTACTCCTGTTGCTAGAAATGAATTTTGATGGAGGAATTTGGTGGAGATGAAGAGAGCACACTGTAGGATCCATGGTTGAAGAGATGGAGTTGAAGAAATGAAAAAAAATGGAGAAGAGAAGGGCTTATGGGCTGCTGATCTCGGTCGATCGATTTGGGGCTTAGCCACCCCCAAATCGATTATAACATCTCACTTACCAACTCCCACTATAAATTGTCCCCTCCCTAATTAATTAATTATACACACAATTAAATTTCCGATCTCTGATTATTTAAATCCCGACGATTACTAAAATCCTCATATGTCAATATCATAATTCCCGTAATAAAAATACCAGTCTATACTCTCTTCGGGGACACACAATTATTATTCAACTCCGTCGACACCCTTACTAAATTCCAAAATTACTTCGGGATCACGCCCTTTTATATACTAATCCTCTTATTAATATACACAAGTACAACGAAAATTTTCCCGGGTCCGGGTCTACTCACCTACGTTACGAGTTCAACCGCTACCCGAAAATACGGGGTGTTACAATCTCACACCTCTACACCGGGACATTTATGTCTCTCCTATGCACGTGCCCGAACTATCTCAATCTCGTTTCCCGCATCTTATCCCCCACCGAGGCCGCTCCAACTCTGTCGTGGATATCATCATTTATAATTCTATCCTTCTTTGTATGCCCACACATCCATCTTAGCATCTTCATCCCCGCAACTTTCATCTTTTTTGTGTGCGAAGTCTTGATCGGCCAACACTCCGTCCTATACAACATAGTCGATCTAACCACCACCCTATAGAACTTGCCTTTTAAGTTTCAGTGACACATTTTTATCGCATAAGACTCCATATGCGAGCTTCCATTTCATCCACCATGTTCCAATACGATGTGTGACATCGTCATCAATCTCTCCATTCATTGGATAATAGACCTGAGGTACTTGAAGCTCCATTTCTTTGGAATGACCTGAGTACCAATAATATCATATATTTTTTTAGAAAAATGTGTCTTTTTTGAATAAAAGAATATGCTCATTGATGATATACCATCATTATATTTATATACCAGGATGATATCATGGATAATAGAAGAACTAACACAAATTTCATGATACCACATGGATATATTTATATACCATATTTGTATAATAACTGGGAGGGAGGGGGCATCTCGGATAAATAATTCAACTTTTTAGGAGTATAAAAAATAAGAGGGGTAGAGGCGGGTAAATTGTTTAATTTATGGGGGTATAAGTGATATTTTCCCTAATTAATACTCCTATTAGTCACTATACCACACACATATTTTCCTGTGGATTTGAAAAGCATGTCTTTAGAAATATCTTATGAAAATTGTTGTTATTTTTGCAATTTAATAGTGTTATTAATCTGTATTGCAAAATCGATGAAGCAGTAAAATTAATTTCTAAAAATAAACAGAATCAATGTTGAAAAAATAAGAATAATTTTTTCAGAATATAATCGAGCCCACTTAGTTCAAAGTGTGTCCTTAAGGAAATTATTCCCCTCACAGTACTCGAGGTTGATGGAATATCCCCTCTCATGATAGAACGATTATCTTATCATAGTAGTAGTACTCCAAATTCGGGTAGCGGCGAACCACTCAACGACAGTATATCACACAGAATTTATTTGTGCAGAAGAAGAAGAAGTTTGTGTTGTTCATAAAAATAGTAAATAAAATTCTGAGGAATCAAACGAATTTATAGCTATGGAAGTACTGTTTTCTGAATGTTTGCAACCTTTCTAAACAACCACTAAAAACTGGTGGGAAATTTAAATATGGGAAATAAACCGGGTCGCGGGTTAGACACACGGATCCGGGTCACTAACGGGGATAAATCAATCAGATCATTTGACCAAATCCAAATCCGAAGCCGAAGCCGAATCCGAAGCCGAAGCCAAGCCGAGCGAGCGACGACGACGGCGCGAGGGGTCCTTGCCCCTCTCAACCCTTTTAGTGACTGGAGAAGGTGTAATGTAATATATACACCTCTCTTTTCCTTTCTTTTTCCGATGTGGGACAACTGGTTTACCCAAGGCAAAAGGGACCTTTTACATTCCCTTCACTTTTCATCCCATCATTTCCCATTCACCAATATCAATACCCAACAATCCCCCACATGAATGGGAATGGCTATAATATAAAAGAATGCGCGGACAAGTGTGATATACAAGCGAGGATTAACTGCATCTGGATAAGTAGGTTTCCCTTTGAACTTTCCATAGTGAACTTATATCGGATATATTCGATCAATCGGTAGATTTGATATCTTTGAACCGTCGAACTTTGTTGTATACCTAGACAACATAAGTCACACAATCAACCCTCAACCGTTTATGGTTCTCACGGTTGTGTTCGTTTCAGCCATGAACACCTCCTGGTTTCATGAGTGCATAGAGAATGGGCCTTCACTGTCATTCCCCTTTAAAGCGGCTTACACTTAACACTCACATAGGTGATTTCTAAACATGTGGTCCTATAGCCACATTATCTGGTCATACACTGCCATATTTAGATAATCATTAAAGAACCTTAATGCTTTATTAACTCATTAACAAGCCACAAGGTTTTATCCTTATTTCTGAACATTGTCTTCATTCGAGAATGGGTTGAGTTATTTGACAATGTTGAACCGTCACTCACAACTTTGTTTGATCTCCTTGAACCTAGCTCTTGCGATCTCCAGCCTGCTAGGTAGAGTTACCGCCATGATGACTTGTCCTCGGCCTTAACATCATTCCCATTGATGATCTACTAACTCCTTCTCTAGATAAGCCTTTTGTAAGAGGATCCGCCACGTTATCTCTTGACTTTACATAGTCAATCGTGATAACGCCACTAGAGAGGAGTTGTCTAATGGTATTGTGTCTTCGTCGTATGTGACGAGATTTTTCGTTGTACATTACGCTCCCTGCCCTACCTATTGCTGCTTGACTGTCACAATGTATACATCTAGGAGCCAAAGGTTTAGGCCAGAATGGAATATCTTCTAAGAAATTCCGGAGCCATTCAGCTTCTTCACCGGCCTTGTCTAAAGCTATAAATTCAGATTCCATTGTAGAGCGGGCGATGCATGTCTGTTTTGATGATTTCCAAGACACTGCTCCTCCACCAACGGTGAAAATATATCCACTCGTGGATTTAACTTCAGATGATCCGGTGATCCAGTTTGCATCACTATATCCCTTAATTACTGCGAGATATTTATTATAATGCAAAGCATAGGTTTGGGTGTGTTTTAAATACCCCAAGACTCGTTTCATTGCCATACAATGAGTTCGATTGGGATTACTCGTGAATCGACTCAGCTTACTTATAGCACATGCTATATCTGGTCGTGTATAATTCATGATATACATCAAACTTTCCAACACTCTTGCATAATCCAATTGTGAGTCACTTTCACCTTTATTTTTTTGAAGTGCAAAACTTACATCAATTGGAGTCTTTGCAACATTGAAATTTAAATACTTAAACTTGTCAACTACTCTTTCAATATAATGAGACAGCGATAATGCTAGACCTTGTGGAGTTTTATGAATTCTGATGCCTAAGATCAAATCAAAGAACTCCTAAGTCCTTCATATCAAATTTACTAGCCAGCATACGCTTCGTAGCATTTACATCGGTAAAATCTCTACTCATTATCAACATGTCATCAACATATAAACAAACAATGACTTCATGATTTGGAGTATTTTTAATGTAAACACATTTGTCACACTCATTAATCTTAAATCCATTTGCCAACATTGTTTGGTCAAATTTCGCATGCCATTGTTTGGGTGCTTGTTTAAGTCCATAAAGTGACTTAACAAGTTTGCACACTTTCCTTTCTTTACCAGGAACCACAAAACCCTCAGGTTGTTCCATGTAAATTTCTTCCTCCAATTCTCCATTTAAGAAAACTGTCTTGACATCCATTTGATGGATTTCAAGACCATATACGGCCGCCAGTGCCACTAACACCCGAATAGATGTTATTCTTGTTACCGTCGAGTATGTGTCAAAGTAATCAAGGCCTTCTTTTTGTCTATAACCTTTGACCACAAGTCTTGCCTTATATTTGTCAATAGTGCCTTCAACTTTCATTTTCCTTTTAAAAATCTATTTTGATCCTAAAGGTTTATTTCCAGGAGGAAGATCAACCAATTCCCATGTATGGTTGTTCAAAATTGATTCAATCTCACTATTGACTGCCTCTTTCCAAAATGTTTGAATCGAAAGAAGACATCGTTTGCTTTAAATGTTTGAGGCTCATTTTCAAGCAAGAATGTCACAAAATCTGGTCCAAATGAAGTAGATGCCCTTTGACGTTTGCTACGCCTTGCATCCTCTTTACTTGGTGTATTTTCCTTTGGTTCTTCCCGCGGTCGTTTAGATCTTTCACTTGACGACTCACATTCAGTTTTATACGGATAAACGTTCTCAAAGAATTCAACATTATCTTATTCAATTACCGTATTAACATGAATTTCGGGATTGTCCGATTTGTGAACCAAAAACCGACAAGCTTTGCTGTTTGTAGCATAGCCAATAAAAACACAATCCACAGTTTTTGGTCCGATTTTTACCCTTTTGGGCAAAGGAACTTGGACCTTTGCTAAACACCCCCACACTTTAAAATATTTCAAGTTGGGTTTTCTTCCTTTCCATAGTTCATATGGAATAGATTGTGTTTTGCTGTGGGGCACCCTGTTGAGTATTCGGTTAGTTGTAAGGATAGCTTCCCCCCACAAGCTTTGCGGTAAACCGAAACTTATTAGTAAGGTATTCATCATTTCCTTTAATGTTCGGTTTTTCCTTTCCGCAATTCCATTTGATTGTGGTGTGTAAGGGGCAGTAGTTTGATGAATAATTCTATATTCTAAACATATCTCTGCAAAAGGAGATTCATACTCTCCACCGCTATCACTTCTAATCATTTTTATCTTTTTATTCAATTGATTTTCCACTTCGTTCTTGTATTGCTTAAATGCATGAATTTCTTCATCCTTACTATTAAGCAAATACATATAACAATATCGAGTGCAATCGTCAATAAAAGTTATAAAATACTTTTTCCCACCGCGAGATGGTATTGACTTCATATCACATATATCTGTGTAAATTAAGTCTAAAGGATTTGAATTCCTATCAATAGAATTATATGGATGTTTAACAAACTTAGATTCAACACAGATTTCACATTTAGATTTATTACACTCGAATTTAGGCAATACTTCTAAATTAATCAATTTTCGCAAGGTTTTGTAGTTGACATGTCCTAAACGAACATTCCATAAATCATTTGACTCCAATAAGTAAGACGAATCTGAATTTTCATTAATACTGTCAACAACCATTACATTGAGTTTGAAAAAGCCCTCGGTGAGGTAGCCCTTTCCTATGAACAAATCATTCTTACTTATTACAATTTTCTCACTAACCAACACGCACTTAAACCCGTTTTTGACGAGTAGTCCGGCTGAAACTAAATTCTTTCGAATTGTTGGAACTTGCTTCAACCTTGCTTGTTGCAGTATTTCCCATAAACAGTACCTCTTCGGGTCCAGCGGGAGCATAGGTTGCAAATGCTTCTTTTGTAGCGCAAACATGTCGAGTGGCACCAGAATCAAGCCACCACTCCTTTGGGTTTCCAACCAAATTGCACTCCGATAGCATTGCACACAGATCATCCATATCATCATTCTTTTCCACCATATTGGCTTGTCCTTTTCCCTTCTTCTTTTTCGGGAGACGACAATCTGGGGCTTTGTGGCCAACTTTCCCACAATTAAAGCAATTGCCCTTGAATTTTTTCTTGTTGGAATCCTTCTCTTTTCCAGAAGGCCTCTTCCTTTTCTTGTTCTTTTTCAGAGCAGCATCTTCAACGATGTTTGCCCCTTCAATTGGTGACGTCTTACGGTACATTTTCTCAGCGGTTTTGTTATCTTCCTCGATCTTGAGACGAATCACAAGATCTTCCAACTTCATTTCCTTTCTTTTGTGCTTAAGATAATTCTTGAAATCTTTCCATGAGGGCGACAACTTCTCAATCATTGCGTACCACTTGGAACGCTTCATTTACTACCATACCTTCAAAATAAGGTCATGGAAGATAAGTTGAAGCTCTTGAACTTGGGTTCCAACGGTTTTTCCATCCACCATTTTGTAGTCTAGGAATTTGGCAACCACAAACTTCTTCAAGCAAGCATCTTCGATTTTGTACTTCTTTTCAAGTGCACTCCATAGTTCTTTGGAAGTCTCTACTGCACTGTAGACGTTGTACAAGTCATCTTCTAAGGCACTCAAAATGTAGCCTTTGCACAAAAAATCAGCCTGTTTCCAAGCCTCAGTAACCATGAACTGTTGGTTGTCATGCATGTCGGCGGCAGGCACGGGAGGGTCCTCACTGGTGAACTTTTGCATACCAAGGGTGGTAAGCCAAAAGAACATTCTTTGCTACCATCCTTTAAAGTTGGCACCGGTGAACTTCGCAGGTTTCTCAGCCCGTGGCACAAAAGTACGGGTTGTAGGAGTAACCGCTGGTGCAATATTCGCAGAGGTAGTTCCAGTCTCAAACTCTCAATTATCATTATTCGTTTGTCATTGTCAAATCGACAAGTAGTTTTAGTTAATAAAATCAGAATAGCAATTCAATCACAGACTTAAACGATAAAGATTTTATTTCTTCAAATCGCAGTATAATTATGAAACTTTAGTATTCCAACGAAGTTTTTATATCTTCGAGTCAGAATACTAATATTCATATGGAGTATAAAACTACACAAGTTTTAATCTCCAAACCAGAATACATCAACGATGAAGTTTTTATGTTCTTCAAATCGTTGTACAAGTATGAACTTTAATATTCCAACGAAGTTTTTTTTTTTTATATATCTTCAAGTCAGAATATGAAATTTCATACGGAGTAGAAAACCGCACAGGTTTTAGTCTCCAAAACAAAATACAGATTAATCTAAAAATATAATTTCCTTAAGATTGTTATTAATCTGTATTGCAAAACCGATGAAGCAGTAAAATTAATTTCTGAAAATAAACAGAATCAGTGTTGAAAAAATAAGAATAATTTTTTCAGAATATAATCGAGTCCACTTAGTTCAAAGTGTGTCCTTAAGAAAATTATTCCCCTCACAGTACTCGAGGTTGATGGAATATCCCCTCCCTGGATAGAACGATTATCTTACCAGAATAGTAGTACTCCAAATTCAGGTAGCGGCGAACCACTCAACGGCAGTATATCACACAAAATTTATTTGTGCAGAAGAAGAAGAAGTTTGTGTTGTTCAGAAAATTAGTAAATAAAATTCTGAGGAATCAAATAATAATTAAGAAGTTTGTGTTGCAACCCTTCTGCATAGCCACTAATGGAAGTACTAATTGGATAAGTTAATTAATTTAATTAAATAATCAAAATTAAAGAAAATTTGGTCCAAAAAGATTATCAATCAATCAGATCATTTGACCGAATCCGAATCCGAAGCCGAATCAAGCCGAATCGAAGCCGAAGCCGAAGCCGAATTTGTGTTGCAACCCTTCTGAACAACCACTAATGGAAGTACTAATTGGATAAGTTAATTAATTTAATTAAATAATAATTAATTAAATAATTAAAATTAAAAAAAATTTGATCCAAAAAGATTATTAATCAATCAGATCATTTGATCGAATTCGAAGCCGAATTTTGTGTTGCAACTGTTCTGAACAGCGAAAATGTGGTCCAAAAAGATTATCAATCAGATCCGAAGCCAAAGCCGAAGCCGAGCCGAGCGACGACGACGGCGCGAGGGGTCCTTGCCCCCTCAACCCTTTTAGTGACTGGAGAAGGTGTAACGTAATATATACACCTCTCTTTTCCTTTCTTTTTCCGATGTGGGACAACTGGTTTGCACAAGACAAAAGAGACCTTTTACATTCCCTTCACTTTTCATCCCATCATTTCCCATTCACCAATATCAATACCCAAGAAATAGTAAATTATTATCTTTTTTATTATAGTTTTAAGAATTTATTAAATACTATAAATTTAAAGACGAATCTTTTGATCTTTTAAGCGTGGTTTGGTTATAAGAATAAGAGATAATAATATCAGGATATATTATGAAATTAGTGTATACCCCTCATTTGATTGATTCTTTTGTCCGATATAAGCGATTTCTGATTTATACGATAATTGTAATGTGTCTTTTATAATACATTGTATGTGGATAACAATCATCATATTACTAATCATAGGATAAAATAATAACGTCGTCTATTTGTCATTCTCGAAAGCTCTTCTTTCAAATTCTTTTTGAAAACTTAGTTTTAAATTGAAGAGAAAACTTAAAAGTTCATTCAAGTCAAGTGTAAAACCAAAACATGTTTTACATTATATTTAATTTATTTTACAGTTTTAAATTGAAGAGAAAACTTAAAAGTTCATTCAAGTTTATCAAGTGTAAAACCAAAACATGTTTTACATTATATTTCATTTATTTTACTTTAATTCAATAAATCAAATATCTAAGACTAAAAGTATATCTACTAAATAATTTTGTTATTATTCAATTTTCGTACTATAACTCTAGTATAATTTGGGATGCAATGGTTGGTCCTAATCCTATAGCTTCTATAAAAAATGTGTAAGTGACAATGCAAAAGCTAAAAGTTAACTAATGTTGGAGCGATATTTTTACATCTAAAAATCTAATATATATATATATATTAAAAAAATTACAGAGTCATTTTTTGCAATGAAATAAAAAAAAATGTCAAATGCCCAATTCATCCTCATTTTGTCTTTTACCAGTGATCCTTATACTGTCGAGTGTTGTGAATTAATTAATTTGACTCTTAATACTATATTATATTGATCTGGTTTATTTTATGATTTATTTCGTTACCAATTTTTATTATTATGGAAATAAAGTTATACAACATAGGAGTTGAATAAATTTAAAATGATTTTACTTATATTGGTAAATTCGGAAAAGAATTGAATTGAATTGAATTCTTTTATTAATTAGTTAATTCAAATACTTAGTTATTTGTTTTCAAAAGGAAATAATTCATTTTCTGGCGCTTTAAATTCTTAATATTAGCTCCTCCCAAATTTAAATATTTTATTGATTTTAATTTTATCCAATAAAAATCAGATTTTTAATGGTAAGGAAGATGAACATTAATGTACTTTTAGATCTTTGTGTTTGCAGAAATGTTGGTGTTATTAACTTTTGCCAGATGTAGAAAATAAAATCCTCGTCAAGAAAAATAATTAAGACCGAAAAATATTATAAACAGTGTAGTATATTTCTACAATGAATATCTCAATATTTTTAAATCCTTCAATTTTTTATACAAATAAATTCAAAGGCTTTTGAGCTGGGTTTAAGCTTGATCTTGAATTTGGTGAATTTTATCTTGACTTTCATTTGAATTCAAAAACTTGAAATTTCATCTTAGATAATGTTAACTGATTTTCTTATCATTAAGGTCCCAAAATAGAGGCTTGTAGCACAAAGCAAGAAATGCACAAAGAATATTCAATATGATCAAAATACCTTCAAAATGAATTTAATTGGAATAAGTTAACATAATTGTAAAAAAAATAAAAAATCTATACACTTTGAAAGTTTTGTTTTTATTTTCTCATTTTATCATCAGAGTCGAGATTCTATAGCTACATTCACAAAAATATTATAACTTGTTTAAACTAGCAAAATTTCAAGAAGAAAAATTCTTAAATTTTCGTACCTAAACAAACAAAATCACTTAAAATAAAATGGAGAAAGTACATCCGATTCAAAAAAAATGTCTACTTGGCCTTTTTTTGGATCAAGAAGGAATTAACTTTTTTTTTCTCCGGATTTGTCCTTAATAAGTATTAAGTGACCAAATTTCAATATCTATTTAATTAATGATAGTTTAGTCAAATTAATTATTTTTATCTAGGAATTAACATTTTGTTAAGAAGTATGCAAATGGCTAAGTAAACATTCTTTTTAAACCGAAGAGAGTAGTAAATAACTAAATATCAGACCAAATTTTACTACTCAGTTCTTGATGTGAAGTCCACCAAAACTATTTCAGAGGGCACAATGGGAAATGAAAAAGGAAAAAAAACTATTTTTTTTAGCATTGTGGAGTTTGATGTAAAGAGGAAATGTACAGAGTTCAACTGCTTACATATTTTCCTTTTACTTACCTGAGGTGGCCATTTTGTGACAGCATATATAGAAGTTTGGAATTTTTTTGAAAAAAATCAGACCCAAACATCACATTTAAATTCTGACTTCAGATCAAATAACCACTTTGAGCTAGAAACTATACATAACCAACTTCTAAACAAGGTCACTAGTGAGCATTTATTCCTACTTAATTTAAATCGCCATCTCAACCTTCACTTTATAAGTTCTATTCCCACCTTATAATCCCCTTCCGCTTCCTTGCCACTCCCCCGTGTATAATAAATTGAAAAAATCAATTATCCAGATCTCCACCCACCCGGTGCACAAGAAAATGGTGAATAGTGCACAATAACAACTTTTGGGATTGCTATTTAAAAAATAGCCAATATTCATAATGTGTTTGATATTTAGCTACTTGTATCATATGGAGCCAAACTATAGGCCTCCGGTCTGAAGGTGAATTACGACGCATACCATTAAAAGTAATTACCTTGTAAGGGATATTTTTTTCCGAAGGGACTCGGTTGAACCCCCTAACCACCACCTCGCTCTGTCCCTGGCTCCCTCGTGTCGGTTCTACCGAGAAAATATAGCCCTGATCACCCTCCTCCTAAGAACAGCCCATTTCATTGGCCCGAAACCAGTAATGAGAGCAATCTCACAATGGATCTTTGGCCCACGAGCACGTGGTCACCAGAACAGTTAACAATCGAAGCACCCATCAATGGAATGTATTTCGTTCATCCAAACTCAAGTAAAGACTCATTCGACGTAAATTGGGCGTGAGTACCTTCATTTTATTATATACAGTATATACTTTTGGTCCCTCACTGCTTCGGAATTTGTCTCAGGAGGTTTTCACTCTCTCCGTTCACTTTTATTTGTTCATTGTGAAATTTATACACATCTTAAGAAATAGTAAGTAATAAATGAAATGTATCCGTAGTCGGAGAGAAAATCACCCGTTTGATTGAACACGCTGCCAATAAAATTTTACCTCTTATTATAGTGTGTGCTTCTGGGACTAAAAAATAAAAAGTACTTAATAATTCTTGATTATGTAAATAAGAATAGTTTTGAAAGAATAAGACCAAGTTCTTCAAAATTCTAAAGCACCACTTATTCTGAAAAAAAATGAAAAGCCTAAAAAGTCACTTATTATGAAACAAATGAAGTATAATTTATCATGATATCCATATTAATTAGTGTATAATCTTAATAAATTTGAAAAATAATTTAGAATGAGTAATTAATGATAAAGATAAAACAAGAAAAATAAATTACTTTTCTCTTGATTAGCGAAAGTAATAAATAAAAATAAACATCTATTTTTAAAGTAGTGAACAAGTAAAAATAAGGAAGTAAATTAAAATCATGAATTGTAAGGACAATTCCTAATTTATGAAAAAGATCCTTAGTGTAACAGGTAAAATTACTAATATATGACCAAAAAATTATAGATCCAAATCGTGAAAACAATGCAACCGGAAAAATTACTAATATATGACCAAAAATCATAGATCCAAACCGTGAAAATAATGCAAGTAAAGCTAGGTACGACATATATTTATGGTCGGACCCTTCCGGGACGGGAACTTAATGCACCACCAAGCTGCCTCGATTCTCTCCTCAAAATGGGAAAACAACGCCAACATTGTTATTAGATTATTTTTGTGTTGAATAGAAACTATTGGTTGCTTCCAGTTAACCAAATCGGCAGAGCCTAATTTCAGCAACGAATGGTGACCATTACAATTATAATTCTACAAGTTGCAACAGGAGGCATATTAATTTCTCATATACTAACACAACATACAAAACAGGCAGAATGGCTCAAAAATAACCACATGATCTTTGATTGGAGGAATTTAGTCCGCACAACAAAAGGAACATTAAATAACAATGACATTAAAACTAATCCATTATTGGTCAAAGGCCATAGTCACAACAAAGGTGAAGGATTAATAACTATATGCCTTAAAGGGTGTTGTACGTCACCTCCACCAGCATGTTTGACAAATTCAGCTGGAGAAAGAAAGCTACCATGACAAACACAAACTATTTTGACTTCCTCTCCCTTCTTATATCCGTATAAAAATCCTTCGATCTTCTTTCCATTTGGTTGGTCACCTCTTGTGGAAACACAAGGCATGTTAAGCATGAAGTTTCTGAACATTTCTTTAGCTTCTTTACCAGTTTTCTCCGACAAGACTGGTGATTTCTCATTAGTCGTTTCACGTGCTCTTGCAATCGATTTTTGCTCACGCTCAGTACTATCACTCGGCCCTGCAATGAAGCAGCAGCACATAGAGCAAGTTTAGTGATAAGGGTAAAGAATAGATTTTGGTCTAACTCAACCCCAAAAACTAGCTCGAAGGGAGGAGTATTGCTCAAGCTATATAAGGAGACCAAAGACCACTTATCCCACTGATTTGGGAGAACTCAACACCCCGCTTCACGCCCAGGGTTGCACATCTGGAGCGTGGACAATATAAGAGAGGGGCCCAACATCGGAAATAATGAATTGAGACGGGTCTGGCTTTGATACTAGGTAAAGAATGGATCTTGGGCCTAACTCAACCCCAAAAGCTAGCTCAAAGAGAGGAAGATTGCCCAAACCATATAAGGAGACCAATGACCACTTATCCCACCGATGTGGAAGAACTCAATAATAAGTATAAACAACCCAAAAATAAACGGCAAAAAATCTTTACTTGAATCACGACAAAGAAATAAAGTTAGCATAAAGCTATGACCAATATATGAACTTGGCATATTGGCACCTCATATCTAATCTAAGATAGAGAGTGAAATTCAGGAACTAATTGAAATAATTAATTCCTTGATTATTCTTATTGAATGAATATGTATATATACAAGTTACAATCTCCAAATATGAAAAATTATATTCCTACCAAACTTCTAATATCTTCGTTCTACTTGTACAAGAATTCTACAATTATGATAATTATACAATATAATTCAGTACTTTTATTTATGGTACAAGACT
Source organism: Anisodus tanguticus (assembly GCA_034509755.1). Classification (NCBI taxonomy): domain Eukaryota; kingdom Viridiplantae; phylum Streptophyta; class Magnoliopsida; order Solanales; family Solanaceae; genus Anisodus; species Anisodus tanguticus. The sequence continues at coordinate 25,413,614 of CM067556.1, forward strand.
AGTCAAAACCGTGTATATCATAGGGATATACATGGTATATATTCTATCACACCCCCGCAATCATAGCGGGCGTGTCGTACGCTGAGACTGTCCCTAAAATATTCAAATAAAATCGAGGGAAGACCATTCGTAAATATGTCAGCAATTTGGTATCGTGAGGGCACATGTAAGACACGTACTTGTCCACGAGCTACCTTTTCGCGAACAAAGTGAATATCCATCTCGATATGTTTAGTGCGTTGATGTTGGACCGTATTGCCAGAAAGATAAACTGCACTAACATTATCACAGTAGACCAAAGTAGCTTTCTGAATAGGAAAGTGTAGTTCTAACAAAGATTACGCAGCCAACATGTTTCTGACATCACATTCGCCACGCCTCGATACTCGGCCTCTGCACTGGATCTTGATAATGTAGCTTGTCGTTTGCAGACCACGAGATCAAGTTATCCCCAAGAAACATACAATAACCAGAAATCGAGCGTTTAGTATCAGGACATCCACTTCAATCAACATTTGTATAAGACACAAGTGTAGAAACGGACGTAGGATACAAATGCAAGTCATAATCAAGTGTGTCCTGGATGTATCGTATAATGCGTTTGAGCGCATTCATATATGCTCAATCCGTGGATCATGCATAAACAAACACACATGTTAAACTGCATAAGTAATATTTGGCGTTGTGAAGGTAAGATATTGAAGTGCCCCTGCAAGGTTGCGATATTGGGTGGGATCCTCGAACTTAGTGCCAGATATAACACTCAACTTCGGGTTAGTATCAACCGGAGAAGAAATAGATTTACACAATGACATACTAGCTCTTTCAATGATCTTAGCGACATACTTCCTTTGTGATAAAAATAGACCACATGAATGACGAGTGACAACAATCCTCAAGAAATAACTCAAGAGCCCCAAGTCTTTCATAGCAAATTCGAAACTGAGAAGTGTCATGATAGACTTGTGCATATTATCAGACGAAGCAGTCAATATAATATCATCGACATACAACAAAATGTATGCCAGAGAAGTACCACGACGATATAGAAAGAGAGAATGATCAGACCGGCTGTGAGAAAAAAATAATAGAAGATACATAATCTGCAAACCTTTTATACCAAGCCCGTGGGGCCTGCTTAAGTCCATATGGGATCTCGAAAACCCAAGGGCTGATGCATATAAACTGTCTCTTTAAGATCACCGTGTAAAAATGCATTTTCACATCCAACTAATGAATGAGCCATGCTTTTGAGAGAGCCAAACTGAGATCAGTACGAATAGTAGTTGATTTGACCACCGGACTAAACGTTTCACCACAATCCACGCCAACCTGTTGAGTTTTACCATCACGTACAAGACGAGTCTTATGCCTTTCAAAAGAACCGTCAGAATTTTCTTTATGAAAAAAAATTCACATAGACCGAATAATATTAGCATCAAAAGGACGGACACCAATTCTCACGTCTTATTTTTAATAAAAGCATTATATTCGTCCGTCATTAGCCAATTGTCAATTCAGGTAATTTAATACGGACACAGGGTTACGCGGGAAGGCGAATTTAAGAACATTAGAATTGAGATTAAAATATCGTTTTGATTTAAAAATACCCCTTTGACTACGAGTAACAGACCCTTGACTAGAGGAGGAATTGAAAGGATTTTGGGCAATGTATGAAACGGGGACGGACTGGCCAGCAGGTAGTGGGCCTGCTGGCCAACAACTGGAACAGGAACAATAACATGATCAGGATTGAGTTGAAACACTGGAACAATACCGAGATCAGTACTAGACCGTGTCATCGGCCCACTGGGCAGAACAGTGGTTGCAGTAGACTGGGGGCCAGTAGGTCCACCTGCTGGCGTATTGTGGTCACGGACAAGTCGGAAAAATGATGGATAATATATGGTGAGACCTCGTCATCTAAAAAATTATACGAACTCGGCACGAGACTACTCACTTTAGCAAAAGGAAATTGGATTTCATAAAAAATAACATGGCGACTAATTATGATTCTATTAAATGATAAATCAAAATATTTGTAACCACGATGATTAGACGGATTACCCAAAAACACACGAGCGGTAGAACGGACCTGAAGTTCGTTAATTGTCGTTGATGAAAAAAATGGATATCATGAACACCCAAAGACCCTAAGATGAGAATACGAAGGATCATTATTATAGAGAACTTTAAGGGGAGATTTAGATGCTAATCCTTTGGTAGGAAGTACATTAAGGAGGTAAGTAGTCATTTGTAGTGCATGATGCCAAAAAGAAGGGGGTATAGAAGCATGAGATAATAAAGTTAGGACAATATTATTAATGGTCAAATTTTTTGTTTAGCTTTCCCATTTTGTGAGGACGTATGAGGACAAGAAAAATGAAAAACTATGCCATTAGTATCACAAAATTTCTAAAACAACCCATTATCACATTGAATACTTTTAATTTTCCGTTCGAATTGGGTACGGATGAATGCTCTAAATTTTAAGAATGTGAAAAAAACATGAAACTTTTTCGATAAAGGAAAGGTCCACAAAAAATTAGAATAATCTTCCAAAAATAGGGTATAATAATGATGGCCCACAGAACTTAACACGGGATGTCCATAAATCACTATGAATAATGTCAAACGGCATTAAAGTACTAGAAGTAGAGACTACAAATGGTAATCTAACATGTTCCCCTAATGGACAAGAACGACAAAGTGGAGTACTACGCGTACCCTTACAACAAATAAAATTATTTTTATACAAAGAAGAAATAATAGACGATCCCGGATGACCCAAACGTGCATGCCACAAGAAACGAGCAAGGGCGGCAAAAGTAGACGGCATGGCTCGACTCGCGGAATGATGGTATTTATGATAGGATAAAGCTCTCCCCTACTATTGCATCCGTCTTGAAATTTCTTCACAGAAAACCCAAAGGAATCAAAATTAACAGAAACTCAATTATCAGTGGTGAATTTTCGGACAGACACCAAATTTTTAATTAAGTTAGGGACATGAAGGATATTTTTCAAAACTAGAGGTGGATGTGGGGAAGACAAAGTTGTATGTCCATAATCGCGAATTGAAATTGAATTGCCATTACCAACAATAATACCACAATTTTTGCTCAAATTGAAATAAGACGAGAGAGTACCTTGATCAGACGTCATGTGAGAAGTGGCTCCGGTGTCAATATACCAATTCACGTCTAGAGGATTTAATCCAATCGTGTGCATTGCGGCCTCAATATCTGTCGAAGTTAGTATGGCGCCCACTGCCTTGAACGCCTGCGAAGGCCGAGGCCAAAGCAAACATGCCTGCGGCCCCAACCCAGAAGTGAATCTGCTGCCAGCATCAGACCCGAGAAATTGGGCCGGACCTGTTGCTGGAACTGGGCCTAGTTACCCGGATAAGGACTGGGAGAAAAATAGGGACTGTTGGGCTAATGGCCACTGGCCTAGTTCCATGGCCAGGGAGCCCACGGCTGGGACCAGGCCAACTGCGGCCCACTGCCCCGAGGCCCACTACCGCTGCCACCATTATTTCGGCCACATCTGTTACCACTGCGATTGCCACCACAATTTTTGCCATTATTTTTACGATTTTGACTTTTTTTGCCACCACCGTTGTTGCGGTGTTGACCAAAATTCTCGAAGAACGAGTGAGAGTCGTCTGACGTGGTCATCATGGAAATGGAATTGGCACCGGTAGCCGATTTTTTAGCTAAGCCGACTTCTTCTAACGTGAGCATGAAACGTGCCTGATAAAAGGGTGGTAGAGGGTTACTTTGACGAAGTAGTGTGCCAACGCCGTTATAGGCCTCAGATAGGCCTGCAACCATTTAGAGAACAAGACAATCATTGGTACGTTGCGGAGTTGGTCTGTCAATTCCTTCAGCCTTTTACAATAGGCCGAAACGTTAGAAAAATATACTATGTGGACATGTGAAAATTCCTGCTCGAGGGTGATAGCACGAGAATTCTTGTTATCTTGAAATATATCACGCACCCTATTCCAAGTTTCCATTGCCGTAGTGTCAGGCTCAATGATCGTTTGTAGGAGGTCAATATAAATAGTGGAATAAATCCACTGGAGAACGGTAGCATCAAATGTCATCCATAACGTAGGATTTTCCTCGGGGTTAGGCACCTCCTCTGTGCCAGGTGTCCAGGAAATTATGTGATGGAGAACTTGATGCGAGCGTGCGTGAATTTTGAATAATTCCGCCCATGTCGCTTATTAGACGTTTTCCATCTCAAGAACAATAGGGATGTTGTTCCTGATGTTGGAAACTGTAAGGGTTGGATGAAATAAGTTCTTCGACGTAGACATAACGAAAGAACAATAGAAGAATTAGGGATTTGGAAGAAAATTTGGTAAGGGAGGAGGAAGAAGTCAGTCGGAAATCGAGAAGGGTTCTCGGAATTTGAGCCGAGAGTAACGAAAGAAAATTGAGAAGGGAGGTAGTTTAGACCTAGACTTCTGATACCATGAAATAATTAATCCCTTGATTATTCTTATTTAATGAATATGTATATATACAAATTACAATCTCCAAATATGGAAAATCCTATTCTACTAAACTTCTAATATCCTAGTTCTACTTGTACAAAAATTCTACAATTATGATAATTATACATAATTTAATACTTCTATTTATGGTACAAGACTAGTCGAAACCGTGTATATCATAGGGATATACACGGTATATTCTATCACTAATCTCATTATAATATAATGTATGCACAGTTCAAGCCTTAAAGTAATGAGTTCAGTTGAACACATACAAGCGACTCTTAAAACCGCCGCTGATTTCAGGGCGAACAACAAACAACAAGCATTTCTCACTATAGAGTTAAACGCCTTAGCTACTAGTGAAGAAAACTTTATCCTAAAAAGCCTAAAAGAGCAGACAAATCCTCCTCAAGACCCAAAGAAGAATAAGTAGATTTTTTTGAGAATGAAAAAGAATACACAGATTAATCAGACATAATAATTCGGCCTCCATGTATAAAGTGTATTCGTTTTCTAATCTCACATAAACAAGTAAAGGTCTTGACAAATTAGTCAAGGACTCACTACACACCAGATATAACTACTCTGAGCTAATCAGTCAATACCTGCAATGACTAAAACGAAGATTTCAGAAAATAACATTGACTTGTGCAAGAGGTTAGGTTCCACACCGACATTGTAGCATATTGATGACCTTTTTATTCAAGTACACAGATCCCATTTTTACTGATAGAGATGTGATATGAGATGAACAATTTTTAACAGGGTCTCTCATTTTCTGCAAGTGAAACTACCCAGACTATAGTACATGTTCATGGTCTGGTAGCCACCATTCTTTCAAGACGGAAACCATACCTTAAAGATAGAAAAATCATCAAATTTCTTGATTTACACTAGTCTTGGAGTATCTACTTACAAATGTGATCAAAACAGTGAATATCTACAATTCTATATATCTGACGTGAAATTGGAAGACTTGGAGAGGTTGCCCATGATGGATATTATTTGAGAAAGCTACTGGCTACCTACTTAATTTGAAATTTCACCATTTCGTACAAAGTAGAATAACCTATATTCAGCAGCTTAAGATGGATAACTTTGATTATATTTCCTTGTTTCTTTTTTAAATTTTTTGAAAGATTAGACCAAACAGTCGCTTTACTAGGTTTCTAGTGTTGAGACACTTTTAGTAGGCTGGTCGGTACAATATTTCTCCACCTAATTCAAAATCCTATATCTGTCCTATGAAAATAGGCAAGAACCAGAAAATACTTCTCCCAACAAACCTCTACCTAGAGCAGTATTAACTACACCAGTAAAAGAGTAATTTCGCGTACGTCATCCGGGTATTCAATAAGATGATTTTAAAAAATGTTCTGTACAGTGGATGCATTACAGTGGAGCACCAAAAACCTAAACCTTATCCTCGAAGTTCTAGTCAATTTCGATCATTCATTAGCTCAGGGGCGGAGGTAGAAGCTCATGTAACTTTTGGTCAAATAGTATAGTATATTTATGTTAAGAAATTCATTAAATATGTACTTATATATTAAATTTGAAACTCAAGTATTAGCACTTAGGGTCTGTCACTAGAAAACTGCGCTGAACATAATCTTCTTTCTTGGTAAACGCATATGCCACTTATTAAAAAATGCAGCCTGGTGCTAAGAAGAATCCGAGGAAGGGCTGCACCCAAAAGAGCCTAATGTAGGAAGGCTACACACCGATGCTTAGATGCAAACATTCATAGCTAATTTAACGACTCAAACGTGTAACTTATTGGTCAAACGGTCTGCGCTAATTTCACTGCTCGATAGGGCATACGAAGACTAAAGACAACTTCACTTTTGCTAAGGCCCCCACCTCCCACCCCCTCCACAGATCCATTTACTCTAAGGCCACGTTACAAAAATAAGAATTATCAACAAACTTATCCAAGAACAAATAATTAATTCTTACTACATTTTTTTTTTTTCGAGTCAATTTGAAAAAATTTTAAAATTAAATTAGATTAAATTAACTCAACATTTTAATATTAAAGTTTATATATTTGAAAAATAAGTAAAAAGTAATTTGGTGAAAAAATATGTCGTAAGATATTAATCAAAAGTTCATGCTTTTAATTTCGAAAAACGAAAAGTGACACGTAAATTGTAACAGAGGCAACGGAAAACAATGAAGGATGAGAAAGGAAGAGAGATTCAAGTGGATAAAGCAATAAACTTTATGATACCTTGAATAGGTTGTTGTTGGCTTTCCAAATCAGTCATCCCTGAAGAACCACTTCCTTGTGATCCCCCTGAAGACGGCAAACAATTCCCAATTTCTTCATTTTCCTTAGTACTAACAACTCTAACATTCTTCATTTTCTCCAATCTCTTCTTCGCTTCCAATCGCCTTAACGATTGCAATTCCTTCCTTTTCCTCCACTCCTCCTCTGTTTCCACAGGCAAAGAACACGTCCTAATAAGTGGAAATTGATATCCATTTCCATTACTACCATCACTAGAAAACACAAAATTTGTTATTGAAGATGAACGGTTCAGTTTCTTTGCTATTTTCGGGTCAACCCCAAATCTACCGTTCAATGAAAGTCCTAAACTTAGCTCTAGGTCATCTTCACCCTCCACATTTTCATCAAATTCATAATTCCTTTTTCCATTAATGAATTTATGAAATATATCTCTTGAAATACACCCTTTTTCTTCAGTTTTCTCCATGTAAAAAAAGCAAGAAACTGTTAATACGGAGAAAGGTGTTGAATTTAGGAATACCCAAATGAGAATCTTGAATTAAAATTTAAGAAAAAGATTTTTTTTTTATAAAATGCAAATAGAAGAAAAAAATCGCCATGGGAGAAGATTAAAGGGGTGGTGGGAAGTAGAAAAAATGAGAAGGTTGAATTTTAATTGCGTGGGTTTAGAATGACAGGAATGCCACTGGAAAGTGAAAAGCAAATGGACAAGGAAGTGACACGTGGTGCGTTCTAAGAATTTTAGAAGACCCACGTGGCATAGACAAGGACTTTGGAAAGTGAAACCAAAACACATACGTAGCTAGAATCTAAGAGGTAACGGACAAAAGGGACACGTGTCAGTCATCTACTGAGAACCCAAGTGGCCCTGCCACGTGTCCAGATAACCTCTACCTGTACATATCTTTTTGCATTAAAGGTAGTTGAATGAATTGTTTTTTTCATAAATACTACAATTACCACTATATTTATACTGAACAAATAAATAAAAGAAATACCCCGTATCTTCTACATGCAAATTTTCACTTCACACAAAATAATTAAATATAATAATTAATTAAATTAGAAAATCTAATTTACATATATTTCGGAAAACAACCCTCAAGTTTACTTTGTATACTAAATTTCTGTAATTTCCAACCATTGAAAGTAAAAGAGTTAAATAAGATTTACTCTAAAATATTTAAGAAGTAAATCACGTAATTGCAAACGACTATACGACTTAATGTAATGTTAAGTAAGAAAATCATGCATTACTGTAAGTTTAAGTTGAAATAGATTATGGAATGGACAGGTTATCAACCATGCTACTTAAAGTATGTATGCGCTTGACAACCATATATCCCACTAGTTTCGGCCAGATACATCGATTACCCTAAAATTATGAGTAAGTTTTATTTAAATATTTAAATACGGTCGAGTTTAATTGAGCATTCGAACACATAATAAAATATTTTTAGTAGATATTTTTAATTTAAATTTATTTTTTATTTACTCGTGTTCTCAAGCACCCACTACATAAATAAGTTAAGCACTTAAAATATATTTTTTCCATTAGTTATATGCGTTAGCCTAAAAAAATTGTAAAACCTCAAACATGTTCGGGTTGTTACTAATGCTAACTAAAAGAGATAGACATATTTTATTTTGTTAACTAATTTAGTGATAAGCACTTGAGACTACGCAAAGCTTTCCCAAAAATTGACGAGAAATGTCTAATACAAATACTTTATTGTTTATATATGTATTCAATTGAACAAAGCATAGTATATCTAAATAAAATTTATTAATAAATTTAAAGGTTATCAGTGTATTCAGTATTCTTTTTATCTTAGTGGTGAGAATATTTAAAATCAAGAATTCATTGGTAGGATTTGTCCTTTCTCAAATATAAATTATTTGATCTTCTAATTAGATCTTACTGTAAGCATTAAACAACAACAACAACATATCTAGTGTAATCTCACAAGTGGGTCTGAGGAGGGTAAGATGTATGAAGATCTTACCTTTACATTTACATGATAGATATATTGTTTTCGATAGACCCCCGGCTCAAAAGAAATGTACCCAATGCATGAATATAGTAAAAAAGAAGAGACAATAAAATATTAAAAGTGCAAAACAAATTAGTAACATATATCAATACACATTGGCAAAAAAAAAACTATGTGACTACCTAAATCATACAACTACAAGTACAATAACCCTATGTTACCTACTAACCATTAACCCTAATTCTCGACCTCCACATCTTCCTATCTAAGATCATGCCTCAGTCAACTGGAGTTGTGTCATCTCGTGTCTAATCACTTCCCCTAATTCTTCATCGGCCTACTTCTGCCTCTCATTACTCCTGCTATAGTCAGCCTCTCACACCTCCTCACTGGTGATCCCCGCGCCTCCTCTTCACATGTCCGAACCATTTCATCCTCGCTTCCCTCATTTTGTCCGCCACTGAGGCCACTCCCACCTTCTCTCGTATAACTTCGTTCTTAATCATATCCCTCCTAGTTTGCCCATATATCCATCTGAGCATCCTCATCTCCGCTACATTCATCTTTTGAATGTGGGCACTCTTAACTGACCAAAACTCTACCCCATACAATAGTGCTGGTCTAACCACTATTATGTAGAATTTACCTTTAAGTCTAGGCGACACTTTCTTATCACATAGTACCCCAGAGGTGAGCCTCCATTTCGCCCATCTCTTCCCAATACGTTGTGCGACATCAACTTCTCCATCTCCTAGAATTATGAACCCAAGATACTTGAATTTGTCCCTCATGCCTCAATCTTCACTTCCACCTTTGGCTCAAACGTCACATCGCTGAACTTGCACTCTAGGTACTCTGTCTTAGTCCTGCTTAACTTGAAACCTTTTGACTCTAAGGCCTCTCCCACACTTTCATTCTATCATTAACACCATTACGCGTCTCATCAATAAATACTATGTCATCAGTGAATAACATACACTACGACACCTCTCTTTGAATATGTCGAGTAAATATCCATAGAGTGCTATAATATATAATTATATATTCCGATGCAACAAATTATCATGTACAATGCTTTCTAGGTTAAAATCTAATTAATATATATTGAGAGTAACTTTTTAAATATTATTTGTATATCTAATCATTTATAAGCTATCATCTACATTTTTAGTTAGTACCAATTGTTGGAAATTTGCCTTTGGTAGGGAGGTGCATCCACCCATATTTAATGAATTAAACACTAGGGTTCCGCATGTTGGAGGCTTTGTCTCTTCACGCGTGCATAATCTACTAAGTGAGTAGATGACCATAGGGCCAAGAATCGTCAAATTTCGTTGAGAAATGAAAGAGATATTGATCCACGAAGTAAGGTATTTGAGGCATGAAAATATGGTGTGGGACAAATCTACCACATCGGTGGGAAAAGGAAGAATTGTTCTCTTTATAAGTCTCAAAATTGGCTAAGGGTTTGGGACCCCAAGGGGTAACCCATGTGTTTGAAGGAGGGAGGACCTAGATGTGCTTTGGTTCGAGGCTAAGGCCACATGCGCGCCGTTGCCGCCCGTCCCGTCCGGTCCGGACTCGAGTCTCCGGTCGTGGGCCTTGGGCTTCTTCTGATAGACCCCTAAATTGTATAATATTTATAGTTTGGTCCCTGGAGTTTCTGGAAAGCTGGAATTGGGAACGACGAAGGCAGAAAGTTTCTGCATGCCGTTTGAGTTGATTTTTGGAGCGTTAAAACTCAATTAATCTGCACCTTAACTCCTCCCTAACAACTCCTTTATGTTGATCATTAAATCAATCATTACTTGGCTGATTAACTCCTTCACTAATGGCCATAAACAGCCATTACTTGGCAGTTGAGGAGTCCCTCCCCTTATGCTATATATTGGAGATTTTTGGCTCAATTGTTGTGATTGAAAAATGAGACTACTCTAGATACACACAGAGACAAACAGAAGAGAGAAACAAATTCTATCCAAAACGTGAGCAGAAACAGTGGACAAAACAAGAACTCTTCCTTCCTTTTCCATTTCTTCAGCAAGTCGTTTCGTGTTTGTTTTCTTTGTCAGAATCAACCTATTTGCTTTGTAGTGTTGATTAATTGTTGTTTTATCTTGGGAGACTATTGCCCGTTAACGTAAAAGCATATATACGAGACAATCTTGTCTTAAAGACAGAGAGCCATCTCTCGACTCAGCCACAGTTGTAACAATTCAGATTTAGTGTTTCTTGATTTCAGGTTATCAAGATTCAACATTCAACATTCAACAAGTTTGCGGCAGTTCTGAATATTGATTATTTGTTTATCCTTTCGAACACTTGTAATATTTATTTACTTCCCGTACTGCTTTACATATCCAACACCAATTAAAAAATATTTTAGATTATATATATATTTTTTTATAATCATGATATTCGGATGAATTTTTCACACTTTAACTAAATTCACGGAATACAATTATTATAAGTCATCTTAACCTGAATATGGTACATAAAAATTATATATTGGTCGTGTGGAAAAGTTACATTCAATTAATTGTATATAGTACATCTGTACTATAAAGAAAATGTTTTTGATTTAATGAAAAGCAAGAACCACCTAATAAAGTTGTTGTTACTGGCTATATCCCATGACCCATTTAACAATTATTTGTACCAGCAATCTCGGATTCACCAGCAGACAAAAACAACACTTTGCTACCAATATTTTATTCCAACCTGGCCTACAATTTTTGACTTTGTAAATATATTTTTTCCTACAACTTGCTCTTCATTTAGTACAGTTTAATGCAACTTGCAGCTAATAATGTAAATTCCCAAAAGAATGATACTAGTAAGTACTAAGTACTAACCCTGTTTCCTTACACTTCCATTTTGATATTTGAATAATGAGAAAAAGGATAACTAAAAAATATGGTATAGAGAAAGTAACAAAACCCATAGGCGTTTAGTTTATGATTGCACCCAACTTGTTCTTTCTTACATGTCATAGTCCAAGAACACACAACATATTCAACTTTTGTGTGTCCTCTCATAATGCAATACTATAAATTAGTTCATTTAGAATCGAAAGTGAACATAGAAGTGAGGACAAAACAAGGTTACGCCGATTTTAACTCTTTCAATGAGTTGACTGGATTCTTATAACAGTAATAATAAGATAGCTTATTTTATAGAAAAAACTTGAGATATAATTATAAAAGATCGACTATCTATTTGAATAATTATGGGAAAATTCCATAATTATATTTTCTATTAATCATGATATTCTAATTAATAGTAGAATCAATTAGTCATCAATTGGGATGATTGTAAGTAATTATCTTCTTATATTTTAGGTAAACTTAGATTAGTACTAAGACCTATGATTGTAAATATTTTCTAACATTGAAATAAAATAATCAAGGAATCAATTTCTAATATGATACCAAGAGCCTAAAATTATTTGCCCTCAAAATTTATCTCCTCTCTCGGCTACTTCTCCAAGCCGTAATCACTCTTAATTTCTTTTCCTCCATTCCCTTTGTTTTTTTTCTTGACCAAATCATACCTTAATCATAAACCATTTTTCTAAACCCTCAACTTCTCTACTACAAAATCATTAGGGTTATTTCCTCTACGTCCATCAAACAAAAACAATTTCTCTCCTTTCTTTGTTTGATTTCTAGTAGAAACTATGGCCGAAAAACAAACTTTTGATCCTGCTCTTGCCGTAAATAACGTCAAGAACTTTATCTCCATAACACTTGAAATGGAGAAAGGGCAATACACCTCTTGGGCAGAATTGTTCAAAATTCATTTCCGCGCTTATGAGGTAATCGACCATCATCCCGTCCGAGTCATCGTCGGATACCACTACGGTGGACAAAAAACTATGGTCCCGGTTAGATGCTATCGTCCTTCAATGTATTTATGTCAAAATTTCGAATGATCTTCTCCATACCATATTAGAGCCGAATTATACGGCTCAACAGGCGTGGGAACGTCTACAAAACATATTTCAAGTTAACAAACTTTCTAGGGACGTTTATCTTGAACACCAATTTACTAATGTTAAATTGGATGACTTTTTCAACATTTCCGCCTATTGTCAGGAATTGAAGGTACTTGCGGACCAACTATCCAACGTTGGTTCGCCCGTAACAAATCAAAGGTTGGTCATACAGTTGATTGCAGGGTTGAATGAACAATATGATGGAGTTGCTACGTTCATTCAATAAAATAATCCATTGCCTCCTTTTTATGAGGATTGTTCGAGGTTGATTCTCGAGGAAACACAGAAAGCAAAACATGCATCCTCTGGAGCATCCACCGCCGAATTGCTCTCGTCTCCACCAACTCATTTTCCACAGATTTGGAGCCCCAAAATTCTAGTTCGGGGGCCATGGTAATCGTCACAATAATGGTAAAAAACGGGGTTCAAACCGTAACAATAAAGGAAAAATAACGATAGAAAGGGACGGGGGAGAGGCGGTGGCCAACCTGTCGGCGGCAGTGGCTAGTCGGGCAGTGGCGGGCTGGTAGTGGAGGTAATCAATGGTGGTAGTACCCATCGTGGGCTGCCCCACCATGCCCATATCCAACCTCATTATGAGCCAGGCCTCCATCTTCAAATCGCCAACCCGGAATTCTAGGGTCTCGTCCACAACATGCATTTGCGACCCAAGCACAATCTTCGGTTGGCTATGCACCCACGGACATTGAACAAGCCATGGATCACACGAATCTAAGTATTCTAGATGATTCAAGGTACATGGACACAAGGGCCACGTCACACATGACGACATCTCAAGGTAATCTCTCGTCTTATTTTACTATGAGAAATAATAAAAATATTATTGTCGTTAGTGGACAGGAAATTCCAATTCGTGGTATTGGTAAGGTAACACTACCCTCTCCACACCTACCATTATACTTGAAAAACGTTTTATATGCACCAAAACTGATTAAAAATTTGATCTATGTTAGACGTTTTACAATTTACAACAATGTTTCTGTGAATTTTGATCCGTTTGGCTTTTCTGTGAAGGATTTTCAGACGGGAATGCCGCTAATGAGATGCAATAGCACGGGAGACTTGTATCCCGTCACCACTATTTCCAACCGTATCATAACCAAACCATCAACCTTTGCTGCCATTTCTCCTACTCTATGACACAATTGGTTGGGACACTCAGGAGCACAAATTTTTAATAATATTAGGAAGAATAATTTGTTTTATTGTAACAAACTTTTGGACTCGTCTGTTTGCCAAACTTGTATGTTTGGTAAACATGTTAAGCTTCATTTTTCATCATCTGACCTTTATGTCATTTGACCTTGTGCATTGTGATTTGTGGACATAACCAGTTTTGAGTTCTGTAGGTCATAAATACTATATGCTCATTTTAGATAATTATTCGAATTTTTTGTGGACTTTTCCGTAGGTCATAAATCACAAACCTACACAATTTTTAAACAATTTAGTATTTTTATCAAAACTCAATTTGGCAAATGCTTTCAATGTGACAATGGGGGAAATACATAAATGCCCAATTTAATGATTTTTTTCACCACAATGGGATGTCTTTGCGTATTTCGTGTCCACATACATTACCACAAAATGGAAAAGCCGAAAGAAAAATTCGAACAATTAACAATATGATTCGCTCTCTTCTTGTGCATTCTTCCACACCACCAAAGTTTTGGCACCATGCACTTCAAATGGCCACATATCTTTTAAATATTCTTCCTAGTAAATTTCTCTCCAATGTGTCTCCCATACAAATATTGTATCATCGTCTCCCGACTTTTACACATTTAAGGGTGTTTGTGTTATCCATTGTTTCCATCCACTACCATTAACAAGTTGCAGGCTCGTTCAACTCTTTGTGTGTGTTTTGGGATACTCAAAAAATCATAGAGGATATAAATGTTATGATTTGACGAATGAGAAAATAATTATCTCTCGTCATGTAGTTTTTGAAGAGTCTACATTACCGTTTGCTAAGTCTCATGTGACATCCTCACCTTCATATGATTTTTTGGACAACGAAATACATTCCATTTTACACCACCACCTTAATATCCAAACACAAGTGGAACCAACCCAACAAAATACCTAACATTTTCCAGCCCAACCACAAAATGGGACTGGACCGGAGACCACATCCTTGTTCCCGATGGTCTTGGCTCAGTCATGTTTCCGTGGCGGGCAGGCCCAAGTGGGCAGCCCAATGCTCCCTCAACCGCAACCTTATCCCAGCCCAATATCGGATCCCAGCCCAATACCAGATCGGCTACCCATTTTCACTTGGGCCACAATACACCCACTCGGCCTAATACCTTACCCGAATCCCCTACTACCCAACAAATGATGGAACAACCTCGGACCATTGAAACCCATGCCATGCACAGATTTTTTAGCTCAAATGTCAGTTTAACCTACTATCCTCAGTTCAACCATCACCTCTACCAAAAAATCCCAAAATTGTTTTGTCTAACCCAAATCTGCCATGTTAGATGAATTTAATGCTCTTATTACAAATAAGACGTGGAAATTAGTACCACGTTCGTCTAATGTGAACGTCATTTGGTCTATTTGTTTTTTTTTGTTATAAAAAGAATTTTGATGGTTCTTTTGCGAGATACAAAGTTCGTCTTGTTGATGATGGCATGTCTCAGCAGGTTGGAGTAGATTGCGGTGAAACATTTAGTCCAGTAGTTAAGCCAGCAACTATCAGGACTGTTCTCAGCCTGACTCTTTCTTTCCAAATTTTGGTCCATTCATAAGTTGGATGTTAAAAATGCATTCTTACATGACCACTTACATGAAACAATGTACATGCATCAGCCGTTGGATTTTTGAGATTATACACGTCCAGATCATATTTGCATGTTGAAGAAATCCTTATATGGTTTGAAACAAGCTCCCCGGACATGATATAACATGTTTGCAGGGTTTGTTTTTAAGTTGAGATTCTCTCACATCAACTCCGATCAGTTTTGTTCATTTATCGGAAGGGCGCTGACATGACATATATTCTTCTGTATGTCAAATGATATTATTATCATAGCATCATCCACTTCACTTTGCCAGTCTATTATGTCCATTATTGCAATAAATTTGCAATGATGGACTTGGGTCCGTTGAATTATTTTCTTAGCATTGCCGTCACCCAATATACAGGTGGTCTGTTTCTTAGTCAAAAGAAATATGCTGAAGAAATAATTGACAAAGCAGGGATGTCTTCATGCAAACCATCACATACTCCAGTTGATACAAAGGCGAAATTAAGTAACGATGTCGGAACTCCATACAACGATCCTACATATTATCGCAGCCTCGCAGGGGCCTTGCAGTAACTGACTTTTACAAGACCAGATATTTCCTATGCGGTTCAGCAAGTTTGTTTACACATGCATGATCCGAAGAAATACCATATAGGGCTCTCAAAAGGATTATGCGGTATGTTAAGATGGCTATCCATTTCGGCCTACATCTGTATAAGTCCTCCATCTCGAGTCTTTCAACCTACACAGATGCAGATTGGGGTGGCTGCCCGGACACACATCGTTCCATTTCGATTATTGTGTGTTCTTGGGGGACAATCTCATTTCATGGTCGTCTAAACGACAATCCACACTGTCTCGGTCAAGTGTTGAGGCATAATACCGAAGTGTTGCCAATGTGGTTGATGAATCATGTTGGCTCTGTAATCTACTGTTGGAGCTACATTGTCCGATTGAAAAGACAACAATGATCTATTGTGACAATGTGAGTGCGATATACTTATCCGGCAATCCTGTTCAGCATCAGCGCACAAAACACATTGAAATGAATATCTTATTTGTCCGCGAAAAGGTTTCCCGTGGACAAGTCCGTGTTCTCCATGTACCTCCCCGCTATCAAATTGCAGATATCTTCATGAAAGGTCTTACTCACGTACTTCTTGATGATTTTCGGGACAGTCTAAGCATACGTGAACCTCCCGCTACGATTGCGGGGGCCTATTAGAATAATTATGGGTAAATCCCATAATTATATTTTCCATTAATCATGATATTGTAATTAGTAGTAGAATCAATTAGTCATCAATTAGGAGGATTGTAAGTAATTATCATCTTATATTTTAGGTAAACTTAGATTAGTACTAGGACCTATGATTATATATATTTTCTAATATTGGAATGAAATAATCAAGGAATCAATTTTCAATACAATCTACACTGGCTAAAAAGATTTAACATTATTTTCAAGAAATTACACCCATGACCTCGGAAATGGGTGGTATCAGGAGTGAATCCAAAGGTTAACTTACGAGTTCACGGGAACCATTAGCTTTTGATCATACCTTGTGTATGTGTTAATTAAAAAATTCACTAAAAATTTATAAATATTAGATTGTGAATTAAGCTAATATTATAAATTAAACTATGATCAAATCTTGAATCTGTCTCTCGGTGGTATTTAACTTTGACCTCCTGTTGCCCCATGAGCATACCTTCAAAATCAAAACTTAAAACTTGCTAAAACTTAGAATTTTATCCATGAATCAAGCAGGTCAAAAGTTCAAAATTACTCACCTCCAAATTTATTCTTGTAAATCACTCCTGGTCATACTTTATCCAATCCATATTATTTGTATTTGAGGTTTTTGCACACTATTTAAAAAAATATGTATTAGCCTTAATCATGTAAATATCTAAAATTACCCTTTTATCCAAATGAAATAATTAGGACTAAAGTATGTTGAAACTTACTTATCTTTTGCTTTATTAGACCAAACAGATAAAACCCTAGGGAGAAGAGGGTGGTTGATTCTATAGAAAACAAAGCTAAAATAGCATAATTTAAATGGCAACAAGTTGGTCCAAACAAAGAATCTCCCAATAATACGCCAAGGATAAAAAATCCAGCAGAAGATCAATGTGGAGCCGAGAAGATCATCCAACTTGCAGACTCAATTTTTTTTTTATATCCAATTTTACGCCATATTATTTCTGAAGATAGTAATATCGATTCCTCAAAGACTACCAGTAAATCGCGAAATGTGCCTGAATGACCAGAGTTTGAGAACAGAGTAACTGATAACACCTAAAAGGTTCTATCTCAAAAGAGAGCAAATTGCTCTCATCAGAGTTCGAATTCACGCGGCAAGACTCTAGTTGAATTTTAAGTTCCCATCATTTGTCATATATGCCCGGAGAATTCTTTCACTCAATATTAGTTCGAAACGTGGAGGATTTATTGGGTTGTGGGAGTGTACGTGTACGTGTCAAACATCCAGTGGTTTAACGGCAGACAGCAACTTGGTTGAAGAAGACGTGGCCATTGGAGAAGTGAAAGGGCCTTTATCACTTGTCAGATTAAGATAGCATTAATAATATAGGCCAACTTGTTGTGTGTGTGTGTGTCTAGTGATCCACATAAAATGTGTCGCCGGTGCGTGCGTGCTACTTCTTTTGGGCCCTATTAACGCAGACTTGTTCGCCTTCTCTTCGATATGAGTGTATAGGTTAAAAAGATAATAAACTATGAGTGAATAGTTAATAATTATTCATATCTAAATTATTGAATAATTACTGAACCCCCCTGAACCCATTGTGCAAGGTGGACACATTTTTACGACTTTTTCCATCTTCACATGTCTCTCAATAAATTATCCCAAACGATTTGCCACATATTCAACCAGATTTTTAAATTTAAAACGAGTTAAAAGAAAACTTGCAAAATATGATAGTTAAAGGAAATTTTAACCTATTCACCCTATAAAATTACCAACAAAAAAAGTCCACGAATGACACATGGAATCACAAACCAAGAAATCCTAAACTCACAATGCTCTGATTCCAAAGTCTCCATTGTCCAGTGAAGCCTCTATAGTTTCATCTTACTCCATAATTTTCAGTTGTTTTTGAATGGATAGTACATTTTATCGTTTACTGATTATTTCACTAAAAATTCATTTGACTACAGCCGAAAAAATGAAAGTGCCTTCCATAGGGTCAAATCTGTCGTCATCAATTAGGCTTAACAGCAAGAACGTCAGTCGCAACTCTTAATCCAGATTTTTCAATTATTCATCACATGATTTATAGTGCCACAAAAGTCCTACCTGGTCAGTGGACCACTACAAAACAGCTGTAGTGTGGACGGCTATCCAAATTGAGCAAGTAACATTTTCCTATATATGATTGGAAATAACATTAACCACTGCCAGTTACATTTTCTACCCTGTAAAACACGACTCACGGTCACGGGTCACCTATGCAAAAGAATGTTAGTAAAAGAAAATGCCCGACACTTTAACCTGAGAGAACCCAAGCTGTCAAGGAAAAAGGAAAAAAATAGAACGAAAAATTAATGTCAACCTCAACTCTGATAAAGTTGATACCACTACACAGCTAAAACTGTTCCGCTGCTTGCACACTGGCAAGCAAAGAAACTAGGTCAAAATTTACCACCAAAATTTATCCAGACACAAACTATGCTGTAGCAGAACTCTGACTAGGGGCAACTCTCCGACCCCCTCTCTCTCTTACTTGATAGCCTTCACCACCTCGTCCACCTTGACCCCTACTACGCCCTGAAAAATCATGTCCTCCAAATTCATTTCTCCCATAGCTCCTACCTCCACCAAAGTTTCCGCGGCCCCTGAAATTGTCATTTCGGAATCCTCCTCTTCCAGGAAGGAAACGGCCTCTCCCGCTACCAACTGCAACATCAAATTGAAAAACCAGGCTTATAAGTTTATATAAGTAAAGTCATGGTCCAATCAACTCTTACAGTTTGATTGGTATGAATAGATTGCAGAATTCATGTCTATTTTTTTATGTGAACTCAGCATCTTTACTTTTAAGTATAATCCACTCTTTTAACTTACCTCTAGTTGTAGTTCTCTTCATCTGAACAACAGCTTGATGACCCCCAATGGTAATGGGTGAAGCCTAAAGAAAAAAATTGTCACGGTAAAACAATGGATCCAAGAATTTAAGAGTTTTAAACCATAAGCATGTTTCAAGTACTAGATAACAGAGAAGAATCATCTAATACCCTGAGTATAAAGATAACTAAATAAAAGGATAGAAGAGAGACGTTAATTTCACCCACATTATGCACCTCATTTGCAGATTCCTGATCCTACTTGAGACAAAACTTTGTTAAACCTTAAATGAAGTCCATGGCCTCAGAACCAGGATTAATTAATGCATGTCGACTCCAGAGGTACCAAACTATCGGAAACAACCTCTCTACCTCCCAAGGTAGGGGTAAGGTCTACGTACACTCTAACCTCCCTAGACCCACTTGTGGGATTACACTGGGTATGTTGTTGTCATAAAATACATCAATATCTAAGTTCAACTTTAAATGGTTTGCATTTTTAATAAGTAAATACTTTTGCATAATTGTTAGTACTCTATATTAGGTTCTTTAATTATGGTAAGTTGGGAACACGTATAAGCAACATACAACAGGCTTAAGTTGTCAACATCTCCTCGAAGTCCAAAGTCCAGAGAATACGAGCAAGAGAAACTAACACCACATGGTTATCATACAAGGTCATTTATGATTCAGCAGGATGACATCTGAGCACTTCTTATGGTTGGCGAGTTACGAATAGAACCGTACTGGAATACTAGACTTGGTAGAGCACTAACTGAACTAGTTGTGGCTCTATAGCAGAACTGCACACTGAATCAAGGTCTGCACATGCTTTGGCCTTAAATAAACATCATATCATAAGACTGTAGCGACTTTATTGATATGGTGTAGCATGCACATTACGCTCCATCTATAAAATGTAGATTTTAATCACTCCTCGAGGGTGCAGTCTGGTTTCACCTTTAGAAGCTTTCTGAATTTAATATGTGCACACCTATGTAACAGAAAATTAGCGAATCTGGAAAAGCCATGTAATTTCTCTTCTTTTGTACATTTGCAGTGCCTCCTTGGTACTAGCTTTAATAAAATAAAATTATCTTATAAAAAATATTACAAGTCTATCTTCCCATATTATTTTCTTGCCTTCGCATTCATCCACAATTTTCAAATTAAAAGAATAGTTTTAAGCCTGCATTATATCAATGTAGCACCCATGACTGGAAAATATTGTGGTGTGTGACTTTGCTTACTAAGAGAAGCCTTGTTGGATGGCTTGAGGGTGATAGGTTCTTTACTCCTATCAGTAAACAGTTGTTATTTCAACAAATAACCATTCTATGCTGAACAGCACCCATATAAAAGTCTGGCATGTCATTAACCATTATATGTCAAATGGAACAATAACAACAACATACCTAGTGTAATCCCACACAGTGGGGTCTGGGGAGGGTAAGATGTACGCAAACCTTACCTCTACCTTTGTGAGGTAGAGAGGCTGTTTCCGATAGACCCTCAGCTCAAAAGAAATATGCCAAATGGAACTAACATCAAAATCTGGCATGTCATTGGCCATGTACATTCACTCTTTATGGTGATCAAGGGTCCATCATGCATCTTCTTGAAGAGACTAATGAGGCAACATATCATATACAACCAAGTCTAAGAAGTTCCCACATTCTAAATTCTAGAAAAAAGATAGCCTGTGCAGTGATATTTCAGGGGGCACAAACCTGTATGGCACTGTGCATGGAGCTCACATCTTCAAATTCAACAAAGCCAAAGCAGAATCCTTGTTGCTGCAGAAAAGGGAATAAGTGGACACATATTAACAATCTGTAGGAGTTAGTGAACCAAGATGAATATAATGTGTGCTGAACCAACCCTATTACTTCTAACTTGTACACCTCCTTGCTTAATAGGCCCATATCTCTTAAATTCAGCCTCAAGTTGGGCTACAGTAACATCTAAAGGCAAATTGCGGACATAAATGGAGTGTCCCTCAGCTGCAAGAATTAAAATTAAGTAAATTAGATGACAATGTACTCTTAATGAGACTGTAAACAATGAGAAAACAGAAGCAGAATAAGCAGACAAGCATTACAATGCAAGTAGATCAAATAACCCAACATCTGGATCAAACTCAAAATGCATCTACTTCTCGTGCTCCTTCATTTGCTCAAAATCAAAGATGAATATCCCTATTCCATTTTGTGTCACATATAGATGTGTCCATCACAAGATTTTTCCTAGATGGAAGTGATGTGTATTCAGGCAAGTTTCAAGAAATTATACCTTCATCTTCAGTATCATTAGTTTCAGGTACATTAGTTCCACTAGGGGCAGCAGGATTTGATGCTTCAGGAGCTGGAGTTTGTGCTACTGCAGCAACTGACTGCTCTACAGCCTTCGGAGGAGCCATTCTGGAAGTATTAGTGGGTACATAGATTTTTGTTGGCCCTTTCTTTGTTTGTGAACTGACAATTGATGCATATGACTTCTTTGGAGCATCCTCTTGGGCAACAGAATTAGCTAATTCTGTATTTGCAGGGTTCTGGTCCTCGTTCAAATGGGATTCAGCTTCCACAACAATCTCTCTTTCATCACCAACTTGTCTCTCATCTTCCAAAGAGTCATTGGCTTTTTCCTCAACATGTTGAACTTCTTCTGCATATGAGCCAGCTTGGTCGAGATTTGGAGGATCAACCACATGAGTAGGTTCTGGAATCAAAGGGAAAATAGTAAAAGATCATAAGAGAATACAAGAACAAGTATAATTATTGAATTAGAAAAGAGATCTAACCTGTCTCAGGGGTCAGAACCTCTGACTGCACATCCTCAGTTCCATTAATCCTTTCTGAGACAGTATCAGACTCATTTTCTTCTACATACCTAAAAACATCATTCAAAACAAAATATCCCTTGTCCTGTGGGGCAAGGAAAAATGTCTGGGTGAATTTCCTTCTCAAGTTATCCTTTCCGGTTAAGCATCCAGTTACCAAAACAATCACCCCATCCTTAAAGGATTCCTGTGCATCTGTAGTCTTTATTTCTGCCTTGTAGTTCTTGTAGTCCAATGAACATATCATATCACTGATATTCTGCTCAAACATCAAGAAAAGTGACAAGGTTTTAAATATTGCAAGATAGTATTCATTTTATCACCTTATTATGCAATTCTTGCTAATGCTTCTTCAATTAATCCTAAGGTGCAACAAAGAACAATACAAGATATACACTTTTGTCATGCTACTGATTATGTAAGCAATTTAGCAGCACTGTGACAAACCCCAAAATGGTAGACAAGCTTCTATCAGAACTTAAAGTTTGACTCTTCCATTTTCAGCATTACACAGGGAGTTCATCTAAAGCAATAGATATGAGGAAGGCATTTTCTAAACCAGGGGTATTCTCCCAGGTCTCAAATAAATTCATTGCCAGCTCTTAACACCTACTGATCTACTTATCAAAAGAAGATAACCAAGAACCTTGGAATTTCTATATGTTGTCGAGGGGACAGGTTTTACGACATTTCTTAAGCTCTGACAGGGACTTTTAACTTTAGGATTGCAACTGTTTCTCTCGGTCATATTCTGTCACAGAGTGGGCAGAATGAATTGAAGTCATAGCTTCGAAAGTATTTGTGATGACAATAATGAGTAATAGAGTCTAACGATACCATTCGGACTTTTTCATGTCTTCAAAATGATGATACTTGTCCTTCCAATCGAAGAAAATCAACATGCTGAGTAATTTTTCATCATGCATGGTCTTACAATCAATAGAACACATCTATTAGTATTCTGCTCTTTTTTCTAATAACTACTGAATATTAAGTTGAAACTAAATATCAACTGTTTTACATTGCTTGGTTCGATTTGCAGGAAAGTGACAAGCTTAGCTTGTGATCGATATCAAAAGGTTTTCCAAATCTAAACCGAAAGCCAACTAAATGGACCATTTGGTTTCAAAACCACACAATTGGAAAACAGCCAAAAAGGTTGTTTTAAATGTGGTTCTTAATTCCTATTTCCTACAAATTAGATACCAGCCTCCCTCTCTACATTTGAGTCCCCAAATTTCTAATCAATTTCTTTTGCTTACCGACTGCTCAGGCCTTATGGCTGGAAATTGCTTTCCTTTTTTCTTTTCCCACAGTTTTGGTCCATATAGCAGAAAATAACTTTTTGCCTTTTGGCTTTTCCAGTATTTGGATATAAGTTTAGTAGCCAAGTAAGTTTACTCAGATTTTTCTCATAAGTTTAACGAAATTGTCTATAATGTTTTAGGGATAAGTGTGTAACCATATATTTTTTTTGATAAATGTAACAGTGTGTACAACCATATTCAAAAGAACAAGTTCTGGAACCCACTTTTTATCACAGATAAATCTGTTGTTTCTGTCTCCGAAACTCAATGGATAACGAGTCACCTTCCACCCTTCTTTACTTAAACACCAAACCTGGTTCACAACAGAATTTGAATTCGCGACGTGCGTGCACTGCATGTCCATGTTGTACTACCTTTGCCATTTTACCAAGGCATTGAGGGCCAGTTCTCAAATCCAACTTTTCCAATACTATCCAACCACAAATATGTCCTCTGAAAATGCAACCTAAAATTAATTTTGGGACCAAGACATTAAGTCCACACACGGCCTTCAAAATTTTCCAAATTAAAATAATTGGGAATAACCAAAAGACTGGAAACAAGTTCTTTACCTCACAAATGTAGAGGTAAGGTCTGCGTACATCCTACCCTCCCAGACCCCACCTTGTAGGACCACACTGGGTTTGTTGTTGTTGGAAATAACCAAAAGCTTCCCGCCCTTTTCAATAAGCACCCTACAATAGTAAATTCTGTGCTGGTATGACCAAAGTATGCACCTCAAGTCAAGGGAACATAATAGAAGACTCCGTCTACATCCAGAAATCAACAGTATTTTTTCTTCTTTTTAATAAACAACATCTAGAATGAATAAGCAGAACTCAGTTATTTCAGTTAAAGAAATCACAGATGAATTTCATGGGCCAAAAATGTCCAAGCTTCAAATATCTGTATTGCTGCTGCTATTACTAGAGGATATCTAGGGTAAGTGGAAGAAACATTCAAAAGGGGCCTTTGGTCACAAGCAAGTACATGGAAAATTATTTGAGAAACAAAAGAAATGAATACCAAACAAATCCAGCAAAATACATTTATAGACTGTACTTACTGGGCACTGGGCAGTGTGAGTTTTTAAAATCATTTTCTTCCTAAAACCATATCTCCCACAAGATGTAGGATTTTTACTTGTCTATCACATAAGTTATTAGAGTATGGATTTTGCAAAATCTACTTTTGGAAATGGGAACTGGGTTAGAGCTCACAGTTGGGAGGAAAGTATAATACCAGATCACAAATAGTGCTTCCAAGTGGAAAACAAAATTATAATCCATGACTTTCTCTCTCCTCTCTCTTCCTCTCTTCCGCCCAACGGTAAGGTTAGCAAATCCCACACCCTTCCCCGGCGGTGACCCAGCACTGGGCGTCACTCCGACCTCCCACCGGCGACCAGGTATTAGTGTTTTCTCTCTCCGCCATCTTCTCTCTCGCTGACGGTAAGCACTAGCGGCCGCTGCTCCGACTAGGTACGCTTCTCAACTCCTCCTTCCTTGTCTCCGGCGACTACGTTCCGGTTACATCTCTCTGGTTAGCCCGTTTTCCGGCAAGACCTCTCTCTGCTTCTCTCCTCTCTCTCCTCTCTTTTCTTTGCTTTTCGCTCCCTTACTCTCCAACTAGAAACCTCATCTCCAGTGGGTTTCCGACCAGGCTACGCAGGTACTCAAGTTTTCCGGCGGGCTCCGGCAGCAAACAATGATTTCCGATGGTGAACAATGAATTCCGGCAGTGAGCAAGGATTCCCGGTGGGATTTCTGGAGGTGAACAGGTGATATCCACCGGAGTTGGTACCTCCGGTGGCCCATATTCATTCCTTGTATGTTATTTTTGTAGTTAAACTTTGGCCCCTACGCTCTATTGAATCTTTGACTCCATATTCTTGCCTTTAGTTATAGCATTCTTGTCGTAGTAGTCCGACTTGTGCTTTAGTATTGGTTCCCGTGTGTGTTAGCGTTAACCTTTGACTAGTATATTGGCTTTGGTTAATGATGGTCGACTAGGGTCATGTTTTTGGTCGGGGATGGGGACGAGAGTTAGGGGAGGTAAGTGGGGTAAGAGAGATGCTAGGCTGAGAATAGGGTCTTGGAACATTGGGACTTTAACGGGAAAGTCCATAGAGCTAGTTAAGATTCTTAAGAAGAAGAGGATTAATATAGCATGTGTCCAGGAGTCAAAATGAGTAGAACTTAAGGCTAAAGATGTGGACGGGTATAAGTTATGGTTCTCGGGTAGGTCGAGGTATAGGAATGGGGTAGAAATTTTAGTATACAGCGAGCAAAGAGATCAAGTGGTAAAGGTTAGGAGGGTCAATGACAGGATGATGGTGATTAAGTTGATAGTTGGAGGGTTCACTATGAACATTATTAGTGCTTACGCGCCGTAGGCAGGCTTGGACGAGGAGGAAAAGAGGCGCTTTTGGGAGGATTTGGACGAAGTGGTTGGAGGTATACCGCACACTGAGAAGTTATTTGTAGGACGAAATTTCAACGGACATATCAGGTCACTTCCGGGGGTTATGACGACGTGCATGAAGGCTTTGGCCTCGGGTACAGGAACGAGGAAGGCGTCTCACTTTTGGAGTTCGCTAAAGCTTTTGGGATGATG